>CM042697.1:459637812-461086997 GCA_023614405.1 Avena insularis | reverse complement strand
GAAGATAAATATTCAAATTGACTATCACATAACTTTTGGCAATATCTGCCACTAAGTATTCTTATTGGAGAACACATAATATTTCAACTATCATTTGCCTTTCCTAGTTGCTGCTCTCAACAGTAAACTAGGTATAATGTGGTTCTCTCATTACTCATAACAACTTCTAGAGGACATTGCCTTGAGAGATTATTGTACGATATTGGTTGTTTCCTTAGACTTCCATTGATTAGGCGGTAATTTTGGCTCTCGGAGGCTTGATCTTCTTTTCATGAAAACATCCTTTATCGCTAAACTCTATAGCCCCAGATTTTGGTTGATGATGATGTTCTTGATGGGGAAGAAGCGAAATTACCTTACAAACTTCGCTGTTCAGTATTTGTAGGAGTACCTTATTCATGAGTCAAGCGGAGATGAATGACGACAAATGCGTGGTTTCCATGGACACTACTGGGGGACATACTCTTCTCATGCACTACTAGAATGACACGTGTACCCCGAGGCAGAACTCTTCATTACTACAGGCCGCACCTTCTTGTCCCATGGGATTGGGCCCCTTGAGCCAGCTAGCTTGGGGGGTATCACAGACATCACACTCATCTATATATCATATTTTAAATCAGTTCTTTGTATATCGATGTTTCGCTTTCTTTTGGTTTGTGTTACCTTTCCCAAAATACAAGAATAGCTCTACAATTATTTCTCTTGGTTTGTTTCTTTGCTTTTTATCTTTGGTTGCCTTAAGAAAAGTCAAAAATATTTTGCCTTTTTTGCTTTGTGTACTTGCTAAAATTAGCTTACCAAAAAAAATTGTTGTTCTTCTTTGGTTTTGTGAAGTTCTTTCTGAGTTTTATGGGTGGTTCTCAGTGGGTTGGTTTCACATATTCCTTCTTCAAGACACACAAGTGAAGGTAATAATGAATTAAGACAACAGGTGTATTGAAAATTTACTTCTTGAACTCTATTTGTTTTATTTGTACATATACTCATCGTATGTGGGCATGCTTAGTGCATTTCATGTAAGGTGTATAGGTATTTATGGATGCTTAGTAGTTCTTGCTTTCTTATGATTAGCTCGACTTACTGGCAGTTGTAACATGTCATATGATGTTTATTTATTTTATTCTGTTCTTAACTTGATATGATATTATTATCCTCCTGCAGATGTTTCATTTGAATGAAGCTTGGCAGCCTGCATGCATCTGACTGAAAAAAATTGATGCTTCTCAGAGTGATTTGTTTTCCTCGAGTTCTTGTATCCACTTTTATACCTCAATTGGTTCTTTTTGTTGTAAGCATGATTCTATGGCAGTTGTTCTCTCGTTTATTGCTCCTCTGTTACCAGCCTTCACTTTTCTTGAGTATGGGCTCTGCGTATCATCTAAAACCAATATTTATAAGTGTCTATATACCTACTAGCATCATTTATACTCAGTATATTCATTGTACTTGTTTTCTTCAAATAAAATGTTTGCTTATTGTGAAAGTTAGTTAGTAAAGCTCTGTGAACTTGATGTGCTTTTTATTTCTTACATATCAAACTACGAACCATTGTGACATCCTTAGAAAGTTATGTGCCCCAGCAAATTATAAATTTGGGAGTAGGCAGAACGTCTTTATCCCAGAGGCAGCTTTCAACATTACGCCTTACGACTGTACCCGGTTGATATCATGCTCTTTTGTTCGTATATAAGCCGATTGTGAATAAAGGGGAGCTTGTAAATTCATGGGTTATGTATATATTAGACAAGCGCCTGGTCAGCTAGCCCCTAAGTCATGCCTAATCATGGTGAAACTTACGGCATATTTTCCATAGTGGTAATCCCCATGGAAACATCCTCAATAGAAAACCCTATACGAATAGCAAATAAAAGATCATTGAGGATGCTCATTTATGCGCGCCTTTTCATTTTTGATTATAGGATGCGATCCTGTATCGTATGTAAGTGGTACCTATTTAGAAAGTTCTTCATAATCATGTATTTACTATGACAAAACTTCGTAGCTATAGTTGAGTAGCATGAGCAGCCCTCGTGGTGAGGACTGGCAGGCTTTTCGATTTTATGATGCCCACGACGCTTTCTTAGCTCATGAACTCGTAAACTTAACCTCAAAGATACTGCAGTGAGCAATGAGAGCTCCAATAATGATACATACTTTGATTTAGAGCCTTTTTCAAACACTGAGGCACTTTTACTTCTTGTTGAGTCACCGCCCAATACTATAGGCACCTTGTTGAGCATGTTGTCATTCTTAGTGTATTATGCTTGTCTCAAACTTAGTTAATTATGTCATGACTTTTGATGCTTGCTTATCTCTGATATCTTTGCTTCTAGTCTTCTCTTGAATTTGGTACCTTGGAATTGTTTTGCTTCACCATCAAAACCGCCCGAGATTCTACACCCTCCTTCATACCATCTTATAGGCATTACCAATGTTGCCCTTTTATGTTTCATGCACCAACTATTAATGGGATGGAATCTCTTACGTAACTTGGTAGCTATTATGTAGACGGGTACGTTTAAACTTCTCCTTGACCCGGGTGTCTAAATATCTACTCATGTGCTGAACTCTTACATCATATTAAGCAAATGTGTTCATGAGATTCTTTATTGCTCAATTTCAACGTTGCTTGAGGATTAAGCAATGTCAACACCTAGTTGCAATCGGATGCAATATACCACCATCGCAATCAGGATTATCAATACTTTTCGAGACATAACAGATTATTACCATGATTCTGTCATCGTACAAACGCCACTGGCAAATTAACACCAAATAAGAGATCTCATAGTCCATTCACCCAATACAATCAGCATGTGGAATTAACATGAGGCTTCCATCCAATTCCCACAGGCAATGCGTGATGGGAGATGATCCTTGTTGTCCATAGACTTTTCTACTATCCATCATCCTGGTAGTCCCCTCCTCATAGATGCGGCCATGTAGGAGATGAGCGGGGACCGAAGCCTGTGGTACCTCTTTAAGTACTCACGAAACTATCACTAATAGGTAAATGGTTTAGTGGGAATCCCTAAGCTCTAGATTTATTTGCAAAAACACGGAGGTTTATCTCAAGGCTGAGTGGGGAAGTAAAGAAAACTAGTTTAATCTTCTACTAACTTCTAAGGTAGGAACTTGGTTTTCATGTTCACCAACCCTTTGTATTGGTCAGATCAAAGTAATAGTTCCCTTTCACAGTGTTTAGCTTGAAAACATCGGCAATGAACCAGGTAGTGCCAGCCCACTCCAACTATCCATGACATGAGCCATGACAGCAACTATTTGAATAGTTTGACCTCTCTGAGAGATTGTACACTTTCCACCCACAACATTTGAGTACATCCATCTGGGACAACCACGAATCATCATATTTAGTGTCACGGATAATCAATCCCTAACCTTTCAATTACACACCCTAGTATAGGCACCTCCCTATGAGTTTGGCCTCCCAGCCACTGACCATCTGTCATCTTGGAAACTTCATAGGGTGGACATTCACATTCGCAACAGGTAGCCTCAGCTCAACCTCTTTCCTTGCAAAGGAACCATAATAAGACATAAACTTCCGGTCAAGCCTTACCCAAATTCAAGTATTGTGGTTCTGCGGGTAAAATTGGAATGATGTATGCATCGAACCCAACCATCAGTTTTTTTTGTAAAGAGCTAAGGCTCATGCCTGTTATTTTTCATCATTAAATCATCTTGCATGTTCATAACACATGTATAAAAAATTCAATAGAATGAATCTTCATTCCAAGGTTTTCATAATCATTCTCACTAAGTAACTTCCCATCTAAAGTGATCAACTTACTAGCCACTAAAATGGGTGAAATTCACTAATGAAGAGATTGCTAATCAAAATTAATGACTATCAAATCTAGTCTCATGTAGTATGACATCTAGTTCCCTAACTTTACTTAGGCCTAGTTTTATGATCTTTACATACTACTATACTATCTTTCCAAAACTCACAAGTCACTATGCCAAGGGTAAAGAACTTTCCATTAAAGAAATAAAAGAATAAACACACAAGTAAATAGCCGATTTGAGAATTAGGTATGATCAAGGTTGCATAACCAAATCATGCTAATGCATCTTGCATAGTTTATCTTGCAATTTGAGATGAGCTTACATAGTTAACTTGTGAGTGTTAGGCTTGCCGTAACATGCAAGTGTTATCTTGCCTTGATTGTGGTGAAGTGGTTGAAGTTTTCATTCTACTGCGCCAGTGGTACTCTCTACTCTCCTCGTATGTAGTAGGCCGGTACTAAGCGTCTATAAATGAATCACGAGAATTACTGCAATTTTAATGCACAAACAATACTTAACTACCTCTATTTGGCACACAAGGTTCACACTAGATGATATAGCATCATCACATGTGAAATAAAGACCTAGTCTTATTTGATTTTATTTTAGAAAGAAGTAATTTCTACTTTCATTGAAAACTACTTAAGATTTAATATTCTCCAATTAAAATATGGGATCATGTTGACATGTCATCACCACATATTCTAATATTACTTGGAATGTGATTTAAGTGGGTGAGTCATATTTTTATAAAGTTTATAATCACTATTTTATATAATTAAAAGTGACTAGAAATGCCTATATGGCATTATTTAGTACTAGTCAAGATCACTACATGTAAACCTAAATATTTCTACATATTCAGATAGATCATGTCCAGATGTGATTTTTGAGGTTGTAATCAACTCAAAAGCATTTATGGTTGACTTTTGAAAAATGTTTGAATGTGGAAAAGTCTACATCTTGTTATTTTTACTATAAGTGATCTATAATTTAAAATAGTTTGAATCCAGCGGGCTTGGTTGATAATTTGAATAACTTTCAATAAAATTGGAATCATACAATTTAGTTCAGTACATCTCATGAATTGAATTTCAAAAGTCTTGAGCTAAACTAGACGTTTAACTAAATTGGAAAATAATTATTTGAATCAACTGAACATTTGGGCTTTCTGGCAGAAGGAAAGGAAATGGGTAAGGCCTGGCTGCATTAGCATGCATAAGTGGCCGTGAACTGAAAAGATCCTGCTAATCGGTGGCTCAATCTAAATAAAGCGTTACATTTCAATCAGGCCTATGATTAGACTATGATCTATAGGCATTTGGCGTTAAATGCGTCTCTGTCGGATAACAATGGCCGAGACCGAACCCTACTTGGCTGGCGGTGGGGAGCGCAGGTGGCTCACACAGGCTCCGGTACTAGGAGTCCCGGCGATGGGGCCAAGCGATGTTGTCGATGTGAAGTTCGAGCGAGTGAGTCACGGTGGCTCCTGAGGTGGCTCAATCAATGGCTCCCTCTTCTCTGCGATTAAGCGAGACTCTGGTGAAATTCTGGCGGGCTGGGCTACGCCTTCCTCGGGAAAGATCGAGGGTGGTTACGAGAGAGAGGTGAGATTGTGTGAAGAATGAGGGTTGTAGTAACCTCTATTTTATACATCGAAGCGAGGAGGCGAGGCGGCATGGTCGGGAGACTCGTCGATGTGATGATCCTGATGAAGCTAACGACATGGATAGCAGGGTGTGAGACGGTGCGGTGTCTCTAGCGATCATCACGGAAGCAATGGCGCAGCGCAAGCTGATTGAGAATGGTCGAGGCGCGGTCCATTCTCTGCGCCTTGGAACAATGATGTTCGGAAGACAGCGTATAGGGGCTTCGTGTCGCTAAATGCAGGCAAATAGTCATATCTAGGAGAGGTAGCTAGGGTCATGGCGAAGGCGATTACATACGGTGAGAAGCGAGGCACAGGCGTGTACTTTCAGCGTGTTGGCTGCAGATGCTCGCGTGCTCTCGGCATGATGGTTGCGAGAGAAAATGGGCATAGCGTTCTCGGTGGTCCATAGCTTAGCATTGACTCTTCGGCCAGGTGGAGCGAGGGAGTGGCGATGGGCGGTGGCTTTGTCTCCCTAGACATCATGGATGGTGAGCGAGGTTCTCCTCAGGCTTCCATAGTCGAATAAGGCGAGGAATGTAGTTAGGGTAATTGGTAACCTTTTCTGGTGCAATGGCGAGGAAGGGGTGGCTTCAATGCAATGCTGGTCACTTGGGGGTGACAAGGAGAGTGAAATGGGGCAATGGTTTTTTTTTTGATCAATCACTATTCACCTGAGAAGAACTTGAGGCAAGTTTGATCTGTGTTCACGGGTATTTAATGAAATAGCGCATAAATTAAGTTTGAACTTTTGGATAAATTTTTGGTGAAGTGCTCGGTCATAAGCTTATGTAAACGATAATCTAGGGTTTCTTGGGTTTCAAGGTGAAGTGGTTTGGTTGGTTTTTTGAGAAATGGCCATCTTAGTATCTACACTTGATTCAATTTTTGAATTGTCCTTTAAATATATTTGGAATTTGTTTATGTTTCTTTGTAAAGTGGTCTTGGGTTCACTTTTACTTGGTCTAGAAAGGAGATAAAAAAAAATTGGATTTGTTTCTATTAGAAATCTTTGACTAGGGACACCAAAAGTGGTCTAGTGAACAAGTTTCATTAAAATGACCATTTGCTTATATTTCTTATTTTTGATTTTTTCTTCATTTGATTGACTGGGCTTTGGAAATGATCCATAGATATTGTTTCCATCTTTAAACCAATACTTGTCATTCATATAAATCAAACATGGCATTGCAAGCATTCATGCATGAATCACACACACATGCCATTCATATTAATTTTAATAATAAAAGTTTTGTTAACCCCCAAACTTGGGTGATTAGAACTTGATAATCTTGTTTAATATTTTGGATATTTTTAAACCTTCCCTCCTTAAACAAAATATCGTCCGAGATTTAAGAAAAGGAAAAATAAGACTAAAAAGATTTGGAAACTTCGGTCTTCAATGTAATCTTGTAAGCCCAAGTAAGCTTCTTCTTTGGTATGGTTAATAGTCCTTTGGATCTTGAAACACTGAAATACTCTGGGTTGGTGGTTCTAAAGGCTTCTTCAAAATACGAATGATTTACTTCACAATAAGTTAAGGTCCTTGTTTGGAAGGGTTCCCATGGTTCGGTGATCAATATTCTTGGCTTGATCTTTTGGGACTTCTAGGAATTTGCGAAATGAGATATGGAACACATCATGCATGGATAACATCTCCTCCGGCAGTTCGATTAATAATGGTACTTCTCCTCGGCCATTCAAAATCTTGAAGGGTCAATATATCTGAGTGCTAACTTCCCTTTCCTTGGAAACATTGCATTCCGCTTTCAAGAGGTGATACTTTTAGATACCTAAAATCTCCAGGAGTAGTGAAGCTAGATCTCGACGTGTCTTATCGGCATAACTCTTCTGTCTGGTTAGGCGGTCTTAAGGTGCTCATGGATCTGTATGAACTTTATATTGGCTACTCTTAGGATGTCCAGATTAGAAAATCTGACTCTCCTACCACTTCAGAGCCAATTCAATGAGGGTGAACACTTCCTCGTACTAAACTCAAATAGGGCCATTTGCAAAATGGCTTGTGTAGCCTATTGTTGTATGAGAATTCTTGAAAGGCGAGACAGACAATCCTCCCGACTGAGATCCATATTCCAACACACAAGATCTCAACATATCTTGAATGCTACTCGCTCCATTTGTCCATTAATGCATGGGTGATAAGATTGTGCTGAAATCGATCTGCGATTCCCCAATCCTTCTTGGACTTTCTTCCAAATTATCGAGTGGTTAAGGTTCCTGATCCGACACAATAAATATTCTTGGAGATTCTTACCTTTGGACAAACGACGTGATCTAACAATGTACAACTCTGCTGGCTTGAGCCAGGCTCGATAAGTGGTCTTGACGGTAAAGAAATGAACTACTTTAGACAGTCTATCCACTGCTGACCATTTAAATAGAGAGTCCCATGTCCCTACTAGATGTAAACGAAGCGGTGATAAAATCCATTCCTCTTGAATCCCATTTCCATTACGGAATCTACAAAAGGTTGAAAAAAGTCCCTCTGGTCTCACGAGTGGCATGTCCCGCCTTGACTCTCTGACGGATATCACATTTTGGCTATGTAGCTTCCCATTTCTCTCTTACATCTTATGCCACCAAAATTGGTCGCTTCAAATCCCTAATACATCTTACGTTCCTCCAGGTGGATAGAATAAAAAGTATCATGGGATTCTTACCAAAATAAGCTTGTTTTCAACTGGTCTCTAATCTGCTTTGGCACACTGATTAAATCGTCCTTCCATCTCTGATAGAACTCTTTCTTCATCTTTAAATGAATCCGGGTACCTTCCCGATGTAGGGTTCGCCAGCATAGAAAACAAAAAATTTCTCTCTGATGGGAGACGACTGTACCAAGATCTATCTACTAGATACAAACATGGCGGATATACATCACATAGAGAACATACCCTTGAAGATCGACAAAACGCAACGAGGTTGAACTGGTGGTTGATGTAGATGATCTCTTGCGATCTCAAGATCGAGGAGGAGATACTACTTGCACATAAAATCAATAGTATCCGTTACGCATCATTCTTTCGCTTTTTACGTTAGAGGCAAGGCAACGGCAACCTCCGCCTCCTCGCTCCGACAATGCAGCGGAAGCACAACTTGTTCTTGCCGAATAGCCAGGAACATGTATCTAGCTAGTCCAAGACCATGGGGATAAATACTAGAGTGAGAGATATCCTTCACGAGGAGGTGTGAGTGTAACATCCAAAATCATGATTTCAAGTTTGCATATCATTCATGCATTCATAATCATTTAGGATCATTTCATATAAGATTTCAAAAACAAGAAGCGTTGTACATTTGTGGTCTATTATTTTGTGTAGATGAGGCCGTGGCTTTATTTCTACTCTTTAATAGGAAAACACTTGTTTTAACAGGAAAAGGTTTGCATATAAGTTTGAGGTTGTTTCCCAAAGTTTGATAAGATTTTCAAAACAAAATATGAATTCAAATTAATTCTTATACCTATTATAAATAAATCATTAAGGTATGGTTTTATTTTTAAATTCAATGGGACATTATAACCTGAGTGAACAACAAGGTTTTATATTCAAATATGTACATGTCCCACTTCACAAAAATCCAGAAAGGATTTGAATTCAAAACACATTTGAAATCATTTGAAAGATTCTGGAAAATCATTTAGAAAAAGAAAATGGGAAAAAGAATAAGGAAAGGCATACCAATCAGGCCAACAGAACCAGCCCACAGGCCCACCAGGGAATTTCCCTCGCTCTCTATTTCTCCTCTGCACTTGCCCAGCTGACACCACGGACCCACCTCCACATCCGCGTTAAATCGATCCAGCGGAGGAACAGCTCCTCTCTGTTTCTTCCCGAATCAAATCCGATTGATTGGCTTGATTCCGGAGTAATTCCTCCTCCTCGCTTGTCTGCTTAAACCCCTACCCACTCCGCTCCTTTCCCTCTCCAACCCAGGCGCCCGCTAGGCTGTCCTGTCGAGCTCGCGCTCATGATGCCGAGCATCTCTGGCGGTAAATTTTGGTGACACTCCGCCCTTGTCTTCTAGTCTTGCCGGTATGATCACTGCAACCTTGCGCATCTTCTAACACCTGGTGTGTGCTGGACCATCCTGAACCTGCATGGCGTCGACAGCTGCGTGCGATGAAGCCATAAACTCCGACGAGCTCCCCTTGTTAATCTTGACCACGCCTCCCCTCTCGTTCATGCTCACACAATCGCCTGCGTCACGCATCTAATGCAACCTACGATGCCTAAGCGTGGCTAGTAGCATCGCCACCATCTTAGCGATGCAGCGCTGGCACGAAGCGACTCGGCGGCAATCCACGATGACCCGTGTAACGCGTAGCGAAGACCACCTCGAGCACCAGCGTCATCACGCGAACTCGATGAGCTATTCCACCTTTCCTCGCTTCTGTATCACCAGCACCATCACCTTTGTGGCGCCGTCGCCGATACCGTCGAGCGCCGCTCGATTTTGATGCAGTAGCTTTGGACCGTTAGATGTAGATCAGCCGCCGATAGATGACTTAAGTGAAGCTGATGCGATTGAATCTGGGCGTTCACGGTCACTTAAATCCATGACCCTCATCGATCGATCCGTGCGAATCGATGTCGGTAGATGGCGAGCTGAGTTTGAATTTAAAATCTGAATTTAGATCTATTAGTGATTTAAAATTGCAAAATTCATAACTTTTTGATCCACCGTCCAAATTTTGCAAAATTTATATCAATGGAATCAGGAAAAATAATTCTATCAACAATGAACTTTGTTTAATGAATTGCTTCTGTAAATTAGTTGTTTTGCAGAAACATTTGTAGGCTTATTATATGTATAAAATTATATAGAAAATGTTTTAAAGGCCAAATTAAGTTTATTTGGTGTATAATTGTTTTGTTTATTATTTCAGTACTGTTTCACTCGTATTTTTGGTTTAGAAAAATCATCACATAGCATTTGCATGCATTCATATATTTTGCTTGTTTATTTGATATGTGAATTTGGTGCTATCATTTATATGTAGATTATGGTGCTAGTGGTGATTGTGACTGTGAGGATTATTGTTACTCCCCAACTACCAAGGCAAGTGGTGCTTCATACTTTTGTCCCAATATTTTGGCTATGCATTAGAAATATTTTGTATAGAGCTTGCAAGATAATTTTGCTAATTATCTATATACTATGTTGAAATCCTAGTAGTTGTAGAATTGTTAGAATTTTCTCTAAGTTAAGATACTTGCTATTGCCATGCTTAGCCTAGCTAGTAGCAACCTGTTGGAGATATGCCTAGAGGCAATAATAAATGTAGTTATTATTATATCTTTGTGTTTTATGATAAATGTTTACATTCATGCTATACTTGATTAACAAAGAAACATTGATACTTGTGTGATTTGTAAACTAAAGGAGTCCCTAGTAAAGCCTCTTCATAATACTAGCTTGTTGGTTAATAGATGATTATGGTTTCCTATCATAAACATTGAGATGTTATTAACAACAAGATCATATCATTAGGAGAATGGTATGATGGACATACTCACAATAAGCGTAGCATAAAGATCAAAGTCATTATAATAGTTCAATTGCTATAAGCTTTTGATACATAGTAACCTAATTCCTTCGACCATGAGATTATGATTATCACCATCACCGGAAGGATGCTTTGATGACATCGAACACAACATAAATGGCGGGTGGCTATAAAGGTGGCATTGAGTGTTGAAAGTATGGGTTGAGACACATGGATCAAAAGTGGGATTTGTCCATCCATATGATGGATAGATATACTCTGGGCCCTCTTAGTGGAATGTCATCCAATTAGCTTGCAAGCATGTGACTGGATCACAGGGATCACATACTGCAGTAGCGAGAAAGAGTACTTATCGGTAGCGAGGTTGAACTAGGTATGTAGAGATACCAGCGATCAAAACCTCGGATAAGTAAACTATCGTGAGACAAAGGGAAATTGGTATAAATATGTAAGTGGTTCATTCGATGCAAAGTAATCGTAGAAATATGTAGAACCATATGAATTTCAGATTCCTCTATTGGTTATTGTTCGGAGAAGTGTCTCGATCATGTCCGCATAATTCACGAACCATAGGGAGACACACTTAAGGATTCGATGTTTTTTGAGTAGTTATGGTAAGATGAGTAAGATACCAATTGTTGTTGGTCTCGGATGGGATCCGGGATATCCTGAGGAGATTGAATGGTGGGAGAATAAGATTCATATAAGGAAAGTCATGTTTGAGTTGGGGAATGATTCCGGTGTTTTCATGGGAATGTTCTAGAAAGGGCAGGAAGGTCCATGCCGCCGGAGGAAGGGTACATGAATGTTTCATGACAATGTGGAATGGTTTGCATCATGTACTAGGTATCATCAGCTGAGCAAAATAAAGGGATAAATCAAATCCCTAGTTGAAAAGTCAGCCAATTTGAAAAATCAAGCGGCAAGTTTGCTTGGTGGAGGAGAGTAGGAAACCTACTTGTGGAAGTACTCCTCCCTCCACCCTTGACCAAGGAGGCGAGTTGGGGAGGACTCCCTCCTCCCAACGGTGCCCTCGACCTATAAAAAGAAGGGCAGGGTGCCCCTCTCTACACCCAACACCACCCAAACCCTAGCTCTAAGCCACGGCGTCACCACCCCCTAATGCAGCCTAGGGCACCACCAACTGCTTCATGGGTTGGGATGAACCTAACCCTAGCGGCCGGCTGGTCTCCTCCTTGGTGCCTCTAAACCCTAGATGGCCAAGGCCTCTCTCATAGTCCACCATACTCGCTCCGGCTTAGCGAAGCCTGCGAGATCTCCCTCTACTTCGGTACCATGCTGTCTGCGGAATCGCGAGGAGTGCTACAACCTCCGCCCTTTCTTTGGAACAAGTGAGAGGATGGTCTTCGCCAGTGAACGTGTGACCATTGCTTGGGGCCTTGAGCATGGCCGGAAGGATCGTCTACGATCTTGAGATCGCAAAATCGACTACATCACCACGAGAATCCGCTCTTGTTAACGCATTGGAATCTTCGGTGAGTTCCTCTATCGACTTCGTTGCTACAATCTAGTAGATAGATCTTGGCTTGTTTTGTTTGCATGCGTTAGAAATTTTTGTTTTCCATACTCGAACCCTGATGTTATCGAGGTGTCTATATGTAGATCTATTGCACGGTAAAACACAATGGTCATTGTAGGCGGTCTGCCTTTATTATCAATTGCTTCTTGTGTACTTTGCATCTTGCGGTATGATGGGATGAGGCGGCCGGGCTAACCTTACATGACGCCGTTCATGAGACTTTCTCCACGCTTCGACATGCAACTTGTATTGCATAAGTGGCTTCTTGGTGTCTGTCTCTCCATTATAGTAAAGATCCAATTTACAGCGGGCACTTGATAGTTAAAGCATCCAACGTTGTGGTTCTTGTTAAATAAGTTAGGCGACACTTATTAAAAGCCCCAAACCACGTAAAATATGCAAAAGAAAATTAGAGGCGTCTAACTTTGTTTTGCGGTGTGTTGTGATGTGATATGGCCATGATTGTGATTATATTTGATGTATGCAATGTTCCTTATTGTAAGTTGGCAACCGGCAGGAGCCATATGGTTGTCTTTAAATTCAGTTAAGACCCGCGTGTCTATTCAAAGTAGTTGTAATAGTTGAAGCTAGTGGACGACAACCATGGAGCGGTGTCATTGACCTTGATGCAATGCCGGTGATGATGGAGATCATGTTAGTGCTTGAAGATGGAGATCAGAAGCACAAAGAATAAAGGCCATATCATATCACATATTATGAATTGCATGTGATGTTAATCCTTTATGCATCTTGTATTGCTTAGTTAACGACGGTAGCATTATAAGATGATCCCTCAAGCACACAAATTTCAAGTTTTAAAGTGTTCATCCTTAGTAAGCACCGTTGCTAAAGCTTGTTGTTTCGAAGCACCACGTGATGATCGGGTGTGTTAGATTCTGCAAGTGTATACAACGTGAGCTAGCCAGATTTGCTCATGCAAAAGCTAAGGTTTGATCTTGACGAGCCTAGCATGTACAGACATGGTCTCGGAACACGGATCACCGAAAGGTAAAGCATGAGTCATATAGTAGATATGATGAACATGTTGATTGTTGCCATTGAAGCTACATCAACTCGTGATGATCGGTTTGATGTGGTGGATTTGGTTAGTGTGATCACTAAAACAATGTGAGGGACATTGTTTTGAGTGGGAGTTCACCTAGATTAATTTAATTATTAATTAGAACTCAATTTGTCATAAACTTAGTCTAAACTATTGCAAATATGTTGTAGATCAATGGCGTCCCCTACCATCAATTTTAATGCGTTCCTAGAGAAAGAAAAGTTGAAAAACAATGGAAGCAACTTCGCGGATTGGTTCCACAATTTGAGGATTGTCCTCAATGCTGGTAATTTGACCTATGTGCTAGATGCACCGCTGGGTTACCCGCCTGCAACTGATGCTACCGATGAAGTAAAGAATGTTTACCTCACTCGGAAGAATCAGTACTCCATAGTTCAGTTTGCAATCTTGTATGGTTTGGAATCGGATCTTCAGAAAAGGTTTGAAAACCATGACCCACATGATATTGTCAAGTGAACTCAAAATGATATTTGAGGCTCGCAGCGAGTTGAGAGTTATGAGGCTTCGACAAGTTCTTTAAGCGCAAGATGGAAGAGGCAGCTCCGTTAGTGAGCATGTGCTTAAGATATGCAGAGCGCAAACAAACTCCAAAGCTTGGGTATAGTGATTCCTAATGCTTTGAGGATTTACGTAATCCTCAATCACTGCCGCCAAGTTACAAGAACTTTGTGATGAACTACAATATGCAAAACATGAACAAGGCGTTGCGAACTCTTCTCCATGTTGAAATCTGAAGTGGAGATCAAGAAGAGCACCAAGTGTTGATGGTCAATAAGACCACCAAATTCAAGAAAGGCAAGTCTAAGCAAAGGGAAACTTCAAGAAGAGCGGTAAGAAAGTTGCCTTGCCGGCCGAAGAAGACCAGGGCTGGACCTAAGCACGTCTTGAGTGTTTTTCTGCAAGGGAGAAGGTCCTTGGAAGCGAAATTTCCCAAAAGTACTTGGCGGTTGAAGAAAGGCAACATCAATAAGAAAGGAATATCTGATCTACATGTTATTGATGTGTATCTCTCTAGTAATCGTAGTAGTGCTGGGCATTTGATCTTGGTTGATTTAGCATATTTGTAACTTTCGAAATAGGTCTTTGCAGAATAAGCGGAAGCTAGCGAAGAGCGAGGTGACGATGCGGCGTTGGAAATGGATCAAAGTTTGATGTGATGCGGTCGGCATGATACCTCTTCATCCACCATCGAATTAGTTTTATACTTAAATAATTGTTATTTGGTGCTGCGTTAAGCATGAACATTATATCGGGATCTTGTTTATTGCGAGGCGGTTACTTGTTTAGAATCCGAGAATAATGGTTGTTCGATTTATATGAGTAATATGTTTTATGCACATGCACCTTTGATAGATGGTCTATTCTTATTGAATCTCGATAGTGAAATACACATATTAATAACATTGAAGCTAAGCGTTTGAAATTGGCGATAAATCGACCTATATGTGGCACAGTGGTCTTGGTCACATTGGGTGAAGCGTATGAAGAAACTCCATTCGATGGACTTCTTGAATCACTTGATTTGAATCACTTGAAAGATGCGAAGCATGTCTAATGGGTAAAATGACTAAGACTCCATTTTACGGTATGATGGGCGAGCTATGGACTTGTTGGAAATCATACATACCAATGTGTGTTGTCCAATGAGTGTAGCATCAGCATGGTTATCGTTATGTTCTTACCTTCACGAATGACTTGAGTAGATATGGGTATATCTATTTCATGAAACATAAGTCCGAAACTTTCGAGAAGTTTAAGAATTTCAAAGTGAGGTAGAGAATCAACGTAACAAGAAGATTAAATTTCTACGTTACGATTGTTGAGGTGAATATCTAAGTTCACGAGTTTGGCGAGCATTTGAAGAAATGTGGAATACTTTCACAATTGACACCATAGGAACACCACAGCGTAATGGTGTGTCGAACATAAGTAATCAAACTCTCTTAGATATGGTTAGTTCTATGATGTCACAGATTTACGCTATCATTTTGGGGTTATGCATTAGAAACAGCCGCATTCACTTTAAATAGGGCACCATCTAAATCCGTTGAAACGACACCGTATGAATTATGGTTTGGGAAGAAACCTAGATTGTGGTTCCTTAAACTTTGGGGTTGCGAAGCCTATGTAAAGAAGTTATAGCCGGACAAGCTTGAACCCAAAGCGGAAAAATCGTCTTCATAGGATACCCAAAAGGAAACTGTGGGTATACCTTCTATCATAGATCGAAGGCAAATCTTCGTTGCAAAAAAATGGATCCTTTCTAGAGAAAGAATTTCTCGAAAGAAGTATTGGAAGGAAAGTAGAACTTCGGCGAGGTTGTCAGACCTTCTCTCGAACTTGCGATGGCGACGGAAGAAGTTCACTGGTGCTGCACCAATAAGAGAGGGAAGCTAATTGTCACATCCCAAGATTTTCCAAATCTTGTAATGTGAAAATAAATGAATAAAAATAAAACTTTTTGTTTAATTTTGAGCAGGAAGAAACTTTTTGAATTCAATTGGAACTTCAAACCAATTTGGATCAAATAAATTCTTAAAGAGTTTTTGAAAAGATAAACATTTAAATAGAGGAAAATAAAATATTTTGGAATTACTACTTTGAATCATTTAGATAAAAGGATTTAATTTCCAAAAGAAAAAGGAAGGATTTTAAAAATAAGAAATTATTTTATAGAGCCAAATTAAACCTTGGCCAAGCTTTTGAAATAAAACATTTTGTTTTGATAATAAATAGTAAAGGTTTAATTAAAATAAAATCAATAAGGATTTAATATCCAAGTTTTATTAATAAAGGTTTTACTATTTCCAAAATAACAAAACTTATTTATTTGTTTAAAGATAAGTTTTCCAAGTATTTTATTTCCAAATAAAACCTACTGATATGGTTTTGAAAATATTTAGATTTCAAATAGAGATTTTATTCATTAAATCAAACCCTATTTGATTAAATAACTAAAGGTCCATTTTATTTAATTAATGAATGGATCCTAAAAGAATAAAATATTATTTTATTTTGGGATTTGGTTTATGTTGATTAACAGAACAAAAAACTAATTTTAAAAGTTTGGTGGATGTTGTCTTTATTTGTTTTTTTATTTGTTTGTTTAATTTATTATTTGAATTTCAAAACATAAAAAGGTTTTGGAAAAAGAAAAACGTCCAGGAAGGAAAAAAATATGAAAACAGACCAACCCAGTCGGCCAGCCCAATAAGCCCAGCAACCAGCCCAGCTTTCCTCTCCCGAAGGAAACGTTTTGCACTTAATCTTTAACGTTTGCAGTGTGACTGTCTGGTGGACCTCTCCCTCACTCCTTTTCCCACTGACGACTGGACCCCATTCCTCCTGTTCTTCCTTCTCACCCGCGCGACTCCTTCTCCCTCCCTGACACCGTTCCGAGTGAATTCGCGGCCTTAATGCATATACTTGCGACCACCGTTACCAGCGTTGATCACGCTTGAGGAAGCAGCTCATGTCTCCTCCCACTTCCCCTCTGCCGCCCCATCTCAGCGCTCCCAGGCGCCCCAATTCTTCCCCAAGCTCCTCTGTCTCCATGACCCTCCTCGTCAATTCCAGTAGAGCTTCGCCCTTGCCTCCTGAGCACGCTCATGATTCTCCACTCCGGACACATCTCCTGTGCTTTTCATTCCACCACGGGCGCCCTGGAGCAACATCTGCAACAAGCTCTGAACGACACCGCCGTCCGCTCCAACTCCGACGAACCCCATAGGTAGTTTCCGGCCGCCCCTCTTCTTCTCGTTCACGCACACATCATCTCCGTGATCTCCTGCGTCTAACCATGCCCTCGGTTGTTCTTCTCGTGACTGTGGCGACGACTCCGAATACGACCAGGACCACTAGGCGTTGTTCTCTACTCGTGAGCAATCACGGTATGCAGGCGCCCTTGCCCGTCGACCACCACGAACTTCCCCGACCTCCTGCGAATCTGGTGAGCCTACTTCCCTCCTCTCTCGCTTCCTGTTTCTCCGGCGCCGCCCTTCATCGACCGTCGCTGCCGCTAGCCACCGCCGGCACAAGTATGGTCGAAACGCTAGCACCGTAGGATCTCGATCCGGCGCTTGCGATAGATCACTTAAGCCGTGAAGAGTGCGTTCTCTGGACCACATGATCTAACTAGATCCAACGCACCATAACACCGATCCGGCGAACCGGTGCCGTCCAACCAGAATGCGACGCGTGGCGGTGCTGTTTTAAAACAGAATTTGGAAATCAGATTTAAGTTGCAATTTCAAACCTTTGTAACTTCGATCCACCGTCCAAAATTTACAAATTTGATACCGTTGGAATCAGTGGAACAAACCCTATCCAACCATGCCCTTAGTTTAGCAAATAGTATCCATTAAAGTGTTTGTTTTGCAGAAACATTTGTGTGCTTATTTAGGGTGAAAAATGATTCAAAATGTTTATAAGGTTAAAACCTTTGCAAATTGTTTTGATGTGAACTTACTGACCCTAGGAACCAACCCATGGTCTTGGAAATGGATTTGGTAAAATTTAAGATGGATTATTTGACTTAGCCATTTCTAGCCAAATGAAAATAATGGTTTTATTTAAAAAATGTTTTTGGAGTAAAAACTTTGGGAAAATGATTTGAAACAAACCTACTAAACCAAAACACCAAGTTTTGCAATAGCAACTCATTTGGTGAACAACTTAAAGTTGTTACTTTGATAAAATATTTTCCACTACATAAAATGAGGATTGGATTTAAAAATGGATTTTTGACAAAACCCTTTTGCAAATGACTTTGCCACTTTGGAAAAATGACCAATTTGGAACTTACAAAGTTTAGAAGCCTAGTGAAGAACATCTTTGCAAATAGGACCATCACTTGCATACTTACATGCATGACTTAGATCCCATAGTTTTATGTGTGTGAATTGTTGTTTGGTTGATTGTTTGGAATGATAGTTGATTTGGTGTTTGTTTGATTGATTGTGGTGAAATTAACAAAGTGTGAGACTAGCAAGATCAAGGAGTGAACCATCATTCCCTACCAAAAGGCAAGTTACACTATCATCTAAAGTCCTACTATTTTCTATACTTAGTGGATTTTGAAACATGGATGAAAACAAATTTTATACTTATGCTATGCTAAATCCTAATAGGATACCTTATACCTTCCTTAGAGAAAACAATGTAGTTGATACATGCTTAGCCATGCTATATTTTGAAGAGAGATACATGTTGAGATTTTACAAAGGTTGAGAAAAGGACTTGTGTTTTACATAATAAAACAAGGACTCAATGAACCACCTAGGTGGAGGATACTTTAAGTTTTGGAGAAGGTGGCAACAAAAGGAACCATGTCTATGGAATCACTTTGTGTTGTGCTCCAAAAGAAAACCACCTAGGAAACTTAGAGATTGAACATGTTTCTCCAATTGTGGCTTTCGTGCAACCACATGCTATTATGGCTCTGGCTTAGTCAACTACAATGGGAAGACCCATGCACTGTCTTCAGTTAATTGGACATGGGGATCTGGAATCCTACATGGGTGCTGAAGGCAAGCTAGTAATGGTGTATGGGAGGACCCTTTGGAAAGACTTCGTCACATTCTCAATCTGCCAGTACTCCATCTTGGTGAGCACTAATCCAGTAGGCCACTGGTGGCAAAAGGATGGGATTGTGACATGTGGGTAAAGTGTACTCCTTCTGCAGAAGATAATAAAATCTAAGTACTTAGCCGTGTCCCCGGTTATGGACAATACTGAGCAACTAAAGTTTGAACTATGGGAGATCTCGACATTCCAACTTCTATAATAAAAACTTGATGCACTTGAGTGTCTACCAAGGAATTCAAAGAGATTTTGTTAAGCTTGATGCACTTGGGGTTACCAAGGAGCTCAAGAGATTTTGATGAAAACATGAACACTTGGGGTTACCAAGGAACTCATGAGATTTTATAAAACTTGATGCACTTGGGGTTACCAAGGAGCTCAAGGGATTTTGACAAGAACTTGAACACTTGAGTGTCTACCAAGGAGTTCAAGGGACTTGGAAAAAAGGGATTTGACAAAGGACCAAAACCATTTTGAAAAGATAGGATAAATTATTGCTTTAAGCAAATGAGCCTAAAACTCTACTTAGCCAAATATGCATGTAATAATAGGATCCACTCATATTCAACAAAGTAGTGAAACTTGCCAATACAATTCAAATGTATTGACCCCTTGTGGCGGTAACTTGTAATGTTGCAGGTTTGATTGATTTTAGTGAAGATTGATTGAATAGGATTACAAAGTCTACAACCAGCATTTGCCTGTGGCACTATGAAGATGAAGGACCCCGTGACTATAGTTATTCCGCTGCAATGTAATGTAATAGCCAAATGAGCTATGTATGATGTAATAAAATTATGTTATTACTGGTTATGAAGTTATTTTATGACCTTTGTTTCTTGATATTACATCCAAACTATGGATGCTAGCTATTGATCCAGGGACTAGCATTGTAAACACAGGGGACACCACCTTATGTTATTTAAAGGTTGGGCCACTCCCTCTACAGATGGTATCAGAGCATTGTGTTGCCTGTAGGATTTGTAAACCTAGGATTGGACAAAAACCCTTAGAAAATAGGAGTTGTACTTGTTCAAAAACTTATTTACAAAACACTTGTAAACTCTTTCCTCAACCATTTTTGGTTTAACTCTACATCTCTTCTAATTCAACTTGATGGAAAAACCTACCCATGACCAAAGACTACACCATGTGCAAAGGACTTCATCAACACTTTCAGCTCTAATGACTTCAACTTCTTCAACTCTAATGACTTCAACATCTTCAGCATGATCACCAAGGACTTCCAACTTGGATACCACTAAGGACTACAAGTGAAACAAGTAAGTCTTGCTCAAGATTTAGAGACTGAGGGAATGCAAAAATTAGAAGGAGCCCACATCACTTGAAGTTGAGACCAAGGAGTTTTTCTCAAGGAACCATGATCTCATGTAAGAAGAAGCAACCAAGAAGGATGGAAGGATCACAAGTGAACCATATAGATGGACCACCATATTTTAGTTAAGTCAAACACACCAACTTATGTGGTGTACCAAAAATATTTTGTTGCCTAAGTGTGTGCTTGAACGTTGTTGTTGAGTGAAATGTTTGGTTTGTGATTGCATGCACATTGCTTTGTGTGAATTGTGACGTGTGTGATTAGAATTGATTCCTTAGAAAAACCTTTTGCCTATACTAATTCTCCCTTCAACCCAAACAGATGACTACTCCAAGAGACTCCAACGTCAAGGTTGATGACACCAACACCAACCAAGAGGACAACATGAAAGAGCTCATAGCAACTCAACACCAGTTAAACCAACTGACAGCTCAGTTCATAGCCAACACTAGTGATAAAGATCCAGCACTGCAAAAGTTTTTGGAGGAACAAACTCAATTGATGCTTAAGGTGACTAATCAAATGATCAACATGGAAGAAAACTATCCCAACGGAGTTGATGACAACAAGGGTGATAAGAATGTTATTCTAGATGGAGCTCCAGCTTGCATTATTTGTGGAGACAAGGATCATACTTCCAAGGAGCATGAAGATCAATGCCCCAATTGTGAAGAGGAACATTCTGTTGGACAATGTCCCACTTCTCAAGCTACTTGCTACCTATGTGAAGGAAACAATCATACTCCTATCCAATGCCCCATCTACTCCATGGTGGAACAAAGGAAACAAGAAGGATCCAAGTCTACCAATAAAGGAAAAGGACCACTTATACCTCCAAACAAGACAACCCAATTCAAAGGACTAAAGAAACCCAAGAAACAAAAGCAGGACATGAGCCTTGTGCAATGTCGTAAATGTAAGGAAATGGGACACTACTCTAGTGGATGCCCAGAGAACAAGAAGAATAAAGAGATTGGCCAAGTGGTGTGAAACAACTGCAAAGAATTAGGTCACTATGTAGCAACTTGTCCACAAGAGCCACGTAAAGAACTCCAAGACATCCATTGTTTCAATTGCAAAAACCCAGGACATTATGCAAGCAACTGTCCCGAAAAGATGAAGAACAAGATCACCAAGCCTATGGAGAAACTCAACCATGGCCCATGAGTCAAGCATGAAAACTAAGGACACAAATGCAACTGGTTGCTTAGAGAAAGTTTTTCCAGGATCCCAAGAAGGACGATATGTAATTTTTGTTTGAAATTTTTTTTAAGGGTGGTAGTACCCTAGTTGTTTTGAACCTGCTTGTAACCCTAACCTTCCCAAATATCGGGACGAGATTTATTTTAAGGGTGGTAGCCTATCACATCCCAAGATTTTCCAAATCTTGTAATGTGAAAATAAATGAATAAAAATAAAACTTTGTTTGATTTTCAGAGCCAGAAGAAACTTTTTGAATTCAATTGGAACTTCAAACCAATTTGGATCAAATAAATTCTTAAAGAGTTTTTGAAAAGATAAACATTTAAATAGAGGAAAATAAAATATTTTGGAATTACTACTTTGAATCATTTAGATAAAAGGATTTAATTTCCAAAAGAAAAAGGAAGGATTTTAAAAATAAGAAATTATTTTATAGAGCCAAATTAAACCTTGGCCAAGCTTTTGAAATAAAACATTTTGTTTTGATAATAAATAGTAAAGGTTTAATTAAAATAAAATCAATAAGGATTTAATATCCAAGTTTTATTAATAAAGGTTTTAATATTTCCAAAATAACAAAACTTATTTATTTGTTTAAAGATAAGTTTTCCAAGTATTTTATTTCCAAATAAAACCTACTGATATGGTTTTGAAAATATTTAGATTTCAAATAGAGATTTTATTCATTAAATCAAACCCTATTTGATTAAATAACTAAAGGTCCATTTTATTTAATTAATGAATGGATCCTAAAAAGAATAAAATATTATTTTATTTTGGGATTTGGTTTATGTTGATGAACAGAACCAAAAACTCATTTTAGAAGTTTGGTGGAAGTTGTCTTGAATTGTTGTTTGAATTGTTTGTTGAATTGATTATTTGAATTTCAAAACAGAAAAAGGTTTTGGAAAAAGAAAAACGTCCAGGAAGGAAAAAAATATGAAAACAGACCAACCCAGCCGGCCAGCCCAATAAGCCCAGCAACCAGCCCAGCTTTCCTCTCCCGAAGGAAACGTTTTGCACTTAATCTTTAACCCGCAGTGTGACTGACTGGTGGACCTCTCCCTCACTCCTTTTCCCACTGATGACTGGACCCCATTCCTCCTGTTCTTCCTTCTCACCCGCGCGACTCCTTCTCCCTCCCCTCGACACCGTTCCTGCCGATGAATTTGCGGCCTTAACGCGACCACCGTTAACCGCGTTGATCACGCAGGCTTAAACGCTCATGTCTCCTCCCACTTCCCCTCGGCCCCATCTCAACGCGCTCCCAAACGCCCCAATTCTTCCCCAAGCTCCTCTGTCTCCGACGACCCTCCTCGTCGAATTCCAGCCGAGCTTCGCCGCCCCTTGCCTCCCTGAGCACGCTAGCAGATTCTCCACTCCCAGACACATCTCCCTGTGCTTGTTATTCCACCGCGGGCGCCCCAGAGCAACGTCTGCAACAAGCTTTGAATGACGCCGCCGTCCGCTCCAACTCCGACGAACCCCACAGGTAGTTTCCGGCCGCCCCTCTTCTTCTCGTTCATGCACACATCATCTCCGTGATCTCCTGCGTCTAACCATGCCCTCGGTTGGTCTTCTCGTGACCTGTAGCGACGACTCCGACCATGACCAGGACCACCCGACGTTGTTCTCTACTCCGGCGAGCAATCGCAGCTGTACCAGAGCGCCCCTTGCCCCGTCGACCACACGACGAGCTTCCCCAGCCTCCTGCGAATCTGGTGAGCCTACTCCCTCCCTCTCTCGCTTCCTATTTCGCAAGCGCCGCCACTATCTGACTGTCGCCACCGCTAGCCACCGCCGGCGCCGCTCGCATATGGTCAAACACGCTAGCACCGTAGGATCTCGATCCGACGCTTGCGATAGATCACTTAAGCCGCGAAGGGGTACGTTCCCTGGACCACACGATCTAACTAGATCCAACGCACCGCAACACCGATCCGGCCGAACCGGTACCGTCCAACCAGAATGCGACACGTGGCCAGGTCTGTTTAAAACAGAATTTGGAAATCAGATTTAAGTTGCAATTTCAAACCTTTGTAACTTTCGATCCACACGTCCAAAATTTACAAATTTGATACTGTTGGAATCAGTGGAACAAACCCTAGCCAACCATGCCCTTAGTTTAGCAAATAGTATCTATTAAAGTGTTTGTTTTTGCAGAAACATTTGTGTGCTTATTTAGGGTAGAAAAATGATTCAAAAATGTTTATAAGGTTAAAACCTTTGCAAATTGTTTTGATGTGAACTTACTGACCCTAGGAACCAACCCATGGTCTTGGAAATGGATTTGGTAAAATTTAAGATGGATTATTTGACTTAGCCATTTCTAGCCAAATGAAAATAATGGTTTTATTTTAAAAAAATTTTTGGAGTAAAAACTTTGGGAAAATGATTTGAAACAAACCTACTAACCCAAAACACCAAGTTTTGCAATAGCAACTCATTTGGTGAACAACTTAAAGTTGTTACTTTGATAAAAATATTTTCCACTACATAAAATGAGGATTGGATTTAAAAATGGATTTTGGACAAAACCCTTTTTGCAAATGACTTTGCCACTTTGGAAAAATGACCAATTTGGAACTTACAAAGTTTAGAAGCCTAGTGAAGAACATATTTGCAAATAGGACCATCACTTGCATACTTACATGCATGACTTAGATCCCATAGTTTTATGTGTGTGAATTGTTGTTTGGTTGATTGTTTGGAATGCTAGTTGATTTGGTGTTTGTTTGATTGATTGTAGTGAAATTAACAAAGTGTGAGACTAGCAAGATCAAGGAGTGAACCATCATTCCCTACCAAAAAGGCAAGTTACACTATCATCTAAAGTCCTACTATTTTCTATACTTAGTGGATTTTGAAACATGGATGAAAACAAATTTTATACTTATGCTATGCTAAATCCTAATAGGATACCTTATACCTTCCTTAGAGAAAACAATGTAGTTGATACATGCTTAGCCATGCTATATTTTGAAGAGAGATACATGTTGAGATTTTACAAAGGTTGAGAAAAGGACTTGTGTTTTACATAATAAAACAAGGACTCAATGAACCACCTAGGTGGAGGATACTTTAAGTTTTGGAGAAGGTGGCAACAAAAGGAACCATGTCTATGGGAATCACTTTGTGTTGTGCTCCCAAAAGAAAACCACCTAGGAAACTTAGATATTGAACATGTTTCTCCAATTGTGGCTTTAAATGCAACCACATGCTATTATGGCTCTGGCTTAGTCAACTACAATGGGAAGACCCATGCACCTTGTCTTGATTAATCTGGACATGGGGACCTGGAATCCTACATGGGTGCTGAAGGCAAGCTAGCAATGGTGTATGGGAGGACCCTTTGGAAAGACTTCGTCACATTCTCAATCTGCCAGTACTC
This sequence comes from Avena insularis, assembly GCA_023614405.1. Classification (NCBI taxonomy): domain Eukaryota; kingdom Viridiplantae; phylum Streptophyta; class Magnoliopsida; order Poales; family Poaceae; genus Avena; species Avena insularis. Next base: position 461,061,869 of record CM042697.1, on the reverse strand, counting down.
CATCTTGGTGAGCACTAATCCAGTAGGCCACTGGTGGCAAAAGGATGGGATTGTGACATGTGGGTAAAGTGTACTCCTTCTGCAGAAGATAATAAAATCTAAGTACTTAGCCGTGTCCCCGGTTATGGACAATACTGAGCAACTAAAGTTTGAACTATGGGAGATCTCGACATTCCAACTTCTATAATAAAAACTTGATGCACTTGAGTGTCTACCAAGGAATTCAAAGAGATTTTGTTAAGCTTGATGCACGTGGGGTTACCAAGGAGCTCAAGAGATTTTGATGAAAACATGAACACTTGGGGTTACCAAGGAACTCATGAGATTTTATAAAACTTGATGCACTTGGGGTTACCAAGGAGCTCAAGGGATTTTGACAAGAACTTGAACACTTGAGTGTCTACCAAGGAGTTCAAGGGACTTGGAAAAAATGGATTTGACAAAGGACCAAAACCATTTTGAAAAGATAGGATAAATTATTGCTTTAAGCAAATGAGCCTAAAACTCTACTTAGCCAAATATGCATGTAATAATAGGATCCACTCATATTCAACAAAGTAGTGAAACTTGCCAATACAATTCAAATGTATTGACCCCTTGTGGAGGTAACTTGTAATGTTGCAGGTTTGATTGATTTTAGTGAAGATTGATTGAATAGGATTACAAAGTCTACAACCAGCATTTGCCTGTGGCACTATGAAGATGAAGGACCCCGTGACTATAGTTATTCCGCTGCAATGTAATGTAATAGCCAAATGAGCTATGTATGATGTAATAAAATTATGTTATTACTGGTTATAAAGTTATTTTATGACCTTTGTTTCTTGATATTACATCCAAACTATGGATGCTAGCTATTGATCCAGGGACTAGCATTGTAAACACAGGGGACACCACCTTATGTTATTTAAAGGTTGGGCCACTCCCTCTACACTAATGATGATGATCATGAAACTTCGATTGAAGTTGCTACAGAGCCTCGCAGGTCAACGAGAACTCGTACCACTCCTGATTGGTATGATCCCGTTATGAGTGTCATGTTGGTAGACAACACCGATGACCTTGCGACATATGAGGAAGCGATGATGAGCCCAGATTCCAATAAATGGCAAGAAGCCATGAAATCGGAAATTGGATCCATGTACGAAAACCAAGTATGGAATTTGGTGGACTTACCGGATGGCCGGAAGGCTGTCGAGAACAAATGGATTTTCAAGAATAAAACAGATGCTGATGGTAATGTTACTGTCCATAAAGCTCGACTTGTCGCAAAAGGGTTTCGACAAATTCAAGGAGTTGACTACGATGAGACTTTCTCACCGGTAGCGAAGCTAGTGTCTGTGAGGATTATGTTAGCAATCGCTGCATATTACGATTATGAAATATGGTAGATGGATGTCAAAACAACGTTCCTCAATGGAGACATTGATGAAGAGTTGTATATGATGCAACCCAAAGGTTTTGTCGATCCTAAAGATGCTAACAAGGTATGCAAACTTCAACGGTCCATATATGGACTGAAGCAAGCATCCCGAAGTTGGAATCAACGTTTTGATAAGGTAATCAAAAGTTTTGGTTTTATACAAACTTATGGAGAAGCTTGTATTTACAAGAAAGTGAGTGGGAGCTCTGTAGCATTCTTAATACTATATGTAGATGACATATTGTTGATTGGGAATGATGTAGACCTTCTTAATAGTGTCAAGGAATATTTGAATAATAGTTTTTCAATGAAAGATCTTGGCGAAGCAGCATATTATTAGGCATAAAGATTTATAGAGATAGATCGAGACGCCTAATATCATTGTCACAAAGTACATATTTGGACAAAGTTCTAAAGAGGTTTGGAATGGAAGATAGCAATAAAGGGTTCTTGCCCATGTTACCCAATACGACCTTGAGTAAAACTCAAAGTCCAGCAACGACAGAAGATAGAGAAAGGATGAGTAAGACTCCCTATGCCTCAGCCATATGATCTCTAATGTATGCCATGCTATGTACTAGACCCGACATTGCATATGATGTTAGTTTGACTAGCATATATCAAAGTGATCCAGGAGTGGATCATTGGACAGCGGTCAAAAACATCCTTAGGTACTTGAGAAGAACTAAGGATATGGTTCTTTCTTATGGAGGTGATGAACAGCTCGTTGTTAATGGTTACACCGATGCTAGTTGGAACACCGATCCGGATGATTCTAAATCTCAATTTGGATACGTATTTACTTTGAATGGTGCAACAGTTAGCTGGAGGAGTGCAAAGCAAAGCGTTGTGCTGAGATCTTCAACTGAATTGGAATACATAGCTGCTTCGGAGGCTTCACAAGAAGAGATATGGATGAAGGAGTTCATTACAGAGCTCGGTGTGGTTCCAAGTGCGCTGGACCCAATGTCTATCTACTGTGATAACATGGGTGCCATAGCCAATGCACAAGAACCAAGGTCACACAAGAAGCTGAAGCACATCAAGCTATGTTTTCACGCTATTCGAGAACATGTACAAGATGGTGACATAAAGATTTGCAAAGTACACATAGATCTGAATGTGGAGGATCCGTTGACTAAACCTCTCCCGGGGGCAAAACATGACCAACACCAAACTGCCATGGGTGTTCGATATATAACCATGTAATCTAGATTAGTTGAATCTAGTGCAAGTGGGAGACTGTTGGAGATATGCTCTAGAGGCAATAATAAATGTAGTTATTATTATATCTTTGTGTTTATGATAAATGTTTACATTAATGCTATAACAGTATTAACAAGGAAACATTGATACTTGTGTGATTTGTAAACTAAATAAGAGTCCCTAGTAAAGCCTCTTCATAATACTAGCTTGTTGGTTAATAGATGATTGTGGTTTCCCTATCATAAACATTGAGATGTTATTAACAACAAGATCATATCAGTGGGAGAATGGTATGATGGACATACTCCTGTAGATAAGCGTAGCATAAAGATCAAGTCATTATAATAGTTCAAGTGCTATAAGCTTTCTGATACATAGTAACCTAATTCCTTCGACCATGAGATCATGCTTATAACCATCACCGGAAGGATGCTTTGATGACATCAAACACCACACCGTAACTGGGTAGCTATAAAGGTGGCATTGAGTGTTCGGAAAGTATGGGTTGAGACACATGGATCAAGAATGGGATTTGTCCATCCATATGACAGATAGATATACTCTGGGCCCTCTCGGTGGAATGTCATCCAGTTAGCTTGCAAGCATGTGACTGGATCACAAGGGATCACATACCACGGGAATGATAAAAGAGTACTTATCGGTAACGAGGTTGAACTAGGTATGCAGAGATACCGATAATCAAAACCTCGGATAAGTAAACTATCGTGAGACAAAGGGAAATTGGTATCGTATGTAAGTGGTTCATTCGATTGCAAAGTAATCGTAGAAATATGTGGCAGACATATGAATTTCCAGATTCCTCTATTGGTTATTGTTCGGAGAAGTGTCTCGATCATGTCCGCATAATTCATGAACCGTAGGGAGACACACTTAAGGATTCAATGTTTTTTGAGTAGTTATGGTAAGATGAGTAAGAGACCGAATGTTGTTCGGAGTCTCGGATGGGATCCGGGATATCACGAGGAGATCTGGAATGGTCTAGAGAATAAGATTCATATAAGGAAAGTCTTGTTTCGGAGTTGGGGAATGATTCTGGTGTTTTCATCGGGAATGTTCTAGAAGGGTCCGGAAGGTCCGGCACTCCGGAGGGGAAGGGTACATGAATGTGTCATGACAATGTGGAATGGTTGCATCATGTACTAGGTATCATGGCTGAGAAAAATAAAGGGATAAATCAAATCCTAGTTTGAAAAAGTCAAACGCCAATTTGAAAAGTCAAACGGCAAGTTTGCTTGGTGGAGGGAGAGTAGGAAACCTACTTGAGGAGGAACTCCTCCTCCCTCCACCCGTCGGCCAAGGAGGCCGAGTTGGGGGAGGACTCCATCCTCCCAACCGGCGCCCTCCCACCTATAGAAGAAGGGGCAGGGGTGCCCCCTCTCTCTACACCCAACACCACCCAAACCCTAGCCCTAAGCCGCCGGCACCACCACCCCCTACTGCCGCCGCCTAGGGCACCACCAACTCGCCGAGTTGGGGTGAACCCTAACCCTAGCCGCCGGCTAGTCTCCTCCCTTGGTGCCTCTAAACCCTAGATCGCCAAGGCCTCTCTCATAGTCCACCATACTCGCTCCGGCTTAAAGCGAAGCCCTGCGAGATCTCCCCTCTACTTTCGGTACCACTCCCTCATGCTGTCGGAATAGCGAGGAGAGTGCTACAACCTCCGCTACCTGCTGGAACAAGGGAGAGGAAGGTCTTCATCGAAAATCTAACGTGTGATCGATGAGCGGAGCGCAGCTTAGGAAGGATCGTCTACACGATCTTGAGATCGGGCAATCGACTACATCACCCACGAGAATCCGCTCTTGTTAACCGCTTTGGAATCTTCGAGGGTGAGTTCCTCTATCGACTCGTGTCTACAATCTATTAGATAGATCTTGGCTTGTTTGTTTTCATGCGGTAGAATTTTTTTGTTTTCCATGCTACGAACCCCTACACAACCAAGGGTGGATTACATATATATGCTATGGAAAAATATTTCTAAGTCTTTGACTTATGTTTTGCTTAATAAAACAACTAAGTGAATGAAACACCTGGGTGGAATGGTGGATTACTTTGTGTTGAGTGGTTACACAAGGCCCATTTCTATGGTTTACCTTGTGTATCACACTTGTGGAATGCCACCCAGGAACAAAGGGATTTGAGATGCCATATGTTAAGAAGCTTCTAGTGCAGCCACATGGCATTATGGGCTCTGCCTGGATCATATAGGTTGCAATAACTTAGCCATTTGCACAGTTGGTGGTAGTGGGTGATAGGTTGGAACGCGTCCATTTGGTATAAGGGAAGGCTTCTGAAAGGTCCTGTCTTGGTGAAAATCAAGTCTTGTGGGGAAAGTGCACCACCTCTGCAGAAGGAAGAAACTAAGTACTTATCCGTGTCCCCGGTAATGGACAATTTGAGCATCAAGACATGTAAGCTATCAAGAATATCCTCATCCCAATTTCCTAAGTTAAAATTTGTGGTTGAACAAGGGTGAAGATTCACCAATTTCTATTGGTGGTTCCTTGGGAGTTTTTGCCAAACAAAAACTTAGTGATTTCAACTGATAGGTAAAACCTATTTTGAGCAAAGCAAGCTTAAGATACACTTAGCCAAATTCATGTAGAAGTTAGATACTATTATTCTACTAAGGTATCACTTGCCAATACTATTCCAATGTATTGACCCACTGTGGTTGTAACTTGTGATGTTGCAGGTTACTCTGATGAGGATTAGGGTTATGAGTCTACACTCAACATGCTTGCCTATGGCACATGAAGATGAAGACTTTTATTTATGTTGTTAAGTTAAACTCTTGTACTAGCCTATGGCTATGGAGTTGTAAAAGACTATGTTATCTCTGGAATGACGATGTAATAGTGACCTTTGTTCTGTGTACTTCATCTTAAACTGTGGATGCTAGCAATTGATCCAGGGACTAGCATTGGAATCACAGATACCTTTACCTTTATAAAGGTGGGGTCTTACGGTGAGTGAGAGAGAGCAGAGGGGGATCCTTTTATAGGAGGAGGGGGGCACCCAAGGGGGTAGCCGGCACATGGGGCTGCCCCCTTGTCCTCCCTTCATTGATGTGGGTGGACACTCCACTCACAAAAATGCCTTTCAATTCCATCCACTAAAAACACACGCAAATTCCCATTAAATTTCCACAAAATTTAATGCAAACTATCATTAAATAAAAATCCTTTTATTTATTCAGAATTTTTTCAATTACTTTAATGACAAACATTCACATATAACCCCTTTCTAGTATTTCATTTCACATGCAAAAACACTTTCTGCAATTTCACCCGAAAACCCGTTTCGGTATCTAGTGAAATAAATTGCTGCGCTTGTTATTCTTTCCGACATGAAACTTTTGCTCCAAATGGATGTCGGTGTCTCTTAAGGGTGTCACCTTATGGTTCACGAATAATGCGGACATGATCGAGACCCCTCTCAGATCAATAATCAGAAGCGGGACCTGGAGATCCATACTGACTCCCACACATTCAGCGATGAATTTCTTGTGATCGTGAGAACCTTTTACGCTAGTATCTTAATCCTTTTGTTTCGTGATATGTTACATGTACGAGATTCGATCATCGGTATCTCCATACCTAGTTTGATCTCGTTACCAGCATTTACTCTTTTCTCGTTCCCGTGATATAACATTCTAGTGATCAAATCACTTGCTTGCTAGCTAACCAATGTGATATCACCGAGAGGGCCCAGAGCATATCTATCCGTCATTGGGATGAAAAAATTCCACTCTCGATCCATGGGCCTCAGCATAACACTTTAGTAGTACTGAAACCATCTTTATAATCACCTTGTTACGGTGTGACGTTTGATGTTATCAAGATACTCTTCCGGTGTTAGTGATTGACATGATCTCATGGTCTAAGGATTAGGATCACTTCGTATGTTGTTATAGCATTATAAACTCAATGACTTTGATCGTAATGCTATACTTCGGATGAATGTTCATCACACCATTACACTAATGTTGTGACCTTATTATTAACAAGATCCAATGTCCATGATCAGGAAACCTTGATCATCTTGTTAATCAACGAGCTAGTTTATGAGAGAGCCATAACTAGGAACTTTCTGTTTGTTTATTAAACACACATGTATTAACGTTTCCGTATTAATACAATTATAGCATGCAAAATAAAAATCTATCATATACTTGGAATATACATAATAACCACTTTATTATTGCCTCTCAGGGCATATTCCCTTCACCCTGTACCGATACGACGTTTGATTCCATCGATACTAGCATTTCCTTTCTGCGCCTCCTTGATCTGACTGATCAAAGTGGGTTGAAATTCTATGCTAGCCAAAAATCCTTCACTAACTAGCTCCATTCTGAATTTTTCCATCTCCTCATGCAAACTTGGCTGGGCTTCTTTTATCATGGTGTTCAATCGACACGGCAATATGCTAAGAGCATCTGCTACCACATTGGCTTTGCAAGGGTGATAGTGAATGTCAAGGTCATAGTCCTGGATTAGCTCTATCCATCTCCTGTGCCTCATATTTAACTCCTTCTAGGTTGAAATATACTTTAGACTCTTGTGATCCAAATAAATCTCATAGTGGTTACCCATGAGGTAATGCCGCCATGTCTTTAAGGATAAAACTACGGCTGCTAGTTCGAGGTCATGGGTAGGGTAATTCTGCTCATGTTGCATCAGTTGTCGGGATAGATAGGATATGACTTTGCCTTCTTGCATTAGCACACATCCGAGACCAATCTTGGATGTGTCACAATACACATCAAAAGGCTTCGTAATATCCAGCATAATCAATATTGGGGCTGAAATCAATCTCTTCTTGAGCTATTGAAAACTTGATTCACATTTGTCCGTCCATTCAAACTTATTATCTTTCTTCAACAATTGGGTCATGGGTCTTGCGATGCTCTAAAATCCTTCTACGAATTTGTGGTAGTATCCCGCTAATCCGAGAAAAACGCGAACTTGGGTTTGAGTGGTTGGGGCTTGCCGTTCTTCAACATCCTTAATCTTGGCAGGGTCGACAACAATTCCTCCCGCCGACACGATATGTCCTAGGAATCCTACTTACTTTAACTAGAACTCACATTTGCTAAACTTGGCATACAACTGATGCTCTCTAAGGGTTTCAAGGATGGTCCTCAGGTGTAGCTCATGGTCTTCTTCTGATTTGGAATATATTAGAATGTCGTCGATAAAGACAATGAAACTTATCTAGAAAGTTCATAAAAATCTTATTCATGAGGTTCATGAAATAAGCAGGGGCATTGGTTAGTACAAAAGACATGACAATGTACTCATACAATCCATATATGTTGGTGAAGGCAGTCTTTGGAATATCCGTTGTGCAAATCTTGAATTGATGATAACTAGTTCTAAGATCAATCTTAGAAAACACTTTGGCACCGGTCAACTAGTCAAACATATCTTCTATCTTCAGTAGTGGGTACTTGTTCTTAATGGTGACATAATTCAGCTTCCGATAATCCGTGCACAAATGGTTACCTCCATCTTTCTTATCCACAAACAAGACAGGTGATATCCATGGCGACACACTTGGTTGAATCAGACCTATCTCCAGCATAGCATCCAGTTGCTTCTTTAGCTCCACTAATTCAGACGGGTTCATACTATAAGGTCTCTGAGCTATGGGTCCACTTCTAGGGATTAGTTCAATCATAAACTCGATATCCCGATCTAGGGGCATACCGGGCAATTCATCTGGGAATACGTCGGGGTATTCACACACTACTCTGACTTGGTCAATGGTTGGTTGGGCTAGACTCTTGTTGCACTTGAATTGACGGGGCAAGGTCTTGGATACATGCTCTACTGACACTCTAGTGGTACTAGTCATGGTTATGGCTTTCTTGGCACAGCCGATTAATCCTTTATGTTTTGACATCCAATCCATTCCTAGTACTACTTCCAAACCTTTGGTTCCAAGTACTATTAGATTAGCATAAAGATCTATTCCATGGATTATGATAGGTACGGCCTTGCAAATTTGTCTAGCTTTGGTGGTTGAACCAGGTATTTGAACTATCATAACATGCTTCAATTTTGTTGGTTGAATCTTACTAGTGTATGAAAATTCTTCTGTCACAAGCGAGTGCGATGCTCCAGAATCAAACAACACTCTTGCAAGTACTAAGTTAATAGAAAACATACCCAACATGACCTCTGGCGCTTCTTCAGCATTCATGTGAAATAGATGGCCGTTGGCTTGAGTGAGTTCCCTGGGCAAATATCCTTCAGGCTGAACACGGCGTTGTCAGCTGGTGCATTCACATTGGTGGATGCTGCAAGTTTCTTGGGGCACTCGTTGGAGTAGTGACCCTTGAATCCGCATTCAAAACAAGTAATTAGAGACTTGTCTTTTCCTGCCACAGGCACGACATTGCTTCCAGTCATTGGGGCAGTATTGGTGTTGTTGGGGTTGTTGTTGTTGGACTTGGGCGGTGCACGATTGAAATTGTTTGAGTTGTCGGGGTTGTTGTTGTGGTTTCCTCCGGGCCTTGGGTTTCCTCCTCCACGGTTGGGATAATTCGCATAGGACATAGGGGTCTATTGTTTCTCGGGGCATATCTTGCAGACGAGTTGGGGCGATACTTCGGGGTATGATGGGATCCTGGTTGATGCATCATTCGACGCTTGCGATTCTCGTTGGCTTGGTTGATCTTGCCTTCCATCTGGATTACAGAATCCACTAAGGCTTCAAGGTCAGCGAAGGGAATGTTGACCAACACTGTTTGCATCTCATCATGCAGACCATTCAAGAATCTCTCCTTCTTCTTGGCTTTAGTACCAATCTCATCAAGGGCATACCTAGACAGAGACAGAAATCTGCCACGGTACTCTACCACAGTCATCCTGTAACATCCCAAAAATCATGATTTCAAAGTTTTCATATCATCCATGCATCTATAATCATTTTAGGATTATTTTCAATGTCATTTCAAAACAGAAGCATTTAAATGTCTATTATTTTATTTAAGCAAGGCATTGGTCCAAGGCTACTCTCTAGTACGAGATTATCTGTTTTCAACCAAAGATATTTGATCCTATGGTTAATTGATGTTTTCCAAAGCTTGGACAAAAATTTCAAAACAAAATATGAATTTAAAACCATTTTTATATCTTTATTAAACAATGGTAAGGGCACTGTTTTCTTTAAAAATTACAAAGGACCAAAGTAAGTTAGAGTGAACAACAGTGCTAAATACTCAATTAGGAGCTGGATCCATCCTACAAAAATTCAGAACAAGTTTGAATTCATTTTGGTTTGAAAATCATTTGAAAATGATTTCAGAAAATCAGATTAGAAATAGAAAAAGATAAAAGAAAGTGGAAAAGGCCAGCACTGCCATTTTGGCCCAGTACAGGAACCAGCCCACTAAGCCCACCCGGGCCATTCCCCCTCCGCTCCTTCTCTCACCCGCGTTGAACCAACCCCGCAGTCGCTGACCAGTGGCCCCAATGCCATGTCGTCGTCATCATCTTCCCCAAATCACGTGACAGACCGCGTCGCTGCTGCCGTTGCTGCCGTTGATGGTGCGACGTAAATGCCATTGATTCGACGAGCGTTTCTCACCGAGCTCCGTCCACCCCACCCTGTCTCGTTCATGCTAGCATGATCCCCTTGCTCACGCGACTAGTTTCATGCCTTTATTTTGTCTACTCGTGACCTAGGTTAACGGATTTGACAACCACCGCAAGTGCCTGATGCCTCTCTCATCTCCGGTGAAAAATCACGATAATCTCCAAGCTCCCCTTGCTCTCTCCTTGATGCTATCGTGTTGGCCATGACCTTGCACACCTCCTGACACATCTGGTTCGTGCTAGGGCGGTCCATATCGTCAGCAACGTCATCGTCTGCAAGAACCCGACGTCGTGCGCAACTCTGACGAGCCCCAACAACCTCTGCAGCACGCCCCCATCCACGCCAACGACACCTTGAGCACCGTCGTGTTCACGCGAGTCCGATAAGCCCCTATCCAGCCCCTAGACCCCTCTGGAATCACCGGAACGCCGCCGGCAGAAGCGCCGCCGCCGCCAGCGACCATTTGCGCCGCCAGTTCTTGGTCAGATGGATCTGTTCCATTGGATCTAAATCCTAAGGCCGCGATTAGATCTGTAGCGAAGCGGTATGATTTGATCTGGGCCGTGCTTATTAGTTAAATCCAACGTCCACGAGCGTGATCCAGTGCGAACCGGTACCGTCCAATCAGGAGCTGCCGCGTGGCCTATAAATTGTTTTAAAATCTGAATTAGATCTATTAGTGATTCAAACTTGCAAAATTCATAACTTTTGATCCACACGTTCAAATTTTGCAAATTTTATATCATTGGAATCAGGAGAAAGAATTCTATCCAACCATGCTATTTGTTTAATGATTTGAATCTGTAAAATTGGTTATTTTTGCAGAGACATTTATAGGCTTATTTTGAGTATAGAAATTATTTGAAAACTAATTTAAAGACTAAATAAAGTTTATTTAGTGTGTGTTTGTCTTGTTTGTGATTCAGTACTGTATACTTGTCTTGGTTTATTTAGAAAAAACATCACATGGCATTTGCATGCATTCATATATTTTTGCTTGTATATTTTGATATGTGAATTTGGTGCTATCATTTTATGTGTAGATTTTGGTGCTAATAGTGATTGTGGTTGTGAAGATTGTTGCTACTCCCCCAACTACCAAGGCAAGTGGTGCTTCATATTTTGTCCCAATATTTTGACTATGCATTAGAGATATTTTGTATAGGGCTTGCATGAATATTTTGCTAAGTATCCATGTAACATCCCTAAAATCATGTTTTCAAATTTTGCATATCATCCATGCATTCATAATCATTTATGGATCATTTTCAAAGTCATTACAAAAATAGAAGCATTTAGATGCTTATTATTTTATGTAAGCAAAGCATTGATCCAATGCTACTCTCTGATGAGAGATTATTTGTTTTAAACCAATATTGTTTTGTTCATGAGTTGGTGTGGTTGTGTTCCAAAGCTTGGACAAAAATTTTAAAACAAAATATGGTTTTAAAACCATTTTCATATCTTTATTAAATCTTGTGTAAAGGCATTGTTTTATTTTAAAACTCTAAAGGGACTAAGCAAGTTTGGTGAAACAACATGGTTTTATACTAAAAAATGTACATGTTTCACTTTATAAAAATCCAGAATAAGTTTGAATTCAAACAGATTTGAAAATCATTTGAAAATGATTCCTGAAAATCAAATTATAAAAAGAAAAGGTTAAGGAATGAAGACTGGGTCAGGCGCCACCCATTCGGCCCAGTAGACAAAACAGCCCACCCGGGGTTTTCCCTTCTCCCTCTGTTTTTCAACGCAGCAGCGCGCACCCACTCACTGACAGCCCTACCCCACATGCCCCATCATCGTCGTCCCCAAACCCCTCCCACGACCTAGCCTTGCCGTTTCCTCCCCTCCTTCACAGCCGCGTTTAAATCCAGTTAATTGCCATTGATTGCGTGCGTGATCCTCGCCCCCGCTCTGGCTACTTAATCCCCTCCCCCTCGCGGTCATTTTCCCCAACATAGCTAACTGTAAGCCGCCAGTTCGCAATTTCCCGCTTGCACTGGCCGCGCTGTCCCGACGAGCTCCGACGACCGCTTCAAGGCGACTTTCGCTTTCCGCTGACTGCCGAAGTTCGCCATGTCTATGTGCTTCTCCTAATGCCTTTGGTTTGCCCGCGCATGACCCAGGTCACCGTCTCCGACCACCTCAGCAAACGACAGAACCGTCGCCTAACTCCGGCGAACGATTTAGGTAATACCAGATCGCCCCTTGCTTTCTCTCTGACCCTATCTGGATCACCAGTTTGTTGTGCACACCCTGACGCCTTCGGTTTGTGTTAGGGTGGTCCACATAATCGGCAATGTCATCGTCTGCAGGAACCCGACGCCACCCACAACTCTGACGAGCCCTAGAGACCTCCACAGTGTGCCCCCGTCCACGCCAGCAAGTAGTTGACCATCAGCGTGACCTTGCGAGTTTGGTAAGCCCCTCTACTGACCCCAACCCCCTCCGTAGCCGCCGGAGCATCACTGACAGAGCGTCGCTGCCACGCCACCGTCGCTAGCGCCGCCCATCCATGGTCGCACACTTGGCAACCGTAGGATCTAGATCCTGCGCTTAGGATTAGATCTGTAGCAAAGCGATATGTGTTGATCTGAGCCGTGCGTAGTAAGTTAGATCTAACGGCCCGCGAGTGTGATCCGGTGCCAAATGGTATCGGACAATCAGACGATGTCGCGTGGCCTGTTATTTGTTTTAAAAATCTGAATTAGATCTATTAGAGATTCAAACTTGCAAAATTCATAACTTTTGATCCACACGTTCAAATTTTACAAATTTTATATCATTGGAATCAGGAGAAAGAATGCTATCTGTTTATGCAATGTGTTTAATGTTGTGCTTCTGTAAAATTGATTATTTTTGCAGAGACATTTATAGGCTTATTTTGAGTATAGAAATTATTTGAAAAATGATTTAATGATCAAATAAAGTATATTTAGTGTGTATTGGTCTTGTTTACGATTCAGTACTATATGCTTGTCTTGTTTGGTGTAGAAAATCATCACATGGCATTTTGCATGCATTCATATATTTTTGCTTGTATATTTTGTTATGTGATTTTGGTGCCATTATTTTATGTGTAGATTTTGGTGCTAATAGTGATTGTGGTTGTGAAGATTGTTGCTACTCCCCAAACTACCAAGGCAAGTGGTGCTTCATGTTTTATCCCTATATTTCTACATATTCATTAGAAATATTTTTTTATAGGATTTGCATGATTATTTTGCTAATTATCTATATGCTATGCTTGGGAAATCCTAGTAGTTATAGAAATGTTAGAATTTCCTCTAAGTTAAGATACTTGCTATTGCCATGCTTAGCCTAGCTAGTAGCAACCAAGGGTGAATTATATATTCATGCTATGAGAAATATTCTAAGTCTTTGACTTGTGTTTTTCCTAATAAAACAACTATGTGAATGAAACACCTCAGTGGAATGGAAAGATTGGTTTGTGTTGAGTGATTACACAAGGCCCATTTCTATGGTTTAACTTGTGTATCACACTTGTGGAAAGCCACCCAGGAACAAAGGGATTTGAGATGCCAAATGTTAAGAAGCTTCTAGTGCAGCCACATGGCATTATGGGCTCTGCCTGGATCACATAGGTTGCAATAACTTAGCCATTTGGACAGTTGGTGGTAGTGGGATGATAGGTTTGGAGCGCGTCCATTTTGTCTAAGGGAAGGCTTATGAAAGGTCCTGTCTTGGTGAAAATCAAGTCTTGTGGGGAAAGTGCACAACCTCTGCAGATGGAAGAATCTAAGTACTTAGCCATGTCCATGGTATTGGAAAACTTGAGCATTAAGACATGGAAGCTATCAAGAATCTCCTCATCCCAATTTTCTAAGTTAAAACTTGTGGTTGAACAAGGGTAAAGGTTCACCAATTTCTATTGGTGGTTCCTTGGGAAAATTTTGTCAAAGAAAAACTTAGTGTTTTCAACTAATAGGTAAAACCTATTTTGAGCAAAGCAAGCCTAAGCTACACTTAGCCAAATACATGTAGTAACTAGATGTTAATATTCTACTAAGGTATCACTTGCCAATACTATTCCAATGTATTGACCCACTATGGCTGTAACTTGTGATGTTGCAGGTTATTCTGATGATGATGAGGGGTTATGAGTCTACACTCAACATGCTTGCCTGTGGCACATGAAGATGAAGACTTATCTATATTGTTATGGTTGAACTCTTGTATTAGGCCTATGGCCATGGAGTTGTAAAAGACTATGTTTGTCTCTGGAATGATATGTAATAATGACCTTTGTTTCTGTGTACTTCATCTTAAAATGTGGATGCTAGCATTGATCTAGGGACTAGCATTGCAATCACAGGGATCCTTACCTTTATAAGGGAGGGATCTGACAATCTATATGCTATGCTTGGGAAATCCTAGTAGTTATAGAATTGTTAGAATTTTCTCTAAGTTATGATACTTGCTATTTGCCATGCTTAGCCTAGCTAGTAGTAACCAATGGTGGAATATATATACATGCTATAGAAAATATTGCTAAGTCTTTGACTTATGGTTTTGCTTAATAAAACAACAAAGTGAATGAAACACCTGGGTGGATTGGTAATTGCTTGGTGGTTTTTGGTTGAGTGGTTACACAAGGCCCATTTCTATGGGTTACCTTGTGTATCTCACTTGTGGATTGCCACCCAGGAACAAAGGGATTTGAGATGCCAAATTTTAAGAAGCTTCTAGTGCAGCCACATGGAATTATGGGCTCTGCCTGGATCATATAGGTTGCAATAACTTAGCCAAATGGACAGTTGGTGGTAGGGGATTGATAGGTTTGTAGCGCGTCCATTTTGGTCTAAGGGAAGGCTTCTGAAAGGTCATGTCTTGGTGAAAATCAAGTCTTGTGGGGAAAGCTCACAACCTCTGCAGATGGAATGAACTAAGTACTTAGCCGTGGTCCCCGGTAATGGACAACTTGAGCATCAAGACATGGAAGCTATCAAGAATCTCCTCATCCCAATTTTCTAAGTTAAAACTTGTGGTTGAACAAGGGTGAAGGTTCACCAATTTCTATTGGTGGTTCCTTGGGAAAGTTTTTGACAAACAAAAACTTAGTGTTTTCAACTGATAGGTAAAACCTATTTTGAGCAAAGCAAGCCTAAGCTACACTTAGCCAAATTCATGTAGAAACTATATGCTAATATTCTACTAAGGTATCACTTGCCAATACTATTCCAATGTATTGACCCATTGTGGCTGTAACTTGTGATGTTGCATGTTACTCTGATGATGATCAGGGGTTATGATTCTGCACTCAACATGCTTGTCTGTGGCACATGAAGATGAAGACTTCTATTTTATATTGTTAAGTTAAACTCTTGTACTAGCCTATGGCTATGGAGTTGTAAAAGACTATGTTATCTTTGGAATGATGATGTAATAATGACCTTTGTTTCTGTGTACTTCATATTAAACTATGGATGCTAGCAATTGATCCAGGGACTAGCATTGCAATCACAGGGATCTTTACCTTTATAAAGGTGGGATCTTACTGATGGTATTAGAGCACTGTGTTGCCTGTAGGATTATGACCCTAGGATTGGATTAGAAACCACTAAGGAAATTTTTTCAACAATTTCCACACTTGTCCTTTTTCTTCTCGTAAACTCTTCTAATATTCTTTCTCATCTCTATTTGTAGATGAACTCCATCAACGAAGCCGTAAGGATGGGACCACTCATGACCATGAATTTGGAGTGTGAGACTGAATTTCCCAAAGCCCTCAAGAACCTTATGGTTACCATGGGGATACATGGTGCAGCTGTGTACAAAGGATTCCTTATGATGGATGAAGGAGAGTAGTATTGGTGGGTGCAACTTCACTTGTACAAAAACAAGGAAGACAACCACAAGGAGTCAGGATTCTACATGGTCACCAACTCAGTAATGCACACCACATTCTTTGACTCTGCAAGAAATGCAACATGGAATGCTATCAAAGAGCTTGGTGATAGACTCAAGTGTAGGATGCGCAACACTCAAAATGACCTTAGAGAAGAAAAGAAGCATACCCAAGAGTTGGAGACTCAACAACTAAGGGAAGACATCATAGACTTAATTTGGGAATCTTGTGAACAAGATAGAAAGATGGCTATTAAGGATGCTTTGATAGCTATTTTGTCTAGTGAGTGAGAGTTGTAGCGTACTTCGTTAGTTGGACCACCACACTTATCATTTTTATTTCCAAAAATTTGTCTAAGTAATGTTGAACCTTTGATGCTTGTAATGGATTTGTGTATGCCATGACTTGTGTGATTGTTGCCAAAGATATGCATGTGATACTTGTCTTGTGATTTTTCTCTATTGATGTTGATTCTAACTTTTCTCTATCTTATAAAAATAGATGCCTGCTGTTATTCTCAACACGGCCGAAGAGTTCAAGGGCACTCGTTTTGGCACTCGTCTTATTGAGCTCACTAGCGTGCTCAATCTTTCGCTCCCTAGCATCATGACGCTTCCCCTCACCAAGTTTCATAGGAAGGACCTTTGGGGCTTCAGAGTCACTCGGCCCGGACGCCAGGCAGAGCCGACCACGGAGACCATCACCTTCAAGTTGATGCATGACGACAACAAGAAAGGCTTAGATATAGTTATGCAGGAGTTGCTTGGGCGTTTGGTAGGGAGACACTCTAGAGAGCTTAGAGGTCTTTCCTTTCACCCCTTCGGGAGACGCGACGAGGAGGGTGAGGCTATTGAGTTCGAGGATGCTTCTAGAGAGACGGCAGAGCCGATTCGCCTGTACCTTCAGGACCTAGAGGTTCTCATTAGGCACCTAGATACTGATAGGACCAACATCATGCTTATCAATGACGAGCTCCAGGTGCAGCTTCGTGAGAAGGACAAGATCTTCGTGGAGCAAGACGAGATAGTCAAGGAAATGGAGGCCAAGTTTGAGAGCCAGGACATGAAATTGAAGAGCCAAGCGAAGAGAGTCCAAGACCGGAACAAGAAGATCCCGGAGATGAAGGAAGAGCTGGAGGCCAAGGACTTCGAGCTCGAGCATCAGCAGGGTGTGATTGGGAGACTTCGCTCATAGAACAGGGCTCTTAGGGCCAAGATAGAGGCCTTGAATACCAATGTCGAGGAATACAAGACAACTATGTAGAATGCATGTCTTACACTTGTTGATGAGGAGGTTGATGCAGAGGAGTACTGATGACTACTCATTTACCTTTCATTTCCCATGCTTATGATTATTGAATCGCAATGACTATCCAACATGTGGGTGGCTTGCTATGGTGTGTTTACTTTTTTCAAACTTGTTGTTTATGTCGTTGAACCTTATGATTATTTTGATGCTTGTTTTGGTGATTGTCTATGCAATGTATTGTGCATGTTAAGCATCTATGGTATCTCATTCTTATCCTTATGAAAACCACAGATGCCTCCTCGACGTGCCAATCCCAACCCAAACAACAACAATGTCACCCCCGAGATGCAGCAGCTGATGACAGCACAGGCACAGCTGATGCAGATGATGACCACTTTTATGCAGAATCAGAATAACAACAACAACAACAACAATCAGAACAATCCCCCAGGATTTGACATGCTCACCAGATTCTTAAGAATGAGGCCTGCAAAGTTCTCAGGAACTACTGATCCCATGGTGGCCAATGATTGGCTACATTCAGTGAACAAGGATTTGGTAACTGTCGGCTGCACCGACGAGGAGAAGGTCAGGTTTGCAGCACATCTGTTGGAAGGACCAGCAACTACTTGGTGGGATAACTTCCAGATCACCACTCCCATCGAGGATGTGACATGGGCTATCTTCGAAGATGGATTCCGTACAGCTCACATCTCATCCGGGGTGATGAGTTTGAAGAAGAAGGAGTTCCATAACCTGAAGCAACGCCACTGTAGCGTGGCTGAATATATTGAGGAGTTCAACAATCTGGCGCGTTATGCACCGGATGAAGTTGATATGGATGCCAAGAGGAAAGAGAAATTCCTCAAAGGACTGAACGATGAACTGAATCTCCAGTTATCTGTGTCCTATGTACCCACCTACTAATCACTTTGTGGCAAGGCTACCATCTTGGAGAACAAGATGAAACAAGTTGAAAGCAGAAAGAGGAAGCATAACTCTAACAAGCACAGCTCGGGATCGTCTCACAAGCGTTCCCATCATGATGATAGTGGGAGTTCTGGATCCCACAAACATGGGAAGTACAACAACCACCACGTCCACAACCGCCATCATGACAACAAGCATCACCGTAGTCATGATAATGACAAATACAAGAACCACAAGAGTGGACACAAGAGTCACCACAGTGGAGGTGGAAGTGGAAGTGGCAGTCAACCTGCAAAGAGAGATATCAGTCAGGTTGAATGTTTCAAGTGTAAGAAGCTGGGGCATTATTCAAATGAATGCCCAGAAAAGAAAGTTCAAGGAACCAACAAGCCCAACCCTTTCCAGAAGGGACAAGTGAACCACATCAATGTGGAAGAGATTTATGAGGATTCCGATGCTGTGGCTGGTAAGTTCAAACTCAATTCTATTGCAGCACTTGTTCTTTTTGATACTGGTGCATCACATTCATTCATATCAAAAGCATTTGTTGATATAAATGGGGTTCCAACTTAAAATATTGGGTGTCCAATGAAAGTAAGTTCTCCCGGTGGAGACATGATAGTAAGTCTTGGATGTCGTGATCTAGTGATAGAATTTGGAAAAAATAAGTTTCCAGTGAGTCTGATAATCCTAGATTCCCAAGGATTGGATGTCATTTTGGGAATGGACTGGATGACTAAGTATGAAGGAGTACTAGATTTTTCCAATCGTACTATCGCACTCACAACCCCGGAAAAGAAACGGATAAGATTCAAGTCTAACTTCGAATCAAAAGGGAGTAAGCTAAATTCTCTTACGGGGGTTAGCTTAGAAAGTGTGCCAATTGTGAAAGAATATCCAGATGTTTTTCCAGAGGAATTGCCGGGAATGCCACCTGATAGAGATGTGGAATTTCTGATTGACTTGCTGCCAGGATCAGGACCAATAGCAAAGATACCTTACAAGATGTCAGTTGATGAGTTGAAAGAACTCAAGAAACAACTTGGAGAACAGTTGCAGAAAGGATTTATTCAACCAAGTTCTTCATCTCGGGGAGCACCAGTCTTGTTTGTGGAAAAGAAAGATAGAAGTCCAAGGTTATGCATAGATTATCGTTCACTCAATGAGGTGACTATCAAGAACAAATATCCTTTGCCCAGAATCAATGACTTGTTTGATCAGTTAGAAGGAGCCTGTGTGTTCTCAAAGATTGATCTCCGGTCAGGTTATTTTCAGCTTAAGATAAGGGAACAAGACATACCTAAGACAACTTTCACCACTAGGTATGGATTGTATGAGTACATCGTGATGCCATTTGGATTAACCAATGCACCAGCTTACTTCATGAATATGATGAACAAGGTGTTCATGGAGTTCCTTGACAAGTTTGTTGTCGTTTTCATCGATGACATTTTGATCTACTCCAAGAGCAAAGAAGAACATGAAGGACATTTGCGTTTGATACTTGAGAATCTTAGAGAGCATAAGTTGTATGCCAAATTCAGCAAGTGTGAATTCTGCTTGAATGAAGTTGGATTTCTTGGACACATTGTGTCAGGAGATGGTGTAGCAGTTGATCCCGCAAAAGTGTCAGCTGTAACTGAATGGGAATATCCTAGGTCAGTGAAGGAAGTTCGTAGTTTTCTTGGCTTGGCAGGATACTATAGAAGATTCATTGAGAATTTCTCCAAGGTAGCTAAGCCAATGACGGAGTTACTAAAGAAAGACAAGAAATTTGCTTGGACTGAAGGATGTGAACTCAGTTTCCAAGAATTGAAGAAGAGACTAGTGACAGCACCAGTCCTATGCCTGCCTAATTTGGAGAAGGATTTCCAAGTATATTGTGATGCATCTCATCATGGATTAGGTGCAGTCCTAATGCAAGAAGGGAAAGTTGTGGCTTATGCCTCGAGACAACTCAAAACTCATGAGGTAAATTACCCTACTCATGATTTGGAGTTGGCCTGTTGTCCATGCACTTAAAACATGGAGACATTATCTTTTGGGAAAGCGATGTGAAGTGTTCACAGATCACAAAAGTTTGAAGTATATCTTCACTCAGAAAGAAATCAACATGAGACAAAGAAGATGGCTAGAAGTCATCAAGGACTATGACTTGAGTTTGCAATACCACCCCGGTAAAGCAAATGTTGTAGCGGATGCACTAAGCCGT
Source organism: Avena insularis (assembly GCA_023614405.1). Lineage (NCBI taxonomy): Eukaryota > Viridiplantae > Streptophyta > Magnoliopsida > Poales > Poaceae > Avena > Avena insularis. The sequence goes on along the minus strand of CM042697.1, from coordinate 461,041,346 downwards.
AAGGTATTTGTGAATGGCCTTACTAAGGGAGAGTTGCTAGATGATCTGTGTGCCCAATTTAGAGACCTCAGATTAGAGACTGTGCCTGAAGGACATCTCATGTCATTGGATGTTGAACCCACCTTGTTGGACAACATCAAGGAAGCCCAAAAGTCGGACAAGGAAATCAAAGAGATTAAGGAAAAGATTGGCAAGGGAAAAGCCAAAGGATTCCATGAAGACGAACAGGGTACTTTATGGTATGGAAAACGTATCTGCGTTCCACAAGATCCAGAGCTTCGGAAACTGATTTTACAGTAAGCACACAACTCACCATATTCCATTCATCCGGGTAACACCAAAATGTACATGGATATGAAGGAAAGATTTTGGTGGAATAATCTCAAGAAGGACATCGCCGAACATATTGCTTTGTGTGATGTATGTAGTAGAGTAAAAGCGGAACATCGGAAACCAGCGGGATTGTTACAACCACTACATATTCCTGATTGGAAGTGGGACAAGATTGGCATGGATTTCATCACTGGATTGCCAAGGATCAGGTCAGGATATGATTCTATTTGGGTAGTAGTGGATCGTCTCACTAAAGTGGCTCATTTCATACCCGTGAAGACAACCTATACAAGTGCTAAGTTGGCCAAGATATATATGAATAGGATTGTGTGTCTGCATGTAGTACCCAAGAGTATTGTGTCTGATAGGGGAACCCAATTCACTTCTCATTTTTGGAGGCAACTACATGAATCATTGGGAATGAGAATGGAATTCAGTACTGCTTTTCATCCCCAGACCGATGGACAGATAGAAAGGACCAACCAGATTCTAGAGGATATGTTGAGGGCATGTGCCCTAGACTATGGAGCTAGTTGGGATGAAAGTCTGCCTTACGCAGAATTCTCTTATAACAACAGTTATCAAGCTAGCATTGAGATGGCACCGTTTGAGTTTCTCTATGGAAGGAAGTGTACTACCCCATTACTATGGAATGGTGTGGGAGAAAGAAATTTGTTCGGACAAGAACTAATCAAAGAGGTTGAAGAGAAAGTCAAGCTAGTAAAGGACAGATTGAAGATAGCACAGTCCCGACAGAAGAGCTACACAGATCCTAAGCGTAGAGAAGTCACCTATGAAGTGGGTGATAGAGCTTATCTTAGAGTGTCACCACTTCGTGGAGTGAAGATATTTGGAGTCAAAGGAAAATTGGCCCCAAGATATGTTGGACATTCAAGATTCTGAGTCGTAAAGGAGAATTAGCTTATGAGATTGAACTGCCGGAATCATTGTCTGTCGTTCACAGTGTGTTTCATGTGAGTCAACTAAAGAAATGTCATCCAGAGATGGAAGAGACTTCTTTGAAGGATACTATACCTTTGGAGGAGGTCCAATTGTAAAGTGATCTCACCTATGAGGAGAAGCCTATCAAAATTCTTGAGACTGCAGAAAGAGTTACTCGGGCTAAGACTATCAAATTCTGCAAAGTTCAATGGAACCATCATTGCGAAGAAGAAGCAACATGGGAAAGAGAGGATGACCTTCGGAAAGACCACCCTCACCTATTTGCTAACCAATCCGAATCTCGAGGGTGAGATTCACCTTAAGGGGGTTAGATTTGTAACATCCCAAAAATCATGATTTCAAAGTTTGCATATCATCCATGCATCTATAATCATTTTAGGATCATTTTCAATGTCATTTCAAAACAGAAGCATTTAAATGTCTATTATTTTATGTAAGCAAGGCATTGGTCCAAGGCTACTCTCTAGTACGAGATTATCTGTTTTCAACCAAAGATATTTGATCCTATGGTTAATTGATGTTTTCCAAATCTTGGACAAAAATTTCAAAACAAAATATGAATTTAAAACCATTTTTTATATCTTTATTAAACAATGGTAAGGGCACTGTTTTCTTTAAAAATTACAAAGGACCAAAGTAAGTTTGAGTGAACAACAGTGTTAAATACTCAATTAAGAGATGGATCCATCCTACAAAAATTCAGAACAAGTTTGAATTCATTTTGGTTTGAAAATCATTTGAAAATGATTTCAGAAAATCAGATTAGAAATAGAAAAAGATAAAAGAAATTGGAAAAGGCCAGCGCTGCCATTTTGGCCCAGTACAGGAACCAGCCCACTAAGACCACCTGGGCCATTCCCCCTCTGATCCTTCTCTGACCCGTGTCGAACCAACTCCGCAGTCGCTGACCAGTGGCCCCAACACCACGTCGTTGTCATCGTCTTCCCCAAATCACGCGACAGACCGCGTCGCCGCTGCCGTTGCTGCCATTGATGGCGCGGCGTAAATGCCATTGATTCGACGAGCGTTTCTCGCCGAGCCTCTGCTTACTTAAGCCTCTCCGCATGATGAGTCTTTCTCCTCACTCGTGACACTCTCTCCGCCACAGGGCTGCCCAGAATTCAGTCTGCAAAGCCGCTGCCCGAGCATCTCCGGCGAGACATTGCGGTGAGCTCCGTCCACCCCACCCTATCTCGTTCACGCTAGCATGATCCCCTTGCTCACACGACTAGTGTCATGCCTTTATTTTGTCTGCTCGTGACCTAGGTCGACGGATTCGACAACCACCGCAAGTGCCCGACGCCACTCTCATCTCCGGTGAAAAATCACGGTAATCTCCGAGCGCCCCTTGCTCTCTCCTCGATGCTATCGTGTTCGCCATGACCTTGCGCACCTCCTGACACATCTGGTTCATGCTAGGGCGGTCCATATCATCGGCAACGTCATCGTCTGCAAGAACTCGACGTCGTCCGTAACTCCGACAAGCCCCATCGACCTCTGCAGCACGCCCCCGTCCACGCCAACGACACCTTGAGCACTGTCGTGTTCACGCGAGTCTGGTAAGCCCCTATCCAGCCCCTAGACCCCTCTGGCATCACGGGAACACCGCCGGCAGAAGTGCCACCGCCGCCAGCGACCATTTGCGCCACCAGTTCTTGGTCAGATGGATCTGATCCATTGGATCTAAATCCTAAGGCCACGATTAGATCTATAGCGAAGCGGTATGATTTGATCTGGGCGGTGCTTAGTTAGTTAAATCCAATGGCCGCTAGCATGATCCAGTGCAAACCGGTACCGTCCAATCAGGAGCTGCCGCGTGGCCTGTAAATTGTTTTAAAATCTGAATTAGATCGATTAGTGATTCAAACTTGCAAAATTCATAACTTTTGATCCACATGTTCAAATTTTGAAATTTTTATATCATTGGAATCAGGAGAAAGAATTCTATCCAACCATGCAATTTATTTAATGATTTTCTTCTGTAAAATTGGTTATTTTTGCAGAGACATTTATAGGATTATTTTGAGTATAGAAATTATTTGAAAAATGATTTAAAGACTAAATAAATTTTATTTAGTGTGTATTTGTCTTGTTTGTGATTCAGTACTATATACTTGTCTTGTTTTATTTAGAAAAATCATCACATGGCATTTGCATGCATTCATATATTTTTGCTTGTATATTTTGATATGTGAATTTGGTGCTATCATTTTATGTGTAGATTTTGGTGCTAATAGTGATTGTGGTTGTGAAGATTGTTTCTACTCCCCCAACTACCAAGGCAAGTGGTGCTTCATATTTTGTCCCAATATTTTGACTATGCATTAGAGATATTTTGTATAGGGCTTGCATGAATATTGTGCTAAGTATCTATATGCTATGCTTGGGAAATCCTAGTAGTTATATAATTGTTAGAATTTTCTCTAAGTTATGATACTTGCTATTTGCCATGATTATCCTAGCTAGCAGTAACCAAGGGTGGAATATATATACATGCTATGGAAAATATTGCTAAGTCTTTGACTTATGGTTTTGCTTAATAAAACAACTAAGTGAATGAAACACCTGGGTGGATTGGTAATTGCTTGGTGGTTTTTGGTTGAGTGGTTACACAAGGCCCATTTCTATGGTTTACCTTGTGTATCTCACTTGTGGATTGCCACCCAGGAACAAACGGATTTGAGATGCCAAATGTTAAGAAGCTTCTAGTGCAGCCACATGGAATTTTGGGCTCTGCCAGGATCATATAGGTTGCAATAACTTAGAGAAATGGACAGTTGTTGGTAGGGGATTGATAGGTTTGGAGCGCGTCCATTTTGGTCTAAGGGAAGGCTTCTGAAAGGTCCTGTCTTGGTGAAAATCAAGTCTTGTGGGGAAAGTGCACAACCTCTGCAGATGGAATGAACTAAGTACTTAGTCGTGTCCCCGGTAATGGACAACTTGGACTTCAAGACATGGAAGCTATCAAGAATCTCCTCATCCCAATTTTCTAAGTTAAAACTTGTGGTTGAACTAGGGTGAAGGTTCACTAATTTCTATTGGTGGTTCCTTGGGAAAGTTTTTGACAAACAAAAATTTAGTGTTTTCAACTAATAGGTAAAACCTATTTTGAGCAAAGCAAGCCTAAGCTACACTTAGCCAAATTCATGTAGTAACTAGATGCTAATATTCTACTAAGGTATCACTTGCCAATACTATTCCAATGTATTGACCCACTGTGGCTGTAATTTGTGATGTTGCAGGTTACTATGATGATAATTAGGGGTTATGAGTCGACACTCAACATGCTTGCCTATGGCACATGAAGATGAAGACTTCTATGTTATATTGTTAAGTTAAACTCTTGTACTAGCCTATGGCTATGGAGTTGTAAAAGACTATGTTATCTCTGGAATGACGATGTAATAATGACTTTTGTTTCTGTGTACTTCATCTTAAACTGTGGATGCTAGCAATTGATCCAGGGACTAGCATTGCAATGACATGGATCTTTACCTTTATAAAGTTGGGATCTTACACATCCTTCCCTGCTTCAGCTCCTTGAATTCATCCCTCATCCGTAGAATCAAACCTGGTGGCACATGGGTTCGGCTGAACTTGAGTTTGAATTCATCCCAAACCATCATCTGTCCTCCATTCATAGTACAAAGGCTATTACACTAAGCTCTTGCATCACCTTCCAGATAATGGGTGGAAAACAGTACTTTCTCATTGGCCTCCACTCCTGCGACTTCTAAGTTGTTCTCCGTTGTCTGCAGCCAGTCATCAGCATCTAATGGTTCTTCAGACTTACTAAATTTGGGGGGGGGATTGGCATTCTGAAAGTTCTTGAGCTTGGATCCATGGTTGTCCTGGTTTCCATGGCCTTGATTATTATGGGCCATCTGAGCTATTTGTTGAAGGGTGGCTAAATTAGCTTGACGTTCAGCTCTTCCAGCTTCACGGTCAGCAACCAACATTTGCAAGATTTGCTGCAATGGGTCCTGAGATGAACTGCTCCCTCCGCGAGGCATCTGAAGATGGAGATAGATCATCAGACAAGAGGGAAATTTCTAAGGTTCATGGATTTGTTTTTGAAAAACTTTTTAAACCTTAAGTTTGACTCTAGTTTTGCCAACTAGCAACTTTCTTTTCATTCATTTCATTCATAGAACCCAATACAAACACACATTTAAGAACCATTCTATGAAGCTACAATACAGTGGGACCGGATACAACTCACACCTACGATAATGCTCAAGTGCTACTACTCATCAGAACCGATGGCTTCTTCATCATCAATCAAGGCGGAATCATCATCATCAGTGTGGAAGTCCATGTCGAGGTCCTCCAGGTAGTCGTCATCATTACTAAGGTAGGAGTAGGGATCTCCACGGATATATTCCCCTTCGTTCTCCCTCTCCTCAAGCTGCATGTCCCACTCATGGACGGTCTCCTCCAAAGATGACACCTTGTGACGAAGGCGGGCAATGATGCGATCCTTCTTGTCACGCAGACAACAAAGTGACTTGTGCTCCTTCACAGGGATGGAGAGGGTCTGGTCCTTCTTGACTGCAATGGCATAGTTGTGGTTGGCGTAAGAGAGGGCGTTGTCCAACTCCTTCTGCCTATCATACAACATGAAGTCGAGATAATCCACCTGATGATTTAGCTCCGGATGACCTAGTACCTCCAATGGTTGTCCCATAGCATCACGCCTTGTGTAGTAAGCAAAGCGAGTGCCATTGATCTGGTTGATGATTTGCCCACACAGATGGGCAAGAGCTTCATGCATAGCCCTGGCGAGTCCGTCTAGCCAGTTGCTCTCCCTCAAGCTGAATTGGATCCCCTCTGAGGTGGGTGCCTCCATCTTGCCTCTGAGATTTGCAACTATCAGCCACTATAATTCTCCTCCTTGCTGATCATTGAGCTGTGCCCCAAAGAACTCGGGGTGTGGGCGCTTAAGAAGTTCAGAGAGTTGGCTTAAGTCTTGCTCGAAGATGAGATCTCCTCCGTTTCCCAACTAGTAGAACTTGCTATACTTGACTTCCGTCTACAAGAATTAAGGATGAGTAAGTTAGTGAGGTGATCAAGTGTGTCAAATTTTATGTAAGATTACAAGAATTTTTGAGAAACATGATTTTTCTTGAAAGAATCCTAGTGATAAGAATGAGAATAGGTTTTCATAAACACTCACTTCTTTTGTTTTAAAACTAAGTTTTTGATTTAAGCGTCCATTCTAACTAGGGTCTCCTATGGTCAGGATGGCTCTGATACCAACTTGTCAACACCCAGATTTTTAATCCTAGATGCCTGTTATGCCATACATCGCAATCCCAGGATTACCATTTTTGCGAGACATAACAGATTGGTACCATAGTTCATCATCCATTACAAACCATAATAAAGGTCTTACATATAAAGGATCTCATAATCCAGTCTTAATACAATCAACGCAACGGAAATTAAGCGTAGCAGGGCTTCATCTTCAGGGTCACAAGCAATGCTGACGATGGGAGATGATCCTAGTTGTCATAGACTTCCTGCTGTCCATCATCCTGATAGTCCTCCTCATAGTCTGGCAATAGAAATAGCCAGGGACAAAGCCATGAGTACTTTTTAGGTACTCACAAACTATCTGATGGGGGAATACCAATCGGGTTATACCCACGAAGCGGAGTCGCCATCTGGTATCAAGCCGACTGAAGCCAAGCCCAGAGCGGGTCGACTCGCCCAATACGGCGACTGGCGTATACTGGATCTGGGCGACTCGCCGACTGGAGGCCCAAGACGGTGACTCCAATAGAAAGCCCACCAAAATACTTGTAAACCCTAGCTGACTACATATATAAAGCTACCAGGAGCACCCCCACGGGGACATCTCTTATTAGATCTAGTCTCTCCCTACGCCTATGGCGACTCCCTTGTAAACCAATCTATGATCATATACTGGATTGACAACAGGACATAGCGATCCTCCACCGAGGGAACGTGAACCTGGATACATTGTGTGCCAATCTTGCTCCCGGATTTTCCTACGTCGCCTTGCTCTCTCTACGTAAGCTACCCCCAGTAGCATCTGCTGTGCAATACCACGACAGTTGGCGTCCACCGTGGGACAAACGGTGCTTGGAGACGATAATCCGGACAGGGTCTCTCATCATCAACAATTCTCAGATTGCATCCGGACAGATGGTCTACTTCAATGAATTCGTCATCAGCCGATGATCGGAAAAGTAGGATCCAATCGGAAGTGCCGAACGACTGCTGTTGTCATCGCGCTGCGGCCGGCTGTTTGAAGTCGACTCTAATTCTAATCGGCACATCAAATTAGTTCAGCACCGTTTGCCCGTCCAGCTTTGCTCAATGCGATCTCAAAAGAAAAACAAGAACAGACCGAGTGCTACTCGTGTTTGCACGGGAGTCGAGGAAGCTTCAAGATCTGGAAGTCGCCTCACGTCCGCCAGGATATAAAAATATAAAACTCTCAGGTGCTATTTTCCTAGACTGTTGGGCCTCGTAATTCTATAAACACATATTTTTCTTTGGCTTGTGCACTACTCTATGCATGCAGATTTGTCTATCGCGATTGCTGCAGACAACCCGACCATTGTCGGCATTTGGCCGCATGGATTTCTATGTCAATACGCCGGGTTCCCATTGGCCCTTGATGTGAATCGCAAGCGCGTGGCAAGCCGTTTGGTGTGTTCTGCGGTAACAAAGGGTGACCAGTTTGCGAATCACCGAAGAGCTGCTTTGTCCCTTGCAGCGGTGACGACGACCAATGGGTTTCCACTTTTTCTATTTAATCTCATCTTTTTGATACACTTGATTACTCTGCCAATCGGCTATTTTATTTAGATCTAATCCATTTTGTGCTTGTTTTGGCAATACATACACAACCTGAATCGGCGAGTCAGCCTTTGTCTTGATGCGAGCGAGGATTATCTTAATCACACCTTCCGTATCAGGTGATATTTTTCTAATTATCTTCCTTGGTCTGTGGTTTTCAATCTACAAGTATATTTTTTTGGTTTGTAGTACGTATTATATGCAGATTTATCAATCAAGACATCTCGAAAAATCTGCATAAAACGAAATACGAAAGACGTGGAGACGACTCCAAACAACCACGACGGGTCGGCTCCACCTCACCATCGCGAACTTGCCATCGCGGAGTCGCCTTCACGGGCTCGCCGCTGACGCGGGCTCGCCCCTCGCGGACTTACTGCTCTCGGGGACCCACCCACCACTTTCAGCGACTTCCCTTTCACGGACTCGCCCAACACGGACTCGCCATGCTACAAAACTCGCCTAAACGCGGACACGCTCAAACGCGGACTCGCTAGGCTCGGGGACTCACCCAGCGCGGACTCGCCTGCCGCGAATCGCCGTCACGACTTCGCCCTCATAGCTTCATTGTCGCCGACTTCGCCATAGCACGATCCATTCAGCGACTGGCGTATACTGGATCTGGGTGACTCGCCTACTGGAGGCCCAAGACGGCGACTCCAATAGAAAGCCCACCAAAATACTTGTAAACCCTAGCTGGCTGCATATATAAAGTCACCAGAGGCACCCCCACGAAAACATCTCTTATTAGATCTAGTCTCTCCCTCCGCCTATGGCGGCTCCCTTGTAAACCAATCTATGATCATATACTGGATTGGTTGCAGGATGTAGCGATCCTCCACCGAAGGGATGTGAACTTGGGTACATTGTATGACAATCTCCCTCCCAGATTCTCCTACGTCGTCTTGCTCCCTCTACGTAAGCTACCCCTAGTAGCATCTGTCGTGCAATACCACGACACTATCACTAACAGGTAAAGTAGTTCGAGTAGGAATCCTAAGCACTAGGTTTATTTGCAAAAAGTCAGGTTTATCTCAAACTGAGTTTAGAAATAAAGAAAACTAGTTTAATGTTCTACAACACCTAAGTGGGAACTTAGTTTTCATGTTCACAACCCTGTTGTGGTCAAATCAAAGTCATAGTTCATTTCACAAGTCATTTTGAAAACATCTGACGAAGGAACAGTATGACCACTCCAACTGTCCATGACCACGGGCGCGGCTATTCGAATAGTTTGACACTCTGCAGTGATTGTACACTTTCACCACAACATTCGATACATCCGTCAGGGACAACCCTGAATCATCATACTTAGTATACGGATAATCAATACTAACCTTTCAATTACACACCCTAGTATAGGCACCCCCTATGAGTTTGGCCTCCCAACCATGACCATATGTCATCTTGGGAACTGCATAGATAGACATTCACATTCACGAGGTAGCCTCAGCTCAACCTCTTTCCGCAAGGGAACCCATACTAAGACATATAAACTTCTAGTCAAACCCTACCCAAATTCAGGTATTGTGGTTGTACGGTAAAATTGAAATGGTATCACATCCAAACCCAACCATTAGTTTTTTTGTAAAGGGCTAAGGCTCATGCCTCAACATTTTCATCATCAAATCATCTTGTGTTCATAACACATGTCAAAACATTTCAATAGAATGAACCTTCATTCCAAGGTTTTTCATATTCATTTTCACGAAGTATTCCCATCTAAAGTGATAAACTTTTATGCTTAGCACTAGCCACTAAAATTGAGGGTATTCACTAATGAAGGGTGCTAATCAAGTGTGACTATCCAAATATAGTCTCATGCCTTAGTATGACATCTAGTTCTAACTACTTAGGCCTAGTTTTATGTTCTTTATGCTACCTATACTATCTTTCCAAAACTCACAAGTCACTAAGTAAGGGTAAAGAACTTTGGTAAAGAAATAAAAGAATAAAGTTTGCAAGTAAAACTGAGAATTGGTATAATCAAGGTTGCATAACCAAAGCATGCCTAATGCATATTGCATAGGTTATCTTGCAATTTGAGATGGCTTGCATAGTTAACTTGTAGTGTTAGGCTTGCATAGGTAACATGCAAGTGTTAGCTTGCCTTTATTGGTGTAGTGGTTGAAGTTTTATTCTTCTTCTTCGTAGTACTACTCCTTCTCGTAGCCTTGGTCGATACTAGCGTCTACAAATGAATACGAGGTACACAATCACCAAACAATACTTAACTACCTCTATTTGGCACACAAAGGTTCACACTATATGATCTAGCATCATCACAATCATCACATGAAATAAAGACCTAGTCTTATTTATTTTATTTTAGAAAAGTAATTTATACTCATTGAAAACTACTTAAGATTTAATATTCTCCAATTAAAATATGGGATCATGTTGACACATGTCATCACCACATATTCTAATACTTGGAAATGTGATTTAAAGTGGTGGTCATATTTTTATAAATTTATAATCACTATTTTATATAATTAAATTGAATAGAAATGCCTATGTAGCATTCTTTTAGTACTAGTCCAAGATCACTGCATGTAAACCTAAATATTTTTACATATTCAGATAGATCATGTCAAATGTGATTTTTATGAGTTGGAATCAACTCAAAAGCATTTATTGTTGATTTTTTAAAAATGTTTGAATGTGGAAAAGTCTCTGTCTTGTTATTTTTACTATAGGTGATCTATAATTTCAAATGGTTTGAATCCAATGGGCTTGGATTGATAATTTGAATACCTTTCCAATAAAATTGGAATCATGCAATTTGGTTCAGTACATCTCCTTGAATTGAATTTCAAATTCACTGACTGAACTAGGGTTTAACTAAATTGGAAAATAATTATTTGAATCACTGGTCTACGCGCGGGAAAGGAAATGGGCCGGCTCAGCTGCACAGCGCACGCGCCGCGGGCTACTGACAGGGGGGTCCTGCTAGTCAGTGGCTCGATCTAAACGAAGCGGTACGTTTTAATCTGAGCCCTACGATTAGACTACGATCTATGGCTGACATTCGTCGTCTCCGTCGAATAGCTCCGGCGAGACCGAACCCTAACGGCGACGGTGGGGTTACGCGATGGCTCACCTGGGCTCCAGCTAGGGTCGGCGAGGGGGGCGAACGATGTTGTCGACGATGGCGGTTCGAACGGTGGTCGTGGCGGCTCCTGGGGTGGCTCCAATCAACGACTCCTCTTCTCCTCTGGAGCGGTAGACTCCGGTGAAATGCTGGTGGGCTGGAGCTCGCCTTGCTCCGTGGAAAGGTTAGGGGTGGTTCTGAGAGAGAGGGGAGTGAGAGGGTGTGAAGAATGAGGGCTGGGGTGGCCTCTATTTATACACCGGCGATAGGGGCAGAGCGGCATGGTCAGGGATCGTCGGTGACAATGATGCAGTGAGCTAAAGGCATGGCTAAGGGCGTAGGATAGTGCGGTGTCTCCTGGCGATCATCACAGGCTTAATGGCGCAGCACGTGGCGGTCAAGAACGGTCGGGTGCGGTCCGTTCTCTGCGCAGAACTGGCGGTGTTCGAGATGGCGTACAAGGGCTTCGTGTCACGCAGCAGCGAATGGTCATGTCTAGGAGGTAGCTAGGGTCATGGAGAGTGCAGTTACAGGCGGTGAGAGCAAGGCGCGACATGTGCACACATGTCGGCTCTGGCGCTATGGCGTGATCTCGGCATGGTTGCAGAGAAAATGGGTGCGGCGTTTCGCGGTGGTACATGGCTTGGCTGAGCTCGAGGGGTGGACAGGGAGTAGCAGTGGACGGTGGCCTATCTCCTAGACATCATGGACGGCGCGACGCTTCCTCCTGCAAGCTGTCCATGGTCGACCGGCGGGAATGGTTCAAGTGGTGCTGCACTGGTGCAATGGCGAGGAAGGGGCGGCTTCAATGCGATGCTGGGCACTGGGGGTGACAACGGGAGCGAAATAGGGGCAATGGTTTGATCAATCACTGCTCACCACAGTAGAAGTTAGGCAAGTTTGATCTATGTTCACCAGGTGTTAGATGAAATGGCCGCATGAATTCAAAGTTTGAATTTTTGGATGAATTTTGGTGAGTGCTCTGGTCATAAGCTTGGTAGTCTAAGGTTGCTTGGGTTTGCCAAGGTGAAGTGGTTTGGTTGGTTTTTGAGAAATGACCATCTTAGTACCTACACTTGATTCAATTTTGAATTGTCCTTTAAATAGATTTGGAATTTGTTTCTGTTGGTTTGTAAAGTGGGCTTGGGTTCACTTTTACTTGGTCTAGCAAGGGGTGAAAAGAATTGGATTTGTTTCTGTTAGAAATCTTTGACTAGGGACACCCAAAGTGGTCTAGTGAACAAGTTTGGCCAAAATGACCATTTGCTTATATTTCTTATTTTTTATTTTTTTCTTCATTTGATTCTGCTTGGAAATGATCTATATGATATTGTTTCCATCTTTAACCAATCCTTGTCATTCATAGCAACCAAACATGGCATTCCAAGCATTCATGCATTAATCATACACAAACATGGATTCATATTAATTTTAATAATAAAAGTTTTTGTTAACCCCAAAGTTGGGTGATTAGAACTTGATAATCTTGTTTAATATTTTTGGGTTGTTATAAGCAATAAGCTAAGCTTCGGGGGAGTTGGGACGTATCTACTTTCCCGAACACTTTTGCTATTGTTTCTCCTCTAAACTTGTGTGATTTGGATACAACTAACATGGACTGACGCTGTTTTCAGTAGAATTACCTTGGTGTCTAGGTTTTGTGCAGAAAATCAACTATGAGGAAAAATCCCGGAAAACATGCCAAAAATCCTATTTCACTAGAAGACTCACGGAGCCAGAAGAGGAGGCGGAGGTGGGCCGCGAGGGGCCCACACGCCCTGCCACGAGGGCCAGGCCTGGCCACGCCTGGGAGGAGTGTGGCCGCCCCGGACACCCCCTCGGCCTCCCTCTTCGCCTATAAGTTGCCTTCTAACCTAAAAACTCAGGGGGGTCGATGTTTTTCCAGAAAGAGTTCAGCTGCGCCGCCACCACTAGAAACCGCGATTCTGAACCAGAAACTCTGTTCTGGCACACTGCCGGGACGGGGAATTTGGAGTGGATCATCACCATCATCATCACCGACGCCTCTCCATCTACCATCCATGTTTCCCCCATCCATGAGTGAGTAATCCCCGCTTTAGGCTATGGGAATGGTAGGGATTGGATGAGTTCTATCATGTAATGGAATAAGATTGTTAGGGCATAGGTGCGTAGTATCTCTATAGAGGTCCCAACCTGATAAGGTAGAGATCCCCGTGTTACAATGCTAGTCCCTAGATCGAATAGCTAGCATCCACAGTTTAAGATGTAATATCAAGAAACAAAGGTCATAATACAACTTTATAACCAGGAATAGAATAATTCATTACATCTTACATAGCTCATATGGCTATCTCATTACAATGCAACAGAAATAACTATATGGCATGGAGTCCTTCATCTTCAAAGTGCCACATGCAATCATGTTGGTTGTAGACTTGTAATCCTAATGAACACACTTCACTAACATCAAACAAACCTGCAACATAATAAGTTACAACCACAAGGGTCAATACATTTGAATTGTATTGGCAAGTGACACTATGGTAGAATAGTGGTATCTATCATCTATATGCATTTGGCTAAGTGGAGCTTAGACTTTCTTTGCTCAAAATATATTTTCCTTATCATTTGGAAACACTAAGTTTTTGTTTGTCAAAATCAACCAAGGCATCTACCAATAATATTGGTGATCCTTTAACCCTTGTTCAACCATAAGTTTTTAACTTACAAATTGGGATGAGGAGATCCTTGATAGCTTCCATGTCTTGATTCTCAAATTGTCCATTGCCGGGGAAACGGCTAAGTACTTAGATTTTACTCTCTCGAGAGGTGGTGCACTTTTCCCATAAGACTCAACACGCATCGAGACAAGATCTTTCAAAAGCCTCCCCTTAGACCAAATGGACGTGTTCCAACCTATCACCCCTACCACCTTCTGTCCATCTGGCTAAGTTATTGCAACCTATATGATCCAGGAAGATCCCATATTGCCATGTGGCTACACTAGAGGCTTCTCAACACTTGACATCTCAAATATCTTTGTTCCTGGGTAGCTTTCCACAAGTGAGATACACAGGGTAGGCCATAAATATGGGGCCCTGGGTAACCACTCAACATAACCCATTCTTTCCATTCCACCAGGTGATTCATTCACATAGTTGTTTTATTAAGCAAAACACTAGCCATAGACTTAAAAACATTTCATAGCATGAATAATCCACCCTTGGTTTCTACTAGCTAGGCTAAGCATACTAGTAGCAAGAATCTTAACTTCGGGAAAACTCTACTAAGGCATCATCTACTAGGATTTCCCAAGGCATAGCATACTTAGTAAAAAAATTCCATGCAAGACCTACTCAAAATATCACTAATGCATAGTGCAAATAATAGGACAAAATGTATGAAGCACCACTTGCCTTTTTAGTAGAGAATACAGATTTACTCCTTGATCTTGCAATTGTCACACTCTTAAAAGTTCACTACAATTCAATCAAGCAAGGCACAAATTCAAAACCAGCATTCAAACAATTCACACATAAAATAATAAAAACAAAGCAATGCATGCAAGCATGCAAAAGATTGTTTTATTGAAAAAGTGGTTTCTAATAAGGCTATAAACATTTTAAAACACCTACTGGTCATTTATAATTGTGGCAAAACCATTTAAAATCAAGTTAGTGAAAATGGCCAATTTAAATCATTTTTGTCTTTGCTAGAAATGATTTTATTAAAGGAATAATTTCTAGTGTTAACCAAACATTTTTTTAAACACAAATGTTAGTGTGTATGGTCAAAGTGTTTAAAACAAATCCATTTACAAAAGGTTTCACTCAAAATCATTTTTAAATCAAAGCAACATTTTTGTTTTACTAGAAATGCTTTTATTCAAAGGAATAATTTCTAGTGTTTGCCAAATATATTTTTAAACACAAATGTTAGTGTTTATGGTCAAAGTGTTTAAAACAAATCCATTTGCAAAAGGTTTCACCCAAAAATTATTTTCAAATCATAGCAACATTTTTGTTTTACTAGAAATGTTTTTAATCAAAGTAATAATTTTCTAGTGTTAATCAAATATATTTTTAAATCCAAAACTTAGTGTTTATAGTCAGAGAGTTCAAAACAAACCATTTTCAAAATGTTTTACTCAAAAAGCATTTTTATAATAATTTTCATACACAAAATAGCCCTACAAATGTTTCTGCAAAAATACCTACTTTTTCAGAAGGAAAATACTAAACTAAGGGCATGGTTGCAAATATTTCATTTTTATGAATCCAATGATATAAAATTTGTAAAGTTTTGATGTGTAGATCAAAAGTTATGAATTTTACAAAATAATTCATCTAATAGAACCTTTTCTGTTTTTAAAACAAAGTCTGGGCCACATGTCTTGTTTCTATTGGATGATACCGGTTCGTCTGGATCGAGCTACGCGGAGCATTGGATCTAACTGAAATCATACGGTGCATATTGATTCGTACCTCTTCGTTAAGTTATTCTATCGTATCCCTACGATCTAGATCTCATGGCTCTCAACACATCGACCAGGAACTGGCGGCGCTGGCGATGAACGTGCAGCGGCGGCGCTCTGTTAGCGGCACTCCGACTATTCTAGGAAGGGTGGGAGAGCATGAGGTGTCTCACCGTGTTCTCAGTAACATGGTGAAGCTCAACATTGTCGTCGTAGGGCAGGGGGCGCACGGGATTGATGATAATTGCTCATCGGAGTTGTCCCTGGCGTCGGGCACGCTCGGCCGTTGTCGGGGATGAGGATATATGCATGGGGAGGCAAAACAACGAGTGCGTTAGACATGCGCGAGAGAGGAGAGTACGCGAGTGTCAACCAAAGAGGAGGGGGCGGTCAGGTCTCACCGTGAGGAGTCGCCGGAGTGGGAGAAGTAGGCGGTGGCGCTCTAACGAAGACGAAGATGAAGCCGAGCTTCTGGGGCGGGCGTGTGCAAGCGATGAGTGATGGTAGGTGCGGGAGACGCTGGCGAGCAAGCTCGTGGAATCTAGGGGCAGTGGGGAGGTTGGGGCTGGCCGGAATCGGCACGGAGGCTCGCCGGAGAAAGTGGTGGCGCGAGGAGCAATTCGCGCAGCCTAGGGGCGAAGAGGGGCTGGCGAGTGAGGGGAAAGAGAGAGGGGAAGGAGGAGCTTATGAGGGCGAGGTCGCGGGGCGAATTTACTGACGCATTGAGGCAAATTCAACCGCTCAACAAACAGGCAGAATGGCGAGGAGGAATGAGGGGGCGGGTTTCACGCGGGGACGACGATGAGCTGGCGGTGGTGGGGTCATTTCGTCAGCGAGTTGAGGGGTAAGGGCTGCGGTGAGAAAAGAACGAGGCAGAGAGGGATTTCCTAGGTGGGCTGCGAATTGGGCTAGAGGGCTAGCTGGGCCTGGTAGTTGGGTCAGGTTAGTTGGGTTTCTTTCTTTTCTATTTTTTTCTTTTTTCTTTTTTATTTTCTGTTTTATTTTTATTTTTCTATTTTTATTTTATGTTTTAATTTTAATCAAGTGATTTAAACATCTGTTTAAATTCAAATGTTTATCAAATCTTTTCAGCAAGTTTATACTGATTAGTAATGTGTTTAAAATTCCATTTTAGATTATTTCAAATATTCCTTTATGGTTTAATAAATATTTAAATGAGGCTTGTGTCTTTATTCAAACCATTGATTCAAGCTTCCATTTGAATTCAAATTTCACCAAACCTTTTCAGTAGGTTTAAACTTATTTAATAATGTATTTAAATAATCTATTTTAGAATATTTTTTATATTCTCTTATGGTTTATTATTTATTTAGATTAGGCATTTTGTCTTATTTAAATGAATTTGATTATGGTTCCAAACCATATTATTTTATTCAAATAATTCTTTTATTATTTTTAAGTTAATTAGATAACCTATTAATCCACTTTGGTAATTTAATTTATTTTTCTCATGATTTAATTAATCATTTACTATTAGGGATTTTGTCTTTATTCAGATCAAATATGGTTCAAGTCCATATAAGTTTTTATTCAAATAATCTTTATTCCTTTATTTTATTTGGATTATCTTTATTCCATTTGCTTATGGATTTAATTCAACTTTTAAATTGTCTTCTAAATAATTTTCTTGGGATTTATTATTTATTTAGTTTAGGAAATTTGTCTTTATTTAAATAAAATTGAATATGGTTCAATTCATATAATTTTATTTAAATAACATTTTATTCCTTTTTATTATTCAGTAAACTTTCATTCCATTTGTTTACGGATTTGGCCAAGATTTAATTTGTATTTCAAATATCCCTTATTTATTTATTTATTTATTTATTTATTTCTTTGTCTTATAAAATCCATATCTTTTTATTTGTTGCTCCAAAATTAGTGATTCCACTTTGTATAATCTTATTTAATATTTTTTTTATCTTTTTTAAATCCTTTTAGGATTAGTTGCTCATAATTTGGTATGGATTTTTAGTTAGGAGATTTATTAGCTTTGGAAATTATTTCCTTTTATCTTATTAAATTCATAAGTTTTTATCCATGGTTCCAAATTGAATGAAACCAATTTCTATGGTTTTATAATATTTTTGTTTATCATTTTGATCATTTATAAATGTTTGTTGCTGAATTTTTATATGGATAAAATCCATAGTCTTAGAGAGATCTTAGAAATGATTTATTCCATTAGGGTTAGGGTTTTGGTTTAACTTTTCCAACTGTTTAACTTCAAGATTCTTTCCATGCATAAAATGCATTTGATCTTTGGAAATGATTTCTTTCATTAAGATTTGGGGTTTTGGTTTAACTTTTCCAAGTGTTTAAATTTCAAGATAATTCTTTGATGAATGCATTTCACTTGATTGAAATTTTGTTGGATGTCCTTTTCATTCAAATTTTGTTCAAGATGGGTTTTGATGTTTCCATTTAGAAGCAAAAAAAGTTTCTTTTTACCCTAAATTTCAAAAATTATTTCTTTTATTTTTTTATTTTTCTCATTTCAAAATTTGGAAAATTTTGGGATGTGACAGACTACGACCCTTAAAAGAAATCTCGTCCCAAGATTTGGGAAGGCTAGAGGTTACAAGTTGTCTTCAGGACAACTAGAGTGCTACCACCCTTAAAATATTTTCAAGTAGATTACAATTTGGCTCTCTTGGGATCTTGATGTATCCTCTCTGGACAGTTGTTTGCATAGTGTCCTTTGTCACCACACTTGAAACATGTGATGAGGTTGAGATCTTCATGTATCTTCTTTGGACAGTTGTTTGCATAATGGCCTAGATCTTTGCCGTTGTTGTACATCACTCGGCTAAAATCCTTCTTCTTCCTTTGCATCACTATTTCTTTTTTTTTCCTTGACTCTTCTTATTTTCTGGACGTTCATTAGCATAGTGTCCCATCTCTTTGCAATTGTAACATTGCACCTGGCTAATGTCTTGCTTGCTGGGGTTAGGGAATTTATTATTTTTCTTGGGTTTCTCCAAAGCTAGGAGGGCTCTTAGTTCATGTTCTTCATATCTCACCATAAAGGTTGGACATCTTCCTCGGTTCCTTGAACAATTCCTAGGATAACGTCCATGTTTCCTCTTTTGTCCACCATGGTGAGTTACAATGTATGGAGGTGCAAACTGAGATTTGACTTTGTCTCCATCCTTCTTGGTATGGAGGTTTCCAAACATCTGATGTTTTCCATCTTGTTTCATTTGTTGAACTATAGGATATATGGGGCATTGAATAGGAACATGAGCATTTCCTTCACATAGGAAACATGTAACTTGAGATGTGGGGCATTGTTTAATTGGATGTTTCTCTCCACAATTAGGGCATTGGTCCATATGTTCTTTATAAGTGTGTTCCATGTCTCCACAAATTTTGCAAGATTGAGTTCCTTCTATAATACCATCCTTGATATCATTGTTGTCACAATCACTTTGGGAAAGGCTGTTTCTCATGTTGATCATTTGATTGGTCATCCTTTGCAACAATTGGGATTGGGTTTCCAAGAATTTTTGCATGGTTGGGTCTAACTCAATGCTGTTGGCTAAAAACTGAGTTGTCACTTGATTCAACTGGGTTTGGGTTGCTAGAAGTTGTTCTCTCATGTGCATCTCTTGGTTGTTGTTGTCACCATCCTTGATGTTGGAGTTGTGGTCTCTTGGAGAAGTCAACTGTTTGGGTTGGATTGAGATTAGAATAGGCAAAAGATTTCTAGAGGAAGAATTATACTCACACACAACAATTCACACAAGCAATGTGCAAACAGTCACAATCAAACATTCCACTCAATCAATAAGCTTCAAGCATATTTTTAGGAAACAAAATATTTTTGTTACACTACATAAGTTGTTGTGATCAATAAATTGATCTAAACTAAACACTAATATGGTGGTCCAATTATAGGTTTCACTTGATATCATTCCATTCTTCTTAGTTGTTTGTTCATGAACAAGATCATGGTATCCTTGGAAAAATTCTTGCATCTTGGTCACAATGCTCCAAAGATGAAAATGGTTCCTTCTAAGTTATGTTTCCTTAATCTTACAAGTCTTGAGTATTATTCTTGTCTCACTTGTAGTCCTTAGTGATGTCCAAGTTGAAGTCCTTGGTGATGTCCAAGTTGAAGTCCTTGGTGAAACTGAAGTTGAAGTCATTGGTGATGTTGAAGTCTTTGCTCATGTTGAAGTTTTTTTCCATCAAGTTGAAAAGAGGTGAGATGTAGAATCAAAACAAAAAGGTTGAGGAAAGAGTTTACAAGATTGTTTGTAAATAAATTTGAACAAATACAACTCCTATTTTTCTAAGGGTTTTGTCCAATCCTAGGGTTACAATTCTACAGGCAACACAGTGGTCTGATACCATATGTAGAGGTCCCAACCTGATAAGGTAGAGATCCCTGTGTTTACAATGCTAGTCCCTGGATCGAATAGCTAGAATCCATATTTTAAGATGTAATAGCAAGAAACAAAGGTCATAATACAATTTTATAACCATGAATAAAATAATTCATGAAATCTTACATAGCTCATATGGATATCTCATTACAATGCAGCATATATAACTATATGGCATGGATTCCTTCATCTTCAAAGTGCCACAGGCAATCATGTTGGTTGTAGACTTGTAATCCTATTCAACACACTTCACTAACATCAAACAAACCTGTAACATAATAAGTTACAGCCACAAGGGTCAATACATTTGAATTGTATTGGCAAGTGATACTATGGTAGAATAGTGGTATCTATCATCTATATGCATTTGTCGAAGTGGAGCTTAGGCTTGCTTTTCTCAAAATAGATTTTCCTTATCATTTGGAAACACTAAGTTTTTGTTTGTCAAAATCACCCAAGGCATCTACCAATAAAATTGGGGATCCTTTAACCCTTGTTCCACCACAAGTTTTTAACTTAGAAATTGGGATGAGGATATCCTTGATAGCTTCCATGTCTTGATGCTCAAATTGTCCATTGCCGGGGACACGACTAAGTACTTAGATTTTACTCTCTCGAGAGGTGGTGCACTTTCCCCATAAGACTCGACATGCATCGATACAAGATCTTTCAGAAGACTTCGCTTAGACCAAATGGACGCGTTCCAACCTATCACCCCTACCACCTTTTGTCCATCTGGCTAAGTTATTGCAACCTATATGATCTAGGCAGAGCCCATATTGCCATGTGGCTACACTATAAGCTTCTCAACACTTGACATCTCAAATCTCTTTATTCCTGGGTGGCTTTCCACAAGTGAGATACATAGGGTAGGCCATAAATATGGGGCCCTGGGTAACCACTCAACATCACCCATTCTTTCCATTCCACCCAGGTGATTCATTCACATAGTTGTTTTATTAAGCAATACACAAGTCATAGACTTGGAAATATTTCATAGCATGAATAATCCACCCTTGGTTTCTACTAGCTAGGCTAAGCATACTAGTAGCAAGAATCTTAACTTAGGGAAAATTCTACTAAGGCATCATCTACTAGGATTTCCCAAGTCATAGCATACTTAGTAAAAAAAATTCCATGCAAGTCCTACTCAAAATATCACTAATGCATAGTGAAAATAATAGGACAAAATGTATGAAGAACCACTTGTCTTTTTAGTAGAGAATACAGATTTACTCCTTGATCTTGCAACTGTCACACTCTTCAAAGTTCACTACAATTCAATCAAGCAAGGCACAAATTCAAAACCAGCATTCAAACAATTCACACATAAAATAATAAAAACAAAACAATGCATGCAAGCATGCAAACGATTGTTTTATTGAAAAAAGTGGTTTCTAATAAGGTATAAACATTGTAAAACACCTACTGGTCATTGACATTTGTGGCAAAACCATTTTAAATCAAGTTAGTGAAAATGGCCAATTTAAATCATTTTTGTCTTTGCTAGAAATGATTTTATTAAAGGAATAATTTCTAGTGTTAGCCAAACATGTTTTTAAACACAAATCTTAGTGTTTATCGTCAAAGTGTTTAAAACAAGTCCATTTACAAAAGGTTTCACCCAAAAATCATTTTTAAATCAAAGCAACATTTTTGTTTTACTAGAAATGCTTTTATTCAAAGGAATAATTTATAGTGTTTGCCAAATATATTTTTAAACACAAATGTTAGTGTTTATGGTCAAAGTTTTTAAAACAAATCCATTTGCAAAAGGTTTCACCCAAAAATCATTTTTAAATCATAGCAACATTTTTGTTTTACTAGAAATGCTTTTAATCAAAATAATAATTTTCTAGTGTTAATCAAATATATTTTTAAATCCAAAAGTTCGTGTTTAGGGTCAGAGGGTTCAAAACAAACCATTTGAAAAAGGTTTTACTCAAAAAGCATTTTTAGAATAATATTTATACACAAAATAGTCCTACAAATGTTTCTTTAAAAATACCTACTTTTTCAGAAGCAACATACTAAACTAAGGGCATGGTTGCAAAGCTTTCATTTTTCTGAATCCAATGATATAAAATTTGTAAATTTTGGACGTGTAGATCAAAAGTTATGAATTTTACAAAATCATTCATCTAATAGAACCTTTTCTGTTTTTTAAAACAAAGTCTAGGCCACGTGTCTTGTTTCTATTGGACGATACCGGTTCGTCTAGATCGAGCTACGCGGAGCGTTGGATCTAAGTGAAATCACATGATGCAGATTGATTCGTACCTCTTCGTTAAGTTATTCAATCGTATCCCTACGATCTAGATCTGATGGCTCTCAGCACATCGACCAGGAACTGGCGGCGCTGGCGACGAACGCGCGACGACGGTGCACTGTCAGCGGCGCTCCGGCTATTCTAGGAAGCGAGGGAGAGGATGAGGTGGCTCATCGTGTTCGCAGTAACGTGGCGAAGCTCAACGTTGTCGTTGCAGGGCAGGGGCGCAAGGGGTTGACGATAATTTCTCGTCGGAGTTGTCCCTGGCGTCGGGCACGCTCGATCGTTAGACACGCGTGAGAGAGGAGAGTACGTGAGTGTCAACCAGAGAGGAGGGGGCGGTTAGGTCTCACCGTGAGGAGTCGCCGGAGTGGGAGCAGTAGGCGGTGGCGCTCAGACGAAGACGAAGCCGATCTTCTGGGGTGCGCGCGTGCAAGCGATGAGTGCTGGTAGTTGCGGGAGACGTTGGCGAGCAAGCTCGTGGAACCTAGGGGCATTGGGGAGATTGGGGCCGTCCGGAATCGGCACGAAGGCTCGCCGGAGACAGTGGTGGTGCGAGGAGCAATTTGCGCAGCCTAGGGGCCAAGAGGGGCTGGAGAGTGAGGGGAAAGAGAGAGAGGGGGAAGAGGTCACGAGGCGAATTTACTGACGCGTTGACGCGAATTCAGGCGCTCAAGAAACGGCCAGAACAGCGAGGAGGAATGAGGGGGCCGGGTTTCACGCGGGGACGACGATGAGCTGGCGGTGATGGGGTCATTTCGTCAGTGAGTTGAGGGGTAAGGGCCGCGGTGAGAACAGAATGAGGCAGAGAGGTATTTCCTGGCTAGGCTACGAATTGGGCTAGCTGGGCCTGGTAGTTGGGTCAGGTTAGTTGGGTTTAGTTGGGTTGCTTTCTTTTCTATTTCTTTCTTTTCTGTTTTCTTTTTATTTTCTGTTTTTATTTTCTGTTTTGATTTTAATCAAGTGATTTAAACATCTGTTTAAATTCAAATGTTTATCAAATATTTCCAGTAAGTTTGTACTGATTAGTAATGTGTTTAAAATTCCATTTTAGATTATTTCAAATATTCCTTTATGGTTTAATAATTATTTAAATGAGGCTTGTGTCTTTATTCAAACCATTGATTCAAGCTTGTATTTGAATTCAAATTTCACCAAACCTTTTTAGTAGGTTTAAACTTATTTAATAATGTATTTAAATAATCTATTTTAGAATATTTTTTATATTCTCTTATGGTTTATTATTTATTTCAATTAGGCATTTTGTCTGATTTAAATGAATTTGATTATGGTTCCAAACCATATTATTTTATTCAAATAATTAATTTATTATTTTTAAGTTAATTAGATAACTTTTTAATCCACCTTGGTAATTTAATTTATTTTTCTCATGATTTAATTAATCATTTACTATTAGGGATTTTGTCTTTATTAAGATCAAATATGGTTCAAGTCCATATAACTTTTTATTCAAATACTTTATTTTATTTGGATTATCTTTATTACATTTGCTTATGGATTTAGTTCAAGTTTTAAATTGTCTTCTAAATAATTTTCTTGGGATTTATTATTTATTTAGTTTAGGCAATTTGTCTTTATTTAAATAAAATTGAATATGGTTCAATTCATATAATTTTATTTAAATAACCTTTTATTCCTTTTTATTATTTAGTAAACTTTCATTCCATTTGTTTATGGATTTGGCAAATATTTAATTTGTCTTTTAAATATCCCTTATTTATTTATTCATTTATTTATTTCTTTCTTTTTCTTATGAAATCCATATATTTTTATTTATTGCTCCAAAATTAGTGATTCCACTTTGTATAATCTTATTTAATATTTTTATCTTTTTTTTAAATCCTTTTAGGATTATTTTCTCATAATTTGGTATGGATTTTTAGTTAGGAGCTTTATTAGCTTTGGAAATTATTTCCTTTTATCTTATTAAATTCATAAGTTTTTATCCATGGCTCCAAATTGAATGAAACCAATTTCTATGGTTTTATAATATTTTTGTTTATCATTTTGATCATTTATAAATGTTTATTGCTGAATTGTTATATGGATAAAATCCATAGTCTTAGAGAGATCTTGGAAATGATTTATTCCATTAGGGTTTAGGGTTTTGGTTTAACTTTTCCAAGTGTTTAAATTCAAGATTCTTTCCATGCATAAAATGCATTTGATCTTTGGAAATGATTTCTTTCATTAAGATTTGGGGTTTTGGTTTAACTTCTCCAAGTGTTTAAATTTCAAGATACATTCTTTGATGAATGCATTTCACTTGATTGAAATTTTGTTGGATGTCCTTGTCATTCAAATTTTGTTCAAGATGGGTTTTGATGTTTCCATTTAGAAGCAAAAAAAGTTTATTTTCACCCTAAATTTCAACAATTATTTGTTTTGTTTGTTTAGTTTTCACATTTCAAAATTTGGAAAATTTTGGGATGTGACAATCTCTATGAGTGCTATTTGACTTTGTTGCAACGTGTTGTGCTTAATGCTTGTCACTAGGGCCCGAGTGCCATGATCTTAGATCTGAACTTATTATTGATTCATGATGATAGTATTGTTTGTTATCTTATCTGCAAGTTGTGTACACATATCATTGTCCGGATCCAAAAGCCCCGAAGTAACAGAAATTGGGACAACCGGAGGGGATGGCTGTGATGTGAGGATCACGTGTGTTCACAGAGTGTTAATGCTTTGCTCTGGTGCTCTATTAAAAGGAGTACCTTAATTGCCAGTAGATTCCTGTGAGGCCCCGCTGGAACGGGCTGGCTGGACAAAAGATGTTGTGCAAGTTCTCATTGCGAGCACGTATGACTATATATGGAACACATGCCTATGATTATTTATTACTTGGATGATTATTCTTTTTTATTTGCAATTGCCCTATATCTTGAAGTTACATGTTTAGACTTGTCCATGCAACGCCCGTCCATCCTTCCCTATGCCTACCGCACTCATATCCTACTGTTTGTTACTATTGTTACTATTGCCTTTGTTTTACTGCTGCTGTTACTTTGCTATTTCTACTACAAAACTGTTGCTACTGATAAACTACTGTAAGCAAGACTATTTCCAGGTGCAGCTGGATTGCCAACTCAGTTGTTAAGGCTTATAAGTATTCTTTGGGTCTCCTTGTGTCGAATCAATAAATTGGGTAATACTACCCTCGAAGACTGTTGCGATCCCCTATACTTGTGGGTCATCAGTGGAGGCTAGCAAAAGACTGGGAGCGACCAACTAAGAGAGCAATAATGGCCTTAATCATGCAGAGCGACAAAACATTATTAATCAAAGCATAAAGTGATATCACAAGTCAAAAACTAAGTGATCATATAGTCTTAGGTGACTGGTTCATAGTCTTAACATGGTGTAAGCATGTGCCAAGTCAACCCAAATAAAGCATCAAAGGAGAATACCATAATATTATGCTTTTATATGCTAAAACAACACATGATTCTTTCAAGGCACATTAAGCAATATCAATTGTTTGAAACAAGTCATGCTACAGCAACAATTACTAAGAATATGGTCAAAGAAACATCTAATATGACATGATAAAGTCTAAGTCATAGTCAAAACAAGCTTCCTTTTGTACCACTATAAGCATGAAACTTTCTACTCTTTTCCAACACCAATCGACTTATTTGAAACAACTCACAAACATAATAACCAATAAAGATTACAGAGCTTGTATCACCTAACTACAAATAAGAAGTAGAAGGTTCTAAGCAAAAAGCAAAAGAAAACTAAAGCTAAACGCATTACTAGCAAAAGAGAACACTCATAGAACAATAGGAGTGAAAACTAGAGTGTTCTAGGCAATGGAGAACTAGGTGTGACTTGTCAAAAATAGGTGTGTTGGGTTCTGACCAACTTATTGCAGCAAACAAAAAAAAAACTAAAAACAAAAACAAAGATGATTGAAGAACAACACAATAGTGCATGAAGCAATAAAAATAAAGTGTCTTGAAAGAAGACCTGAGATTTTTATTGATGAAGAAGGGGATGCCTTGGGCATCCCAAAGCTTTGATGCTTGTACCTCTTGAATATTTCTTGGGGTGACACGGGTGGCATCCCCAAGCTTGATATTTTGTCCATACTTCATATCATCACATCATTCTCTCCCTACACTTGAAAATTTCCTTCATACAAAACTTCACACAATCTTCACTAGCAACATTAGTGTATTCTAGATAATAAGCCTTTGAGTTTAGTTTCAACTCAAGAAAATCATCCATTAGAACATAATCTACTATAGCAACTCATTTTAAAATCTCAAGTGATCAACGAGAACCCAAAAAGAAACCGATTAAGAGGCAAATGCAAATAATGGCAGAAATTTGTCAAAACAGACTAGCAGGTAAAGACCGATTTTTTATAATTTCTTCTATTGCTCAAATCGAAAAGTGAAAAACTAACGAAAGTTGAGTAAATACTAAGGGCATGTACACAAAAAATTTCAGCTTAATCCGACGTATGGGGATTTTCACGATTTTTTTATAGTGAAGCAGAGAAATCTGTGTCGGGACAGCAACTTACCCAAATCTTACTTCCCTCTCATTAGAGGTTATACTTGGCACAAAAATAACACAAAAGGGATAAGGAGAGGTTATTATAGAGGCAATAACTTCCATGACTCAACAAAAGAAAAACTTACTGAAATAAAAATTGTGTTACCTCCCAAGAGTGCTTTTCTTTAATGCCTTTTAGCTAGGCTTGATAGTTTGAGAAGATGCTCATATAAGAAATATGAATTGAAGGAAAAGAGAGCATCAAGAAGCAAATTCAAAACACATTTAAGTCTAACCCACTTCCTATGCATAGGAATCTTGTACACAAATAAATTCACAAAGAACAAAGTGACAGGCATAGGAAGATAAAACAAGAGTAACTTCAAAACTTTCAGCACATAGAGAGCTGTTTCAGTACCATGAAAAATTCTACAACCATATTTTCCTCTCTCATAATAATTTTTAGTAGCCTCATGAATAAACTCAACAATATAACTATCACATAAAGCATGCTTTTCATGATCTACAAACACATAATTTTTATCAAGCTAAAAAGTAATGGGATTAAAAACTTCAATTTTAATAACAAGATGACTGATCATTCTCAAGAGGTATGGGGTTCCAATATAAATTCAAGACCCCTCCAATCTCATTTTCAATAGTAGTACAATTAATATTATCAACCAATATAGGAACATCATCTAGAGCTTTATCATAAACATTTTCTAAGAAAAACTCTTTAGGACCATGCATTTAGAAGTTAGGCACAAATAAAGGATTATCATAAGATTTATCAAAATAGCTTGGATTATCATAGATAATAGGAGCATAATTATTATCACAAGTTTTACCCATAGTAGATATTTCAAAAGAATCCATAGGAACATAACATTCATCCTCGTTTGGTAAGCATGGAGGGTGATCAAATAATGTATTAGTTAAAGAGTTACTCTTATTGGGAGGTAGACATGGGTAGCTGCTCCATTCTTCCTCCTCTTGATCATCACTCTCCTCCTTTTCATCCAATGAGCTTCCAGTTTCAGCAATTTCTTCTTCCATAGGCTCCTGCAAGGCATTAGTATTTTGCGTTGGTGGAGAGCATCTATTAAGATATTTAAGAATATAGCCATTTTCTTCCTTGTAATTATCAAAGCAAAATTTAAGTATATTATAAACCTCATATTTATAAGGTGCATCATTAGTATTTTCAAGCAAATAAGCAAGTTCGAATGCACCCTTCCAAGCAATAAATTCTTCAATTTGTTCCACATCATAAAAGTCATAATTTCCCTTAACATAAGAAGATATGGTAACATTATCATTATACTCACATTGAAAAGGGAGGTGTTTATACCTCCTACATCAACAAGATTTATCAAAGAAATAAGTAACATTATAAGTAGAGCACACATTTCTAGCAATGGTATACAATTTATTAATTTGTTCCCATAAGTGTTTCCCTTTTTGTGACAAGCGGTGTTGCTCATAATATTTTTGTTCTTCCGTGAACCCACCTTGCTAATAAGATCTAGTTTCAAAGAAACCAACCATTGGTAGAAAACATGATAAAGCAAGACAATAACATACCAACAAAAATAACAACTATAGTAGGAACTAATTTTTGTGTGTTTTTGATAAAAATAAATAAACCAAACAATGAAAAATAAACTAAGCAAAACAAAAACAAAGTAAAGAGATTTGTTGTGAGAGACTCCCATTGCAAAAATCTTCTTTCTACCAGAAAAGATTTTTTACGGGGAGTAAGAGATTGAAGATGTCCTATATCTCCCTGGCAACGGCGCCAGAAATTCTTGATGCGGCTTGGTTACTCTAGAGCCTGTTGGGAAACCCCAAGAGCAAGGTGTGATGAGCAGAGGAGCAAGTTTTCCCTCATTTGTGAAACCAAGGTTATCGAACCAGTAGGAGAAAGGAAACAACTCCCAAGGTGTTGCTAACAATGTGGAACCTGCACAACACAACCACAATACTTTGTCCCAACTTACAATGAGGTTGTCAAGCTCACCGGTTTGCTGAAAACAAAGGATTAAACATATAATGTGGAAGAAAGTAATTGCTTGTAGTAATTTTAGAAAGTAAACAGTAGAGAGTAGATTGAATATTAGTGGGAAGGAATGGACCGGGGTCCACAGTTCACTAGAGGTGTTTCCACATAAGATAAATAACATGTTGGGTGAACAAATTACAGTTGGGCAATTGACAAATTGAGAATGCATAACAATGCATGTACATGTCATGATGATTTTTATGAGATTCGTTTGGGCATTACAACATAATACATAGACCGTAATCCAACTGCATCTATGACTAATAATCCATCTTCAGGTTATTATCCGAACCCCTTCTAGTATTAAGTTGCAAGCAACAGATAATTGCATTAAGCAAAGTGTGTAAAGTACACAATACAATTGCCCTTGGACAAAGGATTGTTGTTTTCTCCCTAGTAGCAACAGCACATCTACAACCTTAGAGGTTTCTATCACTCCCCCAGATTACTAGAGACATGAACCTACTATCAAGCATAAATACTCCCTCTTGGAGCAAATACTTGGCCAGAGTAACTACTAGAGACGGAGAGCATGCGAGATCACAAATAACATAGACATGATAGAATCAATAATTAATCTTGACGTAGTACTCAATATCCATCGAATCCCAACAAACAAAACATGTAGGATTACAAATAGATGATCTTGATCATGATAGGAAGCTCACAAGATCTAAACATGATAGCACAAAAGAGGATAAACGACCATCTAGCTACTACTATGGACCCATAGTCCAAGGATGAACTACTCACGCATCACTCCGGAGGCTGGCATGGTGATGAAGAAGGCCTCCAGGGTGATATCCCCTCTCTGGCAGGGTTCCGGGAAGAGCTTCGGATCCCTCCCGGTCTAGGGATGATGGTGGTGGTGGCTACGAACTTTTTCCTGGATTTCTAATTGGGTACTTAGGGTTTTGTCCTCAGGGTGTTTATATAGGAGAAGGGGCAAGGTCGGTTAAGGACCAGGCGGCCCACACCATGCCCTGGCATGATCCCACCCTTGGTTGCGCCATGGGGTGGTCTGTCCGCCCTGTGGCGCCTCTTCGTCCCTCCTCTGGACTTCGTCTTCGTTACGATAAAATATTGACTTGGGATTTTGTTTTGTCCAATTCCGAGAATATTCCTTACTAGCTTTTCTGAAACCAAAAACAGTAGAAAATAGGAACTGGCACTGCTTTTCTGAAACCAAAACAACAGAAAATGTATAAAAATGCCTCAAAGTGTAGACAAAACATAAGATAGTTGGTACAAAACAAGCATGGAGCATCAAAAATTATAGATACGTTTCCGACGTATCAGGTCCTGACTAGGCCGACTTCTATATATGTCGGCCCAGTTGGGCATTTCCTTTCTTTTTGTTTAATATTTCTCTTTTGCTTTGGCTTATG
This sequence comes from Avena insularis, assembly GCA_023614405.1. Taxonomy (NCBI): domain Eukaryota; kingdom Viridiplantae; phylum Streptophyta; class Magnoliopsida; order Poales; family Poaceae; genus Avena; species Avena insularis. Next base: position 461,011,008 of record CM042697.1, on the reverse strand, counting down.
TCTTCTCTCTAGATATATCTTCTACCGAACCATCTTTTTACCAACTCTGGGGTACCCCAGGTCATATCCCCGACAACAATGGACGAATGGAGATGAAAATTGTACGCCTAAGGTTATTTGATGATGTGGCTAGGCTGCATGTCAAGATAGCAACTTAAATGACCCATAGTGGGGTTTTGCTTTATAAGAGATATATTCCCCCGGCTTAGAAATATAAGACATTTTAGCTTTGTGAAATGAATGTAACTAGATGCCTTTTAGTGTATAGGTTCACTCTGAACTTCTATGAATCTATACACTAACAGATGTCTAGATACATTCGATTCACAAAGCTAAAATGTCTTATATTTCTGAACGGATGGAGTACATAAGAAATAATGTCCGCAGATTGGATGCTGCACGTACTATACATTGTTTGCATATAAACTATTTGAACCAATAGATCATTTGAAAACCTAGGAGTGTTATGATACTAGCTAGTGGCAACACACCAAATAGCTTCGAATCACTCAAATCATCCACAGATACCAGGATCTTGAGTCCGTTAGAGTAGTTGTTTTGGGGGAGGAAGCAAGAGGAAGGAAGAAGCGTCTCTACTTTTGCAGTTGTTACAATAATGATCAGCGATAACCCTCATGTCTGTCTCTACCCGATTATAAGGGCACAACCCCATCGCTGGACATACCCAGGCCACTTCCGATTTGGGACTTTGTCTCTTCATGGGTCACGGCCCAATAGGCGATGTTGTAGTGCTCGTGACATTCCGCTCTCCTCGAATTGCTGCTTTACCCCAAGAAGCAGCATTAGGAAACTCGCACATGAGTCGTTCTTTGTTCTCCCAAGTTACCCAATCAGGTGGTAACCCTACCCACTACACTTGCACAAGAGTAGTATGTTTACTGCCAGTAAGAATATGTTTAGTGTCTAATACCTGAAGCGGTAGAAATTGATGATTCATTAGGGAGAATTGGGATGGCAAATCAATTTGAGCTGAAATGTTTGATGCCAATGTGTTCTTCAATACGGAAACATGAACCATAGGATGAATCTGGCTACCATCTAGTAAATCCAACTTGTAAGCTACAACTCCCACTTTCTGCAACACAATGTAAGGCCCAAAGAATTTGAAACTAAAGTTCTGGTTAGATCTTTTGGAAATCGATGTTTGAATATATGGTTGCAATTTGAGATGAACTTGATCTCCAACCACAAAACTTCTGTCAACTCTCTTCTTGTCATCTTGAGTCTTCATTCTATGTTGAGCTTGAAGAAGAGTTTGTTGAATTAACCGTTGCATCTCATATTTGTCCTGAAGCCATGTTTCCAGATCAGGAACAATATCTGAGCCTGTTGTAGACAGATATTGCAATAAAAAATGCTTAGGTTTGTAACCATAAGAAACTTCAAAAGGTGTTTTCCCAGAGCCGAATGATATGTTGTATTATACCAAAACTTAGCTAGAGACAGCCATTTGGACCACTTGCCAGTACATGCTTGTGTCATGCACCTCGGGTATGTTTCCAGACACTGATTCAAACGCTTTGTCTGACCATTAGTTTGAGGGTGGTCACCAGAGCGCACGTTCAATTTTGTTTCAATCAGTTTGAAGAGTTGTTGCCATAAGGTACTAGTGAAGATTATGTCCTTGTCTGAAATCAGCACTTTGGGCAACCCATGCAGCTTGTAAACATTGTCAACACAAATTGAGCTATATACATGGAAGTGTAAGGATGTGATAAAGGTATCAAATGGCCATATATAGTGAATTTATGAATAATCACTAAAATGGTATCATATTTGCTTTACTTGGGTAATCCTTTAATGAAATCCAAACTAACCACATCCCAAGCTTTCTATAGAATTGGCAATGGTTATAGCAGTCCAGGTTTTCCTGTATGTTCAGACTTTGCTTGTTGACAAATAGTATAATGTGCCACATATTTCCTTACATCTTATTTGAGTTGAGGCCAAGCAAACAAAGCCCTCACCTTGTTGTATGTAGCAATGGATCCACTATGCCCACCCAATCCACTATCATGTAAGGCTAAGGGAATAGCTTACTTTGCTTCATGATTTCCCAACCAAACTCTATCCTTGTATTTAATCAAACCATCATGCAATGGATATCCTTGCTCATTCGTACTTGTAATGCTAAGTTGTGTTAACAATTATTTTGCTTGTTCATCTGCTATATAACTTTCTACATCAATTTCCAACCATTTTGGCTTGGTTATAGAAATAACTACAACTTCTTCCTCCTGAGGGCATCTAGACAAAGCATCAACAACTGTATTAGTTGTACCTTGTTTATATCTGACTTGATAGTTCAATCCCAGTAATTTACAAAAAGCTTTGTGTTGAATAGAATTGGTGAGATGTTGTGATTCAAAATGGGTCAAGATCTTATGGTCAGTGTAAATAATAAACTCCTTATGCTGCAAATGAGACTTCCATTTTTCCACTTACATAATTAATGCCAAACATTACTTCTCATATGTTGAATAATCTTGTGTTCTAGGGCTCAAAGCTCTGCTCAGATATGCCACTAGATGTATTTTATGAGACAAGACTGCTCCAATTCCCACTCCTTATGCATCTGTATGTATGTCAAATGTGTGATGAAAATATGGCAATGCTAAAACTATTCTTGCAATGAGAGCATCCTTGAGTTCTTGAAATGCTTCCTGAGCAGTTGATGTCCATACAAAGTTTGTATGCTTCTTGAGCAACTCCGTTAAATGTCTACTTATAGTTCCATAGTTTGCTATGAATTTTATATAATAACCAGCAAACCCCGGGAATGCTCTAACTTGCTTGACTGTTGTAGGTTCAGGCCATTTTTTTGTTGCTATTATCTTATTAGGATATGTAGAAACACCATCTCCACTAATAACATGACCCAAATATCCCAGACTGGATTGATCAAATGAACATTTTGATAATTTGAGGTACAACTTATTGTCTACCAGCAAACTAAACACTTGCTGAAGTAATTGCAAATGACCCTCCAAATTATCGATATAGATAAGGATATCATCCATAAAAACAATGACCCCTTTCCTCAACAAATGAGAAAATATAGAATTCATTGCAGCTTGGAAAGTTGGTGGTGCATTTTTCAATCCAAAGGGCATCACCTTAAATTCCCAATGCTCATGATGTGTTAACTCCTCTCCTGCATCCAATCTAATCTGATGGTACCCACTTCTCAAGTCTAATTTAGTGAAGATTGTAGCACCCACTAACTCATACAACAATTCATCAACCACTAGCAATGGTTATTTATTCATGGCATCTGTAATCGACACACATTCTCTATCGTCCATCTTTATTTTTCACTAAAATCATAGGTGAGGCATAAGGACTATTACTCTCTTGAATGACTCCTTGTTGTAGCATATATGCAATTTGCCTTTCCAATTCATCCTTTTATGTTGGTGCATACCTATAAGGTTTCTCCTGAACGAGAATGTGTTGGGGTTTGAGGGTAGAAATAAAAAAGTTCCTAAAATCAAAACCCTAATGCTAGGATCTATCTACTAGTAATGAAGTAACGGGAGCGGATACGGTATTCATACCTTTGAAGACTAAGCGCGATTAATGTACCACGAGGAACATGGTTGAAGAAGACGCCATAACGCTGACCTCGAGGTCACGAATTCTTGTGGCTCTGATAACTCCAAGCACTGAAAGCACAGTGCCGCCAGAGGGAGTCACACACGTATGGTGCTTGACGACGACTCCCGCTTCTCCTTGATCCAGCCGAGATTGCAGAAGTAGATATCCCGGCTCAAAATCTCACAGCACGACGGTGCTCCGCGGTGACGAACTCCTCGCTCGCACATCCCTGACAAGGGAGGTGTGATCGCCAGAGAGAGAGAGAGAGAGAGAGAGAGAGAGAGAGAGAGAGAGAGAGAGAGAGAGAGATGAGAGAAGATATAGGCAACCGAGGCCTTTTATTTATCTTTAGGTGGAAATTTGTGTGTTTTAATCCTCCTATGGGCACCCCTTTATATAGGCAAGCAGGAGAGGGAGGTCGGTTGGGCCAGCGCAGCCCTTGTGTGGCCAGCCGGTGGCTGGCCCGTGCTGGCCCAAGGCCGACCTGCCAGCGATGCCCGCACGACGGCTAGTGGCAGGGCTCCTGGGTGGACTGGCCTAGAAGCTTATTAATGTCATCCTATATGACACTAATACCTTTTATCATCTCTATTTATGATTACTTCTTATGCATGTATAATGTTTTGGCAACGGAATATGGTCTCCGGTTCCAGATACCAGAAGTGACTTTAGATACGTCTCGAGGACTTTCTCATGGGCACTAAGTATTGGAACACACTCTGTGAGAAAACATTTATCAAAGCTTCAACATTTATACAACACATGGTAGTATTCATATACTTTGTTATAAATGTAGATTTCAAATTCAAAATGCACCATGTGCCATTTTGAATATTGGCCATCACGCTTCAACTGCGCCTTAGGTAACCTTTCATGCAGAGATTTCAGATCTTCTCAAATTCAACATATAAACTCCTAGTATAACACTTTATACTTTAGGCATGTTGTCTTTATAGATCTGGAAACATGTCTACAGATCTCACCAGATGCTGTGGACAATCCCAACTCATCGTTCAATGTGATTCACACTTAATAATTTTGGAACTTCTTCTCCTTACTAAGAACATGGATCAGATCATGTCAAGTAATCATGATGATTTCAAAACCAGAATCCTACGTTCAAAACATAGGGATGCTCGAGCATCCTATTCTTTCTATTAAATCATGGATGCTTATCACTTAATAATCTTCCTAACTTTGAATGATTTAGGACTCTTCCTTAATCAATTCATATTCTTAACCTCTTTTAGAACCTCCTTTAGGAATTCATTCCAACATAATTCTATAGGACAGTCATCAATCTCTAAGATTGCAATGTTGTACACACTTTCAACAATTCTCCCAAAAATCAATTTTTATTTATTTTATTGGCTTTTGGTCCTTATTCATAATGTGTCTTTCACCGACATGAATCCGTCAAGCTCCCACTCAAAATATGTCATACATATATTAATCTAGGAAGACTCCCTAGCTCCCACTCAGCTTTATGGAAATTTCATATATTTTCGACATTTTGAGCAAATTCAAAATCTCTTGATCAATTATCAATTCGAGACTTTCTTTACTAGATTCTAAGATCCAATAGACATTTAGCATTTCTGAATCAAATTCATTTGAATTTTCCCAAGACACTTCTTGAAAAATCATGCTTTCTTTTAAGACTCCCACTTATTTCTTATGACCTTGCGCTCCTAAATAAATATCAAGTCACTACTTTACTTAATCAGATTCAGTAACAACTATCCTTTCTAATCTCAAGTGAAGTCTTAATTTCAGGATTTCTTGTAACTTTAGTTTACCATCATTTTCCTTGTAGTTCGTAGGTATGTCTCATTCCAATAACGTGACAATCAATTCACACTTATCTCCACACCAGGTGCAGGAACATTTGTGAATCCTACTACTTTATGTAAAAGCATAACTGAAAACCATAATGATCACAATCACTGATCAAATTTTCCTTTTAACATGAAGAGTCACGTTCTAGAACATATTCTGTTACGCTTCTCAGTCACTCTGATGCATGGTCGTAGACCTTCATCATGCTCTTACTTTTAGTTCATTAACACCATTATTGAGAAACACATTTTTCTCAAGAATGCGCCTTACTTTTAGCAATATTAGCTTTGGCTTTCTTTGGTTCTTGTCATGAAATTTGTCTTACAAGTTTCCAAGTACTTATTCATTATTACTTTGGTTTATCTAATAAACCCAAAAACTTTCATGAATTCTAGATGGGTTACTTTATTCTAGATGAGTGTTTGCCATTTCCATTCAATGGTCTTTACTAACGCTACTTAGTACTATATATTTGATTTATTGCCAGATGTATTTTCCATATTATGCCGATTAGGCATTTTACAAATTTTTATGTATTATCAATTAGTTTCTTAATTCGAATAATTTAAACATAATTAGAACAACATATGAACATAAATAGAAATCATTCATAAAAGCAGAACAACTGACTTGTTACAAACTTGTATGAATAACCGCCTCACAAAATGTAAGATACACTAAAAAGGTTCATATTCCACTGATTACAATAATTATTTAAAAATTGTAGAATAAATGATAAGTCTTGAGGGAGAGTGTCGTCGGCCATCATCATCATGCTCGCCATCAACACACAACATCACCTCCTCTCTCGCAATCAACTCTCATGTAGATGGAACCGTTTTCATAAAACAAAACAAGTATCAGATACTTAGATATTGCAACAAGTGTTTACAAGGTTATAACATTTAAAAACTTTGTATATCACATATACCTTTGTCATGGATGACTTCCCCAGCCATGTGTTCGACTTCCACGTTTCTAAAATATTCTACGAACTCATAGAAATACATCCACTTTGCATCACCTTTCATGATGCAGGACCGGATATATCCTTTGAAGCTAGGAGGAAGTGACCTAAGCAATATTCCTATTGCAAAGCAATCCATCATCTAGTAGTCCACTAAGTGAAGCAGTCTCATGTGCGCATAAATTATGCGGTCCAAGTGACTATCCAGATAAGTGTTTTCTTCCATCTTTATGGAAAGGAAGTTTTCGACAAGATCGTACTTCCACATATGCACATGAATTATGAACTCTGATCTTAGATGATCCACCATCGCATGTGGTTCAATATCACCCATGAGCGGGTGCAGTTCATCCACCATGCCATTGCGCATCAACACTTGTATGAAGGAGGATCTTTCTTGATGAAAAATGCATCCTTCCTGCAAGTGTGGTGTAACATCCCAAAAATACTAAACATGGATCATCAAACTCTAATCATCAAACTTAGGGTTAACAAAAACTTTTATAAATAAAATTATGGAATCATGCATGTGAGTATGCATTTCATTTTGAATTCTTTTGAACCAACTTGTTTGTGTGTTCCTTTGCTTGTAAATGGATGCTTAGGTGAAATAAACATCATCTAAACCTTTCCCACACTTTTCCCAAAGACAAGTAAATCAAAACAAATAAAATAAGGGAATGGTCATTTTGACCAATTTAACTCCCATGCCTACTTTGGCTGTATCAAACTTTCAGAACTTAACAGAAACTTTTCTAGATCTTTGCACCCCTTGATTTTACTCATAACAAAGTATCAAGGCCCACTTTGTGATCATCCAGAAACTTTCAAATGTATGGTTTAAAGGACAGTTCAAAATTGAATCTTTATCATATGGGAAGATCCCACTTTTTCAAAAACAACTCAAACAAGCTCAACTTTCAAAACCCAAGCATCTGCAGACTCACTAGCACCAACCTAGCACACCCACCAAAAATCTTTTCAAAATTCAGAACTTGAATTCTTGTGGCAGTGATTCTTGCCTAACTTGTTCCCTCTCTGGATGCAACTAGGCTTTAGTAGATCATCTAGCTCAATTGCAAACCTCTAGCATCACTGTAAGCTTGGCAATGCCATCAATGGTGAGCAGGCCGAGTGCACCCTTGTCACCCCCATGTCGACAGCAAGCTAGGAGAAGAAACAAGCCTAGCCAACATGTCTGGGAGCAACCCAACACCCCACCGCCACTACTTGTCCAACGCTCGATCCGTGCCAGCCCCTGGACCACACGCACAGACCATGCCAAGCTCGCCAGCAACCATGCCGAGAGCGCGCCCCGTGCGCCACGCTTGACCGACGCCCACAGACCGCGCGCCGCCTCTGCCGCGTGCATACGTGATCACCACCGTCCCAGCAACCTCGCAGACACGCTCGTTCGCCGCCGCGCGGATCACGCACGCTGTGCGCCATTAAAACTTCCGTTCGGGCACGCGCAGAGCACCGCCACGTTCCGACCAAACCGCACCGCCCCACGCCTCGCCACCACGTCGTTGAGCATCGCCAGGGAGCACCGCACCGCCCCCTACCATCGCCCACGCCTCTAGCCCTCTGTGTCGTCGACCACGACAAGCTCACCTTGCGCCCCATCGGTTCCCTCTCGCCACTATAAATAGAGGCCACCCCCAGCCGAATTGAGCACACCATCTCACTCCCCTCTCCTCACTGATCGTGCCACCCCGTTCCTGAAGCAAGGCGAGCAGCACTTCACCGGAATTTCACCGGAGCCTGCCGCTGCTGAAGACGAAGGGGGCCAGCGATTGGAGCCGCCCCAGGAGAAGCTGCCAGTACCAGGAGGTTCGCCATCGTCGACTTTGTCGTTTGCCCGCCTTGCCGACCCTCGCCTGAGCCCCGGTGAGCCCCCAACGACCCCCACCTGTCGTGCTAGGTTTCTGTCTCGCCGGCGTTGCGCAACGTCGACGATGACCCTCAGCCGTTGGATTAGAACCAGATCAAACGCACCACATCGCCCCATACCGCTTCGCACCCCCTCGTCTCACTAACGCGTGGGGACAACCACTTACCCAACCCGCGTAAGCGCTGCGCTTAGCAGGCCGGCCCAGTATCGCTTCCCGCAGCCCAGTTGTTTGAATTTAACCTTTTCTAGTTTATTTCAAACACACTTTTGTACCCAGTTTCAAAAATCAACCCAGATTGATTCAGTGAACCAAATTGAATGAAACCAATTTTGTTAGAAAGGTCTTGAATGCTGAATCCAAGCCCGTTGGATTCAAGTCATTTGGATCTATAGATCATCCTTGGTAAAAATAACAAGGCAGAAGCATTTCTGCATTCAAACATTTTTCAAATTTAAACCATAATAGCTTTTGAGTTGATTCCAACTCTCAAAAATCACATTTAACAATGCCTTTCAGAATATATAAAAAATATATAGGTTTACCTACAGAAATAATGTTCAAGTAATAAAAGAATGCCACATAAGCATTTCTAGTCACTTATTTAATTAAAATAAAAGGGTAAAACCTTATTAAATTGTGACACCACTTTAAATCACATTCCCATGGACTAAAATATGTGGTGATGACATGTGTCAACATGATCCCGTGTTTGGTTTGGAGAATATTAAATCTTAAGTAGTTTTTCAATGAGTAGAAATTACTTTTCTAAAAATAAAAGGAATTAAACCAAGCTTTAATCTTGTAATGTTAGTGATGATGTTAGATCATCTATAGGACCCTTTTGTGTGATGATTGCAAGTAGTTAAGTATTGTTTGGTGATTGTGTACATCGTATTTATTTATAGACCCTAGTACCGACCAAGGATACGAGAAGGAAGGAGGATACTACGAAGAAGAAGCCGAGGAGAACTTCAACCACTGCTTTGCACAAGGCAAGCCTAATACTACTAGTGAATGTGCAAGCTAACACTTGCAAGATATTCTACTGATGCAAACAAACCCTTGATTGTTACCATGCCAATCATATGCCCTAAGCATATGTGATTATACCCACTTGATAACCCAATCCTAGTTTTATTTGCAAGCTTCTTACTTTATTTATTTATCAAAGCTACTTCCTTAGAGTGTGCTGAAGTAACTTGTAGATTCTAGAAAGATATATTTGAAGGTTGCATAAAGAGCATAAAATTTGTCCTAAGCTAGATAATCTTGATGTCATCCTAAGGCATGAGATTAAACTTAGTTAGAACACCACTAGTTTACCACCCCTCATTAGTATTCACCCCCACTTGTAGATGCTAGTGCTAAGCATAAAACTTGATCAACTTTAGATGGGAATACTTGGTGAAAATGGTTATGAAAACCTTAGAATGATGGATCATTCTACTAAGATGTTTTGACATGTGTTTCCAAACACCAGATGATTTTGGTGATGAAAATGTTGAGGCATGAGCCTTAGCCCTTTATAAAACTAATGGTTGTCTAGATGCGATACCATTCCAATTTTATCGTACAACCACAATACCCGAAGATTGGGTAGGGCTTGACTGGAAAATTATATATCTTAGTATTAGTTCCCTCACGGCCAAGGTCTAAGCTAAGGCTACCTTGTGAAGATTGTCCACCTGTGCAGTACCCAAGATGATAGTTGGTCATGGTTGGGAGGCCAAACTCACAGGAGAGGTGCTTATACTAGGGCGTGTAATTGAAAGGATAGGATTGATTATCCGCATACTGAGTATGGTGAATTCAGGATTTGTTCCTGACGGATGTATCGAATGTTGTGGTGAAAGTGTACAATCTCTGCAGAGTGTCAAACTATTCGAGTAGCCGCGTCCGCGGTTATGGACAGTTGGAGTGGCCATACTGTTCCCCTGTCAGATGTTTTCAAAAAGACTTGTGAAATGGATTGAGACTTTGACTTGACCACAACAGGGTTGTGATATGAAATACAAGTTCCCACTTAGGTGTTATAAATTCAACTAGCTATCTTGCTTCTCAGCTTAGTAGAGATAAATCTGGCTTCTTGCAAAACAACCCTAGAGCCTAGTGTCCTATTATCAAAAAACCCCTTCACTTGTTAGAATTAGTTTGCGGGTACTTAAAGAGTACTCATGGCTTTATCCCTGGCTATTCCCATGGCCAGACTATGAAGAGGAGTACCTGGAGGATGGACCCCAGGAAGGTTACGACAACTAGGATCATCTCCCATCGTCAGCATTGCATGTGACCCCGAAGATGGAGCTTCGCCTATGTTACCGTTATTATTACATATTCCGCTGCTTGAGTTCTATTAAGAACTGGATCATGAGATCCTTATTTTTGTAAGACATTATGTATGGTTTGTAATGGATGATGTACTGTGGTATCCAATTCTGTTATGTCTCGCAAAAATGGTAATCCTGGGATTGTGATGTATGGCATAACAGGCATCTGGGATTAAAAATCCGGGTGTTGACAAGTTGGTATCAGAGCCATCCTGACCATAGGAGACCCTAGTTAGACTGGACGTTTGAACCCAAAAACTTAGTTTCAAAACCAAAGAAAACAAATATTTGTAAAAACTTATTCCCATTCTTATCACCTTGATTCTTTCATGAAAATTCATGTTCCTCAAAAACTCTTGCAAAATACATAAAATTTGACACACTTGATCACTCTACTAACTTACTCATCCTATATTCTTATAGATGGACGTGAAGTACAACAAGTTTTATCAGTTGGTGAATGGGGGAGACCTTATCTTTGAGAGGGATTTGGACCAGCTTTCGGAACTTCTGGAGAGTCTGCACCCCGAGTTCTTTGGAGCTAAGCTCAATGATCAAGGAGGAGAAGATCTGCAGTGGCTAATTGTTGCAAGTCTCCGAGGAAAGATTGAACCTCCCACTGCTGAGGGAATTCAGTTTACCTTAAGAGAGAACAACTGGCTCGATGGACTTGCCAGGGCCATGTAGGAAGCTCTTTCCTGTGTGTGTGGGCAGACTATCAACCAGATCAAGGGAACCCGCTTTGAGTTTTGCCCAAGGCGTGATGCAAATGGACAACCACTGGAAGCCCCATACCACCCTGAGCTGAAGACTCAATTGGACCACCTTAGCTTCATGATGTACGATCGTCAGCAGGAGTTGGATAACTGCTGTGACTACTCCAACCATAAGTCTGCCATCATCAAGACGAAGGATCAAACCATCGCCATGCTAGAGAAGGATCGCAAGTCTCGCCGCCGTCAGCTCGACAAGAAGGAGCGCATTATTGCCCGTCTTCACCACCGTATCTCATCTTTGGAGGAGACCATCCACGAGAGAGACATGCAGTTGGAGGAAAGGGAGAATGCCGAAGAGGACCTTCGTGGAGACCCCTACTCCTATCTCAGCGATGATGATGATTTTCTAGAGGACCAGGCTATGGATTTCTTCACCGATGAGGATGATTTTGCCATCATCGATGATGATGAAGCCACAGACTCCGAGGAGTAGTAGCACTTGAGCACTAGCGTAGTGAGTAGTATTTGGTCCCACTATATCGTAGATTCCAGAATGGTTCTTAAAACCATCTGTTTTTCTTGTTTTGTGGTGTTTGTTGTATCGTGTGAATGAATGAATGAAAAGGAAGTTGCTAAAAAATATGAGTCAAACTTTAAAAACTTTTCAAAGTCCCAGAACCTTAGAAATTTCCCTCTTTTCTCATGATCTATCTCAATCTTCAGATGCCACGCGGATGAAGTGGTTCATCCCCGGACTCGATGTTGCAGATCCTGCAAATGTTGACTTCTGACCGTGAAGCTGAAAGAGCGGAACGTCAAGCCAACCTAGCCACCCTGCAACAGATAGCTCAGCTAGCCCACAACAATCAAGGCCACGGAAATCAAGATAACCATGGATCTAAGCTCAAGAATTTCCAGAATACCAACCCACCTGTTTTCACTAAGTCAGAAGAACCCCTAGATGCCGACGGTTGGCTGCAAACCATGGAAAATAACCTAGAAGTCACCGGAGTGGAAGCCAACGAGAAAGTTCTGTTCGCCACCCACTATATAGCCGAAGATGCCAGAGCATGGTGGAACAGTGTTCGTGCCATGACCGGAGGCCAGATGATGACCTGGGAGGAATTCAAGGTCAAGTTCAGCAGAACCCATGTGCCACCGGGTTTGATCAAGAGGATGAGAGGCGAGTTCAGAGAACTGAAGCAAGGAAGGATGACCGTAGTGGAATACCGTGAAAAATTCTTGTCTAGCTAGGTATGCCCCGGATGAGATCGACACCAAAGCCAAGAAGAAAGAAAGATTCTAAATGGTGCATGATGAGATGCGGTGTTAATCAATATCCCCTTTGCTGATATTGAAGCCCTTGTCGACTCTGCCATCCAGATGGAAGGAAAGATCAACCAAGCCAATGAGAACCCCAAGCGTCGCATGATGCATCAGCCAGGAACCCATCAGACCCCAAAGTATCGCCCTAACCCATCTCTCGGATTTGCCCCAAGAACCAACAGACCCCCGATGAACCGTCCGACCTATCCCAACCGTGGAAACCCTAGACCCGAAGGAAATCACAATAACCCCGGAAACTCTAGCAATTTCAACTGTGCCCCACCCAAGTTCAACAACAACAATGCTGCCACCAACACCAACACTGCCCCGAGGACTAGAAGCAATGCTATGCCTGTAGCAGCAAAGGACAAGTCGCAAGTGACTTGTTATGACTGTGGAAATAAAGGACACTATTCCAACGAGTGCCCCAACAAGAAGAATGCAGTAGCCCCCAATACCAATGCCCTAGCTCAGCAGCAGCGTCGTGTTCAGCCAGGAAGGAGATTTGCCCCAAGGAATTCACTCAACCGCAATGGCCGTCTTTTTCTCATGCATGCTGAAGAAGCTCAGGAAGCACCAGACGTCGTGCTGGGTATGTTTTCTGTTAATTCAGTACTTGCAAGAGTGTTGTTTGATTCGGGTGCATCGCATTCATTTGTCACAGAAGAATTTGCATGCACTAGTAAAATTCAACCAACCAAACTGAAGCATGTCATGATCGTTCAAATTCCCGTATCAACCACCAAGGCTAGGCAAATTTGCAAAGCCGTCCCTATCCGAATCCATGGCATAGATTTTTATGCTAATCTGATAGTACTCGGAACTAAAGGTTTGGAAGTAGTACTAGGAATGGATTGGATGTCCAAACATAAAGGATTGATTGACTGTGCCAAGAAAGCCATAACCATGACCAGTACAGCCGGAATATCAGTCGAGCATATATCTGAAACCTTACCTCGTCAATTCAACTGCAAAAAGAGTAAAGCCCAACCTACCATTGACCAAGTCCGGATAGTCTGTGAATACCCCTATGTATTTCCAGATGTTTTGCCCGGTATGCCCCCAGATTGGGATATCGATTTTTATCATCGAACTAATCCCCGGAACTGGACCCATAGCCCAGAGACCATATAGTATGAACCCGTCTGAACTAGAAGAACTGAAGAAGCAACTGGATGCATGTTGGAAATTGGATTGATTCAACCAAGTGCGTCACCATGGAGATCACCATTGTTGTGGACAAGAAAGATGGAGGTAACCATTTGTGTACGGATTACCGGAAGTTGAATGATGTCACCATCAAGAACAAATACCCCTTGCCCAGGATAGAAGATTTGTTTGATCAGTTGACCGGTGCCAAAGTGTTTTCTAAGATTGATCTTAGGACTGGCTATCATCAACTCAAGATTCGTGCAGAGGATATTCCAAAGACTGCCTTTACCACCAGATATGGATTGTACGAGTATACAGTCATGTCTTTTGGATTAACCAATGCCCCCGCTTATTTCATGAATCTCATGAATAAGATTTTTATGGACTTCTTGGATAAGTTTGTCGTTGTTTTCATCGATGACATTCTGATTTATTCCAAATCAGAAGAAGAATATGAGCTACACCTAAGGACCATCCTTGGAACCCTTAGAGAGCATCAGCTGTATGCAAAGTTTAGCAAATGTGAATTCTGGTTACAGGAGGTAGGATTCCTCGGTCACATTGTATCAGCCGGAGGAATTGCCGTTGACCCTGCCAAAGTGAAAGATGTAGAAGATTGACAAGCCCCAACCACTCAAACCCAAGTTCGTGCATTTATCGGATTGGCGGGATATTACCGCAAGTTCGTAGAAGGATTCTCGAGTATCGCCAGACCCATGACCCAATTGCTGAAGAAGGACAAGAAGTTTGAATGGACGGATAAATATGAAGCGAGTTTTCAAGAACTCAAGAGGAGATTGATTTCAACCCCAATCTTGATCATGCCGGATATCACAAAGCCCTTCAACGTGTATTGTGACGCATCCAAGATCGGTCTCGGATGTGTGCTAATGCAATAAGGCAAAGTTATATCTTATCTATCTCGACAACTGAAGCAACATGAGCAAAATTACCCAACCCATGACCTCAAACTCGTAGCCGTAGTTCTAGCCCTGAAGACATGGAGACACTACCTGATGGGAAACCATTGTGAGATCTATACGGATCACAAGAGTCTGAAGTATATATTCACTCAGAAGGAGCTGAATATGAGATAGAGAAGATGGATTGAGCTAATCAAGGATTACAATCTGGAATTCACTATCACCCTAGTAAAGCCAATGTGGTAGCAGATGCCCTTAGCAGATTGTCGTGCCGCGTGAACTCCATGATCTTGAAGGAGCAACCAAGCTTGCACAAAGAGATGGAAGATTTTCGAATAGAATTAGTAAGTGAAGGATTTTTGGCTAGCATAGAACTTCAGCCCACTTTGATCAGTCAGATCAAAGAGGGACAGAAGGGAAATACTAGTATCGACGGAATCAAGCATCGTATCGGTATAGGAAAAGTACCCGGATTCACCGAAGAAGGAGTTCGTGGTACAAAGGACACCTTTGTGTACCAGCAGATTCTGAGTTGAAAGAAGTTATTCTGAAGGAAGCTCATGATACTCTTTATTCTATCCACCCCGGAGGAACGAAGATGTATCAAGATTTGAAAGAGCAATTTTGGTGGCATAAGATGAAGAGAGAAATCAGAAGTTATATCGACAAGTGTGATATATGTCAGTCAAGGCAGACATCAAAGACCCGCTGGATTGTTGCAACCCTTGCAGATTCCGGAATGGAAATGGGATTCCATTGGAATGGACTTTATCACCGGATTGCCTACTTCTAGTAGAGGAAATGACTCTATCTAGGTCATAGTGGACCAATTGTCCAAATTCGCTCATTTCTTACCCGTCAAGACCACATATCAGAGTTCGAAGCTAGCGGAGTTATACATCGCTAGAATAGTTACTTTGCATGGAGTCCCCAAGAACATCGTGTCGGATCGAGGAACTCAGTTTACCTCGAGATTCGGAAGAAAGTCCAAGAAGGTTTAGGAACCCGCCTAGATTTCAGTACAGATCACCATCGACCGATGGGCAAACAGAGCGAGTAAATCAAATATCAAGATATGCTGATAGCATGTGTGTTAGAATATGGATCCAAGTGGAAGGCTGTCGCTTGCTTGCAGAATTTTCATACAACAATAGTTACCGGCCAGTTTGCAAATGGCCCCATTTCAATTCATGTATGGAAGGAGAGAGTCGATCTTGGACCACATCCTACGAGAAGTAGAATAGAAGATTCACAAGATTCGTGAGCACCTCAAGACCGCCTACCCGCATGAATAGTTACGCCGACAAGAGACGCCGAGACCTCGCCTTCAACATAGGAGATTTTATTTATCCGAAAGTGTCGCCATTGAAGGAATGCGCTGCTTTCCAACTCAAAGGAAAGTTAGCCCCAGATATATCGGACCTTTCAAGATTCTAAACCATCGAGGAGAAGTGTCGATCAATTGGAACTACCAAGAGATGTCAGCCATGCACAATGTGTTCCATATCTTATTACTTCGCAAGTGCCTCAAGTTCTAGAGAAGACCAAGTGTTCAAGAATATAGACCATCGCACCATAGATATCAACGATGACCTGACCTATCCCAAGTACCCATCCGTATTTTGGAAGAAGCTTACAGAACTACCGAACTCAAGCATCAAGTTTCTCAAGATTAAGTGGAGCAACCACACGTAAGAGGAAGCTACACAGGAGCGCCAAGATCACATCAGACGGAGTTTCCTATCTCTTCAAATCCTAGGTAATATTTTTTCGTCTTTTTCAAATCTCAGACGAGATTTTGTTTAAGGGGAAGGTTTGTAACATCCCAAAATACTAAACATGGATCATCAAACTCTAATGATCAAACTTAGGGTTAACAAAAACGTTTATAAATAAAATTATGGAAGCATGCATGTGAGTATGCATTTCATTTTGAATTCTTTTGAACCAACTTGTTTGTGTGTTCCTTTGCTTGTACATGGATGATTAGGTGAAATAAACATCATCTAAACATTTCCACAATTTTCCCAAAGACAAGTAAATCAAAACAAATAAAATAAGGGAATGGTCATTTTGACCAATTTAACTCCCATGCCTACTTTGGCTGTCTCAAACTTTCAGAACTTAACATAAACTTTTCTGCATCTTCGCACCCCTTGATTGTACTCATAACAAAGTATCAAGGCCCACTTTGTGATCATCCAGAAACTTTCAAATGTATGGTTTAAAGGACAATTCAAAATTGAATCTTTATCATATGGGAAGATCCCACTTTTTCAAAAACCACTCAAACAAGCTCAACTTTCAAAACCCAAGCATCTGCAGACTCACTAGCACCAACCTAGCACACCCACCAAAAATCTTTTCAAAATTCAAAACTTGAATTCTTGTGGCCATTTCATCAAACACTTTGCAGACACAAATCAAACAAAATCCAAACACTATTGTGAGCAGTGATTCTTGCCTAACTTGTTCCCTCTCTCGATGCAACTAGGCTTTAGTAGATCATCTAGCTCAATTGCAAAACTCTAGCATCACTGTAAGCTTGGCAATGCCATCAATGGTGAGCAGGCCGAGTGCACCCTTGTCACCACCATGTCGACAGCAAGCTAGGAGAAGAAACAAGCCTAGCCAACATGTCTGGGAGCAATCCAACACCCCACCTCCACTCCCTGTCCAACGCTCGAACCGTGCCAGCCCCTGGACCACACGCACGGACCATGCCAAGCTCACCAGCAATCATGCCGAGAGCGCGCGCTTCAGGCGCCACGCCGATCGACGCTTACAGACCGTATCGCGCCGCCAAGGCGTGCATACGTGATCACCGTCCCAGCAAGAACCCGCAGACACGCTTCGCCGCGCGACCATGCATGATGTGCGCATTAAAACTTCCGTCGGGCACGCGCAGAGCACCGCCGCGTTCCGACCAAACCGCACCGCCCCACGCCTCGCCACCATGTCGTTGAGCATCGCCAGGGAGCACCGCACCGCCCCTACCATCGCCCACGCCTCTAGCCCTCTGTGCCGTCGACCACGACGAGCTCACCTTGCGCCCCATCGGTTCCCTCTCACCACTATAAATAGAGGCCACCCCAGCCGAATTGAGAACACCATCTCACTCCCCTCTCCTCACTGATCGTGCCACCCCGTTCCCGGAGCAAGGCGAGCAGCACTTCGCCGGAATTTCACCGGAGCCTGCCGCTGCTGAAGAAGAAGGGGGCCAGCGATTGGAGCCACCCCAGGAGAAGCTGCCAGTACCAGGAGGTTCGGCGTCGTCGACTTTGTCGTTCGCCCGCCTCGCTGACCCTCACCTAAGCCCCGGTGAGCCCCCAACGACCCCCACCTCCCGCGCTAGGTTTCTGTCTTGCCGACGTTGCCCAACATCGATGATGACCCTTAGCCGTTGGATTAGAACCAGATCGAACGCACCACATCGCCCCATACCGCTTCGCACACCCTCGTCTCACTGACGCGTGGGGACAGCCACTTAACCAACCCGCGTAAGCACTGCGCTTAGCAGGCCGGCCCAGTATCGCTTCCCGCGCAGCCCAGTTGTTTGAATTTAACCTTTTCCATTTTATTTCAAACACACTTTTGTACCCAGTTTCAAAAATCAACCCAGATTGATTCTGTGACCCAAATTGAATGAAAACAATTTTGTTAGAAAGTGCTGGAAATGCTGAATCCAAGCCCGTTCGATTCATGTAATTTGGATCTGTAGATCATCCTTGGTAAAAATAACAAGGCAGAAGCTTTTCTGCATTCAAACATTTTTCAAATTTAAACCATAATAGCTTTTGAGTTGATTCCAACTCTCAAAAATCACATTTAACCATGCATTTAAGAATATATAAAAAATATATAGGTTCACCTACAGAAATAATGTTCAAGTAATAAAAGAATTCCACATAAGCATTTCTAGTCACTTATTTAATTAAAATAAAAGGGTAAAACCTTATTAAATGGTGACACCACTTTAAATCACATTCCCATGGACTAAAATATGTGGTGATGACATGTGTCAACATGATCCCATGTTTGGTTTGGAGAATATTAAATCTTAAGTAGTTTTTCAATGAGAAGAAATTACTTTTCTAAAAATAAAAGGAATTAAACCAAGCTTTAATCTTGTAATGTTAGTGATGATGTTAGATCATCTATAGGACCCTTTTGTGTGATGATTGCAAGTAGTTAAGTATTGTTTTGTGATTGTGTACATCGTATTTATTTATAGACGCTAGTACCGACCAAGGATACGAGGAGGAAGGAGGATACTACGAAGAAGAAGCCGAGGAGAACTTCAACCACTGCTATGCACAAGGCAAGCCTAATACTACTAGTGAATGTGCAAGCTAACACTTGCAAGATATTCTACTAATGCAAACAAACCCTTACTTGTTACCATGCCAATCATATGCCCTAAGCATATGTGATTATACCCACTTGATAACCCAATCCTAGTTTTATTTTCAAGCTTCTTACTTTATTTCTTTATGAAAGCTACTTCCTTAGAGTGTGCTGAAGTAACTTGTAGATTCTAGAAAGATATATTTGAAGGTTGCATAAAGAGCATAAAATTTGTCCTAAGCTAGATAATCTTGATGTCATCCTAAGGCATGAGATTAAACTTAGTTAGAACTCCACTAGTTTACCACCCCTCATTAGTATTCACCCCCACTTGTAGATGCTAGTGCTAAGCATAAAACTTGATCAACTTTAGATGGGAATACTTGGTGAAAATGGTTATGAAAACCTTAGAATGATGGATCATTCTACTGAGATGTTTTGACATGTGTTTCCAAACACCAGATGATTTTGGTGATGAAAATGTTGAGGCATGAGCCTTAGCCCTTTATAAAACTGATGGTTGTCTGGATGCGATACCATTCCAATTTTATCGTACAACCACAATAATTCAAGATTGGGTAGGGCTTGACTGAAACTTATATACCTTAGTATTAGTTCCTCACGGCCAAGGTCTGAGCTGAGGCTACCTTGTGAAGATTGTCCACCTGCACTCCAAGATGACAATTGGTCATGGTTGGGAGGCCAAACTCACAGGAGAGGTGCTTATACTAGGGCGTATGATTGAAAGGTTAGGATTGATTATCCGCATACTGAGTATGGTGAATTCAGGATTTGTTCTTGATGGATGTATCGAATGTTGTGGTGAAAGTGTACAATCTCTGTAGAGTGTCAAACTATTCGAATAGTCAAAGTGCCGGTTATAGACAGTTGGAGTGGCCATACTGTTCCCCCGTCAGATGTTTTCAAAAAGACTTGTGAAATGGATTGAGACTTTGACTTGACCACAACAGGGTTGTGATATGAAATACAAGTTCCCACTTAGGTGTAATAAATTCAACTAGCTATCTTGCTTCTCAGCTTAGTAGAGATAAATCTGGCTTCTTGCAAAAAAACCCTAGAGCCTAGTGTCCTATTATCAAAAACCCCCTTCACTTGTTAGCATTAGTTTGCGAGTACTTAAAGAGTACTCATGGCTTTGTCCCTGGCTATTCCGTGGCCAGACTATGAAGAGGAGTTCCTGAGGATGGACCCTAGGAAGGTTATGACAACTAGGATCATCTCCCATCGTCGGCATTACTGTGACCCGAAGATGGAGCTTCGCTACTCTACCGTTATTATTACGTTATTTCGCTGCTTGAGTTGTATTAAGAACTAGACCATGAGATCCTTATTTGTGTAAGACCTTATGTATGGTTTGTAATGGATGATGTACTATGGTATCCAATTCTGTTATGTCTCGCAAAAATGGTAATCCTGGGATTGCGATGTATGGCATAACAGGCATCTGGGATTAAAAATCCGGGTGTTGACATGTGGGGTTTCATATTCTTCTTCTTTTGTCTCACTCAAATCCTTCATGTAGTGAATGTACCAGACCACTTTATTGTAAGACCTCACCCTTTAAGTTAAAGGTCACTGTGATTGCAGTCCTAGTCCACGGATCAAATTGCTAGCACCCACAATTTAAGATGAAGTACACAGATACAAAGGTCATTATTACATCGAAATTCCAGGAGTACAATAGTTCTTACAAATCATTAGCCCAAGACTAACACATAGATTTCTCATTATATAATATATAAATAAAGTCTTCATCTTCATGTGCCAGTGCAAACATATTGAGTGTAGTCATAACCCTACTCACCATCAGAGTAACCAGCAACATAATAAGTTACAACCACAAGGGGTCAATACAGTTGGAATTGTATTGGCAAGTGATATCATAGTTATATAGTAGAGACTAACAACTACATGAATTTGGCTAAGTGGTTTCAGGCTGGCTTTGCACAAAGTAGTTTTGTCCTACTAGTTGAAAATACTAAGTTTTTTCTTTACAAAAACTCTAAGGAACCACCAATAGACATTGGTGAACCTCTACCCTTGTTCACCAACAATTTTTAACATAGAGAAATTGGGATGAGCAGATTCTTGACACTTTCAATGTCTTTGATGCTCAAAAATGTCCATGACCGGGGACACGACTAAGTACTTAGGTTTTACCATCTCGAGAGGTGGTGCACTTTCCCCACAAGACTCGACATGCATCGTGATTTGAGACTTTTCAGAAGCAATCCTTCAGACCACCATGGACGTGTTCCATCCTATCAACTCTACCACCATTTGTCCATCTGGCTGAGTTCTTGCAACTTAGTTGGTCAAGGCAAAGCCCATATGACATGTGGTTACACTGGAAGCTTCTCAACACTAAACATCTCAAATCTCTTTGTTCCTAGGTGTCCATCCACAAGTGTGATACACAGGGTAAACTATAGACATGGTCCCTGTGTAACCACTCAACACATACCATACAAGTCCCATTCCACCCAGGTGTTTCATTAACAAGTTATTTTCTTAGTCAAAAACATACAGTCATAAAATTTCCATAATAACATAACATGAATTTTCCACCCTTGAATTCTAATAGCTAGGCTAAGCATACTAGCATATCATGTCTCCTAACATAGGGAAAATACTACCAAGATATCATCTATAGGATCTATCATAGCATAGCATATACTTTGAAATATTACCATGCAAGTCCTACTCAAAATAACACTAATGCAATAGGAGAATAATTAGGACAAAAAGATGAAGTATCAGTTGCCTTGGTAGCTAGGGGAACAGGTAAATCCTCACAATCACACACTTCACAATCCACAAACTCTACACAACAAAATTAACAACAAAATATTCATAAATCAATATACACACAAAAATAATATGAATGTATGAAAAATGCAATGAGATGATTTGCCACCCTTTTAAAATCAAACACTACAGTACTGAAGACAAATCATATAATCTAAAGTCTAAATAAAACAAAAACCACCTAAATATAATATTCCAAATAATTTTTATAGTAAAATTAGGCCTACAATTGTCTCTGCATAAAATCCTAATTGTTCTGACGCAAATGACCAATGCAAGTCCATATATGCAAAGACCTCATTTTTCTGAATCCATAGACATCTTATTTATAATTTTTTGATTTACAGAACAAAAGATATGAATTTTACAAGTTTAAACATATAATAGAACATTTCTGGATTTTTAATCTAAACTCTGGACACAGGGCGTGTTCTGATTCGACGGTACCACCGTACCGTAAGATCTAAATTAAATCCTATGGCTCAGATCTAAGAATACCCCTTCGCGTCTAGTTCTAATCTTGACCGCTGGATCTAGATCCAGCGGATCCTAATGCTCTAACCAAACGCTGAAGGCCAAGAATGGCCATGGCGGCGGCGTATGACATCGCGATGTTCGTGAGGCCAGAGGGAAAGTAAGGGGGAACTAGGGCTTACCAGGGTCACAGCATCGAGGTGGTGCTCAAGGTGATCGCGGACGGGGCTGGGTCGCACGGACACGTACATAATCGCTCGTTGGAGTTTGGCCGCGCGTCAGGTGCTCACGGTCGCCGACGAGGGAGATGCTCTGGGGAACAATAGGACAAATGACATGCATTAGAAGGTGCGCAAGGAAAAGGAGAATACGATCATTTGAACCAGAGGAAGGGGAAGGCCGGGGTCACCATGATAGCTCATCGGAGTTCGTCGGAGTGGCGGCAGTGCGGGGCGAAATCAGCGTAGCCTGGCGGCGCTCTGGTGGTGCTGAGTGGGGTGTAGAGGGCGCTAAGTAGCCAAAGCGAGGACGAGAATCACGCACGCAATCAATTGGATTAAACACGAATTGAAAGGGGGAAACGGCCACGGCGGAGCTGGTCGACGAGCGTTGATTGAGGATGAAGGGTGTGAGGTGGCAGTGGGGGCCACGGGTTAGTGAGGGGGTGCGCGCGCGGGGTGAAAAATAGAGGGGGTTTTACCGGGTGAGCTTGCTGGGCCGCGCTAGTTAGGCTGGCTCGTTTCTATTTTTTATTCTTAACCTTTTCCTTTTCTGTTTTGTTTTTTCAAATGATATTTGGATAACCAAATCTATTCCAAATCTTTTAAATTTTTCACCAAACTTCTGTGGGGTTATCCTAATATTTAAAAGTGTGTCAAACACAACAAATCACTCCAAACCATTTTGGGGTCATAAAAATAAAATAAAACCATGCCCCATACATGTAATATAAAAGGGGTATAAAATAGGGTTTTGCTACGGTTTTAACTTTGAAATTTTTTGTGCAAAGTAAATATGCCATGATAATATGAATGCAATCATGATGTTTTGAATTGATGAAATTTGGGATGTTACAAATCTAACCCCCTTAAGATGAATATCACCCTCGAGATTCGGATTGGCTAGCAAATAGGTGAGGGTGATCTTTCTAAAGCTCATCTTCTCTTTCCCAAGTTGCTTCTTCCTCGTATGATGATTGCACTATACTTTGCAGAACTTGATGGTCTTAGTACGAGTGACTCTTCTGCATTGCCTTGAGAATCTTGATAGGTTTCTCTTCATAAGTGAGATCATTCTCTAGCTGAACTTCTTCTAGTGGTATAGTGTCCTTTAACAAACTTTCTTCCATCTCTGGATGACACTTCTTCAACTGGCTTACATGAAACACATTATGAACTGCTGACAGAGATTCTGGTAGTTCTAGATCATAGGACACTTCTCCTTTACGGCTCAAAATCTTGAATGGTCGTACATAAGGAGCTGCCAATTTCCCTTAGACTCCAAATCTCTTCACACCACGTAAGTGGTGAGACTCTAAGATAAGCTCTAAAACCTACCTCATAGGTGACTTCTCTATGTTCGGATCCGCCTAACTCTTTTCTTGGGATTGGGCTATCTTCAACATGTCCTTTACCATTCTTACGCTCTCTTTGGCTTCCTTGATCAGATCTGGTCCAAATAAATTTCTTTCTCC
The DNA here is from genome assembly GCA_023614405.1 of Avena insularis. NCBI lineage: Eukaryota > Viridiplantae > Streptophyta > Magnoliopsida > Poales > Poaceae > Avena > Avena insularis. The sequence continues at coordinate 460,986,902 of CM042697.1, read as the reverse complement.
TACACCATTCCATAATAATGGTGTAGTACATTTCCTTCCATAAAGTAATTCAAATGGAGCCATCTCTATGCTTGATTGATAGCTGTTATTGTAAGAAAATTCTGCGTATGGCAGACTTTCATCCTAACTAGATCAATAGTCTAGTGCACAAGCTCTCAACATATCTTCCAAAATCTGATTGGTCCTTTCTGTCTGTCCATCAGTCTGAGGGTGAAATGCTATAATAAATTCTAGTCTAGTTCCCAATGACTCATGCAGTTGTTTCCAAAAATGTGAAGTGAACTGAGTTCCTCTATCTGACACAATACTCTTAGGTACTCCATGCAGAAACACAATCCTGTTCATATAGATCTTGGCTAATTTAGCACTTGTATAAGTGGTCTTTACGGGTATGAAATGAGCCACCTTTGTTAAGCGATCCACAACAACCCATATAGAATCGTATCCGGATCTAGTCCTTGGAAATTCTGTGATAAAATCCATACCAATATTATCCCACTTCCAAGCAGGTATTGGTAGTGGTTTCAATAACCCTGCCGGTTTCTGATGTCCCCCCTTTACTCTACTACACAGTCACACAAAGCAATGTGTTCCGCGATATCTTTCTTTACATTGTTCCACCAAAATATTTCCTTCACATCCATGTACATTTTGGTGTTACTTGGATGAATAGTATATGGTGAATTGTGTGCTTCTTGCAGAATCAATTTCCGAAGCTCCGGATCTTGTGGAATGCAGATACGGTTTCCATACCATAAGGTTCCTTGTTCATCTTCATGGAATCCTTTTGCCTTTCCTTTACTAATTTTACTCTTGATCTCCTCTACTTCCTTGTCCAACTTTTGGTCTTCTATCTTATCCAACGGTGTTGGTTGAACTTCCAATGACATGAGATGTCCTTCAGGCACTATCTCCAATCTTAGCTCTTTAAATTGAGCGCATAAATCATCTGGAAGTTCCCCTTTGGTGAGGCCATTCACATAAACCTTGCAGCTTAATGCATCAGCTACGATATTCGCTTTACCGGGATGGTATTGCGAACTCAAGTCATAATCCTTGATGAGTTCTAGCCACCTTCTTTGTCTCATGTTGAGCTCTTTCTGGGCGAAAATATATTTCAAGCTCTTGTGATCTGTGAACACTTCACAACGCTTTCCCAAAAGATAGTGTCTCCATGTTTTGAGTGCATGGACCACAGAGGCCAACTCTAAGTCATGTGTAGGATAATTTACTTCATGAATCTTGAGTTGTCTCGAGGCATAAGCGACAACTTTTCCTTCTTGCATCAATACTCCACCCAATCCTTGGTGAGATGCATCACAATAGACTTGGAAGTCTTTCTCTAGATCTGACAGACTTAAAACTGGTGCTGACACTAGTCTTTTCTTCAACTCTTGAAAACTGGTTTCACATCCTTTGGTCCAATCAAACTTCTTCTCTTTCTTAAGAAACTCTGTCATTGGCTTAGCTACTTTCGAGAAATTCTTGATGAATCTTCTATAGTACCCACTGCCTCAGAAACTACGGACCTCTTTAACTGATTTGGGAGATTCTACCACAAATGACACCTTTGCAAGATCGACACTATACCATCTCCAGCATTAATAATATGTCTAAGAAATCCAAGTTCATTCAACCAAAACTCATAGTTATTGAACTTGGCATACAACTTGTGCTCCCTGAGTTTCTCAAGAATCATACGCAAATGTTCTTCATGCTCTTCATTGCTCTTGGAATAAATCAATATGTCATCAATGAATATGTCGTGGTATTGCCGACGAGTACACCATGGAGGGGTCCTCACAGTGCATGTTTAGAGACGTGGGGGAAGGCGGACGGTTGATGGGTATGAGGTAACACAGCTTACCCAGGTTCAGATCCCATGATGAAAGCGTAATCCTACTCGCTATAAATCACTATAAGGGCAATACCGAATTACAGGATTGGTTAAGCGAGGTGACTATAAAGTCTGGTTATCGTGCCCTAAAGGTTTCTATAGGCCCGACTTATATAGTCGCCAGGTCCTAGGTTATAGGGAGAAGTCCTAGCCGGACAGTGTTATGAGTCCTACACCGCCTATTACTAGTCTTGTGTGTCTTGTACTCCAAGGCTCCGCACATCGGTGAATCCAACCAGAGCCTTCCTTTATTTGGCATGGGCCTCCCTTCTGGATCCATCTAACTGGGCCGCCTAGCAGGCCATGGGCCATGCTACCAACTGTGGGCCACCCGGGTTATCCAGATAGGAGACATGCTATGAAGATACCCTTATAGCATATCCCCAACAGTAGCCCCCGGAGAACTCCGAGATCTTGCGCTGCCTTGCCTCTTCATGTGGAATGTCTGCTTTTAGATGGATGTCGGCAAATCGTCAAGCAATATCTTGTAGTCCTCCCAAAGAACCCTGCAAGGTTTTCTCCGGCTTCAACTTGTAAGTCGAGAATTACTAAATCTTCCATCGCATTCTTCCAGCCGGACTAGATCCGCCCATGCCGGAATCTTCGATGCGATGGCTCATCTCGCCATGTCATCTAGGGCGACGAGAGGTAGGTCAACGACGCCTTTGTAATCTTACATGCAGAGAACACAATCATGTCCACTTTTCCCTGCCATGAAGCGATATGAACCGCTGGCTGCGGCGGTTGGGACGTGCAATTTCCACGCACGTCCGCGACACACATCGCTCACGCTGCAACCGCAGTGATCAAGCTGCACGGATCTTGACGCTGAGATCATAAATAGTAACTATGGTGGAATTTTTACTTTTCACCTCATTCTCTCTTCGCGCCTTCTTCCTCCAACAGCGCCCTCGAGCTCTCCGCACAACCTCGAAAAACCTTAGCTCCAAATCTCGCCAGCCACCTCCAAACTTGTGGATGGCCAGCAGCTCTACTCTCGATGGCGCAAGGCCTCGCTTGCCAAGGCCGGGTGAGCTGCCGTCTGGCCGTGCCCGTGAGGGCCTGGTTATCTGCTCGGTGGTCGAGACCACCGGGCGTGACTATAATCGCGGCGCTAGAGCTGCTGGAGGAGGACAACGACTCCCACAAGGGCGATTGCACGGTTCGACATCACTGACCGCGACCTGAAGGAGCTAATCATTGAGGGCTATCTCCCCATGACGGAGGGGCTCGCCTGGCGGGCGGCGCCGACCGGCGAGGTCACACCTTCTCCCCAAGCCGGAGAAAAGGTGTACCTCAAAGCACAATTGGTACGCGCGCTGCTGCCCATCTCTAACTTCTTCCTTTCCGCCTTGAACCACTACCGAGTCCAGCCCCAAACCTTTCTCCCAATAGTATCCTAGCGCCAAGCAATTACGGCGCTCTAAGAGGGTTACCTAGGGATTAAGCCTAGGCTAGATCTCTTCGTGTATTTCTTCATCGTCAAGTGTGAAGCCGGAGCCAGCAAGGACGAACTTAGAAATTGTGGCACCATAAGCTTCAAGATCCGTCCAGGCCGGCGGTTCCCCGACATCGCCGGGCCACGAAGTCATGCAAGAATCAGAGTGTACTTACTTCACGGCCCAAATATCCCTCGACCAGCCGAGAAGTAACGCATCTGACTTCGCCGATGGAGCGCCCAAACTTCTCGACATGGAGATCCTAGGCCTCCCTTCCCTCCGACATTGACGCCCCACGCCATAAGGCGGATAGAATGGTTCAGAGAGACGGGTTCGACCGCTTGGACCTAGCCATGCTGGTTTATTAGGCTAATCCAACCTCTGCAGCACCACGCAAAGCTGATGCACGAGTATACCAGCGATAGAAGGGATAGCCTCCGCTTCTCCGTGGACAATTTCTCGAGCAACTCCGTCAAGCTCTGCCTCAAGGACATCGTGAAGGTGAAGGACAAGAAGCCTGGCTTCACCATCACTCTACATGCTCGTTGATAGCCGCCTCAAAGGTAACTGCTATTTTCCGTATGACATATACTCCAGCTTCCTAGCAATTGTCATCTCAGCTAACACGGTGGTTCTTCACCTTACAGCTTAGCGACATAGACGAGGACAGCATGGCTCCTCAAATCTATGATCCAAAGATGAAGGAAGTCACCGTCGTGTCCGACGACGATGCTCCATTGGCGCCGAAAAGCGAAGAGCTCCACCTGGACACATCGCCGACGGAGGCAAGATTTAAGACGGAGGGTGGAGCCTCCAAAAGACTACCACTATTCTAGAGGCGGAGAAAAGAAAGACTACCAGGATTCCTTTTGCCAAAGAACCCCCTCTTGTGTAAGCTTCTTTCTCTCCGACATTGTCTATTTATCTGTCTTGTTCCTGTACTTATGCGTTTTGCACGTTTTAGGAAGAAAGCCACGACCAGCTTGAAGAAGACCTCCAAAGCATTGGGCTCTTCTAGAACCATCATACATGCTGCATCGCGACGCATCTCCCGCCATCTCCCTGTCACTCCTAGTTTCAAGCCCTCCTCCTCCGACAAGCTCACAAGCTAAGGAGGCATCCGCCCTTCCGCCATGGAAGTGGACTCAGCGCTTTCTCGAGATTGCATTGCCGCCAAGGCAGGCGACGCAGAGAGTACCGCGACACCAAATGGCTGGAAGCTCCAGCTAAGGATGCCATCGGTGGCGGTAAGGCGGTGGTGGAAACTGGTACTTCTATCAGAGGCAGCGCGCAGCACTCCAAGAAAGCCATAGAGTATCCAATATAGTCTATCCGGCATTTACGCCGGATAGAACTGCTCGTTCTGGTGTACGACATCTCCGACGTAAGGCCTAGAGGAGCTCCGACAAGGTAAATCTTGCAAGGAAATAGCATATCCTTTGGCAAGCTGCTGGCCAAGAGTGCTACCAACGCCAAGATCATTGCACTTGTAAGTTTTATTTGCCTTTTGCATTTCACATGTGTATCCCATCAGCTCTCGATGATGTAGACGGAAAACCATAGGTCTTTGCGCTATATGCTCTAAGAGTGACTAAGCTAGAAAACCTCTCAATGTAGCCGCCACATATAGGTGGAATTAATTATTCGACTAGATGGTTTAAGAGTAGCATACGTAATGTTTATAAATTTCAATATCAGAGCCCTCAAGCCTCTAGTTGTAACTAAATTAGTTCGGACTAGATGCTTAAAGAAAGATAAGCATACAACCGAAGTTAAAACTTTATATCAGTAGCCCCAAGCTTCCTATCGAAAACTGGAATTAGTTCCGACTAGATGCTTAAAGAAAGATTAAGCATATTGCTGTTAAAACTTCATTGTAGCCCTTAGCGCCTAGATGGAAAATTTCCGGCTAGATGCTACAAGTAGACCAAACAATGTTTAAGTTTTACTTTTTTCCATAGAACGAGAATGCTCGGAGGGGCATGGCCAACAACAAGTACCGTAAGATGCTATGACCTAGAAGCCAAAAGGTAAAACCGCTTCTTGAAGGAACAGATCATCAAGAGCAAGTGTCTGCTTTTTCCTTTATTTTCAGGATTCGACTTGAACTTGTGTATTCTCCTCGAGTACTCACTGTACTTTGCTTTCTCAAAGTTGCGTAAACCATTGCCAAGGCTATGACATTGTCGAGCAATCCAAGCACATTCAGAGCTAGATAGAAAGAACAAGATCCTTGCTGGAGAGGAAGGACATGCTGAAGATGCATGAAGAGTCAATGAAAGTTCTGCAGACTCCGCCACCGAGGAGATGAACCGCTTGAAGGAGGAGATCTCAATCTTAAGAGATCGTAAGAAAGTCAGCCGATGAGCGTAATCAACGCCATCATGAGGCGTACAAGCTCCTCCAACAAGAACGGGACTCGCGGATACTCTAGCAAGATGAGGCTAGCATCTTCGTAAGTGATTCTCGCCTTGGATTTCTGTAGTTCAGATACTCGGAATTTTTGAACTCATGTGCTCCTTGTCGGAATTTGCAGCTCCTATGGTTTTAACTCGTCGCCTCCTCCAGCAAAGGAATGCATGGTTCTTGCCAAAGAACTTCATCAACACCGCCATCGCCAAGAAGCCAAAGAGATTGCTGCCCTCCAGATCAACATCAAGGCATCGCACTGCGATTTAACTTCGGAGATCCTGCGCCGAGCCCCCGAGCGTATCACAAGCTAGAAAGCTTCATGTGCACGGGCGGCAAGGATGGCAATCACAATGGTGAAGGCACATTTAAAGATGCCACATCGACATCGGTGACCTCCGCATTCCCGACGAGATGATGATGGCAAAGCGATTAATCACGAATCCATCTTGTCGCCACTGGCTATGACACCGTGAGTTGCCGAAGTTAGTCTACGCTAATGTCTTCGCGCCGATGAACACCATCGATGGTGGCAACCAAAGATCCTCCGGAGTCCCTTTGCACCGCTGACTTTGAGGGTGATTCTCCCATCGATGACGCTGCCTAAGTCGCCTCATACTAAAGGAATGAAAACAACTTGTAATATTTGTTTCAATTTTGATGCGTATATGAAAAACTATGTATTTAACTTACATGAAAACAATGTTGTATGTCCTGCTACTTAAGAACTAGTTTCCAAAGATGTATATTTTTTAAGCAAGTGGTTTATCCATTACTTTCGTTTATGCTTTGACTTTTCGTGAGTCGAAGACTCAGAATCCATGCGCCAGTGATGATGACCAATGGCACCGCTAATAACCTAAGCACAAAATCGCCGACAATAAGTTCAAAGTCACTACCCGTAGAATCCACATAAAACGATAAAGAACGTAGACCGAAAACTTAAGCTAATGCCCGGTAGGCAGAATTTTCACAAGTGCAATCGCAAAACTTGTGCATAAAGGTTTTATATGATACAAAATGAACACTAAAGGAGGTAAAAGTCTCAAATATGAGTGACCCAGAGCTTTATTTCATTGATCATATAAGAGGTACACAATTAGATAAAAATGCTAAGTGTAAAATGGACGAAATGCGTTCCATGGCCGGTCAAGCTCGGTAGTCATTATCCGGTCACGTCGATGCGCTTTATGATCCTCGCGGTCTATCCTTCGTTCACGATTGTCAACGCAGGTAGTAAGACCCATTGAGTAGCGCCTGCTTATGATGAATGGTCCTTCCCATGGCGGGATAATTTGTGCAACTTCTTCGCTTAAGTCGAGCACCAACCTCCTTTAAACGAAAGTAATGCCTAACGCTGCGACTATGGTATCTACGTAGCTTCGCCAGATGGCGGATCTGGCATGCCAAAACGTGCTCCTCCTCGAGAAGGTCCACATCTAGGCGCCCGGATTCTTCAGCGCCATATTCGCCATAAAGCGGCAACTCTTGCGCATCGTGAAGTATGTCGAAGGTAGAATGGCTTCGCCCATATACCATGAAGTAAGGTGTAGCTTCTGTGATCTGCTGGTGTAGTTCAGAGACTCCACAAGACAGATGGCAATTCTTCCGCCCAGTGCTCCAGCGCCTATGTAGCGTGCCTCAAGACGGGCTTAATTCTCGAGAATTAATCCATTGGCCCGCCAAACTGACCATTGGATTGTGGGTGTGCCATAGATGCAAGGTCAAGTCGGATGTTCTTCTCCCAACAATAAGCCTCCACTTCTCCGAAAGTGACAAGTTGCTGCCATTGCTCGGTGATAATGCTATGGGAGACCACCACTAGATCCCGGACAAACCCGAAAGGGCCGCTTCCATCAAGCTTTCTAATGGGTTTAGCTTCATCCATTTAGTGAATTTATCAACTGCTACTAGCAGATATGTAAACCCACATGGTGCTGTACAGGCTCCCAAGATGTCTAGCCCTGCATCGCAAACGGCCAAGTTATTGTATTGTTCGCAATTCTTCGCCAGGGAACATGTGGTTGTCGGCATAATACCGCATCCCATGCATGTCTCAACCAGTTTGTCGACGCCCCGCTGCATTATCTAGTAGAATCCTTGCCGGAAGGTTTTCACGAGCAACGATCGAGGAGCTACGGATGCCCGCAATATCCGGAGATGGATTTCATGTAGGATTTCCATACCTTCTAGCTGGGAAACGACTTTAGGTATACACCAGTAGTGCTCCTTTGTAGAGTTGTCCATTGATTATGGTATAACCCTTTTGCTCGTCACCGTATTATTTGTCGACTTATTTACGACTTCGTCAGCAAGTAAAGTTCCGTTCGAGATATTCCACTTAACGGTTTTGTCTAAGTCTGAGGGACCTTTGTCACCATGTGGACGTAAAGAGTCAGCTCTATCCGGTTGTCGGCGTCGGCTCCCTTCACGGATGGTGGAAAGACAGATGTTTAGGAAAACTCCTTGGCTAATTGCTTTATGCTTAATCCAAGCTTTAGATAGCGATCAACCGCCTCATTTTGCTTCCCTAGGCACATACTTGACTTCGTAGCTCCAAGAAGCTCTTGGATATCTCGTCCCACTTTCGCCTCGACATGACGCCATCATAGGGTTCACAGATTCTGTGTGTGCCAAAAAAAAGCCCAACCGCTGGGCAACCAAGTCAAATCTCCACAGCAAACTATGGGCGCGCTTGATGCCAATATCCTGGCTGGCTACACATAGTCCGGTGAATGAGTGCTTACATACTCCGCCATGTTGTTCAGAAATTTCAAGTGGCGGGATCTCGCAAAACGTAGGTGTAGCTTGTTCTCGCCGTTGGAGATTATAGCAATACACCAAATTTCGAGCCGCTGGAGCCGCCTTTGAGTGCCATCTGTCAAAGTGCATCACACAAGACTCGCCCGCAACAAAGTAGTGATCCGCATTTCCTCATTCAATCTGTGGATGAACCGCTTAAGGCTTGTGGATTTGATAACGCCGTTGCCTCTTGTAGGTGATCTCGAAGCGGTAAGTTCAATGCCCCACTTCGCACTCCTTCCCAGTAGTGTCACCGTTGTCGATTATGCTCTGACAAAGGAGTTCTGTCGCTTCACCATTGTGATTATGTTTTCCTCGAAGTAATGCCCTCATCTTTCGAGAAGGCAAGTGAATACTCCATAAGCTATCTTCCTGGTAGTGCGGGTAACGCTGCTTTTGGACTCCCCTCAAGACCCTTGCTCACATAGTAAACCCGGGTTGTTGAACTCCGTGGCTCATAGCCTGGTTCCCTTCCTCTCTCTACCACGACGATGATGTTGATTACATCTTGGTTGCTACGCTTCATGTAGATTAATAGGGCTCTCCAGTTCCGGTGCTGCAACGATATACTGGTGGAAAGAATCTCCTTGAACTCGCTTCATAATGATGCATCCGCTTCAGTCTGGCCCACGTTGAATTTGTCCGCCTCTTCTTCAAAGAATTTGTACATACAGAAGTAGCCTTTCTCTCCAAGTCGTTTAGTCGATTTAACCTCGATCAATCGCGTGCAACACAACATGTTAGTCGCTGAATGTCCTCTTTTTATAGGCATGCCTGGACGGTTTATGTAAGCTTAAGATGACCTTGATTTTCTAGTTTCTAAGCTAATTTCTTCTCTCGATTCCATGCTGGTAAACGACGATGGATCCCAAATAATTTGTTTGGTCGAACCTCGAAGACACACTTCTTAGGGTTAAGCATCATGTTGTATTTCCGTAAATTATCAAAGGTTTCTTTTAAGTCGAGATTGCTGTCATTTGATTTTTAGTGACATCACCGTGATATCGTCCCACATAGGTGTGGAATGCGTTCACCAATTTGGTCGTGGAAGGCACCTGCATTGTCTTACTGCTGGAAAGTCGTAGCACTCAAGGCGTTTCTTTCAGCCCAAAGGGCATCGTGAACATAAAGCAAACGCGGTCGTATGCGGGGTAGTGCGGAAACGGCGGGCCAATTGGGTCTCGACTTCCTCAACTCTGATTCCGTGGTATCCTCGAGTATGCATCGAAAACATTAAAAATTTTCGAGCTGCCGTCGAGTCAATGACTTGTTCAATGCGGTGGCAACGCAAACGGATCTTTGGGGACATGCTTTGTTCAAGCCGGGTGTAATTCAACAGTTACATTCTTAATTCTTTGGTTCCCCTTTCTCGGGACAAGTATAGATTGACCAATTTACCCGTGTGAAGGACTTCTGGATAAATCTAGCTCTTAAGTTAACTCGCTACATCCCAAAATTTCCAAATTTTGATAAATGTGAAAAATAAATAAAACAAAAATAAATAATTGTTGAAATTTGGGGTGAAAAGAAATTTTTATTTCTTAAAATTTGGAAACATCAAAACCCATCTTGAACAAACTTTTAATAAAATGGAATCCAATTGCAAATTTCAATCTATGTAATGCATTCATCAAAGAAATGGAATTTTGAAATTTTAAATGACTTGGAAAAGTTAAAACAAAAACTCTAAAAAAACCCTAATGGAAGAAATCTATTCAAGATCCTTAAAGACTATGCGTTGATTTGATCCATATAAAAATTTGTAGCAACAAGCATTTATAAATGATCAACAATGATAAACAAAAAATATTATAAAACCATAGAAATTGGTTTCACTTTAATTTGGAGCCACATAGATAAAAATCTTATGAATTTTAATAAGTATGAAAGGAAATAATTTCCAAAAGCTAATAATGCTCCTATCTAAAAATCCATACCAAAATGGTGAGCAAATAATCCTAAAAGAGATTTAAAAGGATAAAATAAATATTAAAATAAAAATTATACAAAGTGGAATCACTCAAGTTTGGATCTATAAATAAAAAGATATGGATTTTATATGATAAAAGAAAAGAAATAAATAAATAAAGAATATTTAAGTTGCCAAGTTAAATCTTTGGACAAATCCATACGGAAATGTAATAAAGATTGTAAAATCCCAAAAAATATCAAACTTATATCATCAAAAACACTAATCATCAAGATTAGGGCTAACAAAAACTTTTCTAAATAAACTTCATGAATGCATTTATATGTGTATGCATGGATTTTCTTTTAATTTCCTTTAAAACCACCCTTTTGTTTGTGTGATCCATTGCTTGAAAAATGTTTCTTAGGTGAAATGAAATATCATCTAAAAACATTTCCCACACTCCTTTCCTAAAGACAAGTAAATCAAAAACAAATATATATTAAGTGAATGGTCATTTTGACCAATTTAACTCTCATGCCTACTTTGGTTATTCCTCAAACTTTCAAAACCTCAATGTAAACTTTTCTCTCGGATCTTTGCACCCCTTGAATGTACTATAACAAAGTATCAAGGCCCCACTTTGGGATCATCCAGAAAGTTTCAAAATGTGCATAGTTTAAATGACACCAAAATTGAATCTTCTTCATATGGGAAGATCCCACTTTTTTCAAAAACCACTCAAACAAGCTCAACTTTCAAACCCAAGATCCGCAGACTCACTCAAAGACCAATCTAGCAAGCAAACCCACCAAAATTCATTTCTTAAAATTCAAAACTCCTGATTTTCATGTGCGGCCATTTCCCATCAAAACAAAGGTTGCATTAATAAATCAAACAAAACATCAAACACTATAGTGTGCACTCATTCTTGCCTAACTTGTTCCCTAGTTAGCTCATACACACAACTCAAAAAGTAGATCGCTCTTAGGAAAGATTTTTTCAGCTCCAACACTAGACCCCTCGTGAGCTTGCCATTGTCATTAATGGTGGAACAGCCGAGCACCCCCATGTCACCCCCATTGTGTGGACAAAGAGGCTAGAGGAAGAACTGAGTCAAGCTGCACAACCTTGTCTGGAGGCACTCCTAACCGGTTCACCGCTTTCACTCGCTGCTGTCCCAGCCTGCGAAAGCGCTGCTGCTCTCGACCACGCGACAAGTTGCCGCCGATTTACCACGCCGGAAAGCAGCAAGGCAGAGCCACCCCGACCGAAAGCATCCACGCTTGCATCGCACGCCTCGCCATCACCGGGCAAGGCATACACGCATCACCACCTCACCCAGGAGACCACTGCACATCCCCACTTGCCGCCTCTGCGCTATACATGTACCACCGTCCACCATCGAAGACGCCGCCGCCGCTGCTATGCAGTAATCAGGCTGTTCCAGACCAAACCACACCGCTTCCCCATGCCTCATACCGGGGCGAAACAACGTTGAAAGCATCGCCAGAGACACACCGCCCCTACCCTGCTCCATGCCATTTGTCACCAGAATACGCCTCGACGAGTTTCACTGCGGCTCCGACCTGCCCTCGGCCGGACAAATGTGAGGCCACCCCCGCATCGGCTTCTTCAGCACTTCAACACTCCTCTCCTCACTGATCGCTCCACACCTGTTTCGCGAGCAAGGCTAGCACCACCGCCGAATTTCCTTACCTGAGCCCTCTTCCTGGCCAGCACGGAGAAGAAGGGAGCCAGCGATTGAGCTGCTCCTCAGAGAAGCCATCAAACAGGAGGTTCGCCATCGATTGGCCGTCGCCTCGCCGTCACTGGCCGACCGCCCCAACATACCTTCAGGAGCCTCCTCAAGACTTTCAGTCGCTTAGTTTCGCTTCGCCGAGCGCTGTCCGCTGTCGATGATGACCTCCTACCAAGCATTTACAACTAGATCAACGATCCACGCTATTCCCCATACCGCTTCGCCCAGCCCTGTCACCGAATGCAGTACACCCACTTGCTAGCCCAAGGAGCCCTCCGCTAGCAGGACGGCCCAAGAATATTTCCAAGAGCCCAGCAATTCAAATTAAACCTTTTCTGCTTAAATTAAACCCACTTGTACCCAATCAAAAATCAACTCCAGATCGACTAGCAACTAAAATTGACGAAACCAATTTTTTTGAAAGGATCAGAATGTTTTAAGCCAGTTTTCCGTTGATTCAAGTCATTTGATCCGTAGATCACCCATAGTGTAACACAAGGCAGCTTTTTCTGCATCCAAACATTTTCAAATTTAAACTATAAAAGCTTTTGAGTCGATTCCAACTCAAAATCACATTTAACCATACCTTTCGTAATATGAGTAAAATATATAGGTTTACTTGCATAAAAACTTCTGCAGAAACTATCTAGTGGCTTTCTGCAGTGTTTTAATTACTCGGGGAGTTTTATAATTCCTTTTTGAGTAATTCTAGTTGGTACTGTTTCTAATTAGCAATGCCTATGCGGTAGAAATTTTTCCAAGATTTTACAAACAGTATACTACCGGTAGTGAATTATTTGAGTTCTAGCTCTAGTTTAGAGCATTACTTTTGCCTAATAGTTTTCCTTGCGCAAAAACTATTTTCCATGCATCCAATCAGTAGTATTATTGAATAGGATTATGTGGTGCAGCTGTAGCACCAATTCACTTGCCTTTCATACCTTCATGCATCATCTTTGTTGCATATGCTTGTGGATTGTTTGTTTATGATTGCAATTGTATCGTGTAGATTGTGACGAGTGCAACGCTTGCTCGTGTGTGGATTGTTCTTCCGACCGCTACAACCAAGGCAAGTAGATGCTACTTTGTTCATGATATCATCCTACTATTTTCAATGCATTGTCGTGTATTTTATAGATGCATGTGTAGGATGATACTATCGCTATGCTATGTCCTATTATGTGGTAGGGCTTTCCTTGTAGATGAACCACTGTTGGTAGATGTGCTTAGCCATGCTATGTTGAACGAGGGCTGGGTTACATCATTGAGACTTGTTTCTAAAAGTATTGGTTTGTGAAAACTAAAACTACTTAATCAATGAATCTCCTGGGTGTGATGGTATTGATAATTTTTGGTGGTTTCATTGCGGAAAGGCACCCAGGTATCAAGAGAGAATGATTGGCTTCTTTATTGTGTAGCTTACGGTACAACCATGTGCCAATAATGAAATGGGCGGTTGGTTGGACTTAGTAGGTTGTGGTAACTCGAACCCTGTATCCAGAGATGTAGAATTTTGGTAGGTTGGACTGCAAAGGCCGGGATTGAGGAGCTACTTCCTAACAGTCTCTTCTTGACTTCTCCCTATCATCACCCAAAATGAGAGTGATGGTACGAGCTGGCTGGCCAAGTCACATGGGTAAGTGTACTAACCCCGCAGGTGTATAATCTAATCGATTAGCCGTGTCCCCGTTATGGACAACTGAGTTGCTTGATATTGATTCCATGACATGTTTCTCGCCATTCCAATTTCATAATTGTTTTAATATTGTTGGGTTAACTTAATTGGGATCTTTTCAAAGAAAATCAAAACTGTTTATGAAAGTAGGACAAATGTATTTGCAAATGCAAGCTTTATACAGCTCCACTTGCCAAATATGCATGTAGATGTTAGTACTATTGTCTCCATTACTAGCTCTACTTGCCATACATTCCATGTATTGACCTTCGGGCTGCTACGCTTCATGTTGCAGGTTATTCCGATTCGAGTAATCGATATAGGCCACGGTACTCCACTCGCACTTGTTCACTTGTGGGCAATTTGAAGAATGGAGGATTTACTTTATTTATGTTGCTACCTGAATAATTTGAGCTAGCCTTGGGCTAAGCTTTTATTGTAATAATGGTACTCTGGATCTTCGTTATTCATGATACACGGATATTTTGCTATGTTATTCATCTTATTCTATTGTGGGCCAATGAACCGATCCAGGGATTGGCATGTCACATAGAAGCCACGGTCTTTTCAGAACCGCGGTGTTACAAGATGGTATCAGAGCCCGTGTGTCGACTGTAGGATCGTGACCTAGGATTGGATTAGGAAGCCATAGATTTATTAAAGCCTATATTAACTCTGTCTTTCATCTTATGCCTTTCACCCTCGTAAATTCTTACCATATGCTATTCTCACACTTTCCTCTTTTACTTGATAGATGGGAGAAGTCAGGACTGAGTATGCCACCATGGAGTCACCAAGGCCCTTTGCAAGGCAGTTAGCACAGCTCTCGCAGTCATTGGGATTGCCACTGCCCATGTTCAAGGGAAGAAGGTTGTACACCTATGGATATGGAGAGGATGCATGGGAGATCACTACCTTCATATTCAGGGATGCCGCCTTGCCAAACCCCGTGCACTTGATCTACACCAAGACATACTGCAACTGGGGACTTGGAATCAACTTGGCCATACATGAAGCCCTGTCTCGCCAGTGCCATAATGTCCGACACCTACTGCCAGCAGATTCACCCTACCGTGACTATGGGAGGCGTGATGAAGATGGGCACATTGTGGTTACCCCGGGCGACAGGAACAACATGCCGCCCCGTCGGAGGCACATAGAGGACATGGAAAGGGAGAATGGAGCTCTAGCTGAGAAGGTGATGATGATAAAGGAGATTGCAGATTTTGCTAGCAATGGTATGGTGGTCCAAGGACAGGAGATTGACACCCTGCATGAAGCTGTGGAGTTCGGAGAATGCCCCGATAGCCAGAGATGCAACCATAGCTCATCTTCATGGTACTGCAGGAGAACACCTGTAACATACAACAGCAAGGGACCGCCCAGAAAGGGATCAAACTATTGAAGCTATGACAACCCAGATTGCCGCTCTCCAAGCACAGCTGAATCCACCCTCTGATGATGACAATGGAGATGATGGCAACAATGGGGATGATGATGACAGTGGAGACGATGATGATGATGATGGAGACGATGATGGTGGAGGAGATGAAGCTGTTGCAGTTGCAGCTGAGAGTGAAGAAGAAGAGGAGGATCCATAAGAGGTGGAGTTTGAGATCTCAAGTGATGATTCAGGAGAGGTGTACACTCCGCCGCCATGGTTGTACCGCGAGCCGAAGCGCCAACGCATGACAGCAAGGACCTACCGCAACCTCTTCAAGGAGTAGATAGAAGTCCACCAATTAGTCCACGTTAGGCAAATTCGTTAGGATTAGTCTCGACCGTTGTGAAGCTTAGTTCGTGTTAGTTTAAGAGTGATTAGTTGCTTATTTGTGTACTCCAGTATCCCAGGATTTATTTGTGCGAATTTTATGAAAGAGTTATGGCAGTTTGGTTAACATCTGTGTTATTTTCGCTGCAGTTTTTCTGCTGGTACAGCAGTACTGTATGATTTTTCATATTTTTCTGGTAACTCGGAAAAATCTGAAAAAAATTGGGCTGATGCGAAACTCTCTGTACTATATGTGCAAAAATCAGCATATTTTCCTGACGAGTTTAAGTCAGGCGGAAAAATTCACGAACGCTGCTGGACTGTTCTGACAGATTGCTGCTTTTGTTGTTTAGTTGATCTACTGTTTAGTTAACCATTGCCAACTCTTGTAAAACTATGTCAGTAGGTATATACTGCTAGGATAACCCCTGGATGTTGCTGGATCGCTTGTTTGTTGATGTGTAGCTTGCTTGTGATTGTCTGCTATTGTTTGATGTTGTTTGATCATATGCATGGGTAGAATCCTATTATCGTAGTTGATTCTTCCTAAACTTACCTGTGCTGAACCGCAGATGCCTCCCCGCCGTCAACCCACTGAGTTGGAGCAACTCATGGCAGCTCAGGCACAGCTGACCCAAGTGATGACTCAGTTCATGGCAGCTCAGAACAACAACAATGGAAACAATCAGCCTCAGGGAGATGCTCTCACCAGATTTTTGAGGCTAAGGCCAGCTAAGTTCTCTACTGCAACGGAACCAATGGTTGCTCTCGACTGGTTGCGTTCAGTCAACAAGGATCTAGTAACTGTTGGATGCACTGATGCTGAGAAGGTGAGGTTTGCCGCCACCCACCGGAGGGACCAGCCGCTTGGTGGGACACTTTTCAGATCACCCACCCGCTGGATACCGTGACTTGGGCAATGTTTGAGGAAGGTTTCAGGACCAACCACGTGTCTTCGTGGAGTTCTGAGCCTCAAGAGGAAGGAGTTCCGAAACTTGCTCCATACCAATCGCACTGTGGGTGAGTACATTGATGAGTTCATCAACCTATCCCTTTATGCACCTGAGGATGTTGACACTGATGCAAAAAGGAGGGAGAGATTCCTGGATGGCCTCAAAGGATGAGCTTTCAGTACAGCTACTGGTGGTTTACTGCCCCACTTTCCAGGAGCTTATGGACAAGGCCAGGATCTTGGAAGGGAAGCACAAACAGGTGGAGAACCACAAGAGGAAGAGTAACAATCACCACTCTGGTTCACACCACAAGTCTCGCACTTCATATGATGGATACTCCAAGCATGGAGGGAGTGACCATGGGAGCCATGATCGCCACCACCATGGAGGCGATGGGCATCGTCATGACAACCATAGGAGCAGCCATCACAGCCACAAGGGAGGACACTCTCACCACTCTGGCGGACACGGTGGACATGACCGCAACCGTGATCGCAACTTTGTGAAGAAGGATCTGAGTGAGGTGACATGCTTCAATTGTAAACAGAAGGGACACTATGCTGACAACTGTCCGGAGAGGAAAGAACTGAAGCCAACCAACAACGAGGAGGCCACAGTGAACCACATGAATGTGGAGGAGATCCTAGATGAGCCTGACCTTGTGATTGGTAAGTTCCCAATCAACACTTACCCAGCACTTATACTTTTCGATACTGGTGCATTGCATTCATTCATATCAAGGGCATTTGTGGATAAGTATAAGTTAACTACCGAGTCTATGAAAAGGTCTATTAGAGTGAGTTCACCTGGAGGATATATGATAGCTAGCGCGGGATGCCGCGATTTAACTGTGAGGATTGGAACACACAACTTCAGTGCACATTTGGTAGTGTTGGAATCACAGGGATTAGACGTTATTCTGGGTATGGATTGGATGTCCTTGCATGGGGACACATAGATTGTGCACAGCGAAATGTTTCACTCAAAACCCCGGATGGTAAGAGGATTAGATTCAAGTCGGCTGTAACACCAGGAAGGTGTAAGTTGAATTCTCTTAAGGGGTTAGTATGGATACCGTGCTGGATTAGGGATTACCCCGACGTGTTTCGAAGAGCTGCCAGGATGCCACCGACAGGAAGTAGAGTTTTATCGACCGATGCCGAACATGACCTATAGCAAAGAGACCATATAAGATGGATGTGGATGAGCTGAAGGAATTGAAGAAGCAGCTGAAAGAGCAGCTTGGACAAGGGATTCATTCAGCCTAGTTCGTCGTCATGGGGTGCACCTGCTCGCTTGTGGAGAAGAAAGACAACAGCAAGAGATTAGTGGTGGACTATCGTGAATGAAGTAACCATCAAGAACAAGTACCTCCGCCAACATAAATGATTTGTTTGATCAACCGGAAGGAGCAAAGGTGTTCAGCAAGATTGATCCGCGATCAAGCTACTTTCAATTGAAGATCCGGAGGAGGACGTACTAAAAACCGCCTTTCACCACTAGGTATGGTTTATATGAGTATACGGTTATGTCTTTTGACTAACGAATGCCCCGCATATTTCATGACCATGATGAACAAGGTATTTATGGAGTACTTGGACAAGTTCGTGGTGGTGTTTATTGATGACATACGATATATTCCAAGGATGATGCCGAGCATGAGAAACATCTCGCATCGATTATGGAGAAGCCGAGGAACATCAGTTGATGCCAAATTCAGCAAGTGTGAATTCGGCTTAACACTGGTTTCTTGGACACGAGTGTCGGAGAAGGAGTCATGATCCAAGCAAAGTGACTGCAGTGATAGAGTGGGAAGCACCCAAGAATGGGGAGAGATTCGAAGCTTTTTGGGACTTGCGGGATATTACAGGAGGTTCATTGAAAACTTCTCCAAGATTGCTAAGCCGATGACCGAACTTCTGAAGAAGGAGAGGAAGTTTGAATGGTCAGACGTATGTGAAGCCAGCCAGAACAAGGCCGACTAGTGACCGCTACTGCCTGTGGTTTACCAGATCTTCGTAAGGATTTCCAAGTGTACCGTGATGCTTCTCGTGGACTTGGGAGTGTGCCGATGCAAGATGGGAGAGTGGTGTCATATGCCTCGACAACTCAAGCACCATGAGCGGAATTACCCCACACACGACTTGGAGTTAGCTGCTGGTTCATGCGCCAAGGTATGGAGGCATTACTTAATGGGAAAACACCGTGATGTGTACACCACCACAAGAGCCTCAAGTACATATTCACGCAGTATGAACTGAACATGAGGCAAAGGAGATGGTTGGAGCTTATCAAGGATTATGATATGAATCTGCAATACCACCCGTGAAAGGCCAATGTAGTAGCGTATGCTCTGAGCCGGAAGGTTTATGCCAATGGATTGACAATTGGGGGATTGCCCGAGGATTTGTGAAAGCAATTCAAGGACCATAGACTGGAGGTAGTAACTGTAGGATACTTGGCAACAATGGAAGTCCAACCAACGCCACAGATGTAATCAGGAAGGCTCAAGTGGAGACAAAGAGATAGATAAAGGAAAAGATGAAGGAGGATCGAAAGGAATTCACGAGGATGAGCAAGGAACCTTGTGGTATGGAGATCGCTTTGTGCGCTCCCAACGATCCGGAGATAAGGAAGTTGATTCTGCAGAAGCTCATGACTCGCCGTATTCCATACATCCGGGCAATACGAAGATGTATATGGACCTAAAGGACAGATTCTGGTGGAACAACATGAAAGGAGACATCGCAGAGCATATTGCCCTATGTGATGTATGTAGCCGAGTAAAGGCGGAACACCAGAAGCTAGCAGGATTGCTACAGCCATTGCTCGTGCCGGATTGGAAGTGGGATAGAGTGGGAATGGATTTTATCACAGGATTGCCCATGACCAGGTCAGGATATGACTCTATTTGGGTAGTGGTCGACCATTTGACCAAGGTAGCCCACTTTATACCGGTAAAGACGACCTATACGAGTGCAAAGTTGGCCAAGATTTACATGGACAGGATTGTGTGCCTACATGGAGTTCCCAAGAGTATCGTATCTGATAGAGGCACCCAATTTACCTCACACTTCTGGCGCCAGCTGCACGAGTCACTTGGTACTAGATTGGAGTTTAGCATGCTTTCACCCATGCATCGATGGATGCACCGAGAGGGTGAATCAGGACATGCTGAGAGCTTGCGCCTTGGCTCATGGCTCTAGTTGGGACGAGAATTTGCCGTATGCGGAGTTTTCCTACAACAACAGCTATCAAACCAGCATCAAGACGTCACTGTTCGACGTACTGTATGGGAAACGGTGCCGGACACCATTGCTATGGGATGGAGTAGGGGAACGTCAGTTGTTTGGACCTGATTTGATCAAGGATGCTGAGGAGAAGGTCGCCTTGATTAGGGACAGGCTGAAGGTAGCACAATCAAGGCAGAAGAGCTACGCTGATGCCAAGCGCAAGGAAGTGGTGTATGAGATAGGTGACAGAGCATACCTTAGAGTGTCGCCACTTCGTGGAATCAAGAGATTTGGAATCAAGGGTAAGCTGGCACCTCGATTTATTGGACCGTATCGGGTCCTAGCACGCAAAGGAGAAGTTGCTTACCAGTTGGAGTTGCCAGAAGCTCTGTCCGCTGTTCATAACGTGTTCCACGTATCCCAGCTGAAGAAGTGCCATCCGGAGATGGCGGATACACCGTTGAGAGACACTGTACCGCTAGAGGAGGTTCAGCTTGAGAACGACTTGACCTATGAGAAGAAGCCGGTCAAGATTCTGGAGACAGCGGAGAGGACTACCCGTACCAAGACGATCAGGTTTTGCAAGGTACAGTGGAGCCACCACACCGAAGAGGAAGCCACTTGGGAGCGTGAGGATGACATCCGAGAGGACTACCCACACCTATTTGCTAGTCGCGCCGAATCTCGAGGACGAGATTCATCTTAAGGGGGTTAGTCTTGTCACATCCCAAATTTTAGATTTGGTTCTGCATATCATTCATATCATTGCATCATAACTTTCCATGCAAAACCGTCGATTGAAAAGAATCGGCGAAACGCTAGTTTCAAAACCCCTTTTCTATTTTTACTATGAGGCTCCTGCGGGAGGCACTAGTAGGACTTGCATTGTCCACCCTTGTAGCCTAGTGGTTTCGCTCAACCATTGACCCTAGATTGTTCCCCTAGATTTTACAAAACCGTAGGAGCAAGAATCGCTCGATTCGGAGCTCGTACCGAAAAGTTATCACCGTTTTATTGAAAGTTGGAAAAACAGGCCAATTTTCGGGCCGTTTTCCGAGTCCTTATCCAACCGCGCGCCGAATCCGCGTAGGACTCCCGCGAGAGGGCCCCACTTAAGGGACCCACCTGCCGCCGCCGCACCCGCCCGCGGCCGCAGACTTCCGCCGCCGCCTGGGCCCTCCTCCCGCTCGCTGCGCCTCCCCGCCGCCGCCTTCGCCGATCGCCGGCCAGGTACCCCGCCCCGCCTCCGCCGCCAAGGACCCGCCTCACGCCGCCACCGCGCCTGTCGCAGCGCGCTTCGCCACTACACCATCTCTGGCCGCCAGCCGCCGCTGAGCCGCCGCCGCCCGCGCCGCCTGCGCCGCCGCTGCCGCTTCGCCGCTGCTTCGCGCTGCCGCCATTGCCGCTTCATTGCCGCGATCGCTGCCGCTTGCCGCGCCAGCCGCTGCGGCGCTGCTGTTGCTGCTGCAAGGCGCTTGTTGTTGCCGCCACGCCGCCATCAAGGCTGCTGCCGCTACGCACGCATCGCCATTGCCTTGCGCTGCCGTTGTTTACCTTGACCCGTGCGCTGACCGTTCCTTCCGTGCAGGAAAAACTCCGACGCCGGAATCGATCGCCACCGCCGTCCGGAACTCGCCGCCGTTCGTTTCGCCGTTTGTCTCCGGTAAGTCTGCAGCCACCGTTAGATTTCAGATCAGTGGTTCAGATCAGCCGTTGACCGGTCAGACTCAGGCGTTGACTAGTCAGACGCCCAGTCAGCGTCCAGTCAACAGACGCGTTGACCAGTCAACAGACACAGTTGACTGGTTATTTTCGTTAATCGATTTAGTTGACAGATTTTGGTAGAAACTTGTAAATTGCGTAGAAATTAAACCGCTTGGCCAAAAATTGCAAATAAAATAGGTGTAGATTCAGTGAGTCGTGTAGAATCTTGCTGTACCTTTGGTTCAGACTTTTGCAACAAGATTTAGTACAGTTTAATCAAATAAGTTAATGGCCGTTTTGAAGTAATTAATTCATAGAAAAAGATCTATAGCTCCAAAAATTGCGTATGATATGTCTGAATTCAGTGGAACGAGGGGAATCTCATTGTGAATTAAAAAGATAGGCTTACAATAAAAACTTCTGCAGAAACTGTCTAGTGGCTTTCTGCAGTGTTTTAATTACTCGGGGAGTTTTATAATTCCTTTTTAGGTAATTCCAGTTGGTACTGTTTCTAATTAGCAATTCCTATGCGGTAGAATTTTTCCAAGATTTTACAAACAATATACTACCGGTAGTAAATTATTTGAGTTCTAGCTCTAGTTTAGAGCATTACTTTTGCCTATTAGTTTTCCTTGCGCTAAAACTATTTTCCATGCATGCAATAAGTAGTATTATTGAATAGGATTATGTGGTGCAGCTGTAGCACCAATTCACTTGTCTTGCATTCATTCATGCATCATATTTGTTGCATATGCTTGTGGATTGTTTGTTTATGATTGCAATTGTATCGTGTAGATTGTGATGAGTGCAACGCTTGCTCGTGTGTGGATTGTTCTTCCGACCGCTACAACCAAGGCAAGTAGATGCTACTTTGTTCATGATATCGTCCCACTATTTTCAATGCATTGTCGTGTATTTTGTAGATGCATGTGTAGGATGATACTATCGCTATGCTATGTCCTATTATGTGGTAGGGCTTTCCTTGTAGATGAACCACCGTTGGTAGATGTGCTTAGCCATGCTATGTTGAACGAGGGCTGGGTTACATCATTGAGACTTGTTTCTAAAAGCATTGGTTTGTGAAAACTAAAACAACTTAATCAATGAATCTCCTGGGTGTGATGGTATTGATAATTTTTGGTGGTTTCATTATGAAAGGCACCTGGTATCAAGAGAGAATGATTGGCTTTTATTGTGTAGCTTACGGTACAACCATGTGCCAATAATGAAATGGGCGGTTGGTTGGACTTAGTAGGTTGTGGCAACTCAATCCGCAGATCCAGAGATGTAGAATTTTGGTAGGTTGGACCAAAAGGCCGGGATTGAGGAGCTACTTCCCGAACAGTCTCTTCTTGGACTTCTCCCTATCACCACTCAAAATGAGAGTGATGGTACGAGCTGGGCTGGCCAAGTCACATGGGTAAAGTGTACTAACCCCTGCAGGGTGTATAATCTAATCGATTAGCCGTGTCCCCGCTTATGGACAACTGAGTTGCTTGATATTGATTCCATGACATGTTTCTCGCTCATTCCAATTTCATAATTGTTATAATATTGTTGGGTTAACTTAATTGGGATCTTTTCAAAGAAAACCAAAACTGTTTATGAAAGTAGGACAAATGTATTTGCAAATGCAAGCCAGACACAGCTCCAATTGCCAAATATGCATGTAGATGTTAGTACTATTGTCTCCATTACTAGCTCTACTTGCCATACATTCCATGTATTGACCCTTCGGGGCTGCTACGTTTCATGTTGCAGGATATTCCGATTCTGAGTAATCGATATAGGCCACGGTACTCCACTCGGCACTTGTTCACTTGTGGGCAATTTGAAGAATGGAGGATTTAATTTATTTATGTTGCTACCTGAATAATTTGAGCTAGCCTTGGGCTAAGATTTTACTGTAATAATGGTACTCTGGATCTTCGTTATTCATGATACACGGATATTTTGCTATGTTATTCATCTTATTCTATTGTGGGCCAATGAACCGATCCAGGGATTGGCATGTCACATAGAAGCCACGGTCTTTTCAGAACCGCGATGTTACAACGGAATAGAGGGCACCAAGGGGTTTAGAGCAACCAGCAGCTAGGGTTTAGCTAGACGGCGGTTTAGAGGAGATCTAGGGCAGCCGCATCTAGAAGGGGCGGCGGCTGGCCTAGGGTTTAGAGGGGCGCCGGCTAAGGGACAAGGTGTAGGGAGAGGGGGCGCCCCCTCCCTTTCTTTTATAGGTGGGAGGGGCGGCTAGGGCTAGCCGAGTCCTCCCCCAACTCCGTTGCTGGCCTGCAATTTGGAGGAGAGAAGGGAAACCTTCTCTTCCCAGGTTTCCTTCTCTTCTCCCACATGGAAATCATTGTCCGAGTTTGACTTTTTCAAACTGGCCTTTTTTACTTTCAAACTAGAGTTTGATTTCTTTCTTCCAAGTGTCCAGCCAAGTGACCTAGTACATGATGCAACCATTCCATATTGTCATGACACATTCATGTACCCTTCCCCTCCGGAGTGCCGGACCTTCCGGAACCTTCTAGAACATTCCCGATGAAAACATCGGAACCATTCTCCAACCCCGAAACAGGACTTTCCTTATATGAATCTTATTCTCTGGACCATTCCGGATCTCCTCGTGATATCCCGGATCCCATCCGAGACTCCAAACAACATTCGGTCTCTTACTCATTATTCCATAACTACTCAACAACATCGAATCCTTAAGTGTGTCTCGCTACGGTTCGTGAATTATGCGGACATGATCGAGACACTTCTCCGATCAATAACCAATAGAGGAATCTGGAAATTCATATGGCTCCCACATATTTCTACGATTACTTTGCGATCGAATGAACCACTTACATAGGATACCAATTTCCCTTTGTCTCACGATAGTTTACTTATCCGAGGTTTTGATCGTCGGTATCTCTGCATACCTAGTTCAACCTCGTTATTGATAAGTACTCTTTTCTTGTTCCCGTGGTATGTGATCCCTTGTGAGCCAGTCACATGCTTGCAAGCTAATTGGATGACATTCCACCGAGAGGGTCCAGAGTATATCTATCCGTCATATGGATGGACAAATCCCACTCTTGATCCATGTGTCTCAACCCATACTTTCCGAACACTCAATGCCATCTTTATAGCCACCTAGTTACAGTGTGGTGTTTGATGTCATCAAAGCATCCTTCTGGTGATGGTGATAAGCATGATCTCATGGTCGAAGGAATTAGGTTACTATGTATCAGAAAGCTTATACCAAATGAACTATATTAAATGACTTGATCTTTATGCTACGCTTAACTATAGGAGTATGTCCATCACATCATTCTCCTAATGATATGACCCTGTTGTTAATAACATCTCTATGTTCATGATCAGGAAACCATGATCATATATTAACCAACAAGCTAGTTTAACAAGAGGCTTTACTAGGGACTCTTTTATGTTTACAAATCACACAAGTATTAATGTTTCCTGTTAATACAATTATAGCATGGTATGTAAACATTTATCATAAATATGAAGATATGATAATAACCACTTTATTATTGCCTCTTGGGCATATCTCCAACAATCTGAAGCTCTTCCTGGCACCCTGCTGGAGGGGAGAGATCATCCCGGAGGCCTTCTTCGTCACCATGCAAGCCTCCGGTATGATGCGTGAGTAGTTCACTCTTGGACTCTGGGTCCATACAGTAGCTAGATGGTTGTTTCTCCTCCTTTGTGCTATCATGTTTAGATCTTGTGAGATCCGTTCATGATCAAGATTATCTATTTGTAATCATACATGTTGTGTTTTGTAACACCCTCAGGATCGACCCTATGCAAGTCTCAGAGATTCCCGCCAAACCCGCATAGAAACGATTCAAAGGTGCGCACCAGGCACTTTCGTGCGGGTGGAAAACAAAGTAATACCATTACACAATAGTCCGCGATGGAACCCACATAACAGATATATACAACAACGACTCCATGAGTCAAGAATACATATATACAATACAAAGAGACAAATCACCTTGAAAACGATACAGCCTCCGAGTACGGACAAGAGGCAAATTGAGCTAAGAGCCCTGAAGAATAACCAATGGCGTCCATAACCCTGCCCAGGCCAAGCCGGTAGGGTAACCCTGCTAACGACGTCGATATCAAAAACTTCTAAAAACAAAAGGGGTGCCGACAAAGGACAAAGGAAAAAGAGAGTGGTCAGTACTGAGGCCAGTACACGGCGAGACTAGAATTCGGTGGTCCTCGCCTACATAGGTATGGTGGACTGAAGCGGCAACGCAACATCTACTAAACAACCTATAGAGACTCGATATAACTGTCGCCTATCAGAGAGGGATAAGAAAGACCTATTCGAAAACAACCTGATACTACCACCAAACATACCCATCCTGGTATTTCCCCCTCGAGACCAAGCGAGGAAGTCAACCGAGAAACTCACACAGTTGGCAGTTTTATTTATTCAGTTATCGTTGCAGCAATTACTAGTCAGGTATAGATAGTCATCCTGATATAATAAGCAGTGGGCACTTTTAGTTAACCATTCTGTTGTAGTTGCGACACTTACTAGTTAGATATAATTAGCATGAGATATCCCAAACCCAGCAGTTGTTGGTACTTTTATTTAGCCATTCCGTTGTAGTGAAGCTGATTACTAGTCATATCGGATACAAGTCAAATTATAACAGTAAACTTTAGTTATAGTTGTCTATGATCGAGAACTGTGCTCCAAGTTGTCCATAACCGCGGACACGGCTTCTCGAAAAGATTTAACCCTGTAGGGGTGCACCAAAGTTTCCACACGCACCTACACCCTTGTTGTCAGATCAGGTAGGTACAAGATCACAAAACATACACCCAACGGTATGACGACGGGGTTTCAGACATGACGTTTCCCAGACCCAAAGCAAGCACATGGGGGCCATCCCACTAAGCTACCCGTAACGAAGTCGACCGGTCTCCGAGACGGGCCCAGAGGTTTGTGACAATGGCTGTAAACGACTGGGAACCCGAAAGTGTGACTGGACTTGTCGATACCGCGAAAACATTCCACGTTGGTTCCAAAACAGTACAGGCGCTCCACGCGCAATCGTAAATAAAGCAGTAAAGCATGGCATAAGTACAGGATAGTAATAAAGCCCCAAACTATTTTGTGGCCCCCAGTACAGTACTTTGAAATCATGGGGGTGCCCACACACCCCACCTGTGGTTAGCGCGCTAGATCTCGAAACAAGTGTCAAGAACTCGGGGTCCTATGGGACACCAGTGAGCGGTTAAAAACCAAATATTGTCTATTACCCACCGATGCCTCTGCATTATTTACCTACTTTCTATTTTAGTTATTAAACAATAAATAAAGTCTTGATCCTCTCCACCATAAAGCATATGGCAGTCTTCCAACAACTGTGATACTTGACGACTCGCAACAGCACTTGAGCAAGCAACTACGACACGCAAGGCCGACTATCTACCAAACAACAGGTAATAGGATGTGTACAAGGCAATATAAGGCTGCAAGGGATATCACGGGTATGAAAACTAAAGCATCGCAACACAGATAGCAATAGATCAACAGGAGGAAATAAAGACTAGAAAGGTAAAATAGGTAGAAAGAGGGAGAATGCTCGCCTGAAAACATTGCTGAAGGTTCATCCGAAGATCGGGTCAACACTCGCATCAACTCATCGGCCGAATCCGTGAAGAAGCAAAGCACTAGAAGAAACACCGGATACACTATTTATTACTACGACAGAAGACCGAGCATGATGCATGTATGATGTATGGCATGGCAAAGATGCGATGCAATTAGGCCATATTAAGCGGAACCGGGGTCCCGACAATTAATTAGACGGTTCATGTTGTTTAGATACCTGCAATATAAAGTTGTCTTAACAAAGCAAAATATAGCACCGTTTCGCTACACAAATTTAAATGGGACCAATATTGGACTAGATTCGCCCGCATATGGTCTCTATATTTAATTTAGGTGAATCATCTAGATACCCCCAAACACCCACAATATGTATGCAAACATGTTCATTTAATATGCAACAAGATCAACATCATATATTATAAAAATATGAGGGGTCTCGAATAGGGGTCACACATCGAATGGCGATCTTCGGGTTCCGAGGGTTCAGGGAATCGGTCTTCGGATTCCGTGAGGAAGATCTTAGCGCGCCGGGGGTTTGACAGGGTTCGGGGCTTCGGATCCGGTAAGTTCTTGGCGTTACAGAAATCTTTGTCCTCGGCCATCAGATCCATCGATGGGGTTTAGAGTCCGGGAGGTAGATCTTGACGAGCCAATTGTCATGACACTCTTCCATCTTGTCGACGCCGGAGCTGAACCGATAGGCCAGGGAGCAGCAGTCCCACATCACGATGTATCAGACTACAAGTCCACATGAGGTACTGAAGCATCTGGGCATCAACAAAAATGATTCCTTCAACAAAAGGAAACATCCTAAACATGAGGTCTCGACTGCAGCCGCAACACGCCATGACGTAGAGTAAGCTACAAAGAAGCGCATGTAAGGAGGAGACGTGGGGCGCTGGACGAGCAGGAGATGCCGGGCGGCGAGGGCTTGGCCACGGCGCTGCAGAGAGAGGCCAGCGCGAGGCGGGAGAGGGCGAGGTCGCACGGGGAGGCTGGCTCCAGCGAGGAACCGCTCGCGGGCGAGCACGGGGAGGCAGCAGCGTCTGCAGGGCTCGATGACGGCCTGCAGATGCGCGACGACGGGCGGCCGCGGCGGCGGTTGCCGATGTGCAGAGAGGAGCTCTAGGCGGTGAGGACCCGAGCGGGCGACGGCGGACAGAGGACCAGGTAGAGGCGGCCGGCGACGTGGCACGGCGCAGCCTGCAGAGGGGGGCGCCGGCGACGACGGTGAGCCGCGGTGACCTTGCTGGACCTCGTCTCAAAGAGGGGAGGGCGAGACCGGCGCAGGGTCGGCGGCGGGGTGCAGAGGGAGAGGACACGGTGAGGCCGGCGTGAGGCGGGGACCGCAGCAATGACACGGGACGGTGACGGCTGGGCGAGAGGAAGGAAGAAGGCCATGGTATGCTTGGGGGCGATGGGAGCGAGTCGAGGAGGAGGGGTCCTTGGCGGTGACGGCGCTCGATCGATGGGGAGGGAGCAAGGCAGAGGGGAGCACACGGGCGTAGGGAGGAGTCGCGAGGTGAGGCGTGTGAGGAAGAGTGGACGGGGTCGCGTCACTGGGAGCGTGGGGCCAGGGGGAGCGGGGCTGGTCGCATGAGATCGACGCGACACGCAACTAGGAGCGTGGGGATCGCTGGGATGGACGAGAGTGGTGGGGGCCACGTGGGTCCAGGGTTGGGGGAATTTACAGTAGGGAGCTGGCGTGCGTGTGTGTGTGTTGGGTGCACCAGGATGATCGGGCAGTGCTGGCGCGCGTGTGTTGTTGAGTGTGTGCCGGCGGCGGGAGGTGGAGTGTGGGGTTGGGAATACGTCTAGGGTTTGTGGATTTGTTTTAGGGTTAGGTTTGGGGTAGGTAGGTAGAGGTTTAGTTTAGGTGGACCGGATTGTAGGTAATCTGGTCCGATTGGGCCTCTGGCCTGACCGGTCGGACTGCCTCTCCGGATAAAAACATTTTATTTATTTATTTTAAAACAAGACTATTTTGCAATTAGTTTATAGATAAATAAAATATTTGGTACGATCGGGGTTGTGCATTTGAAATAAAGAGGGATATTTGTAGAAAGCAAAACTAGGCTTTTAGCAAAATACTTTTAGGCAAACAGATGCATGCTGATGTCATGATGATGCACAAGAATAAGACATGCGAATTTCTAGTAGTGGTTTTCCCCGGGGTGCTACATGTTTGCAGGGATCTGATGGATATTGAGATTGCTATGTCAGATTGATTATCGATTCTATCATGTCTTATTGATTATTGATTCTATCATGTCTGTGTTGTTTGAGATCTTGCATGCGCTCCGTTGCTAGTAGCTATCTTGGCCAAGTAGATGCTAGTGACTCCAAGAGGGAGTATTTATGCTTGATAATGGGTTCATGCCTCTATTAAATCTGGGGAAGTGACAGGAATCTCTAAGGTTATAGATGTGTTGTTGCTACTAGGGAGAAAACAACAATCTTTTATTTATGGAACAATTGTATTGTTTATTTTACACACATTGCTTAATGCAGTTATCCGTCGCTTGCAACTTAATACTGGAGGGGGTTCGGATGATAACCTGAAGGTGGATTACTAGTCATAGATGCAGTTGGATGGCGGTCTCTTGATGGCTAACGTGAAGCCTGTTGGAAACCACAAGAGCAGGGTGTGAAGCAGCACAACAACAAGTTTTCCCTCAGTAAGAAACCGAGGTTATCGAACCAGTAGGAGGAAGGAAACGTCACACAGGTGTTGCAAGCAACACGGCGACCTGCACAACACAAACTCAAGACTTTGCCCCAACGAATCAGTGATGTTGTCAAGCTCATCGATTTGCTGTAACAAAGGATTAAACGTATGGTGTGGAAGGTAATGGTTTGCAGCAAGTAAACAAGTAACTGTGGAAGATGTATCAATGGTAAAGATTGGACCGGGGTCCATAGTTTACTAGAGGTTCTCTCCTTAGATAAACAACATGGCATGAAAGGTAAATAAATTACAGCAGGACAATTGATAGGAACTGAGCAAGGCATAACAATGCAATACCAGACAGAAAGATCCTATGAGATTCGATTGGGCAATACAACAATATACATAGACTGCCATCCAACTGTATCTATGACTAGAAGTTCACCTTCAGGTTATCATCCGAACCCCCTCCAGTATTAAGTTGCAAGCAACAGACAACTTCTTTAAGCAAAGTGTGTAAGGTAAACAATACACTTGTTCTATGAACAAGAGACCGTTGTTTTCTCCCTAGTAGCAACAACACATCTACAACCGAAGAGATTTCTGTCACTACCCTTGGAAACTAGAGGCACGAACCCACTATCGAGCATAAATACCCCCTCTTGGAGTCAGTAGCAATTACTCGGCCAAGATAGCTAATAACAACGGAGAGCATGCAAGATCACAAACAACATAGATATGATAGTATCAAATAGACAAAACCATTAATCAATCTGACATAGTAATCTCAATATCCATCGGATCCCCGCAAACACAACATGCATGATTACAAATAGATTAGATCTTGATCATGAACGGAGCTCACAAGATCTATACATGAAAGCACAAGGAGGAGATACAACCATCTAGCTACTACATGGACCCATAGTCCAATGTGGAACTACTCACGCTTCATACCGGAGAGAAGGCCTCCGAGATGATTTCCAGTCCGAAAGGGTGCCAGGAAGAACTTTAGATCCCCCGATCGAGAGACGACGGTGGCGGCAGCTACAGAAGGTTTCGTGGAGTTTTGATCGGGGTCCTAGGGTTTCTGCATCGGGGGCTTCTTATAGGAGAAGAGGCGAGGCTGGGAGGCGGCCAGGGGGCCCACATCCTACCCAGGCGCAGGGTGGGCCCACCCATGCCTAGGGAGGGTGCGGCCGCCCTGGTTCGTCTCTGTTACAATCGCGACAAGAAGATAACGAAGAACGAAAACGAAAAGCACAGCAAGGAGACACAGATTTAACGTGGAAAACCTCTCCAACAAAGAGAGGAAAAAACCACGGGCGCCAGCCAGCGAAACTTCACTATATCGAGGAGTGTTTACAAACGCCGGGGATTTCACAGATGCAACTATCCCAACCGGCGGCTTACAAGGGGTTTATATATCGGTGGAAACCTAGGTCTTCGACGATCCGTAGGCCTATACTTTGTAGAATTTGGATCAACATATAACAGTCTCTCCGTCTCGTATTCTGACTTAGTGTCCCGCACGGTAAAATATTGACTTTGGCTTTAGTTTTTTGTACTTCAGGCTTTAGTTTTTTTCCAAGTTAGTCGTGGATGATGAGATCACAAGTAAAATACAGTTATCCCTGTCTTACTCGGAAGGGTGCTGATAAATACTTTCAATCTGACACATTTACTGGACCTTGAACTTTTCCCTCAATTGTTACCTAGTTTAGGGCATCGTAGCCGGTGATGATCTGTATTGGTTTCTGAACAGGCACTTTGATTGTCTGCACTTGTTGATATCTTTGCACTTGACTAGGACGGTCTGAGGCTATGTCATCAATTTGCCTTTTTTGTATTGATCTTTGATTTTGTGGTTGCTTTGTTTTCTTTTGAGCCTGATGTTTGTCATTGCAGGGTGATTCTCACGATCCTTGTCACTACTTGTATCTATGCCGTCTGGTGTACTTAGCTCAGAACATGTACTACTGTCATAGATACTAGGTTCCTTATATGTATTTTTTGGAAACTATAATTTGATGATGCAGCATCTACTTGTAATTGTGTTGAAATGAATATGAAAATCTTGCGATGTGTTCCATCAAATTGTACGACTTGTTACATTGGCGCAACTCTGTACACAAACCCTAGTGTTTTTTTCTGTTCAGTGTTTAGCTGGAGCTTATCTGATGCCTAATTCAATAGTTTTGCGCTAGGAACTGTCTGAACGCGTCGCTTGAGGAATGGTCTGCCCTCTAAGAGGGCACTTATACCAGTAATTTTTCTTTACTAGTATGAAAAGTCTTTATATGATATTTGGACTGACAGGTTGTCATTTCACTCGGAAGCATAAGTTTACCCAGATTCTTTTTTGCAGTATTTTGATGATTTTCAAATATTATATTGCATTTTTGTTAAGCCTTTTTGTCCATTGTTTCTGCCATGTCAGTAGTTTCTTGCTAAAATAGCTCAATGATGACACATTATTTAACTATAAATCACTCTAATAAAAGATGTTTTCCATGCCCTAACCACCGGCAAAAAGACATGTTGAAAATTTTGAAAAAAATATTTGGATTATATGTTCGTACACCAAGGTTCACGAAAAAAAATTATGTTATGCAAAATAGTTTTTCACAAGACATTTTTTTATATTTTTTGTAGAGACCACAAAAAATATCTGGTGGCTGCAAAACTTTATATACTCCCTCTGTCCCAAAATATATGTGTTAGATTTGTCAAAATTTGAATAAATCTAGACACTATTTAGTATATAGGTTTATTCAAATTTTAATAAATCTAAGACATCTATTTTAGGATGTTTAGATGCACACTGGGGATTTTGTTTCGAAATTTTTCATTATTTTAAAATTTATATAAATTATTTTTCATAATAGGTGCATTTATACCTGGGAGCCAAATCCAGGGCCGGCCCTGGGGGTGGGCAGGGTGTGCCGCCGCCCAGGGCCCCAAAAATCTAGGGGCCCCACCTGAGCTGTGATGTACTACATGTAGGTACTAAAAAAAAGTTAGTTTTCTGTATGAAACATGTATGGAACACGTAATAGGTATTGACAGCCAACAACGGTAATAAAAGGGCCTGATGGGCCATAGATCATGTACGAGCATAGGACACCAAGAAATAAGCCATCGATCGACCTCCAGTGACTGCTCATCTCCTCGCGTGCTCGCCCGCACGCACCCAAGCCCCCATCGACGTAGGGCCCTGCACCGACAGACTGACGCGTGTAGAACCAGGACATTTTTCAGTGTTTAATGTGACACAACGATCAGCTGATCAGCGACCTTCTAGCTGAAGTCAGATAACATCTCATCGCGTTTTAGGGTTCTCTTTTTTAAAACTTTATCCTAATTTTGTTTTAAATATTGCATTACTATTATCTAATATATACCTTCACATATACGATGTATAGTTTGTACCATTCGATATTTGTTGTAAATTTGTTTTTTAGCATCATCTATATCATGTCGTCTTCATCGAGAGAAAGTGTCCATTTGCCACGCTAAAAGGAAAAGAGCAAAAGAGGTGGTTGCCTTAGTAGAATCTCATAGAGGAGATATTTACAAAAAATTTAAGGCTAATACCGGTACAATCATAGATAAGATTTATTATTATTGAGATTTCTATATTAAATTTCAAAAAATATTGTGATTTCTATATTAATAAGGGGCCCAAGTTTTAGTCTCGCCCAGGGCCCCCAAAATCTCGGGACCGACCCTGGCCAAATCACCATGTCCGTTCAACTGTGGATTCTGAGAAATAGGATGACTGAACTATAGAAAATCTAAACACGTAGGGTACATCGGGTTTTATTGTTCAATAAAACCATACCGTGGTGGATGAGGTGGGCTGAGCAGGGGCGTCGTATCATTTGAATCCGCCCGCGTCCATCCAGCTTATTTCGCAAAATAATCCCTGAACATCAAAACTTTGCAACCTGAATCATATCCCACCCCCTCTGTCTTATCCTTAAACAACACGCAAGGTGGTTGTCCCAACGACGGCGATGACGAGCTCGGTGATCCCCATGCTTGACTACTGCAGGAACCTTTTGGCTTAGAGGCTCCTCAATGCTTAACACACTCGATAGTAAAAATTCCATGCCTTCATCAGATTGCTTGGCTGTTTGTATTAGTTCTTCCAACTTGTTGCGTACTGTTGAAATCTTCTTCCTCACAGCCACATCCGAGGAGTCAGCGGGCTTCTCTTCTAAAAGATTACCTTGTGCATCATAAACACTTTCTCTAGAAAAAAAAGGGTAAATGCCAATTATATAATTTGCAAGAAAGTAAGAATAGTTATGGTTATGGTTTTTTCTTGTACCTTTCACACCTTTTTTGCCATCTTTCCATGATATAGAAGGTTGGAATCTCTTGTTGATTTTCCATCCTCATCACTTCGATAATATGGCGACATGGAATTCCATGGGACTCAAATAACTTGCACAAACAATTAGCTATCATGGTTGTCGTGTCACAGTGGACCTCTCTTACCTTACTAGCACCGGTTCTAAAGGTCACTATTTTTATTCCCTCATTTTGTGTAATACTTTGAACACAACAATGGTCTCTGGCAGCAATAATTTGTTTCTGAAATTTCTCAAACACCTCATATGTGAATACTTCACTACCTTGTTTCTCGATTGCCCATGGTGTCACTAATTGAGGGGTCCTATGGATGCTTGAATTGTTCGCAATCAACTCCTCTTGACGTTGGCATTCTAAAGCAGTGTCAAACCTAAGCCAGAACTCAACAAGAGTGAGCTTGCATTGGATGAACCGATTAAAAAATGAATTTGCACTTTCCGACCTTGAAGTTGTTCGGAGAATGCCTGCAAGTGATATGTCCATAAATTAGGCTGGTATCCATGACTCTCGATTGCTAAACCTTTTAGTAAACCACTCATTATCCTCCAAACCAAAGTCCAAAATTACAGAATTCCACTCTAACTCAAACTCGGCCAGGGTTTCTGAACCCCAGACACATGCATTCATCCTCTTCCAAAATTCAGGTTCTTCTCTGATCACCGGTCCACCCTTTTCTGAAAGTTTATCCATTATATGCCACATGCACAACCTGTGTATTATGTTTGGAAAAACATTATCAATTGCCTTTTTAATGCTGCGAGCTTTGTCGGTTATGATGAGTCCTGGAGCTTCACCTCCCATTGCCCTCAGAAAGGTCCGAAACAACCAAACATATGACTCCTCTTGCTCATTTAGTAAGAACACAACACCAAAAAACACACTTTGTAAGTGATGATTAACACCTGTAAATGGAGCAAATATCATGTCGTACTGGTTAGTCGTGTATGTAGAATCAAACGATACCACACGGCCAAAGTGTTTGTAGTTTTTCCTACTTGTGGCATCTGCCCAGAACACATACATCAAATTTCCTTCATCACTCACTTCAAAATCATAGAAAAAGGCCTAATTCACTTCCTGCTTTCTAGCTAGCTGGGCAACAAACATTTGGGCATCTGCGTTCCTGATTTTGATACCTAAGATCACGGTAGTAATTTTGCAAGTCACTCTTTGTGCATCCAACTTTGTCAACCCCACCCTCGCTGACTTGGAGGAGCCTATATGCCTGACAGGTGCCGATGCTTGCTTTGTGGCACGTGCATTTTTTGCCCTCTAACTAACTTGACGATTTGATCTGATCAAATGACGCTTATGAGGTGACACAAGACCATGATTGTGGTGCTCAACCCATGATTCTATCTTGTAGGTATCATTGCCACACAACTTAACAAAGATATGTGCATCACAACCACATCGTGTGGCCGTGTTCTTACGCCTTTTCTTTGACGGATCAGTAATCTCTTTACCTTTTTCATACTTGAATCCTTCCCGATTACACATGTATCGTTTAGTGCGAACTACCTCATTGTCTAACTTCTTCTGCTGTCCAACACGAACTCCAAGACCAGATTCATGTGCATAGTGCTTGTAAAACTTCTCCACAGCCTCTAGTCCTTCAAATGTCATCTCTAATTTAGGCTTCAAATCCTCGTCACATTCAGGTGTAAAAGACGAACACTTCAACAAAAAACAATGAATCAGTAAGCATCTTCATGTATAAGTAACTGAACTGAATATATCCATGGTCAGTGAAAGCAATGGACTTACGGAGAGAGGAACAATGACTTTTTTTATGGGTGTGCTAAATTCTTCCCCGTTCATCTGCATTTGCAAGATATTGATAGATTCCATCTCTGCACAAATAGGTATACAATAAGCCTTCGAAACAAGAAACAATGCTGTAAAATATTCACAAAGTTATGTTCTTGTTCGTATAATACTACTGAAGCAATTCAATCTGCTTATGCTGCTCAGCCTATGTCTCTGATTGCTGTTGAAGTTAAGCACTTAGATTGTCCCAGATCAATAATTAGGTCCCGTAGGTAGCTAGCTAGCATCTTCTTGTCTCTAGGTAAACTAGCTTTTGATATGGAGAAACTTTGCCGACTTTGCATCAGAACGAGATCGAATCAGCTTACGTACGTACCTTGCCAGAAAGTACACAACCACGCTGGAAGATCGGGGCGAAGCTAAGAGCTGCCGGATCCTGTGTCCGTCAAAGTTTCGGACAACTGAAGGCTTGACCGTCTTGAGCCGCTGATCGCCGCCGCGGTGATCGCAACTATCACAACTGCAATCAATCGTGCTCGAGGTACAACGTGGGGTACGGGCATCTGATGCGGTCAACAGGGGTGCATGTGCAAATTTGCAGGGCTAATTAAGGTGGAAGCGGGCGTCTTTCTGGAATATAACACCCGCAACATATCTAAACGCCATGATTTTGATCAGCCGGTCATAAAAAATTGGGATGCATAAGATACGACGCCCTGAGCAGGCGTGAGGGTGGATAGATGGCGTGAGGGTGGAATGATAATGGCATTGTGTAATTTCCCTAAAAATCTAGCTCTTCGCTGTGATGGAAGTTGGCAGTGGGTAATTTCCCTGACTAATGGAATAGCAGTGTGTAATTTCCCTCAAAATCCAGCTCTCGTTTTGATGGAAGGTCTGGTGGAGCCGTTGTGGGATTTGCACTACACGAAGGAACCGCGCTTATGGAATCTAGTGCTTTAGAAAACTACGTTTTGTTCGGATTGTTCATTAGACCAGCCACACCGATTTAAAAGCGATTCATAGGGGCTGGTGGTCATGGGTTCAATGGCAAAGAGCGATTCAAGTTCTTGGTTTGGCTTTAATAAATAAAAACTGATTTTTTGGCTGACTCAGAAACAAGCCATTGGCACATGTAACCGACGAGAGAGAAACAATATTTATTTTAGTTGGGCCTTATCGTTACAAGTTGAACCGGCCACAAACAATGTAGCCTCGTAGCAGATCATCTTTTTGTTCGAACCGGCGTCACGGTGTGGCTCGTCTTTTAACCTTGGAAGTTGGATGTAAAATCCAAACGGTAGCAAGTGGCTCGTGTAAAGTCAAGATTGCCCCTTTGTAAATTTCATGGGATAATTCTTGAAAGTTACACTCGTTTCCATCATGTGCACGATGAACTACCTATCCTGGTGCCTCCCATGACCATTTCTCTTGGAGGTCGTTTGAAATCTAGGTATTATAATTCCAAAAACACCCACATGTTTGGCTGTCACCAAAATTTGGAAATGACAAGTCTGAGATAGGAATCAGGTTTACATATGGGAATATTTTAATGGATTTGCCAAATGAAATGACGATCAAATTCCGTGCCAACCAAACAACATAGAGATGGAATTGTAAAATGAATTCCAGGATTGCATGCCCAAATGATGGATACCAAGCAACCTCTTAGGGCAATTGCATCTTACATTGCCGGAAACCTGTTGTAAGAAAACATGCAACAACTAACCCTATCAATTGCTCTCTTCTTCGTCCTTGCATATATTTGCAAGGTAGTGGGCTGTTACAAGGACGCCAATATTTGGCAGAACCATTTGCTTCGGTATGTACTTGTTCTATCTATCTCTTCGAAGTTCAACATACCATCATTTAAAGTTTAAGTTAGTACTTACAGTTATACATTTTGGCGGTGACACTATGTTACAGCACTTTAGTTTGAGACGGTGTCGATCACATGTAGCTGATCATACTCTTCTTTTGTTCTTCCAAACATAAACTTGGGGTGGTACTTGCTTTGTTCTTTAGTGGAGAATATAAGCAATAAAACTGTAACAAAAAGAAAGATCGTCAAACACCACATAGTTTGAGATAAATCATAAGGAGTTTCAGAGTGAGGTTAAAGGTTCAACACAATAATAAAGGCTAGTAATCAAAACCAAATTTATATGTGGATATTTTTCACTCGGTCTAGCTAAGACATCTCACATAGCAATGCCACCATAACTTGTACTAGAAACAGAGATTTAGAGATTTATTCGTCATGTTTACCGGAAGGCTTGTTCAGTAGACTTCTTGTTTCTTAGGGCACGTACAATGCAGTGATGTCAGCCTTCCCTTATGCTCGCCACGTTAAATTTTTGCTTAGTTGGAGGTGAGAGAAATAAGAGAGAGGAGGTTGTCTTCCCTTAGCTAAGGGAGGATCTCTTAGAAATAAGAGAAGACTATTTTCTCCATTGTATCATATTTCTTCCCTTAATCAACCAATTTATTACTAAAAATAGTTAATCCTTATTAATTGCTAGAGATAGCAATAAAAGATAATGCATTGTATAAGTTGTATATTGTGTCTTCTCTTGATGATGTGGAGAGCTAAGAGAAGGCGTGCCTTCTCTAGCATTGTACACGCCCTTATCATGATTAGTGGCGTTCTAGGAGCTAGTTGATCTTCGAAAAGCCACACATATTCACATACTATTTCTTGATTAGTTTATATTGTGATTTTTTGCTATCGAAATGATTGAAATTTTGAAAGGGCAAGCGTCCATGTGGCAAGTTTTTTTTTTCAAGAAAGGATGCACCCAACCTTTGCACCAATAGATGCATACGGCCTTCTATTACTTCCATGTGGCACACATGTCAATTTCCTTAGTTTTTGGTTTTAGTACGAAAGTTCCATTTTGTAGATTGGTTGTGGATGATGAGGTCGCAAGTAAAATAAAAGCCAACCTCAAGTTTTGATGGTTTGAGGATGACTTAAGCGGGTCCAACGAGGAGGCCAAAGCTGCGGCCGATGAAGTTGTCGAGGAGGCCAAAGCTGCGGCACATGAAGATGACGAGGAGTCTGAATATGAGGAGGATGCCGAAGATGGCGACGGCAACGGAAGCAGTAGTGGCGACGAGGAGGCTGAATCCAGTCATGGCGGTGACGGCGTGGACGGCGATGGCGCCTCCCCGCCCGCTAGGAAGAACAATGTGGAAAGGCAGGAACGGACATTGCCGAAACTCGGCATCAACCGCAAAGAGTTCACCCTTGTGAAACCGAGTGGCCAACGCATGGATCATGCGAAGCTTGCCGCTGGGTACGACATACAACTCGGGTGCATCGTGCGGGAGAGCATGAGCATCAACCAGAAGAACATAAGAAAGAACAATACGCGGTTGCAAGAGCTCCTTTTAACAGACGTGGGTTCCAGCTTATGGTGAACTTGACCTTATACGTTGTAGCTATTTCCATAAGCTGTATGGGTCCCATCTTATAGCAAAAGTTCACCTTATACATAGGTGATGCCAACGGTGCACATAGTGTGAACAGTCTTGATATGATATTTTGGACCACAGGTTGTCATTTGACTCAGAAGCATAAGTTTACCCAGACGCTTTTGGAAAGCTTCTAATAACCGAATGACAAATGTTCCTTCTTTTCCCGTTGATCTAGCTTAATCCGGTCCTATTTCATTAAAAAATAAACTTCTTTTAATATAAGTTCCTAGGCTTTTTGGCCAGTATTTTGATCATTTTTTCAAATATTATATTGCATTTTCGTTAAGTCTTTTTGGCCATTGTTTCTGTCAGGGTCAATATTTTCTTACTAAAAGAGCTCAATGATGACACGTTATTTAACTATAAATCTTTCTAATAAAATATTTTTTTCCATGCCTACATGCTGATATTATATGTTCATATACCAAGTTTCATGAATAATTTTTTTATGTTGATTGTGTAAAAAAGACAATTTTTGGTGTGGCAAAATAGTTTTTGACAAGATATATTTTTTATTTTTTTGTAGAGATCATAAATAATATCTTGTGTCTGCAAAACTTTGTGTGAGGATATAGCATGTTCAGATGCACACCCGGATTTTGTTCCGGAATTTTTCAGTATTTTAAAATTTATATAAAATGTATTCTTTATAATAATAAGTGCATTTAGACCTGGGAGCTAAGAGCATATCCGCTAGCATTTCCAGGACGCCAATCTGGACGCCGAAATTAGGTTCGGGCGCTGAAATTTGGCTCAGTCGCGTTCCTAGAAACCTCTTTTCGTCCGGATTTGAGCCAACTTTGGTCCGGGCTTTCCAGGCAATTCCCAGGATCCCGGAAACGCCTTGGAAACGCCGGACGAAGCGAAGCGAAGCGACGTCGTTCTCCTCGGAACCACGCGACAACCGCTGGGCAATAACTG
Organism: Avena insularis; assembly: GCA_023614405.1. NCBI lineage: Eukaryota > Viridiplantae > Streptophyta > Magnoliopsida > Poales > Poaceae > Avena > Avena insularis. The sequence goes on along the minus strand of CM042697.1, from coordinate 460,946,479 downwards.
CCCATCGCATTGGCCACGCGTCGCTGTAACGCCGCGCCACCGCCGTCCTCTCGGCTCCCGCGACGGACCAGCGGGCACTAACTTCCCGTTGTTTCCGCTTTTTCCGTCCTCTCCGCTACACCCCACCCGCCCTCGCCAACCCCTTCGGGCTATATAATCCGGCGGCACCGCCAACTCATTTCACTCACCTCCGACGCTCCTCCACTTCCCCCTCCACAGCTCCCCAACTCCGGCGAACTCCGAGTTTTCCTTCCCCGCACACCATGGGCGAAAGGTACCCTGGCGACCCAGCGGCGGCGAATGGCTTCGGCCGCCGCACCCTCTAGCCTTGGGAGGCGCATGTTGTACGAGGCAGGCTACATGGAGGAGTCCCTCAGGGAGGCGGCGCCGCAGCCGCCGGTGGAGCCATCCTCGCCGGACATACTCTCCTGGTCCAGGACAGACTGGGAGGAGACGGAGCGGCGGTGCGTCCACCGCCTGCAGCAGGAGACCGAACGCCAGGCCTGGTCTGGCCGCGTTCTCGCCTACCAAGGCGCGCCGCTCGTCGTCCTCGACGACGACGCGAAGCCGGCCCCTCCTACCGGCTGTGGAGGTACGGCAACGTCGGCCAGGGGAGCTCCCGCCCGCCATAGTCGCCGAGCGACGACGACGATGGCAGCGAGGATGATGACAGGGCCGATCCCGGCTACACGTGCTTCTACGGCAACTTCGACATATAGAAGCGACGACGGTATCGGCAAAGGCGACGGCGGCGGCCTTTTTAATGTTTTTAGTTTATTATCTAGTAATGTAGTTGAAATTTGATGTAATCTGCCTATATTCGCCCATGTTTAATGAAATTCGTCTGAATTTGCCAAACTCGTCTGAAATTTAGCGAAACACGGTAACTCGGCCTGGAAACGCGAGCGGGAAACTCGGCGTTTCCAGGCAGAAATCAAGTTTCGTCCGGCAAAAAATTGGTCCAGATTTCAGCCTGGGATCGCCCAACGAGTGGAATACTCTAAATCACCATGTCTGTTCAACTGTGGATCATGTCTGTTGAACAGTGGATTCTGAAAAATAGGGTGACAACTGTAGAAAACATGAACACGTAGGGGACACCGGGTTTTATTGTTCAAAAACCTCTAACCGTACCGTGGTGGATGAGGTGGTCTGAGCAGGCGTGAGGGTGGATAGATGGGCGCCTTGCCGATGGCCGGCAGGCCGGGAGTGGAACCTCTGGTTTCTGTCCTACCCAATGTGCGAAGGGAAAGAGCCAATGATGTTTTTAAAGGGTAAATGGCTCAATCGGTACGACTATGGAATGGCAATGGCATTGTATAATTTCCCTCAGAATCCAGCTCTTCGCTGTGATGGAAGTTGGCAGTGGGTAATTTCCCTGACTAATGGAATAACAGTGTGTAATTTCCCTCAAAATCCAGCTCTCGCTGTGATGGAAGGTGGGGTGGAGCCGCTATGGGATTTGCACTACACGAAGGAACTGTGTTTATGAACTCTAGTGCTTTAGAAAACTTGTTTGGTTCAGATTGTGCATTAGACCAGTCACACTGATTTAAAAGAGATTCATAGGGGCTGGTGGTCATGGATTCAATGGGAACAAGCGATTCAAGTTCTTGGTTTGGCTTGAATAAATAAAATCTGATTTTTTTGGCTGACTCAGAAACAAGCCATTGGCACATGTAACCGAAGAGCAAATCAAGTAAATCAAGCAAATCAAGTGCACGCGGTAAAAAATCAGCAAACACAGGTGCAAGCGGGACAAAAAATACAATCAGTAAAAAAATCAGACGTTCCCCTTCTCGGACAACAGACAAAAAAAAACGATCGCACCCCTCAAGGTGGTTTCACAAAACGTTCCACTCCTCCCACAACAACCACTTGATATGTCAATAGCTGCGGAGTTGGCGGCCAGCATGGAAATTACACTTGATGAACTGTTAGGCCCCCAACTCGACCATCTATCCAAGATGCCGCTAGCCCCTAAATATGTCGCAGGTGAGGATTTGGTCAGCAAAGAGAATCTGAGAGAACTGCCAACACAAATGCGGAATCTCCATCAATGGTACTCGGCGGTCATGAAGCCAAAGTCCCACGTGAGTACTACTTTAGACCCGAAGAGGTACATATTGAGTTTTCAGAACTGTTTCAGTTATACCATCTCCACGCCCTGAACAAATCCATCCTCAGCTGCTATTGTCTGTAAGTTGTTGAATTCATTGTCTACATGTTCAGTTTTCAGTTGTTCAGTTCAAAACATGTGATTATCCTTATTATGCAGAATGAAGATCTTGGAATGTAAAAGAAAAAGAATCTACAATATTGGGTTCATTGACCCAGATAAAGTGCATATAGCCACGCTAACGAATAACCCCGAGGAGACGAAGGAAAACCTTATAAGGTTTCTAATGGTGCAAAATTTCTCTGACCACATACTGTTTCCTTACAATTTCAGGTGAGAGTCTTACTCTGTTGTACACATTCACTTTTGATTAGTCGATGCTAATAAGTTTAACTGATGTATATATAAATTTTTGCAGCTTCCACTGGGTTCTGCTAGACATTTAACTTGATAAGGGAAGAGTTGATGTCATGGACCCATCAAAGAGAAACCTGGAAGATTTCCGCAGCATGCAAGACATGCTGCAGAAGTAAGTTTCGCACTATATCGGTATCTTTCGTTGATTTACCGAGATATCAGGTAATGAATAACTCATTCATTCATTTTCTTCATCGGGCAGGGTTTGGATCCGGTTCAAGCGCGAGGTTACAGGTGTATTTAGCGAGAAGCTGACGTTTAAGGCGGTCCCGGTAAGGAGCACGTGATATGTCCGCGCATCTCTTTACTTCTAGTTTCAATAAAATAATGATGCTCTAGATTATTATTTTGATTGAATTCTATTCTCGTAAAGTGCGTGAGGCAACCACGGGGGTCGAATCTATGTGGATTCTATGTTTGCGAGTTCATTCACACGTTTACCGCCGAACACAATGATTATAGAGTCGACGTAAGCAATGCATTCACACCATCATTTTATTGCCGTCACCTTTTGTTATCATGATTGATACATATTGATCTCCTTTTTCTTATATATAGTTCGAGAGAATGCGGGATCAACTACTACCAGAGCAATGCGTACTAGCAATTGCGGAGGAGATGGCGGGATTTATTTTTAAATATATCGTAGACGATGCCGGAGAATTTAGTGTGAATAGGCGCTACTGATCTCCATGTAATCGAACTATTTTATGCTCTAGTCCCGGTATTCTATGATCTCCATGTAACTATGTAAATTGTATATTTGTATGCTCGATTTCATAATACAAGTTATCTTATATATATGCAAGAACGTGTACGATATGTGGTGGCGTACAAATATTCAAAAACCATTTTAAAATGAAAAATAAATAAATAAAACAATACAAAATGAATTCTCTGCCGCAGCAGAGAAAGGACACAAAATGCTGCCGCGGCAGAGAAATCACTAGTCCAAGGTAATACTCTGCAGCGGCAGAGAAAAGGCGCAAAATGCTGCCGCGGCAGAGACCCACTAGTCCCGACCTGTGGCACCAACCGGGACTAGTGGGGTGCACCCTGAGCGCGCAGGGGTAGCCATGTGGGCACCCACAAGTCCCGGCTGGTAACTGGGCCGAGACTAGTGTTGGGCCTCTAGTCCCGCTTGATTAGTCCCAGTTTAAAAGCCGGGACTAGAGGCCCTTACGGCCCGGGACTTGTCGTGGTGGTGGCACGGCAGATGCCATGGGTAGGCTTAAGTTGGGGGCCGAATGGGTGCTTGTGGTCACCGGGGAGGGAATGCACGGTCGAGCCATGCACGAAGAACAAGAAGAACTCTCCACACTTGGCAATTTGATTGATACCACAAATATTACAAGTGCTCATTGAGCTGTATGCGCTTGAGTACACATCACTTGTTCCCTACTTGGTCCAACCTCCCTCTACTACTGCTATGCCCTCCCTTATATAGGCAGTACAAGCTAGCTAATACCCCTTTGGGTTCTAGGGTTTACTGTTTGGATCTTGGTCCCTACAATGTGGGCCGGGTCATGGGCTTGCCCTAAGCCCAGAGGCCGGCTCCATAAAGCTTGACAGCTAACGGTTTTCTGGTACGCTGCTTCTTGTTCTTTTTGGCGTCACGCTGTTACTTTGTATGTCAGCGCGTGCTTTGGGCGCCACCCGGCTCCTTTTGTGTCACCCGGCGTCGTCCTTCTCTTTTGACCATGCTTTACCATGGTCCCTCCTGAACCTTACTCGGAAAGGTGCCTCATGTCCTTCTTAACTCGGCCCTTCCTCGATCGAATCGGCTCGTTGGTACCTGCAAGGGTTACAACTTTGTACTATATGGGCCGAGATAGTTTGTATCTCGGCTCTCATGCTTATCTCACTACACCACATCACTAGATTCCCGACTAACAAATTGGTGGGAGAAACTCGTTTCAACGACCAAAAGTCGGTTGGGAAAGGTTTTTGCCGACCGACCTTGTCGGTCACCGTAAGTCCGGTCGGCAAAGGTCATTCCCGACCGACTTTGTTTTGCCGACCGATAGTTCGACAGCATTGCAAAACCTTTCCCGACCAACATATTCTTTGCCGACCAACATTTTTTGCCAACCGACATTTGTTCGCTGACCAACAGTCTGATGGTGGACGTTTTACCGACCAACATTTTGCAGGCCAAGCATATAGCTTTTTCCAACCGACGGCATGACAGTCTACGTTTTGCCAACCTACTACCCATGGGGCAATCAACATGCTTTTCAGTTCCAACTGTGTGTCTCATTTTACACATTTGACAATTATTTAAGTTACCATCATGCATATTTTCGTAAGAAAACAATAAATCAAACGATAATACCATACATTAAAATCATACATATACAAATTGTCATCTATTCTCAGCATCATTACCACCTAGATTGCTCAGAAATTAAAGGTATCTGAATGTGCACTAAACATTTAGACTTCTTACAAAATAAATGGCACCCATCTGATTTTGCAGAAACATTTAGACTTCCTACAAAAGACACGGCACCCATCTGATTTTGTAGAAGTGACTAGGTACATCTCCAATGACATGGAATCTTCTCTATTACAAAGAAATAACTTGATGTGGGCCACCAGCTACTAGGTTCCTAATGCAGTTATTCCTGCAAAGTTATCAGCCATTAAGTTTAGTTGATAACATTAGCCACAAAACTATAATTTGACATCAATTAGCAGGTTCACATAACATAAAGTATGTCACAACATAGTAAAATATAGTAAGATATTCATCTACTAATGTCAAATCAAGATTCTTGTGTTAAATAATAGGTTGCTACAATAAAGATATAGTATGCTAATTAACCTTTCAGATCAAATAAGGTTCTGTCTTTCCCTGAAGTAGTAGTATATATTAAGAGAACAATAATTAGTTAATTACTAAATACAAAGATCTTCTAACTTAAAAAATGATGAGTAGGTAACTAGGCATATTGGATACACACATGCATCTATCCGACTATCCAGCCCAAGCACACATACATGCATCAAATAGGCAGAATAAGCATGCTAGCTAGCAATCTAACATCGGGATTCAGCTAATAAGCAATCTAGCATAGCAGGTTGTATGCGTACATGAACATGATGGCATGCATCGGTCATATTCAGCTTCTAAGCACAACCTTTGACAAGAAATAATACTTAAACAGATGGAGAAATCAGACATGAACCAAATATGCAGACAATGCAAATAGCACCAGTTAAACTAATGACAAATTGACAGTATCATAGCAGTGCCACGCGCTGGACTCAACGTAAACAGATGACAAATAACAGTTGCTAACTCGACAATACAGTGCTAAAATAGATAAAGGGCTCATAATTAGCAGCTTAACGAGCTCGTTTACTACAATTTCTCGGTAACAGAATCCATTCTATTTATAGTAATTGATTGCGGTATGAAGAATCCAGTCTAGCCATTAGTACATGATCCAAGGGATTGGAGCGGATATTTTCAAAAGATTACCTGAAACAAGTCAGCGGTGGGATGAGGCAGTCGCCCTGGCTTGTAGGTCTTCATCTAGAAAAATTATCACAAGTTATTATACTGATACAGCAGTGTAGCATCCCTTTTAATCGCAACATTTACAAGAACCTAATAGGTCCCCTAGCCAAGAGGCTTCTCACCAACAACAGTGTCTGGGTCGATCGAGAGAATTGAAGAATGACTAATCTCGTTTGTTGTTTCTCAAACCGAAAACTACTACTGATTGGCAAATGCAATTGCTATAAGATCTATCTGATTCAGGCTGAAAATATCAACAGCCTGGTAGTACACTTTGAGAATTAATTGGAACAAAAAAGCCATTGAGTATGTAGAAATCAATCACAGATATGGATGGATTTGTCAAGTTCATATATAAAACCTCGTAAGTAGTAAGAAATCTACAACAAAAGTAAAACATGCAGCAAATAATAGCACGCTAGATGAATTCAACACCATGGATGAGCAGTCGGTCAATAATCGAGGACCTAACACTGATAGCAAGTAGTGACTTTGCACATCACGTCATATGCTGAGAACAAAGCTAGCCACACATTTCTTGATCTACAACGAACGAACTAGCAGCGTCACATAGATGGCCACGGTGGAATCTGTATCGCGAATAAACACTTTGAGATAATTTGTCTCAGTCACCGAGGAAGGCCAGACCCCTGCTAGCTAGCTACTTTGCAAATTCATAATAACAACCAGCTAAATCTGGAACCAACAGTGGCAGGAACAGGGTCATCACCTGCACGGGACGTGTTCCTCTCCTGTTGGGTGGTGGTGGTGAATAGATGAGGAAGATCAACGACGACCTGGAGCTGTGCGTGGCGGGCGGTGATGGCCGGCGTGGAGCAGCATGATGCGACGCCAGCATGCGAGATCGACGGAATAGCGTGCGTCGATGCAGATGCGCTCCGGCAAGCAAGCCCAGTCGGGCCGCCGCCGTTGTTCCTTTATGCTTCCTCTCTCGTCGGTACGGAGGGGGGAGGAGATGTGTGGTTAGGCATTTGGTAGGGGTTGTTGGATCTGGTGTGGGATAAAGGAGAGGGTGGTGCGAGAGAGGTCGTGCCGGTGGTGGCTGGTGGCGGAGTGGCCGGAAGAGATAGCGCCGCCGCCGGCACGCGTGGTGGAGAGGTAGACGGGAGAGTTCCGAGCGCCTATGAATTTGGGGATTTAGGGTTCACACGCGTGGCTGTGGAGACTTTAATGTGTGGAAAATGAAACTTGTGCGCGCGTTGGGCCAAATGTTGGCGCTAATATTTTTCGCCCCCGCGCGCATTGGGCCAAATGTTGGCACGTCGGTCCACTTAACTAACCACAGTTGGTCGGCATTATTTTACCGACCGATCATCTGACAGCTATATATTTCCGACCGACAATCGGTTACCCTGTACAAGTTTTCCCGACCGACTGTTCGACAAGAGCTTTGCCGACCAACATTCTGTCAACGATACTAACTTTTGCCGACCGACGTCGGTTGGGAATCTAGTGTTGTGGTGTAGTGTCTTACCCGACCGTTCTTACCCAGCCTGGTTCCTTTTTTACTCGGAGCCGACCCAGCTGCGCTATGTTTCCCCTCTCGTGACCCTAACGGGGGTTATCCCCCCGACATTAGTCCCCGAAGCTGGTGAGGTCTAGAAGTTCAAGCTGTTAGGCGTCTCCAGGTTCCTTTTGTGTGAATGGAACTTAGTTTTTGTCTTTTCTCTCTCTCTCTCTCTCTCTCTCTCTCTCTCTCTCTCTCTCTCTCTCTCTCAGTTTCTCACCTTGCCGGGTTAGTCTGACAATTTCGGGTCAATTCTTTGACTTCTTGGCTTATTCTTGCCTCCAGCCGAGTTACTTTGGCCAATTCCGGGTCATTTTTGGCGTGCTTCAGTCACTGACAGCTAGTAATCATGATTACTTGCCTCAATTTTTGTTCCAAGCCCTGGCGGCATGATGTTGACGGCTGCAGCTTATTCCTCATCCTTGTGGCGTCCCATCGGTCTGCGCCTCTTGTCCTTACAGCCGTGACGTGGCACTGGATTTTTCGTGTATCCTTGGCTACTTGGTGCTCGCTGACTCACCCGGCCTGGTACACGGCCACACACTGGCCGCATGGCACAGTTAGATCCCACTACGGGGTTTTTACTGCCCTTAAGTAGGGGTTGGGGGTTTCCACTTCCCCCACGCCCGTTTAGTTTCCTTAGCCTTTCTTCTTCCTCGCGCCTGCAAGATCGAACTGCCTCCTTTGCGGTTCCTTCTCCCTCTTGCTCTAGTGCTGCGATTGCCCCTGTCCTCTTTCCATTCCAGCACGGGTCCTCGCTGCTCCAAGCCTCTCCTTACCGAGGAGGAGACAAACTCCAACGATCTCATGGACGCTCGCGACGATGCTGATGGTGCCGAGGAGCAGGAGATCCCCGCCGGTGAGCGCGGTGGCTAGGAAGGCTCGGAGGTCTCCACCGAAGAAGTGGAGTGGCTCCGGTCCGCCAAACGCATCCCACTGCAAGTGGATTGCCGTCTCCCCGCCCTGAGATCTCCCCCAAACCTCAAGCTGGTGAGCGGGTGGTTTTTCTTTCCCACTTCGAACGCGGCTTTGCTCTTCCTGTGAGCACTTCTTTTCCTTGTTTCTTTCTACCTTCCGTCCGCAAACCCACCATCTTCCTGCCAACGCGATTGGCTCTCTCTCTTGTTTCATCTCTGCCTGCAAGGCCTATCTTGGAATTTGGCCTACAGTTCTTCTGTGGGCCAAGTATTTTCACTTCAAAGTCCAGGTTGTTCCCCAGCCTGAAGTTCCCCGTGCCGAGAAGAAGCCTACTCGGTGCGGTGCTGCCAGCATTACACCCAGGAGGGATTCCATCTTTCCTCGGGTTGCTGGTATCGATTCTTGCAAGAAGTGGCATAGAACCTTTTTCTATGTCAAAAACAACGGGTCCACTGACGACATCCGGCTTCCCCTTTCTCGGAAGAGGTCCCCCACAAGAAGCACTGGCAGCTTGACCCGCACGGCCAAGACGCCGCGGTGAACAAAGCCAACGCTATGCTGGAAAGGTTGCTGTCGCCGGATGAGAACTTTCACCTCGCCGACTCTAACCTCATGTGCACCTTCATCTCACGCCGGGTAAGCCCCATCCAACCCAGGAGACACAAGATGTGCTTCATGAGCGGGTCCCATGATCCCACTCGGCATTCCACTAAGGAGCTCACCCATGACTCCATTGCCCGCCGAGTAAGCTCAATCTTTAAATTGAACTTGGCGGATGATTGGTCTTGGAATTGCCCGCCGTTTAGCCGGGTCAGGCCTGTTCCCTGGGTAAGTTTTCTGAATTACTCTCTCGCCGAGTAGGCTTTAGCTCTTTTGCCACTCATAATTTAGTTTTTAGTTTCTCATTCTGTTTGTCCTTCGTAGAATCTCCTTCACCAGGTTGATGACAGTACTGTCCCTCCTGCCGGCTATAACAGGGATCGCTCTGACTCGGATGAGTTCGAGTATGACCTGGAGTGCTTCATGCCCATCCCGCACACTACGGCTGCTTCAGCTTTGGGTAAGAGTCAATCTCCAAATCCCTTACAAGATTGGTCTGACGATGATGAGGATGATGATTGTACGCTCTTGGAGGTATTTGCCTTGTGAGCTTAGTCTCTTTGCTTATCCGAGTAAGCCCGTTATTTACTTATGTAGCTGGCCAGGTACATGACATTCCTCCTCTCGCCGTGGGAGGAGTCGTCAAGATCCCCGTCGCCAAGCCGAAGCGACGCGGAACCTCCTCCAGCACTCAGCCGGCCAAGAAGAACAAGCCGACTCCGGCAGCTCCTACTTCCCTGCTGCTGCCAGCCTGGGTGCGACTCGCCGCGGAACCTCCTCTAGCACTCAGCCGGCCAAGAAGAACAAGCCGACTCCGGCAGCTCCTACTTCCCTGCTGCTGCCAGCCTGGGTGCGACACGCCGAGTCGCCCGCGACCCGGTTGTCACCGGGTAAGTTTTTATACTTTGCCTTCTGTGTTCCTTTCTTTCTCATCACTGTTGTTCTCTTATATATGTCTTGTTGTTTTCAGTGTTGCACCTTTGACGGCAAATCAGGCTGCTTCTACCATTGCCTCGCCGCTTAGGCCTGCACCTCCCCCATCTGACTCGACGACGCCGAGTCCCGTCCGGGTTGAGGCTCGCACTGTTGAGGCTCACGCTTCTCAGTGTCAGTCAGACCCGGTGGGTCTTTCGGCTAGCGTCTCAGACGCTGGCCGGGTAAAACTTCCTGATCTTGGTTCCCACAAGTCTGGCACCGAGAAACCCTCTGCCCCCAGTTCCTCTGGCATCAGCCCTCAAGCTGATGTGAATGAACAACTTCCTGATCTTGGAGCCAGCAAGACTGCTGAGCCCAGTTAGGAAGCTCCACGTTCTTCTCCAAATCCTTCTGCTCGCTCTCCAGTTCTGTCCAAGGGCCAGACCCAGCCCAAGGCTTCTGGTTCTACTCGCTCCTCTTCTGGCAAATCCACCTCTTCCAAGCAAACAACTCTAGTTTGCGCTCCGGGTTTTGCTCCTCAGATTCGGCCTCCTACGTCGGCGACCGTGTTTGCTTCAACGGGTAAGGGGGACAAATCCGCGGCTGCCGGGTCAGGTGACGACTCCAGGGCTGTTGCCCTCCATACTTCTACCGCTGCAACCCGTGCCACTATGGGAACCGCCCTGAAAACGGGTCGAGTTCTCACTCGGACGCTCAGTGGCAAGAGCGTTGGTTCGGCTGAGCCTTACGTCGTGGCATGGAATGCAGCAGACGAGCAAGAGGTCAGCACTCGTGTCGGGAAGAAGCTGAAGCTGGGCCCCAAGGTCGTCTCCAACATAACCCAGCAGGCCATTACTTTGATGGCCCGCGCCGACGAAATAAACGAGGTAAAGTAACTTCTTACTATTTTGTGTTATTGAGCATTTTCTTTATACATATCACCTAGTCCCTGAGGTTACAGTTGAGTAAGAAACGTACTCGGCTATAAGCTCTTCAATAGTCACTTAGTCTTTAAGTCCTTTACTTCAAGCTTGTATGTTAGAACTTCGATCCCTAGCCCTCGGGGTTACTACCGAGTAGGGAACTTACTCGGCTGTAAGATCTTAAGCTCTTTGATTCCTTTATGCCAAACTCATGTTAGAGCTTCAGTCCCTAGCCCTCGAGGTTACTGCCGAGTAAGGAACTTACTCGGCTATAAGCTCTTAAGCTTTTTTATCCGGCAGGTCGCCTAACTTGACTCTTTCTTATTGTCTATATTTTTTCATTAGCTTACCCATAACGAGCGCACCAAGGTGCATAAAGCCCTCGTCCCGGCGCATCGCAATCTTGAATGTAACATCCCAAAAATATTAAACTAGAGTCATAAAATTCTAATCATCAAATTTAGGGTTAACAAAAACTTATCTAAATAAAATATGAAAGCATTCATATGAGTGTGCATTAGAATTTGGATTCTTTTGAATTGCCATGATTATGTGTTTCTTTGCTTGTAAAATGATTCTTAGGTGAAATAAACATCATCTAAACAATCCCCACACTTTTCCCAAAGACAACTAAATCAAAACAAACAAAATAAGTGAATGGTCACTTTGGCCAAATTAACTCCCATGCCTACTTTGGCTATCTCTAACTTTCAGAACTTAACAGAATATTGTTTGGATCCTTGCACCCCTTGATAGTACTCATAACAAAGTATCAAGGCCCACCTTCTGATCATCCAAAAACATTTAATTGCATAGTTTAAGTAACAGTTTAAAATTGAATCTAGATCATATGGGAAGATCCCACTTTTTCAAAAACCACTCAAAACAAGCTCAATTTGCAAAACCCAAGCATCCACAGACTCACCAGCACATGCCTAGCACACCCACCAAAAAACTTTTCAAAATTCAAAACTTGAATTCATGCGGCCATTTCATCAAACACCTTGCTGATTCAAATCAAACAAAATCAAAACACTATAGTGAGCAGTGATTCTGGCCTAACTTGTTCCCTTTACTACTGCTATGCCCTCCCTTATATAGGCAGTACAAGCTAGCTAATACCCCTTTGGGTTCTAGGGTTTACTGTTTGGATCTTGGTCCCTACAATGTGGGCCGGGTCATGGGCTTTTCCTAAGCCCAGAGGCCCGCTCCATAAAGCTGACAGCTAACGGTCTTCTGGTACGCTGCTTCTTGTTCTTTTTGGCGTCACGCTGTTACTTTGTATGTCAGCGCGTGCTTTGGGCGTCACCCGGCTCCTTTTGTGTCACCCGGCGTCGCCCTTCTCTTTTGACCATGCTTTACCATGGTCCCTCCTGAACCTTACTCGGAAAGGTGCCTCGTGTCCTTCTTAACTCGGCCCTTCCTCGGTCGACTCGGCTCGTTGGTACCTGCAAGGGTTACAACTTTTTCTTATATGGGCCGAGATAGTTTGTATCTCGTCTCTCATGCTTATCTTACCCGGCCGTTCTTACCTGGCCTGGTTCCTTTTTTACTCGGAGCCGACCCTGCTGCGCTATGTTTCCCCTCTCGTGACCCTACCGGGGGTTATCCCCCTGACATTAGTCCCCGAAGCTGGTGAGGTCTAGCAGTTCAAGCTGTTAGGCGTCTCCAGGTTCCTTTTGTGTGAATGGAACTTAGTTTTTGTCTTTTCTCTCTCTCTCAGTTTCTCACCTTGCCGGGTTAGTCTGACAATTTCGGGTCAATTCTTTGACTTCTTGGCTCATTCTTGCCTCCAGCCGAGTTACTTTGGCCAATTCCGGGTCATTTTTGGCGTGCTTCAGTCACTTATAGCTAGTAATCATGATTACTTGCCTCAATTTTTGTTCCAAGCCCTCGCGACACAGTGACGGCTGCGCAGTTATTCCCTGTCACTGTGGTAGTCCCATCGGTCTGCGCCTCTTGTCCTTACAGCCATGACGTGGCACTGGATTTTTCATGTATCCTTGGCTACTTGGCGCTCGCTGACTGGCTCACCCGGCCTGGTACACGGCCACACACTGGCCGCACGGCACAGTTAGATCCCACTACGGGGGTTTTTACTGCCCTTAAGTAGGGGTTGGGGGTTTCCACTTCCCCCACGCCTGTTCAGTTTCCTTAGCCTTTCTTCTTCCTCGCACCTGCAAGATCGAACTGCCTCCTTTGAGGTTCCTTCTCCCTCTTGCTCTAGTGCTACGATTACCCCTGTCCTCTTTCCATTCCAGCACGGGTCCTCGCTGCTCCAAGCCTCTCATTACCGAGGAGGAGACAAACTCCAACGATCTCATGGACGCTCGCGACGGTGCTGATGGTGCCGCGGAGCAGGAGATCCCCGCCGGCGAGCACGGTGGCTGGGAAGGCTCGGAGGTCTCCACCGAAGAAGTGGAGTGTCTCCGGTCCGCCAAACGCATCCCACTGCAAGTGGATTGCCGTCTCCCCGCCGGTGAGATCTCCCCCAAACCTCAAGCTGGTGAGCGGGTGGTTTTCCTTTCCCACTTCGAACGCGGCTTTCCTCTTCCCGTGAGCACTTCTTTTCCTCGTTTCTTTCTACCTTCCGTCCGCAAACCTACCATCTTCCTGCCAACGCGATTGGCTCTCTCTCTTGTTTCATCTCTGCCTGCGAGGCCTATCTTGGAATTTGGCCTACAGTTCTTCTGTGGGCCAAGTATTTTCCCTTTAAAGTCTAGGTTGTTCCCCAGCCTGAAGTTCCTCGTGCCGAGAAGAAGCCTACTCGGTGCGGTGCTGCCAGCATTACACCCAGGAGGGATTCCATCTTTCCTCGGGTTGCTGGTATCGATTCTTGCAATAAGTGGCATAGAACCTTTTTCTATGTCAAAAACAGCGGGTCCACTGACAACATCCGGCTTCCCCCTTTCTCGGATGAGGTCCCCCACAAGAAGCACTGGCAGCTTGACCCGCGCGACCAAGACGCTGGGGTGAACGAAGCCAACGCTATCCTGGAAAGGTTGTTGTCGCCTGATGAGAACTTTCACCTCGCCGACTCTGACCTCATGTGCACCTTCATCTCACGCCGGGTAAGCCCCATCCAAGCCAGGAGCCACAATATGTGCTTCATGAGCGGGTCCCATGATCCCACTCGGCATTCCACTAAGGAGCTCACCCATGACTCCATTGCCCGCCGAGTAAGCTCAATCTTTAAATTGAACTTGGCGGATGATTGGGCTTGGAGTTGCCCGCCGTTTAGTCGGGTCAGGCCTGTTTCTTGGGTAAGTTTTCCGAATTACTCTCTCGCCGAGTAGGCTTTAGCTCTTTTGCCACTCATAGTTTAGTTTTTAGTTTCTCATTCTGTTTGTCCTTCGCAGAATCTCCTTCACCAGGTTGATGACAGTACTGTCCCTCCTGCCGGCTATAACGGGGATCGCTCTGACTCGGATGAGTTCGAGTATGAACTGGAGTGCTTCATGCCCATCCCGCACACTATGGCTGCTTCAGCTTTGGGTAAGAGTCAATCTCGCAATCCCTTACAAGATTGGTCTGACGATGATGAGGATGATGATTGTACGCTCTTGGAGGTATTTGCCTTGTGAGCTTAGTCTCTTTGCTTATCCGAGTAAGCCCGTTATTTACTTATGTAGCTGGCCAGGTACATGACATTCCTCCTCTCGCCGTGGGAGGAGTCGGCAAGATCCCCGTCGCCAAGCCGAAGCGACGCGGAACCTCCTCCAGCACTCAGCCGGCCAAGAAGAACAAGCCGACTCCGGCAGCTCCTGCCATTCCGACTGGGTGCGACTTCGTAAGCTTTGGGCGCCGAGTCACACGCCGAGTCGCCCGCGACCCGGTTGTCATCGGGTAAGTTTTTATACTTTGCCTTATGTGTTCCTTTCTTTCTCGTCACTGCTGTTCTCTTATATATGTCTTGTTGTTTTCAGTGTTGCACCTTTGACGGCGAATCAGGCGGCTTCTAGCATTGCCTCGCCGCTTAGGCCTGCACCTCCCCCATCTGACTCGACGACCCGAGTCCCGTCCGGGTTGAGGCTCGCACTGTTGAGGCTCACGCTTCTCAGTGTCAGTCAGACCCGGTGGGTCTTTCGGCTAGCGTCCCAGACGCTGGCCGGGTAAAACTTCCTGATCTTGGTGCCCACAAGTCTGGCGCCGAGAAACCCTCTGCCCCCAGTTCCTCTGGCATCAGCCCTCAAGCTGATGTGAATGAACAACTTCCTGATCTTGGAGCCAGCAAGACTGCCGATCCTAGTTAGGAAGCTCCACGTTCTTCTCCAAATCCTTCTGCTCGCTCTCTAGTTCTGTCAAAGGGCCAGACCCAGCCCAAGGCTTCTGGTTCTACTCGCTCCTCTTCTGGCAAATCCACCTCTTCCAAGCAAACAACTCTAGTTTGTGCTCCGGGTTCTGCTCCTCAGATTCAGCCTCCTACGTCGGCGACCGTGTTCGCTTCAACGGGTAAGGGGGACAAATCCGCGGCTGCCGGGTCAGGTGATGACTCCAGGACTGTTGCCCTCCATACTTCTGCCGCTGCAACCCGTGCCACTGTGGGAACCGCCCTGAAAACGGGTCGAGTTCTCACTCGGACGCTCAGTGGCAAGAGCCTTGGTTCGGCTGAGCCTTATGCCGTGGCATGGAATGCAGCAGACGAGCAAGAGGTCAGCACTCGTGCCGGGAAGAAGCTGAAGCTGGGCCACAAGGTCGTCTCCGACATAACCCAGTAGGCCATTACTTTGATGGCCCGCGTCGACGAAATAAACGAGGTAAAGTAACTTCTTACTCTTTTGTGTTATTGAGCATTTTCTTTATACATATCACCTAGTCCCCGAGGTTACAGTTGAGTAAGAAACTTACTCGGCTGTAAGCTCTTCAATAGTCACTTAGTCTTTAAGTCCTTTACTTCAAGCTTGTATGTTAGAACTTCGATCTCCAGCCCTCGAGGTTACTACCGAGTAGGGAACTTACTCGGCTGTAAGATCTTAAGCTCTTTGATTCCTTTAAGCCAAACTCATGTTAGAGATTCAATCCCTAGCCCTCGAGGTTACTGCCGAGTAAGGAACTTACTCGGCTGTAAGCTCTTAAGCTTTTTTATTCGGCAGGTCGCCTGACTTGACTCTTTCTTATTGTCTATATTTTTTGATTAGCTTACCCATAACGAGCGCACCAAGGTGCATAAAGCACTCGTCCCGGTGCATCGCAAGCTTGAATGTAACATCCCAAAAATATTAAACTAGAATCATCAAACTCTAATCATCAAATTTAGGGTTAACAAAAACGTATCTAAATAAAATATGAAAGCATTCATATGAGTGTGCATTAGAATTTGGATTCTTTTGAATTGCCATGATTATGTGTTTCTTTGCTTGTAAAATCATTCTTAGGTGAAATAAACATCATCTAAACAATCTCCACACTTTTCCCAAAGACAACTAAATCAAAACAAACAAAATAAGTGAATGGTCACTTTGGCCAAATTAACTCCCATGCCTACTTTGGCTATCTCTAACTTTCAGAACTTAACAGAATATTGTTTGGATCCTTGCACCCCTTGATAGTAATCATAACAAAGTATCAAGGCCCACCTTCTGATCATCCAAAAACATTTAATTGCATAGTTTAAGTAACAGTTTAAAATTGAATCTAGATCATATGGGAAGATCCCACTTTTTCAAAAACCACTCAAACAAGCTCAATTTGCAAAACCTAAGCATCCACAGACTCACCAGCACATGCCTAGCACACCCACCAAAAATCTTTTCAAAATTCAAAACTTGAATTCATGCGGCCATTTCATCAAACACCTTGCTGATTCAAATCAAACAAAATCAAAACACTATAATGAGCAGTGATTCTGGCCTAACTTGTTTCCTCTCTGGATACCACTAGCCTTAGTAGATCATCTAACAATCTTAACTAATCACTAGCACCACTATGAGCTTGCCAATGCCATCAATGGTGAACAGCCGAGAGCACCCATGTCACCCCAGTGTGGACAGCAGGCTAGAGGAAGAACTAGTCGTGCCAACCTTGTCTGGGAGGTAGCCCTTGTCTCACCGCCCCTCTCGACCAGCCCTGCCGCGCAGACAACGCCCAGAACCGCCAGGAACACCGTGCCCGTGCTGCTGTCGACCATGCCGACGTGCACCGCAGAGCACGCATCGTTCCCACGCAACCCGACCACCTCGAGCCCTTGCCGCCTGCTAGCATGCTCCGCAGAGTTTGCTGCCTCTGCCTCGCAGAACATCGAGCGTTCCCGACCGTTTGCCACCGCCCCTACACACGCATTAAAGCCATAGAGCATCGCCAGGAGACTACCGATCGATCGCCACCCTCGGCCATGCCTCTAGCAGCCCGTAGCCATGTTGCCACCGTCGCCTGCCCATCCCGTTCGGTCTCACCGTCGGGCCTATAAAAGGAGACGACCCCCGCTCGAATTCTTCACACCATCTCACTCCCCTAACCTCACTGATCGTTCCACCCCGTACCGGAGCAAGGCGAGCAGCGCATCACCGGAATTTGGTCGGAGCTCGCCGCTGCAGAGGAGAAGAGGAGCCGTCGATTTCGTCCACCCCAGGAGGAGCTACCGGTGCCAGGAGAATCGCCGTCGTTGACTTCGTCGTTCGCCCGCATCGCCGACCTTCGCCTGAGCCCCGGTGAGCCTCCCACGACCCCCACTGAGCCGCTAGGGTTCGAGCTCGCCGCTGACTAGTTCATCATCGACGACGACCCTCAGTCGTTGATCTTCATTCTAATCCAACGCACCACATCGCCCCGTACCGCTTCGCGTGTTAAGAGCCACTGACTCATGGAACCCCCCTGTCAGTTGCGCGCCGCGCCGCGGAGTGACACTGGGCCGACCCATTAGCAATTCCCGTGCAGCCCACTCGTTTGAATTTAGATTTTTCTATTTAGATTCAAACCTAGTTCTGTACCTAGTTTCAAAAATCAAACCAACTCGATTCAGTGAACCAAATTGAATGAAACAAATTTTGTTAGAAAGGTTTTGAAATGCTTAATCCAAGCCCGTTGGATTCAAATCATTTGGATCTATAGATCAACCTTGGTAAAAATAACAAGGCAGAACCTTTTTTGCATTCAAACATTTTTCAAATTTAAACTATAATAGCTTTTGAGTTGATTCCAACTCTCAAAAATCACATTGGATCATACCTTTCAGAATATATAAAAACATATGGGTTTACTTACAGAAATAATGTTCAAGTAATAAAAGAATGACACATAGGCATTTCTAATCACTTTATTTAATTAAAATAAATGGTTAAACCTTTTTAAATTGTGACACCACTTTAAATCACACTCCCATGTACTGAAATATGTGGTGATGACATGTGTCAACATGATCCCATGTTTGGTTTGGAGAATATTAAATCTTAAGTAGTTTTCAATGAGTAGAAATTACTTTTCTAAAAATAAAAGAAATAATCTTGTAATGTTAGTGATGATGGTAGATCATCTATATAACCCCTTTTGTGTGATGATTGCAAGTAGTTAAGTATTGTTTGGTGATTGTGTACCTCGTATTTATTCATAGACGCTAGTACCGACCAAGGATACAAGGAAGAAAGGAGGATACTACGAAGAAGAAGCCGAGGAGAACTTCAACCACTGCTCTGCACAAGGCAAGCTTATACTGATACTGATGCAAGCCTAATACTACTAGTTGATTGAGCAAGCTAACACTTGCAAGATACTTTACCTATGCAAGCAACTACTTGCTTGTTACCATGCCAACTATATGCCTTAAGCATATGTGATCATACCCACTTGATAACCCCAATCCTAGTTTTACTTGCAAGCTTTCTACTTTATTTCTTTATCAAAGCTCTTGCTTAGAGTTTACTTGAGTAAATTGTAGATACTAGAAAGAAAATTGAAGGTTGCATAAAGAGCATAAAATTTGGCCTAAGCTAGATAATCTTGATGTCACCCTAAGGCATGAGAATGTACTTAGTTGAAACTCCACTAGTTTACCACCCCTCATTAGTACCCACTCCCATTTGTAGATGTAGTGCTAAGCATAAAACTTGATCCACTTTAGATGGGAATACTTGGTGGAAAAATGGTTATGAAAACCTTGGAATGATGGATCATTCTATTGAGATATTTTGACATGTGTTTCCAAACACTAGATGATTTGGATGATGAAAATGTTGAGGAATGAGCCTTAGCCCTTTATAAAACTGATGGTTGTCTGGATGCGATACCATTCCAATTTTACCGTACAACCACAATACCCGAGAATTGGGTAGGGCTTGACTGGAAACTTATATACCTTAGTATTGGTTCCCTCACGGCCAAGGTCTGAGCTGAGGCTACCTTGTGAAGATTGTCCACCTGTGTAGTACCCAAGATGACAGTTGGTCATGGTTGGGAGGCCAAACTCACAGGTGAGGTGCTTATACTATGGCGTGTAATTGAAAGGTTAGGATTGATTATCCGCATACTGAGTATGGTGAATTCAGGATTTGTTCCTGACGGATGTTTCGAATGTTGTGGTGAAAGTGTACAATCTTTGCAGAGTGTTAAACTATTCGAATAGTCAGCGTCATGATTATGGACGATTGGAGTGGCCATACTGTTCCCCCATCAGATGTTTTCAAAATGACTTATGAAATGAATTGAGACTTTGACGTGACCACAACAGAGTTGTGATATGAAATACAAGTTCCCACTTAGGTGTTATAAAATTTCAACTAGATTTATTCGTTTCTAAACTTAGTAGAGGTAAATCTGGCTTTTTGCAAAACAACCCTAGAGCTTAGTGTCCTTCTACAAAAACCCCTTCACTTGTTAGTATTAGTTTGCGAGTACTTAAAGAGTACTCATGGCTTTGTCCCTGGCTATTCCCGTAGCCAGACTATGAAGAGGAGTACCAGGAGGAGGGAACCCAGGAAGGTTACGACAACTAGGATCATCTCCCATCGTCAGCATTGCCTGTGACCCCGAAGATGGAGCTTCGCCTATGCTACCTTTATTATTACGTATTTCCGCTGCCTGAGTTGTATTAAGAACTGGATCATGCGATCCTTATTTGTGTAAGACCTTATGTATGGTTTGTAATGGATGATGTATTGTGGTATCCAATTCTGTTATGTCTCGCAAAAATGGTAATCCTGGGATTGCGATGTATGGCGTAACATGCATCTGGGATTAAAAATCCGGGGGTTTACATGTTGGTATCAGAGCCATCCTAACCATAGGAGACCCTAGTTAGACTGGACGTTTGAATCAAAAACTTAGTTTCAAAACCAAAGGAAACAAATATTTACAAAAACTTATTCCCATTCTTATCACCTTGTTTCTATCATAAAAATTCATGTTCCTCAACAACTCTTGCAAAATACATAAAATTTGACACAGTTGATCACTCTACTAACTTACTCATCCTATATTCTTATAGATGGACGTGAAGTACATCAAGTTTTATCAGTTGGGGAATGGAAGAGACCTTATATTTGAACGAGATTTGGACCAGCTTTCGGAACTTCTGGAGCGTCCGCACCTCGAGTTCTTCGGAGCTCAGCTCAATGATTAAGGAGGAGAAGATCTGCAGTGGCTAATTGTTGCAAGTATCCGAGGAAAGATTGAACCTCCCACTGCCGAGGGAATTCAGTTCACCTTGCGAGAAAACAACTGGCTTGATGGACTTGCCAGGGCCATGCAGGAAGCTCTTGCCCGTCTGTGTGGGCAGAGTATCAACCAGATCAAGGGTACCCGCTTTGAGTTTTGCCCAAGGCGTGATGCTATGGGACAACCATTGGAAGCCCCATACCACCCAGAGCTAAAGACCCAATTGGACCACCTCAGCTTCATGATGTATGATCGTCAGCAGGAACTGGATAATTGCTGTGACTACTGCAACCACAAGTCCGCCATCATCAAGACGAAAGATCAGACCATCGCCATGCTAGCAAAGGATCGCAAGTCTAGCTGCCATCAGCTTGACAAGAAGGAGCGCATCATTGCCCGTCTTCGCCACCGTATCTCGAATTTGGAGGAGACCATCCACGAGAGAGACATGCAGTTGGAGGAAAAGGAGAATGCCGGAGAGGATCTTCGTGGAGACCCCTACTCCTATCTCAGCGATGACGATGATTTTCTAGAGGATCAGGCTATGGACTTCTTCACCGATGAGGATGATTTCGCCTTCATCGATGATGATGAGGATGACGAGTACACCGACTCCAAGGAGTAGTAGCACTTGATCACTAGCGTAGTGAGTAGTATTTGGTCCCACTGTATCGTAGTTTCCAGAATGGTTCTTAAAACCATCTGTTTTTCTTGTTTTGTGGTGTGTGTTTGTATCGTGTGCTATAAACGAATGAATGAAAAGCAAGTTGCTAGAAAAATCTGAGTCAAATTTTAAAAATTTTCACAATCCCTGAACCTTAGAAATTTCCCTCTTTTCTCATGATCTATCTCAATCTTCAGATGCCTCGCGGAGGAAGTGGTTCATCCCCGGACCCAATGTTGCAGATCCTGCAAATGTTGGTTTCTGACCGCGAAGCTGAAAGAGCCGAACGTCAAGCCAACCTAGCCACCCTTCAGCACATAGCCCAGATGGCCAACAACAATCAAGGCAAAGGAAACCAGGACAATCATGGATCTAAGCTCAAGAATTTCCAGAACACCAACCCACCTGTTTTCACTAAGTCAGAAGAGCCCCTAGACGCCGACGATTGGCTGCAAACCATGGAAAATAACCTGGAATTCGCCAGAGTAGAAGCCAACAAGAAAGTTCTGTTCGCCACCCACTATCTAGCCGGAGATGCCAGAGCATGGTGGAACATCGTTCGTGCAATGACCGGAGGACAGATGATGACCTGGGAGGAATTCAAGGTCAAGTTTAGCAGAACCCATGTGCCATCGGGTTTGATCAAGAGAATGAGAGATGAGTTCAGAGAACTGAAGCAAGGAAGGATGACCGTAGTGGAATACCGTGACAAATTCTTGTCATTAGCTAGGTATGCCCCGGATGAGATCGACACTGAAGCCAAGAAGAAGGAGAGAATCTTGAATGGTCTGCACGATGAAATGCGGACTTTGTTGGTCAATATCCCCTTTGCTGATATTGAAGCCCTTGTCGACTCTGCTATCCATATGGAAGGAAAGATCAACCAAGCCAATGAGAACCGCAAGCGTCGCATGATGCATCAGCCAGGAACCCATCAGACCCCAAAGTATCGCCCTAACCCATCTCCAGGATTTGCCCCGAGAACCAACAGACCCCCGATGAACCGTTCGACCTATCCCAACCATGGAAACCCAAGGCCCGGAGGAAATCACAACAACCCCAGCAACTCTAACAATTTCAACCGTGCCCCACCCAAGTTCAACAACAACAATGTTGCCGCCAATACCAACACTGCCCCGAGGACTGGAAGCAATGCTGTGCCTATTGCAGTAAAGGACAAGTCGCAAGTGACTTGTTATGACTGTGGAAATAAGGGTCACTACTCCAACGAGTGCCCCAACAAGAAGAATACCGCAGCCCCCAATGCAAATACCCCAGCTCAGCAACAGCGTCGTGTTCAGCCTGGAAGAAGGTTTGCCCCAGGGAACTCGCTCAATCGCAACGGCCGTCTTTTTCTCATGCATGCTGAAGAAGCTCGAGCGCGCGGACATCGTCTTTGGGGTATGTTTTCTGTTAATTCAGTACTTGCTAGAGTGTTGTTTGATTCTGGTGCATCGCATTCATTTGTCACCAAAGAATTTGCATGCACTAGTAAGATTCAACCAACCAAACTGAAGCATGTTATGATTGTTTTCAAATCCCCGGTTCAACCACCAAAGCTAGGCAAATTTGCAAAGCCGTCCCTATCCAAATCCATGGCATAGATTTTTATGATAATCTTATAGTACTCGGAACTAAAGGTTTGGAAGTAGTACTAGGAATGGATTGGATGTCCAAACATAAATGATTGATTGACTGTGCCAAGAAAGCCATAACCATGACCAGTACAGCCGGAATATTAGTTGAGCATGTATCGGAAACCTTACCTCGTCAATTCAAGTGCAAAAAGAGTATAGCCCAACCTACCATTGACCAAGTCCGTATAGTCTGTGAATACCCCGATGCATTTCCAGATGTTTTGCCCGGTATGCCCCTAGATCGGGATATTGAGTTTATCATTGAACTAATCCCCGGAACAGGACCTATAGCCCAGAGACCATATAGTATGAACCCGTCGGAACTAGCAAAACTGAAGAAGCAACTAGATTCCATGTTGGAAATTGGATTGATTCAACCAAGTGCGTCACCACGGAGATCACCTGTCTTGTTTGTGGACAAGAAGGATGGAGGTAACCGTTTGTGTACGGATTATCGGAAGTTGAATGATGTCACCGTCAAGAACAAGTACCCATTGCCCAAGATAGAAGATTTGTTTGATCAGTTGACCGGTGCGAAAGTGTTTTCTAAGATTGATCTTAGAACAGGCTATCATCAACTCAAGATTCATGCAGAGGATATTCCAAAGACTGCCTTCACCACCAGATATGGATTGTGCGAGTATACCGTCATGTCTTTTGGATTAACCAATGCCCCAGCTTATTTCATGAATCTCATGAATAAGATTTTTATGGACTTCCTGGATAAGTTTGTTGTTATTTTCATCGATGACATTCTGATTTATTCCAAATTAGAAGAAGAACATGAGCTACACCTAAGGACCATTCTTGGAACCCTTAGAGAGCATCAGTTGTATGCCAAGTTTAGCAAATGTGAATTCTGGTTATAGGAGGTAGGATTCCTCGGCCACATTGTCTCAGCTGGAGGAATTGCCGTTGACCCTACAAAGGTGAAAGATGTCGAAGATTGGCAAGCCCCAACCACTCAAACCCAAGTTCGTGCATTTCTCGGATTGGCGGGATATTACCGCAAGTTCGTAGAAGGATTCTCGAGTATCGCCAGACCCATGACTCAATTGCTGAAGAAGGACAAGAAGTTTGAATGGACCGACAACTGTGAAGTGAGTTTTCAAGAACTCAAGAGGAGATTGATTTCAGCCCCAATCTTAATCATGCCGGATATCACGAAGCCCTTTGACGTGTATTGCGACGCATCCAAGATCGGTCTCGGATGTGTTCTAATGCAAGAAGGCAAAGTTATATCTTATCTATCTCGACAACTGAAACAACACGAGCAAAATTACCCAACCCATGACCTCGAACTCGCAGCCGTAGTTCTATCCCTGAAGACATGGAGACATTACCTGATGGGAAATTGTTGTGAGATTTATTCGGATCACAAGAGCCTGAAGTGTATATTCACTCAGAAGGAGTTGAATATGAGACAGAGAAGATGGATTGAGCTAATCAAGGATTATGACCTGGACATTCATTATCACCCCGGTAAAGCCAACTTGGTAGCAGATGCCCTTAGCAGATTGCCGTGCCGCTTGAACTCCATGATTTTGAAGGAGCAACCAAGTTTGCACAAAGAGATGGAAGATTTTCGAATGGAATTAGTAAGTGAAGGATTCTTGGCTAGCATAGAACTCCAACCCACTTTGATCCGCCAGATCAAAGAGGAACAGAAAGGAAATGCTAGTATCAACGGATCAAGCGTCGTATTGGTACATGCAAAGTACACGGATTCACCGGAGACGAAGAAGGAGTTCTATGGTACAAAGGACGCCTTTGTGTACCAGCAGATTCTGAGTTGAAAGAAGTTATTTTGAAGGAAGCTCATGATACTCTTTATTCTATCCATCCCGTAGGAACGAAGATGTATCAAGATTTGATGGAGCAATTTTGGTGGCATAAGATGAAGAGAGAAATCGGAAGCTATATCGCCAAGTGTGATATATGTCAGAGAGTCAAGGCCGGACATCAAAGACCCGCTGGATTGTTGCAACCATTGCAGATTCCAGAATGTAACATCCCAAAAATATTAAACTAGAATCATCAAACTCTAATCATCAAATTTAGGGTTAACAAAAACTTATCTAAATAAAATATGAAAGCATTCATATGAGTGTGCATTAGAATTTGGATTCCTTTGAATTGACATGATTATGTGTTTCTTTGCTTGTAAAATGATTCTTAGGTGAAATAAACATCATCTAAACAATCCCCACACTTTTCCCAAAGACAACTAAATCAAAACAAACAAAATAAGTGAATGGTCACTTTGGCCAAATTAACTCCCATGCCTACTTTGGCTATCTCTAACTTTCAGAACTTAACAGAAACTTCTTTGGATATTTGCACCCCTTGATAGTACTCATAACAAAGTATCAAGGCCCACCTTGTGATCATCCAGAAACATTTAATTGCATAGTTTAAATAACAGTTTAAAATTAAATCTATATCATATGGGAAGATCCCACTTTTTCAAAAACCACTCAAACAAGCTCAATTTGCAAAACCCAAGCATCCACAGACTCACCAACACATGCCTAGCACACCCACCAAAACTTGAATTCATGCGGCCATTTCATTAAACACCTTGTTGATCCAAATCAAACAAAATCAAAACACTATAGTGAGCAGTGATTCTGGCCTAACTTGTTCCCTCTCTGGACACAACTAGCCTTAGTAGATCATCTAACAATCTTAACTAATCACTAGCACCACTGTGAGCTTGCCAATGCCATCGTCAATGGTGAACAGCCGAGAGCATCCATGTCACCCCAGTGTGGACAACAGGCTAGAGGAAGAACTAGTCGTGCCAACCTTGTTTGGGAGGTAGCCCTTGTCTCACCGACCCCTCTCGACCAGCCCTGCCTCGCAGAAAACACCTAGAACCGCCAGGAACGCCGCGCCCGTGCCGCTGTCCACCATGCCGACGTGCACCGCAGAGCACGCACCGTGCCCACGCAACCCGACCACCTCGAGCCCTCGCCGCCCGCCAGCATGCTCCCCACCATCCCAGGAGACCGCTAGACATGCCCATTTCACCGCCCGTGCCCCATAGCCACCGCTCTCCGCAGAGTTCGCCGCCTGTTCCTCGCAGAACATCGAGCGTTCTCGACCGTTTGCCATCGCCCCTACACACACATTAAAGCCATAGAGCATCACCAGGAAACCACCGATCGATCGCCACCCTCGGCCATGCCTCTAGCAGCCCGTAGCCATGTCGCCACCGTCGCCTACCCATCCCGTTCGATCTCACCGTCGGGCCTATGAAAGGAGACGACCCCCGCTCGAATTCTTCACACCATCTCACTCCCCTCACTTCACTGATCGTTCCACCCCGTAGCCGGAGCAAGGCGAGCAGCGCATTGCCAGAATTTGGCCGGAGCTCGCCGCTGCAGAGGAGAAGAGGAGCCGTCAATTTCGTCCACCCCAGGAGGAGCTATCGGTGCCAGGAGAATCGCCGTCGTCGACTTCGTCGTTTGCTCGCATCGCCGACCTTCGCTTGAGCCCCGGTGAGCCTGACACGACCCCCACTGAGCCGCTAGGGTTCGAGCTCGCCGGTGACTAGTTCATCGTTGATGACGACCCTCAGCCATCGATCTTCATTCTAATCCAACGCACCACATCGCCCCGTACCGCTTCGTGTGTTAAGAGCCACTGACTGGTGGAACCCCTTGTCAGTTGCGCCCTGTGCCGTGGAGTGACACTGGGCCGGCCCATTAGCAATTCCCGTGCAGCCCACTCGTTTGAATTTAGATTTTTCTATTTAGATTCAAACCTAGTTCTGTACCTAGTTTCAAAAATCAACCCAGCTCGATTCAGTGAACCAAATTGAATGAAACCAATTTTTTTAGAAAGGTTTTGAAATGCTTAATCCAAGCCCGTTGGATTCAAATCATTTGGATCTGTAGATCAACCTTGGTAAAAATAACAAGGCAGAACCTTTTCTACATTCAAACATTTTTCAAATTTAAACTATAATAACTTTTGAGTTGATTCCAACTCTCAAAAATCACATTGGATCATACCTTTCAGAATATATAAAAACATATGGGTTTACTTACCGAAATAATGTTCAAGTAATAAAAGAATGCCACATAGACATTTCTAATCACTTTATTTAATTAAAATAAAAGGTTAAACCTTATTAAATTGTGAGACCACTTTAAATCACATTCCCATGTACTAAAATATGTGGTGATGACATGTGTAAACATGATCCCATGTTTGGTTTGGAGAATATTAAATCTTAAGTAGTTTTCAATGAGTAGAAATTACTTTTCTAAAAATAAAAGAAATAATCTTGTAATGTTAGTGATGATGGTAGATCATCTATAGAACCCCTTTTGTGTGATGACTGCAAGTAGTTAAGTATTGTTTGGTTATTGTGTACCTCGTATTTATTCATAGACGCTAGTACCGACCAAGGATACGAGGAAGAAGGAGGATACTACGAAGAAGAAGCCAAGGAGAACTTAAACCACTGCTCTGCACAAGGCAAGCTTATACTGATACTGATGCAAGCCTAATACTACTAGTTGATTGAGCAAGCTAACACTTGCAAGATACTTTACCTATGCAAGCAACTACTTGCTTGTTACCATGCCAACTATATGCCTTAAGCATATGTGATCATACCCACTTGATAACCCTAATCCTAGTTTTACTTGCAAGCTTTCTACTTTATTTATTTATCAAAGCTCTTGCTTAGAGTTTACTTGAGTAAATTGTAGATACTAGAAAGAAAATTGAAGTTTGCATAAAGAGCATAAAATTTGGCCTAAGCTAGATAATCTTCATGTCACCCTAAGGCATGAGAATGTACTTAGTTGAAACTCCACTAGTTTACCACCCCTCGTTAGTACCCACTCCCATTTGTAGATGCTAGTGCTAAGCATAAAACTTGATCCACTTTAGATGGGAATACTTGGTGGAAAAATGGTTATGAAAACCTTGGAATGATGGATCATTCTATTGAGATGTTTTGACATGTGTTTCCAAACACTAGATGATTTGGATGATGAAAATGTTGAGGCATGAGCCTTAGCCCTTTATAAAACTGATGGTTGTCTGGATGCGATACCATTCCAATTTTACCGTACAACCACAATACCCGAGAATTGGGTAGGGCTTGACTGGAAACTTATATACCTTAGTATTGGTTCCCTCACGGCCAAGGTCTGAGCTGAGGCTACCTTGTGAAGATTGTCCACCTGTGCAGTACCCAAGATGACAGTTGGTCATGGTTTAGGCCAAACTCATAGGAGAGGTGCTTATACTATGGCGTGTAATTGAAAGGTTAGGATTGATTATCCGCATACTGAGTATGGTGAATTCAGGATTTGTTCCTGACGGATGTATCGAATGTTGTGGTGAAAGTGTACAATCTCTACAGAGTGTCAAACTATTCGAATAGCCACGTCCGCTGTTATGGACAGTTGGAGCGGCCATACTGTTCCCCCGTCAGATGTTTTCAAAATGACTTATGAAATGAATTGAGACTTTGACATGACCACAACAGAGTTGTGATATGAAATACAAGTTCCCATTTAGGTGTTATAAAATTTCAACTAGCTTTCTTTGTTTCTAAACTTAGTAGAGGTAAATCTGGCTTTTTGCAAAACAACCCTAGAGCTTAGTGTCCTACTACAAAAACCCCTTCACTTGTTAGTATTAGTTTGCGAGTACTTAAAGAGTACTCATGGCTTTGTCCCTGGCTATTCCCGTGGCCAGACTATGAAGAGGAGTACCAGGAGGAGGGAACCTAGGAAGGTTACGACAACTAGGATCATCTCCCATCGTCATGATTGCCTGTGACCCCGAAGATGGAGCTTCGCCTACGCTACCTTTATTATTACGTCTTTCGGATGCCTGAGTTGTATTAAGAACTGGATCATGAGATCCTTATTTGTGTAAGACCTTATGTATGGTTTGTAATGGATGATGTACTGTGGTATCCAATTCTGTTATGTCTCGCAAAAATGGTAATCCTGGGATTGCGATGTATGGCATAACAAGCATCTGGGATTAAAAATCTGGGTGTTGACATTGAACTTGCGTATGAGAAGCTACAGACTGACATCTACGGCCAAGGTAATATCTTTGCTCTTCCTCTTTTCTATTTGGTGTAATTTTCCTTTGTTCATCTTCTCATCTCTCCTCTCGCTCTTGTTCCATAGCCACTGCTTAGTCTACCATCAACGATCTTGACTCGCAAATCAGCGAGGCCGAGAGTAAATTTCTTGCCTCCCTAAGCCAATAGCTAAATTTTTTCTGTTGGTACTGACAAACATTTGATCTGAATAAGCAGAGAAGCACCAAGCTGAACTCCAGAAGGAGCTTGATGAGGTGACTCGGCTGAAGAAACTGATGACCGAGACGGAGCAGAAGCACATGGCCGAGGTGAAAGGGCTAAAGGAAGAACTTGCTGAGAAGAATGAGCAGCAGGCCGCCAGCGCCGAGAAGACCAAGAAGCTGCTTGACGAGGCCGAGTCATTGGTTGAGTCGGCAAACCTGAACCTCGACGCCCTCCAAGCCAAGACCAAGACTTGGCATAGCAAACTCGCCGCCATCAACTTCTTTCTCGGTAGTGAGTTCTTACTCTTTACACACTGTATGAGTCCTTCTTGGATTTTTCCATATGCCCTTGCTATTTGCTAACTTTCTCTTTTTGCTTGCAGAGAACTTTCCTGAGGCCAACATGTTTGCCATCCGAGCCATGAAGAAAGTGAGAGCCGAAGCTGGTGCTGCTGCTGATGGCGAGGTGTCCATGGAGGAGCTCCTCGCAGCCTTGTCTGAGCGGGTCAAGACCCTCAGATCTTGCGGCGTGGACTTGCTCAAGTCGGCTATCCATGCGTTTCGCATGCTCTGGCCGGATGAACACCCACCCGAACTCATCGAGCCGCTGGCCGAGAGACTGCTCCTTACTGAAGACCGGCTGGATCAATGGCGTGAGTCGGCCGACCGAGCTGCAGCGGATAAGGCTCTCTCCTTTGTGCTTTCATGGTACGAGGACATCAACCTCGATGTCCTTGCTTACGTAAGGGGATATGGCAAATGACTGAATGACCCGGAGCTGATCAAGAAGCGCTAGGAACGAGCTTATGCCATGATCGAGTACACCATGGTGCACGCTTGGTGTGAAGGGCCTAGCTTCCTCGACCTTGGCGACCCGCTCGTCGAAGTTGCCAATGAAGAGGATGGCGATAGCGAGGCAACCGAGTCGGATGATCTGGATGACCCTGCCACAGATGCCCCTCACCGGGCCAACGCTCCAAGCACTACTCCTGCCTCCGAGAATGCTCCTGCTCCTTAGGCCAATAAACACTCGAACTTTTATTAGATCCCCGGTATGTCGGGTACAGATGTAACATACATTGCACTTTAAGTTTGATTTTGCGCCAGTCAATGGGCTTTATATATTTGCGGTATGCTCTGAGTGTGAATCATTCAAGGACAAGTCCCCGAGTTTCATTTTGCCGTGTCACCTTGCCTTGCCTTTGGCCCTTGTCTACCTTTTTCGGTGTTCGACATTAGGATCTCAAAGTACGAAGGGTATAGTTAGCGGGTATGAAACTTGGATAACTTGGCCGAGATTACTCGACACGTAGTATAACAAGACCTGCAGAGAGTTAGGCAAAAACTAAAGCCGACTCACGTTTCTCCCTTGTACTTATCTGGCGTTCTTGTTTACCCGTCTTAGATAATTTTCTCTTGCTTGCCATGAAGCCGTGTTTTCGGACAACAGCATAGTCAAAGAGTTGATTTCTTCCGAGTAAACACTACTTGTTCCAAGATAAATTTCGGGTATCACGCCAGCCGACGCAATGTAATTGAAATGAAAAGCCTAAGGGGTAGTCCCCGAGTCAGTTTTTCGGATCACACCATTTTATTATTAGAACATAGCCGGCAAACACGTCCGACATATGAGAGTTCGAGTGATACATGCACTGCTTCTCCTAAGTATAGAAGGGACGAAGCAGTGCCACATTCCATGGCCTTTTGGTTTCATCTCCTGACCTGTCGGCCTTGTTATTTTGCGCTTCACGAGCGTCTATGCGATAGTAGGAATCATTGTGCAATGCTTTGCTTACAATGAATGGACCTTCCCATGGAGGTGATAATTTATGCATTCCAGCCGTGCATTGCACCAGCCTTAGCACCATATCTCCTTCTCGAAAAACACGAGGTTGCACTTTCCGGCTATGGTAGCGTTGGAGATTTTGTTGATATATAGCGGATCGGGAGAATGCCAGTTCCCTTGCTTCTTCGAGTAAGTCTACTCCATCTTCTCGGGCCTCTTTTACCTCGGCTTCCGAGTATTGCCTTATCCTTGGCGAATCATATTCTATGTCGGCAGGCAAAACTGCTTCAGCCCCATATACAAGGAAAAATGGCGTATAACCAGTTGATCGATTCGGAGTTGTTCTTAAGCTCCACAGTACTGAGGGTAATTACTCTATCCAACAACCAGGTGATCTCTGGAGTGGTTCCATTAAGCGGGGTTTTATCCCGGACAGAACTAATCCATTAGCCCGTTCAACTTGTCCATTTGATTCTGGATGGGCGACTGATGCTACGTTGAGTCTTATTCGGTGTTTCCCACAGAAGCGAGTAAAATCTCCTTCGGCAAAGTTCGTGCCATTGTCAGTGATCACACTGTGTGGGTAACAGTATCTGAGGATTATATCCCTTAGGAATGTAACAACTGTTTTACCATCCAATTTCTTGATTGGTTTCACTTCTATCCACTTAGTGAACTTATCAATCATGACCAAGATATGAGTCATGCCTCCCCTTGCTGGTTTGAATGGTCCTACCATATCTAGGCACCATACTGCAAACGGCCAAGTGATTGGTATAGTCTTCAATTCAGACGCTGGTAAATGTGACTTGGAAGCATAGTGTTGATAGACACTGCATTTTCCGACTAACTCTTGTGCTTGTGCCTATGCGCTTGGCCAGTAGAATCCATGTCGGAATGCCTTGGCTACCAATGCTCTTGATGATGCATGGTGCCCGCACTCTCCTTGATGGATATCCAACAAGATCTCATGGCCTTCCTCTGAGCTGATACGACGCTGTTGTATACTTGTCACACTTCGCTTGTAGAGTTCCTTGTTGATTATGGTGTATGCTTTTGCCCTTCGTGTTGTTTGCCTTGCCAATATTTCATTACTCGGCAAGGTTCCATCTTTCAAATAACTGAATATTGGTTGCGCCCACGTTGGTACCAGTGATTTTGGGTCTGCTTCAACGTCGATGTTTATTGGTTCCGCCGACATATGCTCTGCCGACATAACCTGAGGAGTCCCCGAGTGTGATTCGGCGACCCCTGAGGTGAACGGATCAGTCCCCGAGTGACTCGAACCTACCCCTGAGTCGATATCCATTGGCACTGCCTCTGATTCCTGATTCGCCGAGATGACCCTGAATGACTCGGACTCTGGTGACGGCGTGATCGATGGCTTCCTGAGATGCTCCAACGCTACCCCTGGTGGTATTGCTTGTCTAGATGATCCTAGTTTGGATAATACATCTGCTGCCTCATTCTCTGCTCTAGGAATGTGATGAAACTCACAACCGTCAAAATATCCCGAAATTTGCTGCACGTGGAAGCGATACAATGCCATGTTTGCGTACAGTGCATCCCAATGTCCATACACTTGCTGAATCACCAAATCCGAATCGCCAAAACATATTACCCATTTGATACCAATTTCCTTGGCTACTTTAATGCCATGGACAAGTGCTTCATACTCGGCAACATTGTTAGAAGCAGCAAAATGAATCTGCAACACATACCTCAGTTGATATCTCTTTGGAGATGTGAGCACTATCCCGGCGCCCAGAACCATTTTCGTCTTGGACCCGTCAAAATGAATTTTCCAGTAATTCGGATCTGGAAATGGTGGTTCGTACTGCATTTCCATCCATTCTACAAAGAAGTCTGCAACGACTTGAGATTTTATTGCATCTCGCCTATCATATTGTAGAGTGTATGGTGCCAATTCGATGGCCCATTTGGCTACTCGGCCGCTGGCATCTTTTCTGCCCAATATATCCGAGATAGGTGCCTCGCATATTACCCGGATTGGGTGTTCTTGAAAATAATGTTTCAGCTTCTTTGCTGCCATATATACCCCATATGTCATCTTCTGATAATGCGGGTAATTCTGCTTCGAGACAGAGAGCACTTCTCTCAAGTAATACACTGGTCTTTGGACTGATTTTCCCCCTTTTTCACGTTCAGCCACTATTACTGCACTTATAACTCTTTTGGTTGCGGCGACATAGAGCAACATTGGCTCTTTGGATAGTGGTGACGCTAATATTGGTGTTGTTGCCAAAATTTTCTTTAATTCAGGGAAAGCGCTATCAGCTTGCTGTGTCCATGTGAATTTGTCTGATTTATTCATCAGCTGATATAGTGGTAGGGCTTTTTTGCCTAGCCGACTAACAAACCTGCTCAAGGATGCCAGGCATCCTGTAAACTTCTGGACATCATTGAGGGTTTTTGGCAATTCCATTCTTTCGATGGCCCTGATCTTTGTCGGTTCAGCTTCGATTCCTCGGCTGGATACAATGAATCCGAGTAACTTGCCAGCCGGGACACCAAATGTACATTTTTCCGGGTTAAGCTTCATCCAGAATCTTCTCAAGTTTGCGAATGTTTGACGCAAGTCCTCAATTAGAGTATGACTTTGTTTGGTTTTTATTACCACGTCATCGACGTATACTTGAACATTTTTGTCCAATTGATCTTGCAAGCATTTTTGCATGCATCTTTGATATGTTGCACCTGCATTTCTCAATCCAAATGGCATGGTGCGATAGCAATAAGCCCCGTAAGGGGTGATAAAAGCTGTCTTTATTTGATCATTTGGATTCAGTGGAATCTGATGGAATCCTGAATACGCATCCAAAAATGACAACAACTCACACCCAGCAGTAGAATCTATGACTTGATCGATCCGGGGCAGAGGAAATGGATCTTTTGGACACGCCTTATTAAGGTTCGTGTAATCAATACACATGTGCCATACCACTGCCACGTTCGGGTCATCTTTTTTCTTCTCGACCAAGACTGGATTTGACAACCAGTCTAGGTGCAGTACTTCCATGATGAATCCAGCAGATAAGAGTCTTGCAATCTCGACAGCTATTACTTTCCTCCTATCTTCGGCAAAGCGGCGGAGGGGGTGCTTTACCGGCTTTGCATCTGGTCTTACATGAAGAGAGTTCTCAGCCAGCTCCCTCGGAACTCCTTGCAAATCTTGAGTGGACCATGCAAAGATGTCCCGATTCTCACGGAGGAAGCTGCTGAGCTCGCTTTCCTATTTATCTGTAAGGCCAGCCCCAATGGTAACTGTGCGCTCTGGGAAATTTTCATCCACCTGCACCTTCTTGGTTTCCTTGGTAGCTTGAAATGACACACTGCCATGCGGGTTGGTGAGTGCCGGCATGGACACTTGTGCTGCTTTGGCCAATGCTGCCACTTCCAACATCTGACTTTTCTCTTGTGCTATGACGAGTGACTCGGCCAGTGAAGATCCGGCTGAGGCACAAGCAATAGATCTTTTGTAATCTCCTTCCACTGTGATTACCCAACATGGGCCTGGCAGCTTCATATTTAAGTAAGCCATATGGGTAGTAGCCATGAATCTTGCCATAGCCGTCCTGCACAGTAAGGCGTGATATGAGCTGACCAGATCTACCACCTCAAACTCTATAGCTTCAGTGCGACAGTTTTTTCTGTTGCCGAATAAGACGTCGACCCAGATCTTGCCAATTGGCTCACAGGACAATCCCGACACAATACCGTGGAAAGTGGTCTTAGTCGGGTCTAGCATGTTCATAGTAATGCCTAATTTGAGCATTGTATCCTTATACATGATGTTGATGCTATTGCCACCGTCAATCAATACTTTTGAAAACTTCACGTTGATATCTGGGCCCATGAATGTTGGATCCAAAACCAGAGCGTATCCTCCAGGGGTTGGCATGATCTTGGGGTGATCTTTTACACTCCAAGTTATCTCTTGCTCAGACCAGTGCATATACTTGGGAATTGCCGGCATCGTGGCATTCACTTCCATCATTCGTCGCTGCTGGCTCTTCTTATCATTTGGCTCTGTGACAAAGACAACATAGCTCTGGTGATGTTCTATGTACTCATTTCTGGTTCCGTGGCCGACATGAGCGTCGTCACCTCTTGGATTGTGCACCTGGTACACATCTTCTCTTCTTTCTTGATTCTGATACCTCGGCTGCCTGTTTTCATATCTGTTATCTGCTCCTACTGCTTGAGCATTTCCTCCTGTAAGTGGTGGAGGAGGAGGTGGTGGAAGCTGCTTATTCGGCGAGTCCACTCTATCTCCTTTCTGAAACCATGTGCATTGCCTCGTTGAGTGATTGGCTGGTTTACTCGGACTAGGCGTGTGAAACTTACACGGCTGATCCAGCATCATCTCATAGGTGTATTTTTGTCGGTCCTCATACTGCTTCCTCTGATCGTATGGCCTTTTGCCGTCGTTCTTTGGTACCCATTGTTGTTGACCATTTGTCCTTTGACGCTAACTGCTTCCAGCATCTGGATGATCCTGACTCACAGCCGCAACTTGAGCCGAACCATAGCTGTAATCCAGCCTCTTGTCTCTTCTCTTGCTTCTATATTCGGATCTCTCCTGGCATCTTTGTGACCCAGCAGCGTCATAGATCTGAGTCTCAGTCATCCCGTCTGCCGACATGAGCAGCGGCTGAGTCGGATCTCCTAACGCATACGAGTCAGCGATTCTTATCGTTTCTGCCAGGCTTGTCGGCATATCTCTTTGTAACCTCTGCCACAGTACACTCCCATGTATACATCCTTGTGCAAACCATGCAATTGCTTGTGACTCGATCACCCCTTCACAAGAGTTACGCATCGTACACCACCTTGTGAGGAATTCTCTGTCTGTCTCATTCGGTCTTTGCTTGCACATTGCCAGTTGCTGTGGGTGATTCGGCCTCTTATAAGTGCTTGTGAAATTGCTCACGAAAGCGTCGTGAAAATCAATCCAACTGTTGATGCTTCCGGGTGGCAAATTGTTAAAGCATACCCGAGCTAGTCCTTCCAGCATCTGCGGCACGTAACACACTGCCCATCTCAAGTTTCCCTGCGTGATTTTCACAGCGGTTCCATAATCTATAAGCCAGTCTTCTGGCTTTGTGCTTCCATCATACGTTTTTGTCCCTCTGTCCAGCTGGAAATTTGGCACCGGTGGCTCCTTCATGATCCTTGGGCCAAAGCACGGTAGACCCTGCGGACCTTGTGATTCAATTATCTCTGCCATCTTTATGCGGTCAAACTTCAGCCTGGCATCATCCGGCTGAAGGTTCCTGCCTCCAAATATTTCTCCCATTGCTTGATATGCATGATCTGGAAGCTCATACCCGTCATTTACCATGGCCGAGTAACCATCATTATATTTATTCGCGTTCGGGTCAGCAGGCTGTTGAACTGCTTTTCCTGCGCTTTGTTGTCTTCTTTCCGGCTAAGCTGGTGCGTTATTCGGAGCTGGATTTCCTCCTCCTGCCGAGTGAGTTGCGCGTCGAGTATGAGGCGCAAAATTTTGCCCTCCGTTGCATTTCTCTGCCTAGTTTTTTCCTGGTTTTCATTTTCTCGGGGATTATTTATTTTTTCCCCTTGCCCATGCGCCGGGTTTCCTTGAATCATTGCTGGATCATAGGCGACCATCTGCTTGTTCCTTCCTGAATCCACACTTTTTTCTTTTCTCGACTTGGGTGCCGCTCCAGGTGAGGATGCCGTGTGCCCAGCCGATCTTGCCGGGACAGGAGTTGCCGAGTCAACCAGCTGTGACCTCCCTGCTATACCTAGATTTGCTCTGTAATATGCCTCATTCAGCATGCTGGCTACTCTCACTAACTCGTTGACTCATTCTTTCTGCCTTTTCTTTGCTTCCCTCTCCAAGTGGGGTAATTCTGCCATTGCTGCTTCTACTGCTCCCAGATTAGCTAATACTGTGTTTTATGTTGGACACATGGCCGTCTCATTGCTGTTCTCTGGCGTTATCTTCGATGTCGCATCTGCCAGCTCTTCATTGAGGTTCCTTCCTCTCAATCTCATTGCATCAACCCTGGTCTTTGCGCCCTTGACTCGATTCGCCGAGTTAAGCTCTCGGATAGTGATATCCACGTCCTGCTATAACTACACTAGCTCTTTGGCTTTCTCCAGGACTTTTATCCTGGCTTCTTCCAACTCGTATTGCACACGCGCCGGGTCAGTTGCTTGTGCCACTGGCTCTGCCAACTTGTCTATCGCTTCTTGCAGCTCCTTAGCCCTTTTGCTCCTAGCTATATTCTCTTGTTTTTCCAGCGGTGCCTTTGTTGTTCTTACAGCCCTTGGCATTCCCTCATGATTTCCTCCCTTTGTGTTCTCATTCACTACTGGAACTACTAGGGGGGCCGTGGGATTTGGTGCTGTCATCATTACCTCCACGGAGACGAGTTGTGAAGTTTCCCATCGACAGGAATCACTGGTGGATCCGGCGCCAGGATGACGCGCTCAGGATATGCGCGCTCCACGCGCACCGCGACGTAGACCTGGTGCTCGCCGAACTTGATGAAGCGACCGCCCCTAGGGAACGGCTTGGTCTCGAAGCAGCCCGCGTTGTCGCTGACGAAGTTGAGCGCTCCAAACCTTTGGATGAGGCCGGAGTAGACACGCTCACCGGTCTTGGCGATAATGTTGCCCTTCCGGATGAAGACTCCATCAAGCACCTGCTTCTTCCCCACGGTGGGCGCCAACTGTCGTGGTGGTGGCACGGCAGATGCCATGGGTAGGCTTAAGTTGGGGGTCGAATGGGTGCTTGTAGTCACCGGGGAGGGAGTGCACGGTCGAGACATGCACGAAGAACAAGAAGAACTCTCCACACTTGGAAATTTGATTGATACCCCAAAGATTACAAGTGCTGCTTGAGCTGTATGCGCTTGAGTACACAGCACTTGTTCCCTACTTGGTCCAACCTCCCTCTACTACTGCTATGCCCTCCCTTATATAGGCAGTGCAAGCTAGCTAATACCCCTTTGGGTTCTAGGGTTTACTGTTTGGATCTTGGTCCCTACAATGTGGGCTGGGTCATGGGCTTGCCCTAAGCCCAGAGGCCCGGTCCATAAAGCTTGACAGCTAACGGTCTTCTGGTACGCTGCTTCTTGTTCTTTTTGGCGTCACGCTGTTACTTTGTACGTCAACGCGTGCTTTGGACGTCACCCGGCTCCTTTTGTGTCACACGGCGTCGCCCTTCTCTTTTGACCATGCTTTACCATGGTTCCTCCTGAACCTTACTCGGAAAGGTGCCTCGTGTCCTTCTTAACTCGGCCCTTCCTCGGTCGACTCGGCTCGTTGGAACCTGCAAGGGTTACAACTTTGTCCTATATGGGCCGAGATAGTTTGTATCTCGGCTCTCATGTTTATATTACCCGGCCGTTCTTACCCGGCCTGGTTCCTTTTTTACTCGGAGCCGACCCAGCTGCGCTATGTTTCCCCTCTCGTGACCCTACCGGGCGTTATCCCCCCAACAGGACTAGAGGCCCTCTCTCCACTAGTGCGATGAGGGAGAAAAAATATTTATTTTAGTTGGGCCTATCGTTACAACTTGAACCGGTTCCATACAGTGTGGTGTCGTAACAAATCATCTTTTTGTTGAATCGGCGTCATAGTGTGGCTTGTGTGAAGTTGAGAATGTCCCTTTGTAAATTTCATGGGATAATTCTTGAAAGAGACTCGTTTCCATCCTGTGCACGATGAACTACCTGTCCTGGTGTCTCCCATGCCCATTTCTCTTGGGGCAATTGCATCTTACATTGCCAGAAACCTGTTGTAAGAAAACATGCAACAACTAACTGTCTTCTTCGTCCTACATATATTTGCAAGGTAGTGGGCTGTTACAAGGACGCCAATATTTGGCAAAGACATTTCCTTAGGTATGTACTTGTTCTATCTATCTCTTTGAAGTTCAAAATACCATCATTTAAAGTTTAAGTTAGTACTTACAGTTGTACATTTTGACGGTGACACTATGGTAGAACACTTTAGTTTGGGACGGTGTCGATCACATGTAGCTGATCGTGCTCTTCTTTTGTTCTTCCAAACACAAATTTGGGGTGGTACTTGCTTTGTTCTTTAGTGGAGAATATAAGCAATAAAACTGTAACAAAAAGAAAGATCGTCAAACACCACAGTTAGAGATATATCATAAAGAGTTTCAGAGTGAGGTTAATGGTTCAACACAATAAAGGCTAGTAAAAAACCTAATTTATAGGTGGATATTTTTCACTCGGTCTAGCTAAGACATCTCACATAGCAATGCCACCATAACTTACCAGAAACAGAGATTTATAGATTTATTCGCCATGTTTACCGGAAGGCTTGTTCAGTAGACTTCTTGTTTCTTATCATGATTAGTGACGTTCTAGGAGCTACTTGATCTTGGAAAAGCCACACATATTCACATACTATTTATTGATTAGTTTATATTGTGAATTTTTGGTATCTAAATGATGGAAATCTTGAAAGGGCAATCGTCCATGTGGCAAGTTTTTTTTTCGAGAAAGGATGCACCCAACCTTTACACCAATAGATGCATACGACCTTCTATTACTTCCATGTGGCACACATGTCAATTTCCTTAGTTGTTGGTTTTAGTAGAAAGTTCCATTTTGTAGATTGGTTGTGGATGATGAGTTCAATTTGCAAGTACTTTGGGTGCTTTAGAATACTTGTAATCTGACACATTTACCTTACCTTGAACACTTGGTTTCATTATCTTTGCCCATAATTTTTTTAAATTATTGCAAGTTTAGGGGATCTTAACCGGTGACGATCTGTATTGGTTGCTGAACAAGCATATTGATTGCGTGCATCTGTTGATATCTTTGAACTTGACTAGGATGGTCAGAGGCTATATGGCCAATATGCCTATATGCCTATTTTGAATGAAATTTGGTTTTTTGATCTTTTTTATTTTTCTTATAAATTTTTGTCATTATAGGGTGAGTCTCACGATGCTTTTTAGAGTAAATTCCAGGGACAATGTATCCTAGAAATTAGGGGCATTATTATGTACACACTGAAACTGTAATCTGATGATGTCGCATCACCTCAAATTGTATCGACTGAATACTATTACCTCTGTTCTAGGATGTAGTATGTTTTAGTTGGTAATTTAGAATACCAAAACATACTATTAGGAACAGAGGTATTATTATTACATGTGATTTTCTTATTAATTTGTTTGCCTTGTTGATAGCAGTGTACAACGTTTATCCCCTTTGAGATCCAAAGTTTCCACCACATCGGATATGTTTGGGAGATGGATAAAATCATTTCCTTCTAATCATCTCAATCAAGAATTGGCAGATTAAGCAGATACCAAGGCATAGCCAAGGAGACATCCTCTGGCTTTGACTCACATGGAGAACTACAACTCGTCTTCTGGCGGTAAATGATTTCGAGTCTGATGAGCACAATGTTCCTCATGCCTCTCAAACCTACTAATTCCACGTCAATATTCTGTCTCATCAACATGGTCATATATAGCTTAAAACTCGCTCTAGGTTGTATGAGCTCTTCACATTATGTTACTTTTTATATAGGAGGAATGGGTTTAGTTTAATGCATCTGCATGCATCGACCCATGGGAGCACATGTTGTTCAGAAGTGTCAAATTTTGTTACAAGAAGTGACATAAAAAGGCAATGACAACCCATGCCATTTCCACATCTACTTTGGTAAAAAAACACTCTTATTACTCCAAATATAGTCATCGAAATTTGAAGGGAGTAGGTGGTCATGACAGTATGTTTTTGCCTTCTCTTGCTACCTATGTCCCATGCTTTTTGCCACTCGGCGGGGGCTGCGGAGGGGCGTGGTGCTGGCCCCTCCCAGGTCAGATTTGGATCTTTGGGTCTTGGACCTTCCGGGCCTCCTCTCGGTGGCAGATGGTGGGCTGCGGCGCGGTTTCCCTTGCCGTGCTCTTCTTGTGGCGGTGTTCTTTGGCAGACGGCATTCCAACGGTGACCTGGATGGCGGCGGGGCGATGGCATTGCTGATTGGCAGTGGTGGTGGCAGATACGAGCTTGGCCAACGGCTCCAAACCCTAGATCTGGGCCCGACTTGGGTTTGGGCGGGCTAGTTCGCTCTCAGGTCGCTGCCATGGTTGGTTAGGCGAACGCTTCGAGATAGGGGGAGCGGCGATGCTAATACATCGGCTGCAGCGCAGTAGAGGGGGCTTCAACGGGCCTGATCTATAGGCTTGGCCGGGCCTAGTTGGCCTGGTATGCTCTTGCTGCTACGTCCGGTCTGCTACCGCTTTGGCGATGGAGGTCGGTCTCTCCCACGCAGCAGCGGTGCCACTGTCCCTGTTCTTCGGTGGGTTCCTCGCGCCGACCAACTTCGTGGTGTTTGCCATGGTGAGATGCTGAGGAAGACGGCAAGGCCGTTTTAGCGCATGTTGGCGGACGGAAAGTTGGTGGATGATGTCTACGCACTTCTATTCCTGTAGACAGTTGTTGGGCCTCCAAGTGTAGAGGTTTGTAGAACAGCACCAAGTTTCCCTTATGTGGATCCCCCAAGGTTTATAGAACTCAGGAAGGAAGTGGTCAAAGGTATTCCCTCTCAAGCAACCCTGCAATCAAGATACAAGAAGTCTCTTGTGTCCCCAACACACCCAATACACTTGTCAGGTGTATAGGTGCATTAGTTTGGCGAAGAGATAGTAATATACAAGTGGTAACGATGCCAGAAAATAGCTTTTGACTTGTTGACGTGGGGTAACGTGTGTGAGTGCCAGAAAATATCTTGACGGTGAGGTGAAGACTAAAGGCAAAAGAATGGAAGCAAGCAAACATGCAATAGATCTAGTAGCAAACGGTGTTTCAATGTTTAGAAACAAGGCCTAGGGATCATACTTTCACTAGTGAACACTCTCTCATATAAATATCCTCTCTTCATGATACTACTCTTAACTAATCTCCGGTTGGACACTCTAATCCACGGTAGGGCCTTCAAAAGCACACCTCAAAGTCCGCCTTTCCCAATCTATATAACCCCACACTGTCACCTTGAGCGCTAGATGGTTCCAACAAACACCACAATTTCATAGAGACATCCAATTCCAAATATAACTCATAACAAATATATATAATCTAGCTTAAGTGCCACACACGGCGTGCACGCTGTCACTTTCACACACGTGGGGAAAAGCATAGATCTATTAAAGCATGATGAGTATTTATGTAGACTCTCTCCTAAGTGCCACCATGGCGTGCACGCTGGCACTTTCACACAATGGGGAGAGCAGAGATCTATTGAAGCACTTGAATAGCAGAGTAGATCTACATGATTACAAAGCTCATGACCCCAACATGATCACGCATAGAGAGAGACAGAGAGATGAACACATAGCTACCGGTAGAGCCCTTAGCCTCGAGGAAGAACTACTCCCTCCTCATCATGGGAATCAGCAAAGGCGATGGAGATGGTGGTGGAGATCGATGGAGATGGATCCGGGGGCACTTCCCCGGCCCGGCAAGGTGCCGGAACAGAGGCTCTCTGTCCCCCGAATCTCCCCTTTGGTGGCGGCAGCGCATCGGAACATTTCGTGGCTTTCTGGTCGGGTGATCTAGGGTTTTCTCCTCGGGAGGATTTTATAGGCGAAGGAGGCAAGGCGAGGAGGCAGCCAGGGGGCCCACACCCCCTGTGGGCACCACCAGGGCTAGCCCGCGCCTAGGAGGGTGTAGCCACCCTGGAGTCCTCCTCCACCTCTGCTTCGTGGTTCCGTGTTGCTCCGGGAAAAATAGGAAGATTGGCTTTTGTCTCGTCGAATTCCGAGAATATTGATTTTATTTCTTTTCTGGAACCAAAAAACAGAAGAAAACAGGAAACTGGCACTATGGCATCTTTTCAATAGGTTAGTTCCATAAAGTGTATAAAAACACCTCAAAGTGTAGACAAAGCAAAGCAAAGTAGATACTAAACAAGCATGGAACATAAAAATTTATAGATACGTTTCCGACGTATCAAGCATCCTCAAGCTTAACTCCTGCTCATCCTCGAGTAGGTAAGTGATAAAAAAGAATAATTTTTGAGGTGACATGCACCATCACAATCAAGATCAAACCACTTGCAAGAATTGAAAGCTGGGATCAAAGAACTCTAAACATGAGCATGAAAGATGGAGTTCTAACAGTAAGGCAAAGTAACTATGCATGCAACATGAAAGGCTACAAATAAAGATCATGAATAACATGCATTGAAAAACGTTTGTTTGTTTCACATACAGAAAACATGGCATAATGGCAATCAGCTTGTCCCTCATAGTGTACCAAAACATAAATGCATAGGACAGCTTCAAACTTCATAAGGGAGACTAGATACAAATAGCACAAGAACAAGTAATATCAACAATATGAATCAATCAGTAAGTCTTGGGACAATGCACATAGAACTAAGAATGGCAACTATGCTCTCATAATTGGTGCCTATGGATAGAAGGTGGAGACTCAATATAATAGTGGAAGAAAGGCCCTTCATAAAGGGAAGCAGTGATTTTAAGTTTCAAAAAGAACTTCCAAAAATTATGGTACTTGTTAGCTTTCAGCCCTCATTGGCCGTATCATAAGCATCTTGAAGTGATTAAGTCTAAAGTGAACAAACTATGGAGTATATGCTTGACAAAGTATAAGTTGGCAATCTCATGTCCCTTGAATATGAGGGCAACACCTCATGCTACTCAACTTCAGTCACATGTAAGTTCTTGGCATAGTAAGTACATGCGTATTATAGAGAACCGCCAACGGGGTACCCCTTGCATATGGTACAGGAGCTATCCCATAACCAAAATGACAAGGAAAGCAGAAAATGAGCATCTCAGCGATCTTTTTATTTACTATGTGCATAGCTTTTTATTGAGGATGCTTCACAGATAGCTCATTATGGTGATGGTGCAAGTTTCCACCATGATTAGGCATGGCTTAGGCTAGCGGCCTAGGCGTT
The DNA here is from genome assembly GCA_023614405.1 of Avena insularis. Classification (NCBI taxonomy): domain Eukaryota; kingdom Viridiplantae; phylum Streptophyta; class Magnoliopsida; order Poales; family Poaceae; genus Avena; species Avena insularis. The sequence goes on along the minus strand of CM042697.1, from coordinate 460,902,601 downwards.
TATCTAACACAAAATACATAACTCCATGGACTTACAAGCTTCCTTTTTATTTCACACCGGTGACATCCACAGACAAAAGAGCATGACATCAACTAAGTACAAAGTACAAGTGCAATGTTGAAAACGTTCCCCATGACAACATGGTTTTGCTAATTCCAACGTATAAGTGCAAGCATATACAACATATACGACCCAATGGTTCAAGTTTATTAGGGGCAATGAATAAAAAGTGTGCCATCAAGTTCGTGAGGGCTTTAATCAGTAAGTTTTCACATAAAAAAATACTTTTTAATTGGAAGATAGCTGAAAACAAGAATATACTTGGAATGGTGTAACACACCATGCATAGGAATTTATAGTGGACACTTTGGAATAACTTGGTTTCTTGGGATTTGGAAGCATGAGTAGAGCTTACTCAGCAAAAGTGAAGGCTAGCAAAAGACTGGGAGAGACCAACTAAGAGAGCAATAATGGCCATAATCATGCAGAGAGACAAAACATTACTAATCAAAGCATAGAGTGGTAATACAAGTCAAGGACTAAATGATCATAGAGGCTATGGTGACTTGTTCATAGTCATAACATGGTGTGAGCATGTGCCAAGTCAACCCAAACAAAGCATCAAAGGAGAATACCACAATACTATGCTTTTGTATGCTAAAACAACGCATGATTCTTTCAAGGCACACTAAGGCTGGTCATAGTGGAAAGTAACTTAGAGTAGTAACATGCATATGTTATTAGTCTAAGTTACTACCTTCATAGTGGAAAGTAACTTAGGTGTGGTAACATGCAATGTCACATTAATTAGATTGTAGACACACTTTGTATTGGTATGTGTGATGTTACAGTAACATAGCTAGTTACTCAATCTATCTCTCTCTTCATTAAATCATTTCCACATAAGCAAAAATGCTGACTAGGACTCTTAGTTACTAGTGAAGTTACCCCCACTATGACCAGCCTAAGCAATCTCAATTGATTTTGATCAAGTCATGATATTGCAATAATCACTAAGAATAAGGTCAAAACAACATCTAGCATTACATGATAAAGTCTAAGCCATAGTCAAAACAAGCTCCCTTTGTACCACTTAAGCAAGAAGCTTCCTACTATTTTTCCAACACCAATTGACTTATTTGAAACAAATCACAAATATAATAATCAATAAAGACCAGTGAGCTTTTCTCACAAATCAACAAATAAGAACTAAAAAGTTCTAAGCTGAAATCACAAGAAAACTAAGGCTAAACACAGTGCTAGCAAAAGAGAACACTCACAAAACAATAAGAGTGAAAACTAGAGTGTTCTAGGCAATAAAAACATAGTGTATCTCTCTCCAAAAGATGTGTGCTGAGCTCCAACCAACTTAATCAAGCAAACTAAGCAAACGAAAACAAAAACGAAAACTAAGACGCTCCAAGAACAACACAACAGTACATGAAACAATAAAAACGAAGTGTCTAGAAAGACTTGAGCTTTTTATTGATGAAGAAGGGGATGCCTTGGGCATCCCCAAGCTTTGACGCTTGTACCTCTTGGATATTTATTGGAGTGACACCGGGGTGGCATCCCCAAGCTTGAGCTTTTGTCCATTCTGCATCCCATTACATCATTCTTTCTCTACACCTGAAAATTTTCCTTCATACAAAACTTCACACAATCTTCATTGCCAACATTAGTGTATTCAAAAGATAATAGACCCTTGGGTTTAGCTTTAGAACAGCAAAACTTTCACTAAAAACACAAGCTACTGAAACAACTTCCTTTAAAAAGCTCAATTCCCCAAAAGAGAACTCAAAAAGAAATCGATAAGGAGCAAATGCAAATAATGGCAGAAATCTGTCAAAACAGACCAACAGGTAGAAAACGATTTTTTTGAAGCCCTTCTGTTTCTCAAATAAAAAAGTGTTGAACTAACTAAAGTTATCTAACATACTGGGGGATTTATTCGTAAAATATAAGCTCAATCGGACTTACAGAGATTCCTCACTAATTTTTATGGTGGAGCACAAAAATCTGTTTCGGGACAACAACTCCCCAAATCTTACTTCCCTCTCATTAGAGGTCATTCTTGGCACAAAAAGCAAACAAAAAGGATAAAGAGAGGTCATTACTGAAGTAATGACTTCCAAGACTCAAGAAAACTCTTGAGTTATCTCCCAACAAGTACTTTTCTTTACTGCCTTTAAGTTAGGCTTGATAGTTTGAGAAGATGCTCACATAAGAAATATGAATTGAAGTAAGAGAGAGCATCAAGCAACAAATTCAAAACACATATAAATCTAACCCACTTCCTATGCATAGGAATCTTGTAAAGAAACAAGTCATGAAAGCACAAAGCAACAAGCATAGGAAAGCAAAACAAGTGCAACTTCAAAATTTTCAACATAAAGAGGGGAAACTTAATATTTTTGAGATGCATAAGACCATGTTTCCCTCTCTCATAATAACTTTCAGTGGCAAAATGAATAAAGTTAACAATATAACTATCACATAAAACATTCTTATGATGAGCCACATGCATAAAATGATTATTACTCTCCACATAAGCAAAGGCATTCTTATTAATTATAGTGGAAGAAAATTCAACAAAATAGCTATCATTATTATTCTCATCACCATAATCATCAAATATAGGAGGCATATTGTAATAACAATCAATTTTCTCCTCAATAGTAGGTGGATTGAAAATATCATAATCATCATATATTGGAGGTAAACTATCATCAAAGAAAATTTTCTCCTCTGTGCTTGGTGGACTAAAAAGACCATCCTCATCAAAACTAGCGTCCCCAAGCTTAGACTTTTCCATAGCGTTAGCAATTATGGTGTCCAAAGAATTCATACTAATAACATTGCTATTAGCATGCAAATAAAGCTCCATAGGTTTTTTAATTTTCTCTTCAAACACTTCATGTCCTAACTCAAGATAAATACTATAAAGCTCTCTAATTTTGTTGTTGTTTTCCATTAAGCTGAACTAGTGAAAACAAGAAACAAAAAGACAAAATTGCAGGATCTAAAGGAAATAACTTTGAGCACTCACACACCAGGTTGGGAGTACCTTCTACCTTACCTCCCCGGCAACGGTGCCAGAAAATAAGCTTATGGCGTGGAGGAAAGGTAAAAGCCCAAAACCTCCCCGGCAACGACGCCAGAAAATAGCTTGATGTCTACGCACTTCTATTATTGTAGACAGTTGTTGGGCCTCCAAGTGCAGAGGTTTGTAGAAAAGCAGCAAGTTTCCCTTAAGTGGATCACCCAAGGTTTATCGAACTCAGGGAGGAAGTGGTCAAAGGTATTCCCTCTCAAGCAACCCTGCAATCAAGATACAAGAAGTCTCTTGTGTCCCAACACACCCAATACACTTGTCAGGTGTATAGGTGCACTAGTTTGGCGAAGAGATAGTAAAATACAAGTGGTAATGATGCCAGAAAATAGCTTCTGACTTGTTGTTAATGTGGGGTAACGTGTGTGAGTGCCAGAAAATAGCTTGACGGTGAGGTGAAGACTAAAGATAAAAGGATGGAAGCAAGCAAACATGCAATAGATCTAGTAGCAAACGGTGTTTCAATGTTTAAAAACAAGGCCTAGGGATCATACTTTCACTAGTGAACACTCTCTCATATAAATATCCTCTCTTCATGATACTACTATTAACTACTCTCCGGTTGGACACTCTAATTCGCGGTAGGGCCTTCAAAAGCACATCTCAAAGTCCGCCTTTCCCAATCTAGATAACCCCACACTGTCACCTTGAGCGCTAGATGGTTCCAAGAAACACCACAATTTCATAGATACATCCAACTCCAAATATAAATCATAACAAATATATATAATCTAGCTTAAGTGCCACACATGGCGTGCACGCTATCACTTTCACACATGTGGGGAAAATCATAGAGCTGTTAAAGCACAATGAGTATTTATGTAGACTCTTGCCTAAGTGCAACCATGGCGTGCACGCTGTCACTTTCACACACATGGGGAGAGCATAGATCTATGGAAGCACTTGAGTAGCAGAGTAGATCTACTTGATTACAAAGCTCATGACCACAACATGATCACGCCTAGAAAGAGAGATGAACACATAGCTACCGGTAGAACCCATAGCCTCGAGGAAGAACTACTCCCTCCTTATCATGGGAATCAGCAACTATGATGGAGATGGTGGTGGAGATCGATGGAGATGGCTCCGGGGGCACTTCCCCATCCCGGCAGGGTGCCGGAACAAAGACTTTCTGTCCTTCGAATATCCCCTTCGGTGGCGGCGGCGCAGCGGAACTTTTCGTGGCTTTCTGGTTGGGTGATCTAGGGTTTTCTCCCCGGGATGCTTTTATAGGCGAAGGAGGCAAGCGAGGAGGAAGCCAGGGGTCCCACACCCCTATGGGCGTCACCAGGGTTGGCCCATGCCTAGGGAGGTGCGGCCACCCTGGTGTCCTCCTCCACCTCTGCTTCGTGGTTCCGTGTTGCTCCAGGAAAAATAAGAAGATTGGCTTTTGTCCCATCCAATTCCAAGAATATTGATTTTCTGGCTTTTCTGGAACCAAAAATAGAAGAAAACAGGAAACTGGCACCATGGCATCTTGTCAATAGGTTAGTTCCAGAAAGAGTATAAAAACACCGCAAAGTGTAGACAAAGCAAAGCAAAGTAGGTACTAAATAAGCACGGAACATAAAAAATTATAGATACATTTCTGAAGTATCAGTGGAGTGCTAGGATTGGCTGGGGTTTGGGTCTTTGGGGGGTCCGAAGAAATCCTTGCCGGCCAGGCTGGCTCCGGCATGATGACATCTTCGGGAGCCACCTTTCTTCTTGAAGGGTGCCGAATGTACCCTTTTCTTACTCCCTTGAGTGTACCGGGCGATGTCCTAGGAGAAGTCCGGGCAGCAGCAGCATCATCGTCGTGCCCCTTCTTGAAGGTGTTGCTTGGTACACAACAATTCGGAGGCATAGGATCACGGTGGGACTTTTTTGGAGGGCAGAGCAGTTGCAAGTCTTAGTCAGTGGTCGATCCGGTATTGTTATGCATTTCTTTATTTTTCTTTCTTTTTTATTTTCTCTTGGGCTCTTGCTTGCGCTATTTGGCCCTAGCAGTGCTTGATACGTCGGAAACGTATCTATAATTTTTTATGTTCCATGCTTGTTTAGTATCTACTTTGCTTTTCTTTGTCTACACTTTGAGGTGTTTTTATATGTTTTCTGGAACTAACCTATCAACAAGTTGCCACAGTGCCAGTAGCCTGTTTTAGGTTCTAGAAAGGCAGAAAATCAATATTCTCAGAATTGGACAGGACAAAAGCCAAAGTCAATATTTTACCATGGGCGACACGGAGTCTAAATGCCTAGGCCAGCCCTGGCCACGCCTAGGAAGGGTGTGGCCCCCCTGGCCGCCTCCCAGCCTTGCCTCTTTGCCTATAAGAAGCCCCCAATGCAGAAACCCTAAGTATCTGATCAATATTCCACGAAACTGTTTGTAGCCGTCGCCACCATCGTCCCTAGATCGGGGGGATCTAAAGTTCTTCCCGGCACCCTACCGGAGGGGAAATCATCCCGGAGGCCTTCTTCTCCAGTATGAAGCATGAGTAGTTCCAAATTGGACTAAGGGTCCATGTAGTAGCCAGATGGTTGTATCTCCTCCTTGTGCTTTCATGTATCAGATCTTGTGAGCTCCGTTCATGATCAAGATCTAATCTATTTGTAATCATGCATGTTATGTTTGCCGGGATCCAATGGATATTGAGATTATTATGTTAGTTTGGTTAATGGTTTTGTCTATATGATTCTATCATGTCTTTGTTGTTTGTGATCTTGCATGCTCTCCGCTGTTAGTAGCTATCTTGGCCAAGTAGTTCCTAGTGACTCCAAGAGGGGGTATTTATGCTCGATAGTGGGTTCATGCCTCTAGTTTCCAAGGGAAGTGACAGAAATCTCTTCGGTTGTAGATGTGCTGTTGCCAGTAGGGAGAAAACAACGGTCTCTTGTTCATGGAGCAAGTGGACTGTTTACCTTACACACTTTGCTTAAAGTAGTTGTCTGTTGCTTGCAATTTAATACTGGAGGGGGTTCGGATGATAACCTGAAGGTGGACTTCTAGTCATAGATGCAGTTGGATGGCGGTCTATGTATCTTGTTGTATTGCCCAATCGAATCTCATAGGATCTTTCTTTCTAGTATTGCATTGTTATGCCTTGCTCAGTTCCTGTCAATTGCCCTGCTGTAATTTGTTTACCCTTCATGCCGTGTTGTTTATCTAAGGAGAGCATCTCTAGTGAACTATGGATCCCGCTCCAATCTTTACCATTGATACATCTTCCATTGTTACTGTTTACTTGCTGCAAACCACCATTACCTTCCACACCATACAGGTAATCCTTTGTTACAGCAAACCCGTGAGCTTGACAACCTCACTGATTCGTTGGGACAAAGTCTTGAGTTTGTGTTGTGCAGGTTTCCACATTGCTTGCAACACCTTTGAGACGTTTCCTTCCTCCTTCTGGTTTGATAACCTCGGTATCTACTGAGGGAAGACTTGCTGTTGTGCTCATCACACCTTGCTCTTGGGGTTTCCAACGAAGTTCTCCACGTCGAGCACCATCAAGCTTTTCTGGCACCGTTGCCGAGGAGGCTGAGGACGTCTTCACAAGGGGAGTCCTCCACTTCCTTTCTCTTTACTTTGTTTTTAGTTTGCTTTGTTTATTTTGCTTGGTTTTGTTTGCCTCTTTTTTATCAAAAACTCCAAAAAAAATTAGTTTAGTTTGGTTTGCTTTCTTTATTGAAAAACACAAAAAAATTAGTTCCTTCTCTGTTGCTGCTATTTTTGGCTTGCCCCACCTTTGCCAAAATGAACTCTGCTAAGAACACCAAGTTGTCTGACTTCACTATCACCAACAACAATGATTTCCTCAGCACTCCTATTGCTCCACCTGCTCCTCATGCTACCTTTTATGAAATTAAGCCTGCTTTGTTGAATCTTGTGATGAGAGAGCAATTTTCTGGTGCTAGCTCTGATGATGCTGCTGCCCATCTCAATAGCTTTGTTGAAATTTGTGAGATGCAAAAGTATAAGGATGTAGATGGAGATATTATTAAGCTCAAGTTGTTTCCTTTCTTCTTGAGAGGAAAAGCTAAAGAAAGGTTGCTATCTTTGCCTAGAAATAGTATTGATTCTTGGATTAAGTGCAAAGATGCTTTTATTGGAAAGTACTACCCTCCTGCTAAGATTATATATATGAGAAGTGATATTATGAAATTTAAATAACTTGATAATGAACATGTTGCTCAGGCTTGAGAAAGAATGAAATCTTTGGTTAAGAATTATCCCACTCATGGACTCACTGCTTGGATGATTATCCAGACTTTTTATGCAGGTTGAACTTCTCTTTAAGAAACCTGTTGGATTCAGCTGCTGGAGGTACCTTTATGACCATCACTTTGGGTGTTGCAACAAAACTCCTTGATAATATGATGGTTAACTACTCTGAATGGCACACTGAAAGGGCTCCACATGGTAAGAAGGTAAATTCTGTTGAAGAAACCTCCTCTTTGAGTGATAAGATTGTTGTTATTATGGCTATGCTTGTTAATGGGAAAGCTCCTTTAGATCCTAATAATGTTCCCTTAGCCTCTTTGGTTGCTCAAGAAGAGTAAGTTGATGTGAACTTCATTAGAAACAACAATTTCAACAACAATGCCTATAGGAATAATTTTGGTGGTAACAACAATTATAGGCCTTATCCTCCTAATAATGGCAATACCTATGGAAGCTCCTACAACAATGCTAGAAGTGCTCCCTCTGAACTTGAAGTCATGCTCAAAGAATTTATTAGTAAACAAACCACTTTCAACAAGACTATAGAGGAAAAGCTTTTAAATGTAGAGAAAAATATATCCTCTTTGTCTGAAGCACAATCCTCCTTGGTTAACAAAATGGATGCTAAACCTGAAACCATGGAAAGTACCTTTTCTGCTACTCATGCCATACAAGTTACTATTGATGAAAATGTTAGATTGTTAGCCCAACTTCATGCTAAGTGGGAAAGGGAAGCTGAAATTGATAGAAACAATAGTGTGTGCACCATCACCACTAAACAATAAGAAGTCCCTATTCCTCCTCCTAGAATGCCTAAGCCTAATGAGTCTACTACTAGTGATGCTAAGATTGACTTCGATATAGATGGTTGAAATATTTATGAAGTGATTATGTTCTTGCAAAAGCTTGCTAGAAGTCCTGATGCTAGTGATATGCATGTTGCTTTCACCAAACACATTACTGATGCTCTTGTTAAGATTAAGTAAGAGAAGTTAAAACACAAAGCTTCTATTCCTAGGAAAGTAGAAGATAGTTGGGAACCCATTATTAATATGCAAGTGAATGACTTCGATCTGAAAGCTTCATGTGATCTTGGTTCTAGTGTCTCTATTATGCCTAGGAAGATTTATGAAATGCTTGATTTGCCACCTTTGGAAGATTGTTATTTGGATGTCCCACTTAATGATAATGCTAAGAAGAAGATCATGGGGAGTATTAATGATGTTCTCATTATGGTTAACAATTCTTATGTCCCTATTGATTTCTATGTTTTGGATGTTGAATACAATGCTTCTTGTCCTATTAATTTGGGAAGACCTTTTCTTAGAACTGTTGGTGCCATCAGTGATATGAAAGAAGGCACCATTAAATATCACTTTACATTCAAGAAAGGTATTGAACACTTCCCTATGAGGAGAGAGAAGTTGCTTTTTTGCTCCCCCTTTGAAAGCAAGGTCTGATGTTAATGCTTCCTCATTTGAAAATACTTGATTCTTCTTGCTTCTTGTGCCTAACTTAAAGGCGTTAAAGAAAAGTACTTGTTGGGAGATAACCCAAGAGTTTCCTTGAGTCTTGGAAGTTATTACTTCATTAATGACCTCTCCTTATCCTTTTTGTTTGCTTTTTGTGCCAAGAATGTCCTCTAATGAGAGGGAAGTTAGATTTGGGGAGTTCCTGTCCCGAAACAGATTTCTATCCTCCACCATAAAAATTCTTGAGGAGTCTCTGTAAGTCTGATTGAGCTTATATTTTACGAATAAATCCCCCATTATGTTAGCTACTCCCTCCGTCATGGTTTGGAGGGCGTTTTAGAGAGATTGATGGAACCTAGGTGGGCGCTGATCGGGGCCAGATTTGGGCCAAAAACATGCGCACATTAATTATTCGGCGCCCTATTAAACGTAATTACTCAATAAAAATGAGGAGTTTAGGTGCATGCATTGGTGGAGTTGCATGCAAGAATTAATTCCTTGGCTGCATGGTGTAGGAAGTGGGGAGGAAAAGGGGGCATTAATTCTGTAATTAAGTCTAACGCGCCTAGGATGAGAGGAGTTTTGTAAACGCGTGACTTTTGTAAGACGCCTTCCAAACCATGACGGAGGAAGTAACTTTCGTTAGTTCAATACTTTTTGATTTGAGCAACAGAAGATTTTTGAAAAATCGGTTTCTACCTGCTGGTCTTTTTTGACAGATTTCTGCCATTATTTGCATTTGCTTCTTATCGATTTCTTTTTGAGTTCTCTTTCTGGGAATTGAGATTTTTAAAGGAAGTTGCTTCAGTAGCTTGTGTTTTTAGTGAAAGTTTTGTTGTTCTAAAGCTAAACCCAAGGGTCTATTATCTTTTGAATACACTAATGTTGCTAATGAAGATTGTGTGAAGTTTTGTATGAAGGAAAAATTTCAGGTGTAGAGAGAGAATGATGTAATGAGATGAAGAATGTACAAAAGCTCAAGCTTGGGGATGCCACCATGGTGTCACTAATACGTCCAAAACGTATCTACTTTCTCGAACACTTTGCTATTGTTTTTCCTCTAAACTTGTGCGATTTGGATGCAACTAACATGGACTGACGCTGTTTTCAGCAGAATTACTTTGGTGTCTTGTTTTTGTGCAGAAATTGAACTATCAGGAAAAATCCCAGAAAATATGCCAAAAACTATTTCTCACCAGAAGATCCACAGAGACAGAAGGGGAGACAGAGGGGAGGCCTGGGGGGCCCAGACCCACCCCAGGCGTGGGCCCACTGACCTCGCGCTTGGGGGAGGTTTAGCCACCCCAGGCAGCTTCTCGGACTCCCTCCGCGTCTATAAGTTGCCTTCTGACCTAAAAACTTAGGGGGATTCGATATTTTTCTAGAAAGAGTTCCGCTCCGCCGCCGTCACCAGAAACCAAGATTCGGATCCAGAAACTCCATTCTGGCACCCTGCAGGGATGGGGAATTTGGAGAGAATCATCTCCATCGTCATCACCAACGCATCTCCATCAACCACCGATGTTTCCCTCATCCATGAGTGAGTAATCCCCTACTGTAGGCTTGGGGATTGTAGGGATTGGATGAGTTCTATCATGTAATCGAATAAGATCTGTTAGGGGCATAGTGCCTAGTATCTCTATTAGTGCTATTTGACTTTGTTACTTGTTGTTCTTAATGCTTGTCACTAGGGCCCGAGTGCAATGATCTCATATCTGAACTTATTATTGAATCATTATAATAGTATTGTTTATGATCTTATCTGCAAGTTGTGTACACATATCATTGTCCGGATCCAAAGGCCCCAAAGTGACAATAATTGGGACAACCGGAGGGGATGGCTGTGGTGTGAGTATCACATGTGTTCACGGAGTGTTAATGCTTCGCTCTGCATTAATGGGAATTAAGCAGGCAGTGACTGCGGTGAGGTAACGGCGGAGCGCCTCGGCCGCGCGTTGATTGAGGACGAAGCTGACGGGGCGCGGTGGGGTCGAGATGTCAGCGGGTGGGTGCACGTGGGCGTGGTGAGGAAAGGCAGAGACAGAGGTGGTCCGGGTGGGCTGCTTTGTGCTGGGCTGGATTGGTGGCGCCCGGCCCAGTTGGGTTTTCTAAACCCTTTTCTTTTTCTAATTTTATTTTCTGGAATCATTTTCAAATGAATTCAAAAGCATTTGAATTTCAAATCTTTCTGGCCTTTTGTAAAAATGAATCCTGTATAATTTTGAGTATAAAACCATGCTGCTTTGCTGGACTTACATAGTTCCTTTGAATTTTTTTAAAACAATAGTGTCTTAGCACTTGGTTTGATAAAGATTTGAAAAGAGTTTTAAAACCATAGTAGTTTTTGAAATTTCTGTCCAAACTTCAACATTCATCCAAACCAATCCTATGAACTCATTCAATGGTTTTAAAACAAATATTCTCTCTCTTAAGAGTGGCTTTAGATAAATGTTTGCCCACATAAAATAATAGCACTTAGTGCTTCTGTTTTCTTGAAATGAGTTTGAAATTGATCCCTAAATGATATGCATGCATGAATGATATGAAAATGTTTGAAAACATGATTTTAGGGATGTTACACTGCCTCCTCAAAGCCACCTTCTTTCTCTCTCCCGAAAAACACCGGAACACTTGCTCAAGCTCGAGTTCTTGTTGTTCTTTCTCGCGATTTTCGGTCTCCTTGTTCAGCCCATCTCAAGTGCTGATTTTTTGAGGGATTGTTCCTTGGTATGTGCCTCGTCCACTTGTCCAATTAGATTTGTGGTTGGTAGATTGTATCTTGAGTATTTTTCTACTGTAGGTAACAGGTTGTTTGATCTTGCATGCTTGTTCTATGCTTAGAAACTTTGTTTTGATGCATGTGTAGTCCTCTAGCAAGTTCCTATAGTAGTTGCTCATCATTTATCAACTTAGAAATCACTTGGTTTGATGGTTGTTTAAAATTTCAGCAAAGGGAAGTCATGGACCACCATACCTTTGGTGACATATTTGAGAGTGATGCACCTAGAAGGGCAAGGCTCCCAAGGTCATCTACCAGCTCCAGACCCTCATACAATAAGGATCTCATCACTCCGCGGTTTGGTGACGAGGGAGATGAAGGGGATGCTCACCCCTCCACCTTTCCTTGTTAAACTTTCTTGCGAGCTGCTGGGATCCTTAATGATTTCATGGCTTTGATTGAGAGGGCTGGTCTAACAAGTTTCATGCAGGATGAGAGTGCACAATATGCTTCACTTACTAAAACATTTGTGGAGAATTTCTCCTTCACCAATAGTTTGTTCAATTCTTCTGTGTCTTTCAGACTTTATAACAGGGCTCATTCTATGACATTGAAGAATTTTTGCAAGGCCTTGGGACTTGGTACAAAGGGGTCATCAAAGAAGATCACAGCTCTTCCCGCTGATTTGTTGGAACTATACCGAGGAATAACCAATGATGATGACCACAGAGCTTAGTGAGGGAAGATAAAGAACATTCAACTCCCAGCCATCAGGTACTTCACCTACTATCTTACCACCAGTGTTCTTGGTAGGGAGAACACTAGTAATATATCCAACTATCAATTGGCCTTCTTAGCTGCTGCGCTCTACGGTGAGGAGAAGTATGGTTCCCTCATTGCTCGTCGTTTAGATGCTAGAGGACCCATTTATGGGGGAATTATTGCTACTCGTATTGCTACTGCCTTGGGCATTGCTGTTAATCCACATGATATAGTTTTGGCTCCTCAGAGACTTGATCTTGTTGCCATGAAGGCGCACCACTTTGTCACCTCTAGCTCTACTCTTGAGAACTTGGTTTATAGAATGATGTTTACTGACGGGGAAGAGAGAGAGATACCTCTACCCCAAACCACTTTGTTCATTATTTCTCAGGGACCTTGTTCACGCACGAAGGCGGAGATGGATGACAAGCTGCGCTTTCTCAACTTTCACGGGTACTATCAAGGGGGAGCGTCCGCATATGACCCCGCTGTACACTACACAAGGGAGGCCTCGAGCTCGTACCAGGACGAGGAAGTTTCCTCGACATACTACGGAGGTGCATCTACTTGGGCACCATGGGATTGAGCCCCACTTAGGCCAAAAGCCTAAGCTTGGGGGGAGGTACACCTACATCACACTCATCTATATATCATGTTCGGTCGATTTTTTGTATATCCATTGTTTCTCTTTCTTTTTGGTTCTTGTTGCTTCTTTCTCAAAAACACAAAAATACCAAAAATATTTTCGTTGTTTCTCTTGGTTTGTTTCTTTGTTTCTTTGCTTTGGTTTGCCTTAAAATAAAAAAATAAAAAAGATTTTGCTTTGTTTTGTTTGCTTCTTGTTTGCTTGGTTTTTCTTTGTTTGCTTGTTTCTAAAAATCGAAAATACCAAAAATATTTGTTGTTCTTCTTTGGTTTTGTGAGTTCTTCGAGGTTTCAGCCGTCCTCAGTGGATATTGGTTTTCATGTTATCATTCAAGTCACACAAGTGAAGAGCAATAATGAATATTAAGACAACTCGAGGAGTGGTAAGAGGCTGGTAACGAACTCTATTTGTTTCACTTTTGTACATATACTCATCATTGTGAGCATGCTTAGCCTGTTTGTGTAGGGTGTATGTCATTATGGATTCTTAGTAGTTCTTGATTGTGTATGATTAGCTCCAGCTTGCTAATAGTTTGTAGCATGTCATATGAATGTTTGCTTGCATTGTTTTATTCATACTTTGGTATGATATTGTGGTATCCTCCTCTGGCTGTTCATGTGAATCGACTTGGCACATGCTCACGCATGCACATGACTAATCAATAGTCAATAAGCCTCGATGATTTATTTTGCCTCAGAGTTCTTGTATCACTTTCATGCCATAATTAGTCATGTTTTGTTGCAAGCATGATTATGACAGCTATTGCTCTCTGGTTTGTCGCTCCCTCTCTATTGCTAGCCTTCACTTGCACTGGGTATGTGCTCTACCTTTGCTTCCAACTCCCCAAAACCAATATTGCCAGTTGTGTCCACTATACCTACCTATTAGCATAATTTGCTACTTAAGTGCATATTCTATATGCCGTGTTTTCTTCCAAAATAAAATGTTTGTCTGTGTTGAGAAAGTTAGTTAGTAAAGCTCTCACGAACTTGATGGCACACTTTATTCTGTGCACTTAATAATCCTAAACCATTGTGACTAGTCCATGAAAGTTATATGCTTGCAAATTATATGCTGGGAGTCAGCAGAACCGTGTTGTCACGGGGAACGCTTTCAACACCTTTTAGATACATTTATATCTAGTTGATACCTTGCTCTTTTGTTTGCGGATGTCAACGATGCGAAATGAGAGGGGGACTTGTGATGTTGGAGATATGCCCTAGAGGCAATAATAAATGTAGTTATTATTATATCTTTGTGTTTATGATAAATGTTTATATTCATGCTATAATGGTATTAACAAGGAATAATACTTGTGTGATTTGTAAACTTAAATTGAAGTCCCTAGTAAAGCCTCTATACATCACTAGCTTGTTGGTTAATAAATGATTGTGGTTTCCCTATCATGAACATTGAGATGTTATTAACAACAAGATCATATCATTAGGAGAATGATATGGTGGACATACTCCTATAGATAAGAATAGCATAAAGATCAAGTCATTTTTAATAGTTCAATTGCTATATGCTTTCTGATACATAGTAACCTAATTCCTTCGACCATGAGATCATGCATATCACCTTTACCGGATGGATGCTTTGATGACATCAAACACCACACTCAGAATCGGGTGGCTATAAAGGTGGCATTGAGAGTTCGGAAAGTATTGGTTGAGACACATGGATCAAGAGTGGGATTTGTCCATCCATATGACGGATAGATATACTCTGGGCCCTCTCGGTGAAATGTCATCCAATTAGCTTGCAAGCATGTGACTAGCTCACAAGGGATCACATATCACGGGAACGATAAAAGAGTACTTATCGGTAACAAGGTTGAACTAGGTATGCAGAGATACCGACGATCATAACTTCGAATAAGTAAACTATCGTGAGACAAAGGGAAATTGGTATCGTATGTAAGTGGTTCATTCGATCGCAAAGTAATCGTAGAAATATGTGGGATCCATATGAATTTACAGATTCCTCTATTGGTTATTGTTCGGAGAAGTGTCTCGATCATGTCCGCATAATTCACGAACCGTAGGGAGACACACTTAAGGATTCGACGTTGTTTGAGTAGTTATGGAATGATGAGAAAGAGACCGAATGCTGTTCGGAGTCTCGGATGGGATCCGGTATATCACGAGGATATCCGGAATGGTCCAGAGAATAAGATTCATATAAGGAAAGTCCCGTTTCGGAGTTGGAGAATGGTTCCGGTGTTTTCATCGGGAATGTTCTAGAAGGTTCCGGAATGTCCGGCACTCCGGAGGGGAAGGGTACATGAATGTGTTATATCAAGTTGGTATGATTGCATTATGTACTCGGTGTCATCGCTGAACAAAATAGAGGGTTTATTCAAATCCTAGTTTGAAAAGTCAAACGCCAAGTTTGAAGTCAAACGACTATTTTTGGGAAGTGGAGAGGGAGGTGGAAACCGACTTGGGGGAGGAGTTCCTCCTCCCACCGCCAGCGCACCACCAAGCCGAGTTGGGGAGGGACTCCCCTCCCCTTGGCCGGCCCCCTCCACCTATATAAGGAGGGGTAGGGCTCCCCTCCTAGACACACAAGTTCCTACACCTCTAAACCCTAGCCCCAAGCCGCCGCCTAGGTGAAACCCTAGCCGCCGGCCTAGCCCCCTCCTTGGTGTGTCTAAACCCTAGATCGTCAAGGGCTCTCTCATAGTCCACCATACTCGCTCCGACTTAAGGCGAAGCCCTGCGAGACCTCCCCTCTACTTCCTGCACGCCACAGGCCAGGAATCGCGAGGAGAGTGCTACAACCTCCGCTGCCTGCTGAAACAAGGGAGAGGAAGGTCTTCGTCGAGTACCGAACGTGTGACCGACTGCGGGAGCGCTGCCGGAACGCAGCGCCGGAAGGATCGTCTATGCGATCTTGAGATCGGGAAGAGTACGACTAGATCACCCACGAGAATCCGCTCTCGTTAAACACTTTGGAATCTTCGAGGGTGAGTTATTCCATCGACTCGTTGCTACAATCTAGTATATAGATCTTGGCTTGTTTGTTTGTATGCGGTAGAAATTTTTTGTTTTCCATGCTACGAAACCCTACATGTGAGTCCATGGAGTTTGTATTCTATGTTAGAGAAACGCCTGGGCCGCTAGCCTAAGCCATGCCTAATCATGGTGGAAACTTGCAGCATCACCATAGTGAGTCATCTATGAAGCATCCTCAATAAAAACTATGCATATAGTAAATAAAAAGATTGCTGAGATGCTCATTGTCTGCTTGCCTTGTCATTTTGGTTATGGGAAAGCTCTTGTACCATGTGCAAGGGCTACCCCGTTGGCGGTTCTCGGTGATATGCAAATACTTACAATGACAAGAACTTGCCTGGACCCAAAAGTTGAGTAGTATGCGGAGTGGCCCTCGCACTCAAGGGACTTGGGATTTTCAGTATATGGTCTGTCAAGCATATAATTCAGAGTGGAACTCACTTTCACCTTAACCACATAAAGATGCTTATGATAGGGGCAATGAGAGCTCAAAGCTAATGAGTACCTTCCTTTCAGCATTTGGAAGCCTTTCAAACCTTCACAAAACTGTTTTCACAACCTTGTTGAGTCACCACTTATTCTATGAGCACCTTCTTAAGAGCATAGTTG
Source organism: Avena insularis (assembly GCA_023614405.1). Classification (NCBI taxonomy): domain Eukaryota; kingdom Viridiplantae; phylum Streptophyta; class Magnoliopsida; order Poales; family Poaceae; genus Avena; species Avena insularis. The sequence goes on along the minus strand of CM042697.1, from coordinate 460,886,057 downwards.
TCATTCTTGTGTTTGTCTCAAAACTTGGTTAATTATGTCATTACTATGATGCTTGTATCTCTGATATCTTTATCTCTAGTCTTCATGTGAACTTAAGAGGTGCCTTGGCATTTATATTGTGCTCTTCAAACAAAGGCAAGCGAGATACCACTCTATCATACCTTATTATGAGCATTGCAATGTTGCTTATGTTTATGTTTCATTCTACTTATTATTATTTGAGTTGGTTTCTCTTCATAGCTTGCAATGACTATTGAGTAGACTTAGTTGCATACTTCTTATTATGAATTGTCTAAGCATCTACTCCTGTGCTAAGCTTATTTACATCATATGAAGCAATGTGTTCGTGAAAGTTATTTTATCGCACTCAGTTTTCAACTGAATTGCTTGAGGACAAGCAATAAGCTAAGCTTGGGGGGAGTTGATACGTCCAAAACATATCTACTTTCTCGAACACTTTGCTATTGTTTTTCCTCTAAACTTGTGTGATTTGGATGCAACTAACACAGACTGACGCTGTTTTCAGCAGAATTACTTTGGTGTCTTGTTTTTGTGCAGAAATTGAACTATCAGGAAAAATCCTAGAAAATATGCCAAAAACTATTTCTCACCAGAAGATCCACGAAGCTAGAAGGGGAGACAGAGGGGAGGCCTAGGGGGCCCAGACCCACCCCAGGCACGGGCCCATTGACCCCGCGCCTGGGGGAGGTTTGGCCACCCTAGGCAGCTTCTCGGCCTCCCTCAGCATCTATAAGTTGCCTTCTGACCTAAAAAGTTAGGGGGTTCGATAGTTTTCCAGAAATAGTTCCGCTCCTCCACCGCCACCAGAAACCAAGATTCGGATCCAGAAACTCCGTTCTAGCACCCTGCCGGGACGTGAATTTGGAGAGGATCATCACCATCGTCATCACCAACGCATCTCCATCAACCACCGATGTTTCCCTCATGCATGAGTGAGTAATCCCCCGCTATAGGCTTGGGGATGGTAGGGATTGGATGAGTTCTATCATGTAATCAAATAAGATCTGTTAGGGGCATAGTGCCTAGTATCTCTATTAGTGCTATTTGACTTTGTTGCAACTTGTTGTGCTCAATGATTGTCACTAGGGATCGAGTGCCATGATCTCAAATCTGAACTAATTATTGAATCATTATGATAGTATTGTTTATGATCTTATCTGCAAGTTGTGTACACATATCATTGTCCGGATCCAAAGGCCCCAAAGTTACAATAATTGGGACAACCGAAGGGGATGGCTGTGTTGTGAGGATCACATGTGTTCATGGAGTGTTAATGCTTTGCTCCTGTGCTCTATCAAAAGGAGCATCTTAATTACCAGTAGTTCCCTAGAGGCCCCGCTGCCACGGGCTGGCTGGACAGAAGATGTTGTGCAAGTTCTCATTGAGAGCACGTATGACTATATTTGGAGAACATCCTAGGATTGTTTAGTACTTGTATGCTTGTTATTATTTATCTATAATGCCCTAGATCTTGAAGTCACATGCTTAGACTCGTCCATGCAACTCCCGTCCATCCATCCCTATGCCCACTCGAATCCTACTGTTACCGTTACTGTTACTATTGCTATTGTTCACTATTGTTGTTACTGCTGTTGTTGCTTTGTTTTTTCTACTACCAAACTGTTGCTACTGATAAACTTCTATGAGCAAGAACTATTTCCAGGTGCAGCTGAATTGACAACTCAATTGTTAAGGCTTGCAAGTATTATTTGGATCCCCTTGTGTCGAATCAATAAATTGGGTATGTAAGATCCCTCCTTTATAAAGGAAAAGGATCCCTGTGATTGCAATGCTAGTCCCTGGATCATTGCTAGCATCCACAGTTTAAGATGAAGTACACAGATACAAAGGTCATTTATTACATCCATTCCAGAGATAAACATAGTCTTTACAACTCCAAGGCCACATGCCTAATACAAGAGTTTGATTAAGTAAATAAACAAAAGTCTTCATCTTCATGTGCCACAGGCAAACATGTTGAGTGTAGACTCATGACACCTAATCCTCATCAGAGTAACCTGCAACATCACAAGTTACAGCCACAGTGGGTCAATACTTTGGAATAGTATTGGCAAGTGATACCTTAGTAAAATTTTAAGTGGACTAGATACTATATGCAATTTGGCTAAGTGTAGCTTGGCTTGCTTTGCTCAAAATAGGTTTTGCCTATTAGTTGAAATCACTAAGTTTTTCTCTGTCAAAACTTTTCCCAAGGAACCACCAATAGACATTGAGGTCCTTCACCCTTGTTCACCCACAAGTTTTTACTTAGAAATTGGGATGAGGAGATTCTTGATAGCTTCCATGCCTTGATGATCAAGTTGTCCATTGCCATGGACTTGGCTAAGTACTTAGATTTTTCCATCTGTAGAGGTTGTGCACTTTCCCCACCAGACTTGGTTTCACCAAGACAGGACCTTTCAGAAGCCTTTCCTTAGACCAAATGGACGCGCTCCAACCTATCATTCCCACTACCACCAACTGTACAAATGGCTAAGTTCTAGCAAGCTATATGGTCCAGACAGAGCCCATATTGCCAAGTGGCTGCACTAGAAGCTTCTTAACACTTGGCCTCTAAAATCTCTTTGTTCCTGGGTGGCTTACCACAAGTGAGATACACAAGGTAAACCATAAAAATGGGCCTTGTGTAACCACTCAACATAAACCAAACCTTCCATTCCACCCAGGTGTTTCATTAACTTAGTTGTTTTATTAGGTAAAACACAAGTCCAAAGACTTAGAAATATTTTCATCATAGCATGTATATTTTCACCAACCCTTGTTTTCTACTAGCTAGGCTAAGCATGGCATAGATAGTAACTTAGAAATTCCTTAGCAAATCTACAACTACTAGGATTTCCCATCATGGCATATAAGCAAAATATAGCATGCAAGTCTAACAAAATATTTCTAATGCTTAGTAGAAAACATAGGATAAAATTATTCATGAAGTACCACTTGCCTTGGTAGTTGGGAGAGTAGCACTCCTCACAATCACAATCACTAGCACCAAAATCTACACAAAGATTGGTAGCAACAAATTACACACAAAACATATACAAACAAAAATATATGCATGCATGCAAAATGCTAAGTGATGATTTTTAAAACTCAACCAAGCAAGTGCATAGTACTGAATCCTAAACAAGTCAAGAACTTGCCAAACCAAATTTATTTAACACTAAAACAATTCCTAAACATTTCATATACTCAAATAAGCCCTACACATGTTTCTGCAAATAAATCCTTTTTAACATAAGCAAAACTTTAAACACATTGCATAATCAGAAAGAGCTTGCTCTCCTGATTCCAACGGTATACAATTTGTCAAATTCTAACGTGGAGATCAAAAGTTATAGCCAAATCAAATTCAAACAATAATCAGATTCAAATTCTGTTTTAAATCTAACTCACTGCCACGCGTCTTAATCTTACTGGCGCGTACCGGTTCGCGTCGGATCACGCTTCTGAGCCACTGGATCTAACTTAAACGCGTGGCTCAGATCCAATCTTACCGCTTCGCTCGCGTTCTATCCTATCCGCAGATCTGGATCCAACGTTCCTGAGCAGCCTGACCATCTAGTGGCGGCGCTAGCGGCGGCGACAGGCGGTGGCGCCTCTGTCAGTGGCGGAGCTGGCGTTCTAGGTCGCGCGGGAGAGGGGGAAGGGGCTTACCGAGCTCGTCGTGCGATGCTGATTCTCAAGGTGTGCTTCGTTGGCGAAGGGGCGCGCAGAGGTGGTCGCTGGGGCTCGTCGGAGTCGCGCACGGCGTCAGGTGGTTGCAGACGAGGTTGTTGCCGACGCTCTGGGTATTCCTAGTACCAAGCAGAGGCATCAGTAGCTGCGTAAGGACAAGGCGAACCTAGTCGTATGCGAGAGAGATCAAGGGGCGCACGGTGCTTACCGTAATCGATCGCCGGAGTTGAGTGGTGGCTTAGTCGTTTGTAGAGACGAACGAGGACGGCGTCCTGGGTCACAAGAAGGAAAGCGAATGGTGTCAGAAGGTGCACGAGATCATGCTGGACACACTCGTTTGAATCAGAGGCACAGGGGCGGTCAGGACTCACCGGAATTTGCTGCCGGAGATGCTTAGTACCGCGGTGGCACAAGTTCGATTGTGGACAGCCTAGCGGCGCTCTGCGGTTGGTGAGTGAGGGGAATGGAGCGGAGTGGGGAGGGGATCTTATAGCCGGAGAAGGGGCGGAGATTACACACGCATTCATCGCCTATTAAGAGGATTAAAATCGCAGCAGAGGCGGGGAAGAAACGGGCGGCGACGGCGTCCGTGCGCGAGATTTGGGGAAGAAGGAGTCGACGTGGACGGGGCCCAGTTGTCTGCGAGAGAAACAGAGAGGGGGTGGGGTCCAGGCGTTAGCGTCTCTGTGGGTGCGTCTGCGAGTGAAAGAGAGAGAGGGGAACCCGGGTGGGCTAAATGGGCCGCTTCCTTAGTTGGGCTAGATTAGCAGCGCCAACCTTTTTCCTTTTCTTTATTCCTTTTCTATTTCTGTTTTGATTTTCTGGAATGATTTCAAAAGCTTTTGAATTCAAACTTTTTCAAAAGCAACATCACACTTCTGGGCATAAAATCAAGTGGTCACTTTGTATTAGCTTGGTCCTTTTGTTCAAACAAAATAAGCAGTGCTATAGCACATGATTTGAATAAGTTTTGGAAATGGTTTCTGATTCATATTTGTTTTGTAAAATTTCACCAAACTTCAACAATCAAACACAATAACAAGAGAGCAAGGAAGGCTTGGTTTAAAACAATTAACTCTTCAATTGAGAGTGGCTTTAGACTAATAGCTGTTCAGATAAAATAATGAGCTCATATGCTCCTGTTTTGAAGTGTTTTGTTTGAAATGAAAAACATATGATCATGGATGCATGGATGATATGCATAAGTTTGAAACATGATTTTAGGGATGTTACAAATCTAACCCCCTTAAGGTGAATCTCGCCCTCGAGATTCGGATTGGCTAGCAAATAGGTGAGGGTGGTCTTTCCGAAGATCATCTTCTCTTTCCCATGTTGCTTCCTCTTCGGAATGATGATTCCACTGCACCTTGCAGAACTTGATAGTCTTAGTCCGTGTGACTCTTTCTGCAGTCTCAAGAATCTTGATAGGTTTTTCTTCATAAGTGAGATCACTTTCCAATTGAACCTCCTCCAAAGGTATAGTATCCTTCAAAGAAGTTTCTTCCATTTCTGGATGACATTTCTTAAGTTGACTCACATGAAACACATTATGGACAGCTGACAGAGATTCCGGCAGCTCAATTTCATAGGCAACTTCTCCTTTACGACTCAGAATCTTGAATGGTCCAACATATCTTGGTGCCAATTTTCCTTTGACTCCGAACCTCTTCACTCCACGAAGTGGTGACACTCTAAGATAAGCTCTATCACCAACTTCGTAGGTGATTTCTCTACGCTTAGGATCTGCGTAGCTTTTCTGTCGGGACTGTGCTATCTTCAACCTGTCCTTCACCAACTTGACCTTCTCTTCGGCTTCTTTGATAAGATCTGGTCCGAATAAACTTCTTTCTCCCACACCATTCCATAACAATGGGGTGGTACACTTCCTTCCGTAGAGAAATTCAAATGGTGCCATCTTAATGCTGGCTTGATAGCTGTTGTTATAAGAAAATTCTGCGTATGGCAAACTTTCATCCCAACTGGCTCCATAGTCTAGGGCACATGCCCTCAACATGTCTTCAAGGATATGATTAGTCCTTTCTGTTTGTCCATCAGTTTGAGGATGAAAAGCAGTACTGAATTCCAACCTCGTTCCCAATGACTCATGTAACTGTCTCCAAAAATGGGAAGTGAATTGAGTTCCCCTATCAGACACAATACTCTTGGGCACTCCATGTAGACATACAATTCTGCTCATGTAGATTCTGGCTAACTTAGCACTTGTATAGGTTGTCTTCACAGGTATGAAATGAGCCACTTTAGTTAGGCGATCCACTACTACCCAAATAGAATCGTATCCTGACCGGGTCCTTGGTAATCCGGTAATGAAATCCATACCAATCTTGTCCCACTTCCAATCAGGAATGGGTAGTGGTTGAAGTAAACCTGTTGGTTTCTGATCTTTCGCTTTCACTCTACTACACACATCACACAAAGCAATATGTTCGGCGATGTCCTTCTTGAGATTATTCCACCAAAATCTTTCCTTCATGTCCATATACATTTTGGTGTTACCCGGATGAATGGAATACGGTGAGTTGTGTGCTTCTTGCAGAATCAGTTTCCGAAGCTCCGGATCTTGTGGAACACAGATACGTTTTCCATGCCATAAAGTACCCTGTTCGTCTTCATGGAACCCTTTGATACCTTTCCCAATATTTTCTTTAATCTCTTCGATTTCCTTATCAATCTTCTGAGCTTCTTTGATCTTGTCCAACAAAGTGGGTTGAACAACCAAAGTCATGAGATGTCCTTTAGGCACAATCTCCAATCTGAGTTTTCTAAATTGGTTACACAGATCATCTGGCAATTCTCCTTTGGTAAGGCCATTCACAAAAACCTTACGACTTAGAGCATCTGCTACAACATTTGCTTTACCGGGGTGGTATTGCAAACTTAGGTCATAGTCCTTGATAAGTTCTAGCCATCTTGTTTGTCTCATATTAATTTCCTTCTAGGTGAAGATATACTTCAAACTTTTGTGATCTGTGAACACTTCACAATGCTTTCCCAAAAGATAGTGTCTCCATGTTTTGAGTGCATGGACAACAGAGGCTAACTCTAAATCATGAGTAGGATAGTTCACTTCATGAGTTTTGAGTTGTCTCGAGGCATAAGCCACAACCTTACCGTCTTGCATAAGTAATGCACCCAAACCCTGATGAGATGCATCACAATATACTTGGAAATCTTTTTCCAAATCTGGCAGACACAAGACTGGTGCTGTCACAGGTCTCTTCTTCAATTCCTGAAAGCTGAGTTCACAACCTTCAGACCAGGCAAACTTCTTGTCTTTCTTTAGCAATTCAGTCATAGGCTTAGCTACCTTGGAGAAATTTTCAATGAACCTTCTGTAGTAACTAGCTAAGCCAAGGAAACTACAAACTTCTTTCACGGATTTGGGAGATTCCCATTCAGTTACAGCTGAAACTTTAGCAGGGTCAACTGCAACACCATCCTTTGTCATAACATGACCAAGAAATCCAACTTCATCCAACCAGAACTCACACTTGCTGAATTTGGCATAAAGTTTATGCTCTCTTAGCTTCTCAAGTATCAAACGCAAATGTCCTCCATGCTCTTCTTTGCTCTTGCAGTAGACTAAGATGTCATCGATGAAAACGACAACAAACTTGTCAAGGAATTCCATGAACACCTTGTTCATCATATTCATGAAGTATGCTGGAGCATTGGTCAAACCAAAAGGCATTACTGTATACTCATACAATCCATACCTTGTAGTGAACGCTGTCTTAGGTATGTCTTGTTCTCTTATCTTGAGTTGAAAATAGCCTGGCCGGAGATCAATCTTTGAGAACACACAAGCTCCTTCTAGCTGATCAAACAAGTCATTGGTTCTAGGCAAAGGATATTTGTTCTTGATAGTTACCTCGTTGAGTGAACTGTAATCTATGCATAACCTTTGACTTCTATCTTTCTTCTCCACGAACAAAACTGGGGCTCCCCAAGAAGAAGAACTTGGTTGAATAAATCCTTTCTGTAGCTGTTCTCCAAGTTGTTTCTTGAGTTCTTTCAGTTCATCAACTGACATTTTATAAGGTCTCTGTGCTATTGGTCCAGATCCTGGTACCAAATCTATCAGAAACTCCACATCTCTATCTGGTGGCATTCCCGGCAATTATTTCGGAAACACATCCGGATACTCACTCACAATTGGCACACTGTCCATGCTAACCCCCTTAAGAGAATTTAGCTTACTTCCTTTTGATTCAAAGTTGGACTTGAATTTAATCTGTTTTCTTTCCGGGGTTGTGAGTGCAACAGTACGATTAGCACAATCTAGTACTCCTTCGTACTTGTCCATCCAATCCATTCCCAATATTACGTCTAGTCCTTGGGAATCTAGGATTATCAGACTCACTGGAAATTTATGCTTTCCAAACTCTATTACTAGATCCCGGCATCCAAGACTTATTATCATATCTCCACCCGGAGAACTAACTTTTATTGGACACCCAATGTTTTCAGTTGAAAACCCATTTCTATCAACAAATGCTTTTGATATGAATGAATGCGATGCTCCATTATCAAAAAGAACAAATGCTGGAATAGAATTGAGTCTGAACTTACCAGCAACAGCATCAGGCTCCTCATAGACCTCCTCCACACTGATGTGGTTCACCTGTCCCTTCTGAAAAGGGTTGGGCTTGTTGGGTCCTTCAACTTTCTTTTCCGGGCATTCATTTGCATAATGCCCCATCTTCTTGCACTTGAAGCATTCAACCTGACTTATGTCTTTCTTGACAGGCTGACTTCCACTTCCACTTCCATTACCACTGTGGTGGCTCTTGTATCCACCCTTGTGGTTCTTGTACTTTTCATTGTCATGACTACGGTGATGCTTGTTGTCATGACGGTTGTGGTTGTGGTGCTTGTTGAACTTCCCATACTTGTGGGATCCTGAGCTTCCACTGTCATCATAATGGGAACGTTTGTGAGACGATCCTGAGCTATGCTTGTCTGAGTTCTTTCTCTTCCTGCTTTCAACTTGCTTTATTTTGTTCTCCAAAATAGCAGCCTTGTCACAGAGAGACTGATAAGTGGGAACATAGGCCACAGCCAATTGCAGATTCAGCTCGTCATTCAACCCTTCGAGGAAGTTTCCTTTCCTCTTAGCATCCGTGTCAACTTCATCCGGTGCATAACGCGCCAGATAGTTGAACTCCTCAATATATTCAGCCACGCTGCGGTGGCGCTGCTTCAGGTTATGGAACTCCTTCTTTTTCAGACTCATCACTCCAGATGAGATATGAGCAGTGTGAAATCCATCCTCAAAGATAGCCCATGTCACATCTTCTATGGAAGTGGTGATCTGGAAGTTGTCCCACCAAGTGGCGGCTGGTCCTTCCAACAAGTGTGCTGCAAATCTGACTTTTTCTGCATCAGTGCAGCCTACAGTTACCAAGTCCTTGTTCACATAGCGTAGCCAGTCATTGGCCACCATGGGATCAGTTGTTCCTGAGAACTTTGCTGGCCTTAATCTCAAGAACGTGGTAAGCATGTCGAAACCCGGAGGGTTGTTGTTGTTGTTGTTGTTGTTATTGTTGTTGTTGTTATTGTTTTGGTTCTGGATGAACGTCGTCATCATCTGCATCAGCTGAGTTTGAGCGGTCATCATTTGCTGCATTTCTGGAGTGATGGTGTTGTTGTTGTTGTTGTTGTTGGGGTTGGGGTTTGCACGACGGGGAGGCATCTGTGGTTTGTTCAATAAAGATAAGAATGAGATACCCATAGATGCTTTCATGCACATTACATCACATAAGCAAACACAAAGCATGCAACACAATGATAAAGGTTCAACAACAAAATAACAAGTTCGCAAAGTAAAACACAGAAATAACAAGCCATCCACATGTCGGATGGTCAATAACAAGTTCTCAAACAACAAGTATGATAATAAAAGATAAATGAGTAGTCAAATCTACTCCTCGGCATCAATCTCCTCCTCGACAAAGGTAAGACCTGCGTTCTCCATCGCGGTCTTGAATTCCTCGACACTAGTGGTCAAGGTCTCTATCTTGGCCTTGAGAGCCCTCTTCTGGGAACGAAGCCTCTCAATCACCGTCTACTGCTGCTCGAGCTCGAAGTCCTTGGACTGCAGTTCTTCAGTCATGTCCCGGATCTTCTTGTTTCTATCCTGGACACGCTTCTCCTGACTCTTGAACTTCCTGTCCTGGCTCTCGAACTTCGCCTCCATCTCCTTGACTATCTCATCTTGCTCCGCGAAGAGCTTGTCCTTCTCGTGAAGCTGCACCTGGAGCTCGTCATTGTTGAGCATGACGTTGGTCCTGTCGGTATCCACGTGCCTAATGAGAGACTCTAAGTCCTGGAGGTACAAACGAATCGGCTCTATTGTGTCCCTCGAATCGTCCTCGAAGTCGATGGACTCTCCATCCTCATCACGTCTACCGAAGACGTGGAAGTGAGTACCTCTAACCTGTCAGGAGTGTCTCCCTAGTAGACGTCCTATCAGATCCTACATGACTACCTCAAGGCCTCTCTCCTTGTCATCATGCATGAGCTTGAAGACGATGGCCTCCGTGGTAGGCTCTGTCTGGCGTCCGGGCTGGTTGACCTTGAAGCCCCAGAGGTCCTTCCTCTCAAACTTGGTGAGGGGAAGCACCATGATGGTAGGAAGAGGGAGATTGAGCAAAGTAGTAAGCTCAACGATACGAGGACCAAAGCGGGTAACCTGGAACTCCTCAACGGTGCTGATGGTAACAGTAGGCATCTATTTATAAGATAGAAAAGCTAGAACAACACAATTCAAGATAAAACAAAAGACAAAACATCACATTCATATCCTTGGAAATCAAAACACACAAGTCATGCATACATGAAACCATTACAATAACCAAGGTTCAATCTTATTTTAAGGCAACATTTGGAAAATAAGGTGATAAGTAGTGATCCAACTAACGAAGTACGCTTACAATCCTATCTCACTGGATCTGTTGGCTAACACAATGTTTCTAGAAGCAATCAGCCTATCTTGCTCACATGACTCCATCACTAAGTCTATAATGTCTCCTCTTAAGGTTTGGTTGGTAGCTTCCAACTCTTGGGTATGTTCCTTCTCTTACTTTAGATCATTTTGGAGGTTGAGCATTCTGCACTTGACTCTATCACCAAGTTCTTTGATGGTCTTCCAAGCTGCATCCCTTGCTGATTCAAAGAATGTAGTGTGCACCACTGAATTGGTGAACATGCAGAATCCTTTTTCCTGGTGGTTGTCTTCCTTGTTTTTATACAAGTGAAGTTGCACCCACCAGTATTCCACTCCTTCTTCCATCACAGGAAAACCTTTGTACACAGCTGCACCTTGTATCTCTAATGCAACCATGAGGTCCTTGAGAGCCTTGGGGAATTCTGTCTCACACTCCAAAGTCACTGTCATGAGTGGTCCTTTCCTTACGGCTTCGTTGATGGAGTTCATCTACAAATAGAGATGAGAAAGAAGATTAGAAAAGTTTACGAGAAGAATAGACAAGTGTAGAAGTTGCTGAAAATTTTTCCTTAGTGGTTTCCAATCCTAGGGTCATAATCCTACAGGCAACAGTGCAAAGGTTCGATACCATCTGTAAGATCCCTCCTTTATAAAGGAAAAGGATCCCTGTGATTGCAATGCTAGTCCCTAGATCATTGCTAGCATCCACAGTTTAAGATGAAGTACACAGATACAAAGGTCATTTATTACATCCATTCTAGAGATAAACATAGTCTTTACAACTCCAAGGCCACAGGCCTAATACAAGAGTTTGATTAAGTAAATAAACAAAAGTCTTCATCTTCATGTGCCACAGGCAAACATGTTGAGTGTAGACTCATGACACCTAATCCTCATCAGAGTAACCTGCAACATCACAAGTTACAACCACAGTGGGTCAATACTTTGCAATAGTATTGGCAAGTGATACCTTAGTAAAATTTTAAGTGGACTAGATACTATATGCAATTTGGCTAAGTGTAGCTTGGCTTGATTTGCTCAAAATAGGTTTTGCCTATTAGTTGAAATCACTAAGTTTTTCTTTGTCAAAACTTTTCCCAAGGAACCACCAATAGACATTGAGGTCCTTCACCCTTGTTCACCCACAAGTTTTTACTTAGAAATTGGGATGAGGAGATTCTTGATAGCTTCCATGCCTTGATGATCAAGTTGTCCATTGCCATGGACTTGGCTAAGTACTTAGATTTTTCCATCTGCAGAGGTTGTGCACTTTCCCCACCAGACTTGGTTTCACCAAGACAGGACCTTTCAGAAGCCTTTCCTTAGACCAAATGGATGCGCTCCAACCTATCATTCCCACTACCACCAACTGTCCAAATGGCTAAGTTCTAGCAAGCTATATGGTCCAGGCAGAGCCCATATTGCCAAGTGGCTGCACTAGAAGCTTCTTAACACTTGGCCTCTAAAATCTCTTTGTTCCTGGGTGGCTTACCACAAGTGAGATACACAAGGTAAACCATAAAAATGGGCCTTGTGTAACCACTCAACATAAACCAAACCTTCCATTCCACCCAGGTGTTTCATTAACTTAGTTGTTTTATTAGGTAAAACACAAGTCCAAAGACTTAGAAATATTTTCATCATAGCATGTATATTTTCACCAACCCTTGTTTGCTACTAGCTAGGCTAAGCATGGCATAGATAGTAACTTATAAATTCCTTAGCAAATCTACAACTACTAGGATTTCCCATCATGGCATATAAGCAAAATATAGCATGCAAGTCTAACAAAATATTTCTAATGCTTAGTAGAAAACATAGGATAAAATTATTCATGAAGTACCACTTGCCTTGGTAGTTGGGAGAGTAGCACTCCTCACAATCACAATCACTAGCACCAAAATCTACACAAAGATTGGTAGCAACAAATTACACACAAAACATATACAAACAAAAATATATGCATGCATGCAAAATGCTAAGTGATGATTTTTAAAACTCAACCAAGCAAGCGCATAGTACTGAATCCTAAACAAGTCAAGAACTTGCCAAACCAAATTTATTTAACACTAAAACAATTCCTAAACATTTCATATACTCAAATAAGCCCTACACATGTTTCTGCAAATAAATCCTTTTTAACATAAGCAAAACTTTAAACACATTGCATAATCATAAAGAGCTTGCTCTCCTGATTCCAACGGTATAAAATTTGTCAAATTCTAACATGGAGATCAAAAGTTATAGCCAAATCAAATTCAAACTATAATTAGATTCAAATTCTATTTTAAATCTAACTCACTGCCACGCGTCTTAATCTTACTAGCGCGTACCGGTTTGCGTCGGATCACGCTTCTGAGCCGCTGGATCTAAATTAAACGCGCGGCTCAGATCCAATCTTACCGCTTCACTCGCGTTCTATCCTATCCGCACGATCTGGATCCAACGTTCCTGAGCAGCCTGACCATCTAGTGGCGGCGCTAGCGGCGGCGACAGGCGGCGACGCCTCTGTCAGTGGCGGAGCTGGCGTTCTAGGTCGCGCGGGAGAGGGGGAAGGGGCTTACCGAGCTCGCCGTGCGATGTTGATGCTCAAGGTGTGCTTCGTTGGCGAATGGGCGCGCAGAGGTGGTCGCTGGGGCTCGTCGGAGTCGTGCACGGCGTCAGGTGGTTGCAGACGAGGTTTTTGCCGACGCTCTGGGTCTTCCTAGTACCAACCAGAGGCATCAGTAGTTGCGTAAGGACAAGGCGAACCTAGTCGTATGCGAGAGAGATCAAGGGGCGCACGGTGCTTACCGTAATCGATCGCCGGAGTTGAGTGGCGGCTTAGTCGTTTGCAGAGACGAACAAGGACGGCGTCCTGGGTCACAAGCAGGCAAGCGAATGGTGTCAGAAGGTGCACGAGATCATGCTGGACACACTCGTTTGAATCAGAGGCACAGGGGCGATCAGGACTCACCGGAATTTGCTGCCGGAGATGCTTAGTACCGCGGCGGCGCAAGTTCGATTGTGGACAGCCTAGCGGCGCTCTGCGGTTGGTGAGTGAGGGGAATGGAGCGGAGTGGGGAGGGGATCTTATAGCCGGAGCAGGGGCGGAGATTACGCACGCATTCATCGCCTATTAAGAGGATTAAAATCGCGGCAGAGGCAGGGAAGAAACGGGCGGCGACGGCGTCCGTGCGCGAGATTTGGGGAAGAAGGAGTCGACGTGGATGGGGCCCAATTGCCTGCGAGAGAAACAGAGAGGGGGGTGAGGCTAAATGGGCTAGATTAGCAGCGCCAGCCTTTTTCCTTTTCTTTATTCCTTTTCTATTTCTGTTTTGATTTTCTGGAATGATTTCAAAAGCTTTTGAATTCAAACTTTTTCAAAAGCAACATCACACATCTGGGCATAAAATCAAGTGGTCACTTTGTATTAGCTTGGTCCTTTTGTTCAAACAAAATAAGCAGTGCTATAGCACATGATTTGAATAAGTTTTGGAAATGGTTTCTGATTCATACTTGTTTTGTAAAATTTCACCAAACTTCAACAATCAAACACAATAACAAGAGATCAAGGAAGGCTTGGTTTAAAACAATTAACTCTTCAATTGAGAGTGGCTTTAGTCTAATAGCTGTTCACATAAAATAATGAGCTCATATGCTCCTGTTTTGAAGTGTTTTGTTTGAAATGAAAAACATATGATCATGGATGCATGGATGATATGCATAAGTTTGAAACATGATTTTAGGGATGTTACAGGGTAATAGTACCCGCGAAGACTGTTGTGATCCCCTACACTTATGGGTCATCAGTCACCCCAAGAAATATCCAAGAGGTACAAGCGTCAAAGCTTGGGGATGCCCAAGGCATCCCCTTCTTCATTAATAAAAAGGTCAGGTCTGTCTAGACACTTTGTTTTTATTGTTTCATGCACTGTTGTGTTGTTCTTGGAGCGTCTTAGTTTTTGTTTGCTTTGCTTAGTTTGTTTAGTTTTCTTGAGTAAAATAGTTTGGACCCCCGCTTTCGCTGTGTTATTTCAAATAAGTCGATTGGTGTTGGAAAGGAGTAGAAAGTTCTTGCTTGGAAGTGCAAGAGGTGCTTGCTTGGACTGTGACTTAGACTTTATCATGCCATGCTAGGTTTTGTTTTGACTTTATGCCTAGTAATTATTGCTGTAGCATGGCTTGCTTCAAGTCATTGGGATTTCTTAGTGTGCCTTGAAGAAATCATGCATTGTTTTAGCATACAAAAGCATAGTATTGTAGTTTTCTCCTTTGATATTTGTTTGGGTTGACTTGGCACATGCTCACACCATGTTATGACTATGAACAAGTCACCATAGCCTCTATGATCATTTAGTCCTTGATTTGTAGTACCACTATATGCTTTGATTAGTAATGTTTTATCGCTCTGCATGATTATGGCCATTATTGCTCTCTTAGTTGGTTGCTCCCAGTCTTTTGCTAGCCTCCACTTGTATGAGTAAGCTCTACTCATGCTTCCAACTCCCAAGAAACCAAGTTATTCCAAAGTGTCCACTATAAACTCCTATGCATGGTGTGTTACACCATTCCAAATATATTCTTGTTTTCAGCTATCTTCCAATTAAAAAGTATTTTGTTATGTGAAAACTTAGTGATTAAAGCCCTCATGAAGTTGATGGCACACTTTTTATTCTTTGCCCTAATAAACTTGAACCATTGTGTCGTCTATGTTGTATATGCTTGCACTTATATGTTGGAATTAGCAGAACCATGCTGTCATGGGGAACGTTTTCAACATTGCACTTGTACTTTGTACTCATTTGATATCATGCTCTTTTGTCTATGGACGTCACCTGTGTGAAATAAAGAGGGAGCTTGTAAGTCCATGGAGTTATGTATTTTGTGTTAGAGAAACGCCTGGGCCGCTAGCCTAAGGCATGACTAATCATGGTGGAAACTTGCAGCATCACCATAGTGAGCTATCTGTGAAGCATCCTCAATAAAAAGTTGTGCACATAGTAAATAAAAGGATTGCTGAGATGCTCATTGTCTGCTTGCCTTGTCATTTTGGTTATGGGAAAGCTCCTGTACCATGTGCAAGGGGTACCCCGTTGGTAGTTCTCTATGATACACATGTACTTACTATGACAAGAACTTACAGGTTACTGAAGTTGAGTAGCATGAGGTGTGGCCCTCATATTCAAGGGACTTGAGATTGCCAACTTATACTTTATCAAGCATATACCCATAGTTTGTTGATACGCCCAATTTGCATCACCATTCTATATCATAGTTTGCTTTTATTCATTGATATATGTCTTACTATGAGGTATTAATTGTGTATTTTCATCTGTTTTTGCATGTTGGATGATTCTTGGAGGATGAACCGCCGGAGTCTGGATCCTGACAGAAAAGGAGGTGTTTTGATGCAATTTTGCGAAGATCAGGAAAATACAAGAAAAATATTGGAAAATTATATTTTCCCAAAAGACGAGGGAAGCCAGAAGGGGAGGCGTAGAAGGGCCATAGGGGCCCCACACCCCTAGGCGCGGGTCCTCCTAGGGGGGACCCGCGCCTTGGGCAGGTGTGGCCCACCTGCTTGGCCTCCGACTCCGCCCTCTCGCCTATAACTTCCTCTCAGAACCCTATATCGAGGGGGCGACTACAGATAGATTTTTGTCGCCTCTGCGGGGCGGAAAACACCGAGAGAGAAAGAGCTGTCCGGCAGACAGATTTCTGCAGGGGAAATTCCTTCTCGGAGAGGGAAGACTGTCGCCATCAACACCATCGTCAAGCTAGGGTTCATCGGTATCATCATCATCATCCACACCATCATCTCCACCAGCAACTATCATCACCACTCGATCCCGTTGTAACAATTGTGTTGAATACTTGCATAGTTCTTAGGGGAAACTTTCCCGGTGTTGATTACTATTGTAGATGATGCTTGTGAGTGGAACCATTGGATTATTGTTTATGTTCAGATTGTTATTCATTACCATATCATCTTTGATCTTGATCCATATGATGTCTCGTGAGTAGTTCGTTTAGTTCTTGATGACATGGGAGAAGTCATGTTGTTAGTAGTGGATTTGTGTTGAGTTATTATTCAATGGTTTAGTACTTAAGTTGTGGTGCTATTCTTCTAGTGGTGTCATGTGAACGTCAACTACATGATACTTCACCATTTATGGGCCTAGGGGAATGCATTGTGTATTTGGCTACTAATTGTGGGGTTGCCGGAGTGACAGAAACCTGAACCCCCGTTAGGACACCTTTGCACAAGGGAGCGTAGCATCTCAGAGTTTAAGGCTGTGGTTAGGTTTATATCTTAATTACTTTCCTGTAGTTGCGGATGCTTGCAGGGGGTTTAATCACAAGTATGTATTAGTCCAAGTAAGGTCGGTATGTTATCACAGGTTCACCCACACAAAACTTACAACACTAGAGAAGAGTACTCAGCTATTTGAAGCGAAAGCACTTGACAGAATTCCCATGTGTTCTCGAGAACGTTTGGTCCTTATAAGTATTTCCACCGGCTTGTCCTTTGCTAAGAAAGGATTGGGCCACTTGCTCCATTTGTTCGTTGTCTTTATTACTTGATCTTTGTTTTGTTGCCTTATAAGAAAACCACTAAAATCTGTTTGCTAAGTATTCACAGGGATTTCCTGCTCCATACCACTATTCAGCACCTTCTGCTCCTCGTTGAGACCGACACTCCTATTTATCGAAAGTACTGCGATACACCCCCTATACTTGTGGGTCATCAAGACTATTTTTTGGCGCCGTTGCCGGGGAGTGAATTGCTATTGAAGAGTGGAACTGATAAAAGAAGCTTCTACTCCGGGTATTGCTTTTGTTTCTGTTTGTTGCTTTGTTTCCAATATGGACAACCCACTTGGTTTTTTGTTTGGGAAAACTACTACCACTGAAAGGGTAGTAGAGGAACCACCACCTGTAGAGATAGATCCTTTTAAGATGCCTACAAGTATTGTTGATCGTGTTATGGATAATTATTATTTAGGGGATGGAATTGTCCACAATGGTGATCATTTGCTTTTTATCAATGAATTATGCGGGTTGTTTAAGTGTGCATGTATCACAACTGAATAGGTGAAGAAGAAGTTACTATCCATATCATTGAAAGGGAGAGCGGAAGAATGGTATAAGTTGATGAAAAATGGGCAATCCATGGAATGGGAGGAAATTGCATCTCTCTTTATTCTAAATTTATCCTCAAGTGGAATTCATAAGGATAGAAATCTTATATATAACTTTTGGCCTCGTGATGGAGAGAGTATATCTCAAGCTTGGGGGTGATTGAAGTTACTAATGCTAAAATGTCCTATTCATGAACTCCATAACAATATTATTATCAATAACTTGTATGCTAGGCTTTCTCTTCATGATAAAGATTTACTAGCTGCTTCCTATGCTGGATCATTCACACGTATGAAGGAAGAAGATCAATGGGATATCCTAGACCGTATTCAAGAGAACACTGAAGCTTGGGAGAATGACAAAGGAAGAAAGTCAGGTATAAACTATGATTATGAATGCATTAAATGCTTTATGGGAACTGATGACTTCCATGATATTAGTAATGAGTTTGGTATTGATTCCCAAAGTACTGCCAACTGTTTTAAGGCCTTTGCCTCTTACATAGAAATTCCCAAAGAAGTAGGATAAGTACCATGCACCTTACAAAGATGTTGTTAGTCATGTTCCTGTTAGAAGCACTAAACTTTGTACTATTTATCATATTGTGCCTGAACCTTATGTTGAGAAAATACCTTTCCCAGCTAAGGTAAAGGAGTATTCTATGATGATTAGTGCAAATAACGAAGGTGCAAATAAAACTGTGGAGCTTGATGAGCAAATGAATGATGAACCTGAGGTAGTTATTGTGAAAGATATGGTCACTAGAAATATAGAGGATGAGTACATTGTCTTTTGTGAAGATGCTTCTAATATTATCTCTCATCCTAGTAAAGCTAGAAAAGCTAGTGTTCCTGTTCTTTCTGTTAAAATTGATGATCATTGCTATTATGGTTTGTGTGATATTGGTGCTAGTTCTAGTGCTATTCCTTGTGAGCTTTACAGGGAAATTATGCATGAGATTGGTCCTTGTGAGCTTAAGGACATTTATGTGGTTATTCACTTGGCTAATAAGGAAACCATTTGTGCCATTGGAATTGTAAGAGATGTGGAGGTTCTCTGCGGTAAGATTAAGTATCCTGCTGATTTTCTAGTGCTTAATTCAGCAGCTAGCAAAACTTGTCCTATCATTTTTGGTAGACCTTTCTTGAATACTTGTGGAGCTATTATAAATTGTAAAAAGGAAAAGGTTTTAACTAAGTTTGATGGATATTCTTATGAGATTAACTTTTCCAAATTTGCTAAAGCTCCTTGTGAAAATAGCTTGCCTAATAAAGATTTCAGGATGGAACAACTTGCTTCTATTGATCCAGTCTATGACCTTGGTCCTATTTTTGGTGACTGTAAGTATGCTCATCCTAATGATAAAGTTGTTGCCAGTGATAGTTATATTGTCAACTTTATTCAAAGTGCTACTTAAAGTTATTATGAGAGAGGGAAACATGCTTTTATGCATCTCAATAATGTTAAGTTTCCCCGTTTATGCTAAAAGCTTTGAAGTTGCATTTGTTTTGTCTTCCTATTATAGTGGCTTTTTGTTTAAACAATTTGTTTTATTATGATACTCCCATGCATAGTAAGTGGGTTAGACTCAAATGTGTTGGTTATTTGCTTCTTGATGCTCTCTTTCACTTCAGATATTTATCTTGTATGTGAGCATCTTTGAAATTTTCGAGCCTAACTTAAAGGCATTAAAGAAAAGTACTTATTGGGAGATAACCCAAGTGTTTTGTCGAGTCTTGGAAGTTATTACCCCAGTAATAACCGCTCCTTATCCTTTTTGTTTTCGTTTTTTGTGTCAAGTTCAACTACTTTTGAGAAGTAGAGGAGTTGTGAAAAGTGGCTGTCGTGGGACAGATTTTTGTGCTGCATTGTTAAAATTCGTGAGGGAGATCAGTACTTCGGATGGAGCTGTATTTTTTGTGCTTGTTTTCCAGGTTGTTACCCAACTTTAATTAGTTTTTCACTTTTTTATTTGAGCAACAGAAGGTTTTCAAAAAAATCAATCTTTTCCTGCTGGTCTATTTTGACAGATTTCTGCTATCATTTGCATTTGCCTCTTATGTTGATTCCTTTCCAGATTCATTTTGGGTTTTTTGAAAGGAGTTGCTACAGTAGCTTTTGTTTTGATGGATTTCAGTTGAAATGTGAACCAAAAGGTTTATTGTTTTTGCTTACACTAATGTTGTCATTGAGGTTTGTGCAAGGTCTTGTATGGAGGAAATTTTCAGGAGAAGGAGAAAAGGAATCTGTAGAGTTTGTCTTTGAATAGGTAAAAGTGGTGAAAACAGAAGGTTCATGAAAATCCAATCTTTTTATATTTTTTATGTTTTAATACATATTAAAGGTTACGAGACGGAAAAGAGGAGGAAACGGAGTCCGGGGTGGCCACACCCACCCAGTGCGAACCCGACTGGCCAGCGCCTAGAGGTGTGCCACCGAGCCCGAGTCTCGCCTCGTTTTCGCCCTAGTTTTGCTGCCATCACCTTCCTTATGTATTGAAACTTCATAATATATAACCCCATGGATCCCCCGAGGTTCGTGCATCATGTTCTCATCGCGTTTTCATTTTGATCTGTTTCTGTCAGGAAATCTTCTCAAGTTTAGAGCACCATGGTCTCCACCAACGACAAACGCAAGAAGCCCGAGGAAGAAGATCCTCAAAACCCCAAGGAGGAGGAGATTTTGGTAGGGGATGAAGAGGACATGGGGGAGGACGAGCATCCAGACACCCGCGCTACCGTCGCAAGCATTAGAGTGGTGGCAAACCCTACCAAGCTTATGAGGAAAACACGGATGTCCACAGGAGGGAAACCTCCACGTCTCATCTTCGTTCCACGATCATCTCCTCCACGTACCAAGAGACCCTTACATACTCTTATACATGAGCAGCAATACCAGAAGGTGCCCCAAAGGAGTTTGCCCTCTGTTTGGGATATGCCTCATTCCAACCATGTAGGGAAGGAACATGCTAAGGAGGAAGAGTGGGGAAGGAATAATAAGGACTGGAATTCTCGGTCTGACATGATCATGAACGGCATAGAGCAAAACTCAGAGCTGATTCGTGCTCTGACCTTCGAGTTTGAGGATTTGAAGAAACTAATTGAAGAGCTTATCAAGATAACACCACCATCACCAAATGAGCAATTCATCATCAGGTTTGGCATCCCCTTGGATTGTTCCAAGCTTGGGGGAGTGCCGCGGTATCACCATCATTATCTTTTACCTTTTACCTTTTTAGTGGATTCATATCTTTGGTAGAGAAGTTATCTTATAGGTTGGTTAGCATGTGGAAGCATCTCTCCTTTAGTTGGTTACCTATGTATCCCTTGGCGTGAGTGCCTTTATGGAATATTAATGAGAAGTCTCATCTTTTACTTTTTGCACTTCTTATTTTAGTTTGCGATCTCTATTTTATGATGGATCTTGTTGATCAGTATTGGCATCACTTTGGGAGCATCAAGTAGATCTAAATTGGTTTTGGCAAACCGAGCTCTGGTCAGTAGCAACACTTTTTGAGGTTTGAAAGGAAAACAGAAAAAGCGTACAGGTATTTTGTATCATTTATTTTATTTCTTGATTGGCTCATAAGTTTAGTATTCTTTATTTAAGATATTTTTGTGTCTTCAAGGAAGATTGCATGTTTGGCTTTATTACTTGTATGTTTGCTTGTTTCCTTCAACTCTCTTGCTTGCTACCTAGCCTTGCTAGCCAAAAACCTGTTTTAAGAAGGCATACTTCTCATGTTTACAATCCCTTTGAACCAAACCTATGCCATTTGTGTCCACCATATCTACCTATTAGCATTATTGCTATTCCAAGCAAATTCTCAAGCTTCATCTATCTTTTGAATTAAAAAGTATTTTGTTATGTGAAAACTAGTTAGTAAAGCTCTCACGAACTTGATGGCACACCTTATTTTCTTGCCCCTAATAGACTTGAACCATTGTGTCATCGAAGTTGTATATGCTTGCATCTATACGTTGGAATTAGCAGAACCGTGCTGTCACGGGGAACGTTTTCAACATTGCACTTGTATTGTCTACACAGTTGATATCGTGCTCTTTTGTCTGTGGAAGTCACCAGTGTGAAATAAAAAGGGAGCTTCTAAGTCCATGGAGTTATGTATTTTGTGTTAGAGAAACGCCTGGGTCACTAGCTTAAGCCATGCCTAATCATGGTGGAAACTTGCAGCATCACCATAGTGAGCAATATGTGAAGCATCCTCAATAAAAAGCTATGCATATAGTAAATAAAAATATCGCTGAGATGCTCATTGTCTACTTGCCTTGTCATTTTGGTTATGGGATAGCTCCTATACCATGTGCAAGGGGTACCCCATTGGCGGTTCTCTATGATACACATGTACTCACAATGACAAGAACTTACTGGTAACTGAAGTTGACTAGCATGAGGTGTGTCCCTCATATTCAAGGGACATGAGATTGCCAACTTATATTTCGTCAAGCATATACTCCATCCTTGTTCACTTTAAACTTAATCTTCTCAAGATTCCTATGATAGGGGCAATGAGGGCTCAAAGCTAGTCAGTACCATAATCTTTTGAAAGCTCTTTATGACTTGAAATCCCTGCTTCCCTTTATGAAGAGACCTTTCTCCTACTTCCAAGTTGAGTCAGTAAACCTACTTCCTCTCTATCTCCAGCAAACATTTGAGTTGTTGGGTTTCAAGCATTCATATGGTGATTTATTCAATCATGTTCTTTATCTTCCTTGTTTGCACAAAACTCTTATCTATTGAGTATTACTTCGAAAGCTTTCTTTGTGAAAAACCTATTTGAGCAAAGAGTGACCTGTTTTGAAAACTTCTACAAAAAGATTTTTGTGAAACGTTTGCCAGGTGTTCTCTGACCAAGAACAAAGTTTGCCAATTCCAATTATGATTTATCTTTATGCATCTCTATTGCGACTCCTGTACTTGTTGCAAGCTAAAGTCATATAATGGTGAGTTGCTTTCTTCTATGAGTTGTGTAATGGTAAGTGTGATGCTTCTTGTTCGTATTCTTTTATTGGCACTTCACTCCATAAATGTCAACACACGGATTTTAATCTCAGATGCCTGTTATGCCATACATCGCAATCCCAGGATAACCATTTTTGCGAGACATAACAGATTGGATATCACAGTACATCATCCATTACAAACCATACATAAGGTTTTTACAACAAATAAAGGATCTCATGATCCAGTCTTAATACAATCATAGCAGCGGAATAACATAATAGTAACGATAGCGTAGGAGAGACTCCATCTTCATGGTCACAGGCAATGCTAATGATGGGAGATGATCCTAGTTGTCGTAACCTTCCTGCTGTTTGTCCTCTTGATAGTCCTCTTCATAGTCTGGCCACGGGAATATCCAGGGACAAAGCCATGAGTACTCTTTAAGTACTCGTAAACTAATACTAACAAGTGAAGTGGTTTTGAGTAGGAAATACTAGGCTCTAGGTTGTTTTGCAAAAAGCCAGATTTACCTTAACTAAGTTCAGAAGCCAAGAAAGTATAGATTAAAGTTTTAATACACCTAAGTGGGAACTTGAGTTTTCATGTCACAACCCTGTTGTGATCTAGTCAAAGTCACGAGTCATTTCACAAGTCATTTTGAAAACATATGACGACGGAACAATGTGGCCACTCCAATTGTCCATAACTGCGGACGCGGCTATTCGAATAGTTTGACACTCTTTAGAGATTGTACACTTTCACCACAACATTCGATACATCCGTTAGGAACAATCCCGAATTCACCATACTCATTATGCGGATAATCAATCCTAACCTTTCAATTACATGCCCTAGTATAGGCACCTCTCTTGTGAGTTTGGCCTCCCAACCATGACCAACTGTCATCTTGGGTACTACACAGGTGGACAATCTTCACAAGGTAGCCTCAGCTCAAACCTTGGCCGCAAGGGAACCCATACTAAGGTATATAAATTTCCAGTCAAGCCCTACCCAAATATCGGGTATTGTGGTTGTACGGTAAAATTGGAATGGTATCGCATCCAGACAACCATCAGTTTTATAAAGGTCTAAGGCTCATGCCTTAACATTTTCATCATCAAAATCATCTGGTGTTCAAGAACACATGTCAAAATATTTGATTAGAATGACTCATCATTCTAAGGTTTTCATAACCATTTTCACCAAGTTCATCTAAAGTGATCAAGTTTTATGCTTAGCACTAGCATCTACAAGTGGGGGTAAACACTAATGAGGGGTGGTAATCAAGTGTAAGCTATCTAAGTTCAATCTCATGCCTCAGGATGACATCAAGATTTATCTAACTTAGGTCAAGTTTTATACTCTTTATGCTACCTTTAACAATCTCTCTAAACTCTACAAATCAGTAGGTAAACTTTAAAAGAAAGCTTTGATGAAGAAATAAAATTCTATGCTTGCAAGTAAAACTAGGATTGGGTATCAAGTAGTGTAAGCTTGCAAGGATTAGCTTGCTAAGTCAACTTGTATAGTGAGGCTTGCAATATTGCAAGTATAGGCTTACTTAGATAGTAGCTTGCTCAGTTAATAGCTTGCCTTGAGTAGAGAAGTGGTTGAAGTTCTCCTCGGCTTCTTCCTCATAGTATCCACCTTCCTCCTCGTATCCTTGGTCGGTACTAGCGTCTATAAATAAATATGAGGTACACAATCACCAAACAATACTTAACTACTTCTATTTAGCACACAAAGGTTTTCACTAGATGATCTAGCATCATCTTTATTATCACAAATATTAAAGCACTTGTCTTATTTATTTTATTTTAGAAAAATAATTTCTACTCATTGAAAAACTACTTAAGATTTAATATTCTCCAACTAAAACATGGGATCATGTTGACACATGTCATCAACACATATTTCAGTACATGGGAATGTGATTTAAAGTGGTGTCACAATTTAATAAGGTTTTACCCTTTTATTTTAATTAATTAAAGTGACTAGAAATGCCTTTGGGGCACTCTTTTATTACTTGTTCATTATTTCTGCAAGTAAACCTAGATATTTTATATATTCAGAAAGGTCTAGTTAAATGTGATTTTTGAGAGTTGGAATCAACTCAAAAGCTTTTGTGGTTGAATTTTGAAAAATGTTTGAATGCAGAAAAGCTTCTGCCTTGTTATTTTTACTATAGGTGATATACAAATCTAAATGGTTTGAATCCAACGGGCTTGGATTAAGCCTTCCAGTACCTTTCTAACAAAATTGGTTTCATGCATTTTGGTTCAGTGAATCGAGCTGGGTTGATTTTTGAATCTAGGTATAGAACTGAGTTTGAAACTAAGAGAATAAACCTAAATTCGAATTACTAGGTCGCGCGGGATGTTAACTGGGCCAGCCCACTACGCACAGTGCACGCGCGGGCTGGTTAAGTGGTTGTCCCCACTCGTCAATGAGATAGAGGGGTGGAAAGCGGTATGGGGGGATCTAGGCCATGCGATCTAACTCTAATCGAATGGCTATGGTTCATCGGCCACGTCGGGCAACGCCGGTGAGACAGAACCCTAGCGCGGCCAGTGGGGGTCATGGGAGGCTCATTGGGGCTCAGACGATGGTCGGCGACGGGGGCGAACGACGAAGTCGACAACGGTGATCCTCCTGGTACTGGCAGCTCCTCCTGGGGCGGCTCCAATCAACGATGCCCTTCACCTCCAGCAGCGGCAAGCTTCGGCGAAATTCCGGCAATGCGCTGCTCGACTTGCTCTGGAGGTGAGATGGGGTGCTTCTGAGAGAGAGGGGAGTGAGATGGTGTGAAGAATTCGAGCGGGCGTGGCCTCCTTTTATAGTGACAGAAGGGGACCGACGGGCGCAGGTGGGGCTCGTTGTGGTCGTCGGCACAGTGGGCTAATGGCATGGGCGATGATAGGGGCAGTGCTGTGTGCCCTGGCGAAGCTCAACGACATGGTCACGCGGCGTGGGGCGGTGCTAAATGGTTGGAACGTCACGGTGCTCTGAGCGGGTCCGACGGCAGTTTTAATGGCGCACAACGTCTACGGTCCGCATGGCGGCGAACGGGCGTGTCTGGGGTGTTCCTGGGGAGGTGGCGATCCTGCTTGCACGCGGCGAGGGCGGCACGCAGTCTGTGGGCGTGTGTGTAGTTGGCGCTCTGGCGCGCTCTCGGCTCGCTCTCAGAGAGGCTTGGCATGCTCGGGCTGTGTGGTCTAGGGGCTGGCAGTGCTCGAGGCTTGGACAGGGGGTGTCCGTGGACGGTGGGGAGTGTCCCAGACATGATTGCTAGGCTTGGTGATGCTCCTAGCTTGCTGTCGACTGAGAGGTGGCAAGGTGAGCTCGGCATGGTCACCATTGATGGCTATGGAAAGCTCACAGTGGTGCTAAAGCTTGTTAAATGGGCTAGATGATCTACTAATAGCTTGTTGTGAACCAGAGAGGGAACAAGTTAGGCTAAAATCACTGCTCCTAATAGTGTTTGATGTTTGTTGGTTTGGGGATTATAAGGTGTTTGATGAAATGGCCGAAAGAGATTCAAATTTGAATTTTGGATTCAAACTTGGTGGGTGTGTTGGTTACATACTAGGGAGTCTCTGGTTAATTGGAAAGGTCAGGTGGAATTGGTTTGGTTGGTTTTTGAAAATGGGTGATCTTCCCATATGAATAAGATTCAATTTTGAAATGTGATTTGAATCAAGTTGCCAAATGTTTCTGTAAGTTTTAAAGGTTGGCTTTGATTCACTTTTACTTGGTCTAGCAAGGGCTGAAAAGAAATATAAATGTTTCTGTTTGAAATCTTGGACTAGAAACACTCAAAGTGGCCTAGTGAGCAAGATTAGCAAAAATGACCATTTGCTTTATTTGTTTTGTTTTTTTATTTTCTCTTGATTTGTTTCTGCTTGGAAATGTTTTAGATGATGTTGTTTTCACCTTTAAACCATTCCTTGCTATTTATGTCAATCACACAAGTACATTCATTCATACAATCATCACATACACACATGCATTCATAATGATTTGAATTCACAAAAGTTTTTGTTGGCCCTAATTTTGGTGATTGGAATTTGATAATCATTGTTCAACATTTTTGGGATGTTACAAATCTTCACTCCTTAAACAAAATCTCGTCCCGAGATTTGAGAAAGAAGAAAGAAGAAAACTAGGATTTAAAAAGATCGGGAAACTCAGTCTTGATGTGATCTTCTCGCTCCTAGGTAGCTTCTTCTTCAGTGTGGTTACTCCACTGAATATTGAGAAACTTGATGCTTCGGGTCCTGGTGGTCCTGAAAGCTTCCTACAAAATACGGATAGGTACTTCGGGATACGTCAGGTCATCGTTGATCTCTATCGTCCGGTGATCAATGTTCTTGAAAACTTTAGTCTTCTCTGGGACTTCAAGGCATTTGTGAAGTAACGATATATGGAATACATTATGCACTGCTGACCTCTCCTCTGGCAGTTCCAGTTAATATGATACTTCTCCTCGACGATTCAGAATCTTGAAAGGTCTGATATATCTGGGGGATAACTTTCCTTTGAGCTGGAAACGCTACATTCCCTTCAAAGGCGACACTTTGAGATACACAAAATCTCCGATAATGAAAGCGAGGTCTCGACGTCTCATGTTGGCGTAACTCTCCTGTCTTGACTGGGCGGTCTTGAGGTGCTCATGAATCTTGTGAACTTTCTCTTCTGCTTATCGTAGGATGTAGGGTCCGAAAATCCGACTCTCTCCTACTTCCGACCAATTCAAAGGGGTACGACACTTCCTTCCATACATGAATTGAAATGAGGCCATTTGCAAACTAGCTTGATAATTGTTGTTGTAAGAAAATTCTGCGAACGATAGACAGTCTTCCCATTTAGATCCATACTATCGCACACATGATCTCAACATATCTTCGAGTATTTGATTTACTCACTCCGTTTGTCCATCGGTCTGAGGGTGATACACTGTGCTAAAATCCAGTCTAGTTCCTAGTCCTTCTTGGACTTTCTTCCAAAATATTGAGGTAAACTGAGTTCCTCGATCCGACACTATGTTCTTGGGGACTCCATGCAAACTGACGATTCTAGCGATGTACAACTCTGCTAGCTTCGAACTCTGGTATGTGGTCTTGACTGGTAGGAAATGGGCTACCTTAGATAGTCTATCAACTATGAGACAAATAGAGTCATTTCCCCTACTAGATGTAGGCAATCCGGTGATAAAGTCCATTCCTACTGAATCCCACTTCCATTCCGAAATCTATAACAGTTGCAACAATCCTGCAGGTCTTTGATGTCCTGCCTTGACTCTCTGACAAATGTCACACTTGGTGATATAGCTTCTGATTTCTCTCTTCATCTTATGCCACCAAAATTGTTCCTTCAAATCCTGATACATCTTCGTTCCTCCGGGGTGGATAGAATAGAGAGTATCATGGGCTTCTTTCAAAATACTCCTTCAATTCTGAGTCTGCTGGTACACAGAGACGTCCTTTGTACCATAGAACTCCTTCTTCATCTTCGGTGAATCCGGGTACTTTTCTTATACCGATACGACATTTGATTCCGTCAATACTAGCATTTCCTTTTTGCGCCTCCTTGATCTGACTAATCAAAGTGGGTTGAAGTTCTATGCTAGCCAAAAATCCTTCACTCACTAATTCCATTCTGAAATCTCCATCTCCTTGTGCATACTTGGTTGCTCCTTCGGAATCATGGAGTTCAAGCGGCACGGCAATCCGCTAAGGGCATCTGCTACCACATTGGCTTTACCGAGGTGATAGTGAATGTCCAGATCATAGTCTTTGATTATCTCTATCCATCTTCTCTGCCTCATATTCAGCTCCTTCTGAGTGAATATATATTTCAGGCTCTTGTGATCCGAATAGA
This sequence comes from Avena insularis, assembly GCA_023614405.1. Lineage (NCBI taxonomy): Eukaryota > Viridiplantae > Streptophyta > Magnoliopsida > Poales > Poaceae > Avena > Avena insularis. Next base: position 460,857,406 of record CM042697.1, on the reverse strand, counting down.
TCTCACAACGGTTTCCCATCAGATAATGCCTCCATGTCTTCAGGGCTAGAACTACGGCTGCTAGTTCAAGGTCATGGGTTGGATAATTCTTTTCATGCTACTTTAGTTGTCAGGATAGATAAGATATAACTTTGCCTTCTTGCATCAACACACATTCGAGACCGATCTTGGATGCGTCACAATACACATCAAAGGGCTTAGTGATATCCGACATGATCAAGATTGGGGCAGAAATCAATCTCCTCTTGAGTTCTTGAAAACTCGCTTCACATTTATCTATCCATTCAAACTTCTTATCCTTCTTCGGCAATTGGGTCATGGGTCAGGCAATACTTGAGAATCCTTCTACGAACTTGCGGTAATATCCCGCTAATCCGAGAAATGCACGAACTTGGGTTTGAGTGGTTGGGGTTTGCCAATCTTCAACATCTTTCACCTTGGCGGGGTCAACGGCAATTCCTCCGGCTGATACGATATGTCCGAGGAATCCTACCTCCTGTAACCAGAATTCACATTTGCTAAACTTTGCATACAATTGATGCTCCCTAAGGGTTCCAAGGATGGTCCTTAGGTGTAGCTCATGTTCTTCTTCTGATTTGGAATAGATCAGAATGTCATCGATGAAAACAACGACAAACTTATCCAGTAAGTCCATAAAAATCTTATTCATGAGGTTCATGAAATAAGCGGGGGCATTGGTTAATCCAAAAGACATGACGGTGTACTCATACAGTCCATATCTGGTGGTAAAGGCGGTCTTTGGAATATCCTCTGCACGAATCTTGAGTTGATGATAGGCCGTTCTAAGATCAATCTTAGAAAACACTTTGGCACTGGTCAACTGGTCAAACATGTCTTCTATCTTTGGCAGTGGGTACTTCTTCTTGATGGTGACATCATTCAACTTCCGATAATCCGTACACAAACGGTTACCTCCATCCTTCTTGTCCACAAACAAGACAGGTGATCTCCATGGCGACACACTTGGTTGAATCAATCCTATTTCCAGCATAGCATCCAGTTGCTTCTTCAGCTCCACTAATTCAGACGGGTTCATGCTATATGGTCTCTGGGCTATGGGTCCGGTTCCAGGGATTAGTTCAATGATAAACTCAATATCCCAATCTGGGGGCATACTGGGCAAAACATCTGGAAATACATCGAGGTATTCACAGACTACTCTGACTTGGGCAATGGTGGGCTGGGCTATACTCTTGTTGCATTTGAATTGACGGGGCAAGGTTTTAGATATATGCTCTACTGATATTCCGGCTGTACTGGTCATGGTTATGGCTTTATTGGCACAGTCAACTAATCCTTTATGTTTCAACATCCAATCCATTCCTAGTACTACTTCCAAACCTTTAGTTCTGAGTACTATTAGATTAGTATAAAAATCTATGCCATGGATTCAGATAGGCATTGCCTTGCAAATTTGTCTAGCTTTGGTGGTTGAACCAGGTATTTGAACTATCATAACATGCTTCAATTTGGTGGGTTGAATCTTACTAGTGCATGCAAATTCATCAGTAACAAATGAGTGCGATGCTCTAGAGTCAAACAACACTCTTGCAAGTACTGAGTTAATAGAAAACATACCTAGCACGACATCGGGCTTCTTGGGCTTCTTCAGCATTCATGAGAAACAGACGACCGTTGCGGTTGAGCGAGCTCCCTGGGGCAAACCTTCTTCCAAGCTGAACACGACGCTGTTGCTGGGCTGGGCCATTTGCATTGGGGGTTGCGGCAATATTCTTGGGACACTCATTGGAATAGTGACCCTTGGTTCCGCATTCATAACAAGTCACCTGAGACTTGTCCTTTCTTTAACAGCAGTAATTGCTTCCGCTCGAAGGGTGTTGGTGTTGGTGGCGGCATTGTTGTTGTTGAACTTAGGCGGTGCACGGTTGAAATTGCTGGGGTTGCCAGGGTTGTTGTGATTTCCTCCGGGCCTTGGGTTTCCTCGGTTGGGATAGGTCGAACGGTTCATCGGGGGTCTATTCGTTCTTGGGGCTAATCCTGGAGATGGGTTGGGGTGATACTTTGGTGTATGGTGGGTTCCTGGCTGATGCATCATGCGATGCTTGCGATTCTCATTAGCTTGGTTGATCTTGCCTTCCATCTAAATGGTGGAGTCCACTAAGGCTTCAATGTCAGCAAACGGGATGTTGACTAATACTGTTTGCATCTCATCGTGCAAACCATTCAGGAATCTCTCCTTCTTCGTGGCTTCAATGTCTATCTCGTCCGGTGCATACCTAGCCAATGACAAAAATTTGTCATGGTACTCAACTAGGTCATCCTGCCTTGCTTAATTAAGTACCCTGAATTCATCTCTCATCCTCTTGATCAAACCTGGTGGCACATGGTTCTGCTGAACTTGACTTTGAACTCTTCCCAAGTCATCATCTGTCCTTCGGTCATGGCACGAACACAGTTCCACCATGCTCTTGCATCTCCGACCAGATAGTGGGTAGCAAACAGTACTTTCTCGTTGGCTTCCACTCCGGCAACTTCTAGGTTGTTTTCCATGGTTTGCAGCCAATCATCTGCATCAAGGGGCTCTTCAGACTTAGTGAAAATGGGTGGATTGGTGTTCTGGAAATTCTTGAGCTTAGATCCATGGTTGTCCTGATTTCCATGGCCTTGGATTTTCTTGGCCATCTGAGCTATGTGCTGAAGGGTGGCTAAGTTGGCTTGACGCTCGGCTCTTTCGGCTTCACAGTTTGAAACCAACATTTGCAAGATTTGCAACATCGGGTCCGGGGATGAATTGCTTCCTCCGCGAGGCATCTGAAGATTGAGATAGATCATGAGAAAAGAGGGAAACTTCTAAGGTTCAGGGTTTTGTTAAGTCTTTGAAGTTTGACTCAGATTTTTCTAGAAACTTGCTTTTCATTCATTCATAGCACATGATACGAACACACACCACAACAAAGGAAAACAGATGGTTTTAAGAACCATTCTGTGAAACTACGATACAGTGGGACCGAATACAAGTCACTAACGCTAGTGCTCAAGTGCTACTACACCTTGGAATCGATGGCTTCGTCATCCTCATCATCATCAATGAAGGCGAAGTCATCCTCATCGGTGAAGAAGTCCATGGCCTGATCCTCCAGAAATCCATCATCATCACTGAGGTAGGAGTAGGGGTCTCCACTAATATCCTCTCCGGCATTCTCCCTCTCCTCAAGCTGCATGTATCTCTCGTGATTGTTCTCCTCCAAATTCGTGATCCGGTGGTGAAGATGGGCAATGATGCACTCCTTCTTGTCGAGCTGACGACGACGAGACTGGCGATCCTTCACTAGCATGGCAATAGTCTGATCCTTCTTGGCGGTGATGGCATACTTGTGGTTGGCATAGGAACGGGCATTGTCCAACTCCTTCTGCCGGTCATACATCATGAAACTGAGGTGGTCCAGTTGAGTCTTCAGCTCATGGTGATATGGGGCCTCTAGTGGTTGTCCCATAACATCACACCTTGGATAGAACTCAAAGCGAGTACCCTTGATCTGATTGATACTTTGCCCACAAAGACGGGCAAGAGCTTCCTGCATGGCCCTGGCAAGTCCATCGAGCCAGTTGTTCTCTCTCAAGGTGAACTGAATTCCCTCTGAGGTGGGGGCTTTAATCTTTCCTCGGAGACTTGAAACAACTAGACATTGCAATTCCTCTCCTTCCTGATTATTGAGCTGTGCTCTGAAGAACTCGGGGTGCGGACACTCCAGCATTTCAGACAGCTGGTCCAAGTCACGCTCAAAGATGAGGTCTCATCCATTCCCCAACTGATAAAACTTTCTATACTTCACGTCCATCTATAGGATGAGTAAGTTAGTAGAGTGATCAAGTGTGTCAAATTTTATGTAAGTTTGTAAGAATTTTTGAGGAACATGAATTTTTATGAAAGAGTCTAAGTGATAAGAATGAGAATAGGTTTTCATAAATACTCACTTCCTTGGTTTTTGAAACTAAGTTTTTGATTCAAACGTCCATTATAAACTAGGGTCTCCTATGGTCAGGATGGCTCTAATACCAACTTGTCAACACCCGGATTTTTAATCCCAGATGCCAGTTATGCACATCGCAATCCCAGGATTACCATTTTTGCGGGACATAACAGATTGGATATCATAGTACATCATCCATTACAAACCATACATAAGGTTTCTACAAAAAATAAAGGATCTCATGATCCAGTCTTAATACAATCATAGCAGCGAAATAACATAATAGTAACGATAGCGTAGGCGAGTCCATCTTCATGGTCACAGGCAATGCTAATGATGGGAGATGATCCTAGTTGTCGTAACCTTCCTGTTGTCCGTCCTCCTGATAGTCCTCTTCATAGTCTGGCCACAGGAATAGCCACGGACAAGCCATGAGTACTATTTAAGTACTCGTTAACTAATACTAACAAGTGAAGTGGTTTTGTAAGATCCCTCCTTTATAAAGGAAAAGGATCCCTGTGATTGCAATGCTAGTCCCTGGATCAATGCTAGCATCCACAGTTTAAGATGAAATACATAGAAACAAAGGTCATTATTACAGTCATTCCAGAGACAAACATAGTCTTTACAACTCCAAGGCCACAGACCTAGTACAAGAGTTTGAATAAGTAAATAAATAAAAGTCTTCATCTTCATGTGCCACAGGCAAACATGTTGAGTGTAGACTCATGACTCCTAATCCTCATCAGAGTAACCTGCAACATCACAAGTTACAGCCACAGTGGGTCAATATATTGGAATAGTATTGGCAAGTGATACCTTAGTATAATTTAGGTGGACTAGATACTATATGCAATTTGGCTAAGTGTAGCTTGGCTTGCTTTGCTCAAAATAGGTTTTGCCTATTAGTTGAAAACACTAAGTTTTTCTTTGTCAAAACTTTTCCCAAGGAACCACCAATAGACATTGAGGTCCTTCACCCTTGTTCACCCACAAGTTTTTACTTAGAAATTGGGATGAGGAGATTCTTGATAGCTTCCATGTCTTGATGCTCAAGTTGTCCTTTTCCAGGGACATAGCTAAGTACTTAGATTCTTCCATCTGCAGAGGTGGTGCACTTTCCCCACAAGCCTTGATTTTCACCAAGACAGGACCTTTCAGAAGCCTTCCCTTAGACCAAATGGACGCGTTCCAACCTATCATCCCACTACCACCAACTGTCCAAATGGCTAAGTTCTAGCAACCTATGTGATCCTGGCAGAGCCCATATTGCCAAGTGGCTGCACTAGAAGCTTCTTAACATTTGGCCTCTAAAATCTCTTTGTTCCTGGGTGGCTTTCCACAAGTGAGATACACAAGGTAAACCATATAAATGGGCCTTGTGTAACCACTCAACATAAACCATTCCTTCCATTCCACCCAGGTGTTTCATTTACTTAGTTGTTTTATTAGGCAAAACACAAGTCCAAAGACTTAGAAATATTTTACCATAGCATGTATATTTCACCACCCTTGGTTTCTACTAGCTAGGCTAAGCATGGCATAGATAAGCATCTTAACTTAGAAATTTCCTAGCAATTCTACCACTACTAGGATTTCCCAACATGGCATATAAGCAAAATATAACATGCAAGTCTAACAAAATATTTCTAATGCTTAGTAGAAAACATAGGGATGAAAATATCATGAAGAACCACTTGCCTTGGTAGTTTGGAGAGTAGCTACACTCCTCACAATCACAATCACTATTGGCACCAAAATCTACACAAAGAATCATAGCCACAAATCACATACAAAACATATACAAACAAAAATATATGAATGCATGCAACATGATATGTGATGATTTTTAAAACTTAACAAAGCAAGTGTACAGTACTGGTTCATAAACAAGTTAAAAAACTTGCCAAACAACATTTATTTAAACCTTAAAACATTTTTCAAACAATTCATATACTCAAATTAGCCCTACACATGTTTCTGTAAATAAAACCATTTTAATAGAAGCAAAACATTAAACACATTGCATATTTAGAAAGGGCTTGTTCTCCTGATTCCAATGATATAAAATTTGTCAAATTCTAACGTGGGAATCAAAAGTTATGGCCAAAACAAATTCCAACATCTAAAAGATTCAAATTCTGTTTTTAAACCTAAACTGCTGCCACGCGTCTTAATCTGATTGGCCCGTACTGTTTCACTCAGGATCGCGTCTGTGAGCCGTTAGATCTACTTAACCTGCATGGCCCAGATCTACCCATAACGTTTCGATAATTGATCTAATTTCACGCGCTGGATCCAGATCCAACGCTCCTGGATCAAACGACCATAGCTGGGCGGCGCTGGCGGTGGCTACTGGCGGCGCGAGCTCTGCCTACGGTGGCGCGGTGCTACAGGTGGCTCTGGGGTCGTCGGAGATGCTTACCAGGTTCGTAGCGACACGCTAATGCTCAACCTGGTGACGGCTTGGCAAGGGGCGCACGGACACACCGCAGGCTCGTCGAGTTCTTGTCGCTGCCGGGCTCGGGTGGACGACGACGTTGGCGACGCTCCTGGTCACCCTAGCACGAAAAAACGCATCACGAGACGCATAAGACTACGGCGAATGTGTTCGTGTGAAACAGAGGCGAAGGGGAACAAAGGGCTCACCGAATTTGATCGCCGGAGTTGAGGATGTCATCGGGAGCTTGCGGCGTTTGACGAAGTCGACGACCTGGGGCAGTACAGGACGAACTAGTGGGGTCAGAAGGTGCGCAAGGAAGTTGTGAAGCGGCTCGTATGAATCAGAGGGAGAGGGGCGCACGGGGCTCACCGGGATTGGTCGCCGGAGTGATCTCTGTCTGCGGCAATGCGAGGATGATTGCGGGCAGCCTGGGGGCGCTCTGTGCTTGGAGTCTGGGGGAAATGGAGAGGGGGCAGAGGGGGTTTAAGTAGGCAAGGTGGGGCGTGATTTACTCATGCAATCAACGCGAATTGACGAGCGAATCAAACAGGAAACGCACGTCGCAATTTGGGGAAGAACACGTCGCGGGGGCGGTGGAGATGACGACGCCATGTGGGTCGCGGCTGTCAGCGAGAGAAATAGAGGGGGAGTGGGTCCTGTCTGTCAGTCACTCGGCGGGTGCGGTTGTGAGTTGTAGAGGTCCCAACCTTTAATAAGGTAGAGATCCATGTGTTTACAATGCTAGTCCCTGGATCAATAGCTAGCATCCATAGTTAAGATGTAATATCAAGAAACAAAGGTCATAATACAACTTTATAACCAGGAATAACATAAATTTTATTACATCTTACATAGCTCTTTTGGCTATTAAAATCCATTGCAGTAGAATAACTATAAGCATGGGGTCCTTCATCTTCAAAGTGCCACAGGCAAACATATTGGTTGTAGACTTGTAATCCTAATCAATCAACTTCACTAATATCAAACAAACCTGCAACATAACAAGTTACAGCCACAAGGGTCAATACATTTGAATTGTATTGGCAAGTTTCACTACTATGTAGGAATATAAGTGGATCCTATCAATACATGCATATTTGGCTAAGTAGGGTTTTAGGCTCATTTCCAGAAAGCAATAATTTATCCTATCTTTTCAAAATGGTTTTGTTCTTTTGTCAAATCTTTCTGAACTCCTTGGTAAATCCCCAAGTGTTTCAAGTCTTTGTCAAAATCTCTTGAGCACCTTGGTAAATCCCCAAGTGCTTCAAGTTTTTATCAAAATCTCTTGAGCTCCTTGGTACACCCCAAGTGCTTCGAGTTTTTATCCAAATCTCTTGAGCTCCTTGGTACACCCCAAGTGCTTCAAGTCTTTTGTTGTCACTTTAAAGATTTTCTTTTAGAAATTGGAATGTCGAGATTTCCCATAGCTTCAAGCTTTAGTTGCTCAGTATTGTCCATAACCGGGGACACGGCTAAGTACTTAGAATTTTTATCTTCTGCAGAAGTTGTACACTTTACCCACATGACACAATATCATCTTGTTGCCACCAGTGGCCGCTGGATAAGTACTCACCAAGATGGAGTACTGGCGGATTGAGAATGTGACAAAGTCTCTCCAGAGGGTCCTCCCATACACCATTGCTAGCTTGTCTTCAGGCACCAATGTAGGGTTCCTAGTTCCCTCATTTCCAGTAAACCTGAAGACAATGCATGGGTCTTCCCAATGTAGTTGACTAAGCCAGAGCCATATAGCATGTGGCTGTACACGAAAGCCACTGTTGGAGAAACATGTTCAATCTCTAAGTCCCTGGGTGGTTTTCTTTTGGTGCACAACACAAAGAGATTACCATCAACATGGTTCCTTTTGTTGCCACCTTGTCCAAAACTTGAGTATCCTTGTCCACCCAGGTAGTTCATTGAGTACTTGTTTTATTATATAAAACATAAGTCCTTTTCTCAACTTCATAAAATCTCAACATGTATCTCTTCTCAAAATATCTAGCATGGCTAAGCATTTTACAACTACATTGTTTTCACTAAGGAATATATAAGGTATCCTATTAGGATTTAGCATAGCATAAGTATAGAAATTCTTTTCATGCATGTTTCAAAATCCACTAAGTATAATGAAAATAGTAGGACTTTAGATGATAGTGTCACTTGCCTTTTTGGTAGGGAATGTTGGTTCACTTCTTGATCTTGCTAGTTTCACACTTTTCTAACTTCACTACAAATCAATCAAGCAAACACAATATCAACTAGCATTCCAACCAATAACCAATCAAACAAAACATCACGCTTAAAAAAAAAATAGGAACTAAATCATGCATGCAAGCATGCAAAAGATAGTTTTATTTGAAAAGGTGGTTTCCACTAGGCTCTAAACATTGTAAGGCTCAAAGTGGTCATTTTCCAAAGTGGCAAAGTCATTTGCAAAAGGGTTTTATCTAAAAACCATTTTTAAATCCATTCATTATTTCATGTGGTGAAAAATGTTTTTAGCAAGGCAACAATTTTATATTGTTCACCAAATAAGTTGTTAATTCACAAAACTTGGTGTTTAAGGTCAGTAGGTTTGAATCAAAACATTTTCCAAAGATTTTTTTACCCAAAAATCATTTCCATAGCAAAATCAATATTTTTATTTGACTAGAAATGAGCTAAATCAATTAATCAATCCTAATCTTCACCAAAAACATTTTTAAATCTATGAGTTGGTTCCTAAGGTCAGTAGGTTCACAACAAACCAATTTTCAAAGATTTCAACCTCAAAAACATTTTGGAATAATTTTTATAACCTAAACAAGCATACAAATGATTCTGCAAAAACAATCATTTTACCAGAAGCTTTTTACTAAACAAATTGCATGGTTGGCTAGGGCTTGTTCCACTGATTCCATTGATATAAAATTTGCAATTTTTGGACGTGTGTATCAAAAGTTACAAGGTTTACAAATTTGCAAATCAATCTGATTCAAAAATTCTGTTTTAAAACAAACTAGTGCCACGCGGCGTGTTCTCATTGGGCGGTACCGGTTCGCGCAGATTGCGCTCTGTGGTTTGTTGGATCTAATCAGATCGCACGGTGCCGGTTGCGTACCCCTTCAGCGTTAAGTTATCTGATCGCATCCGCAGGATCTAAATCGCACGACGCACAGCGCGTTAGCCATAGACGGGCGGCGCTGGTGGCGGCAGGCGGCGGCGTGTCTGGCTACGGCGGAGCTGGTGCTAGGGGAAGCGAGGAAGAGGTTGGCGAGGCTTACCAGACTCGTAGAGGCTTGCTGAAGCTCGAGGTGGTGCTGGTCTGGCGAAGGGGCGCACTGGAGTGGGAGTAATCGCTCGCCGGAGACGATGGCGGCGTCATGCGGTTCTGGTGGTCGTCGAGGATGGCGCTATGGGTCACGAAAGGGCAAACAGAGAGCACGGTTAGATGCGCAAGGTCAAGGCAATGATGCGTACGTGAAGGAAAAGAAGAGGCGCGGCCAGAAACTACCTGTGGAGCTCGTCGGAGTTGGAGCGGACGGCGGCGTCGTTCAGTCGAGGACGAAGTCGACGCTGCAGAGCACACGCGAGTGAGCTGGCGACACGGGAAGGTGCGCGTGTGCTTGGGGAGGCAAGGGGTGGCGGGGTCGCAGATTGTTCATGAAACTCACGAGCAGTGAGGGCGGCTCGAATTGGGGCAGCCTAGAGGCGAGGGAGGCTGCGTGGGAAATGATAGAGGGGAGGCGTTTAAGCACGCGTGGTCGCAGGGGGAGTTAAAGCCGCTATCAACGCGAATTGATCGCCGGCGTTACTGGCTGCAACGGCAGGGAGTGATTTGGGGGTTGAAGACGACGAACAGGAGAGGTGGGGCCTTGCTGTCAGCGAGGGAGTGAGATAGAGAGATGGTCCACTCGTCGGTGTCTGCGTGGGTCAGTAAACAGGTGCGAATCATTTTCTGCAGGGAGAGAGGGAGTGGGCTGGTTGGGCCTTGTTGGGCTGGCTAGTTGGGCTGCTGTCTGATTCTATTTTTTTTCTTTCTGAAAGCTTTATCTTTTTCTAATTCTATTTTCTGTTTTGAAATTCAAACAACAATTCAAACACTCACATCAATTCAAAACTCCTCCAAACTTTGCATTGAGTTTTGGTTCTGTTTAACAACACAAAACCAAGTCTCAAAAATAAAATAATATTTTTATTTTAGGGTCCATTTATAATTAAATAAAATGGACATTAGTTATTAAATCAAATGGGTTTTAATTTATTTAAAATCTCCATTGAAAACTAAATATTTTAAAAACCAAATCAGTAGGTTTTATTTGAAAATAAAGAATACTTGGAAAGTTTTGATGTTTAATTGAAATAGTAAAACCTTTATTTTTATTAAACTTGGATATTAAATCCTTATTATTTTATTTAAGTAAACCTTTACTATTTTTATCAAATAGAAATATTTTATTTCAAAGGCTTGGCCAAGTTTTAATTTGGCTTATAAAATAATCCTTATTTATATTTCTTCCTTTTCATTTAAAAACCAAATCTTTTTATTAAAAGATCCAAAAATAGTAATTTCAAATATTTTTAGCTTTATTATTTATTTATCTTTTTAAATCCTTTTAGGATTTTATTTGATCAAATAGGTTTGAAGGTTTCCAATTAGAATCAAAAAGTTTCTTCTCACCCTGAAATTCAACAAAGTTTTTATTTTATTCATTTATTTTTCACATGACAAGATTTGGAAAATCTTGGGATGTGACATGAGTGAAGAAAACGGTTCGCGGGGTGGGGTTTGCTGGGCTTAGCTGGGCTAGTTGGGCCAGATTCGGCTGGAAGCTTATTTTTTTTCTTTTAGCCTTTTTCTTTTTCTATTTGGTTTTTCTGAAATGAATTTCAACTCCAAATCAAATGAGTTTGAATTCAAATCTTCTCTAGGTTTTTATACTGCAAACCTTGCACTCAAATGTGTGTCAAACACTACTGTTTATTCAAAACACTTTGATCAAATGAAAATAAAAATAAAACCAAGCCTTTATGATATATATATACAATAGGCATAATATTGGCTTTAATTACTCATTTTGTTTTGAAACTTTTTTGATGGTGCCTAAGTTTGAATTTCAAACCTTACTGAACCAAAACAAGTACTCTTCTCATTGGAAGATAGCACTAAGGCTAGAGCAAACTACATGAAATAATATGCATATATGCTTCTGTTTTGAAATGAAAATTTTATGATCATGGATGCATGGATGATATGCATGAGTTTGAAACATGATTTTAGGGATGTTACAATCTAACCCCCTTAAGGTGAATCTCGCCCTCGAGATTCGGATTGGCTAGCAAATAGGTGAGGGTGGTCTTTACGAATATCATCTTCTCTTTCCCATGTTGCTTCCTCTTCGGAATGATGGTTCCACTGCACTTTGCAAAACATGATAGTCTTAGTCCGTGTGACTCTTTCTGCAGTCTCAAGAATCTTGATAGGCTTCTCCTCGTAAGTGAGATCACTTTCCAATTGTACCTCTTCCAAAGGGATAGTATCCTTCAAAGAAGTTTCTTCCATTTCTGGATGACATTTCTTAAGCTGACTCACATGAAACACATTATGGACGGCTGACAAAGACTCTGGCAATTCAATTTCATAAGCAACTTCTCCTTTACGACTCAGAATCTTGAATGGTCCAACATATCTTGGGGCCAACTTTCCTTTGACTCCGAACCTCTTCACTCCACGAAGTGGTGACACTCTAAGATAAGCTCTATCACCAACTTCATAGGTGACTTCTCTACGCTTAGGATCTGCGTAGCTTTTCTATCGGGACTATGCTATCTTCAATCTGTCCTTAACCAACTTGACCTTCTCTTCGGCTTCTTTGATAAGTTCTGGTCCGAACAAACTTCTTTCTCCCACACCATTCCATAACAATGGGGTGGTACACTTTCTCCCGTAGAGAAACTCAAATGGTGCCATCTCAATGCTGGCTTGATAGCTGTTGTTATAAGAAAATTCTGCATAAGACAGACTTTCATCCCAACTGGCTCCATAGTCTAGGGCAAATTCCCTCAACATATCTTCAAGAATCTGATTAGTCCTTTCTATTTGTCCATCAGTTTGGGGATGAAAAGCAGTGCTGAATTCCAACCTCGTTCCCAATGACTCATGTAGCTGTTTCCAAAAATGAGAAGTGAATTGGGTTCCTCTATCAGACACAATACTCTTGGGCACTCCATGTAGACATACAATTCTACTCATATAGATTTTGGCCAACTTAGCACTTGTATAGGTTGTCTTCACGGGTATAAAATGAGCCACTTTAGTTAGGCGATCCACTACTACCCAAATAGAATCGTATCCTGATCGGGTCCTTGGTAATCCGGTAATGAAATCCATACCAATCTTGTCCCACTTCCAATCAGGAATAGGTAGTGGTTGAAGCAAACCTGCTGGTTTCTGATGTTCCGCTTTTACTCTACTACACACATCACACAAAGCAATATGTTCGGCGATGTCCTTCTTGAGATTATTCCACCAAAATCTTTCCTTCATGTCCATGTACATTTTGGTGTTACCCGGATGAATGGAATACGGTGAGTTGTGTGCTTCTTGCAAAATCAGTTTCCGAAGCTCCGGATCTTGTGGAACACAGATACGTTTCCCTTGCCATAAAGTACCCTTTTTGTCTTCATGGAATCCTTTGGCTTTTCCTTTGCCAATCTTTTCCTTAATTTCTTCAATTTCACTATCAGTCTTCTGGGCTTCTTTGATCTTGTCCAACAGAGTGGGTTGAACATCCAAAGACATGAGATGTCCTTCAGGCACAATCTCCAATCTGAGATCTCTAAATTGGGCACACAAATCATCTGGCAATTCTCCTTTAGTAAGGCCATTCACAAAAACCTTACGGCTTAGAGCATCCGCTACAACATTTGCTTTACCGGGATGGTATTGCAAACTTAAGTCATAGTCCTTGATGAGTTCTAGCCATCTTCTTTGTCTCATGTTAATTTCTTTCTGGGTGAAGATGTACTTCAAACTCTTGTGATCTGTGAACACTTCACATCGCTTTCCCAAAAGATAATGTCTCCATGTTTTGAGTGCATGGACAACAGAGGCTAACTCTAAATCATGAGTAGGGTAGTTCACTTCATGAGTTTTGAGTTGTCTCGAGGCATAAGCCACAACTTTCCCGTCTTGCATAAGTACTACACCCAAACCATGATGAGATGCATCACAATACACTTGGAAATCCTTCTCCAAATCTGGCAGGCATAAGACTGGTGTTGTCACAAGTCTCTTCTTCAATTCTTGGAAGCTGAGTTCACAACCTTCAGACCAAACAAATTTCTTGTCCTTCTTTAGCAATTCTGTCATAGGCTTAGCTACCTTGGAGAAATTATCAATGAACCTTCTGTAGTAACCTGCTAAGCCAAGGAAACTACGAACTTCTTTCACTGACTTGGGAGATTCCCATTCAGTTACAGCTGAAACTTTAGCAGGATCAACTGCTACACCATCTCCTGACACAACATGTCCAAGAAATCCAACTTCATTTAGCCAAAATTCACACTTGCTGAATTTGGCATACAGTTTATGTTCTATAAGCTTTTCAAGTATCAAACGCAAATGTCCTTCATGCTCTTCTTTGCTCTTGGAGTAGACTAAAATGTCATTGATGAAAACGACAACAAACTTATCAAGGAATTCCATGAACACCTTGTTCATCATATTCATAAAGTATGCTGGAGCATTGGTCAAACCAAATGGCATCACGGTATACTCATACAATCCATACCTTGTAGTGAAAGCAGTCTTAGGTATGTCTTGTTCCCTTATCTTGAGTTGGAAATATCCTGACCGGAGATCAATCTTTGAGAACACACAGGCTCCTTCTAATTGATCAAACAAGTCATTGATTCTAGGCAAAGGGTATTTGTTCCTGATAGTCACCTCATTGAGTGAACGGTAATCTATGCACAACCTTTGACTTCTATCCTTCTTCTCCACAAAAAAATCTGGGGCTCCCCAAGATGAAGAACTTGGTTGAATAAATCCTTTCTGCAACTGTTCTCCAAGTTGTTTCTTGAGTTCCTTTAGTTCACCAACTGACATCTTGTATGGTCTCTTTGCTATTGGTCCAGATCCTGGTAGCAAATCAATAAAGAACTCCACATCTCTATCTGGTGGCATTCCCGGCAATTCTTCCGGAAACACATCCGGATATTCACTCACAATTGGCACACTTTCTATGCTAACCCCCTTAAGAGAATTTAGCATACTCCTTTTTGCTTCAAAGTTGGTCTTGAATCTGATCCTTTTATTTTCTGGAGTTGTGAGTGAGACAGTATGGTTGGCACAATCTATCACTCCCTTGTGCTTAGTCATCCAGTCCATTCCCAAAATGACATCCAATCCTTGGGAGTTTAGGATTATCAAGTTAACGGGAAACTTATACTTCCCAAACTCTATGACTAGATCATGACACCCTGAATTCACTATCATTTCTCCGCCAGGAGAACTTACTTTTATAGGACACCCAATAGTTTCTACTGGTAGTTCATTTCTTTCAACAAATGCTCTTGATATGAATGAATGAGATGCACCAGTATCAAAGAGAACAAATGCTGGAACAGAATTGAGTTTGAACTTACCAGCCACAGCATCAGGCTCCTCATAAATTTCCTCCACATTGATGTGGTTAACTTGTCCCTTCTGAAAAGGGTTGGGCTTGTTGGGTCCTTCAAATTTCTTTTCTGGGCATTCATTTGCATAATGCCCCATTTTCTTGCACTTGAAACACTCAACCTGACTAATGTCCTTCTTGACAGGCTGGCTTCCACTGCCACTTCCACTACCACTGTGGTGGCTCTTATATCCACCCTTGTGGTTCTTGTACTTGTCATTGTCATGACTACGGTGGTGCTTGTTGTCATGACGACGGTCGTGGTTGTGGTGCTTGTTGAATTTCCCATGCTTGTGGGATCCTGAGCTTCCACTATCATCATAATGGGAACGTTTGTGAGACGATCCCGAGTTGTGCTTGTCTGAGTGCTTTCTCTTCCTGCTTTCAACTTGCTTCATTTTGTTCTCCAAAATAGCAGCCTTATCACAAAGAGACTGGTATGTGGGAACATATGCCACAGCTAACTGCAGGTTCAGTTCATCATTCAGCCCTTCAAGGAACTTTTCCTTCCTCTTAGCATCGGTGTCAACTTCATCCGGTGCATAACACGCCAGATTGTTGAACTCCTCAATATATTCTGCCACGCTGCGGTGGCGCTGCTTCAAGTTATGGAATTCTTTCTTCTTCAGACTCATCACTCCTGATGAGATATGAGCAGTACGAAAGCCATCCTCAAAGATAGCCCATGTCACATCTTCTATGGGAGTGGTGATCTAGAAGTTATCCCACCAAGTGGCGGCTGGTCCTTCCAGCAAATGTGCTGCAAATCTGAATTTTCTGCATCAGTACAGCCCACAGTTACCAAGTCCTTGTTCACAGAGCGTAGCCAATCATTGGCCACCATGGGATCAGTTGTTCCTGAGAACTTTGCTGGCCTCAATCTCAAGAACCTGGTAAGCATGTCAAAACCCGGTGGGTTGTTGTTGTTGTTGTTGTTGTTATTGTTGTTATTGTTGTTGTTGTTGTTGTTGTTTTGGTTCTGGATGAATGTCGTCATCATTTGCATCAGCTGAGTCTGAGCTGTCATCATTTGCTGCATTTCTGGAGTGATGTTGTTGTTGTTGGGGTTGGGATTGGCACGACGGGGAGGCATCTGTGGTTTGTTCAATAGAGATAAGAATGAGATACCCATAGATGCTTTCATGCACAATACATCACATAAACAATCACAAAACATGCATCATAATAATAATAGTTCATCAACAAAAACCACAAGTTTGCAAAGTAAACACACCAATAACAAGCCATCCACATGTTGGATGGTCATTGTGACACAAATAAATTATGATAAATAAATGATAAATGAGTAGTCAAATTTACTCCTCGGCGTCAACCTCCTCCTCAACAAAGGTAAGACCTGCATTCTCCATTGCGGTCTTGTATTCCTCGACATTGGCGGTCAAGGTCTCTACTTTGGCGTTGAGAGCCCTCTTCTGAGAACGAAGCCTCTCAATCACCGTCTGCTGATGCTCGAGCTCGAAGTCCTTGGCCTGCAGTTCTTCAGTCATGTCCCGAATCCTCTTGTTCCTATCCTGGACTCGCTTCTCCTGACTCTTGAACTTTCTGTCCTGGCTCTCGAACTTTGCCTCCATCTCCTTGACTATATCATCTTGCTCCGTGAAGAGCTTGTCCTTCTCACGAAGCTGCACCTGGAGTTCGTCATTGTTGAGCATGACGTTGGTCCTATCAGTGTCCACATGCCTAATGAGAGCCTATAAGTCTTGGAGGTATAGACGAATCGGCTCCGCTGTCTCCCTCGAAGTATCCTCGAAGTCGATGGCCTCTCCATCCTCATCACGTCTACCGAAGACGTGGAAGTGAGTACCTCTAACCTGTCGAGAGTGTCTTCCTAGCAGACGTCCTATCAGATCCTGCATGACTACCTCAAGGCCTCTCTCCTTGTCATCGTTCATGAGCTTGAAGATGATAGCCTCCGTGGTAGGCTCAGTCTGGCGTCCGGGCTGATTGACCTTGAAACCCCAAAGGTCTTTCCTCTCAAACTTGGTGAGGGCAAGCACCATGATGGTAGGAAGAGGGAGATTGAGCAAAGTAGTGAGCTCAACAATACGAGGACCAAAGCGAGTTCCCTGGAACTCCTCAACAGTGTTGATGGTAACATTAGGCATCTATTTATAAGATAGAAAAAGTTAGAACAACACAATTTAAGATAAAACACAAGGCAAGGCATCACATACATATCCTTGGAAATCAAAACACACAAGTCATGGCATGCATGGATCCATTACAACAATCAAGGTTCAACTTATTTTAAAGCAACATTTCGAAAATAATGTGATAAGTGGTGGTCCAACTAACGAAGTACGCTTACAATCCTATCTCACTAGATATGTTGGCTAACACAATATTTCTAGAAGCAATCACTCTTTCTTGATCACATGACTCCATCACTAAGTCCATAATGTCTCCTCTTAAGGTTTGGTTGGTAGCCTCCAACTCTTGGGTATGTTTATTCTCTTCTTTTAGGCTATTTTCGATGTTGAACATTCTGCACTTGACTCTTTCACCAAGTTCTTTGATGGTCTTCCAAGCTGCATCCCTTGCTGAGTCAAAGAATTTAGGGTGCATCACTGAATTGGTGAACATGCAGAATCCTGATTCCTTGTGGTTGTCTTCCTTGTTTTTATACAAGTGAAGTTGCACCCACCAGTACTCAACTCCTTCATCCATCACTAGAAAGCCTTTGTACACAGCTGGACCATGTATTTCCATTGCAACCATGAGGTCCTTGAGAGCCTTTGGGAATTCTGTCTCACACTCCAAAGTCATTTTCATGAGTGGTCCTTTCCTTACGGCTTCGTTGATTGAGTTCATCTACAAATAGAGATGAGAAAGAATATTAGAAAAGTTTACGAGAAGGATAGACAAGTGTAGAAGTTGTTGAAAAATTTTCCTTAGTGGTTTCCAATCCTAGGGTCATAATCCTACATGCAACACAGTGCTCTGATACCATCTGTAAGATCCCTCCTTTATAAAGGAAAAGGATCCCTGTGATTGCAATGCTAGTCCCTGGATCAATGCTAGCATCCATAGTTTAAGATGAAGTACACAGAAACAAAGGTCATTATTACAGTCATTCCAGAGACAAACATAGTCTTTACAACTCCAAGGCCACAAGCCTAGTACAAGAGTTTGAATAAGTAAATAAATAAAAGTCTTCATCTTCATGTGCCACAGGAAAACATGTTGAGTGTAGACTCATGACTCCTAATCCTCATCAGAGTAACCTGCAACATCACAAGTTACAGCCACAGTGGGTCAATACATTGGAATAGTATTGGCAAGTGATACCTTAGTATAATTTAGGTGGACTAGATACTATATGCAATTTTGCTAAGTGTAGCTTGGCTTGCTTTGCTCAAAATAGGTTTTGCCTATTAGTTGAAAACACTAAGTTTTTCTTTGTCAAAACTTTTCCCAAGGAACCACCAATAGACATTGAGGTCCTTCACCCTTGTTCACCCACAAGTTTTTACTTAGAAATTGGGATGAGGAGATTCTTGATAGCTTCCATGTCTTGATGCTCAAGTTGTCCTTTTCCAGGGACATGGCTAAGTACTTAGATTCTTCCATCTGCAGAGGTGGTGCACTTTCCCCACAAGCCTTGATTTTCACCAAGACAGGACCTTTCGGAAGCCTTCCCTTAGACCAAATGGACGCATTCCAACCTATCATCCCACTACCACCAACTGTCCAAATGGCTAAGTTCTAGCAACCTATGTGATCCTGGCAGAGCCCATATTGCCAAGTGGCTGCACTAGAAGCTTCTTAATATTTGGCCTCTAAAATCTCTTGGTTCCTGGGTGGCTTTCCACAAGTGAGATACACAAGGTAAACCATAGAAATGGGCCTTGTGTAACCACTCAACATAAACCATTCCTTCCATTCCACCCAGGTGTTTCATTTACTTAGTTGTTTTATTAGGCAAAACACAAGTCCAAAGACTTAGAAATATTTTATCATAGCATGTATATTTCACCACCCTTGGTTGCTACTAGCTAGGCTAAGCATGGCATAGATAAGCATCTTAACTTAGAAATTTCCTAGCAATTCTACCACTACTAGGATTTCCCAAGATGGCATATAAGCAAAATATAACATGCAAGTCTAACAAAATATTTCTAATGCTTAGTAGAAAACATAGGGATGAAAATATCATGAAGTACCACTTGCCTTGGTAGTTTGGAGAGTAGTTACACTCCTCACAATCACAATCACTATTGGCACCAAAATCTACACAAAGAATCATAGCCACAAATCACATACAAAACATATACAAACAAAAATATATGAATGCATGCAACATGATATGTGATGATTTTTAAAACTTAACAAAGCAAGTGTACAGTACTGGTTCATAAACAAGTTAAAAAACTTGCCAAACAACATTTATTTAAACCTTAAAACATTTTTCAAACAATTCATATACTCAAATTAGCCCTACACATGTTTCTGTAAATAAAACCATTTTAACATAAGCAAAACATTAAACACATTGAATATTTAGAAAGGGCTTGTTCTCCTGATTTCAATGATATAAAATTTGTCAAATTCTAACGTGGGAATCAAAAGTTATGGCCAAAACAAGTTCAAACATCTAATAGATTCAAATTCTGTTTTTAAACCTAAACTGTTGCCACGCGTCTTAATCTGATTGGCCCGTACCGTTTCGCTCAGGATCGCGTCTGTGAGCCGTTAGATCTACTTAACCTGCACGGCCCAGATCTACCCATAACGTTTCGATAAGTGATCTAATTTCATGCGCTGGATCCAGATCCAACGGTCCTGGATCAAACGACCATAGCTGGGCGGCGCTGGCGGTGGCTACTGGCGGCGGCGAGCTCTGCCTACGGCGGCGCGGCGCTACAGGTGGCTCTGGGGTCGTCGGAGATGCTTACCAGGTTCGTAGCGACGCGCTGATGCTCAACCTGGTGACGGCTTGGCAAGGGGCGCACGGACACGGCTGCACGGGCTCGTCGGAGTTGCTGTCAGCGTCGGGCTCGGGTGGACGACGACGTTGGCGACGCTCCTGGTCACCCTAGCACGAACAAACGGCATCAGGAGACGCACAAGACTACGGCGAACGTGTTCGTGTGAAACAGAGGCGAAGGGGAACAAAGGGCTCACCGAATTTGATCGCCGGAGTTGAGGATGTCGTCGGGAGCTTGCAGCGTTTGACGAAGTCGACGACCTGGGGCAGTACAGGACGAACCAGTGGGGTCAGAAGGTGCGCAAGGAAGTTGTGAAGCGGCTCGTATGAACCAGAGGGAGAGGGGCGCACGGGGCTCACCGGGATTGGTCGCCGGAGTGAGCTCTGTCTGCGGCGGTGCGAGGATGATTGCGGGCAGCCTGGGAGCGCCTGCTCGAGTCCGGGGAAATGGAGAGGGGGCAGAGGGGGTTTAAGTAGGCAAGGCGGGGGCGTGATTTACTCCTGCAATCAACGCGAATTGACGAGCAAATCAAACAGGAAACGCACAGTGTGATTAGGGGAAGAACACGTCGCGGGGGGGGGGTGGAGACGACGACGCCATGTGGGCCGCGGCTGTCAGCGAGAGAAACAGAGGGGGAGTGGGTCCTGTCTGTCAGTCACTCGGCGGGTGCGGTTGTGAGTGAAGAAAACGGTTCGCGGGGTGGGGTTTGCTGGGTTTAGCTGGGCTAGTTGGGCCAGATTCGGCTGGAAGCTTTTTTTTTCCTTTTAGCCTTTTTCTTTTTCTGTTTGGTTTTTCTGAAATGAATTTCAACTCCAAATCAAATGAGTTTGAATTCAAATCTTCTCTAGGTTTTCATACTGCAAACCTTGCACTCAAATGTGTGTCAAACACTACTGTTTATTCAAAACACTTTGATCAAATGAAAATAAAAATAAAACCAAGCCTTTATGATATATATACAATAGGCATAATATTGGTTTTATTTACTCATTTTGTTTTGAAACTTTGTTCAAACTTTTGATGGTGCCTAAGTTTGAATTTCAAACCTTACTAAACCAAAACAAGTACTCTTCTCATTGGAAGATAGCACTAAGGCTAGAGCAAACTACATGAAATAATATGCATATATGCTTCTGTTTTGAAATGATTTGTTTGAAATGAAACTTTTATGATCATGGATGCATGGATGATATGCATGAGTTTGAAACATGATTTTAGGGATGTTACAGGTTTTGAGTAGGAAATACTAGACTCTAGGTTGTTTTGGAAAAAGCTAGATTTACCTTAACTAAGTTCAGAAGCCAAGAAAGTCTAGCTTAAAGTTTTAATACACCTATGTGGGAACTTGAGTTTTCATGTCACAACCCTGTTGTGATCCAGTCAAAGTCACAAGTAATTTTGAAAACATCTGATGACGGAACAGTATGGCCACTCCAACTGTCCATAATCGTGGGCGCGGCTGTTCGAATAGTTTGACACTCTGCAGAGATTGTACACTTTCACCACAACATTCGATACATCCGTCAGGAACAATCCTGAATTCACCATACTCAGTATGCGGATAATCAATCATAACCTTTCAATTACACGCCCTATTATAGGAACCTCTCCTGTGAGTTTGGCCTCCCAACCATGACCAACTGTCATCTTGGGTACTGCACAGGTGGACAATCTTCACAAGGTAGCTAGGGGTGGACACAAAACTCGAGGCTCGAGGCTTGGCTCGGGCTCGACAAGGCTCGGCTCGGGCTCGACTCGGCTTGGAGATTGTACAAGACAAGCCTGAACCCTGTTACTCAAGCTCGAGGCTCGACAAGCCAGCTCGGTGAAGCTCGCAAGCCGGCTCGAAGGCTCGATGAAATTAAAAAAAATGAAAATTCGCCATGGCCTCTCCTAAAAATGTTACAATTCACAACTGTAAATAACAAGTCACCATGAATACATCCATAACATGGTATAACAAGTTTTACAAAGTAGAAACGACGATAAGAGTAGCATACATCACAAGTTCACATCATGATTTGCATTGTCATGAGCACAAAATTGGTGGGCAGTAAGTTCCATAGTATTTTATTGGCTTTCCAAATTGGTATGCAAATACTAATATGCATACCACGAGAGAACATCAGCAACAACTATTTGTGTGTTGTATGAACATGCCACGGGAGAAACTTAGCACCAATATGTTTCCATAGCACGAACTGTCAAACTGAGACCAGTGAGCTCTATAGTCTTAGTACCTTTCGTTGTAGAAATAAAAGAAAATTTGATTAGACGCCACCCATAAAAATTTGATGCACAAATTATGTTTGCGAATGGTATTTAGCCATTCTATTAATACTGATTTCCTTTGCTGAGTTACGAGGTGTGAGTGTTCCAAAATAGATCGATGATTGAAACAATTGCAGATACGTATCAGAGGCCTTAGACATCAAACGAACAAGAGTATCTAGTAGCAGAGCGATTAAGGAGCTGAGAGAGAAATTAAACAACAGACGCTGGTGCTTGAACTAGTACAGATAGATTGCGCTTTATTTTCCCCATCTTGGATGAATAAATCAGCTAGCTATACCAGATTGGATAAAATCCAGCAGACTAAGAACAAATTGAATTAACGCCAGGGCAAGCTCGCCGACTCACGCAGATGTTCCACTCCGCCTCGAATTGAATGAATTGCCGGATCGAGGATAGTGAGCTCCGCTGCCAAGGAACGAACCTGGATGGCTGTTGGATTGGATGAGCAGCACTACCTCCTCGTGAGATTGAGGGGAACGAGCTCAGGAGGGGATCCATGGAGGAGCAGGTAGGGCTGTCGGCGGCGGCCGGTGTCGGTGGTGGCAGCACGATGTGAGACAGAGAGAGCGAGGTGATTGCGGGAGGCAGGGGTCGAGCGAAGGAATCGCACGAGCGGGCGTCTGGGGGTATCGGCTCGTCGAGCCTAACGAGCGAGCCGCGAGCCTTACCAAGCGAGCTTCGAGCCTGCTGTTTGGGAATTTTACAGCACCAAACCGAGCCAGGGCTCGGCTCGAATTTCCCGAGCCTGATCGAGCCGAGCCACGAGCCTGATCGAGCCGAGCCACGAGCCGGCTCGGCTCGGCTCGTTTCCACCCCTAAAGGTAGCCTCAGCTCAAACCTTGGCCGCAAGGGAACCCATACTAATGTATATAAATTTTCAGTCAACCTTACCCAAATTTCTGGTATTGTGGTTGTATGGTAAAATCAGAATGGTATCGCATCCAGGCAGCCATCAGTTTTATAAAGGGCTAAGGCTCATGCCTTCACATTTTCATCATCAAAATCATTTGGTGTTCAAGAATACATGTCAAAACATTTCATTAGAATGACTCATCATTCTAAGGTTATCATAACAATTTTCACCAAGTATTCCCATCTAAAGTGATCAAGTTTTATGCTTAGCACTAGCATCTACAAGTGGGGGTAAACACTAATGAGGGGTGGTAATCAAGTGTAACCTATCTAAGTTCAATCTCATGCCTCAGGATGACATCAAGATTTATGTAACTTAGGTCAAGTTTTATACTCTTTATGCTACCTTTAACAATCTCTCTAAACTCTACATATCAGTAGGTAAAATTTAAAAGAAAGCTTTGATAAAGAAATAAAATTCTATGCTTGCAAGTAAAACTAGGATTGGGTATCAAGTAGTGTAAGCTTGCAAGGATTAGCTTGCTAATTCAACTTGTATAGTGAGTCTTGCAAGATTGCAAGTATAGGCTTGCTTAGATAGTAGCTTGCTCAGTTAATAGCTTGCCTTGAGTAGAGAAGTGGTTGAAGTTCTCCTCGGTTTCTTCCTCGTAGTATCCTCCTTCCTCCTCGTATCCTTGGTCGGTACTAGCGTCTATAAATAAATACGGGGTACACAATCACCAAACAATACTTAACTACTTCTATTTGGCACACAAAGGTTTTCACTAGATTATCTAGCATCATCTCTATTATCACAAATATTAAAGCACTTGTCTTATTTATTTTATTTTAGAAAAGTAATTTCTACTCACTGAAAAACTACTTAAGATTTAATATTCTCCAATGAAAACATGGGATCATGTTGACACATATCATCACCACATATTTCAGTACATGGGAATGTGATTTAAAGTGGTGTCACAATTTAATAAGGTTGAACCCTTTTATTTTAATTAATTAAAGTGACTAGAAATGCCTACGGGGCATTCTTTTATTACTTGTTCATTATTTCTGCAAGTAAACCTAGATATTTTTATATATTCAGAAAGGTCTAGTTAAATGTGATTTTTGAGAGTTGGAATCAACTCAAAAGCTTTTGTGGTTGAATTTTGAAAAATATTTGAATCCATAAAAGATTATGCCTTGTTATTTTTACTATAGTTGATATACAAATCTAAATGGGCTTGGATTAAGCCTTCCAGTACCTTCCTAACAAAATTGGTTTCATGCATTTTGGTTTCGTGAATCGACCTGGGTTGATTTTTGAATCTATGTTTCATGAACTGAGTTTGAAACTAAAAGGATAAACCTAAATTTGAATTACTGGGTCGTGCGGGATGTTAACTGAGCCAGCCCACTACGCACAACGTGCATGGGCTGGTTAAGTTGCTGTCCCCACTCGTCAATGAGATAGAGGGGTGTGAAGCGGTATGGGGGGATCTAGGGCGTGCGATCTAACTCTAATCAAACGGCTGTGGTTCATCGTCCATGTCGGGCAACGCCGGCGATACAGAACCCTAGCGTGGCTAGTGGGGGTCGTGGGAGGCTCACCGGG
The DNA here is from genome assembly GCA_023614405.1 of Avena insularis. Classification (NCBI taxonomy): domain Eukaryota; kingdom Viridiplantae; phylum Streptophyta; class Magnoliopsida; order Poales; family Poaceae; genus Avena; species Avena insularis. Next base: position 460,832,639 of record CM042697.1, on the reverse strand, counting down.
GCTCAGGCGATGGTCGGCGAGGGGGGCGAACGACGAAGTCGACGACGACGATCCTCCTAGTACCAGCAGCTCCTCCTAGGGCGACTCCAATCAACGGTGCCCTTCTCAAGCTCCGGCGAAATTCTAGCGATGCATTGCTCGCCTTGCTCTGGGAGTGAGGTAGGGTGCTTCTGATAGAGAGGGGAGTGAGATGGTGTGAAGAATTCGAGCGGGCGTGACCTCCTTTTATTGTGTCAGAAGGGGACCGACGGGCGCAGGTGGAGCTCTTCGTGGTCATCGGCACAGTGGGTTAATGGCATGGGCAACAATAGGGGGCGGTGCTGTGTTCCCTGGCGAAGCTCAAAGGCATGGTCACACGGCATGGGGCAGTGCTAAATGGTTGGAACATCACGGTGCTCTGAGCAGGTCCAACGACAGTTTTAATGGCACACAGCGTCTACGGTCCACGAGGCGGCAAACGGGCATGTCTGGGTTGTTCCTGGGGTGGTGGCGATATTGCTTGCACGCGGCGAGGGCGGTGTGCGGTCTATGGGCGTGTGTCGTGGTTGGCGCGTGCTTCGGCGTTTCGCTCGCCAGAGGCTTAGCATGCTCGGCATGTGTCGAGTGGGCTGGCAGTGCTCGAGGCTTGGACAGGGGGTGGCGGTGGACAGTGGGGAGTGTCCCATACATGCTTGCTATGCTTGGTGCTGCTCCTAGCTTGCTGTCGACAGAGAGGTGGCAAGGTAAGCTCGGCATGGTCACCATTGATGGCTATGGAAAGCTCACAATGGTGCTAAAGCTTGTTAAATGGGCTAGATGATCTACTAATAACTTGCTGTGAACCAGAGATGGAACAAGTTAGGATAAAATCACTGCTCCTAATAGTGTTTGATGTTTGTTGGTTTGGGGATTACAAGGTGTTTGATGAAATGGCCGAAAGAGATTCAAATTTGAATTTTAGATTCAAACTTGATGGGTGTGTTGGTTACATACTAGGGAGTCTCTAGTTAATTGTAAAGGTCAGGTGGAATTGGTTTGGTTGGTTTTTGAAATGTGATTTGACTCAAGTTGCCAAATGTTTCTATAAGTTTGAAAGGTGGGATTTGATTCACTTTTACTTGGTCTAGCAAGGGGTGAAAATAAATGGAAATGTTTCTGTTTGAAATCTTGGACTAGAAACACTCAAAGTGGCCTAGTGAGCAAGATTGGAAAAAATGACCATTTGCTTTATTTGTTTTGTTTTTGATTTTCTCTTGATTTGTTTCTACTTGGAAATGTTTTAGATGAAGTTATTTTCACCTTTAAACCATTCCTTGCTATTTAGATCAATCACACAAGTCCATTCATTCATTCATTCATACAATCATCACATACACACATGCATTCATAATGATTTGAATTCACAAAAGTTTTTGTTGGCCCTAATTTTGGTGATTGGAATTTGATAATCATTGTTCAACATTTTTGGGATGTTATAATAAACCTGTGGACATGTTTACTGAGCTCAGTTTTCGCTTGGGGACAAGCGAAGGTCTAAGCTTGGGGAGTTGATACGCCCAATTTGCATCACCATTATATATCATAATTTGCCTCTATTCATTGATATATGTCTTACTATGAGGTATTAATTATGTATTTTCATCTGTTTTTGCATGTTGGATGATTCTTGGAGGATGAACTACCGGAGTCTGGATTCTGACGAAAAGGAGGTGTTTTGATGCAATTTCTCGAAGATTAAAAAAATATTGGAAAATTATATTTTCCTAGAAGACGAAGGAAGCCAGAAGGGGAGGCGTAGAAGGGCCACAGGGGGCCCACACCCCTCTAGGCGCGGGTCCCCCATGGGCCACGCCTAGGGCAGGTGTGGCCCATCTGCCCGGCCTCCAACTCCGCCCTCTGGCCTATAACTTCCTCTCAGAACCCTATATCGAGGGGGCGACTACAGATAGATTTTTGTCGCCTCTGCGGGGCGGAAAACACCGAGAGAGAAAGAGCTCTCCGGCAGACAGATTTCTGCAGGGGAAATTCCTTCTCGGAGAGGGGAGACTGTCGCCATCAACACCATCGTCAAGATAGGGTTCATCGGTATCATCATCATCATCCACACCATCATCTCCACCAGCAACTATCATCACCACTCGATCCCGTTGTAACAATTGTGTTGAATACTTGCATAGTTCTTAGGGGAAACTTTCCCGGTGTTGATTACTATTGTAGTTGATGCTTGTGAGTGGAACCATTGTATTATTGTTTATGTTTAGATTGTTATACATTAACATATCATAATTGATCTTGATCCATATGATGTCTCGTGAGTAGTTCGTTTAGTTCTTGAGGACATGGGAGAAGTCATGTTATTAGTAGTGGATTTAGTACTTAAGTTGTGGTGCTATTCTTCTAGTGGTGTCATGTGAACGTAGACTACATGATACTTCACCATTTATGGGCCTAGGGGAATGCATTGTGTATTTTTCTACTAATTGTGGGGTTGCCGGAGTGACAGAAACCTGAACCCCTGTTAGGAAACCTTTCCACAAGGGAGCGTAGGATCTCAGAGTTTAAGGCTGTGGTTAGGTTTATATCTTAATTACTTTCATGTAGTTGCGGATGCTTGCAGGGGGTTTAATCACAAGTATGTATTAGTCCAAGTAAGGTCGGTATGTTAGCACAGGTTCACCCACACAAAAATTACAACACCAGAGAAGAGTACTTAGCTATTTGAAGCGAAAGCACTTAACAGAATTCCCATGTGTCCTCGAGAATGTTTGGTCCTTATAAATATTTCCACTGGCTTGTCCTTTGCTAACAAACGATTGGGCCACTTGCTCCATTTGTTCGTTGTCTTTATTACTTGCTCTTTGTTTTGTTGCCTTATCAGAAAACCACTAAAAATCCGTTTGCTAAGTATTCACAGGGATTTCCTGCTCCATACCACTGTTCAGCACCTTCTACTCCTCGTTTGGATCGACACTCCTATTTATCGAAAGTACTGCGGTGCACCCCTATACTTGTGGGTCATCATTTGTTCACTTTAAACTTAATCACTTCAAGATGCTTATGATAGGGGCAATGAGGGCTGAAAGCTAACAAGTACCATAATTTTTGGAAGCTCCTTTTGAAACTTGAAATCCCTGCTTCCCTTTATGAAGGGCCTTTCTTCCACTATTATATTGAGTCTCCACCTTCTACCTTTAGCCACCATTGAGAGAGCATAGTGGCCATTCTTAGTTCTATGTGCAGTGTCCCAAAACTTATTGATTGATGCATATTGTTATATTGCTTGTTCTTGTGCTATTTGATCTAGTCACTCTTATGAATTTTGAAGGTGTCCAATGCATCTATTTTCTACTCTATGAGGGACAAGCTGATTGCCACTATGCTATGTTTTCTGTATGTGAAACAAACAAATGTTTTTTAATGCATGCTATTCATGATCTTTGTTTGTATCTTGTCATGTTGCAACAATAGTTGCTTTGTCTTACTGTTAGAACTCCATCTTTCATGTGCATGTTTAGAGTTCTTTGATCCCAGCTTTTAATGCATGCAAATGGTTTGATCTTTATTATGAAGGTGCATGTCACCTCAAAAATTATTCTTTTTATCACTTACCTACTCGAGGACGAGTAGGGTAAGCTTGGGGATGCTTGATACGTCGGACACATATCTATAATTTTTGATGTTCCATGCTTGTTTAGTATGTACTTTGCTTTCCTTTGTCTACACTTTGAGGTGTTTTTATATGTTTTCTGGAACTAACCTATTAACAAGTTGTCATAGTGACAGTTGCCTGTTTTCTTCTGTTTTTGGTTCCAGAAAGGCAGAAAATCAATATTCTCGGAATTGGACGGGACAAAAGCCAAAGTCAATATTTTACTCTGGGCGACACAGAGTCCAGAGGAGAGACGGAGGGGCGCCATAGGGTGGCCAAACCCCCTAGGCAGGGTGTGGCCCCCTTGGCCGCCTCCCAGCCTCGCCTCTTCGCCTATAAGAAGCCCCCAATGCAGAAACCGTCTGTAGCCTCCGCCACCATCGTCCCTAGATCGAGGGGGCATCTGAAGCTCTTCCTGGCACCCTGCCGGAGGGGAGATCATCCCGGAGGCCTTCTCTCCGGTATGATTCGTGAGTAGTTCCACCTTGGACTATGGGTCCATGTAGTAGCTAGATGGTTGTATCTCCTTCTTTGTGCTTTCATGTATATATCTTGTGAGCTCCGTTCTTTGATCAAGATCCAATCTATATGTAATCATGCATGTTGTGTTTGCGGGGATCCGATGGATATTGAGATTATTATGTTGGTTTGATTAATGGTTCTATCTTTATGATTCTATCATGTCTGTGTTGTTTGTGATCTTGCATGCTCCCCGTTGCTAGTGGTTATCTTGGCCAAGTAGTTGCTATTAACCCCAAGAGGGAGTATTTATGCTCGATAGTGGGTTCATGCCTCTAGTTTCCAAGGGAAGTGACAGAAATCTCTTCGGTTGTAGATGTGCTGTTGCCACTAGGGAGAAAACAACGGTCTCTTGTTCATGGAACATGTGGACTGTTTACCTTACACACTTTGCTTAAAGCAGTTGTCTGTTGCTTGCAACTTAATAATGGAGGGGGTTGGATGATAACCTGAAGGTGGAATTCTAGTCATAGATGCAGTTGGATGGCGGTCTATGTATCTTGTTGTATTGCCCAATCGGATCTTTCTGACTAGTATTGCATTGTTATGTCTTGCTCAGTTCCTGTCAATTGCCCTGCTTTAATTTGTTTACCCTTCATGCCGTGTTGTTTATCTAAGGAGAGCACCTCTAGTGAACTATGGACTCCGGTCCAATCTTTACCATTGATACAGCTTCCACTATTACTATTTACTTGCTGCAAACCATCATTACCTTCCACACCATATAGTTAATCCTTTGTTACAGCAAACTGGTGAGCTTGACAACCTCATTGATTCGTTGGAACAAAGTCTTGAGTTTGTGTTGTGCAGCTTTCCACGTTGCTTGCAACACCTTTGAGACGTTTCCTTCCTCCTTCTGGTTTGATAACCTCGGTCTCTACTGAGGGAAGACTTGAAGCTGTGCTCATCACACCTTGCTCTTGGGGTTTCCAACAAAGTGCTCCACGTCGAGCACCATTAGTGCTCGCAACTTCCTTTGTGCGATGTGCTTTCTGGTCCAGCAGTGGTCTTATCTGTGTGCTTTATTTATAAAGCGGGACGAAATCCTGATTCGAGAGAGTGCTTGTGGCCATGATTTGTCCCCATGACGGATGGCTACACGCCATTATTTTGAACTTAAGTTAAACCATATTCACTACTACTCCTAGAAATATTGTAAAATAATAATATCCGAGCCTTGCATTCTTTAGTTTGCAGTTTTCACTCGTTGTGTGGATACGTGAAGTGAAGCATATCAGAATTGACCCTCCTAGCCCATCCGAATTAACAATCCCATGCCCATAAGCGACACATACGAGGGCTGGAGGCATATGTGTATTTTTTTCTAGATGGAATATCCAATTCAGTTAATTACTAGGCTCAACAAGAGTGTTGCGCAGCAGTATAATTCTATCTCAATACTCCCTTCGTTTCATTCTATAGTGTCTATAATTTTTTTAAAAAAATTATAAAATATAAGATATATTGCGTTACACAACTCGTCTAGACAATTTTTCAGAGGCTAGGTGTAATTGATATCTTGTGATATTAATATATGCTCTTTTCTAAAAAAGACATTTACCCCTTCTTGAAAACTTGGGTTCACTAGCTGACCCCTTTAAGTTTAGAGGAAACCTTACCAGCGGTCCTAATTCTTTTCGCGTGTCTTCAGTTTGGTCCTAGTTCTTCCAAAACGTATATCTAGGTCCTAAATATTTCGTACGTGATTCACACGAGGTCCTAGATCGGTTTGATCTACGTTTACTGGTGCCACGTCGACATCAGACATGTGGCAGTTGGAAAAATTTATGGAGGGACCCTTATAAGATGCGAGGTTCTAATTCCTGGGCTCCTAGTTCTTCTCCATCTCCGCTCTTTTGTCGCCGATGTTCATGGTGCAGGACCACCTCGTTCTGTTCTGCTATGCCTGCGCTCACCGATGTCCTCTCCGTCTACAAACCTGGACCCGGAGAGCGCGCCCCTATCGCCCCGCGTAGGAACTCGCCGCCGTGCAACGTAAGCGGAGACAAGACATGAGTGTGGCGTAGGAGGAGCCGTGACATGCACCTCGCCGCCGCACGAGCAGCGGAAAACACTAGGTCCGACTCAATCACGCAACATGATTGGTTGCCAACATGGGACCGGCGTGTAGTCCGCCGACAACACGCGCATGAGAGTGGCGTGTAGCCCGACAAGGCAGGATAGCGGCACACATTTGTTGGGATCTAGCGTTGCTTGTGTGGGCGCGATGGATGAGGCGGGTACATGGGTGAGCAAGGGGGCAAAACTCATGGGATCCATCCTCACGGCAATCGCCTCACCGAAGCTGCACCTCCACTGCCGGTCTACCGTTCAAAGACAGGAGATTTCGTGATGACGAAATACAACCTCAGGGGTCTATTCGCAAATATAAAGGGTGGCTGGTATGCCACGTGGGCCTCACTTCTGACGTGACATCGGTCAACATGGGTCAAACCGATTTAGGACCTCGCGTGAATCACTTACGAAAGATTTAGGACCTAGATATGCATTTTGAAAAGACTAGGACCAAACTGAAGGTACGCGAAAAGAATTAGGACCGCTAGTGCGTTTTACTCTTAAGTTTAACTTATTGTTGCAAGTTAAGGAGATCTTAGCAATTGAAGATGTGTATTAGTTGCTGAACATGCATATTGATTGTCTGTACCTGTTGATACTTTTGCACTTGACTAGGACGTGCTGAAGCTAACTGATCCATACATGAATTTTTTTTCATAACTTGTAAAAACTGTTGTTATAAATATATAAATAAAAATCAAAGTTAAGTCACTGGATTCATCATTCATCTCTATAGTAATAGGAGGCCACATTGTGAGCATTAAAAGGCGAAAGCTTAACACATCATCACACCCATTTGTCTGTTTATAGCACAAGTACCCTTGGAATTCTTACTCGTATAACACAACTTTAAGAAAAACAGATCACTCAAGGATCCTATGTTTTATTGTTGAGTTTACGTTTTTCGTTATGTTTTGTAAACCTTCATCGGCGCAGCAGTATAATTCTATCTCAATACTCCCTTAGTTCCATTCTATAGTGCCTATAATCTTTTAAGAAAATTTCCAAAATATAAGATATATTGCGTTACACAACTCGTCTAGACAACTTTTGCAGAGGCTGGGTGTAATTGATATCTTGTGATATTAATATATGCTCTTTTCCAAAAAAAAATATTTATCCCTTCTTGAAAACTTAGGTTCACCAGCTGACCCCTTTAAGTTTAGTTTAACTTATTGTTGCAAGTTAAGAAGATCTTAGCCATTGAAGATGTGTATTGGTTGTTGAACATGCACATTGATAGTCTGTATCTGTTGATACTTTTGCACTTGACTAGGACGTGCTGAAGCTATCTGATCCGTACACGTAACTTGTAATAATTGTTGTTACAAATATATAAAGAAAAATCAAAGTTAAGTCACTGGATTCATCTCTACAGTAATTGGACGCCACATTGTGAGCATTAAAAGGCGAAAGCTTAACACATCGTCACACCCATTTGTCTGTTTATAACACAAGGACCCTCGGAATTCTTACTCGTATAACACAACTTTAAAAAAAACAGATCACTCGATGATTCAATGTTTTATTGTTGAGTTTACATTTTTTGTTATGTTTTTTAAACCTTCATCGGCGCAGTAGTATAATTTTATCTCAATACTCCCTTTGTTTCATTCTATAGTGCCTATAGTTTTTTAAGAAAAATTCCAAAATATAAGATATATTGCGTTACACAACTCGTCTAGACAACTTTTGCAGAGGCTGGATGTAATTGGTATCTTGTGATATTAATATATGTTCTTTTCAAAAAAAAACATTTACCCCTTCTTGAAAACTTGGGTTCGCCAGCTGACCCCTTTAAGTTTAACTTATTGTTGCAAGTTAAGGAGATCTTAGTCATTGAAGATGTGTATTGGTTGCTGAATAGGCACATTGATTTTCTGTATCTGTTGATACTTCTGCATTTAACTAGGACGTGCTGAAGCTATCTGATCCGTACACAATTTTTTTTATCTATATCTAATAATAAAGAACGCAAGGTTTCTGTCTATGGTCCGTTTTGGACATATTTGTCCGTAGAGTTGAAGCAAATCACCCACCAACGCCACCGCTAAGTCAGAAAACGTTCTATTTTTTTTCCTGCCGTTCCGCAGTCAACGAGTCGTCCTCCCCGAGCGAGCAGAGGAACCCCTCCACATCGACCCAAGCTAGGGTTCCATCACCTCGCCGCTGCTGCCTTCGGCCGTTGCGCGCCGTTTCCCACTGGCCCCTTCTGCGGGTCCGCCGCCTTCGTCAGGGTAGCGACGGTTCACCATCAGGTCACATGTGGCCGCTAGCATCTCGCGTCGATTCCTCTTCTGGCCCCCTGCAATTTTTGATGTGGAGGACCCTGTGTGACGAGGGCGTCGACCAGATCGTCCGTATCTCGTCCGCGAGAAAGTGGCGGCGAACGAGCAATTCATTATGGAGGTGCTCCCGATCTGAATTTGAGAAATTTGTTTCCTTTCTTAGAAAGGGATTTGGGGGTTCGTATTTTCTGAAGAAACAAAGTGAGTCAAAGACTAGATGGCTGAGGCTCTCCTCTGGAAGATGGGCACTACCGAGAGGCGTGATTGGCCGCGACCATGCCTGGGCTTCATGCGGCGCGAATTTGGGGACCACGACCATGGCTAGGCGGGGCCGCAGCTCGTGCGGGTCGCAGTGCGGGCTGGTCACGGACAAGGCTGGAGGAGGGCGCAACCATAGCTGAGATTGAGACGCCGTGAATTGGGGGCCGCAACTCACGCCCGCATGGGCGGGTCGCAGAGAACGAGGGCCTAAGGTCTGAGTGGATTTGGTGGAGATGGTTCTGACGGGATGTCCTATAGCAGTACTTGCAGATATACCAGTTATAAACATTTGATTATCTACCTGTGACCCGTTTTTACCGCAGAATAATTGAACCAGGACGTTAGCTGATGTATAGGTATACTTTAGTTTTTTGGATCGTTAAAGATTGGAGAGAGGAAAACGAGACCCTGGTTTCTTCAACTATCATATGACTCACTTACATATGGTATCACCTTGCTCTGCTCCTCTCCCTGTATATATAGCATGTTCAGTTTATCAGTCTTCGACTCAAATTCAGTTCTTCAGGTTTTAACTAAAACCGCATAAATATAGCTCTCTAAAACAGCCATGTAGACTCCGGATGTGAAGGAGCCGTTGTCGGTGATAGTTGATAGCAAAGCCATGAAGTTGTCGCATCAATAGTGTCCGCGGAAGCTAACGACAACACTTATTAATCTGGAGGTGCTATCGTGGGATATATGGGGGGTCGTCGTGTTACACGATGTAGTCGAATAATAAGGTTGAACCTGTAGCAACGCACGGGTATTTGTGCTAGTAACTTGTAATAACTGTTGTTCCAAATATATAAATAAAAATCAAAGTTAAGTCACTGGATTCATCTCTACAGTAATCGGAGGCCACATTGTGAGCATTAAAAGGCGAAAGCTTAACACGTCGTCGCACCCATTTGTCTGTTTATAGCACAAGGACCCTCGTAATTCTTACTCGTATAACACAACTTTAAGAAAAACAGATCACTCGAGGATCCAATGTTTTACTGTTGAGTTTACGTTTTTTGTTATGTTTTGTAAACCTTCATCGGCGCAACAGTATAATTCTATCTCAATACTCCCTTTGTTCCATTCTATAGTGCCTATAGTTTTTTTTTAAATTCCAAAATATAAGATATATTGCGTTACACAACTCGTCTAGACAACTTTTGCAGAGGCCGGATATAATTGGTATCTTGTGATATTAATATATGTTCTTTTCCAAAAAAAAAAACATTTACCCCTTCTTGAAAACTTGGGTTCACCGGCTGACCCCTTTAAGTTTAACTTATTGTTGCAAGTTAAGGAGATCTTAGTCATTGAAGATGTGTATTGGTTGCTGATCAGGCACATTGATTGTCTATATCTGTTGATACTTTTGCACTTGACTAGGACATGCCGAAGCTATCTGATCCGTACACGATTTTTTTCATAACTTGTAATAACTGTTGTTCCAAATATATAAATAAAAATCAAAGTTAAGTCATTGGATTCATCTCTATAGTAATCGGAGGCCACATTGTGAGCATTAAAAGGCGAAAGCTTAATACATCGTCACACCCATTTGTCTGTTTATAGCACAAGGACCCTCGGAATTCTTACTCGTATAACACAACTTTAAGAAAAACAGATCACTCGAGGATCCAATGTTTTATTGTTGAGTTTACGTTTTTCATTATGTTTTGTAAACCTTCATCGGCCACCCTTCAGTATCGTGTGTAACAGCCCAAAAGAGGGTAACAAAGCCACACACTGCCATTAACAATCCCATGCCCATGAGCGACACATACCGGGCTGGAGGCATATGTGTATGTCTTTTCTAGATAGAATATCCAATTCCATTAATTACTAGGCTCAGCAAGAGTGCTGCGCCACAGTATAATTCTGTCGCAATATGATGGAACCTTTTTGTGCTTCAGAGTTCTCTTCCACGCGTGAATCTGGACTAGACAAAAACGCGCCGCCTTCACTTCGTTCTTGCACAGCATGCACAGAATAATATCTTCGCGTTGTTTTAATTTAACAGCTGACACGTGCACAAAAGAATATGTACGTTTTTACAACGTTCAAAATAGGGCTTTGCTTTCTCCCTCAAGCTAGCAACACCATATATAGTGTTAGTAGATCACTCAAAGTTAATTTTAACTTCTTTGAGAGCCTTCATGAGAGAGCAGCTAATGAAATAAACCGGGAATATCTCATAGTTCACATATAGTGACAAAAATGAATTTAGGAATCCTAAATAGACTCCATTTACAATAAAACTCAAAAGAACTAAGTCTATCCTAAAGAGAGTCCATTTACAACAAAACTCAAAAAGAACTAAGTCTAGCTAGGGTACTATAGTTTTTGTACCAGTCCAGAATAAAATACTATAGGAAGTACCGAAGCACTATAGGAAGAACGAAGAAAAGCAGGTAAAAGGAACATTGCACAGTTGTGTTGCAGTAGATCAGCTGGGAGTTTGAGATAGTTCTTTATCCCCTACATATTATTTGCTTTCACCACCCGAGTCAATCCAATGTTATGCGGTAGATCCGTTCTTTGTTCCCTTCCCTACCACTTCTCAACTACTGCCTCCGTTCCATAATATAAGCCTTTTTAGGTACCTCCGAGTATCCAATTGACGATCCAGATTGGCTTCCATCTAAGATCCAACAACTATAGGGAGTTGTCTCACCTGGCTGGGTTACCACCACGCTTCAGCTATTAATTAATATGTTAGTGTACACGTTAATCTATTATATTGCGGTTATTCACAGCACGTCTCATAGAACTATATTATGTCTAATAGGTGATGTGATAATGAAAGAAGAAAGTGAATAAGTTTCGCCCGTACAGCAGGCAACCCTAATAATTATACGGAAGCCACATAATCCCTTGAGTCATAATCTCTATTGTCCTTAGTTTTTGATGTTCTGGTGACAGAAATAAAAATGTCAAAAATAAATAAAATGTACAGTTTTAAGCATATAAGGTATATGATACCATAGATGGGCTTAGGTACATCTGAAGGGATGAAGGAGATGCGTAGGGTCTCTCTTATTTGTTCGCTGCAACTCAGAGAGTCACATTAGACATGAGGCGCAACTTTGACGTTCTGGGATATGATCGACAGCAGCTCAGATGTCATATTAACACTATAGAAAAAACATAATACAAATGAGAAGACAGAGTGCAGAATATAAAGATTTTCAAGGAAAATTTTATAGATAAAAGGGCTATATAACCCGATTCATATTGTCGGCCAACTTTCTACCACAAAGATAGAACAACTAATTTTTCTGTCTATAATAACTAATTGGATTCCTATTTGGGCGTAGAATGTTGTTAATCTGTTCGAATGTATGAATATGAAAGTGTAAGACATGAAAAAAGGGAGCACAACATCTTAGTTAAAAATATAAATACTCCCTCCTACCCATATTAGCTGACCCAAATTTTTCTAGATTCCAATGTATCTGGCACTAAAACATGTCTAGATACCTTCAAATCTAGACAAATTCAAGTCAAATAATATGGATCGAATGGAGTACATGATTTGTTTTTCTATGCCTACATTAGTTAAAGCAATAATATTTAACACCTGTATAAAATCAAGAACGTTTAGCAGGGTATCATTAGTGGAAGGTTTTTTATTTTATTTTCCGTCAATGATGTCTTAACCCGAAACATGAAAAAAATAGTGCGCAATTCCATTGACTCGCAAATAAAGTATTATTAGTAGCTAACTTTCAGATTAGTGTTACCTTTCAGATCAACCTGTTAAAAATCAGAATATAGGCGGCATGCCAATTTTGCAGGTACAGTTTAATCATACGTATCAAGATTGTGAGCAGCTGTAATATCCTCCCATTTACAAAATTGAGTCCAGTCAAACTTTGTATTTGTTATGACCGGTCTGAGTTACGTGAGGAGAGGGCCCAACCATAGACCCAACTAGGGGCTTAGCTCATTATCAGTTTAGGGTTTTAGCTCTTTATATACTGGTTGTAAACAAAACAAACATAAAGCAATAATAATCTTCTATATCTAAATAGGAGTCCCCACTAGCTTATTTCTCTGCACTCCCGTGAGTCCACGTCACCCTTTTTTCTGAGCGCAGTGCCCGTTCCTGTAGCCTGTTCTGTTTCCTTCGATCTTAGTCACTAGGACGTTAATGCTACCGACCACATGCAACCACTTCAGCCCGTGTACAACGATTCCTTGGCAAATTACACGAGCCTGCCCATTATTATATTTCTTCTCCAACCATAGCATTTAGGATTTCTCTTCTCCGTAATCTGCGGAACGAAGCGATCTTCCTTTCCCTCTTGATGTCCACGATAATTAAGTGCACAAGCGAAACTGATGCACGTCTGCGAGCAGGTCCACCAAAATCTTGCACTGTCTTCTCCCCTTCCCATTCTAATCTCACGATTATCTCTTCTCCTTCATTGCATCTTATTTTCTCTTCCTATATATACCAGGCCGCCATTTCTTTGTATTCATCCTCACAAACGAAATTTTGCTTCTCATTCCCTAGCATGCACCAGCCGTCGCGGCTATGATGCTCCTTCAGGATGATTACCACCAGATTTTGCCCTATTTGCATTTCCATTTGTGAAGATATACCCTTCATCCTGTTGCTTTATTTATTTTTCATTCAGGAAACAGAGTAGAGTTCTCAAGATGGGTTTCCAGACTGCAGAATGAGATTTCTCCATGTTGCTTTAATTGTTTTGTTTCATTGTGGAAACAGAGAGAGTTCTTCAGATGAGATGGGCTCCAAAACTGCAGGGAAAATAGATTTGGCATATATTTAGGTCAGGCTATATAATTCCATACACATGTATTATCTTTATTCCATCTTTTTTTCTTCCGATGCCTACAGGATAATTTTCAGATTGGTGTTAAGAGAGCAGTGTTGAGGTCGGGTATATCATAACTTCAGATTTTTACAGGTAAGAGCAGTTTATATATTTTTTTCCTTTTTGTTACGATTCTTTTTTTGGAACCTTACCATTCTTCCCACTATATCCTTCATTGACGAAAGTTTTTTATACAGGTTTAGTTGATTGAAATTTTTCTCTCCCTGTCTCTGTATGTTTACGTGCACTGCATGTAATTTTCTTGAAAGGTTCTTCATGTTCCCCCTGATCCCAGTGCTCATCTATATTGTCTTTCTTCTTTACTTCCATTTTATTGCAGTTGGCCTGTTCATATTTTTCAATTCCTTCTGTGAGTATGATCATAGATGAGTAAGTGTCCATGTTATATTCCCTGCCACAAATATATTTGGAGTACAAGAAGAATTTCACAAGTACTACCGTGCCATAATCATGACACACATAAGGAGTATATGCGCTAGACACTCATTTAATTACCATTATGGTGACTATAGTGCCCCAGTTTCAATTACAATATTTTAATTAAAAGTTTCCATTCAACAATAAATTTCTTATAAATTTATATATAATCACCTTCCAAGCAGCGTTAAACATGTCAAGCTTCATGCACTAGCCAACGCAACCAAAAGTTTAAACTGATGGAAAGGCCTAGTGCAATCCACTTATACACTTCAACACCCCCTCTCACGTGTGACGGGGAGAAGTCAGCACGTGCAACCGGAAGAGAGCGACGGCGCGCGAAACTCACGTATGACTCAAGAGGCCTATACGTGGACACAGAGGGGTCTACAGCAATTTTAGAATAAATTGCGAAAGTCAGGACTCGAACTCGAGACCTTAGGCTCTGATACCATGTCAAGCTTCATGCACTAGCCAACGCAACCAAAAGTCCAAACTGATGAAAAGGGCTAGTGCAATCCACTTATACACTTCAACAAAACACTCGAACAAACGTCTACCCCAAGAGTTTATAACATGAGCCCATCACATTTGCCCTTGCCTATTCATCTTTTCTACCATTGGCATATGCCGAATTTCATTATAAAGTACACATGAAGAATGGAAGCAACATGTATTACTACTGAAATCAGTTTTCTCTCTTTTTATTTTTTTACCTTGATGCATCTACCCTGATTAACAATGTACATTTATCTTCTTCTCCGGAATGTTAGTACTATTCTTCACACCCACGCTTCCAAGAAAATGCTAAACCACTATGCGGCGATCATCAATTCTCATCCAACGGATCCATTGTTGATTATGAAAAAGATGGGACCCACCATATCCAGTAGTAGTAATCGAAGAAGACAACACTAACAAGGTCAAATAGATCCTGTTAAAAAGACTGTTGAGGCAAAAACTATGTATTATAGTTTTGTCATATCATATGTATTTATACCACAAATAAATGCACATCGAATACAAGTATATGCATGGAATTTGTTGAATTATTGATTCAAATTATTAATAATTTGCTACATCGTGCTACTAAAAAAATTACAAACTCCCGCAACAACGCGCGGGGTATTATCTAGTATTCATTATTGCCGACTCCCCGAGGAGTCGGTTCCTAACCCTAGCCGCCGCCCTTGCTCTCCAGCCGCCAAGACGGCGCTGCCGCAAGGCGCCGCAGCAATACGTCTCCCCCTCCTTCCCCTACAAGCTACGCCCTAGGGCGGGTAGACCAGTTGGTTCTACCAATTTGGTATCAGCTAGATCGGCTGCGATCATGTCTTCTCCGCCGCCCACCACCACGTCGTCCGCGCCTCCGCCCGCCCCTTCCGTCGTTGCCACCATGGCGGGCTCTCCGTTGGCCGCCACGTCGGCGGGCTCCGCCGCGCCGGTGCCCGTCCTCTACACGCCCTAGAAGATGAGCGGGGGTCATCAACAACCTCGTCACCGCGGTCCAAGGCATCCGCCTCTTCTTGATTGGCTCCCAGGGGCCCCCGACGCCGCCGCAGCCGGTCGCCGTCTCCGTGCAGGCGCCCGCACCATGGGCTCCACCCTTCTCGGGCGTTTTGCTGCCGCCTCCACCGGCATCGGCCTAGCCTTGGATGTCGAGGCCGTCGTCCGCACCCACCAGCCCGGGTGCCGTCGCCACGGGGGGCGTTCCCATCCACCAGATTTGTTTCCCCCTGTCGCCGTCTCCGCTGCCGGCGTGGCTCGCAGCGTCGTCGCCCCAGCCAGTCTACACCAACGCCGGCGAGCCGCCGGTTCCCTCCATCCCGGGCGTTGCCCCCGGGGGGTATGCACGCCCCCATTAGGCACGCCCCGACGCGCACGGCCCCGGCGGGGTTACACAGACACCGCCCCGCTACACCAAGGTCGACTTTGCCACCTACGATGGGTCGGAGGACCCCCTGAACTGGCTTAGCCAGTGTGAGCAGTTCTTCCGCGGGCAGCGCACCCTGGCGTCGGATCGCACCTGGATCGCCTCCTATCACCTCCAGGGCGCCGCCAAGACGTGGTACTACGCCTTCGAGCAAGACGAGGGCGGCATGCCGCCCTGGGATCGCTTTCGGGAGCTATGCCTCATTCGCTTCGGGCCGCCAATCCGAGGGAGCCGCCTCGCGGAGCTAGGGCGCCCCCACTTCACGTCCACGGTGCAGGACTTCGCCGATCGCTTGCACTGCCGCCACGCCCAGGTATCACGGGCAACAGTATGAGCTCTTTTTGTCGGGGGACTTCCAGACCAAATATGGGTGGACATGGAGCTCTAAGCCCCCCACGACCTGCAGACGGCGATGCACTACGCTCGGGCGTACGAGCGCTGGGCCCAGGCGCTGCAGCCGCCTCCTCCGAGTTGCGGGGCCCGGCCACCCGCCTGCCCACCGCCGGGCGCAGCACCGACCACACGGCCAACACCACCCGCTTCAGCAGTGACGCAGCGTACCTTCCGGCGCCTCACCCCGGCGGAACAGTTGGAGCGCCGTCGCCTCGGCCTTCAACTGGGACAAGCCCTACGCGCCAGGTCACGTCTGCCCGCGCCTCTTCTACTTGGAGACGGTAGACGACGGCGATGCGGACACGGGCGTCGACACATCGACGGAGACCGCTCTCGACCCCGCGCCGGCCACGACGTGCGTGGTCTCGCTCCACGCGTTGGCAGGCATCCGCAACGAGCAAACTATGCTCCTGCCGGTGACGATCAACGGTGAGCAGCTGGTGGCCCTCCTCGACACCGGATCCACACATAACTTCCTGCCGGAGGCCACCATGTAGCGCTTGGGCCTCCAGCCGAAGGGCGGCGATCATCTCCGCGTCACCGTGGCCAACGGCGACCGCCTTCGCTGCCACGGCGTGGTGCAGCACGTGCCGCTCTCCATCGGTGACGAGCACTTCACCATCGCGTGCGCCGACATCGACTTAGGCTGTTTCGAATTCATCCTCGACGTGGACTTCTTGCAACCCCTCGGGCCCATACTGTGGGACTTCGCCACCTTGACGATGACCTTCTGGCGCCAGGGCCGCCGCGTCTGTTGGACGGGCATTGGGGGCGCCGCCCCGGCACCACAGCTCCAGCTCACCACGGCCGACATCGACTCCGAGCACCCTCTGTTGGCCCACCTCCTGCAGCAGCACGGCGACCTTTTCGACGAGCCGCAAGGCCTCCCGCCTACCCGGGTGTACGATCACCGTATCCACCTAGCCCCGGACACGGCGCCGGTGGCCGTACGGCCTTACCGCTACCCCCAGCTGCAGAAGGACGAGCTAGAGCGACAGTGCACCCTCATGCTCGCCGCGGGCATCATCCAGATCTCTATGTTGCCATTCTCGGCGCCGGTGTTGCTTGTCCGCAAGACGGATGGCATGTGGCGCTTCTGCATCGACTACCGCGCCCTCAACGCTCTCAGCTGAAGGACAAGTTCCCCATTCTGGTGGTCGACGAGCTCTTCGACGAGCTCCATGGGGCGCGCTTCTTCACCAAGCTCGACTTACGGTCGGGCTACCACCAGGTGCGCATGCACCCGGACGACATCGCCAAGACAGCGTTCCGGACCCATCATGGCCACTTCGAGTTCGTGGTGATGCCCTTCGACCTCACCAACGCGCCAGCGACATTCTAGGCCCTGATGAACGATGTACTCCGCCCCTATTTACGTCGGTTTGTGCTCGTTTTCTTAGACGATATTTTGATCTACAGCGCCTCGTGGGCGGAGCACCTATAGCACGTCGCCAGCGTCTTCAACGAGCTTCGAGCGCATCATCTTCACCTTAAGCGCTCGAAGTGCTCGTTCAGGACGACATGGGTCGCTTACCTCGGCCACGTCATTTCCGCCGATGGGGTGGCCATGGACATCGACAAGGTAGAGACCGTCTCCGCGTGGCCGCCTCCTCATTTTCCACGCGCTCTTTGCGGCTTCCTGGGTCTCACTGGGTACTACCAGAAAAAGTTATCCGGGACTTCAGCATCATCGCGACACCTCTCATGCGGCTGCTGCGACGCGCCGCCTTCGCCTGGGATGACGAGGCCACCGCCGCGTTCGAGGCCCTGAAGGGGCCCTTACGACGGGCCCCGTTCTCCAGATGCCGGACTTCGCACGGCCGTTCATCATCGACTGCGATGCCTCCGGCGTGGGGTTCGGTGTCGTGCTTCACCAGGGTGATGGCCCGCTTGCCTACTTCAGCAGGCCTTTCGCCGCACGCCATCTCAAGCTTGCGGCGTACGAGCAGGAGCTCATTGGCTTGGTGCAGGCCGTGCGCCATTGGCGTCCCTACCTTTGGGGGCGCTCGTTCCAGATTCGCACGGACCACTACAACCTCAAGTACTTGTTGGATCAGAGGATCTCGACCGTTCCGCAGCATCAGTGGATCAGCAAGCTGTTCAGCTTTGATTTCACCGTGGAGTACCGACCGGGGCGCCTCAACACCGTTGCCGACGCTCTCTCTCGCTGCGACGCTGACGATGAGGACGGTGCAGCCGAGGGGATGGCGATGTGCATTTGTTCGGGCCCCTCCTTCGCCCTCTTCGACACCATCCGCCAGGCTACTACGGCAACGCCTGACGCCCAGCGCCTACGGCAGCATCTGGAGGAGGGCGAGTTGGAGGTGCCATGGCGCTGGGCTGAGGGGCTCCTCTTGCACGGGCGTCGTATCTTCGTGCCCGACCACGACGATCTTCGACACCAGGTGCTCCTGCTGGCCCATTCGTTAGGCCATGAGGGTGTCCAGAAGACCCTCCACCGTCTCCGCGCCGACTTCTACATCCCCGGGGATCGGGCCTTAGTCCAGGACTGGGTGCGCTCTTGCGAGATATGCCAGCGCAACAAGACGGAGACGCTGTGACCGGCGGGGATGTTGCAGCCGCTGGAGGTGCCCTCCCAGGTCTGGGCCGACATCTCCATGGACTTCATCGAGGGCCTCCCCAAGGTGGGTGGCAAGTCCGTCATCCTCACGGTGGTCGACCGCTTCTCTAAGTACGCACACTTCATCGCGCTTGGCCACCCGTACACCGCCGCGTCCGTTGCTTATGCCTTCTTCGACGGCATCGTCCCCCTCCACGGTTTTCCCGTGTCGATCGTCAGTGATCGGGATCTGGTGTTCACGGGGCACGTCTGGCGTGACCTTTTTAGGATGGCGGGCGTCAAGCTCCGGTTCAGCATGACGTTTCATCCTCAGACGAACAGCCAGTCCGAGGTGGTTAACAAAGTGATCGCCATGTACTTACGTTGTGTTATAGGTGATCGTCCTCGCGCATGGGTGGATTGGCTCGTGTGGGTGGAATATTGCTACAACACCTCCTACCATTCCGCCCTGCGTGCCACGCCATTTGAGGTGGTCTACGGTCGGCCGCCACCGCCCATCTTGCCGGTCGATCCGGCGACTGCTCGGATGGAGGCTGCCGGGGAGCTTCTCCACGACCGCGACGAGATGCTTGCTGAGGTGCGGCAGCGTCTCGTTCAGGGTCAGCAGCTCTCCAAGCACTAGTACAACGGCCATCATCGCGAGGTGGCCTATGCGGTGGGTGACTGGGTGTGCCTACGCCTTCTTCATCGATCCACCCAGTCCCTCGACCCGCGTGCAAGGTGCAAGCTTGGGCCTCGCTATGCTGGCTCCTTCGTCATCTTGGAGCGTGTGGGCACACTTGCATATCGCCTTCAGCTGCCCGCAGGCTCCCGCATCCATGGTGTCTTTCATGTGGGTCTGCTGAAGCCTTACCGTGGGGAGCCACCGGCCACGCCACCAGCGTTACCACCGATCGCCGATGGTCATCTTCTTTCGACCCCGGCGAAGGTGTTACACGCCCAGCTCCGTCGCGGAATTTGGTACTTGTTGGTGCAGTGGGAAGGCCTTCCGGCGGAGGAGGCCACTTGGGAGAGTGCATATTCGTATAACTGTAAAGTGTGTCAAGACTCCACAAGGATATATATATATATATATATATATATATATATATATATATATATATATATATATATATATATATAACAAACACATCCTATATGTGGTCAGTCAGTCTTCCTCCGTCCAAATTTTCCATGCCAGTCCAATAAATAAATTGATGCCTTTAATAAATACGTTTATTAGAAAATATAATTTTATTTAATTATTGACATCACTATACTGATAGTACATTACATGCTCGGAACATCATTCATCAGTATTATTAAATTCCATAAGCAGTTGAGAATCTCCGTCCCTCTCATTATTAAAACATATTAATTACCTATTTGTCTACAACAGCACTGACTACGCTGTTGGTAGGTTTGGCAATCCAATTGAAAGGGTGCATGATAGCCTCTTGCTAGGCAGTTACTAGTAATGCACGACTCGGCAGTACAGTTCGCGAAATCTCTGCATATGAGTCTTCGAACTGCAATGCAATACATCACACATAAGAAGCAATTTAGTAATAGAGTAAAAAAGGCTAATGATACTTTGAACATTTGGAAACTGCATGTAAAATACAAAAAAATGCTGCCTACGTGCTTGGCTGGACGGCAACGTTGAAGACATGATGGCCATCAGCATGAAAGCAATAACAGCCATGTTGAGCATCCTTGGGTTGGTTTTGCCGAGCGCCATGAGGAGAAAAGATGACTTATGATCGGTACTGTTGTGTGTGTGTTTATATAGACCCACAGTCAGATATTAGGTATTCGGTTGGTTAATATCATGCATTTATATATATATATATATATATATATATATATATATATATATCTCCCAATTAATTAATATTAGGATATCTTGTTAGTTTTGCACAAACACCACAGCCTTTATTTTCCAATGAAATTGTGTATCTCATCATTATGGCATGGTGTTTAATATTGGTGATTACACATAGAGCCATAATAAAATCTTTAGGTATCAGCACTATATTTATATGCGTATCTCCCAATTAATATGAGCATATCTAGTTTTGCATAAACACCATAGCTTTTATTTTGCAAATAAAACTATGCATTTCATCGTTATGGTCATGTGTTTAATGTTGTGAGTACGCATAGAACCGCAATAAAATATTTAGATATCGGCGATACATTTATATATGCATCTCCACCAACTAATATTAGCATATCATTCTAGTTTTACACCAACACAATAGCTTTTGTTCTGCAAACAAATTATGTATGTACTCCATCATTATGGCTTGGTGTTTACTATTGGTGATTATACATACAACCATAATAAAATCTTATAGATATCGACAATGCATTTATGTCTCTATTCTAAATTAATGCTATATATCTTGTCGCCTCTTGCATGTTCTTTTTTCATGCGCTAGATTCTGCCCAATCTTTTAATCTATCTTATTGCATTTGGTGGGCTCAAGTTATCCTAGGAAGGACTATGGGCGACAAGTTTGTCCCGTTTGGTTGTGTGCAGCCCACCTACGCGGCCAGTGCAATCTGCAAACTAGCCCACAGCCTTGCTTGCGAACAACGGCCAAAACCACCTTCTGTAGGCACTACTAGAGAAAGGATTATGGATAGATTTATTATCAATGGAGCATTTTTTTTAAATATGCTCCACTGATAAGTATCAGTGACGCATTTAAAAAGATGCTTCACTAATATTTTGTTTAACCAATGGATCAAAAATGCGCCACTGATAATGTTGGTCTGGCACCCCGGACGGCTATGGACCAAATGTCAATGGCGCACCATTGACATATCCACTCCAATGGCGCATCGCACGCTATATGCGCCATTGATAAATCATGGGCCACACCTGGACCCTACCACTCAGAAAGGTGACAGGAATATCAGTGGCGCATATTGGGGATGCGCCACATTTTTTTGTCAATAGAGCATGTTACAAAATATGCGCCACCGATTAATTCATGTGTATGTATGGATATTGCAGTTTATGTGACTAATATTTTTTTAAAATAAATTAATAGATTTATTTAAAATAAATGGACTTGCAAATGGATGTCCTTGTTTTAAATAGATTTGTGAATGTTAAACTTAATTACTATTTTTACAAAATATACTAGATAGCATTAAAAAATTATTAATGACAAGTATTAAAATAGTAAAAAAATATTAATGACAATTATTTTGTGACATATTAAAAAATATTAATGTTAAAATTAATTACTTCCACAAGTATTTTGGAACATATAAAAAAAATATTAATGTTAAACTTAATTACTTTCACAAGTATTTTGGAACATATTTTGTAAAATATTAATGTTAAACTTAATTACTTCCACAAGTATTTTGGAACATATTTTGTAAAAGATTAAAAAATAAAAAAAGTGGTTGAGACGACCAGGATTCGAACATGGATGCCCCAGGTTTTGCTAGCGCGGCTCGATGGACAACCGCTATGGTAGGCTTGTGTTGTTGTCATATATGAGGGCGTCATCGTATTTGGCCAAGTGTCCCATATCAGTGGCGCATATTACGCCACGGATGTTTGACACTTAGCAAAAATACCGATCAACCTCTCTCTCTCCCTTTCTTCTCATCACTCTCACGGACACGCGCACAGGAACCCTATCGCCCTGCCTCCGCCCGCCACTGGAGTCGCCCTGCCGCCCCTCTCGTCGGTGAGCCTCCCTTCCCCTTCCACTCTCCTCCCCCCTCTCCTCCCCCTCCCCCTCCCTTCCCCTGATCTGGACCTCCGCCTCCTCTGCCCCTGCAGCACCGACCGCCGTCGCCTCGGGTCCCCTCAATACGAGAGAAGAAGCCGCAGAGAAGATCGAAGCCGGTGCCGGTCAGGAGCTAAGTGCGGCAACTAGACGCCACCCTGTCCCCGTCGAGCACCAGGCGCCACACCGTCACCGTCGAGCACCAGGTATCCTTTAATCCCATGTATCCTTCCTTCCAACAGAGTGTTGATGGTCGTTTGCTAGACATGTACACTGAAGTATCAAACTATGGTAGCCAGACTACTCCATGGAACATGGTAGTTTGAAGTGTTGCTGAAAAAAATGACTTGCTTGGTTTTGTAACATGGACCATCATGTGTTGCAATCTCTACTCCAGATGCTCCTGCTGTATTAGTACAGAAAATATGGTTTTGACTTGTAGAAAAATATTCTTAAATATATTGTTTACCTTGTGTTAGTACAGAAAAGAGGCTTTCATTGGCCAGTGCTCTTGCTTTTGTAACCCTAGGAATTTGTAGGAGCAAAATGTTCATGTTTCTTGATGTTGGCTTTGTACAAATAGCTAAAAGGCTCCACTGTTTCAAATTTGAAGCACGACTTATGCTCCTACTTTACTTACTGGAGCTACACTGTTTATTTTAAACAGACATTGATTCTTATTTGATTACATGATCCGGTGGCAAACAAATACTTACTGTGTAAACACATTTGTAAACAAATATACATAAGGAATGAAGTTGGATGCTTTTGAGAGGTGCTGAAGTGATCTTAGATAGATACTTGCTATGTAAACAAATTTGTAAACAAATACTTGCTGTGAACTAGTTGTGTGGTTGTGACAACACACTACTTTTTGCTCTTTGTATATGTGTGATTGGATGGCTGTCATTAATTTTGTATGAAAACTGTTGCAGGGAATTCAGTTGAGTTGCCCGTTTATCCCGAAGTATTGATTCACTTTCGTTTCGTTTGAGAAATGGGCACTCCTAGGTAAAAAATAGCAAAGGCCATGCCAAATTTTTTGGTCGACCCTAGCTTGTACTAATTAAATTGTTGCATTTTTTCTATGAAGTGCAAACATGTCGAGCGGAGACAAAGACGTTAGGGTTGTCCCTTCTCAGCCCATGAGCGTCGAAGAACAAGCAATAAAAGACAACCTCAAGTTTTGATGGTTTGAGGATGACTTAAGCGGGTCCAACGAGGAGGCCGATGAAGTTGTCGAGGTGGCGACGAGGAGGCCGAAGCCAGTCATGGCGGTGACGGCGTGGACGGCGATGGCACCTCCACGCCCGCTAGGAAGAAGAAGGCGGAAAGGCAGGAACGGACGTTGCCGAAACTCGGCATCAACCGTGAAGAGTTCACCCTTGTGAAACCGATTGGCCAACCCATGGATCATGCGAAGCTTACCGCTGGGTACGGCATAGAACTCAGGTGCATCGTGCGGGAGAGCATGAGCATCAACCAGAAGAACTTAAAAGGAACAATACGCGGTTGCAAGAGCTCCTTTTAACACACACGTGCGTCCCAGCTTATGGTGAACTTGACCTTATATATTGTAGCCATTTCCATAAGCTGTGTGGGTCCCATCTTATAGCAAAAGTTCACCTTATACATAGGTGATGCCGACGACGCACATAGTGTGAACAGTCTTGATATGATATTTGGACCACAGGTTGTCATTTGACTCAGAAGTATATGTTTACCCGGACGCTTTTGGGAAGCTTCTAATAACCGAATGACAAATGTTCCTTCTTTGCCTGTTGATCTAGCTTAATCCGGTCCTATTTCATTCAAAAATAAACTTCTTTTAATAGAAGTTTCTAGGCTTTTTGGCCACTATTTTGATCACTTTTTCAAATATTATATTGCATTTTCGTTAAGCCTTTTTGGCCATTGTTTCTGTTAGGTTAATATTTTCTTACTAAAAGAGCTCAATGATGACACATTATTTAACTAGGGTTTAGGGTTTACCAAAAGAGCTCCATGCCTACATGCTGACATTATATGTTCATATATCAAGTTTCACGAATAAATGTTTTTATGTTGATTGTGTAAAAAAGACAATTTTTGGTGTTGCAAAATAGTTTTTGACAAGATTTTTTTTTGTAGAGACCATAAATAATACCTTGTGGCTGCAAAACTTTGTGTGAGGATATAGCATGTTCAAATGCTTACCCGGATTTTGTTCCGGAATTTTTCAGTATTTTAAAATTTATATAAAATGTATTTTTTATAATAATAGGTGCATTTAGACCTGGGAGCTAAGAGAATATCCACTAGCATTCCTAAGACGCCAATTCAGACGCCAAAATTAGGTCCGTACGCCGAAATTTGGCCCAGTCGCGTTCCTAGGAACCTCTTTTCGTCCGGATTTGGGTCAACTTTGTTCCGAGCTTTCCAGGCCATTCCCAGGATCCGGGGAACGCCGGACGAAGCGAAGCGGCGTGTGGACCCGCCCAATCAGTGACGGAAGATGAGTCGTCGTTCTCCTCGGAACCACGCGGCGACCGCTGGACAATAATTGCGCGTCACGTCGGCCACGCGTCGCCGTAACACTGCACCACCGCCGTCCCCTCGGCCCCGCGACGGACCGACAGGCACTAACTTCCCGATGTTTCCGCTTTTCTCGTCCTCGCCGCTACACCCCTCCCGTCCTCGCCGACCCCTTCGGCCTATATAATCCGGCGGCACCGCCAGCTCATTTCACTCACCTCCGACGCTTCTCCACTTCCCCCTCTACAGCTCCCCAACACCGGCGACCTCCGAGTTTTCCTTCCCCGCACACCATGGGCGAAAGGTACCCTGGCGACCGAGTGGCGGCGAATGGCTTCGGCCGCCGCACCCTCCAGCCTTGGGAGACACATGTTGTACGAGGCGGGCTACATGGAGGAGTCCCTCTGGGAGGCGGCACCGCAGCCGCCGGTGGAGCCGTCCTCGCTGGACATACTCGCCTGGTCCAGGACGGACTGGGAGGAGACGGAGCGGCAGCGCGTCCACTGCCTGCAGCAGGAGGCTGAACGCCAGGCCTGGTTTGGCTGCGTTCTCGCCTACCAAGGCGCCCCGCTCGTTGTTCTCGACGATTACGACGAAGCCGGCCCCTCCTACCAGTTGTTGTGGATATACCAAATGGGTATACCTACGGCATAGTCTCATACCGGCAAGCCCGGGTGGCCCACAATTGGTGGTTAGGCCTATGGCATAACTGGGCGGCTCAGTTGCTGATAGACAAGACGGGGGTCCAGCAGGGATGAAGGAAGGCGACGTGCCACCACCATAGATGGAAGCCGGATCCTTGGAGGACACGAAGACTAGTTAGTGTTAGTGTAGGACTCTGTAACCGTATTCGGCTGAGACTCTCCTTATAACCCTAGGTCATGGCGTCCTTATAAGCCAGCCTACGGGAGCCTTTAGGGCAACACAACACAAGAACAACAAGTGCATAGCACTACTCGCACACAGCGAACCCCCTAATACTATAACTCGGCGTATTGCCATTATAGTGATTTATAGCAGTAGGATCTTGCCACCGTTGTGATATCAGAACCTGGGTAAACTGTGTCACGCCGACCCGGACGCTCTCCGTCTTCCCCCCACGTCTCTAAACTCGCCGTTGGGATACCCCTTTGGCGTACGTGTCGAGAAAACCATGACGGTTGGCGCCCACCATGGGCAAGAGGCGCTTACAGCACGAATCCGGGCGGGATCCCTCGCCGTCTTCCTAGACGGCCAAATCGCATCTCCGCTGACGCATTGGCTTCGTCATCGTTCTTGAGAGGCCGTAGAGACTTAATTTTCTCTCCTCTCGATCGTATGGCGAGTCGACAACATCGCGAGAATCTACGTCAACGCGTTTATCACATCGCATGCGATAGCAACACAGTTGATCGGAAAATAGCAAGCCCAGCTCTAGCGCAACTTCCGAGGTCCTAGTCGCAGGTGCTGTGTTGATCCGTTAAGTCCAATCTAGGACATGAACGGTTTCCTCAGCGTTTGGCGTGTGTATGAACTAGGCCGGATTGATCTAGGCATCTTGCATATACATATTTCGGTGGATGGAACTAATCGGACAAGGGCCAAGTTCGACTCTGCCGCGAATACTTCGCCATAGCCGGATTGGAACCGTCATGATTTACTTCATCTTCATCGTGTCATATTCGTCTTTGCCGTGAACTCACCGACTTCGCTCAAACAGCTAAGTACCCTATTTATATTTATTATTTTAATTGTTTATGATCATCAGATTAAGATTGGTTCACTCGTATTATGAGTCTTTTACCGCTTTCGATTTTGGTCATATCTTTTTCACGATTTGTCTTGCGCTCGTGAGTATAAAGTTTTTACTGGCTTGCCGTTTAAGGCCCTAGTATCATGCAAAAAAACCGCCTTCGCGTGTTAGCTTAAGTTTTCTGGATACATGTTTTCTGTTGTTTTTATGTGGATTCTAGAGTAGTGACTTTTCGGCACTCAAAGCCGGTGTTTTGTCCTTGGGTTCTGGACGGTGCCATTAGCCATCATCACCCAAGGACATAGTTATGTGTTGCGAGTCTTCCGTCTCATGAAAGGTCAAGCATAAAAACCAGAATAATGGATAAACCAGCACTTGCTTAAATAAAAATTTACATAAACTATTTAAATTAGTTGAGTTTTTCCTCCTAAGCAGTTTTTTGTTGTCCAGCTGCTGCATTGTTTCAGCTTTAAAGCATTTGTTTAAAGGCATGTTTGTTCCGCCTTACATTTGTTTGTTGGACACGATTAAAGGAACAATTTAATACATTTGTATTTTCATGTTTATGTTTCAGGTACATGATGCTTGGATATTGCCGCGTTCCTTGGAATTAAGATGGTTTAAGCCGGATTTTCACTAGGCTTGACACCTCGGGGGCTGCAATTGCAATTGTTGACCAAGACTGGAGCCGCCTTTGAGGATTCCGGATCGACGCTCGGGGGGCTTGACTTCTCTAACTTAAGAGCTTTGTCCCTCTTTGAGCATCAAGTCGAAACAATCCTTGGGGGCTACAGTACGTTGATCTCCAAGACATGGTGAAAGTTTTATAAGAGTGTAACACCCTCAGAATCGACCCTATGCAAGTTTCAACGATTCCCGCCAAACCCGCATAGAAACGATTCAAAGGTGCCCACCAGGCACTTTCGTGCGGGTGGAAAACGAAGTAATACCATTACACAATAGTCCACGATGGAACCCACAGAACAGATATATACAACAATGACTCAAAGAGTCAAGAATACAGATATACAATACGAAGATCCAAATCACCTTTAAACGATACAGCGTCCAAGTACGGACAAGATGCAAATTGAGCTAAGAGCCCTGAAGAATAACCAATGGCGTCCATAACCCTGCCCAGGCCAAGCAGGAAGGGTAACCCTGCTAACGCCGTCGATCTCAAAACCTGCTTAAACAAAAGGGGTGCCGACAAAGGGCAAAGGAAAAAGAGAGCGGTGATCGAGGCCAAGACACGAGACTAGAATTCGGCGGTCCTCGCCTACATAGGTATGGTGGACTGAAGCGGCAGCGCAGCATGCACTAAACAACCTATAGAGACTAAATACAACGGGCGACTATCAGATAGGGATAAGAAATACCTATTCGGATCCAACCTAAAACTAACACCAAACATACCCATCCTGGTGTTTCCCTCTCAACCAATCGAGGAAGTCTACCGAGGAACTCACACAGTTGGCAGTTTTATTCATTCGTTATAGTTGCGGCAGTTACTAGTCAGATATAGATAGCATGAGTCATCTGATATAATAAGCAGTGGGCAGTTTTAATTAACCATTATGTTGTAGTTGTAGTACTTACTAGTCAGATACATATAGCATGAGGCCTCCCAAAACCCAGCAGTTGTTGGTACTTTTATTTAGCCATTCCGTTGTAGTTGCAATACTTACTAGTCAGATACAATGGTAAAAGGTGACAACCCAAACCAGTAATTGTTGGCACTTTTATTTAGCCATTCCATTATAGTAAAGCTGATTACTAGTCATTATAAAGTCAAATTTATAGCACTACTTTAGTTATAATTGTCTATGATCGAGATACTGTGCTCCAAGTCGTCCATAACCGCGGACACGGCTTTCAGAAAGTTTTACCCTGCAGGGGGGCACAAATAGCAACACACGCACGATCAACCTCGAAAAAACCAAATAAAAACTCAACGAGGCATCACGACAAAGAAATCGCAAGATTCATATAATATTTCAGGGGGGCACCCCACCAAGCTACCCGCTACGAAGTTGGCCGGCTCCGAGACGGACCCAGAGGTTTGTGACGACGGTTTGTAAAACGCATCGGGAACCCGAAAGTGTGAGGCTTGTCGATACAAAACGTGGCACGGGTTCCAAAAGCATAAAGCGCCCACGCGCATAGTAGTAAATAAAGCATGGCATAATCATGGCATAAGTACATGATAGTAATAAAGCCCCAAACTACTTTGTCGCCCCAAGAAATAAGATATGACTCAAGCTCATGCTAAGGGGATTCATGGGCCCACATGCGGATAGTGCGAATATTCAAGGAACAGGTATCAAGTACTCGGGATCCTACGGGACACAAGTGGACGGTTAAAAACCAAATAACATCTATTGCCCACCAGTGCCTATGCATTATTTACTTACTTCAGTTTTAGTTATTAAACAATAATTAAAGCCATGATCATCTCCAACATTAAACATGTGGCATTACTCCAGCAACTGTGGTACTTGACGACACGCAACCACACTTGAGCAAGTGACTACGACACACAAGTCCAACTATCTACCAAACAATAGGTAATAGGATGTGTCCAAGGCAATATAAGGCGGCAAGGGATATCTCGGGTACGGAAACTAGAGCATCGCAACACAGATAGCAATAGATCAACAGGAGGAAATAAAGACTATAAAGTAAAATAGGTAGAAAGAGGGAGAATGCTCGCCTAAAAAACATTGCCGAAGGTTCATCCGAAGATCGGGTTGACACTCGCATCAACTCATCGGCCTAATCCGTGAAGAAACAAAGCACTAGAACAAACACCAGATGCACTATTTAATACTACGGCAAAAGATCGGACAAGATGCATGTATGATGTATGATATGACAAAGATGCGATGCAATTAGTCAATATTAAGCGGAACCGAGGTCCCGACAATTATTCAGATGGTTCAAGTTGTTTAGATACCCGCAATTTAAATGTTGTCTTAACAAGGCAAAATTATATCACCGATTCGATGCACAAATTTAAATGGAGCCAATGTTAGACTAGATTCACCCGCATATAGCCTTCATATTTAATTATGAGGTGAATCGACATAATGCCCCCAACCCACACAAAGATGTATGCGACATGATCAATTTAATATGAAACAATTATATATCATTTATAAAATAGGTTTCGGATAGGGGTTATACACGGGGTTCGGCGATCTTGGGGTTCGAGGTTCGCCGGGGTTCGATGTCTTCGGATCCGTGTGGGCGACCTTGGTGTTTCGGGCATCTTTGGGTCGAGGGTCTCGACACCGGTAGATCTTGGTGTCAATGGTTCTAAGCAACGGGGCGCTTAGCATACGTCTTCGACCGCCGGACTAGAAGTAGTCGAGGGATCATCCGAACATCACCAACACAGGCTGTGGCAGTAACCAAATGACACCATCATCTGTTCACCATTACTCCTTGAGCTTCACTACTCGTTCTCTGTCACAGCAACAAAACCACAAAGCTGAATTCCCAATATTGCCAACACAACAATATCACATCTCGATACACAGAAAAAGATGGGCAGGGACAGGTGGAACTTTGAGGGCACCAAGGTCTTGTCTTTGGCCTTTTCAGGAGGCGGCACAGGAGTGGAAGGCGCAGGCCCGGGAAGGGCTTGGCGACAGGCTGGATCCTCGGTAGCCGCGGGCGCGAGGCCATAGGCGAGAGGGCGCGGACACCGGCGCTGCAGAGGACAATCGAGGGCGACGGAGGATGTCGGGCAGAGGGCGGCGGGGTCCCGCGGCGGCGGTAGAGAGCAGAGAGGAGGGCGTCCAGGTGAGCTCGACCCTAGGAGGCCGGCAGCACGCTGCAGAGGGCGCCGGAGGGGAGGAAGGCGGCCGTCTCGGGGCAGAGAAGAAGCAGCGACACGGCACAAGGGGAGATTGAGGACGGGCCAAGGCCGACGGTGGAGGTCAGAGAAGGGGGCGCCGTTAGGGCGAGCATGGGCGAGGAGGCGGCCATCCGAGAGGTTGGACTCGCAGGGGCAGCCGCGCGCCTGGGAGATGATCCTGGCGACGATGGCAGTGTTGTAAGGAAGGAGGCGCTCGGTGATGGTGGGGCGCTGTCTACGGCGGGGATGGGAACAGAGGAGAGGCGCCCGCGAGAACCCAGCAAGGCAGGATAGTGGCGGCAGCAAGCTTGGAGGGAGGAGCTCTCGCAGGGGATGCCGGCGGCTGGATGCAGAGAGAGAGGGAGCGAGGCGAGAGGGAGATGATCGCGTGGAGGGGACGCGGGGTGATAGGACCGAGGAAGTGGGGTGGGGCCAGAGCGGTAGCAACGGGAGGAGCATGTCGGGTTGGGGCCGAGAGAAGAGGAGTGGCGGTCACGGGGTGGTCGGGTCCACGCGGTGGCCCAGGCGAGGAGTGGGGATTGCGTGCGGGACTTGGGGCATGTGCATGTGCGTTCTGCTAGTGGCGGCGGCATACGAGGGAGGTGGGGTTTGGGTAGGATAGATTAGGGTTAGGGTTTGAGAAGGGTATGTCTAGGTTTAGGTTTTATATGGGGTAGTAGGTGGACTCTGGTTGGGCCGATTGGGCCTGACCGGTGTCTGCCTCCCCGATACAAAATAATTTTAATTTAATCATTTTGTTTTAAAAATATTTTTGTAAATAGTTTTAAGACAAATACAAGATCCGGACAAACCGAAAGTTTTTATTTGAAATTAAAGGAGGACTAATTTTAGAAAACAACATAGTCTTTTTTCAAAATAGATTTAGGAAAAATAATATGCATGATGATGTCATGATGATGCACGGAGATATAGACAGACGATTTCTAGTAGTGGTTTTACCCGGGGTACTACAATTCGACACCACTAACAATGGATCTCGCCCTCGAGATCCGCCTCATGGTATAGGAAAGAATACCGACGATCTGAATCTTCTCGCTTCTTGTAGATCTTTGCGACACCACTAACAAAGATTCTTTCTCCATCTCGAAATCGACGACACCACCAACAAGGGGTCGTTGCTCACGTTCGTCGAGAGAACACTCCGGAGAAAAAATGGCGAAGGTAAAGGTATCATGAGGTAAGGCCACCTCTAACTTCCATGGAAGAAGTAAGAATTGCATCGACCCACCATTCAATGTACAAAAGCAAATGATAAGAGTAGTGGTATGGTCGCGACTCCATCCCCCACTCAAAGCATTACTCTGTACATGAATATAAGACTTATGCAACCAACTCTCGGAATTCAGATTTAAGATCTTACAATCGAGGTTTGGAACCAAAAGAATGATTTAAGCTCTTCATCAGATCTGATACAGATGACGTCGTCATGAAGGAGAACACCGGAGGATACAAAGAAAAAATTTAGTGAAATTTTGGTCCACTGAAAAATACAACAGATGAAAACTTCATAGGATAGCCTGAAAACCGGATGTCGAAGCATCGTTACAAGAGGAAGGAAGCGAAACCCTGAAGGAACGACGGAAACCCAACCACGAGAAATCCTAGACTCACAGAAAAGATAAGAGAGCAGATTCAAAATACGCGAAGGTAAGAAGAGAATAGCAGAGGGGTAAGGAGTAAAAGCAGACCTAATCAGATCTATCCAACCGATTTTCCAAAATAGTTTTGACACTCTACCACGGCCGTTAGCTAGGTTATCCTACAGGCTGGACCAATGGGTATCGTAACTGCTGGGCTCTGATACCACTTTGTAACACCCCCAGAATCGACCCTATGCAAGTTTCAACGATTCCCGCCAAACCCGCATAGAAACGATTCAAAGGTGTCCACCAGGCACTTTCGTGCGGGTGGAAAACGAAGTAATACCATTACACAATATTCCACGATGGAACCCACAGAACAGATATATACAACAATGACTCAAAGAGTCAAGAATACAGATATACAATACGAAGATCCAAATCACCTTTAAAACGATATAGCGTCCGAGTACAGACAAGATGCAAATTGAGCTAAGAGCCCTGAAGAATAACCAATGGCGTCCATAACCCTGCCCAGGCCAAGCCGGAAGGGTAACCCTACTAACACCGTCGATCTCAAAACCTGCTTAAACAAAAGGGGTGCCGACAAAGGTCAAAGGAAAAAGAGAGCGGTCAGTACTGAGGCCAGTACACGACGAGACTAGAATTCGGCGGTCCTCGCCTACATAGGTATGGTGGACTGAAGCGGCAGCGCAGCATGCACTAAACAACCTATAGAGACTAAATACAACGGGCGACTATCAGATAGGGATAAGAAAGACCTATTCGGATCCAACCTGAAACTAACACCAAACATACCCATCCTAGTGTTTCCCCCTCAACCAATCGAGGAAGTCAACCGAGGAACCCACACAGTTGGCAGTTTTATTCGTTCGTTATAGTTGCGGCAGTTACTAGTCAGATATAGATAGCTTGAGTCATCCTGATATAATAAGCAGTGGGTAGTTTTAATTAACCATTCCGTTGTAGTTGTAGTACTTACTAGTCAGATACATATAGCATGAGGCCTCCCAAAACCCAGCAGTTGTTGGTACTTTTATTTAGCCATTCCGTTGTAGTTGCAATACTTACTAGTCAGATACAATGGTAACAGGTGACCACCCAAACCAATAATTATTGGCACTTTTATTTAGCCATTACATTATAGTAAAGCTGATTACTAGTCATTATAAAGTCAAATTTATAGCACTACTTTAGTTATAGTTGTCTATGATCGAGATACTGTGCTCCAAGTCGTCCATAACCGCGGACACGGCTTTCAAAAAGTTTTACCCTGCAGGGGGGCACAAATAGCAACACACGCACGATCAACCTCGGAAAAACCAAATAAAAACCCAACGAGGCATCACGACAAAGAAATCGCAAGATTCATATAATATTTCAGGGGGCCACCGCACCATACCCGCTACGAAGTTGGCCGGCTCCGAGACGGACCCAGAGGTTTGTGACGACCGTTGTAAACGACTGGGAACCCGAAAGTGTGACTGGGCTTGTCGATACCGCGAAAATGTGGCACGGGGTTCCAAAACAGTACAGGCGCTCCACGCGCAATAGTAAATAAAGCGGTAAAGCATGGCATAATCATGGCATAAGTACAGGATAGTAATAAAGCCCCAAACTACTTTGTGGCCCCAAGAAATAAGATATGACTCAAGCTCATGCTAAGGGGATTCATGGGCCCACAAGCGGATAGTGCGAATATTCAAGGAACAGGTATCAAGTACTCGGGATCCTACGGGACACAAGTGGACGGTTAAAAACCAAATAACATCTATTGCCCACCAGTGCCTCTGCATTATTTACTTACTTCAATTTTAGTTATTAAACAGTAATTAAAGCCATGATCATCTCCAACATTAAACATGTGGCATTACTCCAGCAACTGTGGTACTTGATGACACGCAACCGCACTTGAGCAAGCGACTACGACGCGCAAGTCCAACTATCTACCAAACAACAGGTAATAGGATGTGTCCAAGGCAATATAAGGCGGCAAGTGATATCTCGGGTACGGAAACTAGAGCATCGCAACACAGATAGCAATAGATCAACAGGAGGAAATAAACACTATAAAGTAAAATAGGTAGAAAGGGGGAGAATGCTCGCCTGAAAAACATTGCCTAAGGTCCATCCGAAGATCGGGTCGACACTCGCATCAACTCATCAGCCTAATCCGTGATGAAACAAAGCACTAGAACAAACACCAGATGCACTATTTAATACTACGACAAAAGATCGAACATGATGCATGTATGATGTATGATATGGCAAAGATGCGATGCAATTAGTCAATATTAAGCGGAACCGAGGTCCCGACAATTATTCAGATGGTTCAAGTTGTTTAGATACCCGCAATTTAAATATTCTCTTAACAAGGCAAAATTATATCACCGATTCGATGCACAAATTTAAATGGAGCCAATATTAGACTAGATTCGCCCACATATAGCCTTCATATTTAATTATGAGGTGAATCGACATAATGCCCCCAACCCGGCGGCGGGATGCAGAGAGAGAGGGAGCGAGGCGAGAGGGAGAGGATCGCATGGAGGGGACGCGGGGCGATAGGACCGAGGAAGTGGGGTGGAGCCAGAGCGGTAGCAACAGGAGGAGCGTGTCGGGTTGGGGCCGAGAGAGAGAGGAGTGGCGGTCGCGGGGTGGTCGGGTCCACGCGGTGGCCCAGGCGGGGAGTGGGGATTGCGTGCGGGACTTGGGGCATCTACAGGTGCGTTCTGCTGGTGGCGGCGGCATACGAGGGAGGTGGGGTTTGGAAAGGATAGATTAGGGTTAGGGTTTGAGAAGGGTATGTCTAGGTTTAGGTTTTATATGGGGTAGTAGGTGGACTCTGGTTGGGCCGATTGGGCCTGACCGGTGTCTGCCTCCCCGATACAAAATAGTTTTAATTTAATCATTTTGTCTTAAAAATATTTTTGTAAATAGTTTTAAGACAAATACAAGATCCGGACAAATCGAAAGTTTTTATTTGAAATTAAAGGAGGACTAATTTTAGAAAACAACATAGTCTTTTTTCAAAATAGATTTAGGAAAAATAATATGCATGATGATGTCATAATGATGCACGGAGATATAAACATACGATTTCTAGTAGTGGTTTTACCCGGGGTGCTAGAAAGAGCATCAAGCCGGAGTTTTTCCACCTTAACGCTTGGAGGGCTACACCGATGCTGAATTTTTGTGAAGTTCTCTTTGGAGCAGCAAGGCGAAGTATTTCCGACTTGACGCTCGGGGGCTACACTATTGACATTTTTGCTTAAAGCTACTCTAAGAGCACCAAGACGATATTCCTTTGGAACTCCGACTTGGAGCTCGGGGGCTACAATCGTGTGATGTACAACTATGTATGTTCTTTTGAGCATCAAGCCTCCTTCGATGAAGCCGACTCAATGCTTGGGGGCTACATATGGTTATGTCAATAGAACTTTCAAGACGGTGAAAAATCCGGTTAGCGAAACCCGGGGGCTCGACATCAACTTTACCTTCACGGAAGTTTCACTGGGTTACACGGCTCGATGGCCTAAACGTCCGTGATATGAGAGGCTCTAAGACCTTAATTCGGCAAGCTCTTATGTTTGTGGCTTTCCTGGCTCTAAGTCGGTAGTTTGGCAGCCTTTACGGCCGTGGCCCAGTAGCCGTGATTTTTCCGGCTTGCATATCGTCCTGCATGGATGATGATATTGAAGTCATTCCTAGAGCTTGGAAGAATCACTAACGATTCGTTAGAGAGTTCTCCGCCTTGGACTCGTTCGCAGAAGCATACAAGCAACTCTCTGGCTAGGCTTAGTCGGATGAGAATATGATATGGGAGCTCTCCAAGATTCTTCACGAAGCACGCCTACAAATTGAAGATGACGTGATACTTACGCTCAAAGCTAGACAGAGGAACGCGAGGATCTTGAAGAACTCCGGGGGCTACTGTTGTGGATATACCAAATGGGTATACCTACGACATAGTCTCATACCGACAAGCCCGGGTGGCCCACAGTTGGTGGTTAGGCCTATGGCATAACCGGGCGGCCCAGTTGCTGATAGACAAGACGGAGGTCCAGCAGGGATGAAGGAAGGCGACGTGCCACCACCATAGATGGAAGCCGGAGCCTTGGAGGACACGAAGACTAGTTAGTGTTAGTGTAGAACTCTGTAACCTTATCCGGCTGAGACTCTCCTTGTAACCCTAGTTCCTGGCATCCTTATAAGCCGGCCTACGGGAGCCTTTAGGGCAACACAACACAAGAACAACAAGTGCATAGCACTACTCGCACACAGCGAACCCCCTAATCCTGTAACTCGGCATATTGCCATTATAGTGATTTATAGCCGGAGTAGAATCTCGCCACCGTCATGAGATCTGAACCTGGGTAAACTGTGTCACGCCGACCCGGACGCTCTCCGTCTTCCTCCCACGTCTCTAAACTCGCCGTTGGGATACCCCTATGGCGTACGTGTCGACAAAACCACGACAGTTGGCGCCCACCGTGGGTCAAGAGGCGCTTACAGCACGGATCCGGGCGGGATCCCTCGCCGTCTTCGAAGACGGCCAAATCCCATCTCCGCTGATGCGTCGGCTTCGTCATCGTTCTTGAGAGGCCGTAGAGAATTAATTTTCTCTCCTCTCGATCTTATGGCGAGTCGACAGCATCACGAGAATCTACGTCAACGCGTTTATCACATCGCATGCAATAGCAGCACAGTCGATCGGAAAATAGCAAGCCCAGCTCCAGCGCAACTTCCGAGGTCCTAGTCGCAGGCGATGTGTTGATCCGTTAAGTCCATTCTAGGACATGAACAGTTTCCTCAGTGTTTGGCGCGTGTATGAACTAGGCCGGATTGATCTAGGCATCTTGCATATACATATTTCGGTGGATGGAACTAATCGGACAAGGGCCAGGTTTGACTCTGTCGCGTATACTTCGCCATAGACGGATTGGAACCGTCATGATTTACTTCATCTTCATCGCGTCTGATTCGTCTTTGCCGTGAACTCACCGACTTCGCTCAAACAGCTAAGTACCCTATTTATATTTATTATTTTAATTGTTTATGATCATCAGATTAAGATTGGTTCACTCATATTACGAGTCTTTTACCGCTTTCGATTTTTGTCATATCTTTTCCACGATTTGCCTTGCGCTCGTGAGTATAAACTTTTTAATGGCTTGCCGTTTAAGGCCCCAGTATCATGCAAAAAACCTGCCTTTGCGCGTTAGCTTAAGTTTTCTGGATACACGTTTTCTGTTGTTTTTATGTGGATTCTGGAGTAGTGACTTTTCGGCACTCAAAGCCGGCGTTTTGTCCTTGGGTTCTGGACGGTACCATTAGGCATCATCACCCAAGGACATAGTTCTGTGCTGCGAGTCTTCTGTCTCACGAAAGGTCAAGCATAAAAACCAGAATAATGGATAAGCCAACACTTGCTTAAATAAAATTATACATAAACTGTTTAAATTAGTTGAGTTTTTCCTCCTAAGCAGTTTTTTGTTGTCCAGCTGCTGCATTGTTTCATCTTTAAAGCATTTGTTTAAAGGCATGTTTGTTCCTCCTTACATTTGTTTGTTGGACACGATTAAAGGAACAATTTAATACATTTGTATTTTCATGTTTATGTTTCAGGTACATGATGCTTGGATATTGTCGCGTTCCTTGGAATTAAGATGGTTTAAGCCGGATTTTCACTAGGCTTGACACCTCGGGGGCTGCAATTGCAATTGTTGACCAAGACTGGAGCCGCCTTTGAGGATGTTGGATCGACGCTCGAGGGGCTTGACATCTCTAACTTAAGAGCTTTGTCCCTCTTTGAGCATCAGGTCGGAACAATCCTCGGGGGCTACATTACGTTGATCTCCAAGACATGGTGAAAGTTCTCTAAGAGCATCAAGCCGGAGTTTTTCCACCTTGATGCTCGGAGGGCTACACCGATGCTGAATTTTTGTGAAGTTTTATTTGGAGCAACAAGCCGAAGTATTTCGGACTTGACGCTCGGGGGCTACACTATTGATATTTTTGCTTAAAGCTACTCTAAGAGCACCAAGACGATTTTCCTTTGGAACTCCGACTTGGAGCTCGGGGGCTAGAATCGTGTGATGTACAACTATGTATGTTCTTTTGAGCATCAAGCCACCTTCGATGAAGCCGACTCAATGCTCGGGGGCTACATATGGTTATGTCAACAGAACTTTCAAGACGGTGAAGAATCCGGTTAGCGACACCCGGGGGTTCGACATCAACTTTGCCTTCACGGAAGTTTCACTGGGTTACACGGCACGATGGCCTAAACGTCCGTGATATGAGAGGCTCTAAGACCTTAATTCGGCAAGCTCTTATGTGTGTGGCTTTCCTGGCTCTAAGTCGGTAGTTTGGCAGCCTTTACGGCCGTGGCCCAGTAGCCGTGATTTTTTCTGGCCTTCATATCGTCCTGCATGGATGATGATATTGAAGTCGTTCCTAGAGCTTGGAAGAATCACTAACGATTCGTTAGAGAGTTCTCTGCCTTGGACTCGTTCGCAGAAGCATACAAGCAACTCTCTGGCTAGGCTTAGTCGGATGAGAATATGATATTGGGAGCTCTCCAAGATTCTTCACGAAGCACGCCTACAAATTGAAGATGACGTGATACTTATGCTCAAAGCTAGACAGAGGAACGCGAGGATCTCGAAGAACTCCGGGGGCTACTGTTGTGGATATACCAAATGGGTATACCTACGACATAGTCTCATACCGGCAAGCCCGGGTGGCCCACAGTTGGTGGTTAGGCCTATGGCATAACCGGGCGGCCCAGTTGCTGATAGACAAGACGGAGGTCCAGCAGGGATGAAGGAAGGCGACGTGCCACCGCCATAGATGGAAGCCGGAGCCTTGGAGGACACGAAGACTAGTTAGTGTTAGTGTAGAACTCTGTAACCGTATCCGGCTGAGACTCTCCTTGTAACCCTAGTTCCTGGCATCCTTATAAGCCGGCCTACGGGAGCCTTTAGGGCAACACAACACAAGAACAACAAGTGCATAGCACTACTCGCACACAGCGAACCCCCTAATCCTGTAACTCAGCGTATTGCCATTATAGTGATTTTTAGCAGGAGTAGGATCTCGCCACCATCGTGAGATCTGAACCTGGGTAAACTATGTCACGCCGACCCGGACGCTCTCCGTCTTCCCCCCACGTCGCTAAACTCGCCGTTGGGATACCCCTATGGCGTACGTGTCGACAAAACCATGACACCAGTCGTGGAGGTGCGGCGACGTTGGCCAGGGGAGCTCCCGCTCGCCACAGCCGCCGAGCGACGACGACGATGACGACGACAGCGAGGTCGATGGTAGGGACGATCTCGGCTACACATGCTTCTATGGCAATTTCGACATGTAGAAGTGGCGACGGCATCGGCGAAGGCGACGACGACGGCCTTTTTAATGTTTTTAGTTTATTATCTAGTAATATAGTTGAAATTCGATGTAATCCACCTATATTCGCCCATGTTTAATGAAATCCGCCTGAATTTTCCAAACTCGTCTGAAATTTAGCCAAACTCCAGGAACTCGGCCTGGGAACGCCGAGTGGTTTCCTCCGGCAAAAATTTAGTCCGGATTTTAGCATGGGATCACCCAACGAGAGGGAATGCTCTAAAACCTGAAAAATAGGGTGACTGAACTGTAGAAAATCTGAACACGTACGGGACACCGGGTTTTATTGTTCAAAAACCTCTAACCGTACCGTGGTGGATGAGGTGGGCTGAGCAGGCGTGAGGGTGGATAGATGGGTGCCTTGTCGATGGCCAGGAGTGGAACCTCTGGTTTCTGTCCTCTACCCAATGTGCGAAGGGAAAGAGCCAGTGATGTTTTTGAAGGATAAATGGCTGAATCGGTACGACTATGGAATGGCAATGGCACTATAATTTCCCTCAAAATCCAACTCTTCGCTGTGATGGAAGTTGCCAGTGGGTAATTTCCCTGACTAATGGAATAGCAGTGTGTAATTTCCCTCAAAATCCAGCTCTCGCTGTGATGGAAGGTGGGGTAGAGCCGCTGTGGGATTTGCACTACACGAAGGAACTGCATGCGTTTATGGACTCTAGTGCTTTAGAAAAGTCGTTTGGTTCAGATTGTGCATTAGGCCGGTCACACTGATTTAAAAGCGATTCATAGGGGCTGGTGGTCATGGGTTCAATGGCAACAAGCGATTCAAGTTCTTGGTTTGGCTTGAATAAATAAAATATGATTTTTTGGCTGACTGATGACCAACAAGTATAGAGATGTATCATAATACTTTCGATAAATAGGAGTGTCGATCCCAACGAGGAGCAGAAGGTGTTGACTAGTGGTATGGAACATGAACTCTCTGTAAATACTTAGCAAACAGATTTTTAGGGGTTTTCTGATAAAGCAAAGAAACAAGGTGCAAGTAATAAAGACAAAGAACAAATGCAGCTAGTGGCCCAATCCTTTCTTAACAAAGGACAAGCCGGTGGAAATACTTATAAGGACCAAGCGTTCTCGAGGACACATGGGAATTCCGTCAAGTGCTTTCGCTTCAAATAGCTGAGTACCCTTCTTTGGTGTTGTAAGTATTGTGTGGGTGAACCTGTGCTAATGTACCAACCTTACTTGGACTAATACATACTTGTGATTAAACCCCCTGCAAGCATCCGCAACTACAAGAAAGCAATTAAGATATAAACCTAACCACAGCCTTAAACTCTGAGATCCTACGCTCCCTTATGCAAAGGTGTTCTATCGGGGGTTCAGGTTTCTGTCACTCCGACAACCCTACAATTAGTGTCCAAATACACGATGCATCCCCCTAGGCCCATAAATGGTGAAGTATCATGTAGTCGATGTTCACATGACACCACTAGAAGAATAGCATCACAACTTAAATACTAAACCATTGAATAATATCTCAACTCAAATCCACTACTAACAACATGACTTCTCACATGTCCTCAAGAACTAAACGAACTACTCACGAGACATCATATGGATCAAGATCAAATATGATATGGTGATGGATAACAATCTGAGCATAAACAATAATCCAATGGTTCCACTCACAAGCATCAACTACAATAGTAATCAACACCGGGAAAGTTTCCCCTAAGAACTATGCAAGTATTCAACACAATTGTTACAACGGGATGGAGTGGTGATGATGGTACTGGTGGAGATGATGGTGTGGATGATGATGATCCCGATGAAGTCTAGCTTGACGATGGTGTTGATGGCGATGATCTCCCCTCTCCGGGAAGGAATTTCCCTGGCAGAAATCTATCTGCCGAAGAGCTCTTGCTCTCTCGGTGTTTTCCGCCCCGCAGAGGCGGCGGAATCTTTCTGTGGTCCCTCCCCATGTTTTACGGTTTCAAGGGGAAGATATAGGCGAGAGGGTGGAGTCGGAGGCCGGCCAGGTGGTCCACACCCCCTGTAGGCGCGGCCAAGGGTGGCCCGCGCTTGGGGGATGGGGGGGTGTGTGGGCCCCCTATGGCCCATCTCCTCCTCCCCTTCTGGCTTCCTTCGTCTTCTGGGAAAATATAATTTTCCATGATTTTTTTGATCTTCACGAAATTGCATCAAAACACCTCTTTTTCCATCAGAATCCTGACTCTGGCAGTTCATCCTTCAAGAATCATCCAACATGCAAAAACAGATGAAAAGACATAAGTAACACATCATAATATGAAATATATCAATGAATAGAGGCAAATTATGATATATAATGGTGATGCAAATTGGACGTATCAACTCCCCCCAAGCTTAGACCTTCGGTTGTCCCCAAGCGAAAATTGAGCTCAGTAAACATGTCCACAGGTTTATGGAGTGAAGTGTCGATAAAAGAATACGGACAAGAAGCGTCACACTTACCATTACACAACTCATAGAAGAAAGCAACTCACCATTATATAACTTAGCTTGAAACAACTACAGGAGTCACAATAGAGATGCATAAAGATAAATCATAATTGGAATTGGAAAACTTTGTTCTTGGTCAGAGAACAGCTGCCAAACAGTTTCATAAATAAAGATTTTGTAAAGAAGTTTCACAACAAGAGTACTCTTTTCTCAAACATAAAAGGTTTTTCACAATGATAGCTTTCAAAGTAATACTCGATAGGTAAGAGTCTTGTGCAAACAAGGAAAATAAAGAACATGATTGAATAAATCACCATATGAATGATTGAAACACAACAACTCAAATGCTTGCTGGAGATAGAGAGGAAGTAGGTTTACTAACTCAACTTGGGAATAGGAGAAAGGCCCTTCATAGAGGGAAACAGGGATTTCAAGTTCATAAAGAGCTTCCAAAATATTATGGTACTTACTAGCTTTGATCCCTCATTGCCCCTATCATAAGCATCTTGAGGTGATTAAGGTTAAAGTGAACAAAGATGGAGCATATGCTTGATGAAATATAAGTTGGCAATCTCACGTCCCTTGAGTACGAGGGCCGCTCCTCATGCTACTCAACTTTAGTTGCCGGTAAGTTCTTGTCATTGTAAGTACATGTGTATCATAGAGAACCGCCAATGGGTACCCCTTGCACATGATACATGAGCTATCCCATAACGAAAATGACAAGGCAAGTAGACAATGAGCATCTCAGCGATCTTTTTATTTACTATTTGCATAGATTTTTATTGAGGATGCTTCACAGATTTCTCATTATGGTGATGCTGCAAGTTTCCACCATGATTAGGCATGGCTTAGGCTAGCGGCCCAGGTGTTTCTCTAACACAAAATACATAACTCCATGGACTTACAAGCTCCCCTTTTATTTCACACCGGCGACATCCGCAAACAAAAGAGCATGATATCAACTGGATGTGTATCCATAGGTGTTGAAAGCGTTCCCCGTGACAGCACGGTTCTGCTAATCCCAACGTAAAGATGCAAGCATATACAACTTCGATGACACAATGGTTCAAGTCTATTAGGGGCAACAAAATAAAGTGTGCCATCAAGTTCGTGAGAGCTTTACTAACTAGTTTTCACATAACAAAATACTTTTTAATTCGAAAGATAGATGAAGCTTGAGAATTTGCTTGGAATAGCAATAATGCTAATAGG
The DNA here is from genome assembly GCA_023614405.1 of Avena insularis. NCBI lineage: Eukaryota > Viridiplantae > Streptophyta > Magnoliopsida > Poales > Poaceae > Avena > Avena insularis. The sequence continues at coordinate 460,789,147 of CM042697.1, read as the reverse complement.
TAGATATGGTGGACTCAAATGGCACAGGTTTGGTTCAAAGGGATTGTATGCATGAGAAGTATGCCTTCTCAAAACAGGTTTTTGGCTAGCAAGGCTGGGTAGCAAGCACAAGAGTTGAAGGAAACAAGCAAACATACAAGTAATAAAGCCAAACATGCAATCTTACTTGAAGACTCAAAAGATCTTAAATAAAGAATACTAAGCTTATGAGCTAATCAAGAAAGAAAATAAATGATACAAAATACCTGCAAGCTTTTTCTTTTTTTCCTTTCAAACCTCAAAAATTTTTGCTACTGACCAGAGCTCGGTTTGCCAAAACCAATTTAGATCTACTTGATGCTCCCAAAGTGATGCCAATACTGATCAACAAGATCAATCATATAATAGAGATTTCAAACTAAAATAAGAAGTGCAAAAAGTAAAAGATGAGACTTCTCATTAATATTCCATAAAGGCACTCACACCAAGGGATACATAGATAATAAACTAAAGGAGAGATACTTCCACCATGCAAACCAACCTATGAGATAATTTTTCTACCAAAGATATGAATCCACTAAAAAGGGTAAAAGATAAAAGATAATGATGTGATACCGCGACACTGCCCCAAGCTTGGAACAAGCCAAGGGGATGCCAAACCTGATGACGAATTACTCCTTCGGTGGTGGTGGTGTTCCCTTGCAATCATGAGACTTCCAAGGTAAAGGTGCCCCATCCAAAAAAGGATGTATTGGTTTCCATAATCCTGAAACTAGCAGCAGAGATTATGCGATGAAATCTAGCTTCATACTCATAGTTTTGGTTTTGTATGTCGTAGAGTTGTGCTTGTAATTGGTTGGTGGATTGATGTAGTGAGAGGATTTCATCTTGGAGCTCAGAAACCTCCTCCTTGTGCTTGGTGATGAGTTCTGAACTTATCTTATGGATGATATCCACTTTGCGTTCTGTCATCTTCTTGTACCTGAAAACTTCTTGTTCCAATGCTTCCATCATGTCTTCCAGACTGCCTTCTCCTTTAGGGGCATTGATCTTCTTTCATCTGCACCTTCCCATCCTTAAGAATCAAATCCTTGGGATGAATCTTCAACTCATACATGTACGGCTTGATAGCATCCGAGGAGGAATCCTCTATGGGTGATCCAGAGGAAGACACTGTAGCTCCAAAAATGAGAATCTGCCTGATAGAAATAGATCGAAACAAAAACACAATGAGAACACGATGCACGAACCTCGAGGGATACGGGGGGTTATATATTACGAAGTTTCAAAGCATAATGAAGGTATTGCTATGAAAATGAGGCGGAGACGAAGCTCGGGGGCCTCATGCCCCCTCCAGGCGTGGCCAGCTGGGGCCTACGCCTAGGGTGGGTGTGGCCACCCCGGCCTACGTTTCCTCCTCTGTTCGTCTCGTAACCTTCCATATGTAATAAAAACATCAAAAATATAAAAATATTAGGCTTTCACGAACCTTCTGTTTTCACCACTTTTACCTATTCAAAGACGAACTCTGCAGATTCTGGTGTTTTGTTTCTAATAAATTCTTCTGGAGTCACCATTTGAATAATATCAACATATTTGTTATAAGAATCTCTAGAAATATAATGTTTTAGTCTTTGAACATTCACCACCTATGTTGTGTCATCCTTCAAAGAAGATATTTTGATAGCACCTGGATGATATACTTCGTTAATAACAAAAAGTCCTTCCCATTTTGAGAGTCCCTGCAAAATATTTGAAACGAGACCTATACAAAAGAACTTTCTCACCAACATGGAACTCCCTTTTGAGAATCCTCCTATCATGCCATATTTTTACTTTTTCTTTAAAGAGTCTAGCATTTTCATAAGCTTTACTTCTCCACTCATCTAAAGTACTCAAGTCAAGCAATCTTTTCTCACCGGCAAGTTTAAAATCTCTATTCAGTTCTTTCACTGCCCAATAAGCTTTGTGTTCTAATTCTAAAGGCAAGTGACAAGCTTTCCCATAGACCATTTTGTAAGGAGACATCCCCATAGGATTTTTATAAGCAGTTCTATAAGCCCAAAAAGCTTCATTCAACTTTTTATCCCAATTTTTCCTAGATCTATTAACAGTCTTCTGCAAGATAGATTTAACTTCCCTATTGGAAAGTTCTACTTGCCCACTGGTTTGGGGGTGATAAGCTAAAGCAATTCTATAGTTAACATTATATTTAGCGAGAGTTTTCCTAAAACCACCATGAATAAAATGAGATCCCCCATCAGTCACGAGATATCTAGGCACACCAAACCTAGGAAAAATAACATCTTTAAGCATTTTTAAAGAGGTCTTACCATCAGCACTGTTTGTAGGTATGGCCTCTACCCTCTTTCTAACATAGTCAACAACAACAAGAATATGAGTATACCCTTTTGAAGGAGGAAAAGGACCCATAAAGTTAAATCCTCAACAATCAAAAGGTTCAATAACAAGAGAATAATTTATAGGCATTTCATTGCGTTGATACGTCGGAAACGTATCTATAATTTTTGATGCTCCATGCTTGTTTAGTATCTAGTTTTCTTTGCTTTGTCTACACTTTGAGGTGTTTTTATATGTTTTCTGGTACTAACCTATTAACAAGTTTCCACAGTGCCAGTGATACGTTGGAAACATATCTATAATTTTTGATGCTCCATGCTTGTTTAGTATCTACTTTGCTTTACTTGTCTACACTTTGAGGTGTTTTTACATGTTTTCTGGTACTAAGCTATTAGCAAGTTGCAACAGTGCCAGGTGCATGTTTTCTGCTGTTTTTGGTTTCAGAAAAGTTAGTAAATAAATATTCTCGAAATTGGACGGGACGAAGGACAAAGTCAATAACTTCCCGTGGGGAACAAGAAGTCCGGAGGAGAGCCCGAGGGGTCAGCCAGAGGGTCCAGACCCCCCAGGCACAGGTGGGCCCTAGCCCACGCCTGGCTAGGGTTTGGTCACCCTGGCGGCCGCCTCTGTCTCCCCCTTCGCCTATAATAAGCTCCTGATGCAGAAACTCTCAGTACCCGATCAAAAATCCACGAAACTGTCTGTAGCCGCCGCCACCATCGTCCCTAGATCGAGGGGGCATCTGAAGCTCATCCCGGCACCCTGCCGGAGGGGAGATCATCCCGAAGGCCTTCTCTCCGGTATGATTCATGAGTAGTTCCACCTTGGACTATGGGTCCATGTAGTAGCTAGATGGTTGTATCTCCTCCTTTGTGCTTTCATGTATAGATCTTGTGAGCTCCGTTCTTTGATCAAGATCTAATCTATTTGTCATCATGCATGTTGTGTTTGCGGGGATCCGATGGATATTGAGATTATTATGTTGGTTTGATTAATGGTTCTATCTTTATGATTCTATCATGTCTGTGTTGTTTGTGATCTTGCATGCTCTCCGTTGCTAGTGGTTATCTTGGCCAAGTAGTTGCTATTGACCCCAAGAGGGAGTATTTATGCTCGATAGTGGGTTCATGCCTCTAGTTTCCAAGGGAAGTGACAATAATCTCTTCGGTTGTAGATGTGTTGTTGCTACTAGGGAGAAAACAACGGTCTGTTGTTCATGGAACATGTGGACTGTTTACCTTACACACTTTGCTTAAAGGCGGTTGTCTGCTTTGCAACTTAATCTTCGGAGGGGTTCGGATGATAACCTGAAGGTGGACTTCTAGTCATAGATACAGCTGGATGGCTGTCTATGTATATTGTTGTATTGCCCAATCAACCTCATAGGATCTTTCTGACTAGTAATTACATTATTATGCCTTGCTCAGTTCCTGTCAATTGCCCTGCTGTAATTTATTTACCCTTCATGCCATGTTGTTTATCTAAGGAGAGCACCTCTAGTGAAATATGGACCCCGGTCCAATCTTTACCATAAATACATCTTCCATTGTTACTTGTTACTTGCTGCAAACCATTACGTTTAATCCTTTATTACAGCAAACCGGTGAGCTTGACAACCTCACTGATTCGTTGGTACAAAGTCTTGATTTTTTGTTGTGCAGGTCTCCATGTTGCTTCCAACACCTGTGTGACATTTCCTTCTTCCTTCTGGTTCGATAACCTCGGTTTCTACTGAGGGAAGACTTGCTGCCATGCTGCTTCACACCTTGCTCTTGGGGTTTCCAACGAAGCGCTTCCACGTCAAACACCGGGTGCCATCAAGTTTTCTGGCGCTGTTACCGGGGAATATACTTCAACCTCTTCCTCCTGTGAAGCGCTATCAACAAGTTTTCTAGCGCCGTTGCCGGGGAGGCTAAGGACGTCTTCACAAGGGGAGTCCTTCACTTCCTTTCTCTTTACTTTGTTTTTAGTTTTCTTTGTTTCTTTTACTTGGTTTTGTTTGCCTCTTTCCAAAAAACCCAAAAAATTACTCTAGTTTGGTTCTTTCTTTATTAAAAAACACAAAAAAATTAGTTCCTGCTATAGCTGCTGCTGTTTTTGGCTTGCCCGCCTTTGCAAAAATGAACTCTGCTGAGAACACCAAGTTGTGTGACTTCACTAGCACCAACAACAATGATTTCCTTAGCACACCTATTGCTCCACCTGCTCCTGATGCTACCTTTTATGAAATTAAGCCTGCTTTGCTGAATCTTGTGAGGAGAGAGCAATTTTTTGGTGCTAGTTATGATGATCCTGCTTCCCATCTCAATAGCTTTGTTGAACTCTGTGAAATGCAAAAGTATAAGGATATAGATGGAGATATTATTAAGCTCAATCTTTTTCCTTTCTCCTTGAGAGGAAAAGCTAAAGAATGGTTGCTTTCTTTGCCTAAAAATAGTATTGATTCTTGGACTAAGTGCAAAGATGCTTTTATTGGAAAATACTATCCTCCTGCTAAGATTATTGCTATGAGAAGTGACATTATGAAATTTAAACAATTTGATAATGAAAATGTTGCTCAAGCTTGGGAAAGAATGAAAATTTTGGTTAAGAACTGCCCTACTCATGGACTCACTGCTTGGATGATTATCCAGACTTTTTATGCAGGTTTGAACTACTCTTCAAGGAACCTGCTGGATTCAGCTGCTGGAGGTACTTTCATGGGCCTCACCTTGGGTGCTGCAACAAGACTCCTTGACAATATGATGCTTAACTACTCTGAATGGCATGTTGAGAGAGCTCCACATGGTAAGAAGGTAAATTCTGTTGAGGAAACTTCCTCTTTGAGTGAAAGATTGATGTTATTATGGCTATGCTTGTTAATGGGAAAGCTCATCTAGATCCTAATAGTGTTCCCTTAGCTTCTTTGGTTGCTCAAGAAGAGCAAGTTGATGTGAACTTCATTAGAAACAACAATTTCAATAACAATGCCTATAGGAATAATTTTGGTAGCAACAACAATTATAGGCCTTATCCTCCTAATAATGGCAATTCCTATGGAAGTTCCTACAATAATGCTAAAAGTGCCCCATCTGAACTTGAAGTCATACTCAATGACTTTATTAGTAAACAAACCACTTTCAATAAGACTATAGAGGAAAAGCTTTTAATTGATGAGAAAAATATATCCTCTTTGTGTGAAGCTCGGTCTTCTTTGATTAATAAAATGGCTGCTAAACCTAAAACTATGGAAAATACATTTGCTACTGCTCATTCCATACAAGTTATTATTGATGAAAATGTTAGGTTGTTAGCTCAACTTCATGCTAAGTGGGAAAGGGAAGCTGAAATTGATAGAAACAATAGTGTGTGCACCATCACCACTAAAACACCAGTGGTCCCTATTTCTCCTACTACTATGCCTAAGCCTATAGATCCTATTATTAGTGATGCTAAGTTTGATTTTGATATTGATGGTTGTAATATTTCTGAAGTGATTATGTTTCTACAAAAGCTTGCTAGAAGTCTTGATGTCAGTGATATGCATGTTGCCTTTACCAAACACATTACAGATGCTCTTGTTAAGATTAAGGAAGAGAAGCTAAAACACAAAGCTTCTATTCCTAGGAAAGTAGAAGATAGTTGGGAACCCATTATTAATATGCAAGTGAATGACTTTGATCTCAAAGCTTCATGTGATCTTGGTTCTAGTATCTCTGCCTAGGAAGATTTATGAAATGCTTGATTTGCCACCATTAGAAGATTATTATTTGGATGTCCCACTCAATGATGATGCTAAAAATAAACTCATGGGGAGTATTAATGATGTTCTCATTATGGTTAATAATGCCTATGTCCCTGTTGATTTCTATGTTTTGGATGTTGAATACAATGCTTCTTGTCATATTACTTTGGGAAGACATTTTCTTAGAACAGTTGGTGCCATCATTGATATGAAAGAAGGCACCATCAAATATAAATTTCCATTCAAGAAAGGTATTGAACACTTCCCTATGAGGAGAGAGAAGTTGCTTTTTGCTCCTCCTTTGAAAGCAAGATTTGATGTTAATGCTTCTTCATTTGAAAATACTTGATTCTTCTTGCTTCTTGTGCCTAACTTAAAGGCGTTAAAGAAAAGTACTTGTTGGGAGATAACCCAAGAGTTTCCTTGAGTCTTGGAAGTTATTACTTCAGTAATGACCTCTCCTTATCCTTTTTGTTTGATTTTAGTGCCAATAATTACCTCTAATGAGAGGGAAGTAAGATTTGGGGAGTTGCTGCGCTGAAACAGATTTCTGTCCTCCACCAAAATAATTCGTGAGGCGTCTCTGTAACGCAGATTGAGCTCAACATTTACGAATAAATCCCCCAGTATGTCAGATAACTTTCGTTAGTTTAACACTTTTTTATTTGAGCAAAAGAAGATGGTCGAAAAAATCGGTTTCTACCAGCTGGTCTGTTTTGACAGATTTCTGCCATTATCTGCATTTGCTTCTTCTTGATTCCTTTTTTAGTTCTCTCCAGGTAAATTGAACTTTTTGAAGGAGTTGCTACAGTAGCTTGTGTTTTTAGTGAAAAGTTTTGCTGTTCCAAATCTTTGCCAAGCGGTCTAATATCTTTTGAATACACTAATGTTGCTAATGAAGATTGTGTGAAGTTTTGTATGAAGAAAAAAATTCAGGTGTAGAGAGAGAATGATGTAATGAGATGAAGAATGGACAAAAGCTCAAGATTGGGGATGCCACCATGGTGTCACCCCAAGAAATATCCAAGAGGTACAAGCGTCAAATCTTGGGGATGCCCAAGGCATCGCCTTCTTCATCAATAAAAAGCTCAGGTGTGTCTAGACACTTCGTTTTTATTGTTTTATGCACATTTGTGTTGTTCTTGGAGCATCTTAGTTTTTGTTTGCTTTGCTTAGGTTGTTTTGTTTGCTTGAATAAAGTAAGTTTGGACCCCCGTTCTCGCTGTGTTGTTTTGCAAATAAGTTTCCTTGGTGTTGGAAAGGAGTAGTAAGTTCTTGCTTGAAGTGCAAGAGGAGCTTGCATTGACTGTGATCTAGACTTTAGCATGACATGCTAGGTGTTGTTTTAGCACTATGCTTAGTGATTATTGTTGTAGCATGTCTTTTTCCAAACAATTGGGATTGCTTAGTGTGCCTTGAAGAAATTTTGCGTTATTTAAGCATGCAAAAGCATAGTATTATGGTATTCTCCTTTGATGCTTTGCTTGGGTTGACTTGGCACATGCTTACACCATGTTATGACTATGATAAGTCACCATTAGCCTCTATGATCATTTAGTCCTTGACTTGTAGTACCACTCTTTGCTTTGATTAGTATGCTTTGTTGCATTGCATGATTATGGCCATTATGCTCTCTTAGTTGGTTGCTCCCAGTCTTTTGCTAGCCTCCACTTGTATGAGTAAGTTCTACTCATGCTTCCAACTCCCAAGAAACCAAGTTATTACAAAGTGTCCACTATAAACTCCTATGCATGGTGTGTTACACCATTCCAAGTATATTCTTGTTTTCAACTATCTTCCAATTAAAAACTATTTTGTTATGTGAAAACTTAGTGATTAAATCCCTCACGAACTTGATGGCACATTTTATTCTTTGCCCCTAATAAACTTGAACCATTGAGACAACTATGTTGTATATTCTTGCACTTATAAGTTGGGGTTAGCAGAATCGTGCTGTCACGGGGAACGTTTTCAACATTGCACTTGTACTTTTGTACTCCGTTGATATCATGCTCTTTTGTATATGGATGTTACCGGTGTGAAATGAAGTGGGAACTTGTAAGTCCATGGAGTTTGTATTCCGTGTTAGAGAAACTCCTGGGCCGCTAGCCTAAGCCATGCCTAATCATGGTGGAAACTTGCAGCATCACCATAGTGAGCTATCTATGAAGCATCCTCAATAAAAAGCTATGCATATGGTAAATAAAAAGATTGCTGAGATGCTCATTGTCTCCTTGCCTTGTCATTTTGGTTATGGAAAAGCTCCTGTACCATGTGCAAGGGGTACCCCGTTGGCGGTTCTCAATGATATGCAAATACTTATAGTGACAAGAACTTGCCTGGGCCCTAAGTTGAGTATCTATGAGGTGTAGCCCTCATATTCAAGGGACTTGAGATTGCCAACTTATAGTTTGTCAAGAATATACTCCAGCTTTGCCACTTTAACCTTAACCACTTCAAGATGCTTATGATAGGGGCAATGAGGGATGAAAGCTAATAAGTACCATAATTTTTGGAAGCTCTTTTTGAAACTTGTACTCCCTACTTCCTTTATAAAAAAGGCCTTTCTTCCACCATTATTTGAGTCTCCACCTTCTACCTTTAGGAACCATTAAGAGAGCATAGTTGCCATTATGTGTGTAGTGTTCCAAAGATTATTAATTGATGCATATTATGTTATTACTTGTTCTTGTGCTATTTGTTTCTAGTCACCCTTGTGAACTTTGAACGTGTCCTATGCGTCTATATTGCTACTCTATGAGGGACAAGCTGATTGCCACTATGCTATGTAATCTGTATGTGAAACAAACAAATGTTTTTCAATGCATGTTATTCATGATCTTTGTTTGTAGCTTGCCATGTTGCATGCATAGTTACTATGTCCTATTGTTAGAACTCCATTCTTTCATGCACATGTTTAGAGTTCTTTGATCCCGGATTTCAATGCTTGCAAATGGTTGGATCTTTATTGTGAGGGGGCATGTTCACTTCAAAAATTATTCTGTTTATCACTTACCTACTTGAGGACGAGCAGGAGTTAAGCTTGGGGATGTTTATATGTTGGAAATGTATCTATAATTTTTGATGCTCCATGCTTGTTTAGTATCTACTTTGCTTTACTTTTCTACACTTTGAAGTGCTATTTACATGTTTTTTGGTACTAACCTATTAATAAGTTGCAATAGTGCCAGATGCCTGTTTTTTGCTGTTTTTGGTTTCAGAAAAGTTAGTAAAGAAATATTCTCGGAATTGGACGGGACGAAGGACAAAGTCAATAACTTTCCGTGGGGAACAAGAAGTCCAGAGGAGAGCCTGAGGGGCCGGCCAGAGGGGCCAGACCCCCCCAGGAGCGGGTGGGCCCTAGCCCACACCTGTCTAGGGTTTGGTCGCCCTGGCGGCCGCCTCGGTCTCCCCCTTTGCCTATAAGAAGCTCCTGATGCAGAAACTCTCAGTACCCGATCAGAAATCCACGAAACCGTCTGTAGCCGCCGCCACCATCGTCCCTAGATCGGGGGGATCTGAAGCTCTTCCCAGCACCCTGTCGGAGGGGAGATCATCCCGGAGGCCTTCTCTTCGATATGATTCGTGAGTAGTTCCACCTTGGACTATGGGTCCATGTAGTAGCTAGATTGTTGTATCTCCTCCTTTGTGCTTTCATGTATAGATCTTGTGAGCTCCGTTCATGATCAAGATCTAATCTATTTGTAATCATGCATGTTGTGTTTGTGGGGATCTGATGGATATTGAGATTATTATGTTGGTTTGATTAATGGTTCTATCTTTATTATTCTATCATGTCTATTTTGTTTGTGATCTTGCATGCTCTCCGTTGCTAGTGGTTAGCTTGGCCAAGTAGTTGCTAGTGACTCCAAGAGGGAGTATTTATGCTCGATAGTGGGTTCATGCCTCTAGTTTCCAAGGGAAGTGACAATAATCTCTTCGGTTGTAGATGTGATGTTGCTACTAGGGAGAAAACAGACTGTTTACCTTACACACTTTGCTTAAAGCAGTTGTCTGCTGCTTGCAACTTAATACTGGAGGGGGTTCGGATGATAACCTGAAGGTGGACTTCTAGTCATAGATGCAGCTGGATGGCGGTCTATGTATATTGTTGTATTTTCCAATCAACCTCATAGGATCTTTCTGACTAGTAATTGCATTATTATGCCTTGCTCAGTTCCTGTCAATTGCCCTGCTTTAATTTGTTTACCCTTCATGCCATGTTGTTTATCTAAGGAGAGCACCTCTAGTGGACTATGGACCCCAGTCCAATCTTTACCATCAATACATCTTCCATTGTTACTTGTTACTTGCTGCAAACCATTACCTTCCACACCATACGTTTAATCCTTTGTTACAGAAAACCGGTGAGCTTGACAACCTCACTGATTTGTTGGGACAAAGTCTTGAGTTTGTGTTGTGTAGGTCTCCACGTTGCTTCCAACACCTGTGTGACGTTTCCTTCCTCCTTCTGGTTCGATAACCTCGGTTTCTACTGATGGAAGACTTGCTGCCGTGCTGCTTCACACCTTGCTCTTGGGGTTTCCAACGAAGCGCTTCCACGTTAAACACCAGGCGCCATCAAGTTTTCTAGCGCTGTTACTGGGGAATCTACTTCAACCTCTTCCTCCCGTGAAGCGCTATCAGCTAGTTGCCTGTTTTCTTCTGTTTTTGGTTCCAGAAAGGCAGAAAATTAATTTTCTTAGAATTGGACGGGACAAAAGCCAAAGTCAATATTTTACCATGGGGAACACGAAGCCAGAGTACGAGACGGAGGGGAGGCACCAGGAGGCCACAACCCCTGGCGGCGCGGGCTAGGGCTAGCCGCGCCTGGGGGGTGGGTGCAGCCACCCTGGTGGCCCCCTGCCTCGCCTCTTCGCCTATAAAGTCCCCCCGATTCCTAAACCCTAAGGACCCGATCAATATTCCACGAAACCGTCTGTAGATGCCGCCACCATCATCCCTAGATTAGGGGGATATGAAGTTCTTCCCGACACCCTGCCGGAGGGGAGATCATCTCGGAGGCCTTCTTATCCGGTATGAAGCGTGGGTAGTTCCACCTTGGACTACGGGTCCATGTAGTATCTAGATGTTTGTATCTCCTCCTTTGTGCTTTCATGTATAGATCTTGTGAGCTCCGTTCATGATCAAGGTCTCATCTATTTGTAATCATGCATGTTGTGTTTGCGGGGATTCGATGGATATTTAGATTACTATGTCATATTGATTAACGGTTTTGTCTATTTGATTCTATCATGTGTGTGTTGTTTGTGATCTTGCATGCTCTCCGTTGTTAGTAGCTGTCTTGGCCGAGTAGTTGCTAGTGACTCCAAGAGGGGGTATTTATGCTCGATAGTGGGTTCATGCCTCTACTTAATCAAGGGAAGTGACAGAAATCTATACGGTTGTAGATGTGCTGTTTCCACTAGGGAGAAAACAACGGTCTCTTGTTCATGGAACTAGTGGATTGTTTACCTTACACACTTTGCTTAAATCAATTGTCTGTTGCTTGCAACTTAATACTGGAGGGGGTTCGGATGATAACCTGAAGGTGGACTTCTAGTCATAGATGCAGTTGGATGGCGGTCTATGTATATTGCTATATTGCCCAATCGAATCTCATAGGATCTTTGTGTCTAGTATTACATTATTATGCCTTGCTCAGTCATGTCAATTGCCCTGCTGTAATTTGTTTACCCTTCATGCCATGTTTGTTTATCTAAGGAGAGCACCTCTAGTGAACTATGGACCCCGGCCCAATCTTTACCATTCATACATCTTCCACTGTTACTGTTTACTTGCTGCAAACCATCACCACCTTCCACACCATATAGCTAATCCTTTGTTACAGCAAACCGGTGAGCATCACAACCTCACTGTTTGTTGGGACAAATCTTGAGTTTGTGTTGTGTAGGTCTCCAAGTTGCTAGCAACACCTTTGAGTTGTTTCCTTCCTCCTACTGGTTCGATAACCTCGGTCTCTTACTAAGGGAAAACTGGATGCTGTGCTCATCACACCTTGCTCTTGGGGTCTTCCAACGAAGCGCCTACATCGCGCCATCAACAAGTTTTCTGGCGTTTTTGCCGGGGAGTGCGAGGACGTCTTCACAAGGGGAGTCCTTCTCAACCTTTCTCTTTACTTTGTTTTTAGTTTGATTAGTTTCTTTTGCTTGGTTTTGTTTGCCTCTTTTTATCAAAAACTCCAAAAAAATTAGTTTAGTTTAGTTTGCTTTCTATTATCAAAAACACAAAAAAAATTAGTCCTTGCTCGAGCTCACCATGTTGTTCCCCAAGTTCACCCTGAAGGACCTTTCAATAGGTAGTGGCTCCATAATTGGGAAAGATAATATTGAAGAATTCTTTAATCATGTTAGCAAGCATGAGGATATTGTGAATAGATCTATAGCAGAACTTGCTCCTAATTATTAAATTGTTGCAGCTTCTTTAGTTCATATGCTAGAGGATAGGTTTGTTAGCCTTAACCCCATGATGCAAATATTGTTCCTAAAACTAAAAGAAGAAAATAATGCTGAAAAGAGATAATTTATCCTTGAAACTTTGCTAAAAGAGTTCCATGATGTTGATAAGGAATCCAAAAAGGTCTTTGAGCGTTTCAATATGCTAGACTCATGTGTAGATGTTGTGGGTACTTCAGATAAAACTAAACCTAGAGAAGAATTCAAGATATCCATACCCTTTAAGCTTGTTGGGATGCATGAAGCCTTTGAAAAGAATTTTGATTATTCCTGAAAATCCTCTTGATGAAAGTAGTAATCCAAAGAGGGATGATAAAGTATCCTCCAAAACTCATTTGGAAGAGATACCTCTCATAGCTGAAGACTTTGCAAGTATTGATCTTGCTTCTTCATTTGAAAATACTTGATTTCTTGCTTTTTGTGCCTAACTTAAAGGCGTTAAAGAAAAGTACTTGTTGGGAGATAACCCAAGAGTTTTCTTGAGTCTTGGAAGTTAATACTTCAGTAATGACCTATCCTTATCCTTTTTGTTTGCTTTTTGTGCCAAGAATAACCTCTAATGAGAGGGAAGTAAGATTTGGGGAGTTGCTGTCCCGAAATAGATTTCTGTCCTCCACCATAAAAATTCGTGAGGAGTATCTATAAGCCGGATTGATCTGATATTTTGGAAATAAATCTCCCAGTCTGTTACCTAATTTTAGTTAGTTCAACGTTTTTTGATTTGAGCAACATAAGGTCTTCAAAAAAATCGGTTTCTACCTGCTGGTCTGTTTTGACAGATTTCTGCCATTATTTGCATTTGCTTCTTATTAATTTCTTTTTGAGTTCTTGATGACCCACAAGTATAGGGGATCGTAACAGTCTTCGCGGGTAGTATTACCCAATTTATTGATTCGACACAAGGGGAGCCAAAGAATACTTGCAAGCCTTAACAACTGAGTTGTCAATTCAGTTGCACCCGGAAATAGTTCTTGCTCACAGAAGTTTATCAGTAGCAATAGTTTGGTAGTAGCAACAGCAAAGTAACAGCAGCAGTAGAACAAGAGAAATAGCAAATAGTAGCATATGAGAGCGGTAGGCATCGGGATGGATGGATGGGCATTGCATGGACGAGTCTAAACATGTAACTTCAAGATCTAAGGCATTGCGGATAAATAAGAATAAGCATACAAGTACTAAACAATCATAGGCATGTGCTCCATATATAGTGATGCATGCTCGCAATGAGAACTTGCACAACATATTTTATCCTTCTAGCCCGTTGCAGCGGGGCCTCAAGGGAACTACTGGCATTTAAGGTGCTCCTTTTAATAGAGCACCGGAGCAAAGCATTAACTCTCCGTGAACACATGTGATCCTCACACCACATCCATCCCCTCCGGTTTTCCCAATTTCTGTCACTTCGGGGCCTTTGGATCCGGACAATGATATGTGTACACAACTTGCAGATAAGATCACTAATAATACTATCATAATGATTCAATAATAAGTTCAGATTTGAGATCATGGCACTCTGGCCCTAGTGACAAGCATTAAGCACAACAAGTTGCAACAAAGTAAAATAGCACTAATAGAGATACTAGGCACCATGCCCTAACAATCTTATTCGATTACATGATGGAACTCATCCAATCCCTACCATCCCCATAGCCTATTGCGGGGGATTACTCATTCATGGAAGAGGGAAACATGGATGGTTGATGGAGATGCGTTGGTGATGACGATGGTGATGACGATGCGTTGGTCTCGACAGGGTGCTAGGAAGGAGTTTCTAGTTCCGAATCGCGGTTTCTGGTGGTGGCGGCGCAGTGGAACTGTAGTGACCTCAGATCGAGAAAGATCCTAAGTCCCTGTGATTAACATGCTAGTCCCTGGATCATTAGCTAGCACTCACAGTCGATGAAATATCATATAAAACACAAGTCTTTATTACATGAATCGAACAATCCAGAGTTTATATTAATACAACACAAGCAAAAATATATATATATATAACTTGGAGTCCCATGAATGCCACAGGCAGGTTGAGTGAAGACCCGCGATCCTAGTGCACCTTTCAACGATCTCCAAATTCTGCACATGAAACGTGCAGCCAAACGAGTTGGTCAATACTTTAAATGTATTGGCAAATTACACCATGAATAAAAAACTTGGCTATCTCTACATGCATAGGCTGACAAAAAGGCTTGAGGTTTATTTGCATAAAGCTAATTTTCTCTAAGTATGGAGAAAATAGAGAGAGAGTTTTACCCTACTTTGTAAAAATTTGCTTAAGTAAGATAGGGTCGAATGACACACGAGGATATTACTCACCAAGTGTCTAAACAACCAAACACTTGGATATTACTCACCAAGTCCCAAAATACCATCTATGGACGATTCCACAACCATAGAGTTTTAGTTTTAGAAATGAGAGAGGAAATCCTTCAGAGGGTCCATCCTTCAGATGCTCGAAGTTGTTCTTTTCCGTGAACACGGCTGATCGATCAGGTTGATACTCTCGAGAGTTTGTGCAATTTACCCACAATCCATGATCAAGTCCTTTTACAAACGAGGCCATGGCGAAGCTTTCGCTTAGTAGCCCCTCTACCCAGTTCCACGGGAGCCAAAACTGTGGTACTCAGGTGAGGTTTCCCACTAAGTACTAGGCCAAGACAGATCCCATATGTATTGTGGTTGCACTGGAAGCTTCTGACCTCTGAATCATGGCAAACTTCTTTGATCCTGAGCGGTGGAGGGCACAAGTACAGCCAATCCAGGTTACTTCCCCTACTAGTCGATCCAGACATACCACTCCGCCCAGAGAAAAACTTAGTTTTATTTTGAAGTAGATTTGAGGAGGAAAACTTGCGCTCATACACAGAGCTCTTATACTTAGAAAATTTCCTGTATTTCGAATCCCCATTGGTATTTTCAAATATATATAGCACAGCACAAGCATAACACTTAGAAAATCCAGGAGAACCTAATAGGAGTGGAAATATTCCTAAGTATAAATATACTCAAGGCATACTACAAAACGACATAACACTTGTAAAATATTTCTCTTCTACTAAAAATATCCTACACATGCATACTACTATTTTGAGGATCGAATCAAAACATGCATAGTAATAAAACTGGGACAAGGATATGAACAAAGGTGTAACTTGCCTTAATAGTTGTTGAAGTTGTTCAAACACTCGTTGCAATCACAGACGATGCACTCCTTGCAATCTATCAATCAAACAATTGCATCCAACATAAGAAATCACACAATCATAAATAAATGCACAAATGCATGCAGAAGTGTTTTAATGCAATAGAGTATTTGTTTTAATAATTGATGGGCATTAATAGGGTTTAGAGGACCTATTATAATTCATGTTCTTGTTGTCGAATTAAATTTGAATCTAAAGTGAAATAAATATAGGTCATTAATACGAACCAATAGAAATTGGATTCACCCTAATCGGAGTTGCAGATCTTTTCTTATGATTTATTTAGTATTTAATAGAGTTTAAAACACTTAAATAATTTTCATTTAAAAAATTAGATCTAAAATCATATCTGTAATCTACACGATATTGTGAATCCAGGGACATACCATTCATATTTTTCTGACCTATAAATAATTTACTATGGATTTAATAATATAAATGGACATTAAAACTATTTAATTTATTACCATAAATATATATAGTAAAGCTTAGATCTAACTCCATAATAATTTTCTACAAAATTTTACGAATCCATAGGTATATTATTTGCAATTTTTGGCCAAGTAGATCTTTTAATATGAATTTTCTAAGATCTATCTATTTTATGTAATTTCTAAATTGATTTTTATTCAAGCAGGTGAGCTAACAGCACATGGCGGCTTCTGATTTACCGAGCTCGCTGACGCGGCAGCAACGTGGTGTCGAAGAAGCGGGTGACACGTGGCTATATCAGATTGGTGGATACCGTTTCAGTTTACTAGATCTAATCTAGGCCGTTGAACCACGATTAGGCGGACAGGGGGCGACAGCGACTTACAGTGGGCGGCGAGCGGCGGTGACAATGGCGAGGACAGCGGCACGGGTCAGATGGCGACCGTTTCAATGGCTCTAGTGGTCGTCAAAGATGGGGGAGGTGATCGCTCGAGGCAGATGGCGATGGGGAATATCCTAATAGCCTTGACGCGGACCTTCTCCTCCTCTAGCTCCAGCGGACGGCGACTCGTTCTTCTCGATTCCGATAGGCTCCGGCGAGCAATTGCCGGCGACCCTCTGTGATTCGAAAGGGGAATGTTAGATGAGAAGAAATGGTAGATCGGGGTGAGTAAGATGGAAGGAAGATCTGGGATCGGGGTGCTCAGGAAGGTCACCAACCTCAAGCTCCGACGGCGAACGACTCCGGCGAGATCGGAATTTGATGATACTGGGGCTAGGGTTTGAAAAAAACTCGAAAAACAACGGAGGGGCTGAAGCAGCAGTATAAGAGGGGGAGATTCTTGGAGTAGGGGCAAGGGACTTGGTCGAATCGGAAGAAATCGTTGCTATCACGGGAAGAACTCGTGAGCAAGAGGGACTCTGGCTGGAGGTGGTAGATGACAGGTGGGACCGCATCGTTAGAGAGAGGGAGGAAGCGCTCATTGTTGGGCTTTGCAAGAGGGGCTTTTTAAGCTGGCTGGGCGCAGTGGTGGCGGGTAGCGGGCGCCTAGGTGGGCTGGGCCGCAGGGTTTTAGGTTAGTTAGTTTTTTTCTATTCTTTTCTCCTTTTCTATTTTCTTATTTCCTTCATAACTTTTTCATATGACCTTCAAATGAGTCGATTCTTGTCTCCAAAGTTTTCAAAAATTCTATAGATCCTCTTAGGATCACTATTGCAAACTTTTATGTTAGTTTAACAGATCGTATATTCAATTCTCTTAATATTCCCCTATTAGGAACATTGGTAATATTCGATGGAGTTGAAGCTAGGGTTTTTTTTGTTCAATTTTTTAAATGAATGCAATGCAATGCCAGTGAATAACATTCAAATCCAATTTTTAATATTGGGATGTTACAGACTACCACTCTTAAAAGAAATCTCGTCCTCGAGATTCGAGAAGGCTAGAAAGAAATAGGTTCAGGATATACCAGGGTGCTACCACCCTTAAAAGAATGTCTTTGATGAATTCTCTAGACTTATCTCCATTTATAAATTTGAGGTTGTAGGGTTCGCAGCATAGAAAACAAAAAAATTCCTATGATGGGAACAACTATGTACCAAGATCTATCTACTAGATACAAACACCGGGCGGATGTATATCCGTAGAGAACATACCCTTGAAGATAGACAAAGCTTAATGAGTCCGAACTCGTGGTTGATGTAGACGATCTCTTGCCGATCTCAAGATCTAGAGGAAGTCCTTAGCACCGCAACTTAGCAGGGCATCCATGCTCGCACACACGTTCAAGGAACCGAGCAACCTCCGCCTCCTCGCTCAAACAATGCAGCAGAAGCACAACTCTTTTTTGCTGAATAGCCACCGGGAACATGTATCTCGCTAGTCCAAGACCATGGGGGATAAATTCTAGAGGGGGAGAGAGATCACGAGGAGGTGTGAGTGAGAAGTGAGGAGGGGTTGCCTTTTATAGGAGGAGGAGGGGGCACCCAAAAGGGTGGCCGCCGGCCATGGGGGCTGCCCCTTCCCCTCCTTCATTCATGTGGGTGGACACTCCACTCACAAAAACCTCTTCATTTCCCTCCACTCAAAATCCCACTCAAAATTGCTATCAAATTTCCACCAAATTTAATGCAAACTCTCATTAAATAAAACTCCTTTTATTTATTCAGAATTTTGTCAATTACTTTAAACAAACATTCACATATAACCCCTTGCTATTATTCCATTTCACATGCAAAAACACTTTCTGCAATTTCACCCGAAAACCTGTTTTGGTATCTAGTGAAATAAATTCCTACGCTTGTTATTCTTTCCGGCATGAAACTTTTGCTTCGAATGGATGTCGGTGTCTCTTAAGTGTGTCACCCTACGGTTCGCGAATAATGTGGACATGATCGAGACCCCTCTCAGATCAATAATCAGAAGCGGGATCTGGAGACCCATACTGACTCCCACACATTCAACGATGAATTTCTTGTGATCGTCGGAACCTTTTACGCTAGTATCTTAATCCCTTTGTTTTGATATATATTACATGTCCGAGATTCAATCATCGGTATCTCCATACATAGTTTGATCTCGTTACTGACATGCACTCTTTTCTCGTTCCCGTGATATAACATTCTAGTGATCAAATCACTTGCTTGCAAGCTAACCAATGTGATATCACCGAGAGGGCCCAGAGTATATCTATCCGTCATCAGGATGAACAAATTCCACTCTCGATCCATGGGCCTCAACATAACACTTTATTAGTTCTGAACCCATCTTTATAATCACCCTGTTACGGTGTGACATTTGATGTTATCAATAAACTCTTCCAGTGTTAGTGATTGACATGATCTCATGGTCTAAGGATTAGGATCACTTCGTAAGTTGTCATAGCAATATAAACTCAATGACTTTGATCGCAATTCTATACTTTGGATGAATGGTCATCACACCATTACACTAATGTTGTGGTCCCGTTATTAACAACATCCAATGTCCATGATCAGGAAACCTTGATCATCTTGTTAATCAACGAGCTAGTTTATGAGAGAGGCATAACTAGGAACTTTCTGTTTGTTTATTAAACACACATGTATTAACGTTTCTGTATCAATACAATTATAGCATGCAAAATAAACATCTATCATATACTTGGAATACACATAATAAACACTTTATTATTGCCTCTCAGGGCATATTCCCTTCAGTCTCCCACTTGCACTAGAGACAATAATCTAGTTACATAGTGATGAATCTAACACCCCTGGAGTTCTGGTGTTGTTCATCTTTTGCTCTAGGGAGAGTTTTAGTCAACGGATCTGCTACATTGAGATCCGTGTGTACTTTACAAATCTTTATATCTCCATCCTTGACATGCTCGCGGATGGAGTGAAACCGGCGCTTAATATGCTTGGAATTCTTGTGAGACCTTGGTTGTTTGGCATTGGCAATGGCACCATTGTTGTCACAATATATCACCATTGGGTACAACGCGCTTGCAACCACACCTAGTTCAGATATGAACTCCTTCATCCAAACCGCTTCCTGAGCCGCTTCCGAAGCAGCAACATATTCGGCCTCCATTGTTGATCCCGCCACCACAAGTTGTTTGGAACTCCTCCAACTAACCGCTCCGCCATTCATGAGAAATACGTATCCGAATTGAGACTTAGAGTCATCCGGATCGGTGTCAAATCTAGCGTCAACATAACACTTAGTGACGAGCTCTTCTTCACCTCCGTACACAAGAAACATATCCTTAGTTCTTCGCAATTACTTAAGGATATTATTGATCGCTATCCATTGTTCCGACCCTAGATTCGATTGGTACCTACTATTCAAACTAATAGCATGTGCCACATCCGGTCTTGTACATAGCATGGCGTACATTATAGAGCCTATGACTGAAGCATAGGGGACTTTGTCCATTATCTCTCTTTCTTCCGCCGTAGTCGGACTTTGAGTCTTACTCAATGTCTTGCCTTGCAACATAGGTAAGAACCCCTTCTTACTTCCGTCCATTTTAAACTTCTTTAAAATCTTATCAAGGTATGTACTTTGCAATAACCCTATTAGGCGCCTAGATCTATCTCTATAGATCTTTATGCCTAATATGTATGACGCTTCACCTAGGTCCTTCATTGAAAATTTGCTGTTTAGATAAATTTTAACACTGTTTAAAAGATCTATATCATTTCCAATCAATAATATGTCATCCACATATCATATCAGAAATGCCACATTGCTCCCACTTACTTTCTTGTAAATACAAGCTTCTCCATAAGTTTGGACAAATCCAAACTCTTTGATCACCTCATCAAAGCAGAGATTCCAACTTCATGATGCTTGCTTCAGTCCATAGATGGATTGCTGAAGCTTGCACACCTTGTTAGCATCCTTAGGATCGACAAAACCCTTTGGTTGTATCATATACAACTCTTCTTCAATATTACCATTGAGAAACGCGGTTTTGACATCCATCTACCATATCTCATAATCGAAATATGCAGCAATTGCTAACATAATACTAACTGACTTTAGCATCGCTACGAGAGAGAATTTCTCATCGTAGTCAACTCCTTGAATTTGTCGAAACCCCTTTGCGACAAGTTGAGCTTTATAGACGGTCACATTACCATCAACATCAGTTTTCCTTTTGAAAATCCATTTATTCTCCACGGCCTTTCGGTCATGAGGTAAGTCCACGAAGTTCCAAACATGATTTTCATACATGGATTCCATCTTGGATTTCATGGCTTCTAACCATTTGTTGGAATCCGGGCTCATCATCGCTTCTTCATACGTCGTAGGGTCATTAATTTTATCTCATGAAATTCATAACAGGGTTTCCGTACAGCTCGGGAGCTGCACGCGTCCTACTAGACCTGCGAGGTTCGACTCTATTTCGGAGTTTCATGATCATTATCATTAGTTCCCTCTTCAACTGGTGAAGCCAACTCCGGAACGACTTCCGGCGCTGCGCTACTCGCCATACTTTGAAGAGAAGGTTCAATAACCTCTTCGAGTTCTACCTTCCGACTACTCACACCTTTCGTGAGTAACTTGTTCTCTAGAAAGGATCCATTCTTGGCAACAAAAACCTTGCCCTCGAATCTGTGATAGAAGGAATACCCAATAGTTTCCTTAGGGTATCCTATGAAGACGCATTTATCCGCTTTGGGTTCGAGTTTATCCGGTTGAAGTTTCTTCACATAAACATCGCATCCCCAAACTTTAAGAAATGACAGCTTAGGTTTGTTTCCAAACCACAATTCATACGGTGTATTTTCAACGGATTTAGATGGTGCCCGGTTTAAAGTGAATGCAGCAGTTTCTAGTGCATAACCACAAAATGACAACGGCAAGTCCGTCAGAGACATCATAGATTGAACCATATCCAATAAAGTACGATTACGACGTTTCGACACACCATTTCGCTGTGGTGTTCTGGCAGGCGTGAGTTGTGAAACAATTCCACACTCTTTCATATGTGTGCTAAACTCGTAACTTAGATACTCACCTCCACGGTCGGACCGTAAAAATTTGATCTTTCTATTACGATGATTTTCCACTTCACTCTGAAATTCCTTGAACTTTTCAAAGGTTTCAGACTTGTGTTTCATCAAGGAGATATAATCGTATCTACTCAAATCATCCGTGAAAGTAACAAAATAACGATATCCACCTTGCGCCGACACACTCATTGGAGCACATACATCAGAATGTATGATTTCCAATAAATCTGTCGCCCATTCCATTGAACTAGAAAACGGCGTTCTAGTCATCTTTCCCATAAGGCATGGCTCACATGTATCAAATGATTCAAAATCAAGTGATTCCAAAATTCCATCCGAATGGAGCTTCTTCATGCGTTTAACGCCAATATGACCTAGACGGCAGTGCCACATATATGCGGATATATCATCATTAAGTTTAATCCTTTTAGCATCAACATTATGAATATGTGTAACATTATTATCGAGATCCAATAGAAATAAACCATTTATCATCGATGCATGACCATAAAAGATTTTATTCATATAAATAGAACAACCATTGTTCTCGGATTTAAATGAATAACCATTTCGCATCAAACACGATCCAGATACAATGTTCATGCTCAGTGCAGGCACCAGATAACAATTATTCAAGTTTATTACTAATCCCGACGGCAAGTGGAGAGGCAGCGTTCCGACAGAGATCACATCAACACTTGATCCATTGCCGACACGCATCTTGACCTCATCCCTTGCTAGCGGTCGCTTGTTCCGCAGCCCCTGATTCGAGTTACAAATATTAGCAACTGAACTGGTATCAAATACCCAGGTGCTACTGTGAGCACTAGTGAAGTACATATCAATAACATGTATATCATATATATCAATACTTGGGGCAGTTGCGCTTCCAGTGGCCAGTCCCCTTACAATAGTAGCACTCGGTATCAGACTTAGGGACAACTCGGGGTTTCTTTTTAGGCACGGCAACCGGCTTGCCGCCCTTACTTCCCTTCCATTTTCCCTTCTTGTCTTTCTTGAAACCAGTGTTCTTATTGATCATCAACACTTGATGTTCCTTCTTGATCTCCACTTCTGCAGTTTTAAGCATTAACAGAAGCTCGAGGAGAGACTTCTTCATGCCTTGCATATTATAGTTCATCACGAAGCTATTATAGCTAGGTGGCAGAGACTGTAGAACACGATGGATGCCTAAGTCAATGGGAATCGATATTCCCAAGGACACAAGCTTATCGGTGTAACCCGACATCTTGAGTACATGCTCACTTACGGAGCTGTGCTCTTCCATCATGCAGCTAAAGAACTTTTTTGTAGCATTGTATCTCTCTACGGCAGCATGTGTGTCGAAAATCATTTTCAACTCACCCATTGTATCAAATGCATTGCCGTTTTCGAAATGCTTTTGAAGTTCCGGTGTAAGATCCCTCCTTTGTAAAGGAAAAGGATCCCTGTGATTGCAATGCTAGTCCCTGGATCATTGCTAGCATCCACAGTTTAAGATGAAGTACACAGATACAAAGGTCATTTATTACATCCATTCCAGAGTTTAAACATAGTCTTTACAACTCAAGGCCACAGGCCTAATACAAGAGTTTGGAATAAGTAAATAAACATAAGTCTTCATCTTCATGTGGCACAGGCAAACATGTTGAGTGTAGACTCATGACACCTAATCCTCATCGGAATAACCTGCAACATCACAAGTTCTGACAGGTGGGTCAATACTTTGGAATAGTATTGGCAAGTGATACCTTAGTAAATTTTAAGTGGACTATATTACTATATGCATTTTGGCTAAGTGTAGTTTGGCTTGCTTTGCTCAAAATAAGTTTTTCCTATTAGTTGAAAACACTAAGTTTTTCTTTGTCAAAACTTTTCCCAAGAAACCACCAATAGACATTGGGGTCCTTCACCCTTGTTCACCCACAAGTTTTTACTTAGAAGTTGGAGTGATGAGATTCTTGATAGCTTCCATGTCTTGATGCTCAAGTTGTCCATTACCATGGACTTGGCTAAGTACTTAGATTTTTCCATCTGCAGAGGTTGTGCACTTTCCCCACCAGACTTGGTTTCCCAAGACAGGACCTTTCAGAAGCCTTCCCTTAGCCAAATGGACGCGTTCCAACCTATCATCCCACTACCACCAACTGTCCAAATGACTAAGTTCTAGCAACCTATGTGATCCAGGCAGAGCCCATATTGGCAAGTGGTTGCACTATAAGCTTCTCAACACTTGGCCACTAAAATCCCTTTGTTCCTGGGTGGCTTTCCACAAGTGAGATACACAAGGTAAACCATATCCATGGGCCTTGTGTAACCACTCAACCAAAAACCACCAAGCAATTACCATTCCACCCAGGTGTTTCATTGACTTAGTTATTTTATTAAGAAAAACATAAGTCCATAGACTTAGAAATATTTTCATCATAGCATGTATATACTTTACCAACCCTTGTTTGCTACTAGCTAGGCTAAGCATGGCATAGGAACTTAACTTAGAAATTTCCTAGCAATTCTACAACTACTTAGGATTTCCCAACATGGCATTTGGCAAAATAGTAACATGCAAGACTTAGCAAAATATTTCTAATGTTTGTATGAAAATATAGGGATAGTAATATTCATGAAGTACCACTTGCCTTGGTAGTGGGGAGAGTAGCACTCTTCACAATCACAATCACTAGCACCAAAGTCTACACAAAAATGGTAGCACAAATTTACACACAATTCATATACAAACATAAATATATGCATGCATGCAAAATGCTAAGTGATGATTTTTAAAACCCAACCAAGCAAGTGCATAGTACTTAAAAACTTGCTAAATCAAGTTTATTTTACACCAAAACAATTTTCTAAACAATTTCTATACTCACAATAGTCTTAAACAAGTTTCTGCAAATAAACTCATTTTAACAGAAACTAAACACTAAACACATTGCATAAATAGAAAGGGCTTGTCTCCCTGATTCCAATGGTATAAAATTTGCAAAAATCTAATGTGGGAATCAAAAGTTATAGCCTAATCAAATTTGAATCTAAATTTGTTTCAAAATTTGTTTTAAAACCAAACCCTAGCCACGCGTCCTATTCTTACTGGCGCGTACCGGTTCACGTTGGATCACGCACGCGAGCCGTAGGATCTAAGTGGCGATGCACGTTTCAGATCAAAACATAACGCTTCGCTAAGTGGTTCTATCGCACGCGTTGGATCTAGATCCAACGGCTCTCGATCAAGCGACCACGTTCTGGCGGCACGCGGCGACGGCGAGCGGCGGAGCGCTCTGTCAGTGGCGGCGCTGGCGTTCTAGGTCGCTCGGGGAGGGAAGGGTGTGCTTACCAGAACCGCAAGGTCGAGGCGAAGCTCAACGTGGAGGTGGCTTGGCAAGGGGCGCATGGCAGGGGCTGCTGGAGCTCGTCGGAGTTGTGCACGGCGTCGGGTGGTTGCTGTCGAGTTAGTTGCCGAGGTTTCGCTTCACCCTAGCACGAACCAGAGGGATTAGAAGACGCACAAGACGAAGGCGAACAACCTAGTATGCAAGAGGGGGCAAGGGGCGCTCGGGACTTACCGCGATTGGTCGCCGGAGTTGAGCGGCGGCTCGGTCAGTTGCGGGCACGAACGGGGACGGCTTCCTGGGTCACGATAATGCAAACGAAAGGTATCAGGAGATGCACGAGATCACGCTGGGCACGATAGTTTGAAGCAGAGAAAGGGGGGCGGTCGAAGCTCACCGAAATCAGTCGCCGGAGGTCGTCGGTGCTGCGGGGTTTCGAGGTCAAATGCGCGCAGCCTGGTGGCGGAGTGAGCGAGGAAAGTGGGGGGAAATGACCGCAGCGGCGAGGGGTTTAAGTAGCCAGAAGCGGGGCGAGGATCACGCGCTGAATCAATGGAATTTAAGCGAGTTTAATCGCGGCGTCACTGCACGGTGGTAACGGCGGAGCGGCGTCTGCGCGCGAGAAACTGGGGAGGACGACGCTGACGTGGAGAGGGCCCGCTCGTCAGCGAAATAAGCAGAGAGGGAGTGGGGTCTGGGTGTCAGCGACTCGTTGGGTGTGTCCGCGCGTGCGAGAGAGAGAGGTGGCCCGGGTGGGCTAGTTGGGCCGTGTCTGCTGCTGGGCTCAATTCCTGGCGCCGGCTTTTTTTTCCATTTCTTTATTCCTTTTCTTTTTCTGTTTTGATTTTCTGGATTGGTTTTCAAATGAATTCAAACTCTTTTTAAATTCAAATCTTTTTGAGATTTTTGCAGTTTGCAACATACTCAAATCTAGGTATAAAACCATGTGGTTACTTTGAAAAGGCTTGGTCATTTTTGGAAAACAAAATAACAGGGACATTGCACTAGGTTTGCAAATGTTTGAAAATGGTTTTTGAAACCATTTCTATTTTGTAAAATTTTTGTTCAAACTCTACACTCAAGCCAAACAATATAGAAGCAACCAAACTTGGTTTTTAAAACACTAAGCTCTCAAGTGAGGATGGGCATTTGATTTAAGTTTGCTCACATAAAATGATAGCACTATGTGCTTCTGTTTTCTTGAAATGAGTTTGAAATTGATCTCAATTCTATATGCATGCATGAATGATATGCAATCTTTGAAATCATGATTTTAGGGATGTTACAAATCTAACCCCCTTAAGGTGAATCTCGCCCTCGAGATTCGGATTGGCTACTACAAGAAATGTGTCAGCCTATGACCTTTTGGTAGTGACCGTCGACAAAATCGTCATAGATTTATGACAATTATGCATCACATGGTCATGGACTATTTGGGAGGGTTCAAGCCTAGAAAACTTATGACAATTTTGTAAAAAAAGGTCGTAATTTTATAAGGCAAAATCGTCATAGTGCTAGAAAGGACAAGATACAAGAGGAGGGCAATATCGGCCATTGGATGTAAACAAGATGGACGGCTGAGATGGTGTTCGGTGGGAACTTGCACTGGATCGATGACCTGGCACACCATACGCGCGTAGAGCTAGCAAAATTTGGGCCCAACAGGCGGGATAAGAACCCAAAACCACCAACCCCACCCCTGTAAAAAACTATCGTCCTGGCCTCCCAGCGCCGAACTCCCTCCTCCATGGTTCCTATCCCCCATCTCCGCCGCCAGCCAAGATCCCGGCCAGTTCCATCCACCCCTGCCTCGGCAACAACATCCCCTGGATCCCCCTGCCTCGGCCAAGATCGAGAGGAACATCACCCATACCCTAATCCCCTCCCACCCTGCAGTGCTCATCTCCCTTCTCCACCCTCCCATCCGTCGCCGCCACCACCACAAATTCACGGCAGCGCCCATCCATCTGCCCTCGTGACCCGCGGCCGCCCTCTCGCCTCGCCCATTCATCTGCCTTCGCCCGCCTGCGGAGACGGTGGTTCCTCCGCGTACTCCCTGGATCCACAAGTTCGATTCACCTCTCAACGCCTTCTCCATCCTCCCATGTCCTCCTCCGCCGGTGGCGGCCTAGATCCCGGCCAACTCCGGCCACTCACTGCCCCGCAGACCATCTCCCCGGGACCCTCCTCCCTCCCTCTTTATTCCACCTCGTGGTACCAGCAAACCGCCCCTACAACAGAAACCCTAGCCCTGGATCTCGGCTGTATAGAGAGGAGCATGCTCTCCATGGCGATGTCGGCACCCCAGCGGCGGGTGGTGGTGACCAAGGTCAGCTTCCGTCTTCATCGTGCGGAGCAGATGCGGTTGTCCCACATGCCCCGTCCTTCACCGACGCCGATGTTTCCGTGGCTTGCTTCTCTTCCCTCACCATCCGCGACCACGCAGGCGAAGGACGAGCTGGCGGCGCCGTGGCGTCGCCCAAGGAGTGGATGGGGAGAAGGAGGCGGTGGCGCCCTAGGTCCACCACCATCGCCAGCGCGACGCGCTAGAAAGATCATGCTCATCCGCTTCAAGCCCGTCGTCGAGCGCGTGCCGTCTTCCTCGACCCCTAGAACAAGGGATCTACGGTGAGTAATTCTGTCCTGCCTACTAACCTCTCTTCCCACGGAGAGTCCTGTCCTGCACTGAACTTTACCATGCCAGATTTGATGTTTGCTGAGCTAATAAAAAATACCTCTGTTATACAAACACTCGGACATGCCAGTTGAACTTTGTTATTGCCCAGGTCATTGCCTAGGTCCAGTACGCAAGGTACTGGAAGGTGCTTGTATCATATAGATCAGCACTTGTGATTTTGAGAGAGGGATACAAGCAATCGTGTTCCTGTTATTACTATTTGTGGATCTGTGATTGCAAAAAAAACTCATATGATTGCCAATTTATGCCTGGAAGCTAGCAATTGGTATATTTAGGAGCTATTAGTACCATAATTTGTAGGAATGGCCGATGACCTCGATTCTAGCACTCTTGTACTGCTAGCTTTAGCTAAGATTTTTGGATGGTTATTATTTATGCAGTATAGAAATTATGTTCTATTTGAGTTCCTAGTTAGTTGGACATGTAATTGTTCTGCTAGTGAGCTCCTAATTAGTTTTCATTGGGCATGTAATTTCTAGGCATCATAATTGATTATGTAGTTATGAAGAAAGGCACCAGTCACCAGGGCTGTATGCACAAGTTTAGACTTATGGTCCTAAATAAACAAAAATAACTCCACATATATACAGGAAAGGCACTAGTACACTCTCATATATGTCTCTGTTGGTTGGGTCTGTAATGCTTCTGGTCTATGTGAGTTTGTGTAGGGTTGTTCTGCAAGTTCTGATATCTGGTTCTTGCCTATTTGGTAGTAATGAATTTAGTAATAACAGTATGTATCAAAATGATGTACTACTTGTGAAATTATTACGATCAGAGTTGCGTTACGGATCAAAATGTTGTTTGTTTTTAGTTTCAGAATTGTATACTTGCAGTGTTGTTTCAATATTTTTTGAGACTATTGTTTCCATATCGAAACTGCCCTGGTACATGATACATGCTGCTGAATGCATGCCCAGCTATACCAATACTGACTATTGTTTCTCACCTAATAGATGATGTGTACACTTAGGCATGTCTGAATCAAGTACAAGTCTATACTAAATTTGGTTCTACTATTATTGATTTTCATCTGTTGCCTGCTCCTTTTTATGGCTACAAATTTAATAATGGCACTGCAATATTGCATGAGGTTAATTTTTTCACATATTTCTACGGTTAGCTATCGATCTTATACGCATTCTTGATACATACAAGACAAATCCCTATAAGGTGGTGCACCATCAGATTTGTTGAGCAATCAGTTTTGACATAGGTTTGAAGTTATTTATACATTTATCAGCAAGAGTGCAAACATACTCTTTATTCTTTTCAGTTTGATAGTCACATGTTTTTGTGGTTATGCTTTTCTGCTTAAGTACATTTCTGAGAACTATTGACCGTCAGTTTGGTCTTAAGTGATTGGAATAGAGCATATCAGGCTAGTACGCCGAGTTCTTAAGTACAGGTAATTTGTTCTTAAGTGAGTAGAATATAGCACATCAGGCTAGTACACTTGAGATCTTAAGTACATTTACTAGATCTGGGATAAGCATTTATTCGGCTTAATAGGAGAGTAGTGGAATTGTTGATTCATCATCACTTTAGAAGTTGCTGCTGTTTTGACTTGAATTAGATTTTTCTATTACTAAATAGTAGTACTCCCTCCGATCCTAAATAAGTGTCATGGTTTTGAACTAACTCTAGTTCAAAATGGCGACACTTATTTAGGATCGGAGGGAGTAGTATAAATGCCTCATTAACAATATATATTTTTTCATGGCCAGCTTCTTATCTCTAATGGTAGTTGCCTCACCTATCTTATTAGTGTGACTCATGTATTGCTTGTTCTGTTATCCTGCACTATTGGCAAGTACAGGTTGCAGGACCCGTGGAGCACCATCCACCCCATCCACACTTTCTCCACTATTGAGGACTTCTCGAGGTAGCCATTTCCCCCTCTTTTCCTACCTACTGATGATACCGCCTGATTACTTTCTTGAATCTTATTGGAGAGTGGCTTTGCTGTGATGTCTATGCTTTTATTTCTGTCCATGCCTAATGGTCTTATTGGACTGTGGCTTCCCCGACGTCACTGCAGATTCCCTGACGTCCAATTAGTATACATGTTATGTGACCATGCTAGTTGATCTTTACTAGCAGTGCATATGCCAGAACATTAGTTGTTCCTTGGCTTGTACATGTTAGGATCATGTTATCATTATTCATGTGCATTAAGAAACTAGTTATTCATTTCTCTCAAGTCACATATTGCACATTTAACAATATAGTCGCAGCAAACCTTTTCTGTCCATGTCTTGAATTATGATTTCTGCTAAGTATGAAAAGGATAGCTAATGTTCTTCTGAAACTTCCTAGGACTATGCTTGTTTACGGATGAGTTAACATGTAATATCCTAGTTGGTTTTATTTGTACTACTAATTTTCCTTGAGTTGAAACCATATTGGCATAACATTATATTGGTTTTCATACCCTCAAATCAGGATATGCTTCTCAGAAAATGTCGGTAGCATAAGATAATGAAGCCACCCATTATCATTACTGTCGCATCCCCCACCCTCATCGTCTCCATCGTCGTGGTTTGGTTCAGATAAGTATTCGGTCTCTCCCACTCCCTTATTGTCCTTGTTAATTCACCCAAGTGAGTTGCTAGCTCAAAGTTATAGTTTGATAATCAATTGATGATGATTGGTAGCTCCTGTTTTCGATATGATCTGATCTGACCTGGGCTGGGTACATGACCATGCACGCTTGTGTGTTTGATATAGTATTCCCTTCTTTTTCTAATAGAAGGCAATAGATTACTATGCAGCATATTTTCCTCTAGTAGCAGTAGTGCTACTGGTTTATGTATAGATAGTAATATAGGGTTAGGCCATGTATAATAATTTCCATTTTTATGATCAATTTGGTATCCCAAATCCTCAACTTCTTCTATATCATGACAGTACAGATCTACGGAAGAATCCACTAGACTTTGATTAGTCATTCTGTCCTTGACTTGTTTGTTTTGGATCTTTGTTATGGCAGGACTCTAGAATCATCAGTGATGCCGTACACTGGTGGTTGCCACTTTCCAAGGATGACTTTGGCTCCTCCAGGACCTACCCGCAGCAGGCCTTATGCACCTACATGTTCTCCTTGTACTATATGGACATCATCTTCTTCAGGTGGGGTAAAATTCAAGTCTGGTAGCACCATACTGATCTGATTTCTGTTGCTCCTCTTTGTTCAGGTATGTGGTTGCTGCTGCTGTGATTTCTAGGAAGTTTCATTTCTGGATTCAGGATGCTTCTGTACTGAGAAACCAAGAGCATTGTTAGTGCAATATGTCCAAAATAGAGAACCATCTATACTATGTTGATTTTAATTGATGGTAGTGCCAAACTTAATATGCCTGAGTTGTGCCATACTTATAGTGGGTTCATGCTGGATGTACCTAACTTGAGTTGAATGTCCAAATAATTATAAAATTAGGAACCACCATTTGTTTTCTAGCTCTGTATCCTGATAATTATAAATATTGTTTACCTGTGCACCATGCCCTCAATTTATGGTCCATCGAGTGATTGTGATGTCTAAGTATATGCATGGTATTGCCTTTTGCTCTTGGACAGTGTGAACATTTAGATTAAAAGAACTTCACTTTACTATAGAAATTGGGTTCGTCCATGCTGACAGTAGAGTTTCATTCATTACTGATGATTATGTTCAAGAGACAACATATAACTTGCATAATTTGTGCAGATGCTTGGTGAGAGCTTGTAACCACTTTTTGATCAGCTGGAGAATGATCGTGCTGCTAAGGTTTTACTCGAATTCTTCTTGATACGGACTAGACAGGTTCTTCATCTTATCGAGTCGCTTGATGCTCCGAAGGCCAAGGTGATAGAAGCTATGTAGCACTTCTCAGTTGTGCCTAGCAGCAGGCTAATACCCCAACTCATCAGCTAGCCGCTATCTCACTGAGTGATCCATTTGTACCTTCTTAGTCGGAGCGTGTCCTCTCTGCTATATGTATATGCCTGGTGTTTGAAATGCATCTTATACGTGTTGATTATCGACAGATGAGACTTATATTTGATTAAATGTTGTGATTGTAATTTGAATTCGTTTTGGATTATTTGTTTTGCTTGTCCGATGTACTAGTGAACTAGATCATATTTGGGCTCTAAACAGGCCTTGACCATAAATATTCTAATTCTGAACAATGTACAATTTCAGAAAATAAAGGCTAAAAAAGGAAAAATAAATGGACCGTGTACAGGTCAAAGCCCAAATCTTAAAAGGACCGAAAATGGCCAAACCGAATAATTAAACGGATTATAAAAGGCCTAGGCCTAAAAGAAAAAGAGCATCGAAAAGGCTAAGGCCCAGTTAATAAAAGGCTAAAATTATTGGGCTTGGCCCATATAGACCTTCAAAATGGACCGGGCTGATTCTTTGCCACGTCGGATTGGCCACATAGGATCTGACCTGGCGAGGCCAATTTGCCCGTGATGATATTGGATCGTCATAACGGTTATGACGATCCAATATCGTCATAGACAGTTATGACAATTTTATCAAAATCGTCGTTATAGTTCATTTGCGACGCCCAGCTTTTGACGATCTCAAAATCGTCATAGAATCGTCATAAACAGACTACTATGACGATTTTGTGACGAAAATGGAGGGTCATATATAGCCAGATTCCTTGTAGTGCGCTAGCAAATAGGTGAGGGTGGTCTTTCTGAAGATCATCTTCTCTTTCCCATGTTGCTTCCTCTTCGGAATGATGATTCCACTGCACTTTGCAAAACTTGATAGTCTTAGTCCTTGTGACTCTTTCTGCAGTCTCAAGAATCTTGATGGGTTTCTCTTCATAAGTGAGATCACTTTCTAGTTGAACCTCCTCTAAAGGTATAGTATCCTTCAAAGAAGTTTCTTCCATTTTTGGGTGACATTTCTTAAGCTGACTCACATGAAACACATTATGGACAGCTGACAGAGATTCTGGCAATTCAATTTCATAGGCAACTTCTCCTTTGCGAATCAAAATCTTGAATGGCCCCACATACCTTGGTGACAATTTTCCTTTGACTCCGAATCTTTTCACTCCACGAAGTGGTGATACTCTAAGATAGGCTCTATCACCAACTTCGTAGGTGACTTCTCTACGCTTAGGATCTGCGTAGCTTTTCTGTCGGGACTGTGCTATCTTCAACCTGTCCTTAACCAATTTGACCTTCTCTTCGGCTTCTTTTATAAGATCTGGCACGAATAAACTTCTTTCTCCCACACCATTCCATAACAATGGGGTGGTACACTTTCTTCCGTAGAGAAACTCAAACGGTGCCATCTCAATGCTGGCTTGATAGCTGTTGTTATAAGAAAATTCTGCGTAAGGCAGACTTTCATCCCAACTGGCTCCATAGTCTAGGGCACATGCCCTCAACATGTCTTCTAGAATTTGATTAGTCCTTTCTGTTTGTCAATCAGTTTGAGGATGAAAAGCAGTACTGAATTCCAATCTTGTTCCCAATGATTCATGTAACTGTCTCCAAAAATGGGAAGTGAATTGAGTTCCCCTATCAGACACAATACTCTTGGGCACTCCATGTAGACATACAATTCTACTCATGTAGATTTTGGCTAACTTAGCACTTGTATAGGTTGTCTTCATGGGTATGAAATGAGCCACTTTAGTTAGGCGATCCACTACTACCCATATTGAATCATATCCTGACCTGGTCCTTGGTAATCCGGTAATGAAATCCATACCAATTTTGTCCCACTTCCAATTAGGAATAGGTAGTGGTTGAAGCAAACCTGCTGGTTTCTGATGCTCCGCTTTCACTCTACTGCACACATCACACAAAGCAATATGTTCGGCGATGTCCTTCTTGAGATTATTCCACCAAAATCTTTCTTTCATGTCCATGTACATTTTGGTGTTACCCGGATGAATCGAATACGGGGAGTTGTGTGCTTCCTGCAAAATCAGTTTCCGTATCTCCGGATCTTGTGGAACACAGATACGTTTCCCATGCCATAAAGTACCATGTTCGTCTTCATGGAACCCTTTGGCTTTTCCTTGGCTAATCTTTTCTTTAAGCTCTTCAATTTCCTTATCAGTCTTCTGGGCTTCTTTGATCTTGTCCAACAAAGTGGGTTGAACATCCAAAGACATGAGATGTCCTTCAGGCACAATCTCCAATCTAAGTTTTCTGAATTGGGTACACAAATCATCTGGCAATTCTCCTTTGGTAAGGCCATTCACAAATACCTTATGACTTAGAGCATCTGCTACAACATTTGCTTTACCGGGGTGGTATTGCAAACTTAAGTCATAGTCCTTGATAAGCTCCAACCATATTCTTTGCCTCATATTGATTTCCTTCTGGGTGAAGATATACTTCAAACTCTTGTGATCAGTGAACACTTCACAACGCTTTCCCAAAAGGTAGTGTCTCCATGTTTTGAGTGCATGGACGACAGAGGCTAACTCTAAATCATGAGTAGGATAGTTCACTTCATGAGTTTTGAGTTGTCTCGAGGCATAAGCTACAACTTTACCGTCTTGCATAAGTACTGCACCCAAACCTTGATGAGATGCATCACAATATACTTGGAAATCCTTTTCCAAATCTGCGCATATAAACCGGTGTCACACAAGTCTCTTCTTCAACTCCTGAAAACTGAGTTCACAACCTTCAGACCAAGCAAATTTCTTGTCTTTCTTTAACAATTCAGTCATGGGCTTAGCTACCTTAGAGAAATTCTCAATGAACCTTCTGTAGTAACCTGCTAAGCCAAGGAAACTACGAACTTCTTTTACGGACTTGGGAGATTCCCATTCAGTCACAGCTGAAACCTTAGCAGGATCAACTGCTACACCATCCTTTGTCATAACATGACCAAGAAAACCAAATTCCTCCAACCAGAATTCACATTTGCTGAATTTGGCATAAAGTTTATGCTCTCTTACCTTCTCAAGTATCAAACGCAAATGTCCTTCATGCTCTTCTTTGCTCTTGGAGTAGACTAAGATGTCATCGATGAAAACGACAACGAACCTGTCGAGGAATTCCATGAACACTTTGTTCATCATGTTCATGAAGTATGCTGGAGCATTAGTCAAACCAAAAGGCATTACGGTATACTCATACAATCCATACCTTGTGGTGAACGCTGTTTTAGGTATGTCTTGTTCTCTTATCTTGAGTTGAAAGTAGCCTGACCTTAGATCAATCTTTGAGAACACACATGCTCCTTCTAGTTGATCAAACAAGTCATTGATTTTAGGCAAAGGGTATTTGTTCTTGATAGTTACCTCGTTGAGCGAACGGTAATCTATACATAACCTTTGACTTCTATCTTTCTTCTCCACAAACAAAACCGGGGCTCCCCAAGATGAAGAACTTGGTTGAATAAATCCTTTCTGCAACTGTTCTCCAAGTTGCTTCTTGAGTTCTTTCAGTTCATCAACTGACATTTTATACAGTCTCTTTGCTATTGGTCCAGACCCTGGTACCAAATCTATCAGAAATTCCACATCTCTATCAGGTGGCATTCCCGGCAGTTCTTCCGGAAACACATCCGGATACTCACTCACAATTGGTACACTGTCCATGCTAACCCTCTTAAGAGAATTAAGCATACTCCTTTTTGCTTCAAAGCTGGTCTTGAATCTGATCCTTTTATTTTCTGGAGTTGTGAGTGAAACAGTATGGTTGGCACAATCTAACACTCCTTTATACTTAGTCATCCAATCCATTCCCAGAATGACATCCAATCCTTGGGAGTTTAGAATTATCAAGTTAACGGGAAACTTATACTTCCCAAATTCTATGACTAGGTCATGACATCCTGAATTCACTATCATTTCTCCACCAGGAGAACTTACTTTTATAGGACACCCAATAGTTTCTACCGGTAGTTCATTTCTTTCAACAAATGCTCTTGATATGAATGAATGAGATGCACCAGTATCAAAGAGTACAAATGCTGGAATAGAATTGAGTCTGAACTTACGACAAAGATCGTGCTCCTCATAGACTTCCTCCACATTGATGTGGTTCACCTGTCCTTTCTGGAAAGGATTGGGCTTGATAGGTCCTTCAACTTTCTTTTCAGGGCACTCATTTGCATAGTGTCCCATCTTCTTGCATTTGAAGCATTCAACCTGACTGATGTCTCTCTTGACAGGCTGACTCCCACTTCCACTACCATTACCACTGTGGTGGCTCTTATGTCCACTCTTGTGGTTCTTGTACTTGTCATTGTCATGACTGCGATGATGCTTGTTGTCATGACGGTTGTGGTTGTGGTGTTTATTGAATTTCCCATGCTTGTGGGATCCTGAGCTTCCGCTGTCATAATAGTGAGATCGTTTGTGAGACGATCCCGAGCTGTGCTTGTCGGAGTGCTTTCTCTTTCTACTCTCCACTTGCTTTATTTTGTTCTCCAAAATAGCAGTCTTGTCACAGAGCGACTGATAAGTGGGAACATATGCTACAGCCAATTGCAGATTCAGCTCATCATTCAAGCCTTCAAGAAATTTTTCCCTTCTCTTGGCATCTGTGTCAACCTCATCCGGTGCATAACGCGCCAGATTATTGAACTCCTCAATGTATTCAGCCACGCTGCGGTGGCGCTGCTTCAGATTGTGGAACTCTTTCTTTTTCAGGCTCATTATTCCCGATGAGATATGAGTAGTGCGAAAGCCATCCTCAAAGATAGCCCATGTCACATCATCTATAGGAGTGGTGGTCTGGAAGTTGTCCCACCAAGTGGCGGCTGGCCCTTCCAGCAGATGTGCTGCAAATCTGACCTTTTCAGCATCCGTGCAGCCCACGGTTACTAAGTCCCTGTTTACAGAACGTAGCCAATCATTGGCCACCATGGGATAAGTCGTCCCCGAAAACTTAGCTGGCCTCAATCTCAGGAACCTGGTAAGCATATCAAAGCCCGGAGGGTTGTTGTTGTTGTTATTATTGTTGTTGTTGTTAGGGTTGTTGTTGTTGTTGTTGTTTTGGTTCTGGATGAATGTTGTCATCATCTGCATTAGCTGTGTTTGAGCAGTCATCATTTGCTGCATTTCTGGAGTGATGTTGTTGTTGTTGTTGTTGTTGTTGTTGTTGTTGTTGTTGTTGGGGTTTGCACGACGGGGAGGCATCTGTGGTTTGTTCAAATAGAGATAAGAATGAGATACCCATAGATGCTTTCATGCACATTACATCACATAAGCAATCACAAGCATGCAACAAAGAGATAAAAGTTCAACAACAAGATAACAAGTTCACAAAGTAAAACACACAAGTAGCAAGCCATCCACATGTCGGATGGTCCAATAACAAGTTCTCAAATAACAAGTATGATAATAAAAGATAAACGAGTAGCCAAGTCTACTCATCAGCATCAATCTCCTCCTCGACAAAGGTAAGACCTGCGTTCTCCATCGTGGTCTTGTTCTCCTCAATGGTAGTGGTCAAGGACTCTATCTTGTCCTTGAGAGCCCTCTTCTGGGAACGAAGCCTCTCTATCACCGTCTGCTGCTGCTCTAGCTCGAAGTCCTTGGACTGCAGTTCTTCAGTCATGTCCCAGATCTTCTTGTTCCTATCCTGGACATGCTTCTCCTGACTCTTGAACTTCTTGTCCTGGGTCTCGAACTTCGCCTCCATTTCCTTGACTATCTCGTCCTGCTGCGCGAAGAGCTTGTCCTTCTCGCGAAGCTGCACCTGGAGCTCATCTTTACTGAGCATTACATTGGTCCTGTCCGTGTCCACGTGCCTAATGAGAGACTCTAAGTCCTGGAGATACAGACGTATCGGCTCTGCTGCGTCCCTCGAGTCGTCCTCGAAGTCGATGGACTCTCCATCCTCATCACGTCTTCCGAAGACATGGAAGTGGGTGCCTCTGACCTGTCGGGAGTGTCGACCTAGCAGACGTCCTATCAGGTCCTACATAACTACCTCCATGCCTCTCTCCCTGTCATCATGCATAAGCTTGAAGACGATGGCCTCCGTAGTAGACTCTGTCTGGCGTCCGGGCTGGTTCACCTTGAAGCCCCAGAGGTCCTTCCTCTCGAACTTGGTGAGTGGATGCACCATGATGGTGGGAAGAGGGAGATTGAGCAAAGTGGTAAGCTCAACAATACGAGGGCCAAAGCGGGTCACCTGGAACTCCTCAACAGTGCTGATGGTAATAGGCATCTATTTATAAGATAGAAAAGTTAGAACAACACAATTTAAGATAAAACAAAAGACAAAACACACATACATATCCTTGGGAAGCAAAACACACAAGTCATGCATACATGAAATCATTACAATCACCAAGGTTCAATCTTATTTTAAGGCATCATTTTGGAAAATAGGGTGATAGGTGGTGGTCCAACTAACGAAGTACGTTTACAATCCTATCTCACTGGATCTGTTGGCTAACACAATGTTTCTAGAAGCAATCAGCCTATCTTGCTCACATGATTCCATCACTAAGTCTATAATGTCTCCTCTTAAGGATTGGTTGGTAGCTTCCAACTCTTGGGTATGTTCCTTCTCTTTCATCAAGTCTTTTTGGAGGTTGAGCATTCTGCACTTGACTCTAGCACTAAGTTCTTTGATAGTCCTCCAAGCTGCTTCTCTTGCTGACTCAAAGAATGTGGTGTGCACCACAGTGTTGGTGTACATGCAGAATCCTGTTTCTTTGTGGTTGTCTTCCTTGTTTTTGTACAAGTGAAGTTGCACCCACCAGTACTCAACTCCTTCATCCATCACAGGAAAGCCTTTGTACACAGCTGCACCATGTATTTCCATTGCCACCATGAGGTCCTTGAGAATTTTGGGAAACTGTGTCTCACACTCCAAGGTCATGGTCATGAGTGGTCCTTTCCTTACGGCTTCGTTGATGGAGTTCATCTACAAATAGAGATGAGAAAGAAGATTAGAAAAGTTTACGAGAAGAATAGACAAGTGTAGAAGTAGTTGAAATTTTTCCCTTAGTGGTTTCCAATCCTAGGGTCATAATCCTATAGGCAACACAGTGCTCTGATACCATCTGTAAGATCCCTCCTTTGTAAAGGAAAAGAATCCCTGTGATTGCAATGCTAGTCCCTGGATCATTGCTAGCATCCACAGTTTAAGATGAAGTACACAGATACAAAGGTCATTTATTACATCCATTCCAGAGTTTAAACATAGTCTTTACAACTCAAGGCCACAGGCCTAATACAAGAGTTTGGAATAAGTAAATAAACATAAGTCTTCATCTTCATGTGGCACAGGCAAACATGTTGAGTGTAGACTCATGACACCTAATCCTCATCGGAATAACCTACAACATCACAAGTTACAGCCACAGTGGGTCAATACTTTGGAATAGTATTGGCAAGTGATACCTTAGTAAATTTTAAGTGGACTATATTACTATATGCATTTTGGCTAAGTGTAGTTTGGCTTACTTTGCTCAAAATAGGTTTTTCCTATTAGT
This sequence comes from Avena insularis, assembly GCA_023614405.1. NCBI lineage: Eukaryota > Viridiplantae > Streptophyta > Magnoliopsida > Poales > Poaceae > Avena > Avena insularis. The sequence goes on along the minus strand of CM042697.1, from coordinate 460,750,003 downwards.
TGAAAACACTAAGTTTTTCTTTGTCAAAACTTTTCCCAAGAAACCACCAATAGACATTGGGGTCCTTCACCCTTGTTCACCCACAAGTTTTTACTTAGAAGTTGGAGTGATGAGATTATTGATAGCTTCCATGTCTTGATGCTCAAGTTGTCCATTACCATGGACTTGGCTAAGTACTTAGATTTTTCCATCTGCAGAGGTTGTGCACTTTCCCCACCAGACTTGGTTTCCCAAGACAGGACCTTTCAGAAGCCTTCCCTTAGCCAAATGGACGTTGCTCCAACCTATCATCCCACTACCACCAACTGTCCAAATGACTAAGTTCTAGCAACCTATGTGATCCAGGCAGAGCCCATATTGCCAAGTGGTTGCACTATAAGCTTCTCAACACTTGGCCACTAAAATCCCTTTGTTCCTGGGTGGCTTTCCACAAGTGAGATACACAAGGTAAACCATATCCATGGGCCTTGTGTAACCACTCAACCAAAAACCACCAAGCAATTACCATTCCACCCAGGTGTTTCATTGACTTAGTTATTTTATTAAGAAAAACATAAGTCCATAGACTTAGAAATATTTTCATCATAGCATGTATATACTTTACCAACCCTTGTTTTCTACTAGCTAGGCTAAGCATGGCATAGCAACTTAACTTAGAAATTTCCTAGCAATTCTACAACTACTTAGGATTTCCCAACATGGCATTTGGCAAAATAGTAACATGCAAGACTTAGCAAAATATTTCTAATGCTTGTATGAAAATATAGGGATAGTAATATTCATGAAGTACCACTTGCCTTGGTAGTGGGGAGAGTAGCACTCTTCACAATCACAATCACTAGCACCAAAGTCTACACAAAAATGGTAGCACAAATTTACACACAATTCATATACAAACATAAATATATGCATGCATGCAAAATGCTAAGTGATGATTTTTAAAACCCAACCAAGCAAGTGCATAGTACTTAAAAACTTGCTAAATCAAGTTTATTTTACACCAAAACAATTTTCTAAACAATTTCTATACTCAAAATAGTCTTAAACAAGTTTCTGCAAATAAACTCATTTTAACAGAAACTAAACACTAAACACATTGCATAAACAGAAAGGGCTTGTCTCCCTGATTCCAATGGTATAAAATTTGCAAAAATCTAACGTGGGAATCAAAAGTTATAGCCTAATCAAATTTGAATCTAAATCTGTTTCAAAATCTGTTTTAAAACCAAAACCTAGCCACCCGTCCTATTCTTCTTTGGCGGCATCGTTCGTTGGATCACGCACGCGAGCCGTAGGATCTAAGTGGCGATGCACGGTTCAGATCAAAACATAACGCTTCGCTAAGTGGTTCTATCGCACGTGTTGGATCTAGATCCAATGGCTCTCGATCAAGCGACCATGTTCTGGCGGCGCGCGGCGATGGCGAGCGGCGGAGCGCTCTGTCAGTGGCGGCGTTGGCGTTCTTGGTCGCTCGGGAAGGGGAGGGTGTGCTTACTAGAACCGCAAGGTCGAGGCGAAGCTCAACGTGGAGGTGGCTTGGCAAGGGGCGCATGGCAGGGGCTGCTGGAGCTCATCGGAGTTGTGCATGGCGTCGGGTGGTTGCTGTCGAGTTGGTTGCCGAGGTTTCACGTTGCCCTAGCACGAACCAGAGGGATTAGAAGACACACAAGACGAAGGCGAACAACCTAGTATGCAAGAGAGGGCGAGGGGCTCTCGGGACTTACCGCGATTGGTCGCCGGAGTTGAGCGGTGGCTCGGTCAGTTGCGGGCACGAACGGGGACGGCTTCCTGGGTCACGATAATGCAAACAAAAGGTATCAGGAGATGCACGAGATCACGCTGGGCACGATAGTTTGAACCAGAGAAAGGGGTGCGGTCGAAGCTCACCGGAATCAGTCGCCGGAGGTCGTCGGTGCTGCGGGGTTTCGAGGTCAAATGCGCGCAGCCTGGTGGCGGATTGAGCGAGGAAAGTGGGGGAAATGACCGCAGCGGCGAGGGGTTTAAGTAGCCAGAAGCGGGGCGACGATCACGCGCTGAATCAATGGAATTTAAGTGAGTTTAATCGCGGTGTCACTTCACGGTGGTAACGGCGGAGCGGCGTCTGCGCGAGAAACTGGGGAGGACGATGCTGACGTGGAGAGGGCCCGCTCGTCAGCGAAATAAGCAGAGAGGGAGTGGGGTCTGGGTGTCAGCGACTCGTTGGGTGTGTCCGCGCGTGCGAGAGAGAGAGGTGGCGTGGGCTAGTTAATGTCTCGCTGGGCTCAATTCCTGGCGCCGGCTTTTTTTCCATTTCTTTATTCCTTTTCTTTTTCTATTTTGATTTTCTGGATTGGTTTTCAAATGAATTCAAACTCTTTTTGAATTCAAATCTTTTTGAGATTTTTTGCAGTGTGCAACATACTCAAATCTAGGTATAAAACCATGTGGTTACTTTGAAAAGGCTTGGTCATTTTTGGAAAACAAAATAACAGGGACATTGCACTAGGTTTGCAAATGTTTGAAAATGGTTTTTGAAACCATTTCTATTTTGTAAATTTTTTGTTCAAACTCTACACTCAAGCCAAACAATATAGAAGCAACCAAACTTGGTTTTTAAAACACTAAGCTCTCAAGTGAGGATGGGCATTTGATTTAAGTTTGCTCACATAAAATGATAGCACTATGTGCTTCTGTTTTCTTGAAATGAGTTTGAAATTGATCTCAATTCTATATGCATGCATGAATGATATGCAATCTTTGAAATCATGATTTTAGGGATGTTACATCCGGCTCTAGCCCATACAATATGCCGCAAGGAACTAAGTTGTGGTCCTCCTGACGAGTCTGGTAGACATTCTTCTCCTTGTCAGGGGCATCCTAAAAAGGTGGGGGGCCTAGCGGCGCTTCTAGCACATATTGCTTTTGTGCAGCAGAGAGGAGAATCCTCAAATTCATGGCCGATTGGGTAAAGGTGCTACCATTCGTTGCAAGTTTCTCTTTCTCCATGAACACATTGAAATTAAAAGCTGGTGGTGCCATCTACAACAGAATTTGTAAAGTTTACACTAAGTTTATGATAGATTGAGTTCAACTAATCCACATTACGAATGAACTCCCACTCAAAAACAACATCCCTCATGTCTTTTTGGTGATTACATGAACCAAATCCACTACAGCAAGTCCGATCATTATGTGAGTCGGGGTAGCTTCAAAGGCGAGCATCAAATGGCATCATATCTACTATATGACTCATGCTTAACCTTTCGGTCTGTGTTCTGAGGACATGTCTGTACATGCTAGGCTCGCCAAGTAAGAACCTTAGTATTCGCGTGAGATGTCTGTCGTGGATCCAAGAACACCCGATCATCACGTGATGTCTTGGAGCGACGAAAACATAATCGGTGCATACTTAAGTAAGAACACATTCTTATCTTGATATTTAAATGAGGGATCATCTTATTATGCTAATAAAATGCCAAACAAGCAATATAAGATGCTATCAAACATCACATGTTTATAAGTGAAATGATATGGTTCCCGCATATGATCTCTATCATGTGCACCGTGATATGATCACTATCATGCCTCTATGTGTAAGGCCAAGGTCTATGGAACTTAAACGTTATGTGTGTTGTAAGAGTATCATCTCATACTTCTAATTACAAAATCACCATATCATAACACTATCCCAGAAACAATCTAAACTAGACGCCTCTAATTTATCCATTGCAAGTTTTACGTGGCTTAGGGCTTTCGAAGATAGAACCGTTCATACCTACGAACATGAACCACAATGAGGATAACAAAATTGTTGACAACTCGTTTCAAATTAGATATTGACTATAGTAGGAGAGACATACACCCGCTAGCCACTTATGCAAACTAGTTGCATGTCAAGCGTGGAACATGTCTCATGTGCGAGGACATGTAAAGTTTGTCCGGGCCGCTTCATCCCACTATGCCACCAATATCCAAAGTCATTGAATAAAATAAAGAGTTTTATTTAATGAGAGTTTGCATTAAATTTGGTGGAAATTTAATGAGAATTTGAGTGGACTTTTGAGTGGAGGGAATTTAAAGGAATTTTGTGAGTGGAGGTCCACCCATGAAGAGGGAGGCAAGGCCCCATGCCACCCTCAGTTCTCCTCCCATAAAGGAGCCCTCCTCACTTGTCTCTCACACCTCCTCGTGAAGGATCTCTCTCTAGAATTTATCCCCATGGTGTCTGGATTAGCGAGATACATGTTCCTGTGGCTATTCGCAAGAAAGGGTTGTGCTTCCGCTGCATCGCTGAGCGAGGAGGCCAAGGTTGCCCAGGTGTTCTTGTAATGCGGAAAGCACGGATGTTGCCGCTTATATGCTTTAGGACTTCCTCTCGATCTTGAGATCGCCAAGGGATCATCTACATCAACCACGAGTTGAACTCGTTAAGCTTTGTCGGTCTTCAAAGGTATGTTCTCTACGGATATACATTCGCCCGTTGTTTGTATCTAGTAGATAGATCTTGGTACATAGTTCCCATCGTAGGAAATTTTTTGTTTTCTATGCTGCGAACCCTACAAAAATTACAACTAAGGAGCAATAACATGATCATCATCGCCCACATACTCATATGTGTACTACCCGTGTAAAGCATCTACACATAGATCCGGCTCTGATACCACTGTAGGATTCGCAGCATAGAAAACAAAAAAATTCCTACAATGGGAACAACCATGTACCAAGATCTATCTACTAGATACAAACAACGAGCAAATGTATATCCGTACAGAACATACCCTTGAAGATCGACAAAGCTTAACGAGTCCGAACTCGTGGTTGATGTAGACGATCTCTTGCCGATCTCAAGATCGAGAGGAAGTCCTTAGCACCGCAACTTAGCGGTGCATCCGTGCTCGCACACACGTTCGAGGCATCGAGAAACCTCCTCCTCTTTGCTCCAACGATGCAGCGGAAGCACAACTCTTTCTTGCGGAATAGCCACCGGGAACATGTATCTCGCTAGTCCGAGACCATGGGGGATAAATTCTAGAGGAGGAGAGAGATCCTTCACGAGGAGGTGTGAGTGAGAAGTGAGGAGGGGGGTGCCTTTTATTGGAGGAGGGGGGAACCCAAGGGGGTGGCCGCCGGCCATGGGGGATGCCCCTTACCCTCCTTCATTCATGTGGGTGGACACTGCACTCACAAAAACCTCTCCATTTCCCTCCACTCAAAATCCCACCCAAAATTCCTATTAAATTTCCACCAAATTTAATGCAAACTCTCATTAAATAAAACTCCTTTTATTTATTCAGAATTTTGTAAATTACTTTAATGACAAACATTCACATATAACCCCTTGCTATTATTCCATTTCACATGCAAAAACACTTTCTGCAATTTCACCCAAAAACCTGTTTCGGTATCTAGTGAAATAAATTCCTGCGCTTGTTATTCTTTCCGGCATGAAACTTTTGCTCCAAATGGATGTCGGTGTCTCTTAAGTGTGTCACCCTACGGTTCGCGAATAATGCAGACATGATCGAGACCCCTCTCGGATCAATAATCAGAAGAGGGATCCGGAGACCCATAACGACTTCTACACATTCAACGCATTTACTTTCTTGTGATCGTTTAACCTTTTACGCTAGTATCTTAATCCCTTTGTTTCACGATATATTACATGTCCGAGATTCGATCATCCAGATTCCATACCTAGTTTGATCTCGCATCGACATGCACTCTTTTCTCGTTCCCGTGATATAACATTCTAGTGATCAAATCACTTGCTTGCAAGCTAACCAATGTGATATCACCGAGAGGGCCCAGAGTATATCTATCTGTCATCAGGATGAACAAATTCCAGTCTCGATCCATGGGCCTCAACATAACACTTTATTAGTTCTGAACCCATCTTTATAATCACCCTGTTATGGTGTGACGTTTGATGTTATCAAGAAACTCTTCCGGTGTTAGTGATTGACATGATCTCATGGTCTAAGGATTAGGATCACTTCATAAGTTGTTATAGCAATATAAACTCAATGACTTTGATCGTGATGTTATACTTTGGATGAATGTTCATCACACGATTACACTAATGTTGTGATCCCGTTATTAACAACATCCAATGTCCATGATCAGGAAACCTTGATCATCTTGTTAATCAACGAGCTAGTTTATGAGAGAGGCATAACTAGGAACTTTTTGTTTGTTTATTAAACACACATGTATTAACGTTTCCGTATTAATACAATTATAGCATGCAAAATAAACATCTATCATATACTTGGAATACACATAATAAACACTTTATTATTGACTCTCAGGGCATATTCCCTTCAGAGGCCTTATCATTGATTACCTTGGGGCGACGAGTCGTAAACTTCGTCCACGATGACATGATTCACCATGGATTTGACGAAAGGATTTGGTTTCTTGCCATTCCCATTCCCATTCCCATTGTCGTCTCCATTTCCATTGCCACTTCCATTTCCATTTTCATGACCATTTCCATTGCCATTTCTCTTTTTTTTGCTTCTGAGGACAATCAGTAGCATAATGCCCATTTTCCCCACACCTGTAGCATGTTACCTGACTTAGATCCTTCTGGTGATTATCATTGTTGCCATTGTAGTGCTTATGGCCATTATGATTGTGACCATTGTGATTGTGAGGTTGTGGGGAGGAAGTGCGCTGCTTTTGGTATGGAACATGATTATGCTTGTGGGAAGTAGATTTCCTCTTGCGATCATCGATGCTCTTCATTTTAGCTTCGACCATGACTGCCCTATCCAGGAGTTGTTGGTAGTTATCGAACTTCTAAGCCACAAGCTGTATAGATATCTCGTCATTAAGTCCCCTTAAGAACTCCTCCTGCCTCTTGGCATCAGTGGAAACATCATCGGGTGCATATCGGGCCAGCTTATGGAAAATCTCCCCATACTCGGTGACGGAACGATGCAGCTGTTGTAAGTCGCGAAACTCGCGCCTTTTCAGAATCATGACACCAGTAGCCACATGGTGAGTGCGGAAAGCTGTCTCAAACTGGTTCTATGTAATATCATCAATATTCGGGTGGGTGACTTGGTAGTTGTCCCACCATTCAATAGCAGGTCCTTCAAGTTGGTGCGCGGCATAATGCACCCTGTCAGCTCCAGCAGCTTGGACGGTATCTAGCTTCTTGTATTGTGCAGAGCGAGTCATCTGCAACAATTGGTTCAGAGATGCTAGTGAAGGTAGGAGGGTTCAACCTCAAAAACTAAGTCAAACGATCATGTTGAGGCGGCGGAGGTGGTGGGTTGTTGTTGTTGTTCTTTTGAATATTCCGAGTGAGCAGTTGGATCAGCTGGTTTTGAGAGGCCAGCAGTTGTGCAATCTCTGGAGGAAGATCATTGTTCGCATGTCTTGGCGGCATCTGAGAATTTTGGACAAGGATAAGACATATAGAAAGTCTTAGAGAAAAAAACTACCCTTATGCATGCATCACACTTGGCAACATGGAAAGGAAACACCAAACAATTATCAAAATTTACACCAAGTACACACAAACTATGGCGCGATATAACGTAAGAATTTGTGTGGGAGTCTTTCCTAATTCTTAAACTTGGCGATGTCCTTCTTTAAGCTCGTGTTACAATATCCACCATGTGCGTGTGCTCTTCTCTTATTCCACTCATAGAATTTGTAACTTCCATCTCCATTGAATTTCTTCGGTTTATCTCCACCTCTTGGCTTTAAGATAGGGAAGGAAGAGTAGCTACCACACACAAACAAGTTTAATTCGTAGCATAGTCTGTCTGGTTTGGTTCCTAGTGGCCTCTTTAATCTTCATGGAGTTTGATGTCTTCAAAGTATTTCATATCTTTGTAGTCTTAAATTCTTGTAGCTTCAGTAGAGGTCTTCAACTCTTCACTTGAGAACTTCTTTCGAAATGTAGCCTTGAGAAAAAGTTTTCTTCTTGAAATGCAAAATGTCCGTCTCTAATGTTGAAAAGAAAAGACTTAAGAATTTTAAAACTCCAAAGATAGTTGCGGAGAAGTATGGGAGTTTTCGAAAATAACTTAGAAAATATTTGTCCTAAGGTTTTCCATGTCTAGGGTTATGATCTACAGTCAACATGTGCTCTGATACCATCTGTACTGACCTCAGATCGATAAAGATCCAAAGTCCCTGTGATTAACATGCTAGTCCCTGGATCATTAGCTAGCACTCACAGTCGATGAAATATCATGTAAAACACAAGTATTTATTACATGAATCGAATAATCCAGAGCTTATATTAATACGACATAAGAAAAAATATATATAACTTGGAGTTCCATCAATGCCACAGGCAGGTTGAGTGAAGACCCACGATCCTAGTGCATCTTTCAACAATCTCCAAAATCTGCACATGAAACGTGCAGCCAAACGAGTTGTTTAATACTTTGAATGTATTGACAAATTACACCATGAATAAAAAAACTTGGCTATCTCTACATGCATAGGCTGACAAAAAGGCTTGAGGTTTATTTGCATAAAGCTAATTTTCTCTAAGTATGAAGAAAATAGAGAGAGTTTTACCCTACTTTGTAAACAATTGCTTAAATAAGATAGGGTCGAATGGCACATGAGGATATTACTCACCAAGTGTCCAAACAACCAAACACTTGGATATTACTCACCAAGTTCCAAAATCCCATCTATGGACGATTCCACGACCATAGAGTTTTAGTTTTAGAAAAGAGAGAGGAAATCCTTCAGAGGGTCCATCCTTCAGACGCTCAAAGTTGTTCTTTTCCGTGAACACGGCTGATCGATCAGGTTGATACTCTCAATAGTTTGTGCACTTTACCCACAATCCACGATCAAGTACTTTTACAAACAAGACCATGGCGAAGCTTTCCCTTAGTAGCCCCTCTACCCAGTTCCACGAGAGCCAAAACTATGGTACTCAGGTGAGTTTTCCCACTAAGTACTAGGCCAAGACAGAGTCCATATGTATTGTGGTTGCACTGGAAGCTTCTGATTTCTGAATCATGGAAGACTTCTTTGATCCTTGGCGGTGGAGGGCACAAGTAGAGCCAATCCAGGTTACTTCCCCTACTAGTCGATCCAGACATACCACTCCGCCCAGAGAAAAACTTAGTTTTATTTTGAAGTAGATTTAAGGAGGAAATCTTGCGCTCATACACATAGCTCTTATACTTAGAAAAATTTATGTCTTTCGAATCCCCATTGGTATTTTCAAATATATATAGCATAGCACAAGCATAAAACTTAGAAAATCCAGGAGAACCTAATAGGAGTGGAAATATTCCTAAGTATAAATATACTCAAGGCATACTACAAAACGGCATAGCACTTGTAAAATATTTCTCTTCTACTAAAAACATCCTACACATGCATACTACTATTTTGAGGATCGAATCAAAACATGCATAGTAATAAAACTAGGACAAGGATATGAACAAAGGTGTAACTTGCCTTAATAGTTGTTGAAGTTGTTCAAACACTCGTTGCAATCACAGACGGTGCACTCCTCGCAATCTATCGATCAAACAATTTCATCCAACATAAGCAATCACACAATCATAAATAAATGCACAAATGCATGCAGAAGTGTTTTAATGCAATAGAGTGTTTGTTTTAATAATTGATGGCCATTAATAGGGTTTTAGAAGACCTATTATAATTCATGTTCTTGTGGTAAAATTAAATTTTGATCTAAAGTGAAATAAATATAGGTCATTAATACGAACCAGTAGAAATTGGATTCACCCTAATCGGAGTTGCAGATCTTTTCTTATGATTTATTTAGTATTTAACAGAGTTTAAAACACTTAAATAATTTTCATTGTCAAAAATTAGATCTAAAATCATATATGTAATCTACACGAGATTGTGAATCCAGCGACATATCATTCATATTTTTCTGACCTATAAATAATTTACTATGGATTTAATAATATAAAAGGACATTACAACTATTTAAATTATTACCGTAAATATATACAGTAAAGCTTAGATCTAACTCCATAATAATGTTCTACAAAATTTTATGAATCCATATATATATTATTTGCAATTTTTGGCCAAGTAGATCTTTTAATATGAATTTTCTAAGATCTATCTATTTTATGTAATTTCTAAATTGATTTTTATTCAAGCAGGTGAGCTAACGGCACGTGGCGGCTTCTGATTTGCCAAGCTCGCTGACGCGACAGTGACGTGGTGCTGACGAAGCGGGTGACACGTGGCGCTATCGGATTGCTGGATACCGATTCGGTTTACTAGATCTAATCTAGGCCGTTGAACCACGATCGGCGGACAGGGGGCGACGGCGACTTACAGTGGGCGACGAGCGGCGGTGACAATGGCAAGGACGGCGGCACGGGTCAGATGGTGACCATTCCGGTGGCTCTAGTGGTCATAGAAGATGGAGGAGGCAATCTCTTGAGGCAGACGGCGATGGGGAATCTCCTAATAGCCTTGACGCGGACCTTCTCCTCCTCTAGCTCCAGCGAACGGTGGCTCCTTCTTCTCGGTTCCGATGGGCTCTGGCAAGCAATTGTCGGCGACCCTCTGTGATTCGAAAGGGGAAAGTTAGATGAGAATAAACGGTAGATCGAGGTGAGTAAGATGGAAGGAAGATCTGGGATCGGGGTGCTCGGGAAGGCACCAACCTCAAGCTCCGACGGCAGACGGCTCCGGCGAGATCGGACTTTGACGATACTGGGGCTAGGGTTTGAAAAAAACTCGAAAAACAACGGAGGGGCCAAAGCAGCAGTATAAGAGGGGGAGATTCTTGGAGTAGAGGCAAGGGACTTGGTCGAATCGGAAGAAATCGTTGCCACCACGGGAAGAACTCGTGAGGAAGAGGGACTCTGGCTGGAGGTGGCAGATGACAGGTGGGACCGCGTCGTCAGAGAGAGAGAGGGGGAAGCGAGGCCGCCTGCTGCTGGGCCAGTAGCGGGCCATAGCGGCTGTTTGTAAGCTACGCGCTGGGCGAGGTGAGCGGCGGGTAGTGGGCGCCTAGGTGGGCTGGGCCGCGGGGTTTTAGGTTAGTTAGTTTTTTTCTATTCTTTTCTCCTTTTCTATTTTCTTATTTCCTTCATAACTTTTTCATATGACCTTCAAATGAGTTGATTCTTGTCTCCAAAATTTTCAAAAATTCTATATTTCATCTTAGGATCATTTTTGAAAACTTTTATGTTAGTTTAACAGATCGTATATTCAATTCTCTTAATAATCCCCTATTAGGATCATTGGTAATATTCGATGGAGTTGAAGCTAGAGTTTTTTTATTCAATTTTTTTATATGAATGCAATGCAATGCCAGTGAATAACATTCAAATACAATTTTTAATATTGGGATGTTACAGGAACTCTTTATGAAAAAACATCGAACACCCTCGGTTTTTAGGTCAAGAGGCAACTTATAGGCGAAGAGGGAGGCCGAGGGGGTGCCTGGGGTGGCTACACCCCCTCTAGGCGTGGCCAAGCCTGGCCCGCGCGGCTGGGGGGTGTGCCCCCCCCATGGCCCCACTCCACCTCGTCTTATGGCTCCGTGAGTCTTCTGGTGAAATAGGATTTTTGGCATATTTTCCGAGATTTTTCCTAATAGTTGCTTTTCTGCACGAAAACTAGACACCAAGGTAATTCTGCTGAAAACAGCGTCAGTCCGTGTTAGTTGTATCCAAATCACACAAGTTTAGAGAATAAACAATAGCAAAAGTGTTCGGGAAAGTAGATACGTTTTGGACGTATCAACTCCCCCAAGCTTAGCTTATTGCTTGTCCTTGAGCAATTCAGTTGAAAAATGAGTGCGATAAAAGAGCCATCACGAACACATTTGCTTCATATGATGTATATATTCTCAGCACAGTAGTAGATACTTAAACCATTCATAATAAAGAGTATGCAACTAAGTCTAATCAATAATCATTGCAAGCTATGAAGAGATTCCAACTCAATAATAAAAAGTAGCATGAAACATAAACATAAACATAAGCGACATTGCAATGCTCATAAAAATGTATGATAGAGTGGTATCTTGCTTGCCTTTGTTTGTAGAGCACAACATAAATGCCAAGGCACCTCTGAAGTTCAAGTGAAGACTATAAGTAAAGATATCAGAGATACAAGCATCAAAGTAATGACGTAATTAACCAAGGTTTGGAATAAACATAAGAATGACAACTATGCTCTGAAGAAGGTGCTCATAGAATAAGTGGTGACTCAACAAGGAAGTGAAAAGGTTTTGAAAAGTTTGAAAGGCTTCCAGATGCTGAAATTAAGGTACTCACTAGCTTTGAGCTCTCATTGCCCCTATCATAGGCATCTTTATATGCTTAAGGTGAAAGTGAGGTCCAATCTGAGTTATATGCTTGACAGACCATAAACTGGAAATCTCATGTCCCTTAAGTACGAGGGCCGCCCCTCATGCTACTCAACTTTAGTTACCTGCAAGTTCTTGTCATCGTAAATACATGCATGTCATAGAGAACCACCAACGGGGTACCCCTTGCACATGATACAGGAGCTATCCCATAACCAAAATGACAAGGCAAGCAGACAATGAGCATCTCAGTGATCTTTTTATTTTCTATTTGCATAGGTTTTTATTGATGATGCTTCACAGATGGCTCATTATGGTGATGCTGCAAGTTTCCACCATGATTAGGCATGACTTAGGCTAGCGGCCTAGGCGTTTTTCTAACACAATGTATATAACTCCATGGACTTACAAGCTCACCTTTTATTTCACACTCATGACATCCGCAAACAAAAGAGCATGATATCAACTGGATATGTATCCATAAGTGTTGAAAGCGTTCCCCGTGACAACACGGTTCTGCTAACTTCCAGCCTATAATTTGCAAGCATATAACTTTCATGGACAGTCACAATAGATCAAGATTATTAAGTGCAAGAAATAAAGTGTGCCATCAAGTTCGTGTGAGCTTTACTAACTAACTTCCTCAAAACAAGCAAACACTTTATTTGGAATAAAATGAGGCACAATGAATATGCACTGGAATATCAAATGATGATAGTAGGTTGGTATGGTGGACACTGTTGGCAATATTGGTTTTGGGGAGTTGGATGCACAAGTAGAGCTCATACTTAGTGCAAGTGAAGGCTAGTAAAAGAGAGGGAGCAACAAACGATAGAGCAATAACTGTCATAATCATGCTTGCAACAAAACAGGAATAATTATGGCATGAAAGTGATACAAGAACTCTGAGGAAAAATAAATCATCAAAGCTTACTAACTATTGTTCAGTCATATGCATGCCTGAGCATGCGCCAAGTCGATTCACATGAAACTTTCAGAGGAGGATACCACAATATCATACCAAGCTATGAATAAAACAATGCAAGCAAACATTCATATGACATGCTACAAACTATTAGCAAGCTGGAGCTAATCAGAAGCAAGCAAGAACTACTAAGCATCCATAAATAAAATACACCTTACATGAACAGACTAAGCATGCTCACAATGATGAGTATATGTACAAAAATGAAAACAAATAGAGTTTGTTACCATCCTCTTACCACACCTCAAGTTGTCTTAATCTTCATTATCGCCTTTCACTTGTGTGACTTGAATAATATCATGAAACCAAAATCCACTGAGAACGGCTGAACCCTGCAAATAACTCACAAAACCAAAGAAGAAGAACAAATATTTTTGGTGTTTTCGATTTTTTTAAAGCAAGCAAACAAAGCAAAAACAAACAAATAAAAAACAAACCAAACAAAAGCAAACAAAGCAAAATATTTTTGGATTTTTTCTTTAAGGCAAACCAAAGCTAAAAAAACAAAGAAACAAACCAAGAGAAACAACGAAAATATTTTTGGTATTTTTGTGTTTTAAGAAAGCAGAAACAAAAACCAAAAAGAAAGCGAAACAATGGATATACAAAGAACCGATGAAACATGATATATATATGAGTGTGATGTCGGTGTACCTCCCCCCAAGCTTAGGCTTTTGGCCTAAGTGGGGCTTAGTAGCGCGGGTAGTAGCCCCAAGCTGGTGGGTCATCATAGGAATGATCATAGTCAGGTGCTTGCGATGAAGAAGAAGACGCGCCCCAATCATAGGAGGGATGCTGGTATGAATACTCCCCCATGTTGGAGGGATGAACCGAATTATCTTCGGCATCCTCTCCAACATTCTCCTCTTGCTGGGAGAGCTCTGCCTCGTAAGTGTCAAACTCCTCCTCCGTGAGCGACCATCCTTGATTGTTATCAAAATTGAGCAAAACAGGTGTAGGCAAATAGACTACTTTCTCAGTACTACCCCCTCTCCAACCACGCTTGACAAAGGATAATTCATACGATAAACTTCTCACAGTAGCCCACAAAGAAACAAAATTATGCTGAACCATGGAATCAAGATCCAGTCTCTCAATGGGGAACTGATAATCTGAATGGTGAGGCTCTAAACCATGGAAAGCTAGCAACCTAGAGGCAATGAGACCTCCACAAATTCCACCCTTCATGCGGTTAGTAGTAAGATGGTAAGCTATCAAAGCACCCATGTTATAAGATCTATCCCTATTCAAAAAGGCTGAGATAAAAGCTATATCAAATGAAGATAACTTTCTAGCAATCTTTCTATCAAGAACACACTTGGTAAAGAAATAGGCAAAATATATTATGGATGGGAACTGAGTGTTCCAAATTTTACCACTTTCCTTTGAGAATTCTAAACCTTGGCAAATTTCAGCATATAAATCCATAAGTGGCTTAGGCCTCTCCTTGATCTTCTCACAAGATCCCTAATAGGGTACTCCAATAGCTGCACAAAAATCAGCAAATGGCAGGTCGACGGCTATATTGTAGATTTATAATGGACCATGGGATTAGATGAAGACCAAGTAATCCGGAAGTCCTGCACCACAACCATGGTTAGCTTAACATATTGAGATGGTTCCCCTTCCACAAAGTGTTCCAACCCTGCATTAGTAATCTTAGTATGGAAATCCTGGAAAATTCCCGCTGCTCTCATAAATTCAGGGCATGGATAAATGGAAGGGAAGACTCCTTACTCACGATGGACTTTCATTGGCTCAGGCACCATCAAATCATATTGATTCAGCAGGTATGCACTCATCTTCCTTTCAATTTTTTTTAGAAAAACATCAAACCAAGTGATTTCCAAGTTCATAAATGAAGAGAAACTACTATAGGAACTTGCTAGAGGGCTACACATGCATCAAAATGAAATCTCTAATCATAGAACAAGCATGCAAGATCACACAACCTGACACCTATAGTAGCAAAATACTCATAATACAATCTATCAATCACAAATCTAATTGGACAAGCGGAGGAGGCACATACCAAGGAGCAATCCCTCCAAAAATTAGCAGCAAAGATGGGCTGAGTAAGGAGATCGAAAATTGGGAGCAAGAACAGAAAGAACTCGAGCTTGAGAAAGTTTTCTGGTGTTTTTCGGGAGAGAGAAACAAGATGGCTGGGAGGAGGCAATTTGGAGGGCCACAGGTGGGCCACACCCCTGCCAGGTGCGCCCCTGGGGCTGGCAGCGCCACCAGGGGGTGTGCTAGCCTGGGGTGCCCCCCTGGGTCACTCCAGGTGTCCCTCTGCCCCTTTTTTCGAGAAAAAAATTATTATGAATTTTTTGGGATTTTTCGGGAAACTTTATTTTTGGCCAATTTTCAGGGTATGAAAATTGATTTTCTCGTAGAGAAGATTTTTTAGAAGAAGCAAAAGCAAACAAGAACCAAAACTACAAAAGTTCTAGGACACTCTAACAAGCAAACAACTAGCAAAACCAAAGCTAACTAGAGGGAAAGAAAGGAGAAAAATAAAAGTGAGCAAGTATAACCAAAGTGAAAACATTATTTTGTTCATTAAAATCCTTTTGTTAACAAGGTTGATCAAGTCTTGTTACCAAAACAATCTTATATGAAACAAAACTTTGTATTCCACAAAGTGATTATGTTACCTCAAACTTGATAGCAATGGTCCCAATCATAACAGTTTCAAAACTTTCATGTGGAATGGGACAATATATTTCTCCAACCTTGATGTTCTCAACATTTTCAATGGAGTTCAGGCAATAGCTTTTAGCAACCTTTTTAGGGAAATAGACAGTATGCTATTTGTAATTTAAAAGTAACTTTTCCTTGATTACAATTGATGACAGCACCTGCAGTATTAAGAAAAGGTCTCCCAAGAATAATAGACATATTATCATCTTCATGCATTTCAAGCACAACAAAATCAGTTAAAACCAAGAAATTATGAGCCACCTGAACAGGAACATCCTCACATATACCAAAATGAATAGTAGTTGAATTATCAGCCATTTGCAAAGATATATCAGTTGGTATCAACTTCTTTAGGTGGAGTCTCTTGTAGAGATAAAAAGGCATAACACTAACTCTAGCTCCCAAATCACATAGAGCAGTTCTAACATAATTATTCTTAATAGAGTAAGGAATGGTTGGTATACCTGGATCACCAAGTTTCTTTGGAACCTTACCATTGAAGGAATAATTAGCAAGCAAAGTAGAAATTTCCTCATTAGGAATCTTCCTTTTATTAGAGACAATATCCTTCATATACTTTGAATAAGGAGGCAACTTAATAGCATCAGTCAAAGGAATTTGCAAAAATAAAGGTTTCATCCACTCACAAAACTTGTTGTAGTGTTCTTCCTCCTTTGACTTGTGTTTCTTATTGGGAAAAGGCATAGGTTTCTGCACCCAAGGTTCTCTCTCTTTACCATGTTTATTAGCAATAAAATGTTCCTTAGTGTACCTAGTGTTCTTAGTGTGCTTCTCAGGTTCTTCCTCAACTTCCTTCTTATCAGGAGCATCATTTTTATCATTACCACTCTTAGTTTTAGTATCTGAGACAGATATACAATTAGGATGTACAACAGGTTCAACTGGTTCCTCAACTATTTTATGTTTCTTCCTCTTTCGAGGACTACCACTACTTTCACCTTCTTGAGAATCCTGCTCAATTCTTTTAGGGTGTACTTCAGGATATAAAGGATCTTGAGTAGCTATACCACTCCTAGTTCTAATTCCATAAGCATGTTTATCTCCTGAGGCATTAACTAGCATATCCTTTTGTACCTTAGCAAGTTGATCAATTTGAGTTTGAACCATTTGAAAGTGTTTACAAAGCATTTTAATATCATTAGCAATTCTTTCCACAATATCTTTCAACTCATTAATAGCTCTAGAGTTTTCTAATAAATGATTCTGAACTTGTTTATTAAAATTACCTTGTTTAACAATAAAAATGTCAAGTTCCTCTAAACATTGATCAGGAGGCTTACCATAAGGAATATCACCTTCATCAAAGTGTTGGAGAGAGTGTACCTCAATAGTAGATGAGTGGGGAATTGGCTTACATAATTCTTCTATAGGAGGTAGATTCTTCACATCTTCAGCTCTAATACCTTTCACCTTTAGACATTTCTTAGCTTCCTTCATCACTTCATCATTTAATGAAATAACTCCTGTCATCTTTGTTGTTGGTATTGGATCTGGTTCAGGCACAACTGGTTCAAGAGTAATTGGCTCAGGTGTATTTAGCTCAGTAGAAGTCCAATCATCATAATTCTTTCTTATTTTAGCCATTAATTATTCAGGATCTGTAGGAGTTCTTTTCCTGAAAACACAATCGGCAAAACTATCTAGGTATGTCCATGACTCATTTTTAGGCAATGCACATCCAGGATGTGCATGAATCAAGGCACATAACCTTGTCCATGACTCAGGAAATTTTTCTTCTTCTCCCTATTTAAAATCAAAAGTTTCTGCAAAGCAGCATGTCTAGCACTAGGAGGAAAATATTTTTGGAAGAAAGAAGCAATCAAACAATCAGGACTATCAATGGATCTAGGAGGTAATCTATTAAACCAAGCCCTAGCTTCTCCTTTCAGTGAAAGAGGGAAGATCTTTGTAAAAAAGTACTTGCACATCTTAAAATCATCAGAGAATACAACACTCATAGTAGAAAGCTCATTCATATGAGCTACATCACTCTCATTTTCAGTCCCACAAAAAGGTTCTTTCTCAACAATGTCTATATAGCATAAATCAAGAGAGAAATCATAATCTTTATCTTTAATATCTATGGGAGAAGTGGCAAACTTCGGATCAGAGAACAGTTTAGGAATAATGGTGTGTCTCGCTAGGAGGCTCTTAATAGCACTAGTACCATGTGTGTTTTGGCACTCTTCAATAAATTCATCAGTAAACTCAATGTAACCATCATTAATATCATATCTCTCTCTAGACTTAGGTGAGCTAACAGGTGTAACAGTGTCTTCACTAGGAGTTTTATTATTTCCTAGTCTAGCCATAGTAGCATCTAGGAAAGGACCTAATGAACCACTCGCATCAAGCATAGTAGAAGTAACATCATGAGTATCAAAAGCAGTTTCAGACTCAGTAGTAGTAGCAGTGTGTGTTGCATGTGTATGTGGTGGTGGAGTAACAAGCTTACTTATAACATACGGTGAATCAAGAGCAGCAGAGGTGTTTAGGACTGTACCTCTTCTTGTAGCAGTGATGATGAAAGGAGTAGCAGTGAACAATAATAGATCCAAGTGAACTTACAAATAAAGCTATGGTCCTCGGCAACGGCGCTAGAAAATAGTCTTGATGACCCACAAGTATAGGGGATCACAACAGTCTTCGCGGGTAGTATTACCCAATTTATTGACTCGACACAAGGGAAGCCAAAGAATACTTGCAGGCCTTAACAACTGAGTTGTCAATTCAGCTGCACCTGGAAATAGTTCTTGCTCACAGAAGTTTATCAGTAGCAACAGTTTGGTAGTAGAAACAACAAAGTAATAGCGGCAATAGAAGAAGAGCAATAGTAACAGTAGTAGCAAACAGTAGGATATGAGCGCGGTAGGCATAGGGATGGATGGACGAGCGTTGCATGGACGAGTCTAAACATGTAACTTCAAGATCTAGGGCATTGCTGATAAATAAGAATAAGCATCCAAGTACTAAAAAAATCATCATAGGCATGTGCTCCATATATAGTCATGCGTGCTCGCAGTGAGAACTTGCACAACATCTTTTGTCCTGCCAGCCCATTGCAGCAGGGCCTCAACAGAACTACTAGCAATTAAGGTGCTCCTTTTAATAGAGCACTAGAGCAAAGCATTAACACTCCATGAACACATGTGATCCTCACATCATAGACATCCCCTCCGGTTATCCCAATTTCTGTCACTTCAGGGCCTTTGGATCCGGACAATGATATGTGTACACAACTTGCAGATAATATCACAAACAATACTATCATAATGATTCAATAATAAGTTCAAATATGAGATCATGGCACTAGGGCCCTAGTTACAAGCATTAAGCACAACAAGTTGCAACAAAGTCAAATAGCACTAATAGAGATACTAGGCACCATGCCCTAACAATCTTATTCGATTACATGATGGAACTCATCCAATCCCTACCATCCCCATAGCCTACTACGGGGGATTACTCACTCATGGATGAGGGAAACATGGATGGTTGATGGAGAGGCGTTGGTGATGATGATGGCGATGATCCTTTCCAAATTCCCGTCCTGGCAGGGTGCCAGAATGGAGTTTCTGGTTCTGAATCACGGTTTCTGGTGGTGGCGGCGCAAAGGAACTCTTTCTGGAAAAACATCGAACCCCCCTCAGTTTTTAGGTCAAGAGGCAACTTATAGGTGAAGAAGGAGGCCGAGGGGGTGCTGGGGTGGCCACACCTCCTCCAGGCGCGGCCAAGCCTAGCCTGCGCGGCTGGGGGGTGTGGGCCCCCTAGGGCCCCACTCCGCCTCGTCTTCTGGCTCTGTGAGTCTTCTAGTGAAATAGGGTGTTTGGCATATTTTCTGGGATTTTCCTGATAGTTTATTTTCTGCACAAAAACTAGACACCAAGGTAATTCTATTGAAAACAACGTCAGTCCGTGTTACTTGTATCCAAATCACACAAGTTTAGAGGAGAAACAATAGCAAAAGTATTCGGGGAAGTAGATACGTTTTGGACGTATCAGTTCTCTTTTGGGGAATTGAGCTTTTTAAAGGAAGTTACTTCAGTAGCTTGTGTTTTTAGTGAAAGTTTCGCTATTCTAAATCTAAACCCAAGGGTCTATTATCTTTTGAATACACTAATCTTGCTAATGAAGATTGTGTGAAGTTTTGTATGAAGGAAAATTTTCAGGTGTAGAGAGAGAATGATGTAATGAGATGAAGAATGGATAAAAGCTCAAGATTGGGGATGCCACCCTGGTGTCACCCCAAGAAATATCCAAGAGGTACAAGCGTCAAAGCTTGGGGATGCCCAAGGCATCCCCTTCTTCATCAATAAAAAGCTCAGGTCTTTCTAGACACTTTGTTTTTATTGTTTCATGCACTGTTGTGTTGTTCTTGGAGCGTATTAGTTTTCGTTTGCTTTGCTTAGTTGTTTAGTTTGCTTGAATAAAGTAGTTTGCACCCCCGTTCTTGTTGTGTTGTTTCAAATAAGTCAATTGGTGTTAGAAAGGAGTAGAAAGTTATTGCTTGAAAGTGCAAGAGGAGCTTGCTTTGACTATGACTTAGACTTTATCATGTCATGCTAGGTGTTGTTTTGACCTTATGCTTAGTGATTATTGTTGTAGCATGAATTTCTCCAGGTCATTGAGATTGCTTAGTGTGCGTTGAAAGAATCATGCGTTGTTTTAGCATAAAAAAGCATAGTATTGTGGTATTCTCCTTTGATGCTTTGTTTGGGTTGACTTGGCACATGCTCACACCATGTTATGATTATGAACAAGTCACCATTGCCTCTATGATCATTTAGTCCTTGACTTCTAGTACCACTCTATGCTTTGATTAGTAATGTTTTGTTGCTTTGCATGATTATGGCCATTATTGCTCTCTTAGTTGGTTGCTCCCAGTCTTTTGCTAACCTCCACTTGTATGAGTAAGTTCTACTCATGCTTCCAACTCCCAAGAAACCAAGTTATTCCAAAGTGCCCACTATAAATTCCTATGGGGTGTGTTACACCATTCCAAGTATATTCTTGTTTTCAGCTATCTTCCAATAAAAAAGTATTTTGTTATGTGAAAACTTAGTGATTAAAGC
The DNA here is from genome assembly GCA_023614405.1 of Avena insularis. Lineage (NCBI taxonomy): Eukaryota > Viridiplantae > Streptophyta > Magnoliopsida > Poales > Poaceae > Avena > Avena insularis. The sequence continues at coordinate 460,728,942 of CM042697.1, read as the reverse complement.
TCTCACGAACTTGATGGCACACTTTATATTTCTTTCCCCTAATAAACTTGAACCATTGTGTCATCTATGTTGTATATGCTTGCACTTATATGTTTGAATTAGCAGAACCATGCTGTCATGGGGAACATTTTCAACATTGCACTTGTACTTTGTACATAGTTGATATCATGCTCTTTTGTCTATGGATGTCATCGGTGTGAAATAAAAAGGGATCTTGTAAGTCCATGGAGTTATGTATTTTGTGTTAGAGAAACGCCTGGGCCGCTAGCCTAAGCCATGCCTAATCATGGTGGAAACTTGCAGCATCACCATAATGAGCAATCTATGAAGCATCCTCAATAAAAATCTATGCAAATAGTAAATAAAAAGATTGCTAAGATGCTCATTGTCTGCTTGCCTTGTCAATTTGGTTATGGGAAAGCTCTTGTACCATGTGCAAGGGGTACCCTGTTGGCAGTTCTCTATGATACGCATGTACTTACTATAATAAGAACTTACAGGTGACTAAAGTTGAGTAGCATGACGTGTGTCCCTCATATTCAAGGGACATGAGATTGCCAACTTATACTTTGTCAAGCATATACTCCATAGTTTGTTCACTTTAACCTTAATCACTTCAAGATGCTTATGATAGGGGCAATGAGGGCTAAAAGTTAAACAAGTACCATAATTTTTGGAAGCTCTTTTTGAAACTTGAAATCCCTGCTCCCCTTTATGAAGGGCCTTTCTTCCACTATTATATTGATTCTCCACCTTCTACCATTAGGCACCATTAAGAGAGCATAGTTGTCATTCTTAGTTCTATGTGCATTGTCCCAAAGCTTATTGATTGATGCATATTGTGATATTGCTTGTTCTTGTGCTATTTGTATCTAGTCACTCTTATGAACTTTGAAGGTGTCCTTTGCATCTATTTGCTACTCCATGAGGGACAAGCTGAATGCCACTATGCCATGTTTTCTGTATGTGAAACAAACAAATGTTTTTCAATGCATGTTATTCATGATATTTGTTTGTAGCCTTTCATGTTGCATGCATAGTTACTTTGTCTTACTGTTAGAACTCCATATTTCATGCACATGTTTAGAGTTCTTTGATCCCAGCTTTCAATGCTTGCAAATGGTTTGATCTTGGTTTTAATGGTGCATGTCACCTAAAAAATTATTATTTTATCACTTACCTACTCGAGGACGAGCAGGAGTTAAGCTTGGGGATGCTTGATATGTCGGGAACGTATCTATAATTTTTGATGTTCCATGCTTGTTTAGTATCTACTTTGCTTTGCTTTGTCTACACTTTTAGGTGTTTTTATATGTTTTCTGGTACTAACATATTAACAAGTTGCCACAGTGCCAATTGCCTGTTTTCTTCTGTTTTTGGTTCCAGCAAGGCAGAAAATCAATATTATCAGAACAGGACGGGACAAAAGCCAAAGTCAATATTTTACCGAGGGGAACACGAAGCTAGAGTACGAGACGGAGGGGAGGCACCAGGGGCCACACCCCCTGGCAGCGCGGGCTATGGCTAGCCGTGCCTGGGGGGTGCAGCCACCTTGGTGGCCCCCTGCCTCGCCTCTTCGCCTATAAAGTCCCCCCGATTCCTAAACCATAAGGACCCAATCAATATTCCACGAAACCGTCTGTAGCCACCGCTACCATCATCCCTAGATCGGGGGGGGGGGGTCTAAAGTTCTTCCCGGCACCCTGCAGGAGGGGATATCATCCTGGAGGCCTTCTTCTCCGGTATGAAGCGTGATTAGTTACACCTTGGACTACGGGTCCATGTAGTATCTAGATGGTTGTATCTCCTCCTTTGTGCTTTCATGTATAGATCTTGTGAGCTCCATTCATGATCAAGATCTCATCTATTTGTAATCATGCATGTTGTGTTTGCGGGGATCCGATGGATATTGAGATTACTATGTCAGATTGATTAATGGTTTTGTCTATTTGATTCTATCATGCATGTGTTGTTTGTGATCTTGCATGCTCTATGTTGTTAGTAGATATCTTGGCCAAGTAGTTGCTAGTGACTCCAAGAGGGGGTATTTATGCTCGATAGTGCGTTCATGCCTCTACTTAATCAAGGGAAGTGACAGAAATCTCTACGGTTGTAGATGTGCCGTTGCCACTAGGGAGAAAACAACCGTCTCTTGTTCATGGAACAAGTGGATTGTTTACCTTACACACTTTGCTTAAAGCAGTTGTCTATTGCTTGCAACTTAATACTGGAGGGGGTTCGGATGATAACCTGAAGGTGGACTTCTAGTCATAGATGCAGGTTGATGTCGGTCTATGTATATTTATCCATTGCCCAATCGAATCTCATAGGATCTTTGTGTCTAGTATTGCATTGTTATGCCTTGCTCAGTCCTGTCAATTGTCCTGTTGTAATTTGTTTACCCTTCATGCCATGTTTGTTTATCTAAGGAGAGCACCTCTAGTGAACTATGGACCCTGATCAATCTTTACCATTGATACATCTTCCACGGTTACTGTTTACTTGCTGCAAACCATCATCACCTTCCACACCATATAGTTAATCCTTTGTTACAGCAAACCGGTGAGCTTGACAACCTCACTGTTTGTTGGGACAAAGTCTTGAGTTTGTGTTGTGCAGGTCTCCAAGTTGCTAGCAACACATTTGAGTCGTTTCATTCCTCCTACTGGTTCGATAACCTCGGTCTCTTACTGAGGGAAAACTTGCTAGTGTGCTCATCACACCTTTCTCTTGGGGTCTTCCAACGAAGCTCCTACACCGCGCCATCATGCGTCTAGAAATGTTACCAGCTCTTTGACATTCATCACATGATAAGACAAACTTCCTTGCATCTTTGAAAAGAGTAGGCCAATAGAATCCAGATTGTAAAACCTTTTGTGCAGTTCTATCACCAGCATGATGTCCTCCATAAGCACTGCCATGACATTTCCTCAATATCTCTTATTGTTCAAATTCCGGAACACATCTTCGCATAATACCGTCTACTCCTTCTTTATATAAGTGTGGGTCAACCCAAAAGTAATGCCTTAGATCATAAAAGAATTTTATTTTTTGCTGGGCTGTAAAGGCTGGAGGCAAATACTTGGAAACAATAAAGTTAGCATAATCAGCATACCAAGGACTTTCATGCGGACTTACCCTTATGGCAGCCAACCACTAGTAGAAAACAGGCTATCCGTTCGTGCCCCCTAACAGCATTAGTCCCGGTCGCGCCATGAACCGGGACTAATGCTGGCACGCGTCCTGGTTCGAGCGGGCACGATGGCCGGAGGCATGCATCCCGGTTCGTAAGGGGTCATGCTTCCCGGTTTGTAACACAAACCGGGACTAAAGGTTGGGCGTCAGCCACGTGGCGTGGCACATACCTTTAGTCCCGGTTTGTGTTACAAACCGGGACGTATGATCCCATCCTCTATAAATATGACGCCCCAGCCCTCTGCCTCCCCTCTGTTTTTTCTTGGTGGAAGGTGTGAGAGGTGTGCTAGTTTATTTTTTCCTATGCATGCATTCAAGGTGTTTGATGAAATGTTTGAGTGAATGATCCCGTTCAATTTCTCACAGAACAAAAATATAGAAGGTGTCTGAGACGCACTTGAGCTTTCTCCTCTTTATTTCCCTCAATCAGGGTTAGCAATCTTATCTTTTCTCTATCATTGATACAATGCATGCGTCTATGTGAATTGGTCATTTCACTATTTATGATGTCCCTTTTTGATAAACTTAATTATATGATGCAGATGAACGGTCGGGAATGGATGTACGGTGACCGGCGTGTACCCGGGTACATTAAAGGCGTATATAAATTTATCGATGTGGCTATGGCAAACAAAGAGAATGGTTTTATACGTTGTCCATGTGTTCAATGTCGGAACAATAAGGAGTACTCTTCCTCGAAAATCATTCGCGGCCACCTGGTTATGAAAGGTTTCATGCCCAACTATAATTGCTGGACCAAGCACGGGGAAAGAGGGGTTATGATGGAAGACGGTGACGAAGAAGATGATGATAACAACTATCATCATATGTTTCCTGAATACAGTGATACTGCAATGGAAGACAATGAAGAGGAAGGAGGTGAAGAACGAGCATCAGAAAAGCCCGCTGATGAACTTGGTAGGGTCATTTCTTATGCAAAGCGAGACTGTGAAACAGAAAATGAGAAGTTGAATTTAGAGGGCATGTTAGAAGATCATAAGAAATTGTTGTATCCAAATTGTGAAGATGGCAGCACAAAGCTCGGTACCACACTGGAATTGCTGCGATGGAAGGCAGAGTGTGGTTTAACTGACTCCTTAGTTGAAAAGATGCTGAAAATAATGAAGCCGAATTTTCCAAAACATAATGAACTTCCCAAGAGTACGTACGAAGCAAAGAAGACTCTCTGTCCTCTAGGATTAGATGTGCAGAAGATACATGCATGCATTAATGACTGCATCCTCATCATGTAAGGAGTATGAGAATTTAGATAAATGCCCGGTATGCAATGCATTGCGGTATAAGATCAGACGAGATGACCCTGGTGATGTTGAGGGAGAGCCCCTCCAGAAGAGGGTTCCTGCTAAGGTTATGTGGTATGCTCCTATAATACCAAGGTTGAAACGCATGTTCAGAAACAAAGAGCATGCCAGGTTGTTGCGATGACACATGGAAGACCGTAAGAAAGACGGGAAGTTGAGACACCCTACTGATGGGTCACAGTGGAGAAAAATCGAGAGAGACTTCCCGGACTTTGCAGGTGACGCAAGGAACTTATGGTTTGGTCTAAGTACGGATGGCATGAATCCTTTTGGGGAGCAGAGCTGCAGTCACTGCACCTGGCCCGTGACTCTATGTATCTACAACCTTCCTCCTTGATTATGCATGAAGCGTAAGTTCATTATGATGCCAGTGCTCATCCAAGGCCCAAAGCAACCGGGCAACGACATTGATGTGTACCTTAGGCCATTAGTTGAAGAACTCTTACAGCTGTGGGGCAAACCAGGTGTACATGCATGGGATGAGAACAAACAGGAGCCATTTGACCTATGAGGGTTGCTTTTCATAACCATCAATGATTGGCCTGCTCTTAGTAACCTTTCAGGACAGACAAACAAGGGATATAAGGCATGCACGCACTATTTAGATAAGACTGAAGGTACATATTTGCATAAATGCAAGAAGGTTGTGTACCTGGCGAATCGATGATTTCTTCCGACCAATCATCCTGTAAGAAAGAAAGGCAAGCATTTCAAAGGTGAGGCAGATCACCGGAAGAAGCCTGAACTCCTTGCTGGTGATGATGTATTTGGTATGGTAAAGGACATAGAAGTAATCTTTGGAAAGGGTCCCGGCGGTCAATCAGTTCCGAACAATGTCGCTACAGGACACACAACCATGTGGAAGAAGAAATCTTTATTTTGGGAGCTGCCATATTGGAAAGTACTACGTGTCCGCTCTTCAATCGACGTGATGCACGTGACGAAGAATCTTTGCGTGAACCTGCTAGGATTCCTAGGCATGTATGGGAAGACAAAAGATACACCAGAAGCACGGGAGGACCAACAAATTATCAAACACACAAAGAACATGCATACACAGAACAAGACGGATAAAGGGCGTCACTTAAGTCGTGCCAGCTATGCTCTTACCAAAGCAGAGAAGGAAATATTTTTTGAAGTACTTTACAGTATCAAGGTGCCGTCTGGCTTCTCATCTAATATAAAGAGGATAATAAATATGGCAGAGAAAAAGTTCGAAAACCTGAAGTCTCATGACTGTCACATGATTATGACGCAGTTGCTTCCGATTGCATTGAGGGGGCTTCTACCGGAAAATGTTCGAGTACCCATTGTGAAGTTATATGCATTCCTCAATGCAATATCTCAGAAGGTAATCAATCCAGATATTCTGCCAAGGTTACAGAAGGATGTGGTACAATGTCTTGTTAGTTTTGAGTTGGTGTTCCCACCATCCTTCTTCAATATTATGACGCATCTCCTGGTTCACCTAGTGGAATAGATTTCCATTCTCTGTAAGGTTCCCAACCTTTAATAAGGTAGAGATCCCTGTGTTTACAATGCTAGTCCCTGGATCAATAGCTAGCATCCATAGTTAAGATGTAATATCAAGAAACAAAGGTCATAATACAACTTTATAACCAGGAATAAAATAATTTATTACATCTTACATAGCTCATTTGGCTATCTCATTACAATGCAGCAGAATATAACAATAGCATGGGGTCCTTCATCTTCAAAGTGCCACAGGCAGTCATGTTGGATGTAGACTTGTAATCCTAATCAATAAACTTCACTAAAAACAAAGAGACCTGCAACATAATAAGTTACAGCCACAAGGGTCAATACATTTGAATTGTATTGGCAAGTGATACTATGGTAGTATAGTGGAGTCTAACATCTACATGCATTTGGCTAAGTGGAGCTTAGGATTGCATTGCTCAAAATAGATTTTCCTTATCATTTGAAAACACTAAGTTTTTGCTTGACAAAATCACCCAAGGCATCTCCCAATAGAAATTGGTGATCCTTCAACCCTTGCTCAACCACAAGTTTTTAACTTAGAAATTTGGATGAGGAGATTCTTGATAGCTTCCATGCCTTGATGCTCAAATTGTCCTTTACCAAGGATATGGCTAAGTACTTAGATTTTTCACTCTGCAGAGGTGGTGCACTTTCCCCACAAGACTTGGTTTCACCAAGACAAGATCTTTCAAAAGCCTTCCCTTAGACCAGAATGGACGCGTTCCAACCTATCAAACCCCTACCACCAACTGTCCATTTGGCTAAGTTATTGCAACCTATATGATCCAAGCAGAGCCCATAATGCCAAGTGGCTGCACTTGAAGCTTCTCAACATTTGACATCTCAAATATCTCTGTTCCTGGGTGGCCATCCACAAGTGAGATACAGAAGGTAAACCATAGAAATGGGCCTTGTGAACCACTCAACACAAACCATTCCTTCCATTCCACCCAGGTGGTTCATTCACTTAGTTGTTTTATTAAACAAAACACAAGTCGTTGACTTTGGAACATTCCATAGTATGAATATATATTCCACCCTTGTTTTCTACTAGCTAAGCTAAGCATGATAGTAGTAGGAATCTTAACTTAGAATAATTCTACTAAGGTTTCATCTACTAGGATTTCCCATGGCATAGTTTATACTTAACAAAAATTCTATGCAAGTCCTACTTAGAAATATCACTAATGCATAGTGAAAATAATGGGACAAAAGTATGAAGCATCACTTGCCTTTTTGGTAGAGAATATAAGTTCAATCCTTGATCTTTGCAATATTCACACTCTTCACATCACTACAATTCAATCAAGCAAGCAATATTTCAATCTACCATTCAAGCAACATCACATAAAATAATAGAAACAAAACATTGCATGCAAGCATGTCAATCTTTGTTTTATTTACAAAAGTGGGTTATAATAGGCTATAAACATTCTAAAACACTTATTGGTCATTTTATAAAGTGGCAAAACTATTTGCAAAAGATTTTACCTATAAACCATTTTCAAACCAAATCATTATTTTATGTGGTTGAAAATGCCTTTATCAAGTAGCAATCTTTATAGGGTTTACCAAATACATTTTTAAATCATAAAACTTGGTTCTTGGGGTCAGATATTTTATTCCAAAACATTTCCCAAAGGTTTCCTTCAAAAAGCATTTTTAACAAATAAACAATATTTTTATTTGACTAGAAATGGTTTAAATCAAAGATTTATTCTTTTGCTTCACCAAATATATTTTTGAAACCACCAATTGATTTCTATGGTCAGTAGGTTCAAAACAAACCATTTTCCAAAGATTTTATCTCAAAAATCATTTTAGAACAAATTTTATATTCTAAACATGCATACACAAGTTTCTGCAAAAACAAACAATTTAACAGAAGCAATTTACTAAACAAAGGGCATGGTCACAAAGTAATTGTCTTGCTGAATCCATTGATATAAAATTTGCAAAATTTGGACATGTGGTTTGAAAGTTATGAATTTTTCAAATTGGAACATCTAATAAACAAGTTTCTGGTTTTTAAAACAATCTCTGGACACGTGGGCTGTTCTGATTCGTCGAAAACGGTTCGTGCGGATTGAGTTCTGTGGAGCGTTGGATCTTAATGAAATCTATGGCACAGAAGCAAGCGTATCCTTTCGTTTATGTTCTATCGCGTGCGTTAGATTTTAATCCTACAGCTGACATTCGAGCAACCACTGAGTGGCGGCGCTGGCTCTGGATATGGCGTCGCGGCGACTACAGGAAGCAAGGGAGGAAAGGGAATGGCTCACCAGGTTCGCGCGGTCGTGGTGATGCTCAAGGTGGCCACAGGATGGACAGGGGCGCACGGAGTTAGCTCGAATCGCTCGTCGGAGTTCGTGTCCGCGTCGGGCTCGTCCTGTTGAAGACGATGGCGAAGGTACGGTGCACGCCAGAGAGAAAAAGAGGTGTCGTTAGATGCGCGGGGTCACGGCGAGCATGTGCGTGTGAAGGAGAGGGGTTAGGACGGTCAGATTTTTACCAGAGGCTTCACCGGAGAGGGAGCAGATGGCGGCGATGCTCTGTTGGAGGTGTTATCGATGTTTCAGAGCATGCGCGGGCGAGCTGGCGCTACGGGGAGGTTCGCCAGGAGATGGGGAGCAAGTGAGCTTGGTCGAGGAGGCAAGGGGCGGCGAGGTGTGGCCGGAATTGAAGGTGGAGCTCGCCGGAGACAGTGGCGGTCGAAGCAGAAATCAGGGCAGCCTAGGGGCTTCGGTGGTGCGGCGTCTGGGGGAAATGGAGAGGGAAGGGAGGCGATTAAGAAGGCAAGGTCGCGGGGCTGTTTCCTGGCGTGGTTAACGCGAATTCATGCTGGCTTTCAATCGGCTGTAATGGCCAGAGAAGGGGAGCGGTCACATGGTGAGGACGAACCGACAGGCGGTGGGTCGCTTGGGCTGAGAGAGGAGGAGGAGGTGGGGTCCAACCGTCATAGACTCAACGGGTTCGTTTGCGACTGAAAAACGTTTCACTGCGAGGTAGAAGGAGTGGGCTGCTGATGGGCTTAGTGGGCTAGGTTAGTTGGGCTGCTCCTATTCCATTTTTTTGATCTGATTGTTTTTTCCTTTTTCCATTTCTATTAATCTGTTTTGGTTTTGTTTAATTAATTCAAACATCAATTTGATTTCAAACCTCAACCAAAATTTGTGTAGATTCATATACTGATTAATAGCACATTCCAAAGTCAAATTTAGAATAATATATTTATCCTTTTTAGTGTCTTTTAATTATTTCAAATAGGCTCTAGTATTAATTAAGTAAGATTTAATAATATTTTTCAATCTCTATTTGAATTCAAATCACCACCAAACTTTGGGTGAATTTTTATTCTGTTTATCAACATATTTCAAAGTCAAAAATAAAATAATTCTTTTATTATTTTAAGATCTATTAATAATTAAATAAACAGACCATAGTCTTTAATTCAAATAGGTTTTAATTTATTTTAAAACTCTTTTTGAAATCTAAATAATATCAAAATCTTTTCAGTAGGTTTCATTTGAAAAACTAAAACATTTGGAAATCTTATTTAAAATAAATTAACAAGTTTTAGTGTTTATTTAAAATGGAAAAGCCTTTACTTTAATAAAAATGGATATTAATAAATCCTCATTATTTTATTTAAATTACTATTTTTATGAAATAGAAATATTTTATTTAAAAATCTTGGCCAAGATTTAATTTGGCTCTATAAAATAATCCTTATTTATATTTCTACCTTTGCTTTATGAAAACCATATCTTTTTATTTAAAGATCCAAAAATAGTGATTCCAACTATTATAACTTTATTTATTATTTGTTTATCTTTTTTAAATTCCTTTAGGATTATTTGCTCACCAATTGGTATGGATTCCTAGATGGTTGCTTTATTAGCTTTAGGAAATCAATTTCCTTATCTTATTAAATTCATAAGATTTTTATCTATGGCTCCAAATTAAGTGAAACCATTTATATGGTCTTATAATATTTCTATTTGTCATTCTTGATCATTTTGAAATGTTTGTTTGACAAACTTCTATTTGGATCAAATCCATAGGCTTAGAGTTAACTTGAAAATGATTTTCTTCCATTAGGGTTTTGGTTTAATTCTCAAGTGTTTAAATTTCCAGATGCATTTAAAGAGAAATGCATTCCACTTTATTTGAATTTAGTTGGATTCAAATGTTAACGAAAGTTTGTTCAAGATGGGATTTTAAGTTTCCTTTAGAAACAAAAGTTTCTTTTCATCCAAAATTTCAACAATTAAATATTTTGTTTATTTATTTTTCACATAACAAGATTTGGAAAATCTTGGGATGTGACATTCTCGGTCCTGTATTTCTACACAATATGTTCCCCTTTGAGAGGTTCATGGGAGTCTTAAAGAAATATGTTCATAACCGTGCTAGACCAGAAGGAAGCATCTCCAAGGGATATGGAACAGAGGAGGTCATTGAGTTTTGTGTTGACTTTATTCCTGAACTTAAGCCGATTGGTGTTTCTGACTCACGGCATGAGGGAAGACTAAGTGGAAAAGGCACGTTGGGAAAGAAAGCAATGATATGTAGGGATGGGATTCTTTCACTAAAGCACACTACACGGTTCTACATAATTCCACCTTGGCAGCTCCGTATATCTAGGAACACAAGAATATTGTATGCTCCAAAAACCCGAGGAAGCCTGACTCATCGATTACAGATGAACACATGAAGTCTTTCGGTGGTTGGATGCAGATACATATCTTGAATGACACCACTGTTGGAGATCAACTATACTTGTTGGCCACGTCACCATCTTCTACTATATTGAATTTCCAAGGGTACAAAATAAATGGGAATACATTCTACATGATCGCCCAAGATAAAAAGAGCACCAACCAAAATAGTGGTGTCCGCTTTGATGCAACGGACGAGAATGGGCAAAAGGACACATACTATGGTTACATAGAGGAGATATGGGAACTTGACTATGGGGTCTCTTTTAAGGTCCCTTTGTTTCGCTGCAAATGGGTCAACCTGAATGGGGAAGGGGTAAAGATAGACCAGTTGTACGGAATGACAACATTGGATCTCAACAATCTTGGTTATAGAGATGAACCATTCGTCCTAGCCAATGATGTGTCTCAGGTTTTCTATGTGAAGGACATGTCCTCCAGACCGAAAAAAGAAAAAATATGCAAACAAATACATCATATGATGAGCCAAAGCGTCACATAGTTCTTTCAGGGAAAATAAACATCGTGGGAATCGAGGACAAGACAGACATGTCAGAAGATTATAATAAGTTTGCTAAAATTCTGCCCTTCACAGTGAAAACTGACCCCAGCATTCCGTTAAGTAAAGAAGATGCTCCATGGTTATGTCTGAAGCGATCATAAGGAAGGACATATGCCAAGAAGTTCATGCTCATATTGTGTACCTGTAGTTCATGTCTGGCCGGAAGGACATGATAGCTCATTTTGTGAAGGATATCTTATGATGTTTGCAATTTTCCAAGTTTAATAAATGTATTGAGTGTTAGTACCGGTTTGTGGCTTGACCAGGACTATATATAGGGGGGCCTTTAGTCCCGGTTTTGTAGTCTCGGTTTTTAATATTAATAAATGTCTTGAGTGTTAGTCCCGTTTTGTGGCTGGACCGGGACTAAAGGGGTCCTTTAGTCCCGATTCGTAGAACGACTTTCCCGAACTATGAAGAAGTTGTCCCGATTCGTACTTACCATTAATATATGATCTCCAAACGTGCGTGGTCACATATTAGGGAGTGCCTCTATGACCAGTTTGTTGGAGATGTCGGAGGACTGGGCTCCGACGGCATCTCCCTCATACTGGCCCTTGTGGTGTCCCTGCTCTCGCACACCATCTTGCAGCTTGTAACTTCTCTAACTAGATCAATACACCTGGGAGCTAACTAATTTCACATATTAGGCAGTGCCTCTATGACCAGTTTCTTGGAGATGCCGGAGGACTGGGATCCTGTGGCATCTCCCTGAAACTGGTCGTAGTGGTGTCCCTGCTCTCGCACACCATCTTGCATCTTGTAACTTCTCTAACTAGATCAATACACCTGGGAGCTAAATGATTTCACATATTAGGGAGTGCCTCTATGACCAGTTTCTTGGAGATGCCAGAGGACTAGGATCGGCATCTCCTGGCTGGTCATAGTGGTGTCCTATCTCAAAACCATATTGGAGATGCCTCAATCTGGCTGGAGGCTGGACTCACAAGGATGCCTATTTATAGTACAAGCAAGACGGCATAGTGTCGACACTTACGACATAATATCGACACTCACCCTATTATTAGTGCTGACTGTGTTTTGTCCCGGTTGGTGTCTCCAACGGGACTAAATTCATCTTTAGTCGGTTGGTGACACCATCGAGACAAAAGCTATGCACGACATAATGTCGACACTCACCCCTATCATTAGTGCTGCCTGGCCTAGCCCGCCGAAATCCCTCCAACCGGGACTAAATATGAACCTATCATGTTCGAGGTTTCATTGCTTTTGGTCCAAATGATCAAGCCATTTTCCATTTTCCGAGCGCAAAAAACGGGTCGTTTTGTGAAGTAACCACCAAAATGCTGTTTCAGAATGCTACCGTCCCTTGGGCTGATACTCCCCCCTGCGCACGCCCCTTGGGCTGATGAAAAAAAGTGGAGTATACGTCCCGGTTGGTGGCTCCAACCGGGACGTATACTCCCCCCTTTATAACTTGTGCGCCTCTTCTTCTTCCCCATTACTTTTCTCTGCTTCTTCTCTGCTTTCATCAACGACGCCGCCCGCGATCCCCACGACGCTGACAGGCTACCCGCGCCCGCTGTCATCGTCAGCGCCACCGCCTCGGCCTACGCGTCGCCTCCTCCGTCCTCCGTCTGTGGCGCTCACCCTCCGTCTCCGTCTCCGGCCCGCGCGCCCTCGGCCGTCTCCGTCATCCTCGCCACACGCGCACCGGCCGCGCCACCGGCGCTCCACTTGCTGCCGCCCGTGTCGGCGTCGGCCGCCCCTCTCCTCTCCTTCTCCGAGCGCCGCGCTGCCCACTGGTACCACAGAGAGGGCTCTTTAGTACTGTGTATATATGCATGCATGTATATGCATATGTAGATGTATATTTTTTTGACATGTGTAGATGTATTTAGATTTTAGGTGTGTGTATGCATATATTATTTTATTAGGTGTATGTATATATTATTTTAGGTGTATATTATTCTAGGTATATGTATATATTATTTAGATTTTAGGTGTATAGTTGTTAGATGATTTAGGTGTATATTTAGATGATGTAGATCCCGACGCGCGCGCACGCACTAGTGATGATTTTTAGTTGATGATTATTTTAGTTGATATGACCCCGACGCGCATGCACATGGAGACGTCGCCGACCGCCCCGCCATCAGGTTGCCCGCTGTCACCTCTGTCTGCCGCTGTGCATTGTCGTGCGTTATCTCCCTCTTTCTCCCCCTTGCATGCGTTCTCTTCCTCTCTGGCCAACCCCTAGATGGCTCCAGTAGCTGGCCGTCACCGCCGTTCCCGGCCTCCCCTTGACCATCTAGTGGTGCCAGCAGCTCCGCCTCGGTCCCTGTTTCGTCTTACTAAATGAATCAAGCCCCGACACCGACAAAGCTCGCCGCCATCGATTAGCTCGCCTCCGTCCTTGCCTAGATTCCACGACCCCACGTCGAGCACCATGGTGAGCTTCTGGTGCTCAGGGTGCACCCTCCGTTTACCTCCTAGATCTTCATAGCCGTCATGCATCGTTCGTCTGTGAGCTCCATCGCCGCCGCTCATCGCAGGCCTCGCTCCGGTGACTCTAAAGGGGCGGCGCCGCCACTATGTGGTTCCCCTCGTCACGCTCTTTCCAGCGCACCCCTCCACGTGTGTTGGAAGAACATCGATACCCCTCATATACATGTGAGTTTGACGATGCACCTTTTTTAGGGCATTCCGAACCCTCTTAAATCAACATGCATTATGGTTACTGCGTAGTATCTAATCTGACATGTCATACATATTGTTTGTGCATTGCATTATGCCATGTCTTGAATTGTCGCCTTTATTTACGGTATTGGTTCTTTGCGATAGGATCCGAGCCCGAGAGCAAGCGTAGCCTCTCATTCTGAACCTATTACAAAGTATCTACTTTATCGCTATGATGCATATGATTCCAATGTGGTCTTTTGTCAGTAGCTAGAGTTACCTATCTATTAAATAGTTTCCTTTTTGTAGCTAGGTTTAGGGTTTAGAGTTTCTCTTTATTTTTATTATTATGTATGTATATATTAGGGTTTATCCGAATTAGGGTTTATATGTCTCAACACCCTACCTAACATTCTACCTTAGCTGCTTTGACTTACCCATTTTTCCACCTATGCAGAAAATATGGACCCACACGACAGAGACGAAGAAAAGGAAGAGTTGATCCAAGGTGTGATCCGCGGGGAAGAAAATTTAGATGTATCGATGTTTCTGAACAACTCCAGTGAGGGTGATCCTATTTTTGCCGGAAGAGATGACTTGTTTGAGGTTGAAGGTGATGCCTTCGCGAGGGACAAGGCGATGCCTTGTATGATCAAGAAGACGACCGCTCTGGCGAGGTGCATGTAATATAATTAATTCATTAATTAATCATCTGCTGTCTATATAGAAATAGTAACGACGATCTTTCTTCTTTTAGCCCTCCAGATCAAACAAATCTACTGAAAAGAGCGGACGAGGCCCAACCAAAAAGTTGGAAGACCATGAGAGGTTCAGCATCGAAGATATCGCTGAAGACGACAAATCGACGGCTCCCGTTGTTGTCGCAACCAAATTTGTGGCACAATGCAGAGTAATCGTTAGGGAATTTGTCCCGATCACCATTCGAAATTGGAATAGGCCTGATGATGCGGAAGAAGAGGGAACGTCTTTATTTCTGTAAGGGTCCCAACCTTTAATAAGGTAGAGTCCCCTGTGTTTACAATGCTAGTCCCTGGATCAATAGCTAGCATCCACAGTTAAGATGTAATATCAAGAAACAAAGGTCATAATACAACTTTATAACCAGGAATAACATAATTTTATTACATCTTACATAGCTCATTTGGCTATTACATTACATTGCAGCAGAATATCTATAAGCATGGGGTCCTTCATCTTCAAAGTGCCACATGCAGACATGTTGGTTGTAGACTTGTATTCCTAATGAATCAACTTTACTAATATCAATCAAACCTGCAACATCACAAGTTATAGCTACAAGGGTCAATACATTTGAATTGTATTGGCAAGTGATACTATAGTAGTATAGTGGAGTCTATCATCTATATGCATTTGGCTAAGTGGAGTTGAGGCTTGCATTGCTCAAAGTAGATTTTTCCTTAACATTTGAAAACACTAAGTTTTTGCTTTGACAAAATCTTTCCCAAGGCATCTCCCAATCAAAGATTGAAAATTCTTTAACCGTTGTTCAATCCACAAGTTTTTAACTTAGAAATTTGGATGATGAGATTCTTGATTGCTTCCATGTCTTGATGCTCAAATTGTCCTTTACTAGGGACATGGCTAAGTACTTAAATTTTACACTCTGCAGAGGTGGTGCACTTTCCCCACAAGACTTGGTTTCACCAAGACAAGATCTTTCAGAAGCCTTTCCTTAGACCAAATGGACGCGTTCCAACCTATCATCACACTACCACCAACTGTACAAATGGCCAAGTTCTAGCAACCTATGTGATCCAGGCAGAGCCCATAATGCCAAGTGGTTGCACTTGAAGCTTCTCAACATTTGACATCTCAAATCTCTTTGTTCCTGGGTGGCCATCCACAAGTGAGATACACAAGGTTCACCAGTCCCCTGGCCTTGTGCAACCACTCAACCAAAAACCACCAAGCAATTACCATTCCACCCAGGTGATTCATTAACTTAGTTGTTTTATTAAACAAAAACACAAGTCCTCAGACTTAGAAATTTTTCCATAGTGTGAATATATTTCCACCCTTGTTTTCTATTAGCTAAGCTAAGCATGATAGTAGTAGGGATCTTTATCTTAGGAATTTTCTACTAAGGTTTCATCTACTAGGATTTCCCATAGCAAGGTTTATACTTAGCAAAAATTCCATGCAAGTTTTACTTAGAAAAATCACTAATGCATAGTGAAAGTAATGGGACAAAGTATGAAGCATCACTTGCCTTTTTGGTAGAGGGTATAAGTTAACTCCTTGTCCTTGCAACAATCACACTCTTCAAGTCACTACAATTCAATCAAGCAAGGCAAAAACTCAATCTACCAATCAAGCAAAACATCACATAAAATAACAAAGTCAAGGTAATGCATGCAAACATGCCAAGCTTTGTTTTATTTGAAAAAGTGGTTCCTAATGGGTCATAAACATTTGAAAACACCTAATGGTCATTTTATAAAGTGGCAAAGTCGTTTGCAAAAGATTTCACTTCATAAACCATTTTCAAAACATGGTATCATTTTATGTGGTGTAGAAATGTTTTTACTAAGGCATTAATCTATAGGATTTAAAAAATATATTTTAAAATCATAAAACTTGGTGTTTAGGGTCAGAGAGTTTAAAACAAAACATTTCCCAAAAGTTTTCCTTCAAAACCATTTTTAATAAATAAACTATATTTTTATTTTTCTAGAAATGGTTTTAAATCAAGGAATCATTCTTTTGTTTCTCCAAATACATTTTTGAATCCACAAAGAGTTTCCTATGGTCAGTAGGTTCAAAACACACCATTTGCAAAAGATTTTATCCCCAAAATCATTTTTGAACAATTTTCACATCCTTAACAAGCATACAAATGTTTCTGCAAAAACAAACAGTTTAACAGAAACTTTTTACTAAACAAATGGCATGGTTGGCTAGGGCTTGTTCCACTGATTCCATTGATATAAAGTTTGTAAATTTTGGACGTGTGGAACTAATGTTATGCAATTTACAAAATTAGAAATCTAATAGATCAAATTCTGTTTTTAAAACAGACACTGGGACACGCGTCTTAATTCTATTCGTCCATACCGTTTCGCTCGGATCGGCTACTCTGGCGCGTTGGATCTAGTTAAATCGCACGGATCAGATTGCTTACCCCTACGCTTTAAGTGGTTCTATCCTATCCACTAGATCGAGATCGGACGGCTATTGCGAGCTTGACCTAAAACGAGGCTGGCGCGGCAAGCGGCCAGGCTGATGGTGGCGGTACAGGAAGCTAGAGTGGCTGGGGAGATGCTCACCGCGTTCGCAGAAGCCTGGGGAAGCTCAAGGTGTTCTCGAGGAGTCAAGGGGCGCACGGGGGTGAGGTTAATGGCTCGCCGGAGTTGCTCCTGGCGTCGGGTTCGTCTGCTTGATGACGGAGGCGACGACTGAGGGCGCGCTAATACAAATGGAGAGCAGCGTTAGATGCGTGTGAGAGAGGAGAGTGTGAGGGTATCCATTAGAGGGCCTGGGGTGGTCTGGGCTCACCAGGAGATGTCGCCGGAGTCGAGGCAGGAGGCGGCGATGCTCGGTGGTCGTTGTTGCCGACGTTGTGGTGCACACGCAGGTGAGATGGTGATGCGGGAAGGTCCGCCAGGTGATGGGGATCACAGTTGCGTGCTCTAGGAGGCAAGGGGTGGCGTGGGGCTGCCGGAATCCTCGCCGGAGCATCGTCGGACAGAGGGTGGTGTGGAGAGGAATTGTCGCAGCCTGGTGGCTCCGGTGGGGTGGCGTCTGAGGGCAAAGAGGGAGAAGAGGGAGGCGATTAATACCGCATGGTCACGGCGAGAGATTAACGCTGCATTAAGGCGAATTCAATCGGAGAAATCAATGGCAGCAACGGCTAGGCGTGTTCAACGCGAGGAGGAAGAAGGTGACGTGGCGTGGGGCCGTCTGGCAGCGAGAGAGGGGAAAGGGAAATGGGGTCCATCTGCCAGCGTCTGTGTGGGTTGTTTTGTGAGTGAGAAAATGTTTCGGGGAGGGGGAAGTAGGTGGGCTTGCTGGGCCTAGTTGGGCTGGCCGGCTGGGCTGGCTCCTTTTCATATTTTTTTTCTGTTCTGAATCTTTTTCTTTTTCCAAATCAATTTCTGTTTTGAAATTCAAACAATCAATTCAAAACAACTTCCACCAAACTTTGCAATTGAATTTGGTTCTGTTTAACAACATAAACCAAAGTCCAAAGACCAAAATAAAATAATTTTATTCTTTTTAGAATCTATTTAATAATTAAATAAAATAGACCTTGATTATTAATTCAAATAGGTTTTGATTTATTTAATAAAATCTCCATTTCAAAACTAAATATTATCAAAACCAAATCAGTAGGTTTTATTTGAAAACATAAAATACTTGGAAAACTTGTTTAAAATAAAATAACAATTTTATTTTAGGGTCCAATAATAATTAAATGAATAGGCCTTATTCATTTAATTCAAATAGGATTTATTAAAATCTTTATTTTGAAATCTAAAATAAAACCAAAAACACTTCGGTAGGTTTTATTTGAAAATACAAGATACTTGGAAAACTTATTTAAAGTAATTTAATAAGTTTTAGTGTTTATTTAAAATGGGAAAAGCCTTTATTTTTAATAAAATTGGATATTAATAAATCCTCATTATTTTGTTTAAATAAACTTTTACTCTTTTAATCAAAACAAAACATTTTATTTCAAAATATTGGCCAAGGTTTAATTTGGCTCTATAAAATAATCTTTATTTATAAATCCACCTTTTCTTTTGAAAACCAAATCTTTTATTAAAAGATCCAAAAATAGTAATTTTAAATATTTTTAACTTTATTGTTTATTTAACTATTTATATCCCTTTAGGATTTTGTTTGATCCAAATAGGTTTTGAAAGTTTCCAATTGGATTCAAAAAGTTTCTTCTCACCCTGAAAACCAACAAAGTTTTATTTTATTCATTTATTTTTCACATAACAAGATTTGGAAAATCTTGGGATGTGACAGGCTACCACCCTTAAAATAAATCTCGTCCCGAGATTTGGGAAGGCTAGGGTTACAAGTTGGTTCAAAACAACTAGGGTACTACCACCCTTAAAAATTTCCAACTAGATTACATCTTGTCTCACTTGGGATCTTGGTGTAACTTTCCTAGACAGAGTATTGCATAGTGGCCTAGTTCCTTGCATTTGAAACATGTGATAAGGTTGAGGTCTTGAGGTGGCTTCTCTGGACAATATGATGCATAATGTCCTAACTCTTTGCAGTGTTTGCACATCACTTGGCTAAAATCCTTCCTTATCTTGGGTTCACTAGCTTTTGTTTGTCTTCTTGGTTCTTCTTCTTCTCTGGGCATTCACTGGCATAGTGTCCCATCTCTTTGCAATTGTAACATTGCAACTGGCTTATGTCCTTCTTTTTCTTTTTGGGTCTCTCCAAAGCTAGGAGTTCTTCTAGTTCATGTTCTTCATACCTCACCTCAGAGGTGGGAAATCTTTCTCTCTTCTTGGGCATTGATCTTCATGCTCCTTGGATGCATGATCCTTGTCTCTACAAATATTGCAAGCTTTGGTTCCTTCTATAATAACATCTTTGTCATCCTTGTTGTCATTAGCTCTTTGGGAAAAGTTTTCTCCCATGTTGATCATTTGAGTAACCAATCCTTGCAACAATTGGGATTGAAGTTTCAAAATCCTTTGTATGGCTGGGTCTAGTCCATTGTTGTTGGCTAAAAGCTGAGTTGTCTCTTGGCTCAACTGGTTTTGGGTTGCTATAAGTTCTCTCATGTTGTTCTCTTGGTTGTTGTTGGTGTCATCAACCTTGATGTTGGAGTTTCTTGGAGAAGTCATCTGTTTGGGTTGGATTGGGATTAGAATAGGCAAAATATTTATAAGGGAATAATTCTAATCACACACATCACAATTCACACAAGCAATGTGCAAGCAATCACAAACAAACATTCCACTCAAACAACAAGTTTCAAGCATATTTTTTTAGGCAACCAAAAATATTTTTGTTACACCACTTAAGTTGGTGTGTTTAACTTAACTATATATGGTGGTCCATCTATATGGTTCACTTGTGATCTTTCCATCCTCCTTGGCTGATTCTTCTTGCATGAGATCATGGTTTCCTTGGGAAAATTCTTGGCCACAAAAACTTCAAAGGTGAGGATGGCTCCTTCTAAGTTGTATTTCCTTAGTCTCCAAATCTTGAGCAAGATTTCTTGTCTCACTTGTCCTTAGTGATAACCATGGTTGAAGTCCTTGGTGAATATGCTGAAGATGTTGAAGTCATTAGAGTTGAAGAAGTTGAAGTCATTAGAGTTGATGAAGTCCTTTGCACATGGTGTAGTCTTTGGTCATGGGGTAGGTTTTTCCATCAAGTTGAAATAGAAGAGATGTAGAATCAAAACCAAAATAATTGAGGAAAGAGTTTACAAGATTGTTTGTAAATAATTTTTGGAACAAATACAACTCCTATTTTTCTAAGGGGTTTTTGTCCAATCCTAGGTTTACAAATCCTACAGGCAACACAATGCTCTGATACCATCTGTAAAGGGTCCCAACCTTTAATAAGGTAGAGTCCCCTGTGTTTACAATGCTAGTCCCTGGATCAATAGCTAGCATCCACAGTTAAGATGTAATATCAAGAAACAAAGGTCATAATACAACTTTATAACCAGGAATAACATAATTTTATTACATCTTACATAGCTCATTTGGCTATTACATTACATTGCAGCAGAATATCTATAAGCATGGGGTCCTTCATCTTCAAAGTGCCACAGGCAGACATGTTGGTTGTAGACTGGTATTCCTAATCAATCAACTTTACTAATATCAATCAAACCTGCAACATCACAAGTTATAGCCACAAGGGTCAATACATTTGAATTGTATTGGCAAGTGATACTATAGTAGTATAGTGGAGTCTATCATCTATATGCATTTGGCTAAGTGGAGTTGAGGCTTGCATTGCTCAAAGTAGATTTTTCCTTAACATTTGAAAACACTAAGTTTTTGCTTTGACAAAATCTTTCCCAAGGCATCTCCCAATCAAAGATTGAAAATTCTTTAACCCTTGTTCAATCCACAAGTTTTTAACTTAGAAATTTGGATGATGAGATACTTGATTGCTTCCATGTCTTGATGCTCAAATTGTCCTTTACCAGGGACATGGCTAAGTACTTAGATTTTACACTCTGTAGAGGTGGTGCACTTTCCCCACAAGACTTGGTTTCACCAAGACAAGATCTTTCAGAAGCCTTTCCTTAGACCAAATGGACGCGTTCCAACCTATCATCACACTACCACCAATTGTCCAAATGGCCAAGTTCTAGCAACCTATGTGATCCAGGCAGAGCCCATAATGCCAAGTGGTTGCACTTGAAGCTTCTCAACATTTGACATCTCAAATCTCTTTGTTCCTGGGTGGCCATCCACAAGTGAGATACACAAGGTTCACCAGTCCCCTGGCCTTGTGTAACCACTCAACCAAAAACCACCAAGCAATTACCATTCCACCCAGGTGATTCATTAACTTAGTTGTTTTATTAAACAAAAACACAAGTCCTCAGACTTAGAAATTTTTCCATAGTGTGAATATATTTCCACCCTTGTTTTCTATTAGCTAAGCTAAGCATGATAGTAGTAGGGATCTTTATCTTAGGAATTTTCTACTAACGTTTCATCTACTAGGATTTCCCATAGCAAGGTTTATACTTAGCAAAAATTCCATGCAAGTTTTACTTAGAAAAATCACTAATGCATAGTGAAAGTAATGGGACAAAGTATGAAGCATCACTTGCATTTTTGGTAGAGGGTATAAGTTAACTCCTTGTCCTTGCAACAATCACACTCTTCAAGTCACTACAATTCAATCAAGCAAGGCAAAAACTCAATCTACCAATCAAGCAAAACATCACATAAAATAACAAAGTCATGCATGCAAACATGCCAAGCTTTGTTTTATTTGAAAAAGTGGTTCCTAATGGGTCATAAACATTTGAAAACACCTAATGGTCATTTTAGAAAGTGGCAAAGTCGTTTGCAAAAGATTTCACTTCATAAACCATTTTCAAAACATGGTATCATTTTATGTGGTGTAGAAATGTTTTTACTAAGGCATTAATCTATAGGATTTAAAAAATATATTTTAAAATCATAAAACTTGGTGTTTAGGGTCAGAGAGTTTAAAACAAAACATTTCCCAAAAGTTTTCCTTCAAAACCATTTTTATAAATAAACTATATTTTTATTTTTCTAGAAATGGTTTTAAATCAAGGAATCATTCTTTTGTTTCTCCAAATACATTTTTGAATCCACAAAGAGTTTCCTATGGTCAGTAGGTTCAAAACACACCATTTGCAAAAGATTTTATCCCCAAAATCATTTTTGAACAATTTTCACATCCTTAACAAGCATACAAATGTTTCTTCAAAAACAAACAGTTTAACATAAACTTTTTACTAAACAAATGGCATGGTTGGCTAGGGCTTGTTCCACTGATTCCATTGATATAAAGTTTGTAAATTTTGGACATGTGGAACTAATGTTATGCAATTTACAAAATTGGAAATCTAATAGATCAAATTCTGTTTTTAAAACAGACACTGGGACACGCGTCTTAATTCTATTCGTCCATACCGTTTCGCTCGGATCGGCTACTCTGGCGCGTTGGATCTAGTTAAATCGCACGGATCAGATTGCTTACCCCTACGCTTCAAACAATCAATTGAAAACAACTTCCACCAAACTTTGCAATTGAATTTGGTTCTGTTTAACAACATAAACCAAAGTCCAAAGACCAAAATAAAATAATTTTATTCTTTTTAGAATCTATTTAATAATTAAATAAAATAGACCTTGATTATTAATTCAAATAGGTTTTGATTTATTTAATAAAATCTCCATTTCAAAACTAAATATTATCAAAACCAAATCAGTAGGTTTTATTTGAAAACATAAAATACTTGGAAAACTTGTTTAAAATAAAATAACAATTTTATTTTAGGGTCCAAGAATAATTAAATGAATAGACCTTATTCATTTAATTCAAATAGGATTTATTAAAATCTTTATTTTGAAATCTAAAATAAAACCAAAAACACTTCAGTAGGTTTTATTTGAAAATACAAGATACTTGGAAAACTTATTTAAAGTAATTTAATAAGTTTTAGTGTTTATTTAAAATGGGAAAAGCCTTTATTTTTAATAAAATTGGATATTAATAAATCCTCATTATTTTGTTTAAATAAACTTTTACTCTTTTAATCAAAACAAAACATTTTATTTCAAAATATTGGCCAAGGTTTAATTTGGCTCTATAAAATAATCTTTATTTATAAATCCACCTTTTCTTTTGAAAACCAAATCTTTTATTAAAAGATCCAAAAATAGTAATTTTAAATATTTTTAACTTTATTGTTTATTTAACTATTCATATCCCTTTAGGATTTTATTTGATCCAAATAGGTTTTGAAAGTTTCCAATTGGATTCAAAAAGTTTCTTCTCACCCTGAAAACCAACAAAGTTTTATTTTATTCATTTATTTTTCACATAACAAGATTTGGAAAATCTTGGGATGTGACAATTTCTCCCTACCGTGGCCAAAGATTTACTATGGAAGAGGCTCATGCTTAATTTCAAACTACCGAAGATAGAGCCAAGTCCAAATGCCGAGGATCCGGTTGAGGACTCCTTAGAACATGCGAAAGCCATGGAGATGAAGATCAGGGAGTGGGCTATGAAGAAGATGTCCCAGTGTTTCACCAACTGGAAGAAAAGATTGCACCATGACTATGTCGTGAAAGATAAGACTCTGGATTTCGATAAGATTCAGTTTCAGAAGATAAAACCATTCTGGGCTGAGTTTTTGAATTACAAGACATCAGAAAAAGCTAAGAAAATGTCTGCAACGAATAAGCTGAATGCTGCTAACAAGAAGTATCACCATAATATGGGGCAAGGTGGCTACATGGCTGGCATTCCTAAGTGGACGAAACTTGAGGATTAACTGTGTGCTAAAAAGATCATCCCAGAGATAGACGATTGGATCGAACATGCAAAGAATTGGTTTTTTACGGGCATGGGGGCATGTTGGACTCGGAAGGGAAGTGTATATATACCATACGACATAAAGAAGACCCCTTGCCAATCGAGAAGATGAGAAAAGCAGTAAAGGCTATTAAAGATGGGGACTTCATTCCCGATAGAGAGAATGATGACCTCACACTCGCCCTTGGAAATAAGGAACATGATGGACGAACACGAGGCACAATAGGCTCCAAACCATGGAGCACTGGGTTTCCCGAAGAGAGGAAGAAATATCCTGATAGAAGCCATAAGAGGAGAAAGGACAAGGCGGAAGTTGAAGCAAATATTCAGAAAGAGTGAATGCGTATAATTGAAGAACGAATAAAGCAACAACAAGATCAAATTAACGCACTTAGCCAGCAAGGTAGTACTGGCCGATCTCACCAGCACATGGTGGTAGAACCTGCATTCGATGCTATCGGTCTATCGAATAATCGAAAAAGCAGTGTGGCTTCCACCGAGGTCCCGGGTGATGACAATGACGATGACGATGGTGCACTGACGATGGCTCCTGTTGGCTACCCAGTGGATGATATCACACAGATGACACACTGCGAGCTACATGTCAAATTTGTGAACATATAAATGAAGGTGGCGGTCGGCTATGCCTTACCAATTGCACCCACACCAACTTACCATTGTCGTCCGGTTCCATAGGGATACGCTGTTGTCGGGGTGGATGAAATCATACCCACCTTTGAAGGTTTGAAGCTTGACTACCCTGCAGGTGAAGGGGATGTGACTGAACTGGGAGAAGTAGCAAACATCACCATTCTATGGACAAAGGAATGTCTCGTGCTTCCAAATCACACGCCAAGGCCATCTTCACCGCCGCCTCACCCGTCTCCAGCGAGGTTGTTGCCGCCGCGGCAGCCGTCTTCGTCGCCTCACCCGTCTCCGGCGCCTCACCAATCTCCGGCGAAGCCATCGCCGTGGCAGCCATCGCCAGCGCCTCAAGATAAAAAGCGTAAGCGTACCACCGCTACTCTGCATAGTGGTATGCGATCGCCAAAACGTAAACAAGAGCCTCTTCCAAAAGTACCAAAGGTTCCTCCCAAGAGAGCTTATGACTGTACTGAAGAGGAGACTACGGCTATCGTTGATGCAGAAACGACAGTGTTTTTCGCTAAGCTGAGGCGGCCGAAAGAGCCAGAGTTCCCCAACACCAAAGAAGAAAAAGCCCGAGTGTTCAAAATGCTAAAGACTCTTCATCAACCTGTGCCAAAGTTATCATCAGACTATGAGCATTCTATTCTCAAGTCACATGCGGCACAACAAGCCTCGAAGAGTAGTACTGATGCAAGCGGGAAATCTGTTGCCTAGCTCGGAGAACAAGCAAAACAGTCTTGCGCCCCTCTCAAGGTGATTTCCCATACCAATGTGGGGTCGAGCAAATATGCGGCTGAAGAGCAGTATGATCCAGATGTAGTTGCACAATACGGAGAAGTTGCCACTACTCAAGGTATGAGTATTGTCCACTACTTATCCCAGTTACAATACTTCCCCGTGGGTGAAGTAGCATACAAATACCAGTACGGCAAACCTCTCGTCAAACCTGAGGAGTTAAATAATCTTCCAACAAAAATGCGAAGATTGCATAACTGGTACATGCATGCCACAAAGGCTAGGGCTAACTGGATAATGCTGAGGGTCACAAAAAAGTATTATGGGAAAGAAATAGATGACATGATATCCATTGAATTTGATGAATTATTTCAATTATTCAATCAAGACGCCTTGGACAAATCGATCATCAATGCCTATTGTCTGTAAGTACTAATTCTGTAATTAATTTAGTCTCTAGCTATCTCAGTTCGTTTATTGCATGTATATAATCATACTATAATATGTAGAATGAAGATTCTCGAATGCAGCAGAGGAAAAATCTATGACATTGGGTTCATTGACTCATATTGGGTTCATCAAGCTAATCTCAAAACAAACCCCCAGGATACGGAGGATAATATCTTACACACGTTAAGGTTTCAAGAAACCAGAAGGGAAATACTATTTCCTTACAACTTCGAGTGAGTGTTATTGTCTTGTATACACTTTCTATTTCGCTTACTCGACGTTAAGTATATAATTGATTAGTTATGCATGCGCAGCTTCCACTATATTCTGTTAATCATTCAACCTAATAAAGGGTGTGTACTAGTCATGGACTCGAAACATAAACCCCTTGAGACGTGGAAGGACATGCAGATGCTTCTCCAGCGGTAATTCTAATCATTATGACACTATATTGGCAACATTCGTAAATTTTATGATATCAAGTAATTAATAACTTCTTTTATTCGTTTTCTTCGCCGGACAGCGCTTGGAAACGGTTCACCAAGAAGGCTAGGGGTTTTTGGAAAGAGGAGCTTACATTTAAACCACTAGATGTAAGCACCACTATTTTTATCTGCGCATCTCTTTGATTCTAGTTTTGATACCGTTATTATCATGCTTGATTATTATTTTGATTGAACTATGTTCTCGTAAAGTGCCTGACGCAGGGACCAGGGAACAATTTATGTGGATACTATGTTTGCGAGTTCATCCGTCAAACATGCTATGAGAAGGGGAGAAATTTAGAGCAACTTAACGTACGTAAACAATTTCTATAGTTTTTAATTACCATCAAATTTTGTTTACTTTCATTTATATAGGTTGACTCCTTTTTTAAATCAGATCGAACGTCTACGGGACGGTCTTCTGCCAAAGGTTCGCGTGCGAGCAATTCAGGAGGAATTGGCGGGATTCTTGGATGCAGAAGTCCTAAACCCAAAAGGAGAATACTATTCGGGTGTGTATATTCAATAGGGATTGTACAAAGAGCTTATTTTGTATGTAGTGCATGAACTCCATGTATCGAATGTAATATGTTCGACACTTGGATCTATATTGTCATGATGATCTTGTGTAATATAATGGTTCCTTCATTGATGAGTGCAAAACACTAAATAAAAAATAAAACAACATAAATGAATTCTCTGCCACGCACAAAAAGTGGCCAAAATACTGTCGCGGCAAAAGAAGGTTGCCAAGATGAATTCTATGCCGCGGCAGAGAAATGTGCCAAATCTCTGCCGCGGCAGAGGGTTATTTGTCCCGGTTCATACTCCTCCCCCTCGCACTCAGCAGCGGCCACGTGTACGCCCTTTTGTCCCGGTTGGTGGGGCAACCAGGACTAAAGGTTGGGGCTTTAGTCTCGATTGCCCTGTCCCGGTTGGGGAACCGGGACTAAAGCCCCTTACCAACCGGGACACATAGGGCGGTTTCTACTAGTGAACTGCTCATTTGGAAAACTATCATTAACAGGAAAAAGGTCAAAAGAAATGTTTTCTAAATGAGATAAATTGTCAGCAATAGGATTTTCAGCACCTTTACTATCTACAATATGCAGATCAAACTCTTGTAAAAGAAACACCCATCTAATCAGCCTAGGCTTAGCGTCCTTCTTTGTCATAAGTGTAGGGTTCGCAGCATAGAAAACAAAAATTTTCCTACGATGGGAACTATGTACCAAGATCTATCTACTAGATACAAACAACGGGCGGATGTATATCCATAGAGAACATACCTTTGAAGACCGACAAAGCTTAACGAGTTCAACTCGTGGTTGATGTAGACGATCCCTTGCCGATCTCAAGATCGAGAGGAAGTCCTAAGCGCCATAAGCAACGCATCCGTGCTCGCACACACGTACAAGACACCGGGCAACCTCCGCCTCCTCGCTCCAGCGATGCAGCGGAAGCACAACCCTTTCTTGCCGAATAGCCACCGGGAACATGTATCTCGCTAGTCTGAGACCATGGGGGATAAATTCTAGAGGGGGAGAGAGATCCTTCATGAGGAGGTGTGAGAGAAAAGTGAGGAGGGGGGCTCCTTTTATAGGAGGAGGGGGGAACCCCAAGGGGGTTGCCGGCGCATGGAGCTGCCCCTTGCCCTCCCCTCTTCATGTGGGTGGACACTCCACTCACAAAATTCCTTTAAATTCCCTCCACTCAAAAGTCCACTCAAATTCCCATTAAATTTCCACCAAATTTAATGCAAACTCTCATTAAATAAAACTCTTTTATTTTATTCAGAATTTTTTCAATTACTTTAATGACAAACATTCACAAATAACCCCTTGCTAGAATTCCATTTCACATGCATAACCACTTTATGCAATTTCACCCGAAAACCCGTTTCGGTATCTAGTGAAATTAATTCCTGCGCTTGTTTATTCTTTCGGCATGAAACATTTTCTCCAACTGGATGCCAGTGTCCCTTAAGTGTGTCACACTACGGTTCGCGAATAATGTGGACATGATCGAGACCCTTCTCCGATCAATAATCAGTAGCGGGACCTGGAGATCCATACTGACTCCCATACATTCAACGATGACTTTTCCTGTGATCGTCGGAACCTTGTACACTTGTATCTTAATCCCTTTGTTTCACGATATATTACATGTCAGAGATTCGATCATCGGTATCTCCATACCTAGTTTGATCTCGTTACTGACATGCACTCTTTTCTCGTTCCCGTGATATAATATTCTAGTGATCAAATCACTTGCTTGCAAGCTAACCAATGTGATATCACCGAGAGGGCCCAGAGCATATATATCCGTCATCGGGATGAACAAATTCCACTCTTGATCCATGATTCTCAACATAACACTTTAGTAGTTCTGAAGCCATCTTTATAATCACCCAGTTACTAAGTGACGTTTGATGTCAACAAGAAACTCTTCCGGTGTTAGTGATTGACATGATCTCATGGTCTAAGGATTAGGACTACTTCGTAGTTTGTTTATAGCAATATAAACTCAATGACTTTGATCGTAATGCTATACTTCGGATGAATGTTCATCACACCATTACACTAATGTTGTGATCTCGTTATTAACAACATCCAATGTCTATGATCAGGAAACCTTGATCATCTTGTTAATCAATGAACTAGTTTATGAGAGAGGCATAACTAGGAACTTTCTGTTTGTTTATTAATCACACATGTATTAACGTTTCCGTATTAATAAAATTATAGCATGCAAAATAAACATCTATCATATACTTGGAATACACATAATAAACATTTTATTATTGCCTCTCAGGGCATATTCCCTTCAGTCTCCCACTTGCACTAGAGACAATAATCTAGTTACATTGTGATGTATCTAACACCCATGGAGTTCTGGTGAAGATCATGTTTTGCTCTAGGGAGAGTTTTAGTCAACGGATCTGCTACATTGAGATCCGTATGTACTTTACAAATCTTTATATCTCCATCCTTGACATGCTTGCGGATGGGGTGAAACCGGCGCTTAATATGCTTGGAATTCTTGTGAGACCTTGGCTCTTTGGCATTGGCAATGGCACCATTGTTGTCACAATAGATCACCATTGGGTCCAACGCGTTTGCAACCACACCTAGTTCGGATATGAACTCCTTCATCCAGACTGCTTCCTGAGCCGCTTCCGAAGCAGCAACATATTCGGCCTCCGTTGTTGATCCCGCTACCACAGGTTGTTTGGAGCTCCTCCAACTAACCGCTCCGCCATTCATGAGAAATACGTATCCGGATTGAGACTTATAGTCATCCGGATCGGTGTGAAAGCTAGCGTCGACATAACACTTAGCGACGAGCTCTTCTTCACCTCCGTATATAATAAACATATCCTTAGTTCTTCGCAACTACTTAAGGATATTCTTGACCGCTTTCCAGTGTTCTGAACCTGGATCCGATTGGTACCTACTAGTCAAACTAATAGCATGTGCCACATCCGGTCTTGTACATAGCATGGCGTACATTATAGAGCCTATGGCTGAAGCATAGGGGACTTTGTCCATTATCTCTCTTTCTTCCGCCGAAGCCGGACTTTGAGTCTTACTCAATGTCGTGCCTTGTCTCATAGGTAAGAACCCCTTCTTACTATTCTCCATTTTAAACTTCTTTAAAATCTTATCAAGGTATGTACTTTGCGATAGCCCTATTAGGCGCCTAGATCTATCTCTATAGATCTTTATGCCTAATATGTATGACGCTTCACCTAGGTCCTTCATTGAAAATTTGCTGTTTAGATAACTTTTAACACTGTTTAAAAGATCTATATCATTTCCGATCAATAATATGTCATCCACATATAATATCAGAAATGCCACATTGCTCCCACTCACTTTCTTGTAAATACAAGCTTCTCCATAAGTTTGGACAAATCCAAACTCTTTGATCACCTCATCAAAGCGGAGATTCCAACTTCGTGATGCTTGCTTCAATCCATAGATGGATCGCTGAAGCTTGCACACCTTGTTAGCATCCTTAGGATCGACAAAACCCTTTGGTTGTATCATATACAACTCTTCCTCAATATTACCATTGAGAAACGCGGTTTTTACATCCATCTGCCATATCTCATAATCGAAATATGCAGCAATTGCTAACATAATCCTAACTGACTTTAGCATCGCTACGGGAGAGAATGTCTCATCGTAGTCAACTCCTTGAATTTGTCGAAACCCCTTTGCGACAAGTCGAGCTTTATAGACGGTCACATTACCATCAGCATCAGTTTTTCTTTTGAAAATCCATTTGTTCTCCACGGCCTTTCGGTCGTGAGGTAAGTCTACCAAGTTCCAAACTTGATTTTCATACATGGATTCCATCTCGGATTTCATGGCTTCTAACCATTTCTTGGAATCCGGGCTCATCATCGCTTCTTCATACGTCGCAGGGTCATAATTTTCATCAACCATGAAATTCATGACAGGATTTCAGACACTCGGGAGCTGCGCGTCTGCACGACTGTGAGGTTCGGTAGTACTCTCTTTCAGAGTTTCATGATCATTATCATTAGTTCCCTCTTCAACAGGTGGAGCCAACTCCGGAACAACTTCCGGCGCTACGCTACTCGCCATACTTTGAAGAGTAGGTTCAATAACCTCTTCGAGTTCTACTTCCGACTACTCACACCTTTCGCGAGAAACTCCTTCTCTAGAAAGGATCCATTCTTGGCAACAAAAACCTTGCCCTCGGATCTGTGATAGAAGGAATACCCAATAGTTTCCTTAGGGTATCCTATGAAGACGCATTTTTCCGCTTTGGGTTTGAGTTTATCCGGTTGAAGTTTCTTCACATAAACATCGCATCCCCAAACTTTAAGAAATGACAGCTTAGGTTTGTTTCCAAACCACAATTCATACGGTGTCTTTTCAACGGATTTAGATGGTGCCCGATTTAAAGTGAATGCAGCAGTTTCTAGTGCATAACCCCAAAATGACAACGGCAAGTCCGTCAGAGACATCATAGATCGAACCATATCTAATAAAGAACGATTACGACGTTCCGACACACCATTTCGCTGTGGTGTTCCGGCAGGTGTGAGTTGTGAAACAATTCCACACTCTTTCATGTGAGTGCTAAACTCGCAACTTAGATACTCACCTCCACGGTCGGACCGTAGAAATTTGATCTTTCTATTACGATGATTTTCCACTTCATTCTGAAATTCCTTGAACTTTTCAAAGGTTTCAGACCTGTGTTTCATCAAGTAGATATAACCGTATCTACTCAAATCATCTGTGAAAGTAACAAAATAACGATATCCACCTCGCGCCGACACACTCATTGGACCACATACATCAAAATGTATGATTTCCAATAAATCTGTCGCCCGTTCCATTGAACCGGAAAACGGCGTTCTAGTCATCTTGCCCATAAGACATGGCTCACATGTATCAAATGATTCATAATCAAGTGATTCCAAAAGTCCATCCGAATGGAGCTTCTTCATGCGTTTAACGCCAATATGACCTAGACGGCAATGCACATATATATGCGGATATATCATCATTTAGTTTAATCCTTTTAGCATCAACATTATGAATATGTGTAACATTATTATCGAGATCTAAAAGAAATAAACCATTCATCATCGGTGCATGAACATAAAAGATTTCATTCATATAAATGGAACAACCATTGTTCTCGGATTTAAATGAATAACCACTTTGCATCAAACACGATCCAGATACAATGTTCATGCTTAGTGCAGGCACCAGATAACAATTATTCAAGTTTATAACTAATCCCGACGGCAAGTGGAGAGGCAGCGTTCTGACGGCGATCACATCAACGCTTGATCCATTGCCGACACGCATCTTGACCTCACCCCTTGCTAGCGGTCGCTTGTTCCGCAGCCCCTGATTCGAGTTACAAATATTAGCAACTGAACCGGTATCAAATACCCGGTGCTATCATGCGAGCACTAGTCAAGTACACATCAATAACATGTATATCATATATATACCTTTGTTTGCCTTGCCGGCTTTCTTGTTCCGCCAAATACTTGGGGCGATGCGCTTAGTGGCGATCCCCTTACAATAGCAGACTTCGGTATCGGACTTAGGTCCAACTCGGGTTTCTTTTCGAGCACGGCAACAGGTTTTCCGCCTTACTTCCCTTCCGCTTTTCCCTTCTTGTCTTTCTTGAAACCAGTGTTCCTACTGATCATCAACACTTGATGTTCCTTTTGATCTCCACTTCGCAGTTTTAAGCATTGAAAGCTGGGGAGAGACTTCTTCATGCCTTGCATATTATAGTTCATCACGGAGCTCTTATAGCTAGGTGGCGAGACGCAGAACGATG
Source organism: Avena insularis (assembly GCA_023614405.1). Classification (NCBI taxonomy): domain Eukaryota; kingdom Viridiplantae; phylum Streptophyta; class Magnoliopsida; order Poales; family Poaceae; genus Avena; species Avena insularis. The sequence goes on along the minus strand of CM042697.1, from coordinate 460,696,265 downwards.
GATGCCTAAGTCAATGGGAATCGATATTCCCAAGGACACAAGCTTATCGGCGTAACCCGACATCTTGAGTACATGCTCACTAACGGAGTTGTGCTCTTCCATCATGCAGCTAAAGAACTTTTCTGAAGCGTTGTAGCTCTCTATAGCAGCATGTGTGTCGAAAATCATTTTCAACTCACCCATTGTATCAAATGCATTGCCATTTTCGAATCTCTTTCGAAGTTCCGGCTCTAGCCCATACAATATGCCGCAATGAACTAAGTTGTGGTCCTCCTGACGAGTCTGATAGACATTCTTCTCCTCGTCAGGGGCATCATCTAAAGGTGGGGGGCCTAACGGCGCTTCTAGCACATATTGCTTTTGTGCAGCAGAGAGGAGAATCCTCAAATTCATGGCCCATTCGGTAAAGTTGCTACCGTTCGTTGCTAGTTTCTCTTTCTCCATGAACACATTGAAATTAAAAGTAGGTGGTGCCATCTACAACAGAATTTGTAAAGTTTAGACTAAGTGTATGATAGATTGAGTTCAACTAATCCATATTACGAATGAACTCCCACTCAAAAACGACATCCCTCGTGCCTTTTTGGTGATTACATGAACCAAATCCACTATACCAAGTCCGATCATCACGTGAGTCGGTGTAGCTTCAAAGGCGAGCATCAAATGGGCATCATATCAACTATATGACTCATGCTTAACCTTTCGGTCCGTGTTCCGAGGCCATGTCTGTACATGCTAGGCTCGCCAAGTTAGAACCTTAGTATTCGCGTGTGTAACTTTTTTACACCCGAAATATGGTCATGGATCCAATAACACCCGATCATCACGTGATGACTTGGAGCGACGAAAACATAATCGGTGCATACTAAAGGAAGAACACATTCTTATCTTGATATTTAAATGAGGGATCATCTTATTATGTTAACAAAGCGCTAAACAAGCAATATAAGATGCAATCAAACATCACATGTTTATTAGTGAAATAATATGGTTCCCGCATATGATCTCTATCATGTGCACCGTGGTATGATCACTATCATACCTATATGTGTAAGTCCAAGGTCTATGGAGATTACACGTTATGTATGTTGTAAGAATATCATCTCATACTTCTACTTACAACATCACCATATCAAAACACTAGCCCAGCAACAATCTAAACTAGACGCATCTAATTTATCCATTGCAAGTTTTACGTGGCTTAGGGATTTCGAGATAGAACCGTTCTTACCTACGAACATGAACCACAACGAGGATAACCAAATTGTTGACAACTCGCTTGCAAAATAGATATTGACTATAGTAGGAGAGATGACACCATTAGCCACTTATGCAAACTAGTTGCATGTCAAGCGTGGAACAGGTCTCATGTGCGAGGACATGTAAAGTTTGTCCGGGCCGCTTCATCCCACTATGCCACCAATATCCAAAATTACAACAAAGGAGCAACAACATGATCATCATCGCCCACATACTCATATGTGTACTAACCGTGTAAAGTATCTACGCATAGATCCTGCTCTGATACCACTGTAGGGTTCGCAGCATAGAAAACAAAAAATTTCCTACGATGGGAACTATGTACCAAGATCTATTTACTAGATACAAACAACGGGTGGATGTATATCCGTAGAGAACATACCTTTGAAGACCGATAAAGCTTAATGAGTTTAACTCGTGGTTGATGTAGATGATCCCTTGCCGATCTCAAGATCGAGAGGAAGTCCTAGTCAAGAAGCAGCGGCAAGATCCGTGCTCGCACACACGTACAAGACACCGGGCAACCTCCGCCTCCTCGCTCCAGCTATGCAGCGGAAGAACAACCCTTTCTTGCCGAATAGCCACCGGGAACATGTATCTCGCTAGTCCGAGACCATGGGGGATAAATTCTAGAGGGGGAGAGAGATCCTTCACGAGGAGGTGTGAGACAAGAGGAGGGGCTCCTTTATAGGAGGAGGGGAACCCCAAGGGGTGGTGCACATGGGGCTGCCCTGCCCTCCTCTTCATGTGGGTGGACACTCCACTCACAAAATTCCTTTAAATTCCCTCCACTCAAAAGTCCACTCAAATTCCCATTAAATTTCCACCAAATTTAATGCAAACTCTCATTAAATAAAACTCTTTTATTTTATTCAGAATTTTGTCAATTACTTGAATGACAAACATTCACAAATAACCCCTTGCTAGAATTCCATTTCACATGTATAACCGCTTTATGCAATTTCACCCGAAAACCCGTTTCGGTATCTAGTGAAATAAATTCCTGCGCTTGTTTATTCTTTCGGCATGAAACATTTGCTCCAACTGGATGCCAGTGTCCCTTAAGTGTGTCACCCTACGGTTCGCGAATAAAGCGGACATGATCGAGACCCTTCTCCGATCAATAATCGAAGCGGACACGGAGATCCATATCGACTCCCACACACATTCAACGATGACTTTTCCTGTGATTGTCGGAACCTTTTACGCTTGTATCTTAATCCCTTTGTTTCACGATATATTACATGTCAGAGATTCGATCATCGGTATCTCCATACCTAGTTTGATCGCGTTACTGACATGCACTCTTTTCTCGTTCCCGTGATATAACATTCTAGTGATCAAATCACTTGCTTGCAAGCTAACCAATGTGATATCACCGAGAGGGCCCATATATCTATCCGTCATCGGGATGAACAAATTCCACTCTTGATCCATGATTCTCAACATAACACTTTAGTAGTTCTGAAGCCATCTTTATAATCACCCAGTTACGAAGTGACGTTTGATGTCAACAAGAAACTCTTCCAGTGTTAGTGATTGACATGATCTCATGGTCTAAGGATTAGGACTACTTCGTAGTTTGTTTATAGCAATATAAACTCAATGACGTTGATCGTAATGCTATACTTCGGATGAATGTTCATCACACCATTACACTAATGTTGTGATCTCGTTATTAACAACATCCAATGTCTATGATCAGGAAACCTTGATCATCTTGTTAAACAACGAACTAGTTTATGAGAGAGGCATAACTAGGAACTTTCTGTTTGTTTATTAAACACACATGTATTAACGTTTCCATATTAATACAATTATAGCATGCAAAATAAACATCTATCATATACTTGGAATACACATAATAAACATTTTATTATTGCCTCTCAGGGCATATTCCTTTTAATAAGGTACTTAATAGCAGCATGATTAGTATGAATAGTAACCTTTGAATTAACAATATAGGGTCTAAACTTATCATAGACAAAGATTACAACTAAGAACTCCTTTTTAGTAGTATCATAATTCTTTTGAGCAGCATCTAGAGTCTTTCTAGCATAATGAATAACATTCAACTCATTATCAACACGTTGTCCTAGGACAGCACCCACAACAAAATCACTAGCATCACACATAATTTCAAAAGGTAAACTCCAATCAGGTGGTTGAACAATAGGAGCAGTAGTCAAAGCTTTCTTCACAGTTTCAAAAGCTTCCTTACAATCATCATCAAAAACAAAAGGTACATCTTTTTTAAGAAGATTGGTAAGGGGCTTTGAAATTTTGGAAAATTTTGGAGAAATCCTTACAATCACCTCCTATAGAAACCAGCATGACCAAGGATACTACGAATACCTTTTATATCCCTAGGGCAAGGCATCTTCTTAATTGCTTCAATTTTGGCTCTGTCAACTTTAATGCCTCTTTCAGAAATTTTGTGTCCAAGAACAATCCCTTCATTAACCATGAAATGGCATTTCTCCCAATTAAGAACAAGGTTGGTTTCTTCACATCTGTGTAAAACTTTATCAAGGTTGTGCAAACAGTTATCAAAAGAAGTTCCATAGACAAAGAAATCATCCATGAAAACCTCCACAATTTCTTCATAAAAACCATGAAAAATAGCAGACATACATCTCTAAAAGGTAGCAGGAGCATTACATAAACCAAAAGGCATACGCCTATAAGCATAAGTGACATAAGGACAAGTGGAAGTGGTTTTCTCTTGGTCTTGAGCTTTTACAGCGATTTGAGAAAACCCAGAATAACCATCAAGAAAGCAAAAGTGAGTCTTTTTAGACAACCTTTCTAGCATTTGATCAATAAAGGGCAAAGGATAATGATCTTTCTTAGTAACTTTATTAACCTTTCTAAAATTAATGCACATCCTATACCCAACCACTACTCTTTGGGATATAAGTTCATTATTTTCATTAGGCACAACAATAATTCCCCCTTTATTTGGAACACAATGAACGGGGCTAACCCATTGGCTATCAGCAATAGGGTAAATAATACCAGCTTCAAGGAGTTTTAATACCTCATTTCTTACCACATCCTTCATCTTAGGATTTAGGCGGTGTTGGTGCTCAATAACTGGTTTTGTATTAGGTTCTATATTAATGGGATGCTGACATATAGTGGGAGAAATTCTTTTTAAATCATCAAGAGTATAGCCCATAGCTCCTTGGTGTTTCTTCAGTATTTCCAATAACCTTTCTTCTTCCTTTCCTGAAAGTTTAGAACTAATAATAACAGGATATACTTTCTTATCATCAAGATAAGCATATTTAAGATCATCAGGTAACGGTTTTAATTCGAAAACAGGGTCCCGTTTAGGTGGTAGTGTGGTACCCAAATCTTCCACAGGTAGATTATGCTTAAGTAACTCAGGCTGACGAAGGAAAACCTCGTCAATCTCATTTCTTTCCTTCATGAAGACATCGCTTTGATGATCTTCCATGAACTGCTGCAAGGCATTGTTAGGAGCAAGAGAAATAGCAGAAAGTTATTCAACCCTGAAATCCTCATTAGGCAGTTCATTTTCATAAGGAGTTTTAGCAAATTTGGAAAAAATAAACTCATAAGACTCTCCATCAAACTTAGTCAAAACTTCTCCTTCCTACAATCTATGATAGCCCCACAAGTATTCAAGAAGGGTCTACCAAAGATAATAGGATAGGTTTTACTAGCTTCTTTACCAAGTACTAGAAAACCAGCAGGATATTTAATCTTAACACAAAGAACCTCCACATCTCTTACAATGCCAATGGGACAAACTTTCTCTCTATTAGCAAGGTGAATAACCACATCAATGTCCTCAAGCTCACAAGGACCAATTTCATGCATAATCTCCCTATAAAGCTCATAAGGAATAACACTAGAACTAGCACCAATATCCCATAAACCATAATAGCAATGATCACCAATTCTAACAGAAGCACAGGGACACTAGCTTTTCTAGCTTTTTTAGGATGAGAGACAATATTAGAAGCATCTTCACAGAAGACAATGTGCTCATCCTCTATATTTCTAGTGACAAGATCTTTCACAATAGCTACCATAGGTTCAATATTTGTTTGCTCGTCGGGTTCCACAGTTTTCTTTGTACTTTTGCTAACCACATTAGCAATGATAGAATGTTCCGTTACCTTAGTAGGCAAAGGGATTTTCTCAACATAAGGCTCAGGCAGAATAAGATCAACAGTACAAACTTGTCCCACTCTTTTTTTGGAATTTCAATATAAGAGGCAAAATCCTTAAAACATTTTGCAAGAACTTGAGGATCAAGACCATACAAATTACTAATGTCACGGAAGTACTCAATTCCCATGAAAGATTTAATGCATTCATAATCATAGTTTATACCTGGCTTTCTTTCTTTGTCATTCTCCCAAGCTTCACTGTTCTCTTGAATATGGTCTAGGAGATCCCATTTAGCTTCTTCCTTCATATGTGTGAATGATCCAGCACAACAAGCATCTAGTAAATCTTTATCATGAAGAGAAAGCCTAGAATAAAAGTTATTGATAATAATATTGTTAGGGAGTTCATGAATAGGACATTTAAGCATTAGTAACTTCAGTATCCCCAAGCTTGAGCTGTACTCTCTCCATCATGAGGCCAAAAGTTATATATCAGATTCCTATCCTTATAAATTTCACTGGGAGGATAGAATTTAGAATAAAAGAGAGGTACTATTTCCTCCCATTCCATGGATTGCCCATTCTTCAGCAGCTTATACCATTCTTCAGCTCTCCCTTTCAAGGATATAGAGAGTAACTTTTTCTTCACCTGTTTAGTTGTGATACCTTCACACTTAAACAACCCGCATAATTCATGGATAAAAAGCAAATGGTCACCAGGGTGGACAGTTCCATCCCTAAATAATAATTATCCATAACATGATCAACAATACTTGTAGGTATCTTAAAAGGATTTATCTCAACAGGTGATGGTTCATCTACCCTAACAATAGTAGTTTTCCCAAATAGAAAACAAAGTGGGTTATCCATATTGGAAACAAAGTAACAAACAGAAATAAAAGCAATACCCACAGTAGAAGTTTCCTTTACCAGTTCCACTCTTCAATAGCGCTTCACTCCCCGGCAACGGTGCCAGAAAATAGTCTTGATGACCCACATGTATAGGGGGTGTATCGTAGTACTTTCGATAAATAGGAGTGTCGATCACAACGAGGAGCAGAAGGTGTTGACTAGTGGTATGAAGCAGGAACTCTCTATAAATACTTAGCAAACATATTTTTAGGGGTTTTCTGATAAAGCAAAGAAACAAGCTGCAAGTAATAAATACAACAAACAAATGCAGCAAGTGGTACAATCCTTTCTTAGCAAAGGACAAGCCGGTGGAAATACTTATAAGGACCAAACGTTCTCGAGGACACATGGGAATTCTGTCAAGTGCTTTCGCTTCAAATAGCTGAGTACCCTTCTTTGGTGTTGTAAGTGTTGTGTGGGTGAACATGTGCTAATGTACCGACCTTACTTGGACTAATACATACTTGTGATTAAACCCTGGTACGCCCAATTTGCATCACCATTCTATATCATAATCTACCTCTATTCATTGATATATGTCTTATTATGAGGTATTACTTATGGCTTTTCATATGTTTATGCATGTTGGATGATTCTTTAAGGATGAACTACAGGAGTCTGGATTTTGATGGAAAAGAAGGCGTTTCGGTGCAATTTCGCGAAAATCAGAAAAATACCAGAAAAATATGGGAAAATATTATTTTTCTAGAAGATTGAGGAAGCCAGAAGGAGGAGCGAAGACGGCCCGTAGGGGGCCCCCACCCCCTAGGCGCGGGCCCCCTAGGCTACGCCTAGGGAAGGTGTGGCCCACCTGCTCGGCTCCCGACTCCGCCCCTTCGCCTATATCTTCCCTACTAAACCCTAAGGCTAGGGGAGCGACCACAGATAGATTTCCGCCACCTCTGGGGGGCGGAAACACAGAGAGAGAAATATCTCTCCGACAAACAGATTTCTGCCGGGGAATTCCTTCCCGGAGAGGGGAGATGATCGCCGTCAATACCATCATCAAGCTAGGCTTCATCGGGATCGTCATCACCATCATCCACACCATCATCTCCACCAACACGATCATCATCACTCCATTCCGCTGTAACAATTGTGTTGGATATTGCTTAGTTCATTAGGGGAAACTTTCCCGGTGTTGATTACTATTGTAGTTGATGCTTGTGAGTGGAACCATTGGATTATTGTCTATGTTCAGATTGTTATCCATTAACATATCATCTTTGATCTTGATCCATATGATGTCTCGTGAGTAGTTCGTTTAGTTCTTGAGGACATGAGAGAAGTCATGTTGTTAGTAGTGAATCTGTGTTGAGTTATTATTCAATGGTTTAGTATTTAAGTTGTGGTGCTATTCTTCTAATGGTGTCATGTGAACGTCGACTACATGACACTTCACCATTTATGGGCCTAGGGGAGTACATTGTGTATTTGTCTACTAATCGCGGGGTTGCCGGAGTGACAGAAACCTGAACCCCCGTTAGGAGACCTTTGCATAAGGGAGTGTAGGATCTCAGAGTTTAAGGCTGTGGTTAGATTTACATCTTAATTACTTTCCTGTAGTTACGGATGTTTGAGGGGGTTTAAGCACAAGTATGTATTAGTCCAAGTAAGGTCGGTATGTGTAGCACCCGGGTAAAACCACTACAATAAAATTGCTTGTTCTTTTAATTGTGTGTATCATCATAGCATAATCATGCATATTTTTGTATCTTAAAGCATTTTGGTAAAACATATTTTATCTCTACACTACTTCCCTCTTTTATATCTGTCTAATACCTATTTGCAAAAAATATTTTATTTTAAAATAAATAATAAACACGTTTTATAAAACCAGGGGAGGCAGCTCAGCCAGCCGGCCAAGCCATCTACAACCCCAAACCTTAATCAACCCCAACCCCACTTTTTCCTCCCAGCCGCCGCCTCACTCAACTCATGCACGCACCGTTCTACACAACACCACACCCACACTACCTCTCCCCACACCCCACCCCGACAAACCGTCTGCCCTTGGGTCCCACCTGCCGCGTCGCACCCACCAACCCCGCAACGCTCCTTCATCCCGTTCCCCGGACCGTGCTTCAGTGACTTCATGCTTCCAAGTCTCACCGTAACTTGGTGTCAACATCCACCATTCATTTCTGATCCAATGTACAAGATTGAACCAAATTTTGAACAAAATAATTAAAACTACTCAGAAAATTTTGAAAAGATTCTAGTAAATCATGAATGTTTCGATTTGTACTCTGATGAAATTTCATTTCATTTGGATCACGGAGTTGTGATTAAATGGGTTCTTAGTTTAAACTAGTGCATAAAAACGTAAAAAACTATTTAATCACAAACCAGTTATCCTAATGGGATGAAACATTCACATATTATAAAACGAGGCATTTATAGTTTACTGGATTTTTTTCAAAATTTTCTAAATAGTTTTAGGTTTTTAGTTCAAAAACTAAGACAATCTAGTACGTTGGATCTGAGATAACTGGTAGATATTGGCACCAAGTCACAGCGAGACTTGGAAACACCAAGTCACCGAAGCTCCGTCCCCGTTCCCCTATCTGACGCGCCCTCCTCCTCTCCTCTGCATCCTGCCGCTCGATGCGAACCGCCGTCGGCTTCTTCCCTCGAACCCCCTTCGTCGCCTTGTCCCAGCAGCGCTGCCAGGCCGCCTGCATCGTCACCCTCTCCTCCCTGCGATCCCGCCACCCTCTCCGTCCGCCGCCACCAGCACGTGGTCGTTCCACTCCTCGCCGCCGTCTCCCCACCCTGCAAACACCACCGCTCGCGTGGCCGTGCTCCCCGCCTTCCAGCCTGCATCGTCGACCTCGGCCCAGCCCCGCACAGGCTCGCCAGTGCGCGACCTCCTCTACACGCCCGCTGCTACGCCGTCCGGTCCATTCCTCTTCCCTGCGAGCTCGCGCCCCGATCCCTGTCCTCGTCTCCTCCGCCCTTTGGTCACCACCGCCGCCGGGATGACCTCTGCCTTCCCAAGTTTGCTCTGCCTGCTGCCGTTTTGAGTGGAACATGTCGTGTTGGTGCTGTTCAAGTGACTTTTGGCTGCCCAACTCAGAGCCCATGTGCACGCGGTGTTTTCGGTGTGGTGATTTTGGAGTCCACATCGACTAACTTCGCTCCGATGCTAAAGATGACCCGAGGAACCGAACAGTGTCAAGATCTCCAATACCACGGCCGTGGCCATTCGTAGTTGGTGGGACGACACTAAAGTTTCTCGATGACAAACAAGATCGACACCGAGTGGACAAGGTAATCTTCCCGGACACCATGACTTCCACGGAATCCGATGGCCGAATCATAAAGCCCCAAATCCGAAGATCCGAAGACCGATCCCGGCGAGACCGAACCCGCGACCGTCGGCGAACCCCAAGATTGTCGAATCCCCATGTGTGACCCTTTTCTCGAAGCCCTTTTTTTATAAATGGTATATATACTTGTGCATATAAATTGACCTGCTTACATACATATTGTGTGGTTTGAGGGCTTTTGCTGATTCACATAATAATTAATATGGAGACCATATGCGGGCTTTCTAGTCTAATATTGGTCCCATTTAAATTTGTGCATCGAATCGGTCACATATTTTGCCTTAATAAGACAACGTTTAAATTGTGGGGTATCTAGACAACATCAACCACCTAATTAATTGTCGGGACCCTGGTTCCGCTTAATATGGTCTATTTGCACCGCATCCCTGCCATGTCATACATCATACATGCATCATGTCCGATTTTCTGTCGTAGTATTAAATAGTGCATCCGGTGTTTGTTTTAGTGTTTCGCTTCTTCACAGATTAGGCCGATGAGTTGATGTGAGTGCCGACCCGATCTTCGGATGAACCTTAGACAATGTTTTCAGGCGAGCATTCTCCCCCTTTCTGCCTATTTTACACTTCTAGTTTTTATTTCCTCCTATTGATCTATTACTATACATGTTGCGATGCTTTAGTTTATATACCCCTATTATATTACTTGCAGCCCCTATATTGCCTTGGACACCTACTATTACCTGTTGTTTGATAGACAGTCGGCCTTGCGAGTCATAGTTTCTTGCTTAGTTGTCGCTTCATGTTGTCGATGTTCCACTTATGTTAGGGGTTGGCATATTCATAAAGGTGGATATGATCGTGGTTTTAATTACAGATGGTTACTTAAATAATAAAAATTGATATAACTAATGAAGAGGCACCAGTGGGTAATAGTTGAGATTTGGTTGTTAACCGCCCACTTGTGTCCACCTAGGACCTGAGTTCTTGACACCTATTCCGAGATTGAGCGCGCTAACCACATGTGGGGTGTGTGGGCACCCCTATCAGCTTACTACCTGATTTTAAAGTAATGTACTGGGGGCCACAAACTAGTTTGACGTTTTCATGCCATGTTATGCCATGTATGCCATGTTTATTATCTGTTGCTCGATGAGCGTTTACTAATGTACTGTTTAGGATGTGGGTCGTTATGTTGAGGATTATACCTATGGCCTCTGATCTCTTGGCCGATCTCGCAACCTCTGGGTCCGTCTTTGGAGCTCGGCCGACTTCATTACGGGTAACTTATTGGGGTGGCCCCCATGTACTTGCTTTGGGTCTGGGAAGCGTCGTGTCCTAGGCCCCGCCGACATACCAATGGAAGTATGTTAATTGATCTGGCAACAAGGGTAGAAGTGTGTGTGGAAACTTTGGTGCACCCCTGTGTTTAATCTTTTGAAAAGCCGTGTCCGCGGTTATGGACGACTTGGAGCACAGTTTCTCGATCATAGACAACTATAACTAAAGTTTACTGTTATAAATTTGACTTGTATCTGATATGACTAGTAAGTTGGATAACCACCATGGAAAGAATGAATAAAACTGCCAACTATGTGAGTTTCCTCGGATTTACTTCCTCGTTTGGTCTCGAGGGGGAAATACCAGGATGGGTATGTTTGGTGGTAGTATTAGGTTGGTTCCGAATTGGTCTTTCTTACCCCTCTCTAATAGCCGACAGTTGTATCGAGTCTCTATAGGCTGTTTAGTGCATGCTGCGTTGCCGCTTTAGTTCACCATACCTATGTAGGCGAGGACTGCTGAATTCTAGTCTCGATGTGTACTGGCCTCAGTACTGACCGCTCTCTTTTTCCTTTTCCCTTTGTCGGCACCCCTTTTGTTTAAGCAGGTTTTGAGATCGACATCGTTAGCAGGGTTACCCTTCTGGCTTGGCCTGGGCAGGGTTATGGACGCCATTGGTAATTCTTCAGGGCTCTTAGCCCCATTTGCATCTTGTCCGTAGTCGGATGTTGTATCATTTTCAAGGTGTTTTGGATCTTTGTATTGTATATATGTATTCTCGACTCATGGAGTCATTGTTGTATATATCTGTTATGTGGGTTCCATCGTGGACTAATGTGTAATGATATTACTTCATTTTCCACCCGCACAAAAGTGCCTGGTGGGCGCCTTTGAATCGTTTCTATGAGGGTTTGGCGGGAATCGCTAAGACTTGCATAGGGCCGATCCGAGGGTGTTACAGTATGTTAGCATAGGTTCACCCACACAACACTTACAACACCAGAGAAGAGTACTCAATTATTTGAAGCAAAAGCACTTGACAGAATTTCATGTGTCCTCGAGAACGTTTGGAACTTATAACACCGGCTTGTCCTTTGCTAAAAAATGATTGGGCCACTTGCTCCGTTTGTTTGTTGTCTTTATTACTTTCTCTTTGTTTTGTTGCCTTATGAGAAAACTACTAAAAATCCGTTTGCTAAGTATTCACAGGGAGTTCCTGCTCCATACCACTGTTCAGCACCTTCTGCTCCTCGTTGGGATCGACACTCTTATTTATCGAAAGTACTACGATACACCCCCTATACTTGTGGGCCATCAAGACTATTCTTGGGCGCCATTGCCGAGGAGTGAAGAGCTATTGAAGAGTGGAACTGGTAAAGGAAGCTTCTACTGTGAGTATTGTTTTTGTTTCTGTTTGTTGCTTTGTTTCCAATATGGATAACCCACTTGGTTTTCTGTTTGGGAAAACTACTACCACTGCTAGGGTAGTAGATGAACCACCACCTATTGAGATAGATCCTTTTAAGATACCTACAAGTATTGTTGATCGTGTTATGGATAATTATTATTTAGGGGATGGAACTGTCCATCCTGGTGATCATTTGCTTTTTATCCATGAATTATGCGGGTTGTTTAAGTGTGCAGGTATCACAACTGAACAGGTGAAGAATAAGTTACTCTCCATATCCTTGAAAGGGAGAGCTGAAGAATGGTATAAGCTACTGAAGAATGGACAATCCATGGAATGGGAAGAGATGTCATCTCTCTTTTACTCTAAATTTTATCCTCCCAGTGAAATTCATAAGGATAGAAATCTTATATATAACTTTTGGCCTCTTGATGGAGAGAGTACAGCTCAAGCTTGGGGGAGATTGAAGTTACTAATGCTTAAATGTCCTATTCATGAACTCCCTGACAATATTATTATCAATAACTTATGCTAGGCTTCCTCTTCATGATAAAGATTTACCAGATGCTTCTTGTGCTGGATCATTCACACACATGAAGGAAGAAGATAAATGGGATCTACTAGACCGTATTCAAGAGAACACTGAAGCTTGGGAGAATGACAAAGGAAGAAAGTCAGGTATAAACAATGATTATGAATGCATTAAATCTTTTATGGGAACTGATGTCTTCTGTGATATTAGTAATGAGTTTGGTATTGATTCCCAAAGTATTTCCAACTATTTTAAGGCATTTTCCTCTTACATAGAGATTTCCAAGAAGAAGTGGAATAAGTACCATGCTCCATATAAACATGTTGTTAGTCATGTCCCCGTTAGAAGTACTGAAGTTTGTACTACAAATCATATTATGCCTGAACCTCATGTTGAGAAATTACCTTTCCCAGCTAAGGTAAAGGAGTATTCTATGATTATTAGTGCAAATAACAAAGGTACAATGAAAATTGTGGAGCCTGGTGAGCAAATTAATGATGAACCTGTGGTAGCCATTGTGGAAGACACGATCACTAGAAATATAGAGGATGAGAACATTGTTTTCTATGAAGACGCTTCCAATATTATCTCTCATCCTAGTAAAGCTAGAAAAGCTAGTGTTCCTATGCTTTCTGTTAAAATTGGTGATCATTGCTACTATGGTTTATGTGATATTGGTGCTAGTTCTAGTGCTATTCCTTATGAGCTTTACAGGGAAATTATGCATGTGATTGGTCCTTGTGAGATTGAGGCCATTGATGTGGTTATTCACCTTGCTAATAAGGAAACCATTTTCCCCATAGGAATTGTAAGAGATGTGGAGGTTCTCTATGGTAAGATTAAGTATCCTGCTGATTTTCTAGTGCTTAATTCAGCAGCTAGCAAAACTTGTCCTATCATTTTTGGTAGACCTTTCTTGAACACTTGTGGAGCTATTATTTATTGTAAGAAGGAAAAAATTCTAACTAAGTTTGATGGAGATTCTTATAATTTTAACTTTTCCAAATTTGCTAAAGCTCCTTGTGAAAATAGTTTGCCTAATAAAGATTTCGGGATGGAACAACTTTCTTCTATTGATCCAGCCTATGACCTTGGACCTCTTTTTGGTGACTGTAAGTATGCTCACTCTGATGATAAAGTTGTTACTAGTGACAGTTCTATTGTCAACTTTATTCAAAGTGCTACTGAAAGTTATTTTGAGAGAGGGAAACATGGTTTTATGCATCTCAATGATGTTAAGTTTCCCCGTTTTATGTTGAAAGATTTAAAGTTGCATTTGTTTTGTCTCCCTATGCTAGTGGATTTTTGTTTCAACAATTCATTTTCTCATGCTACTCCCATGCATAGGAAGTGGGTTAGACTCAAATGTGTTGGTTATTTGCTTCTTGATGCTCTCTTTCACTTCAAATATATATCCCCTTTGTGAGCATCTTTGAAAGTTTCAAGCCTAACTTAAAGGCATTAAAGAAAAGTACTTGTTGGGAGATAACCCAAGAGTTTTGTTGAGTCTTGGTATTTATTACCTCATTAATAACCGCTCCTTATCCTTTTTTTTGGTTTTTGTGTCAAGTTCAACTACTTTTGTGAAGTAGAGGAGTTGGGAAAAGTGGCTGTCCTGGGACAGATTTTTGTGCTACATTGTAAAAATTCGTGAGGAAGCTCAGTACTACGAATGGAGCTGCATTTTTTTGCTTGTTCTCCAAGTTGTTACCCAACTTTCATTAGTTCTGCACTTTTTGATTTGAGCAACAGAAGGTTTTCGAAAAAATCAAACTTTACTTGCTGGTCTGTTTTGACAGATTTCTGCTATCATTTGCATTTGCCTCTTACAGAAGCTTTGTTTTGATGGGTTTTCAGTTGAAGTGTGTACCCAAAGGTTTATTGTTTTTTCTTATACTAATGTTGACATTGAGGCTTGTGTGAGACCTTGTAGGAGAAGAAATTCCAGGGGAAGGAGAAAAGGAGTCTGCAGAGTTCGTCTTTGAATAAGTAAAAGTGGTGAAAACAGAAGGTTCGTGAAAATCCAATCTTTATATATTTTTGATGTTTTTAATACATAACGAAGATTACGAGACGGAACAGAGGAGGAACCGGAGTTCGGGGTGGACAAACCCACCCTAGGCGCGGGCCCTGGATGGGGTGTGCCACCCTCGAACTCCCTCTCCGCCTTGTTTCCGTGTCAGTACCTTCCTTATGCTTTGAAACTTTGTAATATATAACCCCCCGGATCCCCCGAGGTTCGTGCATCGTGTTCTTGTCGTGTTTTCATTTCGATTTGTTTCTATCAGGAAATCTTCTCAAGTTTAGAGCACCATGGTCTCCACCAACAACAAAGGCAAGAAGCCCGTGGAGGAGATAAAGTTGGAAGAACAAGCCGCCGCACGGACAAGGGCAAGGAAACCTACTTTTATAGGAGAAATTAACACTGGGGATGCTTTTTCTTGTAACATGCAGGGAATCATAGCCTTTGGTTCAGACTTCAGATACTGCCCCGAGGCAGCGGAAGCCCTTCGAACCACTGACGAGTTTTGTGATAAGTACTGAGCTTTGAGGGTGAAGGTAGAGATGCTTCAAGAGGAGAATAACACACTCCATAAGATGATGGAGGACTTTCTTACTGATGACAAAAGAACAACACCACCACCGAAGGAGTAATTCACCATCAGGTTTGGCATCCCCTTGGCTTGTTCCAAGCTTGGGGGAGTGACGCAGTATCACCACCATTATCTTCTATCTTTTACCTTTTTAGTGGATTCATATCTTTGGTAGAGAGGTTATCTTATAGTTTGGTTTGCATGTGGAAGTATCTCTCCTTTAGTTGATTATCTATGTATCCCTTGGTGTGAGTGCCTTTATTGAATATTAATGAGAAGTCTCATCTTTTACTTTTTGCACTTCTTATTTTAGTTTGCAATCTCTATTATATGATGGATTTTATTGATCAGTATTGGCATCACTTTGGGAGCATCAAGTAACTCTAAAATTGGTTTTGGCAAACCGAGCTCTGGTTAGTAGCAACAATTTTTAAGGTTTTAAAAAAAGAGAAAAAGCTTACAGGTATTTTTTTATCATTTGTTTTCTTTCTTGTTGGCTCATAAGATTAGTATTCTTTATTTAAGTTCTTTTGTGTTTTCAAGGAAGATTGCATGTTTGGCTTTATTACTTGTATGTTTGCTTGTTTATTTCAACTCTCTTGCTTGCTACCCAGCCTTGCTAGCCAAAAACCTGTTTTCAGAAGGCATACTTCTCATGTTTCCAATCCCTTTGAACCAAACCTATGCCATTTGTGTCCACTATATCTACCTATTAGCATTGTTGCTATTCCAAGCAAATTCTCAAGCTTCATCTATCTTTCGAGTTAAAAAGTATTTTGTTATGTGAAAACTAGTTAGTAAAGCTCTCACGAACTTGATGGCACACCTTATTTCCTTGCCCCTAATAGACTTGAACCATTGTGAACATCGAAGTTGTATATGCTTGCATCTATACGTTGGAATTAGCAGATCCGTGCTGTCATGGGGAATGTTTTCAACACTGCACGTACTCTGTACACAGTTGATATTGTGCTCTTTTGTCTGTGGATGTCACCGGTGTGAAATAAAAATGTAGTTTGTAAGTCCATGGAGTTTTTATTTTGTGTTAGAGAAACTCCTGGGCCGCTAGCCTAAGCCATCCCTAATCATGGTGGAAACTTGCAGCATCACCATAGTGAGCAATCTGTGAAGCATCCTCAATAAAAAGCTATGCATATAGTAAATAAAAAGATCGCTGAGATGCTTATTGTCTGCTTGCCTTGTCATTTTGGTTATGGGAAAGCTCCTGTACCATGTGCAAGGGGTACCCCGTTGGCGGTTCTAAATGATATGCAAGTACTTACAATGACAAGAACTTACCGGTGACTGAAGTTGAGTAGCATGTGGAGTGACCCTCATATTCAAGGGACATGAGATTGCCAGCTTATATTTCGTCAAGCATATACTCCATCCTTGTTCACTTTAACCTTAATCATCACAAGATGCCTATGATAGGGGCAATGAGGGCTCAAAGCTAGTAAGTACCATAATCTTTTGAAAGCTCTTTATGACTTGTAATCCCTGCTTCCCTCTAAGAGGGGACCTTTCTCCCACTTCCAAGTTGAGTCAGTAAACCTACTTCCTCTCTATGTCTAGCAAGCATTTGAGTTGTTGTGTTTCAAGGATTCATATGGTGATTTATTCAATCATGTTCTTTATATTCCTTGTTTGCACAAAACTCTTATATTGAGTATTACCTTGAAATCCTTCGTTGAAAAACCTTTTTGAGCAAAGAGTGCTCCTGTTTGAAAACCATTACAAAGCTTTATTTGTGAAACTGTTTGCCAGCTGTTCTCTGACTAGGAAAAAGTTTTCCAATTCCAATTATGATTTATCTTTATGCATCTCTATTGTGAATCCTGTACTTGGTGCAAGCTAAGTTATATAATGGTGAGTTGCTTTCTTCTATGAGTTGTGCAATGGTAAATGTGATGCTTCTTGTTCGTATTCTTTTATCAACACTTCACTGCATAAACTTGTGGACATGTTTACTGAGCTCAGTTTTTGCTTGGGGACAAGCGAAGTTCTAATCTTGGGGGAGTTAATACGCCCAATTTGCATCACCATTATATATCATAATCTACCTCTATTCATTAATATATGTCTTATTATGAGGTATTACTTATGGCTTTTCATCTGTTTATGCATGTTGGATGATTCTTGAAGGATGAACTACCGGAGTCTGGATTCTGATGGAAAAGAAGGCGTTTCGGTGCAATTTCACGAAGATCAGAAAAATACCAGAAAAATATGGGAAAATATTATTTTTCTAGAAGATTGAGGAAGCCAGAAGGAGGAGCGAAGAGGGGCCGCAGGGGGCCCATGCCCCCTAGGCGCGGGTCCGCCCCGGGTCGCACCTAGGGCAGGTGTGTCCCACCTGCCCAGCTCCCGACTCCGCCCCTTCGCCTATATATTAACTATGAAACCCTAAGGCTAGAAGAGAGACCACAGATAGATTGTCACCGCCTCTGAGAGGCGGAAAAAAACGAGAGAGAAAGATCTCTCCGGCGGACAGATTTCTGCCGGGGGAATTCCTTCCCGGAGAGGGGAGATCGTCGCCATCAACACCATCATTAATCTAGGATTCATCGGGATCGTCATCACCATCATCCACACCATCATCTCCACCAGCACCATCATCACCACTCCATCACGCTGTAACAATTGTGTTGGATATTGCTTAGTTCATTAGGGGAAACTTTCCCGGTGTTGATTACTATTGTAGTTGATGCTTGTGAGTGGAACCATTAGATTATTGTCTATGCTCAGATTGTTATCCATGACCATATCATCTTTGATCTTGATCCATATGATGTCTCGTGAGTAGTTCATTTAGTTCTTGAGGACATGGGAGAAGTCATGTTGTTAGTAGTGAATCTGTGTTGAGTTATTATTCAATGGTTTAGTATTTAAGTTGTGGTGCTACTCTTCTAGTGGTGTCATGTGAACGTCGACTACATGACATTTCACCATTTATGGGCCTAGGGGAGTGCATTGTGTATTTGGCTACTAATCGCGGGGTTTCCAGAGTGACAGAAACCTGAACCCCCGTTAGGACACCTTTGCACAAGGGAGTGTAGGATCTCAGAGTTTAAGGCTGTGGTTAGATTTATATCTTAATTACTTTCCTGTAGTTACGGATGTTTGCAGGGGGTTTGATGACCCACAAGTATAGGGGGTGTATCACAGTACTTTCGATAAATAGGAGTGTCGATCCCAACGAGGAGCAGAAGGTGGTGAATAGTGGTATGGAGCAGGAACTCCCTGTGAATACTTAGCAAACGGATTTTTAGTGGTTTTCAGATAAGGCAACAAAACAAAGAGCAAGTAATAAAGATAACGAACAAACGGAGCAAGTGTCCCAATCCTTTCTCAGCAAAGGACAAGCTAGTGGAAATACCTATAAGGACCAAACGTTCTCGATGCCGGGCCGGACCTGGGTAGTCCGGACCAAAAATGGCCCAAATCCGGCCGAAAACAGGTCCTTGGGTATGCGACTGGGCCAGTTTTAGCGTTCGGATCGAAATTCGGCATCCAGATCGGCCTCCTGGGTAGGCGAGTGGAGATGCTCTGAGGCTATATGACCAATATGCCTATATGCCTATTTTCATATCCAACTTTCGTTTTTTGATATTTTTTTATTTTTCTTATAATTTTTTGTCATTACATGGTGATTCTCATGATGCTTTTTAGAATAAATTCCAGGAACAATGTATCCTAGAAAAATTAGGAATATTATTATATACACACTGAAACTGTAATGTGATGATGTCGCATCACCTCAAATTGCGTCAACTGAATACTATTACCTCTGTTCTAGGATGTGTTTTAGTAGGTAATTTAGAATACCAAAACATACTATTAGGAACAGAGGTAGTATTATTACATGTGATTTTCTTATCAATTTGTTTGCCTTGTTGATAGCAGTGTACAACGTTTATCCCCTTTGAGATCCATATTTTCCACCACATCGGATACGTTTGGGAGATGGATAAAATCATTTCCTTCAAATCATCTCAATCAAGAAGTGGCAGATTAAGCAGATACCAAGGCATAGCCAAGGAGACATCCTCTGGCTTTGACTCACATGGAGAACTACTGTCACCAAAATCGCAACATAAGGAACCAAATCGAGCACTGACTCATCTTCTGGCCGCACTAGTAGAAAACAGGCCATCCGTTCGCGCCCCCTCAGAGCATTAGTCCCGGTTGCGCCACCAACCGGGACTAATGTTGGCACGCGTCCCGGTTCGAGCGGGCACGGAGCCCGGAGGCATGCGTCCCGGTTGGTAACGGGGCATACGTCCCGGTTGGAGCCAGCAACCGGGACTAAAGGTTTGGCCACAGCCACGTGGCGTGGCACACTCCCGCCCTCTATAAATGCAACGCCCCAGCCTCCTCTGTCTCCACTCTGTTTTTTCTCTTGGTGGAAGGTGTGAGGGGTGTGCTAGTTTTTTCTCCCTATGCATGCATTCAAGGTGTTTGATGAAATGTTTGAGTGAATAATCCCGTTCAATTTCTCATAGAACAAAAATATAGAAGGTGTCCGAGACGCACTTGAGCTTTTTCCTCTTTATTTCCCCCGATCGAGGTTAGCAATCTTATCTTTTCTCTGTCATTGATACAATGCATGTGTCGATGTGAATTGGTCATTTCACTATTTATGATGTCATGTTTTTTTATAAACTTACTTATATGATGTAGATGAACGGTCGGGAATGGATGTACGGTGACCGGCGCGTAGCCGGGTATATGAAAGGCGTGGATAAATTTATCGATGTGGCTACGGCAAACAAAGAGAATGGTTTTATACGTTGTCCATGTGTTCAATGTCGGAACAACAAGGAGTACTCTTCCTCGAAAATCATTCGCGGCCACCTGATTATGAAAGGTTTCATGCCCAACTATAATTGCTGGACCAAGCACGGGGAAAGAGGGGTTATGATGGAAGATGGTGAAGAAGAAGATGATGATAACAACTATCATCATATGTTTCTGAATACGTTGATACTGCAATGGAAGACAATGGAGAGGAAGGAGGTGAAGAACGGGCATCGATGAGCGGCCGATGAACTTGGTAGGGTCATTTCGATGCAAAGCGACTGAAACAAAAATGAGAAGTTGAAGTTAGAGGGCATGTTAGAAGATCACAAGAAATTGTTGTACCCAAATTGTGAAGATGGAAGCACAAAGCTCGGTACCACACTGGAATTGTTATGATGGAAGGCGAGTGTTCTAACTGACTCCTCATTTGAAAAGATGCTGAAAATAATGAAGTCAAGTTTCCAAAACATAAGGAACTTCCGAGAGTACCTCTGAAGCAAAGAAGACTCTGTCCTCTAGGATTAGATGTGCAAAAGATACATGCATGCATTAATGATCGCATCCTCTACCACTGTAAGGAGTATGAGAATTTAGATAAATGCCCGGTATGCAATGCGTTATGGTATAAGATCGACGAGATGACCCTGGTGATGTTGAGGGAGATCCTCCTGGAAGAGGTTCTGCTAAGGTTATGTGGTATGCTCCTATAATACCAAGGTTGAAACGCATGTTCAGAAACAAAGAGCATGCGGTTGTTGCGATGGCACAAAGAAGACCGTAAGAAAGACGGAAGTTGAGACACCTCGCGATGGGTCACAGTGGAGAAAAATCGAGAGAGACTTCCGACTTTGCAGGTGTGACGCAAGGAACTTATGGTTTGGTCTAAGTACGGATGGCATGAATCCTTTTGGGGAGCAGAGCTGCGCCACAAAGACTGGCCCGTGACTCTATGTATCTACAACCTGCCTCCTTGGTTGTGCATGAAGCGTAAGTTCATTATGATGCCATGCTCATCCAAGGCCCGGCAAACCGGCAACGCGACATTGATGTGTACCTTAGGCCATTAGTTGAAGAACTCTTAGTTGTGGGGCAAACCAAGTGTACGTGCGTGGGATAAGAACAAACAGAGCCATTTGATCTAGGGTTGTTATTCAGAACCATCAATGATTGGCCTGCTCTTAGTAACCTTCAGACAGATAAACAAGGGATATAAGGCATGCACACACTGCTTAGATAAGACTGAAGGTACATATTTGCATAAATGCAAGAAGGTTGTGTACTGCGAATCGACGATTTCTTCGACCAATCATCCCGTAAGAAAGAAAGGCAAGCATTTCAAAGGTGAGGCAGATCACCGGAAGAAGCCTGAACTCCCTGCTGGTGATGATGTATTTGGTATGGTCAAGGACATAGAAGTAATCTTTGGAAAGGGTCCCGGCGGTCAATCAGTTCCGAACGATGTCGCTACAGGACACACACCCATGTGGAAGAAGAAATCTATATTTTGGGAGCTGCCATATTGGAAAGTCCTGCATGTCCGCTCTTCAATCGACGTGATGCACGTGATGAAGAATCTTTGCGTGAACCTGCTAGGATTCCTAGGCGTGTATGGGAAGACAAAAGATACACCAGAAGCACGGGAGGACCAACAAATTATGAAAGACCCAAAGAACATGCATACATATAACAAGACGGATAAAGGGCGTCACTTAAGTCGTGCCAGCTATGCTCTTACCAAAGCAGAGAAGGGAATCTTTTTTGAAGTCCTTTACAGTATCAAGGTGTCGTCGGGCTTCTCATCTAATATAAAGGGGATAATAAATATGGTAGAGAAAAAGTTCCAAAATCTGATGTCTCATGACTGTCACGTGATTATGACACAGTTGCTTCCGATTGCATTGAGGGGGCTTCTACCGGAAAATGTTCGAGTACCCATTGTGAAGCTGTGTGCATTCCTCAATGCAATATCTCAGAAGGTAATCAATCCATATATTCTGCCAAGGTTACAAAAGGATTTGGTACAATGTCTTGTTAGTTTTGAATTGGTGTTCCCACCATCCTTCTTCAATATTATGACGCATCTCCTGGTTCACCTAGTGGAAGAGATTGCCATTCTCGGTCCGGTATTTCTGCACAATATGTTCCCCTTTGAGAGGTTCATGAGAGTCTTAAAGAAATATGTTCATAACTGTGCTAGACCAGAAGGAAGCATCTCCAAGGGATATGGAACAGAGGAGGTCATTGAGTTTTGTGTTGACTTTATTCCTGACCTTAAGCCGATTGGTGTTTTTGACTCGCGGCATGAGGGAAGACTAAGTGGAAAAGGCACGCTGGGAAAGAAAGCAATGATATGTAGGGACGGGGATTCTTTCACTAAAGCACACTACACAGTTCTACATAATTCCACCTTGGCAGCTCCGTATATTGAGGAACACAAGAATATTGTACGCTCCAAAAACCCGGGGAAGCCTGAATCATGGATTACAGATGAACACATGAAGTCTTTCGGTGGTTGGATGCTGACACATCTCTTAAATGACACCACTATTGGAGATCAGCTATACTTGTTGGCCGCGTCACCATCTTCTACTGTATTGAATTTCCAAGGGTACAAAATAAATGGGAATACATTCTACACGATCGCCCAAGATAAAAAGAGCACCAACCAAAATAGTGGTGTCCGCTTTGATGCAATAGACGAGAATGGATAAAAGGACACATATTATGGTTACATAGAGGAGATATGGGAACTAGACTATGGAGTCTCTTTTAAGGTCCCTTTGTTTCGCTGCAAATGGGTCAACCTGAATGGGGAAGGGGTAAAGATAGACCAGTTGTACGGAATGACAACAGTGGATCTCAACAATCTTGGTTATAGAGATGAACCATTCATCCTAGCCAATGATGTGTCTCAGGTTTTCTATGTGAAGGACATGTCCTCCGCATCAAAAAAAGAAAAAATATGCAAACGAATACATCATATGATGAGCCAAAGCGTCACATAGTTCTTTTCAGGAAAAGAAACATCATGGGAATCGAGGACAAGATGTACATGTCAAGATTATAATAAGTTTGATGAAATTCCGTCCTTCACAGTGAAAACTGACCCAAGCATTCCGTTAAGTAAAGAAGATGCTCCATGATTACGTCTGAAGCGATCATAAGGAAGGACATGTGCCAAGAAGATCATGCTCATATTATGTAACTCTAGTCCATGTCTTTCACGGTTTGTGGCTTGACTGAAGGATATCTTTCGCGGTTTGTGGCCTTTAGTCCCAGTTTTGTAGTCTCAGTTTTTAATATTAATAAATGTCTTGAGTGTTAGTCCCGTTTTGTGACTGGACCGGGACTATGAAGAAGTTGTCCCGATTCGTACTTACCATTAAGATCTGATCTCCAAACGCCTAGTCACATATTAGGAGTGCCTCTATGACCGATTTCTTGGAGATGCGGAGATGGGATCCGCGGCATCTCCTGGCCAGCCGTGGTGTCTCTGCCTCGAAACCATCTTGCAGCTTGTAACTCTAACTAGATCAATACGCCTGTAGCTAACTAATTTCACATATTAGGAGTGCCTCTATGACCATTTCTCGGAGATGCCGGAGGATCTGGGCTCCGCGGCATCCTCAAACTGGCCGTAGTGGTGTCCTCGCTCGAAAACCATCTTGCAGCTTGTAACTTCTCTAACTAGATCAATACGCCTCAGAGCTAACTAATTTCACATATTAGGGAGTGCCTCTATGACCAGTTTCTCGGAGATGCCGGAGGACTGGGCTCCGTCGGCATCTCCCTGAAACTGGCCGTAGTGGTGTCCCTGCTCTTGAAAACCATATTGGAGATGCCTCAAACTGGTTGGAGGACTGGACTCTCAAGGATGCCTATTTATAGTACAAACAGCTCGGCATAGTGTCGACACTTACAAAATAATATCGACACTCACCCCTATCATTAGTGCTGACTCGTGTTTTGTCCCGGTTGGTGTCTCCAACCGGGACTACAGGTTGATCTTTAGTCCCGGTTGGTGACACCATCCGGGACAAGGTACACGTCGCACGACATAATGTCGACACTCACCCCTATCATTAGTGCTGCCTGGCCCAGCCTGCCGAAATCATCCATCCCGGGTAAAAAGGACAAATGTTCGCGAATCGTGAAGTGGGTCCGGTTTGTACTACAGAGATCCAATGCAAGTTCTAAGGATGCTCGTCCCCTATCTTCATGCACACCGGTTCGACCATAGTTAGAAATTCAGATAATTCAAAACGGGCATAATAAATTCAAAAAAATCCGAACAATGAAAATCCTTCGCGTGGTGTCATTATGTTACATAGTTGAAAGGAAAAATACCATACTTGGTATATTGATCATGTTTCGAAAAAACCTTCACAAATTGACCTATCATGTTCGAGGTTTCATGGCTTTCGGTCCAAATGACCGATGTTATGTGCTGAATCACGACATAGTTTGTGATGTTGTGCCCATATTATGCATGTGTGTGGATATTGGTATGGAGAACAATGTTGCAGGACGAAGTTTTCCTTTTTGTCGCACCGAAAAGCCCTTTTCCATTTTCCGAGCGCAAAAAACGGGTCGTTTTGTGAAGTAACCACCAAAATGCCGTTTCAGAATGCTACCGTCCCATTTTCCTAAAATACTAGACCACCTTACATGGACTATCTCCCAACCGGGACATCTCAAACCTTTTCGTCCATCCCGGGTAAAAAGGACAAATGTCTGCTGAATCGGTAGGAAGTGGGTCCGGTTTGTACTACAGGTACATGATCTATCGCCCGTGATTTTTTGAAAAAATCATTTTTAGACTCGCAATATGTGGTTTCTTCGGAGATCCAATGCAAGTTCTAACGATGCTCGTCCCCTATCTTTATGCACACCGGTTCGACCATAGTTAGAAATTCAGATAATTCAAAACGGGCATAATAAATTCAAAAAATCAGAACAATGAAAATCCTTCGCGTGGTGTCATATTATGTTACATAGTTGAAAGGAAAAATACCAGACTTGGTATATTGATCATGTTTCGAAAAAACCTTCACAAAATGACCTATCATGTTCGAAGTTTCATGGCTTTCGGTCCAAATGACCGATGTTATGTGCTGAATCACGGCATAGTTTGTGATGTTGTGCCCATATTATGCATGTGTGTGGACATTGGTATGGAGAACAATGTTGCAGGAGGAAGTTTTCCTTTTTGTCGCACAGAAAAGCCCTTTTCCATTTTCCGAGCGCAAAAAACGGGTCGTTTTGTGAAGTAACCACCAAAATGCCGTTTCAGAATGCTACCATCCCATTTTCCTAAAATACTAGACCACCTTACATGGGCTATCTCCCAACCGGGACATCTTAAACCTTTTCGTCCATCCCGGGTAAAAAGGACAAATGTCTGCCCGCCAGTTCAAAAAAAATCCGAACAATGAAAATCCTCCCGCCATTTTTTCCCGTCAGTTCTTCCCGCCATTTCTTCCCGCCGGTTCTTCCCGCCAGTTCTTCCCTCTAGTTATCTTCCTGCCATTTCTCACTATATATATATGTAGGGTTGGCTTCAATTGTCATTGCACATCTCTAGACTCATATCTGCAACCTCATCACTCTTTCCCATGACTTCCACCATAGCACTAACTCCTAGGGAGGCGGAGGCGGCGCCGCCTCGAACTACCCCGCCGCTGAACTCCGTGTCCCTGGCCGGCTGGATGTCGAGCGCCAAGGCGTGCAGTTCCTCCTGTCCCTCTAGGTGTGGCGCGTCGGATGGCCATCACGAACCACTACTACTTCGAGCTCACGCCGGAGCAGCGGAGGAATCCCAGATGGCATCCCGACTATTTCCCGACTTGGGAAGCCTTCTTCGTGGATCGGCGTGAGAGGGCACTCACCAGGCACGAGGAGGACGGCCCACCTCCTCCGAACTTCAACGAGGCCGGCCGTCGGCTGTGGTGGCGCGGCCGGACTCTCCAGAGCGTCATGGCCTACGACACGGCCGCCGACTCTAGCCACCGCCTGCGCTACCCTCAAGTCCAGCCCACTCGTACTCAGCCTTCAAGGTTCAACTACGGCGACCCCGACGACAATAGCGACGACGGCCGCGGCGAGTACAACGACTACAGTGGCGAGTATTACAGGTGTAGGCAGGAGCATGACTGAATTATTCCAACATTGCAAAACAATTTCGGCCGATTGTGGCTTAATCTGGCCATGTATCTTAATTTTCAGTTCTTCTATGTAACTTTGTGTTAGTTGCGTTATGTACTTTAATTCCAGTTCTATCCTAATAAAATTTTCTTTCCGCCCATTATTTGCCGTCCTTTTTTTCCGCCCATTAAAAACAGAAAATGGTTTTGAATTACTTAATCAAATCCAAACACTTTTTATGTTTAAAGTTTTTCTAAATTCCAAATTGATATTAAAAAAATATAAGTTAGTTCATTTTTTATTGTAAATGGTTCATATTTTAAATGGTTACATTAATTATTTTTTAAAACAGAAAATGGTTTTGAATTATTTATTCAAATTCAAACACTTTTTATGTTTAAAATTTTTCTAAATTCCAAATTAATATTCAAAAAATATAAGTTAATTCATTTTTAATTTTAAATGGTTACATTAATTATTTTTTAAAATAGAAAATGGTTTTGGATTATTTATTCAAATCCAAACACTTTTTACGTTTAAAGTTTTTCTAAATTCCAAATTAATATTTAAAAAATATAAGTTATTTCATTATTAATTTTAAATGGTTCATAGTTTAAATGGTTACATTAATTATTTTTAAAAACAGAAAATGGTTTCGAATTAGTTATTCAAATTCAAACACTTTTTATGTTTAAAGTTTTTCTAAATTCCAAAGTAATTATCATTTAAAAAACATTACAAATTTAAACCCCAAAATAAAAAATAAGGCGGGAACAGAGAGAAAATACCTGAAAAAATTGGAAAACAGGGGAATAGGCCCGGTTGGAGCCACCAACCGGGACTAAAGACCCCCTGCGCGCGCGCCCCTTTATCTGCTGAAAAATTGGAGTATACGTCCCGGTTGGTGGCTCCAACCGGGACGTTTGACCCTTTAGTCCCGGTTGGAGCCTCCAACCGGGACTAAAGGCCCTTCCCCTTTATACATGACGCCCCTTCTCCATCTTCTTCTTCCCCATTCCTCATCAACCGCAAAAGATCATCGCCGCCGTCGCGAGGACAAGCGCCAGCTGTAACCATCGCCCTTTACCATCGGCCTCCACCTTCGCCATCGGACTCCACGCGCTGCCCCGCTGTCGCGCCTCCACGTGCTCCTCGCCGGCGCTCCAAGCCTCGCCGACTCTGGCCACCGCCTCCACCACTGATTCCGGCCACCCCGAACCCCTCCGTCTAGTTTTTCGAGCTCCTGGTGAGTATCTGAAACTCAAGGCGAGCTCCATTTGCCTGCTTGCCTGCTTGCCTGCTGTAGCCGCCACGCGTCGTGTCCGAGCAAGCTCCGCCGCTCGCCGCCGTCGTGACCACTGTTCCGATGACCACAAGCGGGCGGCGCTGCCACCACTGGGTCCGCCTCGATCTCCTCTTTCCAACTAGCCTACCCACTAGCCAATGGCAGCTTAATCGACTTGATTCGAGCCCAACCCGAGGATCGCCATTGCTGATGTCATGCTGACATCAACTTGAGGCAATAAATCCTTTTTTTGGAAATAATTATAATAACCCATGGGGCCCAGACATCAGTGACTGTGAGTAGCCCCAGATCGAGTGAGAAATGTTTCCCTGTCAATGGTGACGTCAGCCTGAGGTCATAAATGTTTTAAAATTGATTAAATAAATTTCAGAAAATGATTTAATATTGTAAAATCAATAACTTATTATTTATAAGTCAGAAAAATATGTATAATATACCAAAATGTTCAAAAAAATGAAACCTACCTATTTAAGCTATAATCATGCATTGTTAAGCAACTTAAATGACAAGTTTGTTTAGAAGAACATAGTAACCCCTCATAGGTGATTCCGGAGTTTCCCCGAGTTAGGGTTTGTGCCCCTCGGAACCCCGTTTAATTTGTCGAGCATGCTTTAGGGTTACTTTTCAATACAATTTAACTTGTCATATCATCATACTTGCTTGATCATTGCATCGATGCTTTAGGGTTTCCCTTTCTTTTTGGTGTTTGGATTATTAGGTTTATTATTAGTTAGGTATTATTAGGTTTATTAACTAGTTTGGTATTATTAGTCTTCGGCCCCACTGGTCAGTCACTGTGGGTAGCCCCAGACCCGATTCACATTGTGAAACAACTTAAAAACGATATCTTAGATAAGGAATCATTAATACCCCTTAGGTGCATGTGGGTTCGTCGATGTGCCTTCGCCGGGGCATTCCGAACCCTCTTAAATCGATTCCAATATGGTATTTTGTTAGTATCTAGTGTTACCTATCTGCTGGATAGTTTCCCTTTTGTAGCCTTATACTCATGTTCCCCTCTCATATGCATCCGAGGTTTCTCCGAACTAGGTTTTACACCCCTCGGAACTCTGGAATATTGATTTTAGTTGATTTTAGCTAGAGTTACCTATCTACTACACGGTTTCCTTTTTGTAGCTAGGTTTAGGGTTTAGGGTTTCTCTTCATTTTTATTATTGTGTATGTATATATTAGGGTTTCTCTTAATTAGGGTTTATATCTCTCAACGCTGTACCTAACTTTCTCCCTTAGCCGCTTTGACTTATTCGTTTTTCCACCTATGTAGAAAATATGGACCCACACGTCAGAGATGAAGAAAAGGAAGAGTTGATCCAAGGTGTGATCCGCGGGGAAGAAAATTTAGATGTATCAATGTTTCTGAACAACTCCGGTGAGGGTGATCCTCTTTTTACCGGAATAGACGACTTGTTTGAGGTTGAAGGTGTTGCCTTCCACGAGGGAGAAGGCGATGCCTTGTGTAATCGAGAAGACGACCGCTCCGGAGAAGTGCATGTAATATAATTAATTCATTAATTAATCATTTGCTATCTATATAGAAATAGTAACGATGATCTTTCTTCTTTTAGCCCTCTGGATCGAACAAATCTACTGAAAAGAGCAGACGAGGCCCAACCAAAAAGTTGCAAGACCATGAGAGGTTCAGGATCGTATATGCCGCTGAAGACGGCAAACCGACGGCTCCCGAAGTTGTCGCAAACAAATTTGTGGCACAATGCGGAGTAATTGTTAGGGACTTAATCCCGATCACCATTAGAAATTGGAATAGGCCTGCTAATGCGGATGAAGAGGGAACATGTTTATTTGTCCCTAACCACGCCAAAGATTTACTGTGGAAGAGGCTCATGGTTAATTTCAAACTACCGAAGATAGAGCTGGATCCAAATGCGAAGGATCCAGTTGAGGACGCCTTAGAACATGGGCGAGCCATGGAGGCTAAGGTCAGGGAGTGGGCTTTGAAGAAGATGGCCCAGTGTTTCAGCAACTGGAAGAAAAGATTGCACCTTGACTATGTCGTGAAAGAGAAGACTCCCGATTTCAAGAATATTCAGTTTGAGAAGATAAAACCATTCTGGGCTGAGTTTGTGGAATACAAGAAATCAGAAAAAGCTAAGAAAATGTCTGCAACGAATAAGCTGAATGCTGCTAACAAGAAGTATCACCATACTATGGGGCAAGGTGGCTACAGGGTTGGCATTCCTAAGTGGGAGAAACTTGAGAATGAACTGCGTGCTAAAAAGATCACCCCAGAGACAGGCGATTGGGTAGAACATGCAAGGAATTGGTTTTACGGGCATGGGGGCACGTTGGACTCGGAAGGGAGGTGTATATATAACATACGACATAAAGAAGACCCCTTGCCAATCGAGAGGATGAGAAAAGCAGTAAAGGTTGTTAAAGATTGAGACTTCATTCCCGATAGAGAGAATGATGAGCTCATACTCGCCCTTGGAAATAAGGAACATGATGGACGAACACGAGGCACAAGAGGCTCCCAACCATGGAGGACTGGGTTTCCCGAAGAGAGGAAGAAATATCCTGATAGAAGCCGTTAGAGGAGAAAGGATGTATGGAAGTTGAAGCAGATAGTCAGAAAGAGCGAATGCGTTTAATTGAAGAACGAATAAAGCAACAACAAGATGAAATTAACGCACTTAAAGAGCAAAGTACTACCGGACCATCTCAGCAGCACACTGCATTCGATGCTACCGGCCTATCGAATAATCGAAAAAGCAGTGTGGCTTCCACCGAGGTCCCGGGTGATGACAATGGCGATGACGATGGTGCACCGACGATGGCTCCTGTTGGCTACCCGGTGGATGATATCACAGAGATGACACACTGCGAGCTACATGTCAAAGTTGTGAACATATCAATGAAGGTGGCGGTCGGCTATGCCTTACCAATTGGACCCACACCAACTTACCACTGTCATCCGGTTCCAGAGGGATATGCTGCTATCAGGGTGGATGAAATCATGCCCACCTTTGAAGTTTTGGATCTTGACTACCCTGCAGGTGAAGGGGATGTGACTGTACTGGGAGACGCAAAAAATGTCACCATTCTATGGCCAAAGGAATGTATCATGCTTCGAAATCACACGCCAAGGCCATCTTCGCCGCCGCCTCACCCGTCTCCAGCGAGGTCATAGCCGCCGCGGCAGCCGTCTTCGTCGCCTCACCCGGCTCCGTCACCTCACCCGGATCCGTCTCCTCACCAATATCCGGCGCAGCCATCGCCACGGGAGCCATCGCCGGCGCCTCAGGATAAAAAGCGTAAGCATACCGCTACTCTGCGTCATGGTAAGCGATCACCGAAACGTAAACAAGAGCCTCTTCCAAAAGTACCAAAGGTTCCTCCCAAGAGAGCTTATGATCTGATCAAGAGGAGATCATGCGATCGTTGATGCGGAAACGACAGCGTTTTTCGCTAAGCTGAGGCGGCCGAAAGAGCCAGAGTTCCCCAGCACCAAAGAATAAAAAGCCAAAGTGTTGAAAATGCTAAAGTCTCTTCATCAACCCGAGCCAAAGCTGTCATCAGACTATGAGCGTTTTATTCTCAAGTCACATGCGGCACAAAAAGCCTCGAAGAGCAGTACTGATGCAAGCGAGAAATCTGTTGCCCCAGCTCGGAGAACAAGCAAAACAGTCTTGCGCCCCTCTCAAGGTGATTTCCCAAACCAATGTGGGGTCGAGCAAATATAAATAAGAGCGATGATCCAAAGGTAGTTGCACAATACGTAGAAGCTGCCGCTGCTCAAGGTATGAGTATTGCCCAATCCCAGTTAGAGTACTTCCCCGTGAGTGAAGTAGCATACAAATACCAGTACGGCAAACCTCTCATCAAACCTGAGGAGGTAAATAATCTTCCAACAAAAATGCGAAGATTGCATTACTGGTACTTGCATGCCACAAAGGCCGGGGCTAACTGGATAGTGCTGAAGGTTACAAAAAAGCATTATGGGAAAGATATGGATGACATGATATCCATTGAATTTGATGAACTATTTCAATTATTCAATCAAGACGCCTTGGACAAATCGATCATCAGTGCCTATTGTCTGTAAGTACTAATTCTGTAATTAATTTAGTCTCTAGCTATCTCACCTTGTTTATTGCATGTATATAATCATACTGTAATATGCAGAATGAAGATTCTTGAATGCAGCAGAGGACAAATCTATGACATTGGCTTCATTGACCCATATTGGGTTCATCAAGCTAATCTTAAAACAAACCCCCAAGATACGGAGGATAATATAGTACACGCGTTAAGGTTTCAAGAAACCAGAAGGGAAATACTATTTCCTTACAACTTCGAGTGAGTGTTATTGTCTTGTATACACTTTCTATTTCGCTTACTCGATGTTAAGTATATAATTGATTAGTTATGCATTCGCAGCTACCACTATATTCTGTTAATCATTCAACTTGACAAAGGGCATGTACTAGTCATGGACTTGAAACATAAACCCCTTGAGACGTGGAAGGACATGCAGATACTTCTCCAGCGGTAATTCTAATCATTACGACACTATATCGGCAACGTTCGTGAATTTTATGACATCAAGTACTTAATAACTTATTTTATTCGTTTTCTTCAGGCGGTTGCTTGGAAAAGGTTCACCAAAAAGGCTAGGGGTGTTTGGAAAGAGGAGCTTACATTTGAAGCACTAGATGTAAGCACCACTAGCTATATCCGCGCATCTCTTTGATTCTAGTTTTGATACAGTTATTATCATGCTTGATTATTATTTTGATTGCTTCTCGTAAAGTGCCTGACGCAGGGACCAGGTAACAATCTATGTGGATACTATGTTTGCGAGTTCATCCGGCAGACGTGCGATAAGAAGGGCAGAAATTTAGAGCAACTCCACATACGTAAACAATTTCCATAGTTTTTAATTACAATCAAATTGTGTTTAGTTTCATTCATATAGGCTGACTCCTTTTTTAAATCAGACCGAACGTCTACGGGACGGTCTTCTGCCAAAGGATCGCGTACGAGCAATTCAGGAGGAATTGGCGGGATTCTTGAATGCAGAAGTCCTAGACCCAAAAGGGGAATACTATTCGGCTGTATATAGACAATAGGGATTGTACAAAGAGCAACTTTTGTATGTAGTGCATGAACTCGATCCGTGTATCGAATGTAATATTGTCATGATGATCTTGTGTAATATAATGGTTCCTTCATTGATGAGTGCAAAACACTAAATAAACAATAAATCAACCTAAATGAATTCTCTGCCACGGCACAAAAAGTGGCGAAAATGCTGCCGCGGCAACAAAATGTGCCAAAATGAATTCTCTGCCGCGGCAGAAAAATGGGACAAATCTCTGCCGCGTCAGAAGGTTATTTGTCCCGGTTTGTGTTATGAACCGGGACTAATGCTCCACCCCCTCGTGCTCTGACGCCGCCACGTGTGCCCCCATTTGTCCCGGTTGGTGGGGCAACCGGGACTAAAGGTTGGGGCTTTAGTCTCGATTGCACCGTCCCGGTTGGGCAACCGGGACTAAAGCCCCTTACCAACTGGGACGCATGGCACGTTTTCTACCAGTGCCGTAAATGATTCCGAGTCTGATGAGCACCATGTTCCTCATGCCTCTCAAACCTACCAATTCAACGTCAATATTCTGTCTCGTCAACATGGTCATATATAGCTTAAAACCCGCTCTAGGTTGTATGAGATCTTCACATTATGTTAATTTTTATAAAGGAGGAATGGGTTCAGTTTAATGCATCTGCATGCATCGACCCATGGGAGCGCATGCTCTTCAGAAGTGTCAAATTTTGTTACAAGAAGTGACATAAAAAAGTTCATGACAACCCATGTCGTTTCCACATCTAGTTTGGTAAAAGACACTCTTATTACTCCAACTGTAGTCATCGATATTAGAAGGGAGTAGGTGGTCATGGTTGTATGTTCTCGCCTTCTCTTGCTACCTATGTCCCATGCTTTTTGCCACTCGGTGTGGGCTGTGGAGGGGCATGGTGCTGGCCCCTCCCAGGTCAGATTTGGATCTTTGGGTCTAGGATCTTCCGGGCCTCCTCTCGATGGTAGATGGTGGGCTGCGGCGTGGCTTCCCGAACTGGATGGCGGTGGGGCGAGGGCGCTGCTGATTGGTGGCGGTGGTGGCAGATACGAGCTTGGCCAACGGCTCCAAACCCTCGATCTGGGCCCGTTGGGCCCGACTTGGATTTGGGCGGGCTAGCTCGCTCTCAGGTCGCTGCCATGGTTGGTTAGGGGAATGCTTCGGGACAGGGGGAGCGACGATGCCAATACGACGGCTGCAGCGTGACAGCGGGGGCTTCACGGGCCCGATCTATAGGCTTGGCCGGGCCTAGTTGGCCTGGTATGCTCTTGCTGTTGCGTCCGGTCTGCTACCGCTTTAGCGATGGAGGTCGATCCCTCCCACGCGGCAGCGGTGCCACTATCCCTTGTCTTCGGTGGGTTCCTCGCGCCAGCCAACTTCGTGGTGTTTGCCATGGTAAGATGCCGAGGAAGACGGCAAGGCTGTTTTAGCGCATGTTGGCGGACGGAAAGTTGGTGGAATGCCAGGATTGGCTGGGGTTTGGGTCTTTGGGGGTCGGAAGAAATCCTTGCCGGTTAGGCTGGCTCCGGCGCGCTGACATCTGCTGGTGTCACCTTCCTTCTTGAAGGGCGCCAGATGTACCATGTTCTTACTCCCCTGAGTGTACCAGGAGAAATCGTAGGAGAAGTCCGGGCAGCAGCAACATCATCGTCGCCCCTCCTTCTTGAAGGTGTTGCTTGGTACACAACAATTCAGAGGCATAGGATCATGGTGGGACTTTTTCAGAGGGTGCAGTGGTTGCGAGTCTTAGTCAGTGGTTGATCTGGTGTTGTTGTCCATTTCTTTCTTTTTCTTTCTTTTGTATTATCTCTTGGGATCTTTCTTGTGCTGTTTGGCCCTAGCAGTGTTCGCAAATTCCTTTATGCGTTGTGCTGTCTGGTCCAGCAGTGGTCTCATCTGTGTGTTTTATTTATAAATCGGGGCGAAAGCCTGATTCGATAGAGTGCTTGTGGCCACAATTTGCCCCACGACGGATGGATACACGCCATTGTTTTGAACTTAAGTTAAACGATATTCACTACTACTCCAAGAAAGATTGTAAAATAATAATATCCGAGCCTTCACTAGTGGAAAAAGGGCTGCAGTCCGCGATCCGGGCATAGCCCGGCTTTAGTCCGGTTTTGGGCCCGGGATCTGAAAACGGACTAGAGGCCCACTCTAGTCCCGGCTCGCTCTGACCATGACTAATAACAACCACGTGGCTGTTTCAGGCCATGGGTGGAATTTTCTAGTCCCGGGCCGCAACATCACCCGGGACTATAAGGTTTCCTGCCGCGGCAGAGAATTGTGTGTTTCTCTGCCGCGGCAGAGATTGTGTATTTCCTTTTTTTCATTTCATTCCTTTTTCGTTTTGTGTTTCACTATAATTTCAAACATATATTTAAGTACACATATTCTACGCTACTACATACACAGTACACGTTGATGCATCTATATAATTAATCGATCCTTTGTAAGCATACATTGATGATATTTATATCAAAAGGAAGAAATGTTTTGAAATTACATGGTCATTGATGAATATATATATCATATCAGCTACATGGAGATGACTAAGGCAAATCAAGTTCCACGTCATCCGCATAATGCTCTCCATGTACATCAAGGACTTCCTTCATCATAAATCCCGCCAGATCCTCTTGAATTGCTCTTATGTGATGGTCTGGCTCTAATTTCTCCCGCAAATCATAAATATAATGTGAGTCAACTTTCCGCTCACTGGTCAACTCGGGGATGTACTCGCAGACGTAGTATCCACATAAATGAGTTCCTGGTGGCTACTGTAAACTCTTCACCATTTTATAAGTTAACTCCTCTTTGAATGGACATGGTATTTTCTGTCTGAACCATGTCCAACACCTGCTCGGCAAAGAAAATGAACAAAGGAGTTATTAGTTACTTGATATCAGGAAATGAATGAAAGATGACGATATAATGCGATAATGATTGAAATTACTTATGGAGCATTGCTTTCATGTCGCTCCACTACTCTTGGTCCCAACTTAATGAGTCGTGGACTTCAACTAGGGAGTTGTCAACTTGAATTTTTAGCAAGATCCAGTGGAATCTGCGGACGTTTATATACGCATACATGCATAGCTCATCCAGTAAGCAAAAATAAAATGTGTACAAGATATAAACACTCACTTGAAGTTGTAAGGAAATAGTATTTCCTTAACAAAATTATTCTCGTTAAGAACACGCATGGTCTTCCTCCACGTCCTTGGGGTGATTCTTTAACGTATATTCATTAACGATATATGGGTCAATGAACCCAACGTCGTATCTTCTAGCTCTTTTGCATTCAAGCATCTTCATTCTGCAGAATATAATATCATCATACAAAAGGATATATAGTTAGGATAATATATTAAATGCAATGAACGAGCTAAGCTACAAACTTAATTATAGAAATAAATCACTTACGCATGTGAGCAACCAATGATAGATTTGTCGAGGAATGCTGGTTGTATAACTGAAACAGTTCGGTCATTTGAACTCAGACGAGTATGGTTTGAAGTGATGCTCCTTTCTAACGTCCACCGGAAACCAATCTTTCTGATGCTTTTTTTTCTGCTTGCGACATGTACCATTCGTGCAGATTTCGCATATGTGTGGATAGACGCGCGAGCTCCTCATTACTGACTAGAGGCTCCCCTTGGAAATACTGCCATACTATCTGACCCACTGGCGTATCTTCATAGCCTAAATATTGATCAAGAGATATATTTGCTTCGGTAGCAAGTGTTTTGGCCGACGATACAGTGATTCCCATAAGTGCAGCATTATTACGGGCTCTGGGGTCCATTATTTGCATGTCCATATCCATTTGAGCTCTAAAGGCCTTGTCGAGGTCTGAAATGACTTTGAGCGGGGCGACCGATTGATTCTTCTGTGCTCCGAGCTGGGCAACTTGCTTCCCGCTTTTTGCACTTGTGATTTTTTTCTTCTGTGCTTGCTTAATAATCTCTCGGTCATAGTCTAATTCCAGATTCATCGATATCTGGGATGGTTGCTCAAGAAAGGACTTAGCCCACTTTTTGATTTTTTCATCATATACTGGCTTTGGCTCAGGCTTTTTGGGAAAATGCGGCTTAACTTGGGCAGCCACATCCGCGTTAGTTTCCTCATCGGTATTGTCATAAGGTCTCTTTGGAAGAGCCGGCGGGATGTCGACTATCTTCGCCGTTTGACCTTTCTTCGATGTAGGGCGCGGGGGACCATCGAACTTCCGTTTCTTCGACGAGGTAGTAGTATTGCATGGAGGCGGAGGTGAAGATCGAGTATTGCACGGAGGCGGAGATCGAGTTGATGTACTCCTACTGCGGCGATCGTCAGCGGGGCAGGGTGGACTAGGAGGTTGGCGATAATCGGGTTGGGGTGGACTTGGAGGTTGACGATATTCGATGCGGGGTGGACTTGGATTCCTCGGAGTCGGTGGCCTTGGCGCCGAGCCTGGAAACTTGATGTACTTCTTATTCTATAGAATGATGTTGCGCTTGACATCTCCTAGTTTCGTAAGGCCTTCAGGCGTAGCGATTTCAATCTCTAGGTCCGCAAAATCCTCCACTATGTCATCCACCGTGACACGAGCATAGCCTGGTGGAATCGGAAGTGAATGGTGGAGTGCTCCAGGTAGACAAGGTAAAGCAGTGCCGATCGCCACCTTGAAGGACATGTTGTTCATTGGCTGATGTAGCTCACATTGTGCCATCTCTCTGACACCATCCACGGGCTAGTGAGGAGCCGGTGCATCATCCAGCAGTGCTTGATCATCAGCCCGGACCTCCATGGAAGCCACGCCGCTTCTCCGCTGGCTAAGATCCAATATAGGATCATCAGCCCACGGGTGAGTTGATGATGGCGGCCTTTGGCTAATTTCATGCATGAGGTTCTTATGATCAGCTAGGTCCTGCTCTACCCTGGAGATCCGGTCTTCCTCCTGGTGCTTCTTTCTCTGACGGCTTCTGTAACTGGCATCGTACCAAGGAAACCCTTTCTTCCACGAGACACCGACGCCTTTGCCTCGTGTTCATCCTCCCTTTTCAGGATTCCCTAGGGCGCGTGTCAGCTTGTCGTTCTCTCTCTCGGGACGGAACAATCCCAGTTGAGCATCGTTCATTGCTTGAATAAGGTCTTGGGAGGGTTTTAGAATTTTATCATGAAATAATGTCTTCCCTGTTTCTGGGTCCAAGGATCCCCCGTGATCGTACCACCAGTGCTTTGACCTCTCGGGCCATCCATCTGTACCAGGAGTGACGCCTCTAGCCCTCATGTTCTTCCCCATAGTTTCCCACTTAGGGACGACACTCTTGTAGCCACCTGTCCCCATTTTATGATGGTATTTCTTTTTGGCAGCATTTAACGTGTTCTTTGCCGACTTTGCTTTTGCTTTATCAGATTGCTTGTACTGTAGAAAATCGGGCCACAGTTCTCTCAACTTATCGTTTACTCCTTTGAAGTCTGGTGTTTTCTTTTTCGCGACATATTTCGCGTATAAACTTTTCTTGTGGTTCTGATACAGTTCAGCCATCTTGCTCAGAGCCCACTCCTTCACTTTCGCTCTATTTTCAAGCCCACCCGGCCTTGGGGTAATACCATCTACCTCAAATTCTTCATACTATGGAGGTATTATGAAATGCGCTATTAGCTTCTGCCAAAGATCACCTTTGGCATCATCGGTGACATAGCTGTTGGATTCTTCACCTGGTTTCTTTGACTGATTCCATTCTTGGATGGTGATCGGCGGGTTGTCCCTAACAAGCGCCCCGCATTGATTTATAAACATCCCCCGGTGCTTTTCTGGAGCAATCGGTTCACCATCATCATCTATTTCTTTGATGGTGAACCTCTGATTACCATCCAACTTTTTGTTCGGCCCTCGTTTCGTTCGAGCTGTCGAGTGCTTCGATCCGGTGGGCTAAAAGAAGAAGAGAGGGTGATTAATATATATCTAGATCAGTTAATGAATAGAGGTAACACGAGACTTTATATTTATATATATGTACCTCGCTGGATCCTGTCGAGGGGCCATCATTATTGTTGTTATTTGTTTGCCCTTCGTCCATCTGGTCTTCCCCTTGGTACATTAGGTTTTCCTCTAGTCCATCACCGGATGAATTCAAATATGAGGATACCTCTTCCTCGAGCAAAATATCTTCACCGGTATTAATATTAAGAGGAATTTCACCTCTTATCATGCCCTGAAGAAAACCTTCACCAATGCGACCAGGATCTTTGGATGGATCCATGACTTAATTAACTATAACAAAAAGAGAGTTAAGCAGGTTAGAAAAAACAATAACCCTAATAATTAAAACAAAAAAAACAATAACCCTAATAACACAAATTAATAACCCTAATAATTATGTAATTAATAACCCTAATAACACTAATTAATAACCCTAATAACACTAATTAATAATCCTAAAAACAAATAAAAACAATTATATATTCCTAAAAACAATTATATATTCCTAAAAACAATTAATATTCCTAATATACCTAATAAACCTAATAAACAATTATATATTCCTAAAAAAGAATTATATAAACAATTATATATTCCTAAAAAACAACTAAAAACAATTATATATTCCTAAAAAATTATATAAACAATTATATATTCCTAAAACAACTAAAAACAATTATATATTCCTAAAAAAGAAACTAAAAACAATTATATATTCCTAAAAACAACTAAAAACAATTATATATTCCAAAAACAACTAAAAACAATTATATAAACAATTATATATTCCTAAAAAAATAAACTAAAAACAATTATATATTCCTAAAAAAAAGAAACTAAAAATGCTAAGATCGATCGACGCACATCGAGGCGGCGGCGTTGCGGGGCGGCGGGATGGCGCACGGCGGCAGCACGGTGCGGGGCGGCGGCACGACGGGGCGGCTGGAGACGAGGGCGGCGACGCGGTGGAATCCGGCAGCACCTCCCCTGTGTCGATCGAGCTCGCCGTCATCTGTTCATCTCCTCGTCGATTTCGCCAAGTGCTGGGTGGGGGAGGCCAGGGGCGGACGCAGTTTACTTATACCCCCACCCCTTTAGTCCCGGGCTAAGCCACGACCCGGGACTAGAGGGTCATTAGTCTTGGGCCGTGGCTTAACCCGCGACTAGAGACCCCCCCTTTAGTCACGGGTTAAGCCACGGAACGGGACTAATGTGTTTTTTCGGCCGCTTGGTTTTCGCGCGCGCACGCACCCTCTAGTCCCGGGTCCAGCCACGACGCGCGACTAGTTTACTTTTTGTAAATTTTCTTTTTTTAATTCAAATCAAATATAAAACTTTGGAAAATCATATATTTTATTGTAAAAATCCAATATTATTAATAAAAAAATATAAAGAATCTTAATATAATATCCATTTATGTGTTTGCATCATTTATAAATTATTTCATTTGTAAATTTCTTTTTTTAATTCAAATCAAATATAAAACTTTAGAAAATCATATCTTTTATTGTAAAAATCCAAATAGAACAAATAATATGTCTATTATTATCACAAAAATATAAAGAATCTTAATATAATATCCATTTATCTGTTTGCATCATTTATAAATTATTTCATTTGTAAATTTCTTTTTTTAATTCAAATCAAATGTAAAACTTTGGAAAATCATATCTTTTATTGTAAAAATCCAAATATAACAAATAATATGTCTATTATTATCAGAAAAATATAAAGAATCTTAATATAATATCCATTTAGTCTCGGTTGTAGTCACAAACCGGGACTAAAGATAGTTCCCGCCATTTCCCACCGCTTCCCGCCAAGTTTTCCCGCCCTTTCCTTTTTATGAGAGCTTTTAGTCCCGGTTGTAGTCACTAACCGGGACTAAAGATATTTCCCGCCATTTCCCAAAGCTTCACTAACTGCTGGAGGGGTTCCTGTCCCTCCTGTCCCTCAAGGTTCCGCACGCCAGGCGGCCATCACGAACCACTTCTACCACGAGCTCACGCCGGAGCAGCGGATGGATCCCCAGTGGGATCCCGACAACTACGACACCTGGAATGCCTTCTTCGCTAATAGGCGAAAAAGGGAGCTCGCCAGGTACGAGGGTGATGGCCCGCCCCCGGTGAACCACAACGAAGCCGGCCGTCGTCTGTGGTGGGCGAACCGTATTATCATCGGAGTGATGCGCTACATCGTCGGGGGAGACCATCCTCGCCTGCGGTGCCCACAAGTCCACCCGCCATAGAGCCACAAGAAGGCCCACCCCCGCCCGGCGGTAGCGGCATCGTCTTCTAGGAGACCCCTCCCCTGCTCGCCGTGAATCCGAGGCCGGAATGCCCCTGGTATATGCCATGGCTGGGCTGAGGATCCCCGGAGTGGCAGGTGACGATGACGAAGAAGACCCTGAAGCTGCGTTCTATAGGACTATGCATGATTATGACTAAAGGGGGCGGCTTTAGTCCTGAGTGTTATCTAGTCCCGGTTTGTCCCGGTTTTTAATATTAATAAATGTCTTGAGAGTTACCTAAATATGAAGATGTTGTATTTAGAGGAAAAGGCCTATAAATAGAGCAGGCTGGATCGAGCAGCCTATAAATATAGTGAAATGCATATAAAGAGAGGGTTCATCTTTAGTCCCGGTTGGAGAAACCAACCGTGACTGAAGGGATTGCGGCAGACTGGGCCAGACAACACTAATAATAGGGGTGAGTGTCGACATTATGTTGTGCGGCTTGTACATTGTCCCGGATGGTGTCACCAACCGGGACTAAAGATGAACCTTTAGTCCCGGTTGGAGACACCAACTGGGACAAAACATGTGCCAGCACTAATAATAGGGGTGAGTGTCGACATTATGTCGTGAGTGTCGACATTATGCCGAGCTGCTTGTACTATAAATAGGCATCCTTGTGAGTCCAGTCCTCCAGCCAGTTTGAGGCATCTCCAAGATGGTTTTCGAGAGCAGGGACACCACTACGGCCAGTTTCAGGGAGATGCCAACGGAGCCTAGTCCTCCGGCATCTCTAAGAAACTGGTCATAGAGGCACTCCCTAATATGTGAAATTAGTTAGCTCCTAGGTGTATTGATCTAGTTAGAGAAGTTACAAGCTGCAAGATGGTTTTCGAGAGCAGGGACACCACTACGGCCAGTTTCAGGGAGATGCCGCCGGAGCCTAGTCCTCCGGCATCTCCAAGAAACTGGTTATAGAGGCACTCCCGAATATGTGACCTCACGCGTTTGGAGATCAGATCTTAATGGTAAGTATGAATCGGGACTAAAGGCCCCCCTTTAGTCCTGGTCCAGCCACAAAACGGGACTAACACACTCAAGATTGTTTGCAGACAACACTATAAAAATGGACACATGGAGCATATTCACTCATAAAATGTTACAATTATTACACATCATTTCTTTGCATGTGTTCCTTTCTGATCCCGTCGTATCCATGGAGCATCTTCATTCATTAACATGATGCTTGGGTCATCCTTCACCGCGAAGGGCGGAATTTCATGAAACTTATCACAATCTTCTGACATGTCTGTCTTGTCCTCCACTCCCACGATGTTTCTTTTTCCTAAAAGAACTATGTGGCGCTTTGGCTCATCGTCTGATGTATTCTTTTTCTTATTTTTTCTTTTTCTAGGTTTGGTAGACATGTCCTTCACATAGAAAACCTGAGCCACATCATTGGCTTGGACGAATGGTTTGTCTAAGTACCGAAGATTATTGAGATCCAACGATGTCATTCCGTATTTCTTGTCTACCTCAACCCCTCCTCCTGTCAGCTTGACCCATTTGCACCGAAACAAGGGGACCTTAAAAGTAGGTCCATAGTCAAGTTCCCATATCTCCTCTATGTAACCATAATATGTGGTCTTTGACCCATTGTTGTCTGTTGCATCAAAGAGGACACCACTGTTTTGGTTGGTGCTCTTTTTATCTTGGTCTATCGTGTAAAATGTATACCCATTTATCTCGTACCCTTGGAAAGTCGATATAGTCGAAGATGGTGACCTAGACAACAAGTATAGCTGATCTCCAAGAGTGTTGTTTTTGATGAGATGTTGTAACCAACCACCAAAACTCTTCACGTGTTCATCTCTAATCCAAGAGTCATGCTTTCTAGGGTTGTTGGAGCGTAAGATTTACTTGTGTTCCTCGATATATGGGGCTGCCAAGATAGAATTCTGTAGAACGGTGTAATGTGCTTCAGTGTAAGAATGTCCGTCCCTACATATTATTGATTTCCTTCCTAGAGTACCCTTTCCACTCAGTCTCCCCTCATACCGCGATTGAGGAAGACCAATCGTCCTAAGGTCAGGAACGAAGTCAACACAAAATTCAATGACCTCCTCTGTTCCATAGCCCTTGGAGATGCTTCCTTCTGGCCTAGCATGGTTACGAACATATTTCTTTAAGATTCCCATGAACCTCTGAAAGGGAAACATATTGTGTAGAAATACAGGACCGAGAATGGAAATCTCTTCGACTAGGTGAACCAGCAGGTGTGTCATAATATTGAAGAAGGATGGTGGGAACACCAACTCAAAACTGACAAGACATTGGACCACATCATTCTGTAACCGTGGTAGATCTTCAGGATTGATTATCTTCTGAGAGATTGCATTGAGAAATGCACATAGCTTCACAATGGGTACTCGAACATTATCTAGTAGAAGCCCCCTCAATGCAATCAGAAGCATTTGCGCCATAATCATGTGGCAGTCATGAGAATTTAGGTTTTGGAAATTTTTTCTGCCATATTTATTATTCCCATTATATTCGACGAGAAGCCAGACGGGACCTTAATACTGCTTAGGCATTCAAAAAATATTTCCTTCTCTTGTTTGGTAAGAGCGTAGCTGGCATGACCTTGAAACCATTCTGGATGCAGGACATCTGGGTCTTTCATACGTTGATGGTCCTTTCGTGCTTCCGGTGTATCTTTTGTCTTCCCATACACGCCCAAGAAGCCTAGCAGGTTCACGCAAAGATTCTTCGTCACATGCATCACATCGATTGGAGAGAGGACCTCTAAGAATTTCCAATATGG
This sequence comes from Avena insularis, assembly GCA_023614405.1. Classification (NCBI taxonomy): domain Eukaryota; kingdom Viridiplantae; phylum Streptophyta; class Magnoliopsida; order Poales; family Poaceae; genus Avena; species Avena insularis. Next base: position 460,652,449 of record CM042697.1, on the reverse strand, counting down.
TAGCTCCCAAAATATAGATTTCTTCTTCCACATGGGTACGTGTCCTTCAACATCCTTCGGAACATATTTTCCGCCAGGACCCTTTCCAAAGGTTACCATTTGATCCAAATCTTTGACCATATCAAATATATCAGCACCAGTACGCTCCTTAGGCTTCGTCTGGTGACATGCCAGACCGTTGAAATGCTTGCCTTTCTTTCTTAAGGTATGCTTGGCCAAAAGAAATCGACGATGCTCATTCTATACATTATTCTTACAATGTTCCAAATATATACTTTCAGTCTCATCTAAACAGTGTGTGCATGCATTGTATCCCTTGTTTGACTGTCTTGAAAGGTTACTAAGAGTAGTCCAATCATTGATTGTTACAAAAAGCAATGCTCGGAGGTTAAATTCTTCCTGATTGTGCTCATCCCACACGCGTATCCCGGGTTCGTGCCACAACTGTAAAATTTCTTCCACTAGTGGCCTTAGGTACACATCAATGTCGTTGCCGGGTTGCTTCGGACCTTGGATCAACACTGGCATCATAATAAACTTCCGCTTCATGCACAACCAAGGAGGAAGGTTGTAGATGCATAGAGTCATGGGCCAGGTGCAGTGACTGGAGCTCTGCTCCCCAAAGGGATTCATGCCATCTATACTTAGACCAAACCTTAAACTCCTTGCGTCATCTGCAAAGTCCGGGTACTTTCTATTGATTTTTCTCCATTGCGACCCATTAGCGGGGTGTCTCAACATCCCGTCTGACTTACGTTCCTCTTTATGCCATCGCAACAACTTGGCGTGCTCTTTGTTTCTGAATAAGCGTTTCAACCTTGGTATTATAGTAGCATACCACATCACCTTGGCAGGAACCCTCTTCCGGGGGGCTCTCCCTCAACGTCACCAGGGTCATCTCGTCTAATCTTATACCAAAGTGAAGTGCATACCGGGCATGCATCCAAATTCTCATACTCCTCACCGCGGTAGAGGATGTAGTCATTAGGGCATGCATGTATCTTCTGAACCTCTAAACCTAGAGGGCAGACAACCTTCTTTGCTTCGTACGTACTGGCGGGCAATACGTTATCTTTTGAAAGCATATTCTTCATCATTTTAGCAACTTTTCAAATAAGGAGTCAGGTATAGCACACTTAGCCTTCCATCGCAGCAATTCCAGTGTGCTGCCCAGCTTTTTCAGACCATTTTCGCAATTTGGGTACAAAACTTTTTGTGATCCTCTGACATGTGATTGAACTTCTCCCTATCCTTTTCAATTTCACAATCTCTTCGTGCATCGGCAATGGTCCGACCAAGATCATCAGCGGGTTCATCATGTGTCTCTTCTTCATCCTCCCCTTCAGCATCCCCCATGGAAGTATCTCCGTACTCAGGGAAACCATGATAGTTGTCATCCTCCTCCTCTTCTTCATTGTCTTCCATTATAACCCCTCTCTCTCCGTGCTTGGTCCAACAATTATAACTGGGCATGAAGCCGGACTTCAACAGGTGGCTGTGAAGGGTTTTTGAGTCAGAGTAATCCTTCTGATTCCTACATCCATTACATGGACGGAATACAAAACCATTGCGCTTGTTTGCATCAGCAACACAGATGAATTGATGCACGCCATTAATGAACTCTCCAGAGCGTCGGTCAGTACCGTACATCCATTCCTAGACCATCTGCATTATAGTAAAAGTATATCAAAAACCAATAATTTTGAATTTTGAAAATTTTACATGCACCAATTTGTGAATTGGAGAAAACAATCAACATGATAAATGTGGAGTTTTTTATTATTGTTCTATCAGTGAAAACCTCATTCCATTCTAAGCTCTGAAACTCTAAAATTACACATTTCAATTTTCAGTAACTATGTGCCTAATCAAAATTTGTTACACATATATATCAAAATCCTTCTAGCTACTTCTAGAGCATGAATGCATTGATCCATATCTCTATACTTCTAGAGCATTATAGAGCTAAAGTAGCAATACGAGATGAAAGAATGAAGTTCTAACCTTTTAAAGCTTTGGATTTAGGTGTTGCAAACTAAATCTTGACAAATCTTGAGAAAAAAATGGCCATCATATGCTTTAGGGCAGCAGGACAGGAAGCAGAATATATTGTGGTGGACAACTAGTCCTGTGCCGTGATACGACCCAGGACTAATAGTCCACGAAAAGACCAGCTGGCCTGCTCCAGGTCATTAGGACCGGGACTAAAGATCTGGTCCGGCCTGGGACTAGTGACTACGGCCGTTTCTAACCGTTAGAGGCCTCACGGCCCGGGACTAGTGCTCCCACTAGTCGCGGGCTGTGCCAGGCCGGGACTGCTGGCCTTGTTCACGTCGAACCGAAGATGGTTTTTCCAGTAATGCTTGCATTCTTTAATTTGCAGTTTTCACTCGTTGTGTGGATACGTGAAGTGAAACATATCAGAATTGACCCTCCTGGCCCATCCAAATTAACAATTCCATGCCCATAAGCGACAAATACGGGGCTGGAGGCATATGTGTATTTTTTTTCTAGATGGAATATCCAATTCCATTAATTACTAGGCTCAGCAAGAGTGCTGCGCAGCAGTATAATTCTAGATTGTTACCACATGCCTTTTGATGTAGCAATAAGTTTTCTTCCACGCGTGAATCTGGATGTAGTATAAATTGTAGCAATAAGTTCTCTTTTGCTGTACCCTGTTCTTACTCCCCTGAGCGTACCGAAAGAAATTGTAGGAGAAGTCCGGACAGCAACGTCATCATCGCCGCCCCCTTCTTGAAGGTGTTGCTTGGTACACAACAATTCAGAGGCATAGGATCGTGGTGGGACTTTTTCAAAGGGCACAGCGGTTGCGAGTCTTAGTCAGTGGTCGATCCGATGCTGTTTTGCATTTCTTTATTTTCTTTCTTTTGTATTTTCTACTGGGCTCTTGCTTGTGCTGTTTGGCCCTAGCAGTGTTCGCAACTTCCTTTATGCGTTGTGTTGTCGGGTCCAGCAGTGGTCTCATTTGTGTGCTTTATTTATAAATCGGGACGAAAGCCTGATTCGAGAGAGTGCTTGTTGCCACGATTCGTCCTCACCATAGATGGCTACATGCCATTATTTTGAACTTAAGTTAAACGATATTCACTACTACTCCTAGAAAGATTGTAAAATAATAATATCCGAGCCTTGCATTCTTTAGTTTGCAGTTTTCACTCGTTGTGTGGATACGTGAAGTGAAACATATCAGAATTGACCCTCCTAGCCCATCCGAATTAACAATCCCATGCCCATAAGCGACACATACGGGGCTGGAGGCATATGTGTATTTTTTCTAGATGGAGTATCCAATTCCATTAAAGGAAATGATACAACTCCCCCGGGGATACTATTCCCCGGGTCGTTGCTCGCGCTTCTCCATCAATCTTATGTCTTTAGCTCTTCGCATGTGCCTCCTTGCATCACACGCTGCAGCTCGCATGCGCCTGACTGCCTGCAGCTCGCATGCCTGCCTGCTCGCGCATGCGCGTATACGCATATGTGCCTGCCTGCTCGCGCCTGCCTGCAGCTCGCATGGGCCCTGCCGCCCGTCTACTCGCGTCTACCGCGTCGTGCAGCTCCGGCCGTCGAGCAGTACACCCGCCTCTGCAGCTCCCCGCCACCGCGCTGCCATGGCCCTTCACCTCCCGCCGGCCGCTACTGCTCTAGCACTATAGAGGCCGTCTACTCCGCCACCTCCCATGGTGTCGTCCATGAATCTGCGCTCCTCCCCAACATTGGCAACATTGCTATGTGTGGACGGCGGCGGTGCTACACACCATGACCAAACATTCTACATACGACTTATGATGTTGCTACCTATGGCGACGGTCGTTGCTACCCTGCGGTGAGCGACGGTGCTACCCTCGGCAAGAGGCCCTGCTACACATGGCGACCGGCTCTGATCCATATGGCTTTTGGTGTTGCTACCTGCGACGAGCGGCGCTGCTATATGGCATTTTCTTCTTACAAATTTTTGCTCCGGCGATGTCTTCGGCGAAATCGGCTTTTGCTACATTAGCATAATTATATTGCTATATATGTTTTCTGATTTTGCTACAATAGCACAAACTTCTTGCTACGAGGTATCCGGCGAGGTCTCCGACGAGATCTCCCGGCGATTCTTCGGCGAAGTCGATTTTGCTACATTAGTTCAATTTTTTTGCTACATGGTCTCCAGCGAGGTCTCCGGCGAACTCTCCTGCGAGATCTAGTATGTCTGTTATTTTTCTGGACTAAACCGTTTTCTGCTACATATAGCAAAAACGGGGCTATTTGTACTAAAAGAGACTGTTTTGTAGCAAAAACGGGTTTATAGGCATAAAAATATGGACATGTGGTTGGCTGGGGACCCGGGGGATGAAAATCACAAATCCCCCGGAGACGCGTAGTAGTGTCCTTCCATTAATTACAGGCTCAGCAAGAGTGCTGCGCACCAATATAATTCTATCTCAATATGATGGAATGTTTTTGCGTTTCTAAGTTCTCTTCCACGCGTGAATCTGGATGTAGTATAAATTGTTACCACATGCCTTTTGCTGTAGCAAACGAATATAGGCCCTTAGATTGACATCAATAAAGGGTGCATGTTTGTAATATGGATACTGTAAAGTGTGTCAAGACTCCACATGCAAGGATATATATATATGTAACAAACACATCCTATATGTGGTCAGTCAGTCTTCCTCCTTCCAAATTTTCCATGCCAGTCCAATAAAATTGATGCCTTTAATAACTATATTTATGAGAAAATATAATTTTATTCAATTATTGACATCACTATACTGATAGTACATTACATGCTCGGAACATCATTCATCAGTATTACCCCCTCCAACCCAGAGGGAGTATTAAATTCTATAAGCAGCTGAGAATCTCCGTCCCTCTCATTATTGAAACATATTAATTACCTGTTTGTCTACAGCAGCACTGACGATGCTGTAGGTAGGTTTGGCAATCATATTGAAAGGGTGCATGAAAGCCTCTTGCTAGGCAGTTAGTAATGCATGACTCGGCAGTACAGTTCGCCAAATCTGTGCATATGAGTGTTCGAACTGCAATGCAATACATCACACATAAGAAACAATTTAGTAATAGAGTAAAAAAATAGCTAATGATACTTTGAACATTTGGAAACTGCAGGTAAAATACAAAAAATGCTGCCTACGTGCTTGGCTGGATGGCAAGGTTGAAGACATGATGGCCATCAGCATAAAAGCAATAACAGCCATGTTGAGCATCCTTGGGTTGGTTTTGCCGAGCGCCATGAGGAGAACAGATGACTTATGATCGGTGTACTGTTGTGTGTGTGTTTATATAGACCCACAGTCAGATATTAGATATTCGGTTGGTTAATTTCATGCATATATATATATATATATCCCAATTAATTAATATTAGTATATCTTGTTAGTTTTGCACAAACACACAGCCTTTATTTTCCAATAAAATTGTGTATCTCATCATTATGGCATGGTGTTTAATATTGGTGATTACACATAGAGCCATAATAAAATCTTTAGGTATCAGCACTATATTTATATGCGCATCTCTCCCAATTAATATGAGCATATCTAGTTTTGCATAAACACCATAGCTTTTATTTTGCAAAGAAAACTATGCATTTCATCGTTATGGTCACGTGTTTAATGCTGGTGAGTATGCATAGAACCGCAATAAAATATTTAGATATCAGCGATACATTTATATATGCATCTCCACCAACTAATATTAGCATATCATTCTAGTTTTACACCAACACAATAGCTTTTGTTATGCAAACAAATTATGTATATACTCCATCATTATGGCTTGGTGTTTAATATTGGTGATTATACATACAACCATAATAAAATCTTATAAATATCGACAATGCATTTATGTCTCTATTCTAAATTAATGCTGCATATCTTGTCGCCTCTTGGAGATTCTTTTTTTATGCGGTAGATTCTGCTCAATCTTTTAATCTTTCTTATTGCATTTGGTGGGCTCAAGTTACCCTAGGAAGGACCATGGGCGACAAGTTTGTCCCGTTTGGTTGTTTGCAGCCCGCCTATGCTGCAAGCGTAATCTGCAAAGTAGCCCACGGTCTGGCTTGCGGACAACGGCCAAAACCAGCTTCTGTAGGCACTACTAGAGAAAGGCTTATGGATAGATTTTTTATCAGTAAAACATTTTTTAAATATGCTCCACTGATAAGTATCAGTGGCACATTTAAAAATATGCTTCACTAATATTTTGAATGGTGCACATCGTCAAAAATGTGCCACTGATAATGTGGGCCCGACACCCCGAACGGCCGTGGACCAAATGTCAATGGAACGCTATTGATATATCCACTCCAATAGCGCATCGCACGCTATATGCGTCATTGATAAATCATGGGCCCCACCTGGACCCCACCACTCAGAAAGGTGGCAGGAATATCAATGGCGTATATTGGGGATGCGCCACTGACATTTTTCAGCCAATGGCGCATGTTACAAAATATGTGCCACCGATTAATTCGTGTGTATGTATGGATATTGAAGTTTATGTAACTAATATTTTTTAAAAATAAATTAATAGATTTATTTAAAATAAATGGACTTGCAAATGGATGTCCTTGTTTTAAATAGATTTGTGAATGTTAAACTTAATTACTATTTGTTACAAAATATACTAGATATCATTAAAAATTTATTAATGACAAGTATTAAAATATTAAAAAATATTAATGACAAGTATTTTGTAACATATTAAAATATTAATGGTAAAATTAATTACTTCCACAAGTATTTTGGAACATATTAAAAATATATTAATGTTAAACTGAATTACTTTCACAAGTATTTTGGAAAATATTTTGTAAAAAAATGTTAAACTTAATTACTTCCACAAGTATTTTGGAACATATTTTTTAAAAGATTAAAGAATGAAAAAAAATGGTTGAGGCAACCAGGATTCGAACCTGGATACCCCAGGTTTTGCTAGCGCGGCTCGATGGCCGACCACTGCACTAGGCTTGTGTTGTTGTCAAATATGAGGGCGTCGTCGTATTTGGCCAAGTGTCCCATATCAGTGGCGCATATTATCCAATATGCGCCACGGATGTTTGACACTTAGCAAAAATACCGATCAACCCCTCTCTCTCTCCCTTTCTTCTCATCACTCTCACGGCCATGCGCACAGGAACCCTATCGCCCCCTGCCGCCCTCATCGCCGGTGAGCCTCCCTTCCCCTCCACTCTCCTCCCCTCCCCTCCCCCTCCCCCTCCCTTCCCCTGATCTCGACCTCCGCCTCCTCTGTCTTGCAGCACCGAGCGTCGCCGCCTCGGGTCCCCTCAATACGAGGGATACATAGAGAAGAATCCACGAAGAAGATTGAATCCGGTGCTGATCAGGAGCTAAGTGTGGCAACCAGGCACCGCCCTATCCACGTCGAACACTAGGCGCTGCATCGTCCCCGTCGAGCACCAGGTATCCTTTATTCCCATGTATCCTTCCTTCCAACAGAGTGTTGATGGTCGTTTGCTAGACATGTACATTCATACTATGGTAGCCAGACCACTCCATGGAACATGGTAGTTACTTGCTTGGTTTTGTAACATGGACAATCATGTGTTGCAATCTCTACTCTAGATGCTCCTGCTGTATTAGTATAGAAAATATGGTTTTGAATTTGTAGAAAAATATTCTTAAATACATTGTTTACCTTGTGTTAGTACATAAAAGAGCTTTCATTGGCCACTTTTGTAACCCAAGGATTTTGTAGGAGCAAAATGTTCATGTTTCTTGATGTTGGCTTTGTACAAATAGCTAAAAGGCTCCACTGTTTGAAATTTGGAGCACAACCTATGCTCCTACTTTACTTACTGGAGCTACACTCTGTTTATTTTAAACAGACATTGATTCTTATTTGACTACATGCTCCGTTGGCAAACAAATACTTACTATGTAAACACATTTGTAAACAAATATATGTAAGGAATGAAGTTGGATGCTTTTGAGAGGTGCTGAAGTGATCTTAGATAGATACTTGCTGTGTAAACACATTTGTAAGAAAATACTTGTTGTGAACTAGTTGTGTGGTTGTGACAACACACTATTTTTTGCTCTTTGTATATGTGTGATTGGATGGCTGTCATCAATTTTGTATGAAAACTGTTGCAGGGAATTCATTTGAGTTGCCCGTTTATTCCGAACTGTTGATTCACTTTCGTTTTGTTTGAGAAATGGGCACTCCTAGGTAAAAAAACAGCAAAGTCCATGCCAAATTTTTCGGTCGACTCTAGCTTATAGTAATTAAATTGTTGCATTTTTCTATTAAGTGAAAACATGTCAAGCGGAGACAAAGACGTCAGAGCTGTCCCTTCTCAGCCCATGAGCGTCGAAGAGCAAGCAAGAAAAGCCAACCTCAAGTTTTGGTGGTTTGAGGATGACTTAAGAGGGTCCGACAAGGAGGCCGAAGCTGCATCCGATGAAGTTGACGAGGAGGCCAAAGCTGCGGCACATGAATATGACGAGGAGTCTAAATAGGAGGAGGAGGTCGAAGATGGCGACGACAACTGAAGTAGTAATGGCAACGAGGAGGCTGAAGCCAGTCATGGCGATGACCGCGTGGACGGCGATGGCGCCTTCCCGCCCGCTAGGAAGAAGAAGGCGGAAAGGAAGGAACGGACGTTGCCGAAAATCGGCATCAACCGCAAAGAGTTCACCCTTGTGAAACCGAGTGTCCAACCCGTGGATCATGCGAAGCTTGCCGCTGGGTACGACATACAACTCGGGTGCATCGTGCGGGAGAGCATGAGCATCAACCAGAATAACATAAGAAAGAACAATACGCGGTTGCAAGAGATCCTTATTGGGAAGCTTCACAGACCATACAAGTTCCCAGATGAGTACGATAACCAAAAACTCAAAGGGAACAAGGTAAACAAGTTAGCCCTCATGAGGATGAGCATAGCCTTGAGTAGCTGGAAATTCGAGTGAAGAGGAGGATTAATGAGGGTAAAAGTTGGGAGGAGATAAAGAAGGCTGAGCCGATGCTCGACGAAGATGAGTTCATCAAGTTCAAGGCAGCATGCACTTCTCTATAAGGTATGGAATAGACCGAGTGGGGGAGGAGTATGCGGGGGCTGAACATAGGTAACCAACATTGCGGAAGCGGCGGTTAGCAAGGAAAAAAGGCTGTTTGGGCAAAGAAGGACACCGAGTATGCCCGTCTAGGGAAAGATAACCCGTGGCACAAATTCACGGACGAGCAGGTGATGCAGTTTATCCGCGCCCGCTACTATATCCACCCCTAACTCAAGGAATTCGTTACCGACGACAATGATGTGAGGAAGTTCCAGAAAAGCCTGGTAAGGAATTTATCTCGGAGTCGATCTGCGTTTCTAATTAAGTAATGAAGCCAAATTTCTAAATGGGATCACTTTCCATCTCTGCAGAGAGGCAGAGAAAAGTCTTGTGCGTCAAGTGCGAGCTCGTCCTAGGGGTCGATGGTGGACCCACTGCGGGACACGCCCTTTAACAGGACGACAAACATGTTCAAGGGGAGGGCCAAGTCCACGCCGCCGATGATGACTAGCTAGCGCCATCTCACGATGCTTGTTCTTCCTCAGGACACTCGTTGCACGCTCTTGAATTACGTGGACGGTGATCTGAAGGATGTTAGCAAGGGCACAATTATTCAACCAAATAGTCGCATGATGCACCAGAAGTCGATGGAGGATGACGTGTTCAAGGTCCGGCTAGCTCGGGTGTTGCCGGGGTGCGAAGACATCGACCCCCAGCAAACCTCGAGGCGCCGATGATCATAAGAACCTTTAGGATTGCTGTGGATGGGTCTTGACATGGCCAATTACCCAGATTTGGCTTGTGAAGGAACAACAAGTAACTCAGCGGCCACGTATGCCCCTGCCGCGGTGGCCACAACAACTAGTCGCTGCCACCATCTCTCGTCACTAGCAATTGTTGGCTGCCGCTTCACCGCCACCGCCCGAGGCTGCACCTCGGGACAACATTAATGATGATGATGATGAAAATCCAGATAAGTGGCTCAACACTGGCACCACCGAATATTTGTTCATGCCAAACATGGAAGAGCCCTACCGTGTTCGCGACGGCCCAAATGCTCATACCATAACATGCACGAGTCTGGACTTCCATGGTACTATTGAGGAGACGCCTCCGGATGTTGGTGCTGTTGATCCTTATAAAGACACCCAGGGAATCATTTTCATCCCCACCACACTCCATAAGGTGGCGGATGAGCAGTTAGGTGCTAAGGTCGAGACGAAGAAGCCCCGCAAGAGAACCAAGAAGAATAAGCAGTCTGCGAGCCAGCCGGGTCCGAAGAGGTCTCGGGCTTAGGACGACCCGTTAACACAGCCCCCCGAGGGCACCTTGACTAGAGTTCACATAGCTAGTCAACCGATTCTGTGTGAGGAGCTGATCAAACACGCAAGTGGAGCGATGTCTAACCCGCAGCAAGGTATTCTGTTTCTAGAGGACTGCCTTCTTAAAGAAGCAAATCCATCATACCGGTTTTCATGGTCAATGTTCCAACGGGCATGGGCTTCGTCGATAATGCCTCCGCGAATATCTTCTTCATTTCGCACGAGGACATATTCAAGCTGTTCCACGACAAACGGCTGGAATATAACTTCGTCCGTCTATACGCGCTCCATCGGGCGATGAAGGTCAACAGAGAGAAGACCCCTGGTGTCACGATAGTGGACCCCTACTTGATGCGTGATAGCTAGTTGTTGGATCCAGGTACTCAGGCCAGCACAAAGGACTACCTCCAAAATTTCACGGTGGACAACAAGAGTGCAAATGACCTTATTTTGCCTTTCTTTCCCGAGTAAGTGCACACACTCGCTCGTCACCGTAACTTGTCCTTTCTTAGTTTTCGGTTGCTCTTTTTCCAACATTGTTTCGTTTCAATTATATTTGCACAGAGAAAAATACTGCACACTGATCCTCATTCACCCGAGTTATTCGCTAGCCATGTACTTGGACTCAGGGAGCGAGATAAAGAAGAAAGACTATGCCAACATAAGGAGTCTTCTAGATGATGCTCTCGAGGTATACGCCAAAAACGAAGGCGAATTCAGGAAGGGGATAGAAAATTTCAGGGATGGCAGACACGTGTTCAAACATGTAACGCATTTCACCTGTGTCAAGCAGCCGGATAATAGTGTCAAGGAGGCCTACTACACCCTTCATCACCTGTGGGCGATCGTCCGGGATGCACACATCATTACGTTGCCATCTAGTCTCCGAGCATGGGCGAAAGCTGAGGCAAGAATGGACGATGATGAACTTAAGGACGACTTCTTACACATCCAGACTCATATTGCGACCGGCATGCAATAATATGTCATGACAAGGGGGGCCTTATCCTACAAAAGATAGTTCTCTAAGCGCGAGATCGAAGCACGGCTCATGGCGCAGGGTGATCGTAGGACATGGACAACGACAGACGGCTACAAACCGTTCTTGGCGCCGTGTAAAACAAAGTCTTCATGATGTAGTGTTCCGAGCTAGCTAGATTAGCCAGTTTGTGTATCTCGTGTGTGTGTCATAAAATTTAACTTGCCTTAGCTCGAAACAGTCGTTGTTGCACTTCGTTTACTTATTAACATATGTATGAAACTTCTAGTTCTTTCTGTTGCATGATATAGAGATGCCGACGTGCTACGTGGTGTACATAGGGAGAGTCTCAGGAGTCTACGGCGAGTGGGAGGATTGTCACGAGCAAGTGAACAAGTTCAATGGAAATAAATACAAAGGGTACCCGAAAAGAGAGCATGTGGAAGCTAGGTGGAGGAATCACCTCCTTGGAGAGCAGAGAGACATGAACTGGATGAAGACCTTGATGATCATGCTCTCAGTCTTGCTCACCGCCATTGTGGTTGTACTCTACTACCACTACTGGAAAAACCATCTTCAGTTCGACGTGAACAAGGCCAGCAGTCTCGGCCTGTCACAGCCCGCGACTAGTGGGAGCACTAGTCCCGGGCCGTGAGGCCTCTAACGGCTAGAAACGGCCGTAGTCACTAGTATCGGGCCGGACCAGATCTTTAGTCCCGGTCCGTAATACGGACCAGTAATAATGACCAAGAGCAGGCCAGCTGGTCTTTTCGTGGACTATTAGTCCCGGGTCGTATCACGGCCCGGGACTAGTTGGCCGCCACTATATATTCTGCTTCCTGTCCTGCTGCCCTAAAGCATATGGTGGCCATTTTTCTCAAAGAAGCTGATTGTTTTCTCCAATTCAAAAATTGGTGCATGTAAATTTTTCAAAATTCAAAATTAATGCTCTAGAAGCTCTCAATATAACCTGTAATAGTTTTACATGTTGTGTAATGGTTTTTGATATACTTTTACTATAATGCAGATGGTCCGGGAATTGATGTATGGTACTGACCGATGCTCTGGCGAGTTCATTAACGACGTGCATGAATTCATCCGTGTTCCTCATGCAAACAAGCGCAATGGTTTTGTATTTTGTCCATGTAATGGATGTAGGAATTAGAAGGATTACTCTGACTCAAAAACCCTTCACAGCCACCTTTTGAAGTCCAGCTTCATGCCCAATTATAATTGTTGGACCAAGCACGGAGAGAGAGGGGTTATAATGGAAGACAACGAAGAAGAGGAGGAGGATGAAAACTATCATGGTTTCCCTGAGTATGGAGATACTTCCATGGGGGATGCTGAAGGGGAGGATGAAGAAGGGACACATGATGAACCCGCTGATGATCTTGCTCGGACCATTGCCGATGCACGAAGAGATTGTGAAATTGAAAAGGATAGGGAGAAGTTCAATCACATGTTAGAGGATCACAAAAAGTTGTTGTACCCAAATTGCGAAAATGGTCTGAAAAAGCAAAGACAATCGGAATTGCTACGATGGAAGGCTGAGTGTGCTATACCTGACTCCTCATTTGAAAAGTTGCTGAAAATGATGAAGAATATGCTTCCAAAAGATAACGTATTGCCCGCCAGTATGTACGAAGCAAAGAAGGTTGTCTGCCCTCTAGGTTTAGAGGTTTAGAAGATACATGCATGCCCTAATGACTGCATACTCTACCGCGGTGAGGAGTATGAGAATTTGGATGCATGCCCGGTATGCACTTCACTTTGGTATAAGATTAGATGAGATGACCCTGGTGACGTTGAGGGAGACCCCCCCCCCCCGGAAGAGGGTTCCTGCCAAGGTGATGTGGTATGCTCCTACAATACCATGGTTGAAACGCTTATTTAGAAACAAAGAGCACGCCAAGTTGTTGGATGGCATAAAGAGGAACGTAAGTCAGACGGGATGTTGAGACACCCCGCTGATGGGTCGCAATGGAGAAAAATCGATAGAAAGCACCCGGACTTTGCAGATGACGCAAGGAGTTTAAGGTTTGGTCTAAGTACAAATGGCATGAATCCTGCTAGAGCAGAGCTCGACAAAGACTGCCCGTGACTCTATGCATATATAACCTTCCTCCTTGGTTGTGCATGGAGCAGAAGTTCATTATGATGTCAATGTTGATCCAAGGTCCGAAGCAACCCGACAATGACATTGATGTGTACCTAAGGCCATTAGTGGAAGAACTTTTACAGTTGTGGCACGAACCAGGGATACGCGTGTGGGATGAGCATAAGCAGGAAGAATTTAACCTCCGAGCATTTCTTTTCGTAACAATCAATGATTGGCCTACTCTTAGTAACCTTTCAGGACAGTCAAACAAGGGATACAATGCATGCACACACTGTTTAGATGAGACTGAAAGTATATATTTGGAACATTGTAAGAAGAATGTATACAATGAGCATCGTATATTTCTTTTGGCCAAGTATCCCTTAAGAAAGAAAGGCAAGCATTTCAACGGTCTGGCATGTAACCAGACGAAGCCTAAGGAGCATACTGGTGATGATATATTTGATATGGTCAAAGATTTCGATCAAATGGTAACCTTTGGAAAGGGTCCTGGCGGAAAATCTGTTCTGAAGGATGCTAAAGGACACGCACCCATGTGGAAGAAGAAATCTATATTTTGGAAGCTACCATATTGGAAATTCTTAGAGGTCCGCTCTGCAATCGATGTGATGCATGTGACGAAGAATATTTGCATGAACCTGCTAGGCTTCTTGGGCGTGTATGGGAAGACAAAAGATACACCGGAAGCACGAAAGTACCATCAACATATGAAAGACCCAGATGGCCTGCATCCAGAATGGTTTCAAGGTCATGCCAGCTACGCTCTTACCAAACAAGAGAAGGAAATATTTTTTGAATGCCTAAGCAGTATTAAGGTCCCTCTGGCTTCTCGTCGAATATAAAGGGAATAATAAATATGGCAGAAAAAAAGTTCCAAAACCTAAAGTCTCATGACTGCCACGTGATTATGACGCAAATGCTTCCGATTGCATTGAGGGGGCTTCTACCAGATAATGTTCGAGTACCCATTTTGAAGCTATGTGCATTTCTCAATGCAATCTCTCAGAAGATAATCAATCCTAAAGATCTACCACGGTTACAGAATCATGTGGTCCAATGTCTTGTCAGTTTTGAGTTGGTGTTCCCACCATCCTTGTTCAATATTATGACGCACCTGCTGGTTCACCTAGTCAAAGATATTTCCATTCTCGGTCCTGTATTTATACACAATATGTTTCCCTTTGAGAGGTTCATGGAAACTTAAAGAAATATGTTCGTAACCGTGCTAGGCCAGAAGGAAGCATCTCCAAGGGCTATGCAACAGAGGAGGTCATTGAATTTTGTGTTGACTTTGTTCCTGACCTTAGGCCGATTGGTCTTCCTCAATCACGGTATGAGGGGAGACTGAGTGGAAAGGGTACTCTAGGAAGGAAATCAATAATATGTAGGGACGGACATTCTTACACCGAAGCACATTGCACCGTTCTACAGAATTCTATCTTGGCAGCCCCATATATCGAGGAACACAAGAAAATCTTACGCTCCAACAACCCTGGAAAGCATGACTCTTGGATTAGAGATGAACACATGAAGAGTTTCGGCGGTTGGTTGCAACATCTCATCAAAAACAACACTCTTGGAGATCAGCTATACTTGTTGTCTAGGTCACCATCTTTGACTATATCGACTTTCCAAGGGTACAAGATAAATGGGTATACATTTTACACGATAGCCCAAGATAAAAAGAGCACCAACCAAAACAGTGGTGTATGCTTTGATGCAACAGACAACAATGGTTCAAAGACCACATATTATGGTTACATAGAGGACATATGGGAACTTGACTATGGACCTACTTTTAAGGTCCCTTGTTTCGGTGCAAATGGGTCAACCTGACAGGAGGAGGGGTTGAGGTAGACAAGAAATACTGAATGACATCGTTGGATCTCAACAATCTTGGGTACTTAGACAAACTAATGATGTGGCTCAGGTTTTCTATGTGAAGGACATGTCTACCAAACCTAGAAAAAGAGAAAATAAGAAAAATAATACATTAGACGATGAGCCAAAGCGCCACATAGTTCTTCAGGAAAAAGAAACATTGTGGGAGTGGAGGACAAGATAGACATGTTAGAAGATTGTGATAAGTTTCCTGAAATTTCGCCCTTCACGGTGAAGGATGACCCAAGCATCATGTTAATGAATGAAGATGCTCCATGGATACGGCGGGATCAGAAAGGAACACATGCAAAGAAATGATGTGTAATAATTGTAACATGTTATGAGTGAAGATGCTCCATGTGTCCATTTTTATAGTGTTGTCTGCAAACAATCTTGAGTGTGTTAGTCCCGTTTTGTTGCTGGACCGGGACTAAAGGGGGGCCTTTAGTCCCGATTCATACTTACCATTAAGATCTGATCTCCAAACGCGTGAGGTCACATATTAGGGAGTGCCTCTATGACCAGTTTCTTGGAGATGCCAGAGGACTGGGCTCTGGCAGCATCTCCCTGAAACTGGCCGTAGTGGTATCCATGCTCTCGAAAACCATCTTGCAGCTTGTAACTTCTCTAAATATATCAATACGCCTGGGAGCTAACTAATTTCACATATTAGGGAGTGCATCTATGACCAGTTTCTTGGAGATGCCGGGACTGGGCTCCGGCGGCATCTCCCTGAAACTAGCCGTAGTGGTGTCCCTGCTCTCGAAAACCATCTTGGAGATGCCTCAAACTGGCTGGAGGACTGGACTCACAAGGATGCCTATTTATAGTACAAGCAGCTCGGCATAATGTCGACACTCACGACATAATGTCGACACTCACCCCCTATTATTAGTGCTGACTCATGTTTTGTCCCGGTTGGTGTCTCCAACCGGGACTATAGGTTCATCTTTAGTCCCGGTTGGTCACACCATCCGGGACAAAGTACAAGCCGCACGACATAATGTCGACATTTATTAATATTAAAAACCGGGACAACCCGGTACTAACTAACACTTAGGACTAAGGCCGCCCCCTTTAGTTATAATCATGCCTAGTCCTATAGTACGCAGCTTCAGGGTCTTCTTCGTCATCATCATCATCATCATCGTCATCGTCACCTGCCACTCCGGGGATCCTCAGCCCAGCCATGGCATATAACAGGGGTCTCCTGGAAGATGATGCTGCTACCGCCAGGCGGGGGTGGGGCCTTCTTGTGGATCTATGGCGGGTGGACTTGTGGGCACCGCAGGCGAGGATGGTCTCCCCCGGCGATGTAGCGCATCACTCCGATGATAGTACGGTTTGCCCACCACAGACGACGGCCGGCTTCGTTGTGGTTCACTGGGGGCGGGCCATCACCCTCGTACCTGGCGAGCTCCCTTTCCTGCCTATTAGCAAAGAAGGAATTCCAGGTTTCATAGTTGTCAGGATCCCACTAGGGATCCATCCGCTGCTCCGGCGTGAGTTCGTGGTATAAGTGGTTCGTGATGGCCGCCTAGCGTGCGGAACATTGAGGGACAGGAGGGACAGGAACCCTCCGGCCAAAGATTCAGCGTGGCGGCCAAGAGTGCACAAGACAGGGTACTTGGAGGCGCATAACGCCTCGGTCTCCTCGAGGGTCAGAATGGCCTAGTAGGCATTGTCCATTGTTCTAAGAGAGGAAGGTGTGGATGTGTGGATAGCCATGGCACGATCGCCCTAGATATAGAGGGAAAGGGAGGGAAAACTTGGCGTGAAGCTTTGGGAAATGGCAGGAAATATCTTTAGTCCCGGTTAGTGACTACAACCGGGACTCAAAGCTCTCGTAAAAAGGAAAGGGCGGGAATACTTGGCAGGAAGCGGTGGGAAATGGCGGGAAATATTTTTAGTCCCGGTTTGTGACTATAACCGGGACTAAATGGATATTATATTAAGATTCTTTATATTTTTATGATAATAATAGACATATTATTTGTTTTATTTGGATTTTTACAATAAAAGATATGATTTTCCAACGTTTTATATTTGATTTGAATTAAAAAAGAAATTTACAAATGAAATAATTTATAAATAATGCAAACAGATATATGGATATTATATTAAGATTCTTTATATTTTTCTAATAATAATAGACGTATTATTTGTTTTATTTCGATTTTTACAATAAAAGATATGATTTTCCAAAGTTTTAAATTTGATTTGAATTAAAAAAGAAATTTACAAATGAAATAATTTATAAATGATGCAAACTGATATATGGATATTATATTAAGATTCTTTATATTTTTATGATAATAATAGACATATTATTTGTTTTATTTGGATTTTTACAATAAAAGATATGATTTTCCAAAGTTTTATATTTGATTTGAATTAAAAAAGAAATTTACAAATGAAATAATTTATAAATGATGCAAACATATATATGGATATTATATTAAGATTCTTTATATTTTTTGATAATAATAGACATATTATTTGTTTTATTTGGATTTTTACAATAAAAGATATGATTTTCCAAAATTTTATATTTGATTTGAATGAAAAAAAGAAAATTTACAAAAAATAAACTAGTCGTGGGTCGTGGCTGGACCCGAGACTAGAGGGTGCGTGCGCGCGCGAAAACCAAGCGGCCGGAAAAACACATTAGTCGGTGGTAACAACCCATGACTAAAGGAGGGGCCTTTAGTCATGGGTTGCCACTACCAGATTCACCCTCTAGTCCCGGGCGGTGGCTTAGCCCGGGACTAAAGGGGGGGTATAAGTAAACTGCGCCCACCCCTGGCCTCCCCCACCCAGCACTTGGCAAAATAGACGAGGTGGAGATGAACAGACGACGACGAGCTCGATCGACGCAGGGGAGGTGCTGCCCGATTCCACTGCAAGCCTGCTCGCCTCAAGACTGCAGGCTGGCAAGTGCCTTGCCGTTGCCACGCCTCGCACAGGCTGCTGCAAGGCCCCGCCAACGCCGCCGCCTGCAAGGCCGATCTTAGCAGTTTTTATATAATTGTTTATAGTTGTTTTGGGAATATATAATTGTTTATATAATTATTTTTAGTTGTTTTTAGGAATATATAATTGTTTTTAGTTTCTTTTTTTAGGAATATATAATTGTTTATATAATTGTTTTTAGGAATATATAATTGTTTATATAATTGTTTTTAGGAATATATAATTGTTTTTAGTTTCTTTTTTTAGGAATATATAATTATTTATATACTTGTTTTTAGTTGTTTTTAGGAATATATAATTGTTTATATAATTTTTTAGGAATATATAATTGTTTAGGAATATATAATTGTTTATATAATTTTTTAGGAATATATAATTGTTTTTAGGAATATATAATTTTTTTAGGAATATATAATTGTTTATTAGGTTTATTAGGATTCTTAATTGTTTTTAGTTGTTTTAGGAATATATAATTGTTTTTAGTTGTTTTTTTAGGATTATTAATTAGTGTTATTAGGGTTATTAATTAGTGTTATTAGGGTTATTAATTATATAATTATTAGGGTTATTAATTTGTGTTATTAGGGTTATTGTTTTTTTGTTTTAGTTATTAGGGTTATTGTTTTTTCTAACCTATTTAACTCTCTTTTTGTTATAGTTAATTAAGTCATGGATCCATCCAAAGATCCTGGTCGCGTTGGTGAAGGTTTTCTTCAGGGCATGATAAGAGGTGAAATTCCTCTTAATATTAATACCGGTGAAGATATTTTGCTCGAGGAAGAGATATCCTCATATCTGAATCCATCCGGTGATGGACTAGAGGAAAACCTAATGTACCAAGGGGAAGACCGGATGGACTAAGGGCAAACAAATAACAACAATAATGATGGCCCCTCGACAGGATCCGGTGAGGTACATATATATAAAGCCTCGTGTTACCTCTATTCATTAACTGATCTCGATATATATTAATCACTCTCTCTTCTTCTTTTAGCGCACCGGATCGAAGCAATCGACAGCTCGAACGAAACGAGGGCTGAACAAAAAGTTGGATGGTAATCAGAGGTTCACCATCGAAGAAATAGATGATGATGGTGAACCGATTGCTCCAGAAAAGCACCGGAGGATGTTTATAAATCAATGCGGGGTGCTTTTTAGGGACAACCTGCCGATCACCATCCAAGAATGGAATCAGTCAAAGAAACCCGATGAAGAATCCAATAGCTATGTCATTGATGATGCCAAAGATGACCTTTGGCAGAAGCTCATAGCGCATTTCATACTACCTCCATAGTATGAAGAATATGAGGTAGATGGTATTACCCCAAGGCCGGGTGGGCTTGAAAATAGAGCGAAAGTGAAGGAGTGGGATCTGAGCAAGATGGCTGAACTATACCAAAACCACAAGAAAAGTTTATACGCGAAATATGTCGCGAAAAAGAAAACTCTAGACTTCAATGGAATAAACGAGAAGTTGAGAGAACAGTGGCCTGATTTTGTACAGTACAAGCAATCTGATAAAGCAAAGGCAAAGTCGGCAAAGAACGTGTTAAATGCTGCCAAAAATAAATACCATCATAAAATGAGGACAAGTGGCTACAAGAGTGTCGTCCCTAAGTGGGAAACTATGGAGAAGAACATGAGGGCTAGAGGCGTCACTCCTGGTACAGATGGATGGCCCGAGAGGTCAAAGCACTGGTGGTACGGGCATGGGGGATCCTTGGACCCAGAAACAGGAAAGACATTATTTCATGATAAAATTCTAAAACCCTCCCAAGACCTTATTCAAGCAATGAACGATGCTCAATTGGGATTGTTCCGTCCCGAGAGAGAGAACGACGAGATGACACGCGCCCTAGGGAATCCTGAAAAGGGAGGACGAACACGAGGCAAAGGCGCCGGTGTCTCGTGGAAGAAAGGGTTTCCTCGGTAAGATGCCAGTTACAGAAGCCGTCAGAGAAAGAAGGACCGGGAGGCAGACCAGATCTCCAGGGTAGAGCAGGACCTAGCTGATCTGAAGAACCTCATGCATGAAATTATCCAAAGGCCATTGCCGTTAACTCACCAAGGGCTGATGATCCTGCATTGGATCTTAGCCAGCGGAGAAGCAGCGTGGCTTCCACGGAGGCCCGGGCTGATGATCAAGCACTGCTGGATGATGCACAGGCTCCTCACTACCCCGTGGATGATGTTACAGAGATGGCACAATGTGAGCTACATCAGCGAATGAACAACCTGTCCTTCAAGGTGGCGATCGGCACTGCTTTACCTTGTCTACCTGGAGCACTCCACCATTCACTTTTGATTCCACCAGGCTATGCTCGTGTCATGGTGGATGACATAGTGGAGGATTTTGCGGACCTAGATATTGAAATCGCTACGCCTGAAGGCCTTACGAAACTAGGATATGTCAAGCGCAACATCATTCTATGGAATAAGAAGTACATAAAGTTTCCAGGCTCGACCCCAAGGCCACCAACTCTGAGGAATCCAAGTGCACCCCGCATTGAATATCATCAACCTCCTAGTCCACCCCAACCCGATTATCGCCAACCTCCAAGTCCACCCTGCCCCGCTGACGATCGCTGCAGCAGGAGTACATCAACTCGATCTCCGCCTCCACGCAATACTTGATCTCCGCCTCCACCTCCGCCTCTGTGCAATACTACTACCTCGTCGAAGAAACGGAAGTTCGACACTCCCCGCGCCCCACATCGAAGAAAGGTCAAATGGTAAAGATAGTCGACATCCCGCCGGCTCTTCCAAAGAGACCTTATGACAAGACCGATGAGGAAACTAACGCGGATGTGGCTGCCCAAGTTACGGCGCATTTTTCACCCAAAAAGCCTGAGCCAAAGCCGGTATATGGTGAAAAAACCAAAAAGTGGGCTAAGTCCTTTCTTGAGCAACCATCCCAGATATCGATGAATCTGGAATCAGACTATGACCGGGAGATTATTAAGCAAGCACAGAAGAAAAAAATCACAAGTGCAAAAAGCGGGAAGCAAGTTGCCCAGCTCGTAGCACAGAAGAATCAATCGGTCGCCCCGCTCAAAGTCATTTCAGACCTCGACAAGGCCTTCAGAGATAAAATGGATATGGACATGCAAATAATGGACCCCAGAGCCCGTAATAGTGCTGTACTAATGGGAATCACTGTATCGCAGGCCAAACCACTTGCTACTGAAGCAAAAATGTCTCTTGGTCAATATTTAGGATATGAAGATACGCTAGTGGGTCAGATAGTACGGAAGTATGTCCAAGGGGAGCTTGTAGTCAGTAATGAGGAGCTCGCGCGTCTATCCACACATATGCGAAATCCGCACGAATGGTACATGTCGCAAGCAGAAAAAAGCATCAGAAAGATTGGTTTCCGGTGGACGTTATAAAGGAGCATCACTTGAAACCATACTCGATACAGGTTCAAATGACCGAACTGTTTCAGTTATACAACCAGCGCGCCCTCGGCAAATCTATCATTGGTTGATACTGTCTGTAAGTGATTTATTTCTATAATTAAATTTGTAGCTCAGCTCGTTCATTGCATTTAATATATTATCCTAACTATATATCCTTTTGTAAGATGATATTATAATCTATAGAATGAAGTTTCTTGAATGCAAAAGAGCTAGAAGATACGACGTTGGGTTCATTGACCCATATATCGTTAATGAATATCGTTCTTAACCGAGAATAATTTTGTTAAGGAAATACTATTTCCTTACACCTTCAAGTGAGTGTTTATATCCTGTACACATTTTATTTTTTCTTACTGAGCTATGCATGTATGCTTATGTAAACGTCCGCAGATTCCACTGGATCTTGCTAAACATTAAAGTTGACAACTCCCTAATTGAAGTCCATGACTCATTAAGTTGGGACCAAGAGCAGTGGAGCGACATGAAAGCAATGCTCCATAAGTAATTTCAATCATTATCGCATTATATTGTCCTCTTTCATTCATTTCCTGATATCAAGTAACTAATAACTCCTTTGTTCAGTTTCTTTGTCGAGCAGGTGTTGGACACCGTTCAGACAGAAAATACCAGGTCCATTCAAAGAGGAGTTAACTTATAAAATGGTGAAGAGTTTACAGCAGCCAACGTGAACTCATTTATGTGGATACTACGTCTGCGAGTACATCCGCGAGTTGACCAGTGAGCGGAAAGTTGACTCACATTATATTTATGACTTGCGGGAGAAATTAGAGCCAGACCAGCGCATAAGAGCAATTCAAGAGGAGCTGGCGGGATTTATGATGAAGGAAGTCCTTGATGTACATGGAGAGCATTATGCGGATGACGTGGAACTCTATTTGCCTTAGTGGTCTCCATGTAGCTGATATGACATATATATTCATCAATGACCATGTAATTTCAAAACATTTCTTCCTTTTGATATATATATATCATCAATGTATGCTTGAAAGGGATCGGTTAATTATATAGATGCATCAACGTGTACTCTGTATGTAGTAGCATATAATATGTGTACTTAAATATATGTTCGAAATTATAGTGAAACACAAAACAAAAAAGGAACGAAATGGCAAAAAAAAGGAAATACACAATCTCTGTCATGCAGAGAAACATAATTCTTCGCCATGGCAGAAACCTTATAGTCCTGTGGTGTTACTACCAGACTAGAGGGTTTTGCCCATGGCGCTGAAACAGCCACATGGCTGTTATCGATTGCAGAAGTAGCCGGGACTAGTGGGGGGGGGGCTCTAGTCCCGTTTTCGGGGTCCCGGGCCCAAAACCGGGACTAGAGCCCGTTGCAGCCCGGGACTAGAGGCCTGTTTTCCACCATTGTCCGTCCTTTAGTAGTTTAGGACTTGGCTAATGATGATGATCAACTTGTTGTAATGTGTAATGTATGAGATGATGATCAACTTGTTGTATATAATACTTGTATAATATTCAGGCACTTGTCACTATGTCAGGTTCTAATTGATCTGATGTTGTATAATTATATTTGTACTATTATCTCTGTTTATATAGTGTTGTGTACCTGTATAAATACTTGTATATATACATGTATAAATACTCGAGAGCCATGTACTATGTATACATGTACGAAACATCAGTGGTGCATCTATTATTCAGCCAGCGCTGCATATAACTTCAGTGGCGCATTTAGATATATGCTCCACTGGTAAAACATCAATGGCGCATATCGAAGATGTGCCACTGGTGGGCCCACTATCAAAGGCGCATATTGTATATGCGCCATTACCAATGGTGCAACACCAGTGGCGCATCCCATATGCGCCATTGGTAGCAAAAAAGTGCTCCACTGATAAGCAATCCTCTACTAGTGAGGGACCCAACCTTGTCTTCCACCCACCAACTAAAAAATGCACCCTCCTCGGTCGCGTGTGGCCTAGACATGGATCTGCTGGGAGATCTCGTGGTGTAGTGAAAAGTGGGCAGGAGACATTCCCTTATCTCCCGCTGAGACTAGAACCACCTAAAAGGGCATGTATGCCCCATGTGTGGTTTTGGTAATTGATGACAATCCCTGTGGACTATTTGTAAATTGAGTTTCACTTGTAGGTTTGTCCATTGGCATCGCTTGGGCCATTTGTTGGTCTCAAGGTTGAAAGTTGAAGAAGGATAATAAGAAATATCCAAGGGCTTCATGCCCATTGGAATCATGAGGAAAGAAAGTGCTTGAAGGTTGATCAAAACAAGTGCAAAGAGTTGCATCAAGATGGTTCAACCTCAAGAAGGGATGAATAAGGGCAAGGTCAAGATGCGCCATCTCTAGAAGATCTCATGCTTAAAGCTTGCCATCCTAGTGATCATAGAGTGATGAAGACAAGTTCAAAGAAGAGGTTTCCCCATGGAGTAATTTGCAAGTATTCATCAAGCAAGAGTGAGCAAGAGCAATCAAGAAAGGTGTTCCATCTTGAGAAGGTCAAGAAGGTCTACATCAAGTTTAAGTGGAATGCACAAGGCAAAGGTATGGTCTTGATAGGGCTTCACTTTTGTCGGTATCGTGTTGTTAGTTGGGATACCGGGTTTAGGATAGATAGTTGTACTATCAAGAGGGGCTCGTCTCGATCACATCATTCAGATAGAGCTCAAACCTTTGCATTCATAGCATCATATTTCTTGGTTGTTAGTTAGTTCTTGTCCATGAGAGGATCTAGAGCTTGTGTATATCATCATAACAAGCTCGAGTTCATCAAATAAGGATTTCCCTTGCATATTTTATTGCGGTTATTGATCTTGCGAGTTTTTGGCTCCACCCCTTGGGAGATACCTCACATATATATTCATAGATTCAATTCATCGTTATCTTTCCAACAAAATTGGTTTCATCTCGTTTAGAGTTCGGACATGAAAATTATTGCGGTTTTGGTTTCTGAAGTTTTACTGACCGGAAGTTCCGACTACCCACCGGTAGTACCTCTAGGGCATTTTGCCGCTAGAAGTTTCGGTGGAAGATCCGGTTCTTCTTCCGCTCACGTATTGTATCCTCTCTATCCGGTTTGTTCTATTTGATAGAATTTGGATTGGAAGTTGCACCAGAAATTCCACTCGGGCCTAGTTGCTGCCGGAAGTTCCGATTGAAAATACGGCTCTCGTTCTACTCATGTACTGAAACCTCTGTGTTTTATGTTCTCTATTTGATGGAACTTTGGTCAGAATTTCTACCGGTAGTTCCGCACCAACCGGAAGTTCTGGTGAACCGGCGGAAGTTCCGGCCAGACTCATTTTTTTGTCTTTCGCGTCGCAGTTTTCTGACCGTTGGCTGAGTGCCACCAGAAATTCCGGCGTCCCACCAGAAGTTCCGGCCAGGGTCATGACAGAGCTGGGAGATCTAGATTGTTGACCTTGGTGGGTACTTGATTGTTCTAGATTGTTGATCTTGTAGAGATTTCCCTCTCCCCTTTCCCTTCCTATGATTCTTGCATCTTTTTGAGGGATTTGAGAGAGGAGATCTAGATCTACAACCCCCCCAAGCCAAATCCCTTCTTTGTGAAGGAATCATTGGGATCTAGATCTTGGAGAGTTTTGTGTTCTCCTCTTGTGTTCTTCCTCCCTTATTCCCCCAATAGCTTTTGTAGCTTTGTTGGAATTTAGGAGAGAAGGACTCGCCCTTGCATTTGCTGCATAGGTATTGAGTTCTCCTCGGAGATTCAGCGAGTACAAGCTTGTGGGCTTGTTTCTCTTGGGTTCTTGGAACCCTAGACGGTTGTGTGGTTGGGTGGTTGACTTCTTGTGACCTTTTGTGGTCTTGTAGCCTTTTGTGAATTTGTTGGCCTTTTTTGAATTTGTTGGCCTTTTGTGGCGTTGTAGCCTTTTGTGGCTTTGTTGTTGGGAACCTCCAATTGAGTTGTGGAGATAGCCCCAACCTTGTATGGATTTTGATGACCGCCCTCAAGTGTCCCTTAGTGGATCGTGAGTAGGCCTTTGTGGCGAGCTCACGGGAGAATGGGGTGAGCCTTTTATGGCGCCGGTGAGTTGCATACCTTCGCATCCGGGGTGAGGCCTTGTGTGGCGTTCGGTGAGCATCGAGCCACCACACCCCGAGGTGAGCCATTTATGGCGTTCGGAGAGCATTGCGCTATCGCACCTTTCCAACGGATACGTAGCTTCTTTGGAAGTGAACTTCGGGATAAAAATCTTCGTCTCCGCATCCATCGGTTATCTCTCAACCGAGCCCTTTACTTATGCACTTTACTTTGTGATAGCCATCGTGCTTTAAGTATTTATATCCTGCTATCACCTTGTTTCTTGTTTTGCTTAGCATCGGTTGTTGGTGCACTTAGGTGAACATAGTGGTTAGGTTTTGTGCTCAATAAATTAAATGTTAGTTTTATTCTGTATTTATTCGAGCCTAAAACATAATAATTTTAAAAGCCTATTCACGCCCCCTTTAGGCGACATGCATTGCAGTTTCACCAAAGTTCCCCCATCTCCGGTCAACTACAGCGGTGGCATAGGCATCAATACTAATTCATCTTCTTCCTCGAGGCGTTCGTGTCGGCGACTTATTCGGCATACTGAGCTAGCCCCGTGACCTTTACATCATCGGGCAGTCCCTTCGACCATATAGATCTAGGGCACCGTCAGCTGACTTTAGTGGCACGTTCATCATATTAGGCAAAGACGAGTGTTCCTGCTTGAGTTTTTGTCACGAAGTATCCTAAGGATCGAGTTCTATTGAATGATAATTTTATCTACTATATTAAAAATAATTGAAGTTCTAGGTTCGTTGATGGCTGGCACGTTGATGTGGAGCCTGTTGGGAACCCCAAGAGAAAGGTGTGAAGCAGCACAGCAGCAAGTCTTCCCTCAGTAAGAAACCGAGGTTATCGAACCAGTAGGAAGAAGGAAATGTCACACAGGTGTTGCTAGCAACGCGGTGACCTGCACAACACAAACTCAAGACTTTGCCCCAACTAATAGTGAGGTTGTCAATCTCACCGGTTGTTTTAATAAAGGATTAAACGTATGGTGTGGAAGGTAATGGTTTGCAACAAGTAAACAAGTAACAATGGAAGATGTATCAATGGTAAAGATTGGACCAGGGTCCATAGTTCACTAGAGGTGCTCTCCTTAGATAAACAACATGGCATGAAGGGTAAACAAATTACAGCAGCGCAATTGACAGGAACTGAGCAAGGCATAACAATACAATACTAGTCAGAAAGATCCTATGAGATTCGATTGAGAAATACAATAAGATACATAGACCGCCATCCAACTGCATCTATGACTAGAAGTCCACCTTTAGGTTATCATCTGAACCCCCTCCAGTATTAAGTTGCAAGCAACAGACAACTACTTTAAGCAAAGTGTGTAAGGGAAACAGTCCACATGTTCCATGAACAAGAGACCGTTGTTTTCTCCCTAGTGGCAACAACACATCTACAACCGAAGAGATTTCTGTCACTTCCCTTGGAAACTAGAGGCATGAACCCACTATCGAGCATAAATACCCCCTCTTGGAGTCACTAGCAACTACTCGGCCAAGATAGCTACTAACAATGGAGAGCATGCAAGATCACAAACAACACAGACATGATAGAATCATAAAGACAAAACCATTAACCAATCCAACATAATAATCTCAATATCCATTGGATCCCCACAAACACAGCATGCATGATTACAAATAGATTAGATCTTGATCGTGAATGGAGCTCACAAGATCTATACATGAAAGCACAAAGAAGGAGATACAACCATCTATCTACTACATGTACCAATAGTCCAAGGTGGAACTACTCACGCATCATACCGGAGAGAAGGCCTTCGGGATGATCTCCCCTCCGGCAGGGTGCCGGGAAGAACTTCAGATCCCCTCGATCTAGGTATGACGGTGGCGGCGGCTACATAATGTTTCGTGGAATATTGATCGGGTACCTAGGGTTTCTGCATCGGGGGCTTCTTATAGGCGAAGAGGGAGGCCGAGGGGGTGCCCGAGGCGGCTGCACCCCCCAGGCGCGGGGTGGGCCCACCCGTGCGGCCATGGGGTGTGGGCCCCTCGAGTCCCTCCTTCGTCTCTCCTCTGGACTTCGTGTTCCCCACAGAAAGATATTGACTTTGGCTTTTGTCCCGTCCAATTCCGAGAATATTGATTTTCTGCCTTTCTAGAACCAAAAACAGAAGAAAACAGGCAAGTGGCACTGTGGCAACTTGCTAATAGGTTAGTTCCTAAAAAGATATAAAAACATCTCAAAGTGTAGACAAAGCAAAGCAAAGTAGATACCAAACAAGCATGGAACATAAAAAATTATAGATACATTTCCGACATATCAAGCATCCCCAAGCTTAACTCTTGCTCGTCCTCGAGTAGGTAAGTGATAAAAAGAATAATTTTTGAGGTAACATGCACCTTCACAATAAAGATTAAACCATTTGCAAGCATTGAAAGCTGGGATCAAAGAACTCTAAACATGTGCATAAAATATGGAGTTCTAACAATAGTACATAGTAAATATGCATGCAACATGAAAGGCTACAAACAAAGATCATGAATAACATGCATTGAAAAACGTTTGTTTGTTTCACATATAGAAAACATGGCATAGTGGCAATCAGATTGTCCCTCAAAGAGTAGCAAATATATGCATAGGACACCTTCAAAATTCACAAGGGTGACTAGAAACAAATAGCACAAGAACAGTAATATCACAATATGCATCAATCAATAAGCTTTAGGACGCTCTACACAGAATGACAACTATGCTCTCTTAACGGTGCCTAAAGGTAGAAGGTGGAGACTCAATAATGGTGGAAGAAAGGCCTTTTACAAAGGAAGCCGGCATTTCAAGTTTCAAAAATAGCTTCCAAAAATTATGGTACTTGTTAGCTTTCAGCCCTCATTGTCTCTATCATAAGCATCTTGAAGTGATTAAGGTTAAAGTCAACAAACTATGGAGTATATGATTGGCAAAGTATAAGTTGGCAATCTCAAGTCCCTTGAATATGAGGGTCACACCTCATGCTACTCAAATTCAGTCACCTGTAAGTTCTTGTAATTGTAAGTATTTGCATATCATATAGAACCGCCAACGGGGTACCCCTTGCACATGGTACAGGAGCTTTCCCATAAGCAAAATGATAAGGCAAGCAGACAATGAGCATCTCAGCGATCTTTTTATTTACTATATGCATAGCTTTTTATTGAGGATGCTTCATAGATAGCTCACTATGGTGATGCTGTAAGTTTCCACTATGATTAGGCATGGCTTAGGCTAGCGGCCCAGGCGTTTCTCTAACACAGAATACAAACTCCATGGACTTACAAGATCCCTCTTTATTTCACACCGATGACATCCATAGACAAAAGAGCATGATATCAACTGAGTACAAAGTACAAGTGCAATGTTGAAAACGTTTCCCGTGACAGCACGGTTCTGCTAATTCCAAAGTATAAGTGCAAGCATATACAACATAGACGACACAATGGTTCAAGTTTATTAGGGGCAAAGAATATAAAATGTGCCATCAAGTTCGTGAGGTCTTTAATCACTAAGTTTTCACATAAGAAAATAGTTTTTAATTGGAAGATAGCTGAAAACAAGAATATACTTGGAATGGTGTAACACACAATGCATAGGAGTTTATAGTGGACACTTTGGGAAAAACTTGGTTTCTTGGGAGTTGGAAGCATGAGTAGAGCTTACTCATACAAGTGGAGGCTAGCAAAAGACTGGGAGCAACCAACTAAGAGAGCATAATGGCCATAATCATGCAGAGCAACAAAGCATTACTAGTCATAGAGTGGTACTACAAGTCAAGGAATAAATTACCATAGAGGCTATGATGACTTTTCATATTCATAACATGGTGTGAGCATGTGCCAAGTCAACCCAAGCAAAGCATCAAAGGAGAATACCACAATACTATGCTTTTGCATGCTAAAACAACGCATAATTTCTTCAAGGCACACTAAGCAATCCCAATTGTTTGGAACAAGACATGCTACAACAATAATCACTAAGCATAAAGTTAAAACAACACCTAGCTTGTCATGCTAAAGTCTAAGTCATAGTCAATGCAAGCTCCTCTTGCACTTACAAGCAAGAACTTACTACTCCTTTCCAACACCAAGCAACTTATTTGCAAAACAACATAGCGAGAACGGGGGTCCAAACTACTTTATTCAAGCAAACGAAACAACCTAAGCAAAGCAAACGAAAACTAAGACGCTCCAAGAACAACACAACTGTGCATGAAACAATAAAAACGAAGTGTCTAGATAGACCTGGGCTTTTTATTGATGAAGAAAGGGATGCCTTGGGCATCCCCAATCTTTGACGCTTGTACCTCTTGGATATTTATTGGGGTGACACCGTGGTGGCATCCCCAAGCTTAAGCTTTTGTCCATTCTTCATCTCATTACATCATTCTCTCTCTACACCGGAAAATTTTCCTTCATACAAAACTTCACACAATCTTCATTAGCAACATTAGTGTATTCAAAAGATATTAGACCTCTGGCAAAGCTTAGGAACAGAAAGATATTTCACTAAAAACACAAGCTACTATAGTAACTCCTTCAAAAAGCTCAATTCCCCAAAAGAGAACTCAAAAAGGAATCAATAAGAAGCAAATGCAAATAATGGCAGAAATCTGTCAAAACAGACCAGCAGGCAGAAACCTATTTTTTCAAACATCTTCTGTTGCTCAAATCAAAAAGTGTTGAACTAATGAAAGTTATCTAACATACTGGGGGTTTATTAGTAAATTTTGAGGTCAATCCGAGTTATAGAGACTCCTCACGAATTTTTATGGTGGAGGACAGAAATCTATTTCGGGACAGCAACTCCCCAAATCTTACTTCCCTCTCATTAGAGGTCATTCTTGGCACAAAAAGCAAACAAAAAGGATAAGGAGAGGTCATTACTGAAGTAATAACTCCAAGACTTAAAGAAACTCTTTGGTTATCTCCCAACAAGTACTTTTCTTTAACGCCTTTAAGTTAGGCACAGAAAGTTTGAGAAGATGCTCTCATAAGAGTTATGAATTGAAGTCAAAGAGAGCATCAAGAGGCAAATTCAAAACACATTAAAGTCTAACCCACTTCCTATGCATAGGAATCTTGTAATAAAATAAATTCACAAAGAACAAAGTGACATGCATAGGAAGATAAATCAAGAGTAACTTCAAAACTTTCAGCACATAGAGAGGTGTTTCAGTACCATGAAAACTTCTATAACCATATTTTCCTCTCTCATAATAATTTTTAGTAGCCTCATGAATGAACTCAACAATATAAATATCGCACAAAGCGGGATTTTCATGAGCTACAAACACATAATTTCTATCAAGCTTAAAAATAGTGGGATTAAAACCTTCACAGGTTTTACCCAAAGTAGATATTTCAAAAGGATCCACAGGAACATAACATTCATCCTCCTTTGGTAGGCATGTGGGACAATCAAATAATGTAAGGGATAAAGAGTTACTCTCATTAGAAGGTAGGCATGGGTAGATAATCCATTCTTCCTCCTTTTGTTCATCACTCTTCTCCTCTTTTTCATCTAATAAGCTTCCAGTTTCAACAATTTCTTCTTCCATAGGCTCTTGCAAGGCATTAGTCTCTTCCATTTGTGGAAAGCATCTATTAAAATATTTAAGAATATATTCATTTGCTTCCTTGTAATTATCAAAGCAGAATTTAAGTATCTCATAAACCTCATATTCATAAGGTGCATCATCAGTATTTTCAAGCAAACTAGCAAGTTCAACTGCACCCTTGAAAGTAATAAATTCTTCAATTTGTTCCACATCATAAAAGTCATAATTTCCCTTAACATAAGAAGATATGGTAACATTATGATTATACTCACACTGAAAAGGAAGGTGTTTATACCTCCTACAGCAACAAGATTTATCAAAGCAATAAGTAACATTATAAGTAGAGCACACGTCTCTAGCAATAGTATTCAACTTATCAATTTGTTCCCATAATGTTTCCCTTTTTGTGACAAACGGTGTTCCTTATAATAATAAATTTGTTCTTCCGTGAACCCACCTTGCCAATAAGAACTAGTTTCAAAGAAACCATCCATTGATAGAAAGCATGACCAAGCAAGGCAATAACAGACCCGCAACCATAGTAGGAACTAATTTTTTTGTGTTTTTGATAAAGAAAGCAAACCAAACTAGACTAATTTTTTGAGTTTTTTAAAAGAGGCAAACAAAACCAAGAAAAAGAAACTAAGCAAACTAAAAACAAAGTAAAGATGAAGGAAGTGGAGGACTCCCCTTGTGAAGACGTCCTTAGCCTCCCCAGCAACGGGCCAAAAAAGGTTGTGATGGCTGGCACGGTTGACGTGGAGCCTGTTGGGAACCCCAACAACAAGGTGTGAAGCAGCATAGCAGCAAGTTTTACCTCAGTAAGAAACCGAGGTTATCGAACCAGTAGGAGGAAGGAAACGTTAAACATGTGTTGCTAGCAACTGTCACATCCCAAAATTTTCCAAATTTTGAAATGTGAAAAAAATAAATAAACAAAAGAAATAATTGTTGAAATTTAGGGTGAAAAGAAACTTTTTTTGCTTCTAATTGGAAACAACAAAACCCTTCTTGAACAAACTTTGAATTAAAAGGGAATCCAACAAAATTTCAATCAAGTGAAATGCATTCATTAATGAATGTATCTTGAAATTTAAACATTTGGAAAAGTTAAACCAAAACCCTAGTGGATGGAAATCATTTCCAAGATCTCTCAAAGACTATGGATATGATCCATATAAAAATTCAGCAACAAACATTTATAAATGATAAACAAAAATATTATAAAACCATAGAAATTGGTTTCACTTAATTTGGAGCCATGGATAAAAACTTATGAATTTAATAAAATGAAAGGAATTAATTTCCAAAGCTAATAAAGCTCCTATCTAAAAATCCATACCAAATCTTGAGCAAATAAATACTAAAGGGATTTAAAAAGATAAACAGATATTAAATAAAATCATACAAATTGGAATCAACAATTTTTGATCTTTAAATAAAGAGCTATGAATTTTATAAGATAAAGAAAGAAATAAATAAATAAGGAATATTTAAAAGCCAAATTAAATCTTGGCCAAATCCATAAACAAATGAAGGTTTATTGAATAATAAAAGGGATTAAAAGATTATTTAAATAAAATCATAAGGATTGAACAATATCCAATTTTATTTAAATATAGACAAATTGCCTAAACTAAATAATAAATCCCAATAAAATTATTTGGAAGACAATTTAAACCTTGAATTAAATCCATAAGGAAATGGACCAAAGTTAATCCAAATCCAAATAAAATAAAGGAATAAAGAATATTCAAATAAAAGTATATGGGATTAAACCATATTCTAATTATATTTAAATGGAGACAAAATCCCTAAGGTAAATGATTAATTAAAACCATGAGAAAATAATAAATTGGAATTTGCCAAAGTGGATTAAAAAGTTATCTAATTAACTTAAAAACAATTAATTGAATAAAATTTATATGGGTTTAAAACCATATTGGATTTTATTCGAATAAAGACAAATGCCCAAATTAAATGAATATTGAATCATATTAAAAGATATTATTTACACTAATGAATAAATAAAACCTACTGAAAAAGGTTTGGTAAAAATTAGAATTCAAATAGAAGTTTGAAAATATATTTAAAATCTTATTTAAATAAAGACAAATTACTATTTTAAATAAATAATAAACCATAAATGAATAAAATAATTATTCTAAAATGGACTTTAAAATACATTAATAAAACAATATTAAACATATTGAAAGTTGGGAAAAGTTTGAATTCAAACAAGTGTTTAAATAATTTATATAAATTCAAAACAGAAAATAGAAATAGAAAAAGAAAAAGAATACAGAGAAGAAAAAACAGGGGAAAAAGCAACCCAACCCAGTCTAGCCAAATATGGCCCAGCAAGCCCACTCTCTCCCAACCCCGCGAACCATTTTTCTCACCCGCAGATCGACCCTCTTAGCCGCTGACTTGGTGACCACCTTCAACCCCGAGAACAGTTCCTCCCCAAATCACGTCACCGTTTTTGCGTTGAATTCTCTCCTTCAATTCGCATTATTGCCGTGATAATTTCTCGCTTCAACCTCTCCCATTTAAGCGTCCATGTCCCCTCTATCTTTCCCCTCAGACGACACACACTCTCCGCCCCTAGGCTTCTCGAATTTCTCGTGGCAACCTCCACTGCTCCGACGAGCTCCTCCGACGATTCCGGCCACCCAGTCACCCTCACTGTCCCTGGTTTCCACGAGCATGCTCCCCATCTTCTTACGCATCCGCCAACACCCACAGCTCGCCCGCGCGTGCCCCCTAGCGTCGGCAATGATGATGATAGAGCACTGCCGCTGACCGCCGCGACTCCGTCGAGCCTCCCCGGTAAACTCCGACCGCGCCTCCCCCTCTCACTAATGCTCCTTTATTCGCCTCTCTCGTACGCATCTAACGCCGCTGTTTTCGTGTCCTAGCGTGCCTTGCAGCCTCGTCATCGATGATGCCAGAGCACATCCGTCGCCAGCAGCCACTCCGGCGAGAAATTGTTGTCACGTCCGAGCGCCCCTCGACCTGCGACGACCACCTTGATCTTCAACACGTCATGACGAACGTGGTAAATCCCTCCTTCCTCTCCCTTGCTTCCTATAGCCGCTGCAACACCGTAGTCAGAATGCCGCCGCCGCGCGTCAGACGTCAGCGCTGCTAGTTCTTGGTCGATGCGCTGAGGACCGTCGGATCTAGAACGTAGGGATGTAATAGAATGACTTAACAAAGAGGTACGAGCTAATATGCACAATGCAATCTCACTTAGATCCAACGCACCGCGTAGCGCGATCCAACCGAAGCGATACAGACCAATAGGAACTCACCACGTGGCATGTTCTGTTTGATTAAATTCCAGAAATGATTATGGATTGTTTAAACTTGAAAAATTCATAACTTTTGATCCACACGTCCCAAATTTGCAAATTTTATATCACTGGATTCATAAAAATAAAACCTTTGCAACCATGTCCTTAGTTTACTATTTTGCTTCTGGAAAATTAACTGTTTTTGCAGAAACTTATTTAGGCCTATTTTGGTTATAAAATTTATTCTAAAAATGTTCTTAGGGTGAAATATTTTGCAAATGGTTTGTTTTGAACCTATTGATCATAAACACCAACTTTTGGATTTCAAAGTATATTTTGTGACACTAAGGAATTATTCCTTGAATAAAATAATTTCTAGTAAAAAAAATTGTTGATTATGTTCTAAAAATCATTTTTGAGTAAAACCTTTTCAAAATGGTTTTATTTAAACTCTCTGACCCTAAACGCTAAGTTTTAGGATTTAAAAATGTATTTTATTAACCCTAGAAAATGATTACTTTGATTAAAGGCATTTCTAGTAAAAGAAAATGTTGCTTTGAATTAAAATGGTTTTGGGGTGAAACCTCTTGCAAATGGATTAATCTTAAACACTTTGACCTTAAAACACTAACATTTGTGTTCAAAAATATATTTGGCACTGGAAATTATTACTTTGGTTTAATTCATTTCTAGCAAAACAAAATGATTTCAATGGCCCATTTTCACTAACTTGATTTTAAATGGTTTTTCCACTTTTATAAATGACCAATAGGTGTTTTAAAATGTTTATAGCCTATTAGAAACCACCTTTCCAAATAAAACAATCTTTTGCATGCTTGCATGCATTGTTTTGTTTTCTTTATTTTACGTGGTGAATTGTTTGAATGCTAGTTTGAATTTGTGCCTTGATTTAATTGTAGTGAAATTTGAAGAGTGTGACCATTGCAAGATCAAGAAGTGAACTTAGTTTCTCCACCAAAAAGGCAAGTGGTGCTTCATACATTTTGTCCAAATATTTTGACTATGCATTAGTGATACTTCTAAGTAGGACTTGCATGGAATTTTACTAAGTATGTTATGCCTTGGGAAATCCTAGTAGATGATTCCTTAGTAGAATTTTCCCTAAGTTAATATTCTTGCTACTATTATGCTTAGCCTAGCTAATAGAAAACAAGGGTGGATTATATTCATGCTATGAAATATTCCTAAGTCCATGACTTGTGTTTTGTTTAATAAAACAACTATGTGAATGAATCACCTAGGTGGAATGGTGTGAATGGATTTATATTGAGTGGTTACACAGGGACAGTAAACTAGAGAATACTTGTGTATCTCACTTGTGGAAAGCCACCCAGGAACAAAGAGATTTGAGATGTCAAATGTTGAGAAGCTTCAAGTGCAGCCACATGGCATTATGGGCTCTGCCTGGATCATATAGGTTGCAATAACTTAGCCAAATGGAAAGTTGGTGATAGGGGGTGATAGGTTTGGAGCGTGTCCATTTTGGTCTAAGGGAAGGCTTGTGAAAGATCTTGTCTCGATGCATGTTGAGTCTTGTGGGGAAAGAACACCACCTCTCGAGAGAGTAAAATCTAAGTACTTAGCCGTGTCCCCGGCAATGGACAATTTGAGCGTCAAGACATGGAAACTATCAAGGATCTCATCATCCCAATTTCTAAGTTAAAAGCTTGTGGTTGAACAAGGGTAAAGGTTAACCAATTCTATTGGTTGTTCCTTGGGAGATTTGACAAACAAAAACTTAGTGTTTTCAACTTATAAGGAAAATATATTTTGAGCAAAGCAAGCCTAAGCTCCACTTATCCAAATGCATATAGATGATAGATACCACTATGCTACCATAGTATCACTTGCCAATACAATTAAAATGTATTGACCCTTGTGGCTGTAACTTATTATGTTGCAGGTTTGGTTGATGTTAGTGAAGTTTGTTGATTAGGATTACAAGTCTACAACCAACATGATTGCCTGTGGCACTTTGAA
Organism: Avena insularis; assembly: GCA_023614405.1. Lineage (NCBI taxonomy): Eukaryota > Viridiplantae > Streptophyta > Magnoliopsida > Poales > Poaceae > Avena > Avena insularis. The sequence continues at coordinate 460,615,770 of CM042697.1, read as the reverse complement.
GATGAAGGACTCCATGCTATATAGATATTTCTGCTACATTGTAATGAGATAGCCAAATGAGCTATGTAAGATGTAATATATTATTTTATTCCTGGTTATAAATTTGTACTATGACCTTTGTTTCTTGATATTACATCTTAAACTGTGGATGCTAGCTATTGATCCAGGGACTAGCATTGTAAACACAGGGATATCTACCTTATCAGGTTGGGACCTCTACAGATGGTATCAGAGCACTGTGTTGCCTGTAGGTTTGTAACCCTAGGATTGGACAAAACCCCTTAGAAAAATAGGAGTTGTATTTGTTCAAAACTTATTTACAAACAATCTTGTATACTCTTTCCTCAACCTTTTTGTTTTGAATCTACATCTCTTCCATTTCAACTTGTTGGACAAAACCCTCAACATGAGCAAAGACCTCAACATGAGAAAAGACTTCAACATGAGCAAAGACTTCACCAACACCAATGACTTCAACTTTGGATTCACCAAGGACTTCAACTTGGACATCACTAAGGACTACAAGTGAGACACGAATGTTACTCAAAACTTGAAGACTAAGGAAACACAACTTAGAAGTGACCATCATCACCTTTGAGGTTTTGTGACCAAGATGCAAGAATTTTTCCAAGGAAACCATGATCTCATTCAAGAAGAAACAACTAAGAAGAAGGAAATGATATCAAGTTAACCATATAGTTGGACCACCATACTAGTGTTTAGCTTAGATCATATATTGATCCCACTAACTTATGTGGTGTAGAAAAAATATTTTGTTGCCTAAAAATGTGCTTGAACCTTTATGTTTGAGTGGGATGTTTATTTGTGATTGCTTGCACATTGTTTGTGTGAATTGTTGTGTGTGTGATTAGAACTCTTCCTCTAGGTATCTTTTGCCTACCCTAATCCCAATCCAACCCAAACAGATGACTTCTCCAAGAGACTCCAACATCAAGGACGGTGACAATATCAACCAAGAGATGCACATGAGAGAACAACTTCTAGCAACCCAAGCCTAGTTGAATCAAGTGACAACTCAGTTTTTAGCCAACAACAATGAGTTAGGCCCAACCATACAAAAGATTTTGGAAATCCAATCCCAATTGTTGCAAGGATTACCAATCAAATGATCAACATGAGAGACAACCTGTCCGAAGGAAATTTTGACAACAATGATATCAAGGATGATATTATGGAAGGAACTCAAGCTTGCAATATTTGTGGAGACATAGAACAAACTTACAAAGAGCATGTGGACCAAGCCCTAATTGTGAAGAGAAACATCCAACTAAACAATGCCCCACATCTCAAGTGACTTGTTTCCTATGTGAAGGAAATGATCATGTCCCTATCCAATGCCCCATCTATCCTATAGTTCAACAAATGAAACAAGATGGAATGCATCAAATGTTTGGAAAACTCCATAAGGGAACAACTTCTACCAAGAAGGATGAAGGCAAAGTTAGAACCATGCCTCATAAGGCCACATCCAAAGTGACCACAAAGTGTTGCTACTCATGTGGAGAAGAAGGTCATATCTCTAGTGACTGCCCCAAGAAGAGAGAAAGATTTCCCGCATTTGAGGTGAGATATGAAGAACATGAACTAGAAGAACTCCTAGCTTTGGAGAGACCCAAAAAGAAGAAATGTCCCAACCCTAGCAAGAAATACATTAGCCAAGTGCAATGTTACAATTGCAAAGAGATGGGACACTATGCATCACGTTGTCCAGAAAAGAAGAAGAACCAAGGAAACAAACAAGAGGCAAATATACCAAAGGAAAAGAAGGATATTAGCCAATTGGTGTGTTACAAATGCAAAGAGCTAGGCCATTATGGAAGCAACTGTCTAGAGAAGATACATCAAGATCCCAAGTAAGCCAAGATGTAATCTATTTGAAAATCTTTTAAGCGTGATAGTACCCTACTTGTCTTAAAGCCAACTTGTAACCTCTAGCCTTCCCAAATCTCGGGACGAGATTTCTTTTAAGGATGGTAGCCTGTCACATCCCAAAATTTTCCAAATTTTGAAATGTGAAAAAAATAAATAAACAAAAGAAATAATTATTGAAATTTAGGGTGAAATGAAACTTTTTGCTTCTAATTGGAAACAACAAAACCCTTCTTGAACAAACTTTGAATTAAAAGGGAATCCAACAAAATTTCAATCAAGTGAAATGCATTCATCAATGAATGTATCTTGAAACTTATACATTTGGAAAAGTTAAACGAAAACCCTAAAACCCTAGTGGAAGGAAATAATTTCCAAGATCTCTCAAAGACTATGGATATGATCCATATAAAAATTCAGCAACAAACATATAAATGATCAATAATGATAAACAAAAATATTATAAAACCATAGAAATTGGATTCATTTAATTTGGATCCATGGATAAAAACTTATGAATTTAATAAAATGAAAGGAATTAATTTCCAAAACTAATAAAGCTCCTATCTCAAAATCCATACCAAATCTTGAGCAAATAAATCATAAAGGGATTTAAAAAGATAAACAGATATTAAAAAATCATACAAATTGGAATCACCAATTTTGGATCTTTAAATAAAGAGCTATGGATTTTATAAGATAAATAAATAAATAAATAAATAAATAAGGAATATTTAAAAGCCAAATTAAATCTTGGCCGAATCCATAAACAAATGAAGGTTTATTGAATAATAAAAGGGAGTAAAAGATTATTTAAATAAAATCATAAGGATTGAACAATATCCAATTTTATTTAAATATAGACAAATTGCCTAAACTAAATAATAAATCCCAATAAAATTATTTGGAAGACAATTTAAACCTTGAATTAAATCCATAAGCAAATGGAACAAAGTTAATCCAAATCCCAATAAAATAAAGGAATAAAGAATATTCAAATAAAAGTATATGGGATTAAACCATATTCTAATTATATTTAAATGGAGACAAAATCCCTAAGGTAAATGATTAATTAAAACCATGAGAAAATAATAAATTGGAATTTGCCAAAGTGGATTTAAAAGTTATCTAATTAACTTAAAAACAATTAATTGAATAAAATTTATATGGGTTTAAAACCATATTGGATTTTATTCGAATAAAGAAAAATGCCCAAATTAAATGAATATTGAATCATATTAAAAGATATTATTTACACTAATGAATAAATAAAACCTACTGAAAAAGGTTTGGTAAAAATTAGAATTCAAATAGAAGTTTGAAAATATATTTAAAATCTTATTTAAATAAAGACAAGTGCCTATTTTAAATAAATAATAAACCATAAATGAATAAAAGAATTATTCTAAAATGGACTTGAAAATACATTAATAAAACAATATTAAAACATACTGAAAGTTGGGAAAGTTTGAATTCAAACAAGTGTTTAAATAATTTAAATAAATTCAAAACAGAAAATAGAAATAGAAAAAGAAAAAGAAAAAGAAAAAGAAAAAGAAAACAGAGAAGAAAAAACAGGGAAAAAAGCAACCCAACCCAGTATAGCCCAATCTGGCCCAGCAAGCCCACTCTCTCCCCACCCCGCGAACCATTTTTCTGACCCGCAGATCGACCCCCTCAGCCGCTGACTTGGTGACCCCACGTGCACCCCCTCTCTCTTGCTGACGACGCGGCACCACAGCCAGGTCATCACCTTCAACCCCGAGACCAGTTCCTTCCCAAATCACGTCACCGTTTCTGCATTGAATTCTCTCCTTCAATTCGCGTAATTGCCACGATAATTTCTTGCTGCAACCTCGCCCATTTAAGCGCCCATGTTCCCTCTATCTTTCCCCTCAGACGCCACACACTCTCCCCCCTAGGCTGCCCGAATTTCTCACGGCAACCTCCACTGCTCCGACGAGCTCCTCCGACGATTCCGACAACCCTAGTCACCCTCACTGTCCCTGGTTTCCACGAGCACGCTCCCCATCTCCTTACACGTTCGCCAACACCCACACCTCGCCCGTGCGTGCCCCCTAGCATCGGCAACGACGACGATAGAGCGTCGCCGCTAACGGCCGTGACTCCGTCGAGCCTCCCCGGTAAACTCCGACCGCGCCTCCCCCTCTCACTGATGATCCTATATTTGCCTCTCCCGTACACATTTAACGCCGCCGTTTTCGTGTCCTAGCGCACCTTGCAGCCTCGTCATCGACGACGCCAGAGCACGCCCGTCGCCAGCAGCCACTCCGACGAGAAATTATTGTCACGTCCGAGCGCCCCTCGACCTGCGACGACCACCTTGATCTTCATCAGGCCACGATGAACTTGGTAAATCCCTCCTCCCTCTCCCTTGCTTCATGTAGCCACCGCAACGCCCTAGTCAGAGCGCCGCCGCCGTGCGTCAGACGCCAGCGTCGCCAGTTCATGGTCGATGCGCTGAGGACCATCGGATCTAGATCGTCGGGATGTAATAGAATGACTTAACGAAGAGGTATGAGCTAATCTGCACCGTGCAATCTCACTTAGATCCAACGCATTGTGTAGCGCGATCCAACCGAAGCGGTACAGAACAATAGGAACTCACCACGTGGCCTGTTCTGTTTGATTAAATTCCAGAAATGATTATGGATTGTTTAAACTTGCAAAATTCATAACTTTTGATCCACACGTCCAAAATTTGCAAATTTTATATCACTGGATTCAGAAAAATAAAACCTTTGCAACAATGTCCTTAGTTTAGTGTTTTGTTTATGGAAAATTGATTGTTTTTGCAGAAACTTGTTTAGGCCTATTTTGGTTATAAAATTTATTCTAAAAATGTTCTTAGGGTAAAATCTTTTACAAATGGTTTGTTTTGAACCTACTAACCATGAAAACCAACTTTTGGATTTCAAAGTATATTTTGTGACACTAAGGAATTATTCCTTGAAAAAAGCATTTCTAGTAAAACAAAAATTGTTGATTATGTTCTCAAAATCATTTTTGAGTAAAACCTTTTGCAAATGGTTTTATTTAAACTCTCTCACCCTAAACACTAAGTTTTGGGATTTAAAAATGTATTTGATTGACCCTAGAAAATGATTACTTTGATTAAAGGCATTTCTAGTAAAAGAAATTTTTACTTTGAATTAAAAATGTTTTTTGGGTGAAACATTTTGCAAACGGATTAATCTTAAACACTTTGACCTTAAAACACTAACATTTGTGTTCAAAAATATATTTGGCAAACACTAGAAATTATTACTTTGGTTTAATTCATTTCTAGCAAAACAAAATGATTTAAATGGCCCATTTTCAATAACTTGATTTTAAATGGTTTTTCCACTTTTATAAATGACCAATAGGTGTTTTAAAATGTTTATAGCCTATTAGAAACCACCTTTCCAAATAAAACAATCTTTTGCATGCTTGCATGCATTGTTTTGTTTTCTTTATTTTATATGGTGAATTGTTTGAATGCTAGTTTGAATTTGTGCCTTGATTGAATTGTAGTGAAATTTGAAGAGTGTGACCATTGCAAGATCAAGGAGTGAACTTAGTTTCTATACAAAAAAGGCAAGTGGTGCTTCATACATTTTGTCCTAATATTTTTACTGCATTAGTGATATTTCTAAGTAGGACTTGCATGGAATTTTACTAAGTATGCTATGCCTTGGGAAATCCTAGTAGATGATTCCTTAGTAGAATTTTCCCTAAGTTAATATTCTTGCTACTATTATGCTTAGCATAGGTAGTAGAAAACAAGGGTGGATTATATTCATGCTATGAAATATTCCTAAGTCTATGACTATTGTTTTATTTAATAAAACAACTATGTGAATGAATCACCTGGGTGGAATGGTGTGAATGGATTTATGTTGAGTGGTTACATAGGGCCAGTAAACTGGCGAATACTTGTGTATCTCACTTGTGGAAAGCCACCCAGGAACAAAGAGATTTGAGATGTCAAATGTTGAGAAGCTTCAAGTGTAGCCACATGGCATTATGGGTTCTGCCTGGATCATATAGGTTGCAATAACTTAGCCAAATGGACAGTTGGTGGTAGGGGGTGATAGGTTTGGAGCGCGTCCATTTTGGTCTAAGGGAAGGCTTCTGAAAGATCTTGTTTCGATGCATGTCGAGTCTTGTGGGGAAAGTGCACCACCTCTCGAGAGAGTAAAATCTAAGTACTTAGTCGTGTCCCCGACAATGGACAATTTGAGCATCAAGACATAGAAGCTATCAGTGATCTCCTCATCCCAATTTCTAAGTTAAAAGCTTGTGGTTGAACAAGGGTAAAGGTTAACCAATTCTATTGGTTGTTCCTTGAGAGATTTGACAAACAAATGCATATAGATCCACTTAGCCTAAGATCCACTTAGCCTAAGGTCAACTTATAAGGAAAATCTATTTTGAGCAAAGCAAGCCTAAGATCCACTTAGCCAAATGCATATAGATGATAGATACCACTATTCTACCATAGTATCACTTGCCAATACAATTCAAATGTATTGACCCTTGTGGCTGTAACTTATTATGTTGCAGGTTTGTTTGATGTTAGTGAAGTTTGTTGATTAGGATTACAAGTCTACAACCAACATGATTGCCTGTGGCGCTTTGAAGATGAAGGACTCCATGCTATATAGATATTTCTGCTGCATTGTAATGAGATAGCCAAATGATCTATGTAAGATGTAATATATTATTTTATTCCTGGTTATAAAGTTGTACTATGACCTTTGTTTCTTGATATTACATCTTAAACTGTGGATGCTAGCTATTGATCCAGGGACTAGCATTGTAAACACAGGGATCTCTACCTTATCAGGTTGGGACCTCTACAGCAACCCAGAGACCTGCACAACACAAACTCAAGACTTTTCCCCAACTAATAGTGAGGTTGTCAATCTCACCGGTTGCTGTAACAAAGGATTAAACGTATGGTGTGGAAGATAATGGTTTGCAGCAAGTAAACAAGTAACAGTGGAAGATGTATCAATGGTAAAGATTGGACCGGGGTCCATAGTTCACTAGAGGTGCTCTCCTTAGATAAACAACATGGCATGAAGGGTAAACACATTACAGCAGGGCAATTGACAGGAACTGAGGAAGGCATAACAATGCAATACTAGTCAGAAATATCCTAAGAGATTCGATTAGGCAATACAACAAGATACATAGATCGCCATCCAACTGCATCTATGACTAGAAGTACACCTTCAGGTTATCATCTGAATCCCCTCCAGTATTAAGTTGCAAGAAACAGACAACTAATTTAAGCAAAGTGTGTAAGTTAAACAGTCCACATGTTCCATGAACAAGAGACCATTGTTTTATCGCTAGTGGCGACATCACATCTACAACCGAAGAGATTTCTGTAACTTCCCTTGGAAACTAGAGGCATTAACCCACTATCGAGCATAAATACCCCCTCTTGGAGTCACTAGCAACTACTCGGCCAAGATAGCTACTAACAACGGAGAGCATGCAAGATCACAAGCAAAACAAACATGATAGAATCATAAAGACAAAACCATTAACCAATCCAACATAATAATCTCAATATCCATCGGATCCCCGTAAACACAACATGCATGATTACAAATAGATTAGATCTTGATCAGGAATGGATATCACAAGATATATACATGAAAGAACAAAGGAGGAGATACAACCATCTATCTACTACATGGACCCATAGTCCAAGGTGGAACTACTCACGCATCATACCAGAGAGAAGGCCTCCGGTATGATCTCCCCTCTGGCAGGGTGCCGGGAAGAACTTCACATCCCCCCGATCTAGGGACGACGGTGGCGGCGGCTACAGAAGGTTTCGTGGAATATTGATTGGGTACCTAGGGTTTCTGCATTGGGGGCTTCTGTTGGGGATATGCTATATGGGTATCCTCATAGCATGTCTCCTATCCGGATAACCCGGGTGTCCCATAGTTGGTAGCATGGCCCATGGCCTGCTGGGCGGCCCAGTTAGATGGATCCAGAAGGGAGGCCCATGCCGGATAAAGGAAGGCTACGGAGGAGTCACCGACATACCCGGAGCCTTGGAGTGCAAGACACGCTAGACTAATTGTATGAAGTGTAGGACTCTGTAACCTGTCCGGCTAGGACTTTTCCCTGTAACCCTAGGACCTGGAGACTATATAAGTCGGGCCTATGGGAGCCTTTAGGGCAGAACAACTCATACCTCGCACAGTGAACCGATCCCTGTAACCCGGCGTATTGCCATTACAGTGATTCATACGTTCGCGGAAGGATCAATGTCGGATCTCTCTTCGGAGTTTGCCGGCAGAGATCGGAAAAATTCAAGGCCCACCCAAACCGCCCCTCTGCAGGATATAATGGTGGAAGATCACTGCAAGTCTGCAGGCTTCGCCCGTGCGTCTGGATAGTAGAGATCCAAGTTCGTCGGCGTGGTTACTATCTTTGATCTGGCGCGTTGCGTTCAGAGAGAGGGAGAAAACCCCGCGATTACCTTGCTAGGTGGCTCCGTATATGGGCCGACCTGGCACATTACCCCAATGATGATGCCATGTATCACTTCGTGGAAGGACTGGACCAAGGAACACTTTTCCGACATTCACTAAGGCAGTAGCAGGCTTCAGGACGCCTCAACTTTGAAGGCATGGTGAATACCGTCAACAACTACGCGGAGGATGAGGAGCCAGCCTAGACAACACTTGTGCTCATAGACGGCGTAGCTCCGCATCAGCCACCGCCACCACCGCCTCCGATCGTCGTCGCAGGTAGAATTAAGGAAATAACATGGTAGAACTATGATAGAAGTCATAGGTCCTAGAAATTTCCAATAATCTTTGGTTTAAGTTAGCAAATAGAATCTGATTACTATTTTGGAGTAATCATGTGAGGTTAGTTTACTAATAAAGAAAGGATGGTTATAGCTAGTCATTCCAAAAGTGAGACAAAAGTTTAGTCAAAACCAAATTGAGACCACTTTGCTTAAGATTATCTTGTTGCAATTGAGCAATCTGGGTAAATTATGAGGCAAAGAATAGTTTGACCTTAAGTGCTAAGTATCACGATGTAAACCTATATGAGGAGGTGTCATATACTACACAACTAAGCCTGAATTCTAGAGATGTTATACTTGACTACTATATTCCGGGCTTAGAATATTGTGTGTTATATGTACCACATTTGGATTAATTAGTTTTACTTGGATCTTCTTGATTGACTAGATCTGTACATGAAGTTTGACTTGGTGTGCGAATGCATGTTGCAACATCCAGTTATTACTTGAAGTTATAGACCTAGATAGAAATGGGAATTCGTTAAGGGAGTGACGAGTTCCAAAGACCAAGATGAAGACTTGCATGAAGAATGAAGCCAAGTATAAGGGGTATCAACACAAGTTGAAGGATGAATCAAGTTCATATCATTGTTAATCATCTATAAGAAGTAAGATTAATGTAGAAAATATATGGAGCAACAAGAAGTAATAAACTTAAAGTTCACCCAAAATAGGTGATGTTGCTAAGAAGTTAATGAAAAGGTTGTACCAAGTTCAGGGAAGTATCTTGAATAGGTGCAAAAAATAAGTTTTGGAACAAAATGGTATTCAAGCTCCGACAATTCAGAGAGAATTCCAATAGTATGTCGAAGAACCGTAGGGTAATATATACACCCTAGGATGGTTCGCAGCTGGTATCTTGTCTGCAGCTGGTATTTGGTTGACTTAGTTAACTAGATCATCTTAGTATTGCATAAAGAGCATAAAACTTGGCCTAAGCTAAGTAAGACCTAAAGGAGTATAAAATTTTAAGCGACCGTCTTTCGAGGCGCTTCGCGAAGTTAGACCTATCAAAGCGAAAATGTCCAAATAGTAAGTAAGACAAATAGTGCTAAAAGATTCACTTCGGAGATCCACAATTGTGTGGATACACTGTACAATCTTTCATAAGGCCCTAACTAGGTAGAGTATAAGCTGGATAGAGACCAATATTCTAATTATAAAGCCAATAAATACTATATAGACAGTTTGAAGACTATTAGTAAACCCTAAGGGGGAGAGTAAACATTAGAAATGAAAGTTTCATTATCTGACTTTCCGAATAAAGGTTGGAGAAGAAGGACTAACCTACAACAACAGCAAGCCTTATTTTCATAAGGTTAAAAGAAGCCATTAATATAAAAGTACGTTCAGAAGTATGTCTGGATGAAAGATCGAAGTGTACTTCAAGGTAGTAGTACTCAAACCTTAAGGTAATTAATAAATGGAAGTTGAAGAAGTACTTGTAACACCCCGGTTTAACTGAAAGACCGGGATGTTACCACATTCAACCTTATATTAATTTAAATCCTAATTTTCCAGATAATTTTTGGCAAAGTCTCACATACAAATATTGTCATCAATGACAAACTAGCAATAACAACAATACTATCAACATCAATGGGATAACCAATAATGCATCATCTTTCAATAAAGAAATGTATCCAAGTTACAAGAATGAGACTAAACAATTTGAGCAACTAAGTGTTATATTCTGCAACTTCTTACAATTTAGGGGAACTATTCTCTACATGAATTTCAAGTGTGAGTGTTTGTGATGTCATAGAAAGTTATAATCCCAAGCCCATGCATGATGACTTCATCGAACACCTGAAAAGTTTGGTGACAACAAGGGTGAGCTCACCAGCTCAACAAGGACAGTGGAATGATAAATAAACAATGGGATGCCACATCTCAAGTTAAGGATTACCAAAAAATATCAATTGTTATTGAATCCTACATAACTAGGTTGTACCCACAAAAGACTCCACTAGCATGAACTAGACGCTCAACAACATAACATCAGGCGCGCCAGTTCTATCATATAAGCATGGTTATTGTGGTCACTACCTTGTCACTTCGGCATGGTACTCACAGAACTACTTTTCCTATTGGTAGCTTATATTAACAAAAGATATTAATTTGAACAAAGAATCATGGATCATTCAACACCCAAACCTGCAACTAATTCATGTATAATTAAACTTTAAAAACATACAACAAGCAACCATGACATGCCTCGAAGTCAGACAAGTAACCCTCACAAGTTAGCAAGCATGTCAATCTCACAAAACAACCATTGGTTAGTGTAAAGGAAAGTTTAGCCAAGGCATGTGTCACTCACCACAGTCCAAGGTAACACATCAAAGATAGTTATTGGCATAAGTAAAAATCTTTCATACACTTGTTCATTTCCATCTCATTTTATTAATGTTTTAGTTTCATCCCATCTCATTGCTTATACCAGTAAAGTTTGAGTGAAAACCCGTCGGCATCCACTCACTCCAACTTGTGGAGGGTGCCTACAATGTGGATCGCAACACATCACTGAAGGTCTCAAGTTCTAGTTCTAGCATATCATCTCATTACTTATACCGGTATAGCTGAGTAGATGCCCGTCGACATCTACTCTCTCCAACTTGTGGAGAATGCCTCCAATGTGGATCGCAACCCATCACTGAAGGTATCAGTTACGCAATAAAATTGTCATGTTTTATTTCATTTCATCTATAAACTCTAAACCGAGGGCAACAACCTTCTATGGCACACTTAGCTATCCAATAACAATCAGGAAAACTCATCATCAACACAAATAGGCCTTGCAAATGAAACATATCCACAAGGGAATAAATGATCACCACCCAAAGAATACATGTTTAGTGATAAGGGGGGTAGTTGGGGATGGGAGATCACACTGTGATTACCATCCCACGTGCACTTTCCTTTTACTGCCTGATGGAATGAAATCGGAACTCAATCAACAAGACAAAGCGCATTCACCTGTTAAGCAATAATATATAGATCTCAAAACATTGCATAAGTAATCATCATGATAAACAAACAAAATCATCACTCCTACGCGCCATCATCAACCTCTCGATATTCCATAAAGTTTATCCTAAGCTCAAGCTTCCAGGTTTCATACAAGAAACATTTTATATTCTGGAACATAAATCAATGCCTTGACAACTTTGACTATAAGGCAATTTTCAAATGAACAAGATTAACCATCAGTTTTAGGTATTTATGTTACCATGCCCAAAACAGGACAGACCTAGTGTAATTCGCAAGTAAAAATTATCCTATAACTCGGAACATGAAAAAATATATCCTTAAGGACATCTATAGGAAATTATGTATATACCCAAGATGCTGAGAAAATTGTTATAACTAGACCTAGGAATATTGTTAGTATCCGACAGAAAGTTACTGCACGTTTCTGAAACTACTCACAACATAGCATCACTATAAAGACCGTAGTTTTTAAACCACTCAATGGAAAAACGCAAATGACCACTCTATGGAAAGCTAAGAACAATACCTACAAGATTGCTTTGTACATACTATCAGATTTTTCACAGTTTAAGAGCAGTTTGACTCGAACTATACTGCAGCACTGCATCAGTAGATAAAATAAATTTGCCTCTAAAAAAATCCCAGAATAGCTCACGAGTCCTTCACAATCCATATTTTGAATTGAAACTTGAAACAAACGATGATATTACAATTTAATAACCCAAAAGCTAATAGATCATTATTATAAGAATCCATTGGATTCGTTCGTTGCCCTCAACATGACATGACATTGACTGGATGAACGCGGCGTGGCTGTCATCAGTCGAGCAGATCCTTCCCGTATCCTTTCTTCCTCCTCCAGGTTGTCTCTCTCCAAATCTCTCCTGCCCTCTCGTTCATAGGGGAGATGGAGATGGGGAAGGGAAAATCAGATTGGCCAGAGGTGGCACCGGAGGCTAGCGGCTGTGCGGCGGCGCAGGCAGGGGCGCTGATTAGAGATGCCTGGATGCTAGTAAGGAGAGAGGCGGGAGGCTGCACACGCAGATGTGTGGCGGCTTGGTGCTAGGATTTGGGAGCAGGGCAAGTTCAGTTGGATCCTAAAGAATCGGGCTTGAAGAATAAAGGCTGGAGGCAGGTCATAGCTTCCCTTTTCCAAGTTACCAAACGGTTCAGCTCCTAAGGTAAATACAGTACCCGTGTCAACAACACAAGGAAGCACATTCTCTAAACATGGAAATGTCACGTGGCTTCAAACTGAACCTAACACCTTTTATATCTAATTTTTATTATCCGTGTATTATTGTACTAACAAATTCTGGATATAACCCAAAGACATGACACATGTATTTATGTTGTCCGATGTACTGTCTAATTATAGTTTCTAACTAATGTACCATACCTCTGCGGAAAAATGGTCGTAGTTTTTCATTCTCCTCTGCAAAATAGAAACGAGTGTATAATGATCAAATTTGGGGTATTATAGTACTATAGATAATAACAAAAGATTGTCTAAAAGCCTGATAAGGTAAAAGCTTGAAGGTGACAGAATAGACTAATTCCAATAGACTCATTCTAATAAAAGCAACTCTTAAATGATACTTAAGAGGGAACAAAGCACATCCAATTGGACAAGTATAGAGGAACAAGAAATTCTAATGGGTATGGACTAAATGAGTTCAAATCCAATCTTGGAAGGATCACCAATACAACTCATACAGTGATAAATCAAAGATTAGTCTTTTAGCCTCAACTATTGTCTAATAGAATTTAAAAATCATGTTTTAGTGAGACTTCCTAGACCCTATATAAAATAATAAGAAAGTTCGATGATCAAGTAAAGGAGTTGGATTAGGATACCTAATTAGGAAAATGAACTAAAGAAAAGACCACCATTTAAGGAGTTCATAATAAGGAAAAATCCCTAAGGGAATAAAATAAAAGGAACTTTGGAGTAGTGGAGCTTGCCAAGAATGATGAGAATTCAAGGAAAAGATTCGGATATGGACTAATACAATTATTTCCATTGAGGTTATCATGGAGCTGAAACATATCGTAACCAATACATGACAATTCTTCATTCCAAAACGTTAGAGTTTACGAACTTCGAGGACGAAGTTTATTTTTAGGGGGAGAGTCTATAACATTCCAGCATTAGAGCTTAGAAATAAGCTGAACCCAGATGTGTGCATTGCATTCATGCATAGAAAATCCGAATAATTTTCGCATTTTCGAACAAAACTAGTCAAAGTGATTGAAGCTTCTCTCAACTTGATGGAATTGAAGTAGATCATCAAGATGACTGCGATAAGTTTCAATATGACCTTTGCTAAAACCTTATTTTGGGTAAACATGATTTGATCTAAGGGTAGATCAAATGTAATAAAATTAAATCACAATACATTGTTTAATGATTGATATCTGATTTTAAGTGATCGCATCCTAATATTCATTACAATAACTCATGAATACCAAGTAACAAGAATTCAATAACTAAGACTTGACCTATATCATTCTTATCCATTCCTACCATGAGTATCATGGTAATACCTAACCTTAACTCTTTAGTGATATTGAGTAGGAAAGAAACCAAGTCAAGATCATTCACCATATATCTTTCTTCCCATATCAATCCTTATCATCTCTATTGAATCTTATTCTAATATTTGTTGTTCATCAATGTTGAGTAATCAACTATTGATTCACCAATTCTTAACCTATCAATTCTTGACCTAGCAACTCTTGTCCTTATCATAGCATTCACTTAAAGTCCTTTAGAGAAAGAGGTAAGAAGAGGTAAGTGGTAATGCTAGTTTTAGATATCATATATAGGATGGGAGTGTTGGAAGAGAGTGAGATCAATGTGATAATTGATGGAGTTAACTCACTCCTGAAATGATAGAAGAGTTATCTGGAATATGTATATTTGTATGGTAACAAAGAAGATTACAAGAATGAATCCTGAAGAAAGTTACCAAGAGTAATCCTATTGGATCAAGTAGGTATAGTCAATGAATAATATCTCTTAGTCCAATAGAGATAGACAGAAGATAATTATAATACAACTATAATGTTGTATGAATGAAAGCCTTGATTAGCCAACTGGAAACCTAAACCATAAAGGATCAAAGGATTAAAATGATCATGCTTTAGTCACCAAGATTGAATGCTTATATCATGTATAAGTGACATTGGTGGACAGAACATGATTGAACTCTAGTATAGATATGTTATTCTAGGTTAGCCATGATAAGTCACCATGATATGATGTAAAGTTTGTAGATAAGATACTTGAGTTAAGTAGATATAAGACAGTATAATTAAGTTGAAGCTAGAGTAGCATGGAGTTATTGAAGTAGTGTTATTCCTCTTAAAGAGTAGTAAGCTTTTGAGGAAAGTAGTTAGATATATACATCTACTAGAGAAATATTAGTGATGGATGATTAAGGAAGAGTATGAATGGAGTTCGAAGTAACTACTTGTTGGATTGGAGGTCATCAGCAGTAGAGTAGTTGATATAACCAAGTATGGTTATGAAAAGATTATGAAAGCTTTAGTGAGCTCATTGGATTTATAAATGGATATTAGAAGAATAAAAGGTGGATAAGAATATTCTTGTGAAGTAAAGCTCATTATGTTAGCACATGATGATGGATATAAAGAAGTAGAATATCTAGGAAAGGAATTCCTTAATCAGAAGTCCAGAATTATGAAGTAAGGGGGAATAGGAATTCTTGGTAAACACTCAACTTTAAATATTTAACCAAACATAATATCCATTTCATATTATTGATCTATCATCTTATCTTCACAATACCTTATAGGAATATTTTCCTATAACAAATCCCTTAAGCAAATTTATGTCATTTCCAAATATCATAACCATATGTGCTTAGGAGTTATCTTTATCAATTCTTTTCCATAAAGCATTCCAGAGAATAAGTTTCTATTTTAAAAAAAGGTAGTATCATTTTGATCACAAACATGAGGGCAATATGTCTTCACCTATAGTGTTCATCCACATTCAGAAAATAATACACTTATTTGAATCTCCTAAAAATCATGGTAAAAATTTGTAATTCAAAACCCTAACTTCTATTCCAATCATGACTATCAATATTTAAGTAAGGTCATAACCAAGATTATTAAAATAATATTCACCTATTAGTGAAATTAGGATAATAGAAGTTACCATATTAAGAACTTTAATAATTAAAACATCTTATATAATGATTGCTATATAATAATAAAAATGAATATATTATTTACATATCTTTAACTATCTTAAACCATTCTAATTTCATTCATTAAGAGGAAATAATAAAAATCATTCTATAAGAGTATAGTATAATTAACAAATCCCTAAAACCCTAATTCTTATTTCTTTTATTCAATAAATAACTTTTAATATAATTATGAGCATTGGAAAACACCAACATGGTTAGAGAAAACAATTAGAATAATTATCTTTGAGATAATGGGATACTGTACAGAATTTATAGCATTTAAATCATTAAGGAAATTCGAATTTAAAACAAAGTTTTAAACAGAAAATAGAAAAACAAAAAGAAAAGAAATATATCACAGCAATTTCTAGCCCGAAGCCCATTCTATCTCTCTCTCTATCTACTGCTCGCGAGTAACTCTCAGCAGCCCAGTAACGGCCCAGTAGGGAACAACTCTAAGTTAACCACTTTGGCTGACAAGTGGGCCAGCTAAGGGAATGCGGGTGGAGACAAAAGTTTCCTAGGGGGTTTTCCGCAAAAATGCCAATCATTGTCTTCCTCGCAACGTTACAAGCAGCTGCATGTCGGCATCGCCGCCATCCGCCGCCTCGCCATGGCATCCGCCTTCGTCTTGATTCGTGTCGCTGCTCTTCAGGGCATATAAGATGTACTCCTGCTGCCGTGGAGAAGCCCCACACGCCACATCTTCTTCTCTCTCTCAAAATTCCCCTCGTACTGAAACCCTAGTTCGCCGGAGAAGCTCGTCGCCATCGCTCTGAATCCTCACTTGCCCTATCAAGCTCACCGTTGGAACCGCCGTGCTGTCCTGGTTCAGCTCGTGAAAGTAATCGACCGTGCGTCCTCTTAATCGAGCTCCACGATCTCATCTCGCCATCGACTCCGGTCATGATTTGCCTCCCCATCACCTTCGCGTTCCTGGTGAGCTTGCGCATCTCGCTAGTCCTTTCAATTTTCTCTTAGCCCTCTCTATTGTCTTGCCCACGAAGATCAGAGCATGCCACCGTCGGAGCTCGTCGGAGCTGGAGCTCTGGTGACTAAAAAACCGTCGCGCCGCCACTAATAGACTCATCGCATCTTGCTGAGTCGAACTGGACCAACCCCGCATGCCCGCATGCTCTCAATCCGAAGATCAAACCATGATCTGAGGATCATCCTTAGATGATTTCAGCGTGACATCACGCTGATGTCATAATAAATTTCGTTATCATTTCATAAATTGTGTTATTATTTTCTATAATAAATTAAATTTGTGGATATGACGTGGCATAAGCCCCACTGGTCAGTGACTGGGGTAGGAATAGATCGGGTGAGAAAAGTTCCTCACCCATGCTGACATCAGCATTTCCTCATAAACACATTTAGATATTCAATTAAAAAATTAAGAAATGAATAATCATTGTAAATTCAATAACTATTGTTTTATAATTCAAAAAAATATGTGTAATATATGAAAATGTTTAGAAAAATAAAATCTACAGCTTAAAACTATTATTAAACTTTATTATGCCAACAATTTAAATAATGATTATTTAATAAAGATTTTATAAGTTTTAATACTTTGAAAATTCATATTTTAATATTGGTAAGTGTTAAAAATATAAATAAAATACCAAAAATCCTAGAAATATAAGAACTATAATCATGTATTATTATTTCACCTAATTAAACATTTATTATTTATTAAGTATTTATAAAATAATAAATCTTATAAAAATCATATCTTATTATTTATAAATCACAAAAATAAATGTAATATACCAAATTGATCACAAAAATAATACTTACATGTTAAAAATATAACATTCCACTTTTGAGGTAAATAAAAATTTAAAACACTTTAACAACTTGAATTTAAACTTATTTCCTTAATTGATAATTAAGAATTAGTCAATTGAGTCTAATAAATAGTATTAGTCCTAAATATTGATATTATAAAGTCAAAATGGTCTAAAACATTTTAAATACAATTTTATTGAATTATCATTCAACCAGATGTGTAGTTTATTTTCTAAAAAGATCTTTATCAAGTATAAAATCTTCAAGAATAATTTGGAATTAAATAAACCTTTTTACTTACCTCAACCACAAGTTTATAAACATACCAAAACACTATAGTGAATCCATTAGTAGTTCAAGTGATATTATTTCCTTGTTTACAAACTATAACCACTCATTCACAAAAAGATAAAGGATTATATTCCATTATAAAATCAAGAAACCACTACACCAAATAAAAATATAACCATTCTTAAGTAACTTTAAGGAAACATTATAAAGTGAACAAGGTACAAATAACATAAACAATATACCTTAAATCCATCTATGTCTTTAAAGTTAAATTTAGTCTCCAATACTTTAAATACTATGCTACAAACCTTGTTATGTGTTTTATAGTTAACTTTGGTCTGTTATAATTAAGTCGTAAAGCATCTCAAGTCCAGACTATTCAAGCAAGCATAAACAATATCAGTCACATTCTATCAACCATATTCTAAAAATTATTAGAATTGTTTAAACCTTAATAAAGAAATCTTTTCATCAAAAGTTATTCGTTTTGCCACTTCAGTCAACATATGACAATTAATCATAATCACATTACTTTATACTTTACTTGTATACTTAGGATTGATAACACTTAAGTTCTTTATAAGTGACATTACTTGTAAAGTAAAATTTGAAGATAAACAATTATTGTATAAGAAATCTTGAGTAGCATTCCACATTTGTGTATCTCACTATTTTATGATATTATAATTACATGTTGTTTCACACACAATCACAAGCCTTAATAAGAAGCACAAATATGAAACTGACCTAAAAGTATAACACATTTCAAAGAAATCATTTCTAGTATCCAAACCCTAGATCAAAGATATCCCCGGGATTCGCGTTTATAAATTGCATTACATTACTTATGCATAATAGCATCTTGCTTCTTTAAAAATTAGTCCTTACCGGACCAATGATGCTGATTTCAGATATTGGATCTTATATTGTCTTGAAGACCGTGAGTGCATAATCTTGCAATCACAAAAGGCAAGTTCACACTTTCTCATGTCCTTTGATTATTTTTTGTAAAGTATTTTGCAAATCTAGTGTTGTCATCACCTGCATTTCAAAAAGGTCAGAAAAACTATTTTCATAATAATATGATTATGGGTTATTTACCATGAGATAATAACCTATTATGAAAGTTCTGGTGGTAAAGGAACATATTATCTAGGACTTAACAACCAATGTCGGAGAAGTCAGCTGGATCGGCTCCCTTTCGCACGCATTGGACACTGTTCTAGGCATTTGTAAGTTGCAGATCGTGGGTATAGCCATTTTATACGGGGAAAGGTCTACCGTGGATCTGGGCTTACAAAAGAAAGATTTCTAGTGTTAATGGTTGTTGTGTGTATCCAACTAAGGTATAGCCGTTTTATACGGGGAAAGTTCTACCTTGAGTTTGGGCATACAACAATTGCGGTGTATGCGGGGTCGTGGAGAAGGACAGTGATTGGCTTGGATCTTAGATTAGGGCCCATACCAAGGAAGTGTGGACAAGCTCATGACTTGGTTGTGCAACAAGTCTAAGGTCTCTCATGGGTAAAGTAACGCACCTCTGCAGAGTGTCAGAACTGTAACTTTTTACTCCCTGTTCCGGGAAGGAGCTACGAACGTGGCGGGAAAGGAACTCCATGAAAGTTCTGGTAAACCCGTGAAGGCTGGCGGACATATCTTTTCAGAATAAAAGCCACCTTTGAAGAAATGTTTATGAAAACTTTCATTGCCTACGACCTACGGTCTGTGGCTGTAGATATAGTGCATCAAACACTCCTTTTTAGTGAACTTGCTGAGTACGCTCGTACTCAACGTATCTTCTTAACCCTTGCTAGATTCTAAAGCCAATACAGACGATGTCTACATCAACTTCTCCTCGAAGAAGTATTCATCAATAGCTCAAGTATTCAATGAAGTCAAGGAAGTCAACATATACATCAACCCAAGTGAAGACGAAGTTACTGATTAGTTAGGAATATAATCTCTAGCCATAGAACCTATTTCTGTAGTGTATTGCAATAGCAGCAATGCCATACCTATAGTTCAGACACTAGTCTTATTAGTATGATATTTTTTGAGTTGTTTATTTCTGATTCTTCTTTGTAAGAAGTTTCTTTATCTCTCTTTAACCTAGAGTGTTCTCTTGATCTTGTGTAAAGAGTTGAGTTGTAACCTATAGTCATGTCTTGGACCTTTTGTGTTTCTGTTGTACCACTCTGAGAGATGTAATACTAGTGAACGGTGTTGCATTGGTGTTATGTCAACGACTATAGTGTACTACATCATGCAGTGGTATGCTGGGTCACCGCACTTTATCCCGGAGGCGATAGACTCTGCCATGCAGGAGATGGAGGAGGATTTCCAATGCAACGAGAAGGATGACAACATCGTCACGTCCCGAGAGGTGTTTGTCGCCATTGGGACCGTGATGGAAGAAGACCAACGCGGACAAGCTCTGCCTAAAGCGCTGGACAAGGGGAAAGGACCACCTGTTGCTGCCGACAAGGATCGTGCAAAGGTCATGACCCCTCCGCCTTACCCAGTGCAGCAGCCACAGGAACACAACATCCATCCGAGTAACAACAACATCGCAAACCCGCCGCCTCCGGCATCTATGTCTTCTGCCGCCCAAATTACTCCGGCTGATAGAGTGATGTACGACAACCTACTCGTCGATCCCATGACTGTAGCTCATATCTGGAGCGTAGTCCAGCTTGACGAGAAGCGCCAGCAGCTGCTGGAGGAAGCGCAGGCCATCACAGTGCAAGGAGCAAAGTTAGATCGAGATCTAGCCAATGCGCAGAAGTCAATAGAGAAAGCTAGAGCCATGAAGG
This sequence comes from Avena insularis, assembly GCA_023614405.1. NCBI lineage: Eukaryota > Viridiplantae > Streptophyta > Magnoliopsida > Poales > Poaceae > Avena > Avena insularis. The sequence goes on along the minus strand of CM042697.1, from coordinate 460,594,912 downwards.
CCGAGTACAAGACTCTTCTCCAGCAGCAGAAGGCTAAGAAAACTCCGGCTTGCGTCATCAACGATCCTGGTGTACGGAGAAACCTAAGATGGGCCCCCTCGAAGCCGCCACAAGCAAAGCCATACATTGACAGCGAAGGCAGTCAGGTGATGCCCACTCCTCTTCTTAATCTCGCTGTCGCCAAGACCCTTCTAGAGTAGGATAGATCACTCGCGGAAGTGGAGCATGTCTATGACCTTGTGGGCAAGGCGGTGAAACAGCAGGAAAAGGCCACCTCTTAGAGGCTTGAGTCAGACCCAACGTTTTGCCAGTCTAGTCAGCATAAGCTGCCAGGGGATCGATCTCCTCAGGATGTCGGGTCCCAGACGGGTTCATCAGAGCGAAGACGGAGGGATGCACGCAACAGGAAGGATATGCCTCCGATCTCCCCGACATCGTGAAGACACCAAGTCTCACCATCGCATGGATATGCCTCTGCCAAAGCAGCGCGGCATCGTCGTCCGCGACAACGCGGAGCAGACCTATCATGATGGAGAGCGCAACAAAGGACACACGAGAAGGTCGCACCATGACCCTCCGCGTCTGACAAGCAATCGCGACAAGCGTGAGGCGTCGCGGGAGGGTAACAGCAAGAAGGCTAACCCTCCGCCACCTTCGCCTTCGTCGCCCCCTAGCAGCCACCATGGCAAAGGAGGCCCGTGTCGTTCACGCGGCCCATCCCCTGATGGCAAGAAGAAGAAAACAAGCCCAGAGCCATACGATGCACGTTCACGTCTAGACAAGATCCATGAGGCCCGGGAAGGACCATACCTGGGACCACGTTGCTTTGGACCTGTGATACGGTCCGCAACTTACCCCAAAGGTTTCCGGATTGACAAGACCGTCAAACCCTATGACGGCACTGCCAAGCCAGCTACATGGTTGTAGGACTACGACAACGTGGTAGAGATCGCCGGGGGTAACCCCAACGTTGCCGTCAAGTACCTCCCATTGATGTTGACGGGCACGACCCGACAATGGATTGATGACTTGCTGGAGAAATCCATCTGCAATTGGTTGGACATGCAAGAAGCATTCACCAAGAACTTCAAGGGTACGTACATATGTCCCTGTACTATTGGTGATCTACAGCGGTGCGTGCAGAAGAAAGATGAGACATCTCGCGCCTACCTCTCTCACTGGCTGGATATGAAGGATTCATGCGCAGGGTTGCACGCTCAGACCGCCATGGACGCCTTCATTGATGGGTTGGAAAGGGGCACGCTGCTCCGACATAAGCTGAAGCGCCTGCACGACAACCACCAGCTAGATCTCAATCAGATGATCCAGTTGGCTAGTGAGTTCGCGGCTGCCGAAGACGATGCCCGCGGCTCCATGCCGGCAACGGCTGTTCCAACTCAAGCTCGGAGGAATAGCATCACCAATCGGAAGAAACCGCCAGAAGAAAAGCAAAATTCCGACATGGTCACCATGACATTTGCAGGACGAGGTGATGGCGGACAGCGCGACCGAGGACGGGGGGCTGGTCGTGGGCAACATCGAGGTAGTGAAACTAACTCGATAGCGCTCCATGTTCCCCAAACCTACAAGGAGTACCGCGATATGTCGTGTCTCGTACACCTCGATGCCAACGACAAAGCCACTCACACCAATTGCCATTGCAAGTTCATCAACGACCTCAAGGAAGACCCAGAGTCCGGCTACAAGCAAAGTCAGAAGAACAGACCACGAGGCAAGAGTAAGGGAAAGAAAAAGGATGAGGAGTCCAAGGATTCAAGTGATATGGATGAGTATGTTGACCCCAAGCACGCCGCCAAGAGAGATGGAAAGGGAAAGAACCCCTTCGAGAAGAAGGCGGCCGTCTTCCACACTTTCCTTGGCACCCCCACTGTCTAGCAACAGAAAACCTCTATGAGGATACTGATGGCTACTCTACCCCGAGTTCCCCAGTACCTGCGCTGGTCGGAGATTCCAATTACTTGGGACAGTAAGGATCACCCATACCTCATCCCTACGGAGAGCCATTATGCCATGGTCATCAACCCCTTGATTGACGACAATGAGTTCACCAAATGTATGGTGGATAGTGAAAGCAGCATCAACATCATGTACCTGGATACACTGCACAAGATGAACTTGACGGAGGAAAACCTAAGGTGGACCAGCACCACCTTCAACGGCGTAGTTCCTGGTCGGGAAGCTCGGTCCCTTGGGTGCATCACACTTCAGGTCGCTTTTGGCGATGTCAATAATTACCACCAAGAACACATGATCTTCGAGGTGGTTCCCTTCAAGAGCGTGTACCACTTCATATTTGGACACGACATCTTACACGCCTTCATGGCCAAGCCATGCTTTGTCTACAACAAGCTAAAGATACCCGGACCAAACGGTGTCATCACCGTATTCGGAAGATTTACCAAGGCAAGGGACTATGAGATTGGAGAAGCAGCCTTTGCGGAAGCTGTCCTCTATAGCGAAGAATTTAAGGATATCCAGAGCAAGGTCGATGCCTCGGAGATGCCGGCATCGAAGAAACAGATCTCTGACTCCGCCCCAGCATTCAAGGCCGCCATTGAGACCAAGCCGGTGTAACTTGTGGTAGGCGATGCCTCCAAGACCACCACCATTGGGACGAACCTGGACCCTAAATAGGAAAGCGCGCTCGTTGAGTTACTCCGTGAGAATAGGGACATCTTTGCCTGGCAACCTACCGACATGAAATGTGTACCTAGGGAACTTGCCGAGCACAGCTTGAATATTGATCCAAAATGTAAACCAGTGAAACAACATCTATGACGCTTCGGAGACGAGAAGAGACGCGCCATTAGCAAAGAGATAGCTAGGTTACTTAAGGCTAGTTTTATTCGAGAAGTACTTCACACCCGATGGGTGGCCAATCCTATACTTGTCCCAAAAAAAGGAACCAAAGAATTAATAATATGCGTTGATTACACCGGCTTGAACAAAGCATGTCCCAAAGATCCATTTGCTTTGCCTCGCATTGAACAAGTCATTGATTCGACGACTGGCTTGGAGCTTTTGTGTTTTCTCGATGCATACTCAGGATACCACCATATAAAGATGAGGAAGTCGGACCAATTGGCCACTTCGTTCACTACACCCTACGACACGTTTTGCTATGTCACGATGCCCTTTCGGCTAAAAAATGCAGGTGCTACGTACCAACGGACAATGCAACATTTCCTACACGATCAAATTGGTCGGAACGTTCATGCCTATGTAGACGATATAGCGGTGATGTCTAAAAAGTCAAATGACTTAATCTCTGAGTTGAAAAAAACCTTTGATAATTTCCGGAAATACAACATGATGCTCAACCCTAAGAAGTGCGTCTTCAGGGTTCCAGCCGGCAAATTGTTGGGCTTCATCGTTTACCAGTGTGGAATCGAGGTCAACCCGGAGAAAATCAAGGCCATCTTAAATATAAACCTTCCTACATGCCTAAAGGACATACAACAGCTAACAGGCTGCATTGCAGCTGTTAGTCGGTTTGTCAGCCGACTTGGAGAGAAGGCTCTACCGCTGTACAAGTTGCTGAAAAGGCAGAAAAATTCACATGGACGGACGAAGCAGATGCAGCATTGAAGCAGCTCAAGGAGATACTTTCCTTAGCGCCTATCCTTGCAGCATCCGAGCCTATGGAGCCTATGTTAATTTACATGGCGGCCACCAACCGGGTAATCAACATCGTCGTCATGGTAGAGCGGAAGGAACCAGGGCATGAGTATGGAGTTCAACGACCATTTTACTATGTAAGCGAGGTCTTGATGGAGTCCAAGCAGCGTTACCCGCACTACCAGAAGCTAGCTTATGGAGTATTCCTCGCTTCTCGCAAGCTGAGGCACTACTTCCAGGAGCACACCATCACACTTGTGAGCAAAGCTCCACTGTCCGACATCATCAACAACAGCGACGCTAGGGTCGCGAAGTGGGGCATTGAACTTGCCGCCTTCGAGATCACCTACAAGAGACGCGACTCTATCAAGTCACAGGCCTTGGCAGATTTTATTGCAGATTGGACGGAGAAGCCGGATGCTACCCCTATACCAGAGCCAGAATACTGGGTGATGCACTTAGACGGATCAAAGCTACTCAATGGCTCGGGGGCTGGTGTAATACTACAGTCACCAACCAGGGAAAGCTACACTACGTTTTACAAATCCAGTTCGAGTCTACAAACAAGATGGAGGAGTATGACACACTCATTCATGGACTACGCGTAGCCAAGGATATTGGCATCAAGCGCATGGTTTGCTGTGAAGATTCCGACTTGGTTGCCCAGCAGGTGGCTGGCACCTCGAATGCGTGGAACCCTATGATGGCGGCATATCGTGACGAAGTGGACGAGATAGCCAAGAGCTTCTTGGGCTACGAGGTCAAGTATGTACCTAGGGTGCAAAATGAGGCGGCTGATCTGTTGTCAAAGCTTGGATCAAGGCGCATAAAAATTCCGGCTGGCGTTTTCTTGGAGCATCTACGGACACCATCCGTGAAGGGAGCGGACATCGACAACCCGGATAGAGTTGACTCTTTCGTTCACACAGTGACAAAGGTCCCTCTGGCTTGGACAAAACCGTTCATGGAATATCTCTTACACGGAACTCTGTGCGACGATGAAGTTGAAAGACGGCAAATAGTATGTCGAGCAAAGGGCTATACCATAATCAATGGATAGCTCTACAAAAGAAACACCACTGGTGTATACCTTAAGTGTGTTTCCCAGCAAGAGGGTATTGAAATCCTTCGCGATATCCATCTTGGAGATTGCGGGCATCACGCCGCTCCTCGATCGTTGGTCGCTAAAGCCTTCCGACAAGGATTCTACTAGCTGACCGCAAAGGCGCACGCCGACAAGCTGGTTGAGACATGCATGGGATGCCAGTATTATGCCCGACAACCACATGTTCCAGCTGAAGAATTGCGAATAATACCAATAACTTGGCCATTTGCAGTCTAGGGGTTGTACATGGTTGGTCCATTGCAGACGGCACCATGTGGGTTTACACATCTGCTCATAGCAGTTGATAAATTCACCAAATGCATAGAAGCTAAACCCATTAGAAAGCTTGATGGGGCAACTGCCCTTAGGTTGTCTAGGATCTGGTGGTGAGATTTAGTCTCCCACATAGCATCATCACCGACAACGAAAGCAACTTGTCACTCGGAGAAGTGGAGGCTTATTGTTGGGAGAAGGGCATCTGACTTGACCTTGCATCTGTGGCACATCCACAATCCAATGGTTAGGTTGAGCGAGCTAATGGGTTAATTCTGCAGGGAATCAAACCACGTCTGGAAGCACCGCTGCATAGAGCAGTTGGATCCTGGGTGGAGGAATCACCATCTATGATGTGGAGTTTACGAACTACACCCAAAAGATCCACCGGCTATACCCCTTACTTCATGGTATATGGAGCAGAAGCCATCCTACCTTCTGACATCCTTCATGATTCACCAAGAGTTGCCGCCTACGACGAAGATGACGCTGAAGAATGCAGACGCCTAGATGTGGACCTTCTCAAGGAGGAGCGCATTTTGGCATGCCAAAGATCCGCCATCTACCAGCAGAAGCTATGTAGCTACCATAGTCACCGCGTTCGGCATCGCTCATTTAAAGAGGGGGATCTGGTGCTCCGACTTAAGCAGAATAAGTCACACAAATTATCCCTGCCATGGGAAGGACCGTTCATCATAAGCAATGCGCTACTCAATGGGTCTTATTACCTCGTTTACAATCGTGAACTTGAGGATAGACCTAACGAGGATCATAAGCGTAAGCCACGTGACCCGGATGATGACTACCCTGAGCTTGATCGGCCATGGAACATAGCACAGCTACGTCCTTTCTACACTTTGTATTTTTTATCTATTGTGTATCTCTTATATGATCAATGAAATAAAGATCTATGGTTCACTCATATTTCTGAGTCTTTTACCTCGTTTAGTGTTCATTTTTGGATCGTATAAAACCTTTATGCACAAGCTTTGCATTTGCACTTGTGAAAATTCCGCCTATGGGCGTTAGCTTAAGTTTTCGGGTCTACATGTTCTTTGTTGTTTTTATGTGGATTCTGGAGTAGTGACTTTTGGCACTTGAAGTCGGCGATTTTGTGCTTATGTTTTTGATGGTGACATTGGGTATCATCGCCTGAGCGCATGGTTCCGACAACGAGTCTTCAGACTCATGAAAAGTCAAGCATAAAAACCAGAGTAATGGATAAGCCAGCACTTGCTTAAAAATATATACATGCTGGAACTAGTTCTTGAGTAGCAGGAAATATCAACCATTGTTTTTCCGCCTTAAGTTAACAAGTAGTTTTTCCGCATACAACATTTTAGAGAAAACAAATATTACATATTGTTTTTTCATTCCTCTGGCGCAGGAGACTTGGAAGCAGCGTCGGCGGCGGCAGGAGAGCCATCCTCTTGGAAGTTGGTGGTCTTGAGGGACTCGGAGGAGCTTTGTTCGTCGTCGTCAATGATCTTGAGCGGCACGAAGACGTTGTGGTCGACCAACTCAGCAACCCTTGTGTCATAGCCCGCGAGTGATGCCCAGATAGCCTTATGGTCAATTTTCTGGCTGTCATCGTCAACGTCGGGAAGACCTGAGGTTACTATGTTGATGTCGGCATCTTCATAGTGCGCCTTGACCATTCACAGTGCCATCCTTGCACCAGCCCGTGTACATGAAGCTTTCCATCTTACAATACGCTCGGGGGCTTGGCGCAAGATCTCCGAATACTTCATCTCGGAGTCCACCGCTTTGATGTTAATCTGGAGGGGCTTGGATATCTCTTTGGCCTGCTTGGTGGCGGTGCTGATAAAGTAGCCGGCAAGAACCATGCATTCCTTTGGCGGAGGCGGCAACTGGGTTAATCCAATAGGAGCTACAATTTCGGCAAGGGAGCGCATGAGTTCAATAACGCAAAATTTCAAAGTATCTAACCTACAGAAGTACAAGACAGAGAATCACTTACCAAATATGCTAGTCTTAGCCTGTTGGAGTGTATCCGCCATCGAATATCGTTCTTGTCGGAGGATCTTGTATGCTTCAAGATTGCGTTGATTCTTCTCATCGGCAGCTTTCTTCTGCTCTTTGAGCATTGTAGTCTCCTCCTTCAAGCGATTGATTTCGGTGTTGGCGGACTCCGCAGGGCCTTCATGGAGTCCTCGTGCATCTTCAACGTATCAGTCCTCTCCTGCTTAAGTGTCTTGTTTTCGCTATCCAGCAACTCAATATGCTTGGACTGCTCAACAATGTCCTTGGCCTTGGCGATGTCTTCTGCAAGTCGGAGAAAGGACAGTACACAGTGAGTAGTCGGAGAGTGATGGCACAAGACCAAGTCAGAGTACAAAACCGAAAGGAAAAACAGACTCTTGCTCTTGGTGATTTGTTCCTTCAAGAAGGCAGTTTTACCCTTTTCAGCTTCCAACTCCGCGCGCATCTTGTGGAACTTCTCATTAGAGACACCTCTCTGAGCATTCTCATTCTGTGGAAAGAAGATTTAAAGTTGTTAAGTCCACTTGGAGCATCTAGCCGGATAACTATCCTCCTAGAGGCTTGGGGGCTATAGTAAGAGTTTTAAACTTGTAGTATGCTTTAGTCTTTCTTTAGGCATCTAGTCGGAACTCATTCAGTTTTCAACTAGAATCTTGGGGGCTACAGTATAAAGTTTTTTAACTTAGTCATATGCTTATACTTTCTTTAAGCATCTAGTCGGAACTAATTCGGTTTTCAACTAGAAGCTTGGGGGCTACAATATCGAAATTTACAAACACTATGTATGCTAATCTAAAAGTATCTAGTCAGAATAATTCATTCAAACTACATACTTGGGGGGCTACATGTAACACCCTCGGATCGGCCCTATGCAAGTTTCAGCGATTCGGCCAAACCCGCATAGAAACGATTCAAAGGTGCCCACCAGGCACTTGCATGCGGGTGGAAAACAAAGTAATATCATTACACAATAGTCCACGATGGAACCCACAGAACATATATATACAACAACGACTCCAAGAGCCAAGAATACAGATATACAGTACAAAGATCCAAAGCACGTTGAAAACGATACATCGTTCGAGTATGGACAAGATGCAAATTGATCTAAGAGCCCTGAAGAATAACCAATGGCGTCCATAACCCTGCCCAGGCCGAACCGGAAGGGTAACCCTGCTAACAACGTCGATCTCAAAACCTACTTAAACAAAAGGGGTGCCGACAAAGGGCAAAGAAAAAAAGAGCGGTCAGTACTGAGGCCAGTACACGGCGAGACTAGAATTCAGCGGTCCTCGCCTACATAGGTATGGTGGACTGAAGCAGCGGCATAGCATGCACTAAAAAGCCTATAGAGACTCGATACAACTGTCGGCTATCAAAGAGGGGTAAGAAAGACCTATTCGGAACCAACCTAATACTACCACCAATCATACCCATCCTGGTATTTCCCCCCCTCGAGACCAAACGAGGAAGTCAATCCGAGGAAACTCACATAGTTGGCAGTTTTATTCATTCATTCCATGGTGGTTGTCCAACTTACTAGTCATATCAGGTACAAGTCATATTATAACAGTAAACTTTAGTTATAGTTGCCTTTGATCGAGAACTGTGCTCCAAGTCGTCCATAACCGCGGACACGGCTTTTCGAAAAGATTTAACCCTGTAGGGGTGCACCAAAGTTTCCACACGCACTTCGACCCTTGTTGCCAGATCAATTAACATACTTCCATCGGTATGTCGGCGGGGCCTAGGACACGACGCTTCCTAGACCCAAAGCAAGTACATGGGGGCCACCCCAATAAGCTACCCGTAACGAAGTCGGCCGAGCTCCGAAGACAGACCCAGAGGTTGCGAGATCGGCCAAGAGATCAGAGGCCATATGTATAATCTTGAACATAACGACCCACATCCTAAACAGTACAGTAGTAAACGCTCATCGAGCAACAGATAATAAACATGGCATAACACGGCATACATGACATAACATGGCATTAAAACGTCAAACTAGTTTGTGGCCCTCGGTAAAGTACATTGAAATCAGGTACTAAGCTAATAGAGGTGCCCACACACCCCACATGTGGTTAGCGCGCTCAGTCTCGGAACAGGTGTCAAGAACTCGGGTCCTAGGTGGACACAAGTGGGCGGTTAACAACCAAATATCAACTATTACCCACCGGTGCCTCTTCATTAGTTATAACAATTTTAATATTTAATTAACCAATTGTAATTAAATCCACGATCATCTCCACCTTTAAGAATATGCCAACCCCAACATCAGTGGAACATCGATGACCAAAGTAGCACCTGAGCAAGTGACTATGACTCGCAAGGCCAACTGTCTATCCACACAACAGGCAATAGGAGGTGTCCAAGGCAATATAAAGGCTGCGGGGATATATAAAGGGGTACAAAATCTAAAGCATCACAACATAGATATCAATATATCAACAGAAGGAAATAAAGACTATAAAAGTAAGATAGGTAGAAAGGGGGAGAATGCTCGCCTGAAAAACATTGCCAAAGGTTCATTCGAAGATCGGGTCCACTCTCGCATCAACTCATCGGCCTAATCCGTGAAGAAGCAAAGCACTAGAAGAAACACCGGATGCACTATTTAATACTATGGAAGAAGATGGGGCATGATGCATGTATGATGTATGGCATGGCAAGGATGTGATGCAATTAGTCAATATTAAGTGAAACCGGAGTCCCGACAATTTATTGGATGGTTCATGTTGTTTAGATACCCCGCAATTTAAATGTTGTCTTAACAAGGCAAAATTATATCACCGATTCGATGCACAAATTTAAATGGGACAATATTAGACTAGATTCGCCCGCATATGGTCTCCATATTTAATTTAGGTGAATCATCTAGATACCCCCAAACACCCATAATATGTATGCAAACATGTTCATTTAATATGCAACAAGATCAATATCATATATTATAAAAATATGAGGGGTCTCGGATAGGGGTCACACATCGAATGGCGATCTTGGGGTTCCTAGGGTTCGGGGGATCGGTCTTCAGGGTCTCGGCCATCGGATCCTTGAAGGAAACCTCGGTGTTCCGGAGGGATTGGCCTTCAGAATCCGAGATCGGGGCCTTCGGGTTTGGTCTTGGTGGTCGGTGGCGGACTTGGTTCCATGGTCTGTGGTCCTCAAATAGCGTTGTGTTCCGATGGTCTTCTAGGGCATCTTCATCATCGTCGGGTGGTCAAACTTGGTTGACGATAAAATCTTCAGAAGATCTTGGCGTTGGTATAGTTCTCATCGTTAGTTCTTCGGGCTCTCGTGCAACGTCGATCATACGGTCTCCGCACCTATATCAGTAAACCAACCACATAACAATGACTCCACAGCACTATGGCAATACCAGCAATTCAACATAGCATCTTCCAACACGTCTTACCAGAAGGACACGCATCGGAACATCAGTTGTCGGGGTCGTTCGACACAAACAGGGGTCGCGGGGTCATCATCTGCAGACAGAGGAGGTGGCTCAGGCACGCTTGGGTGGCAACGGTGCTCTGCAGGGCAAGGGAGGTGGCCAGGGCACGGGCTCGGGGCGGCGGCCGAAGAGGAGAGTCCGGAGGCGCTGAGCATGGCCGGCCAGCCCGGCGGTCACCGGCAAGCACGGGGTAGACAAGGTCGACGGGGAGGGAGGTAGGCGGGGCATTGCGAGGGTAGGGCGACACAACGAGAAGGAGGGTGACGCTTGCGTTAGGAGGAAGGCGTGTGGCGGATTGTGCTAAGGCGTAGGGCGACCGGCGACGGGAGACTCCTGGGCGGCAGCGCGCTTGATGGTGGAGGGGATGCGGCAGCGATGAGGAGGCGCGGGTCCAGTCGGAGACAAGGAGCTACGGTCGGCGACAGCTACTCGGGTGCAGAGAGGGGCGAAGCTCGACGTGGGGCAGCGCTGCAAGGTCGGAAGGTGGCGGTGGCCAAAGGGAGAGGAGGCGAGGAGGGCAGGGCATCGAGGCAGGGATCCCGTGTACGCTGGGTGGGTCGCGTGGTGGTGGTGGGGTCGGGCTGAGCGGGGCTGGTCGCGTGAGATCGACGCGACACACAACTGGGAGCGTGGGGATCATTGGGATGAACGAGAGTGGTGGGTCCACGTGGGGCCAGGGCTGGGGGAATTTACGGTAGGGAGCTGGCATGCGTGTGTGTGTGGCGGCGGCGGGTGAGGGAGTGAGGGATTTGGGGATTAGGTTTAGGGTTTGGAGAGGTCTAGGGTTAGGGTTAGGTTTAGATCTTTTAGGGTTTATTTGGGTCAGGTCATAGGTGGTCTGGCTCGGTTGGGCCTCTGGCCTAACCGGCTGGACTGCCTCCCCGGTACAAAACATTTTTGTTATTTAATAAACTATTATCCGGACGGCCGCGAGTTTGATTTGAAATAAGACGGGGATATTTGGGAAAACAAGATAGGATTTTGTAAAATAGTTTTATTCAAAAAGATGCATGCTGATGTTATGATGATGTATAGATATAACACATGCGATTTTCTAGTAGTGGTTTTACCGGGGTGCTACACTACAGTGAGGATTTTTCTACCTTAGTCACTCTTGGAGCATTCAGATGCAAAGACCTATGGTTTTCCATCTAAAAGCTCGGAGGCTACAGTGGGATACTCATATGAAATGTAAAAGGCAAATAAAACTTACAAGTGCGATGATCTTGAGGTTGGTAGAGCTCTCAGCAAACAACTTGTTGAAGGAAAGGTTGTTTCCTTGCAAGATATCTGCTTGTCGGAGAATCTCCTCAAGACCGCAGGTTGGAGATGTCGACACTGCACCAGGAGCCAGAGTGGATCTACTCTGTGTAAGCGCCAGGTAGACTATCTTTGGAAGCTCTGTGGTTATCCTGGGTGCAGAGGCGCCGCCTTCAACAGATGTTCCACCCACCACCACCGCCTTGCCGCTACTGATGGCATCCTTAGCCAGAGCTTCAGCCATTTTGGTTGCGGTGCTTTCTTGCGTCGCCTATTTGCCGGCAACGGCAAGATCCACTGAGGCAGCTAAGTCCACTTCCATGGCAGAAGGGCTAGATGCATCCTTTGCCGGAGAGCTTATTGGAGCAGATGTAGGCTGGACGCTGGGAGTGACGGGGGCGATGGCGGGAGATGCGTGGTGGGACACATCACGATGCAGCATATCTTTAATGTTTCTAGAAGCCCCCAAAGTTTTGGAGGTCTTCTTCAAACTAATACTGGCCTTCTTTCTGAAACGTGCAAAAAGTATAAGTACAGGAATAAGACAAGCAACGTACAATGTCGGAGGAAAAGAGGCTTACACAACAGGGGTGCTTTGGTAAAAGAAATCCTGGTAACTTTTCTTTTCTCCGCCTCCATGGAGGCGGTAGTCTTTTTGGAGGCTCCACCCTCCGTCTTCTTCTTCTTGCCTCCGTCGGCAGCGTCAGAGGTGGAGCTCTTCCGCTTACACGCCAGCGGGACATCGTCATCAGACACGACGGTGACTTCCTTCATCTTGGGGTCATAGATTTGGACAGCCATGTTGTCCTCTTCCAGAGTGCTAAGCTGTTAAGTGAAATCCCAAAGTGTTAGACGAGATGGTAATGGCTAGATAGAAGAACTGGAGCAAATGTCATACATGGAAAATAAACAGGTACCTCTGGGCACTTGCTCTCTTCGAACATGTCGTAGGTGATGGTGAAGCCACACTTCCTGTCCTTCGCCTTGACGATGTCCATGAGGCGGAGCTTGATGGAGTCACTCGAGAAGTTGTCCTCGGAGATGCGGAGGCTATCTTTCCTCTCCTTCGTGTACTCATGCATCAACTTCGAGCGGTGCTGCAGAGGCTGGATCCGCCTGACGAACCAGCACATGGCCAGGTCCAGTCCGGTTAGACCCGTCTCCACGAACCACTCTATCCGCCTTATGGAGCGGGAGGCGTCGTTGTAGGAGGGAAGGGTGGACTAGGATATCCATGTAGGGGCTTCGACGGCAGCTCCATCGACAAAGTCCGGATACGTTTCTTCTCGGCCAGCCAGAGGGATATCTAGGTCGTAGAAGTATGTCTGCTGCCAGTTCTTGCAGGACTCATGGCCGAAGATGTCGGGGAACCATCGGCCAGGCCGGATCTTAAAGCTAATTGTCCCATAGTTCCTGAGCTCATCCTTGCCGGCTCCGGCTTCCCTCTTGACGGTGAAGAAGTATATAAACAAGTCTAACCTAGGACTAATCCCTAGGTAACCCTCACAAAGCTCCGCGTAGTTGCTAAGCGCGAGGATGCTATTGGGGGAAAGGTTCTGAGGTTGAACCCGGTAATGGTTGAGGACAGCTAGGAAGAAATTGGAGATGGGCAGGGAAACACCGCGTACCAATTGTGCTTTGAGGTACACCTTCTCTCCGGCTTGGGGAGAAGGGGTGACCTCGCCGACCGGCGCCACCCACCAGACTAATCCCTCCATTGCAGGAAGGTAAACCATGACGAGCAGCTCCTTGATGTCATTGTCCGTGATGTCCGAGCCGCGCCAGTCCCCCTTGTGGGAATCGTTCTCTTCTTCTAGCAGCTCGAGCGCCGCTGGATTATGGTCGCCACCGGTGGATTCAACCACCGCGGATTTGGGCAGCACCAGGCCCTCTAGGGGCACATGGACGGTGCTCGCCGGCTTCGCCGTGGCCATGGAGGGTGTAGAGCTGCTGTTCGCCATTGGATTGGAAAGGGGGTGACTGGAAAGATTGGGAGGCTAGGGTTTTTCACGTACGTGCGGAGGGCTCGAGGAGGTGCTCGCTGGAGGAAGACGAAGGCATAGGGGAAGAATGAGGTGAAAAGTAAAAATCCACCGCAGTTGTAATTTATAACCCCTGGAGTCAAGATTCGTGCAAAGTGATCAAATGGTCAGTGCATGGACGACGTGTGCGGAAATTTCACAATGTTCCCAACCATCGCCGCCAATGATTCATATCCTTCGCGCGGGAAAAACGGACATGATTGTGTTCTCTACATATGTGAGTTACGAGGCATCGCTGACCTATGTCTACTTCATCCTAGCTGTCACTGGCAGGTGAACCATCACATCGGAATATTCCGGCTTGGACGGATCCAATCCGGCTACAGAAGAGTACGATGGAAGATTCAGCAGTTCTCCGACTTACAAGTTGAAGACGGAGAAACCTTGCAGGGTTCTTGGGAGGACTACAATATATTGCTTGACGATTTGCTGACATCCATCTAGACGGATCATTCAACCTGAAGAGACAAGACGGCGCAAGATCTCGAAGTTCTCCAGGGGCTACTATTGGGGATATGCTATATGGGTATCCTCATAGCATGTCTCCTATCCGAATAACCCGGGTGGCCCATAGTTGGTAGCATGGCCCATGGCGGATAAAGGAAGGCTACGGAGGAGTCACCGACGTACCCGGAGCCTTGGAGTGCAAGATACGCTAGACTAATTGTATGCAGTGTAGGACTCTGTAACCTGTCCGGCTAGGACTTTTCCCTGTAACCCTAGGACCTGGCGACTATATAAGTCGGGCCTATGGGAGCCTTTAGTGCAGAACAACTCATACCTCGCACAGTGAACCAATCCCTGTAACTCGGCGTATTGCCATTATAGTTATTTATAGCAGGAGTAGGATTCTGCCACCGTTATGGGATCTGAACCTGGGTAAGCTGTGTTACCTCGTACCCATCAACCGTCCTCCTTACCCCATGTCTATAAACACACACTATGAGGACCCCTCCATGGCGTACTCGTTGGAAATACCACGACAACTTCTTATAGGCGAAGAGGGAGGCCGAGGGGGTGCCCAAGGTGATTGCACCCCCTCCCCCCTAGGCGCGGGGTGGGCCCACCCATGCGGCCAGGGGGTGTGGCCCCCTCGAGGCCCTCCTCCGTCTCTCCTCTGGACTTCTTGTTACCCCACGGAAAGATATTGACTTTGGCCTTTATCCCGTCCAATTCCAAGAATATTGATTTTCTGCCTTTCTGGAACCAAAAACAGAAGAAAACATGCAACTAGCACTGTGGCAACTTGTTAATAGGTTAGTTCTAGAAAAGATATAAAAACACCTCAAAGTGTAGACAAAGCAAAGCAAAGTAGATACCAAACAAGCATGGAACATCAAAAATTATAGATACGTTTCCGACGTATCATTCATTCCAAGTCAAACAGCTCTACTCTAAGTTTGATCTTTCAATATAAGATGCTATGATTTTTTTGCCACTACTTTTAAGATTTAACCAAATCTTATCCACTTTTCATTAGCAGAACCATTAGACTAGCTACACTGGAGAGTTTCATAAAGTAGTATCATGTATATGATCTTGACGAGGGGTAACCTCGGCAATGCCCATGGTTATGGATTTAGGATTTTGTGAAAAAGAGAGTGCTGGTGATTTCGTTGGCTTATCAGACAAACAAGAAAGTCGATATCGTCTGATTATTGTGGAAAATATGGTTATAAAGTCACTGATTCGCTAGTTGCGATCTAACTCACTGTGGATTGTGTATTGCTGGAAAACTAAGGTGCCCTCTCCGTCTGCTCCTTCCAGCCCTTATATGAGAGGCTGAGTGCTAGAGTTCTATACGGATAGGTTACAAGTTACGATTACATCATCAGGCAGTCCACTAGTAGAAAAGGCCCTTTCGTCCAGGCCATTAGTCCCGGCTGTGGCTGGGGCCGGGACTAATGGCCCGCACCGGACGTCCTGAGCCACCCCTAACCATAGGTCCCGGCCCGTTAGACACCATTAGTCCCGGTTTGAGATACAAACCGGGACTAAAGGGCCCAGGCCCTGCCGCTCGCTGCGGGCACCCCCTTTAGTCCCGGTTTGTATCTCAAACCGAGACTAGTGGTCCGACACTATATATGGCACAGCCCCTCCCCCTCTCAACTATTTTTTCCTGGTGGGAGAGGTTGTGGGTTTGTGCTATTTTTTTCTTGTTCATATGCACTAGAGGTGTTCGATGAAATGCCCGTTAGAGCGATGCGACTTTAGGTCACACAAGACAAACATGATAGGAGGTGCCCGAGCCACACTTAAGTTTTGTCATCTTTGTTTCCAAGTGTGCTAAAAGGTTAGCAACTATTTTCTCGTTTAGACCACGTGGCACTAATTTTAGCATCGTGATTGCGTTTGATATATATTTGTATGATACAAATGAGTCATCCATGGATGTACGGTGACCGACGCTCTGCCTCTTTCAGAGAAGGCGTGCGTTCTTTTCGTCTTGTGGCCGAGGCGAACAAGCGGTGGGATGGTTTTATGTGTTGTCCATGTGTTGAATGTAGGAATGAGAAGGCTCACACTTCCGCAAGAGTCATTCAGAGCCACCTGCTTCGGCCTGGTTTTATATCCGGCTATAATGTTTGGACCAAGCACGGAGAAAGAGGGTTGGGATGGAAGACGGCGATGAAGAAGAGAACGATCATGAAAACTACCGATCTATGTTCCCTGAATATGCTGATACCGCAATGGAAGACAATGAAGAAGGAGGTGAAGAATGGGAACCAGATGAGCCCACTGATGATCTTGGTCGGGTCATTTCTGATGCAAAGAGAGACTGCGACACATAAAAGGAGAGGTTGCAGTTCGAGCAGATGTTACAGGACTACAACAAATTGTTGCACCCAACTTGTGAAGATGGCCAGAAGAAGCTGGGTAACACACTGGAATTGCTGAAGTGGAAGGCAGAGACCGGTGTGACTGACTCAGGATTTGAAAAGTTGCTGGTACTAATGAAGAAGTTGCTTACAAGAAATAACGAATTGCTCGCCAGTACGTATGAAGCAAAGAATCTCGTCTGCCCTTTATGATTAGATGTGCAGAAGATACATGTGTGCCCTAATGAATGCATCCTCTACCGCGGTGAGAAGTACGAGAATATGGATAAATGCCTGGTATGCACTACATTGCGGTATAAGATTATAAAAGATGACCCTGGTGATGTTGATGGCAAACCACCCAGGAAGAGGGTTCCTGCCAAGGTGATGTGGTATGCTCCTATAATACCACGGTTGAAACGTTTGTTCATAAACAAAGAGCATGCCAAGTTGTTGCGATGGCACATGGAAGAACGTAAGAAAGACGGGATGTTGAGGCACCTCGCTGATGGTCGGCAGTGGAGAAAAATCAAGAGAGACTTCCCGGAATTTGATGGTGACGCAAGGAACTTATGGTTTGGTCTAAGTACAGATGACATGAGTCCTTTTGGGGAGCAGAGATGCAGTCACATCACCTGGCCCGTGACTCTATGTATCTACAACCTTCCTCCTTGGTTGTGCATGAAGTGGAAGTTCATTATGATGCTAGTGCTCATCCAAGGCCTGAAGCAACCCCACAATGACACTGATGTATACCTAAGGCCATTAGTTTATGAACTTTTACAGTTGTGGGCCGAACCTAGTTTGCGTGTGTGGGATGAGCACAAACAGGAGCCATTCGACCTATGAGCGTTGTTGTTCATAACCATCAATGATTGGCCTGCTCTTAGTAACATCTTAGGACAAATGAACAAGGGATACAATGCATGCACACACTGTTTAGATGAGACTGAAAGTATATATCTGGATAAATCTAGGAATAATGTGTACCCGTACAATCGTCGTTTTCTTACGCCCAGACATCCCTAAAGGAAAAAATGCAAGCATTTCGATGGCGAGGCAGATCACCGAAAGAAGCCTGACCCTCGTACTGGTGCTGATGCATTTGGTATGGTCAAGAATTTAAATGTAATATTTGGAAAGGGTCCTGGAGGACAACCTGTTCCGAAATACGCTGACACACACACACACCCATGTGGAATAAGAAATCTATATTTTAGGAGCTACCCTATTGGGAAGTCCATAAGGTCCTCTCTGCAATCGAAGTGATGCGCCTGACAAAGAATCTTTGCATGAATATTCTAGGCTTCCTGGGCTTGTATGGGAAGTCAAAAGATATACCGAAAGCATTGGAGGACCAACAACGTCATAAGGATGAGACGGCAAGCATCCAGGGCAGTTTCAAGGGCCTGCCAGCTATGCTCTTACCAAGGAAGAGAAGGAAATATTTTTGAAGTCCTTTTTAGTATCAAGGTCCCATCTGGATTATCGTCTAACATAAAGGGAATAGTAAATATGAAATAGAAAAAAATTCCAAAACCAAAAGTCTCATGACAGCCACGTGCTTATGACGCAATTGCTTCCGGTTGCATTGAGGGGAATTCTACCAGAAAATGTTTGATTGGCCATTATGAATGTATGTGCATTCCTCGGTGCAATTTCTCAGAAGGTAATCGATCTAGAAAGTCTATCAGGGTTACATATTGAGAGCTCCAATGTCTAGTCAGCTTCGAGTTGTTGTACCCTCCATCCTTCTTCAATATTATGACGCACCTCCTAGTTCACCTAGTCGAAGAGATAAGAATTCTCGGTCCTGTGTTTCTACACAATATGTTCCCCTTCGAGAGGTTCATGGGAGTCTTAAATAAATATGTTGATAACTGTGCTAGGCCAGAAGGAAGCATCTCCAAGGGCTATGGAACAAAGGAGGTCATTGAGTTTTGTGTTGACTTTCTTCCTGGCCTGAAGCCGATTGGTATTCTTAAATCTCGGTATGAGTGGAGTCTGACTGGAAAAGGCACACTAGGAAGTAAAGCAACGGTATGTATGGACGGGGATTCTTTCAGTAAAGCACACTATACAGTTCTACACAATTCCACCTTGGTGGCTCCGTATATCGAGAAACACAAGATTATTCTACGCTCGGAAAACCTGGGGAAGCCTGACTCCTGGATTAAAGTGGAACACGAGGATACTTTTGGTAGTTGGTTGCAGACACATCTCATGAATAACACCAATGTTGGAGATCAACTGTACTTGTTGGCCAGGTTACCATCTTCGACTATATGTACTTTCCAAGGATACGAGATAAATGGTAATACATTTTACACGATCGCCCAAGACAAAAAGAGCACCAACCAAAACAGTGGTGTCCACTTTGATGCAAAAAATGACAATGGGCAGACGGACACATATTATGGGTACATAGAGGAGATATGGGAACTTGAGTATGGAACTAATTTTAAGGTCCTTTTGTTTCGGTGCAAATGGATCAAGATGACAGGAGGCGGGGTACATGTATACGACAAGTATGGCATGACAACAGTGGATCTCAACAATCTTGCGTACATGAACAAACCATTCGTCCTAGCCAATGATGTGGCTCAGGTTTTCTATGTGAAGGACATGTCTACGAAACCAAGAAAAAGAAATCAGCAAAAGAATACATCGTCTAATGAGCCAAAGAGCCACATAGTTCTTTCAGGGAAAAGAAACATCATGGGAGTGGATGACAAGATAGATATGTCGGAAGATTATAATAAGTTTCATAAAATCCCGCCCTTCAAAGTGAAAACTGACCCAAGCCTCCTGTTAAATGATGAAGATTCTCGATGGCTATGACGCAGAAGGAAACCACAACACTAGATAGTGATGTTGGTGATCTATATAATATATTAAACCTTTTATGTAATATCATATTGTGAGTCAAACATTTTACCCAGATCCACATGCATGCAACATTGGTCATTTTAACCGAAAGCCATGAAAAATAATACATCTTGCTCAATCAAACTGGATGACGACTCCCGGTGCCTGAGTTGCTGTGACACCCCCGGGATCAGGGCTAAACAAATCCTAGACCTCCATCTGAAATAAGCTTAACCTTGAGCTCGAGAATATCCAGTGAAGAATCGGTAACACGGCACTGACCCTACGACACAAAAATTATTACAGCAAGCTCATATCTGAGCAGAGAACCAAATTATTACAAGGAGAGGTCACTGACTACAAACATCAAACAACGGAAGGCAAATTATGCTATTAATTATAGCAAACTTAACAAATGGCCTAAGAGGCCTGAAGCATAACGATGACGTCCCAGCCCATAGATTCCAGGCTGTCGGCTGGGAACCCCAAGCTACTCGTCGATGTCGATGTAGTACCAAACTGATCTTCAAGGAACGCTTACTCTGCCAAAAGTATCAACAAAGCAAGGGTGAGTACAGGGTGTACTCCACAAGACTTATGGCTGGTGGAGTTGTTTTGCATAAAGCCATCTTTTGTTTATGAAACAAGAGGGAGAAGAGCTCGTCTATTCAGAGTATTTTAAAAGGGGATAAGAGAGTGGCATTTCTGAAATATTGATCATCATCTTTTGATATCCACCAAGTCATCATCATCTGAACTAGGATCACCCCCTCATACCCATGAGGAAGCATCCTTAACAAACATTAGTTGCCAAGTTTTACGATTAGGTTCATGTTCTCTATGATCTCCCATCCATTCCCAAGTCGTCCATAACCGTGGACACGGCTTTCCGAAAGATTATTACCCTGAAGGAGTGTACAACTTTACCCACACGTACCAACCGACTCTTATTGTCACTTGACACACTTCCCTGGGGTGTTGACAGAGGGTGTGGTTGGACACGACATTTACCTTGCTTTCGCCGAGACCATGAGTCACGCAATAAGTATGGTTCCGTCATAACGGGTCAAATCCTGAAGCCGGTACTTAAAGATGTGAGGCGAGGTTGGTTCACCAGGGGATCCATCGACCCCAAGCAACCCCGGCCACGCTTACCTACCTGTATGAATGCACCTCCTTCACCGTCTTCGAGAATATCCAGAATGCATGTCGAATGGAACGCCCGAACTATATGACTCATGGAATCTACTAGGCAAGTTAGTCAATCATGGGGTCCGCATTTACCCCGTGTGGTTGTACGCTCATCTTGGTTCAATAGGTAAGAACATAGGGTCCTAAGGGTGGCGAGCATGGGACTAGAAAAACCACATCCCACTGTGGCCTCCCATACAAGCCTTAGCATGTTTAATCTCATATCACTGATCTCATCTCATCACGTTCTCCTGTCATACTAGATTCTCTGCATCTGATACATCATCTGGATGGACCAGACTCAACAGCTATGCATGGCTAAGCAGGACACAGATGTAAGCTCTAGCAGTGCACACACGCCAAACCTAGTTATGCTAGGAGTAGTGGATCAGGTAATATAAGCTCAAACGGAGTAATGCAATAGATAGGATACTCTATCTATCGATAAAAGACCAAAGTGGAATCGTATGCAACATGGCAAGAATTGAAATGCTTTCGAAATCATAGGATTATATCATGGTGGGGCTATGCTTTCCTTTGCCAGTTGATAACAGAAAAGCAAATCTTCGGAAGCCTTGTACTTGACTTGATTATAGTTGGTCAAGTATTGTTCTTTGATCTTCGATCTTCGAAGGTCTTGATCTCTGTCTTCGATCTCGATCTCGATATCATATTCTACCGGGAAGAACTAAATACCAGAAAGAAAGGGGAAACAATCAACACATGGCATCAATGCAATGCTCAAGCAAGGATGATGATATGATAGTTAAATTGTATTGAAATGTAACCCTAAAGCATGCTCGACAATTTAAACAGGGTTCCGAGGGGTGAAAACCATAACTCGGGAAATTCCGGAGTATATGAGGGGGTTACTATGTTCTTCTAATTATACTTTTCATTTAAGTTGTTGAACAATGCATGATTATAGCTTAAAGAGATAGCTCTCATTTTTCTGAACATTTTGATATATTATTTGTATTTTTCTGACTTATAAATTAAAAGATATTGAATTTACAAGTTTTATTCAAATTCTGAAATTATTTAAAACAATTTAAATCGATTACTGCGTCATTGTGATGTCAGCAGACCCTAACCTAACTTTTTGCACCGCAGAGGCATATAGCCTCTGAGGCTGATGGGTGGGCCTAGGACACGTCAGTAGCCACATCGACAAGGAGGGGCCCGCCTCAGGTGGACTCGCACGGTGGACGGTGGCCGACGCCGGCGACCACCCAGCCACGGCGCTACGACGCACGCGGATGCTTACGTGCAGGGATCGAGAGCGCCTAAACATGGGCTACCTAACTAGGGTGGCGCGAGGTCCTGGGGTGGCCGGGATCCTCGCCGGCGACGAGCCTGCACGGCAGCAGACGGCGGAGCACGCAGACAACGCACTAGAGAGGGTTAGGGAAAGCGTGGAGTGGTGCCTAAGCACCGTAGTCTCACCATGGTTCCGACGGAGTGGTCGGCTAGGCCGGAGAAGGTCGGACGTGGCCAGAATCAGCGTCGGAGATGATGGCCGGAGCTCAGGAAGGATCTCAATTGCGGCTTCTGGGACCTCGCCTGCTTGCGCGGGATGGGGCAAACGACGGAGACGAACGAGGCGAAGCTCCTTGGCATCATGGCAAGATTCGGGACGGCCGGAAACGGCGAGGCGCCGGCGAGCTGCGAGGCTAGGGTTTTGGGCTTGAGCGCGCGGGAGCCAGAGAGAGAGGAAGAGAGAAAGTGGCATGCTAGGGTTCGTTGTTGTCGAGGCGGCGAGTCTTGTAGACGTCCGGGGGCGGCGGATTTCATCCTGGCGCTTGGTGTTGCGGCGGCGGCCATCGGGCGACAGCGGCGGTGACAGACAGCTGCTTGCTGTCATTGACGAAGAAGACGAGGAAAGAACTGCCGAAGGGGTACCAGGCCGTGCTGGGCTACGCTTGGGCCAAGTTGGGCCGGCTGCAAGCGCGCATGGGCGGCAGGGAGAGAGGGAGAAGGATTGGGCTGGCCTGG
Organism: Avena insularis; assembly: GCA_023614405.1. Taxonomy (NCBI): domain Eukaryota; kingdom Viridiplantae; phylum Streptophyta; class Magnoliopsida; order Poales; family Poaceae; genus Avena; species Avena insularis. The sequence continues at coordinate 460,572,262 of CM042697.1, read as the reverse complement.
CTGCTCCTTTTTATTTCCAGAAACTTTTTCCTAATTTGAGTAAAACTGTTTTGAGTAATTTGAAAATACTAGAGGTATTTATAAAATATATGAGATTATTTCAAGGGCCCTTTTAGTCCAATTGGGCTCCAAATATTTTGGATTTTTCAAATATTTTCAAAATTACTTTGAAGGAATTTCAAAGAGAGGGGATATATTAGGGTTTAGGTTTTTGCATTCTAGTTTATTCAATGCATTTTTAAGAGATGATGCTTATGCAATGCATAACCCTAATTTAATTTTAACTAAAACTGGGGTGTTACAGCTCTATCCCCCTTACGAGAATCTTGACCCGAGATTCCAAAGGTAGGAAAAGAGACAGAGAGAGAAAGGAACATGGTCACTCTAAAGATAAGAGGGAAACACACTAAACAACACACCGAACATCTCATGGTCAACTCATGGATGGAGTGTTCAGAAACAACTCTGAGATGACAGCATGAAACACACTAAGGTAACAGAGGAAACAAGAGGAGAAGGTTTCAAGTTGTTATATAGTTGGAATTCATAAGGATTGAGACCATGGAGCTTACGAAAGGGTTTAAAGCTTCTGAGGAATGGAAGCTTACAACAGAAAGAACATAACCACAGACTTCGATAGAGTACCTCTACTAAATGGCTTAAGTAGAGATTTTAGGTTGCAGAGACATGGATCAACAAAACCAAGCTGTTGAACTACTTCTGAAACAGAATGGTCACTTTTTCATCCAACTGAAGGCCAAGACAGAAAGGTGATTTGTGGAGAAGGCTCATAAAAGTCACATGGAACATGTAGCAAGAGAAACTACAGATTACTAAAATCCTAGTCACTCTTAAAACATGCGAAAGAAAACGAAGGAAACTCTTTATTCATCCAGGTTTATCAGAATCTTTGCCAAAGATCATGATATCACTTTTCACCACTAGATGAATACATAAGCAGATTCCTGGTGACGCGAGAAGAAAGAAACTTCATTCTTAGACTTCGATTACTTAGCACAACGAAATGCTTGCCATCATAAAAGGGTCTGGAGAATTGACCGAGAGACATTTAGCAACACTACTTTAAATGTTCTCCTTGATGTTCGACAAAGCAAACATCGAGTGAAAGGTCGGACTTCATATACAAAGGAAACCATAGACACATCTCCTATAACAAATTATAGAAGAAGCCTCATGAGGAGTGGTTGTTATTGCTGATTCAAGAGGATATGACAATAGGTCTTTCCGGCTAGGTGTGTCAACCATTACATCAATCTTGCCAGAATTACAAAGAGACCTATGTCAAAACCTTGAGGAATACCAACCATCATTGCTTCTTGAGATTCATCTTTGGTTAATTGAAATGATATTTCAGACTCAGCATGTCCAAATAGAAAGTTTGCAACATTTACCGCGAAGGTAAAGTTACTAGATTCTCAAGATATGGACTACAGTGTCAAGCTCTAAAAGATGAGCTAGATTGCTAGGTCCATCTATTTAACAACTTGTCGAAAGACAACTGCACACACATAAGATACTGACAATAAAACACACATGTATCCTTAAAGGAGAGAGAAAACTCTTCTCGAATCCATGGCGACATCTTCCAACAATTGACTGTGAATCAGAGAAGGTTACTTCTAACATCCAGAACACAAACTTCGAGATGACTCGAGGATGGTTCTCAAAAGTTTCCAACATTAATGCCCAATGTTCCATATAAATCCAATCTAACATGGAGAGGATAAGGATATTGTCGATGGGCTCAACAACAAACTTATCGAGACACTCCAAGAAGATGGACTCACATGTTCTTGAACAAGGCAAAAGTATTGGTCAGACCAAAGGACATGAAGATGTATCCCAGTGAAACATCACAAGAAGAAACATTATCAAGATAGTCCTTGGAACTGAGTTTGATTTGACGATGACCCAATCAAATCAAAGTTGGGGGACGATAATATTTTCACAAAGGAAATAATATCTTTCTTCAACACGAACAAAACTAGGCATCCCTTTTAAGGAGGAACTGGGTCGTATAGAACTTTTGTCTTACAACTCTCCAAGTTGTTGTTTAAGCTCAACCAACTAGTTCAGGGGTATCCAGTACAGATCCTTAGAGAAAAGAGCAGTTTAGAGAACTTGCTTGCTCAAGAACTTGACAACACGGTCATGTGGCAACAAGGCGATACTTCTAGAAAGACATCTATAATATCACGAACCACCGATATGTCACTTAGTTCGAGAGGGAACTTGCTTGGCAAGGCAAGAAGACATAGTCTCAGAGCTTCGGTACAAGCCTAACTCTTTGACAGAAGAGATGTACCAGAATAACGAACTTGGTAGCACAATCATTCTTCGCTTAGTGATAGGGTTAACCAATCATGCTAAGAATGACTCAAATGTCCTTAGAGTTCAAAACAATAATAATTGCTAAGAATCTCATATGGCCACATTATTACACACAAGCAACATTCACGAACAAGAAAGCTCGGAGGAAGGGTGGATAATTATGTGTAAGAGCATCACTTCATTAAGAGGGTTATGGAACTAGGCACAACCTCTTAGTATAAAAGAGTGTGATACATTGAGGTAGAACAAGTAGAAGCTAATCATTGCCTCTAGATCTGCGGATTACAACACTTTTACCTGGTCCTAGATATGACGAGGTACTAGAGTTTGTTTCTCCTGACATCCCGAAATGGTTTGTCATGACAGACCACAAGAGTATCTTGCATCATAAGACACCAATGCACATTTACTACTTGGATACCAACTGGTAGACAAAGGTCGGAAAACAACAAAGGAAAAAGAACATGCTCAGGATAGAATCCCAAGATGTGGGTGCATAGATTAACAATCTTCCAAAAACCAGTGCATAGAAGGGTAACAAGTTTGATATTTTTCCTTGCAACCGTGTCACATAATATGACAGCATGTGAAGGTTTCGCATTGTTTCGATCGTTTTTGAATTTTTTATGACTCTTTTAAACTATCGAAAAACTTTGTCGAACGACGAGTATGAAGATTCTTAACTCGGAGTTGAGCCTCTCTAAAATTTCATTGGATCTCTGATGAAATAGCATATTGTGAACCAAAAAATGATTTTTGTAAAAAAATCATGCCCATCAGATCATGTACATGTAGTTCATATCTGACCCACTTCCTGTCGATTCGGCAGGAATTTATCTTTTTCACCTGGAGTGGACGGAAAGGTTTGAGATCCCCCCCGTTGGGAAATTGTCCATTTAAGGTGGTCTAGTATTTTTGAAAAATAGGGTGGTAGAATTTTGAATTAGCCATTTGGTGGTTGCTTCATAAAATCTCCAGTTTTTTACGCTCGAAAAATGGAAAATGGCTTTTTAGTGCGACGAAAATGAAAACTTCCTCTTGCAACATTGTTCGCCATTCCATGATGCACATGCATGCATAATATGGGAATATTATCACAAACTATGCCTTGATTCTAGCCATAACATTGGTCATTTGACCCGACAGCCAACAAACCTCGAATGAGATAGGTCATTTTGTGAAGGTTTTTTTGAGACAAATTCAGTATGACAAGTTTGATATTTTTCATTCCAACTATGTCACATAATATGACACCACGTGAAGGTTTCGCATTGTTTCGATCGTTTTTGATTTTTATGACTCTTTTAAACTATTGACAAACTTTGTCGAACGACGGGTATGAAGATTCTTAGCTCGGAGCTGAGCCTCTCTAAAATTTCATTGGATATCTGATGAAATAGCAAATTGTGAACCTAAAATTGATTTTTGTAAAAAAACATGCCCATCAGATCATGTATATGTAGTTCATATCTGACCCACTTCCTATCGATTCGGAAGAAATTTGTCTTTTTCACCTGGAGTGGATGGAAAGGTTTGAGATCCCCTGTTGGGATATTTTCCATTTAAGGTGGTCTAGTATTTTTGAAAAATGGGGTGGTAGCATTTTGAATTATCCATTTGGTGGTTGCTCCATAAAATCCCTCGTTTTTTACGCTCGGAAAATGAAAAATGGCTTTTTGGTGCGACGAAAAGGAAAACTTCCTCCCACAACATTGTTCGCCATTCCATGATGCACATGCATGCACAATATGGGCACATTATCACAAACTATGCCTTGATTCTAGCCATAGCATTGGTCATTTGACCTAAAAGCCAGGAAACCTCGAAAGATATAGGTCATTTTGTGAAGGGTTTTTTGATACGTATTCAATATATAAAGTTTGATATTTTTCCTTCCAAATATGTCACATAATATGACACCACGTGAAGGTTTCACATTGTTTCGATTGTCTTTGAATTTTTTATGACTCTTTTAAACTATCGACAAACTTTGTCGAACGACGGGTATGAAGATTCTTAGCTCGGAGTTGAGCCTCTCTAAACTTTTATTGGATCTCTGTTGAAATAGCATATTGTGAACCTAAAAATGATTTTTGTAAAAAATTATGCCCATCAGATCATGTACCTGTAGTTCATACCTGACCCACTTCCTGCCGATTCGGCAGGAATTTATCTTTTTCATCTGGAGTGGACGGAAAGGTTTGAGATCCCCCATTGGGACATTTTCCATTTAAGGTGGTCTGGTATTTTTGAAAAATGAGATGGTAGCGTTTTGAATTAGCCATTTGGTGGTTGCTTCATAAAATCCCTCGTTTTTTACGCTTGGAAAATGGAAAATGGCTTTTTGGTGCGACGAAAAAGAAAACTTCCTCCGGCAACATCGTTCGCCATTCCATGATGCACATGCATGCACAATATAGGCACATTATCACAAACTATGCCTTGATTCTAGCCATAACATTGGTCATTTGACCCAAAAGCCAGGAAACCTCGAATGAGGTAGGTCATTTTGTGAAGGTATTTTTGCGACATAATCAATATACCAAGTTTGATATTTTTCCTACCAACTATGTTAGATAATATGACACCACACGAAGGTTTCACATTGTTTCGGTCGTTTTTGATTTTTTTATGACTCTTTTAAACTATCGACAAAGTTTGTCGAACGACGGGTATGAAGATTCTTAGCTCGGACCTGAGCCTCTCTAAAATTTCATTGGATCTCTAATGAAATAGAATATTGTGAACCTAAAAATGATTTTTGTAAAAAATCATGCCCATCAGATCATGTACCATGTAGTTCATATCTGACCAACTTCCTACCGATTCGGCAGGAATTTATCTTTTTCATCTGGAGTGGAAGGAAGGATTTGAGATCCCCCGTTGGGATATTGTCCATTTAAGGTGACATAATATTTATGAAAAATAGGGTGGTAGCATTTGAATTAGCCGTTTGGTGGTTGCTTCATAAAATCCCCCGTTTTTTACGCTCGGAAAACACTACTAGAGAAAAGCCTATGCGAGGCGCACCTAAAAGCTTAGGCACATATGATATGCGCCTCGCATATGTGAAGTATAGGAGGCGCATATCATATGCGCCTCGCATATGTTTTACAATGCGCCTCGTATATTTATAGTATATGCGCCTCCTATAGTATCCTATATGCGCCTCCGTAATATTTTCGAAATTCAAGTTTTACAGACCACTATAAATAATAATATACAGATATTCAAATATACAATATAGTCCAGAATACAGTATAAAGAGCACAGAATTTTTCAGAAACTTGCAATTTGCCAAAGCATAATAGAACCAACATGAATACAATACATTACACATCAATCATGACATACAAGTTCATACATCAAGTGTTTGTGCCACAAGTTCACACCTCCGAGTACAAGTTCACAATCACATTACAACTCCAACGACGTAGCTCTACCTAGATGAAGTAGAACACATAACCTACCATGAAGAGCAACAAGGTGGTGATCACGAGGAAGTTCCTCCACTTCTTCCTTCCATGCCTCCTCCACTTCTCATCCTCCACCTCTCTACTCTCATAGCCTTGGTAGCTATTGCCCGAGAAGTTGTTCACTTGCTTCTGGCAGTCTTTCCACTCCTCGTACACACCTGGAACCCGACCGACGTACACGACATAACACCTCGCCATCTCCTACACATAATAAAGATGATATTACTTATGTTGTCAGTGGAAAGCAATAGCTAGCAGTTCACAAGATAGAATCATGCATATATATATATATGGGTGCAACAAAATGTAAGAAATCATGTTCTAATCATCGGCATTTCGAAGAAAGACCAAAAAAAGCAAACCAAGAATGACTTGGATTAGTGCCTCATACTTAGATTGGGCACGGAAATAACAATGCTCGCTGTTCGATCTCATGCGGCAAGTAGAGTATATGCCCCAATTACTAGTCTACTTGGCACACAAGATCGAACAGCGGCATAGTCATACACGTGACACCACAACACGTTCTAATCATCGGCATTTCGAAGAAAGACAAAGAAAGCAAACCACAAGAAGTAGGGAAGCAATGACAAATGAAAAGCAACAAGCACTTAAAATAGTTCGTAACACAAATAACTAGCTAGTGTCTCTCACAATCAAGTTCAACGGTTGACGAAACATATTCTAGAGGTTTTGCTAGGCAAGTTTAACATAGTGATAAGAGGTTACAACACGAGTTCAGAACTAACGACTAGGTACCCAGCAATGCAATCATGAAGTCTTCTTCTCTTGAGTCGGCTTTGGGGGCATTGATGAAGCCCGACCGAGTTTTCGCCATTTGCATGAACATCCTGCCGTCACCCTGCTGCGCTAAGCGTTCGTCTATCTCCCTGTTGGACGGTGTATAGCCGCCGTAGAAGGTGCCTCCAGTTTTTATGACTCGCTGGTACACGATTGTCGCGATCTCCTCCTGGATGTTGAAGAAGTGTTGCCTGAGGTTGCGAGCCTGTATGCATGCAAGCTTTTCAGCCCACTTCACGAGGTCAGATGGCAGCGTTTTGGTCTCCATGTCATTGAAGAACGCCTTCATGTGGTAAATGGCGTAGAAGGCATCCTTCCCATTGCCAGCGTTGCTGACGCAGGCAAACTTCGTCGTGTGGCGGAACACTTGCGCGCCGAACTTTATATGTGGCCTTGCCGGTTTGACGCCTCCCGCTGCGACGTAGCCGGTGAGAGCGCCATCAAGAATTTTCTTGATATTGGTGTAGTTTTTTTGGATCGCACTGTTTGAGTCGAGGTACAAGGCTGTTAAGTGTTTCAAATTCAAGCTTATGAGCACACAGCCTGTCCGATCATTCTCCGTGATGGGATGGTAGGGAAGGAGAATCACATCCTTGTCCGAGTATGTTTGCATGAAGTTTGAGAGGTAGTCGGTCGCCAGATCTATGGCCTCAGCATCTTTCAGGACGGCGTCACGCATGAAGTAGGGATCCACTATCTGGATGCCCGGGATCTTGTCTCTGGTGATCTCCATGGCCATATTGAGGGAGAACAGCCGGACCAGGGTATTGTGCAGTCGAAACCCGTTCAACATGTCAAACAGGTCGGTATGCCGCACGTAGAAGATATCCCCGGGGGGTACAGTGACGAAGCACAGCATATGAGAAGGCACCTTAGCCTTGAAAACGAGGTATGACTGATCGTTGTCGCGAATGCGACACTGCTCAATTGTGAGACATCCATAATGAATACTACGCATATGCGAGCCTGTGACCTCGAGCATCGATTTACACATCATCGGTACACCTGCCACGTGCTGCTGATTCCTGGCTTGCCCCACAGCGCCATCCCGGAAAAGAGGATTTGGATCCTGGCCCCGATCACCCTTAGGCTTCCTTTTGCGACCCTTCTTGCTCTTTACGGCTTCGGCCACTGCGTTCACCTCACCGACCGTCTTATGGAGGGTGTCGGGGCTGATCAAAGGAACTACTGGCCTTGGAGGCTCGGTGAAGGGGACAGGTGGCGGCGTCTCCTGACTAGTTGGGAAGATACGCACCTTGCAAGGGGGTTTCGCTGGTGCTAGTTGGGTCTCGGCAACTTGATGTGTGCCTGATGGTCCCGGCTCATACAAATCAGAAAACCTTGTGTTAACAAACTGTTCACCGTAGTTCGGGTCAATTTCTTCATCATCATCGGGATTATGTGCCATGTTGTCCAAGTCTCCCATCTCGAAGTCTTCATCATGTGCTGGTTGTGCTTCCTCTAGGGTGATGTTGAGCTGGTCCTCTGTCCCGAAACGGATCTGGCTCTTCAGCCATAGGTACAAGTAGCCGAAGCCGGTATTGAGGACCGCTATCGTGTCCTCATCATCACATCCTTGAGGTTGAGAGGGAGGTTCCACTTGCTCGTAGCCCGGAAGCACCATACTGTATTTGACCCTCATCATGTCAGGTGGCATTGTGACATTGTGCATTTTGCGGTTCTCTGGTTGAACAATAGTACCCTTGGCAACATCCATCAACTGGCCGCCCACCCAGTGCATTAGAGTGCAAGGAGTGTCTCCCTGCGAAAGATCGACATGTAGGCCGAGTGTTAGAAAAACAGAGATCAAGTCATCGGTGTGGTTGAGCCTCCCAACTCTCGCTTTAATTAGTTAGTTACCTTGAGGGCGTCAAACTCGGCCAATGTCGAGGCACCGATGCCGACAGGCTTGACCACGCAAGTGGCGGAGTGGCTTCCTGATCGCATGGTGGTGCGGGCCGGCGCCTTCGCCGCAGTGGGCAAGTTAAGCTCCGGAGCTAGAGGAGTCTCCACCACCACCGGCCCTGCTGGAGGAGTCAGCAATGCCTCCGGCCGCGCCACATTGTCCGATTGGGCGTTGTTGAGGTTGGGAACCGGTGGCGGCCCCCGTTTACCACCCTTCTGCCACTTGTTGTACTTTTCCATGTAGCCGGGAAGGATGGTGTTGAGCTTCTCGTTCACTTGTGAATGGACTTGTTGTAGGGTCCGCAGCATAGAAAACAAAAAATTTCCTACGATGGGAACAACTATGTACCAAGATCTATCTACTAGATACAAACAACGGGCGGATGTATATCCGTAGAGAACATACCCTTGAAGACCGACTAAGCTTAACGAGTCCAAACTCGTGGTTTATGTAGACGATCTCTTGCCGATCTCAAGATCGAGAGGAAGTCCTAGCGCCGCAAAACAGCAGCGCATCCGTGCTCACACACACGTTCGAGGCACCGAGCAACCTCCGCCTCCTCGCTCCAGCGATGCAGCGGAAGAACAACTCTTTCTTGCCGAAAATCCACCGGGAACATGTATCTCGCTAGTCCGAGACCATGAGGGATAAATTCTAGAGGGGGAGAGAGATCCTTCACGAGGAGGTGTGAGTGAGAGAGAGGGAGGGGGGCTCCTTTTATAGGGAGAGGGGAGGCACCCAAGGGGCCATGCGCCCAGCCATGGGGCTGCCCCCACCTCTTCCACATTCATGTGGGTGGACACTCCACTCACTCAAATGCCTTTCAATTCCCTCCACTCAAAAACCCACTCAAATTCCCATTAAATTTCCACCAAATTTGATGCAAACTCTCATTAAATAAAACTCCTTTTATTTATTCAGAATTTTGTCAATTACTTTAATGACAAACATTCACATATAACCCCTTGCTAGTATTTCATTTCACATGCAGAAACACTTTCTGCAATTTCACCCGAAAACCCGTTTTGGTATCTAGTGAAATAAATTCCTGCGCTTGTTATTCTTTTCGGCATGAAACTTTTGCTCCAATTGGATGTCGGTGTCTCTTAAGTGTGTCACCCTACGGTTCGTGAATAATGCGGACATGATCGAGACCCCTCTCGGATCAATAATCAGAAGCGGGATCTGGAGACCCATCGACTCCACACATTCAACGATGACTTTCTTGTGATCGTCGGAACCTTTTATGCTAGTATCTTAATCCCTTTGTTTCACGATATATTACATGTCCGAGATTCGATCATCAGTATCTCCATACCTAGTTTGATCTCGTTACTGACATGCACTCTTTTCTCGTTCCCGTGATATAACATTCTAGTGATCAAATCACTTGCTTGCAAGCTAACCAATGTGATTTCACCGAGAGGGCCCAGAGTATATCTATCCGTCATCGGGATGAACAAATTCCACTCTCGATCCATGGGCCTCAACATAACACTTTATTAGTTTTGAATTCATCTTTATAATCACCCTGTTACAGTGTGACGTTTGATGTTATCAAGAAACTCTTCCGATGTTAGTGATTGACATGATCTCATGGTCTAAGGATTAGGATCACTCCGTAAGTTGTTATAGCAATATAAACTCAATGACTTTGATCGTAATGCTATACTTCGGATGAATGTTCATCACACCATTACACTAATGTTGTGATCTCATTATTAACAACATCCAATGTCCATGATTAGGAAACCTATGATCATCTTGTTAATTAACGAGCTAGTTTATAAGAGAGGCATAACTAGGAACTTCCTTTTTGTTTATTAAACACACATGTATTAACGTTTCCGTATTAATACAATTATAGCATGTAAAATAAACATTTATCATAAAAAAGGAATACGATAATAACCACTTTATTATTGCCTCTCGGGCATATTCCCTTCAGTCTCCCACTTGCAATAGAGACAATAATCTAGTTTGGAAACTTTGCGTATTGAACACCTATGGCTTTACGGTGTTCCATATACGCAATTGCAAGTAGTTAACATAATCTATGGATCTGACGCTTCAGGTCCGTGTGTATTTGCATGTCTTTGCGTCTTCACGCATCACTCATTCTCCAATGAGATGGCATTGTATAAATTTGGTCTTTCGGTGAGACCTTTTAGTTCCTTGGGGTTAAATCATGTCGATACTATTATCACACAATATATCTTTAGTGTTAGCCCATTGCGAACCACACCTTAGTTTGATAACAAACTACTTGACACAAATTCCCTCCTTGGCTGCTACTATAGCAGTCATATACTTAGCCTTTTGTTGTAGTATCCGTCAGAATGTCTTAACTTTGGAACTCTTCCAAATCCATCATGGAAACTTTCTTTCCATTTCATTGTGCCACCCATAGTTTAAATTGAGATAAACTTAATTTGTATCTTGTGACAAAACTAGTATCAATGTAACTCTTTACAATGAACTATTTGTAATTGTTTGTCACCTCTACACAAATATATTCTTAGTTCTTTCAAAAAGATCATAAGAATATCCTCACTATCGTCCAATGATCATTTTATGATTCATTCTGGTATGTGCTCATAACACTTAGAGCATAGGACATATCTGGATGTGTACATATCATGGTATGATTGATCAAAACATTCTCGTGATTTCACTCATCAAGTGTCAAAGCACTTGAATCTTGTTTCACTTATCAAATGTCGATACACTTGAATCTTGATTCAATTCCTTTCCATGCGACATGAACCGTTTCTTGTCGTTTCTATATTGAACTCCTTCAATATTTCATATATGTACGTTTGGCACAACCATATTAGCATTACAGTATATCTACTATAGACATTCATGCTAAATATTCGGGTTTTGCCTAAGTTTTTCATCGAAATGAAATTCTTAACCTTTGTCAATAAAAGATACATCATTTCTAATCAACAAGATGTCCTCCACATAATGTATTAGAAATATGTCTCAGCGCTCCCACTTAATTTCTTGCAAATGCAAGCATCTTCATCGTCTCCAGATGAAAACTCCTTTTTCATCACGGTGAAGATTCCAACACCGCGATGCTTACTTCAACCATTGAAGTTTGCATGCCCTTTTTAGCATCCTTTGAATTAACAAAATCCTTTGGATCGTGTCATGTACACGTCTCAGGTAACCATTCTATTAGAAGAACTTTGTTTTGTTTATTCATCTACCATATAACAAAATATACGTAGTGGTTGCTACTTTAATCCGTCCAGACTAAATATCGCTATGAAAGATCAAGTCTTGTCATAGTCAAATCCTTGAACATTGTCATAAAATACTTTACGACATGTAGACTATTTCATAGATGTGAAACATCCATGTCTGTTTATTTATAGATCCAAATACGACCGATAGGTTTTTACACCTTTCCGGAGGGTCTTCCAAGTTCAAAACTTGATTTCTCGTGTATGGAACTATCACGGATTTTATGGCTTCAAGCCATTTGACGGAGTCAGGGCCCATCATCGCTTCTTTGTATGTATTCGGTTCATCATTGTCAAACAATAACGATTTACTCTCAAATATTAGCATTTGATTATTTAACCGACCTACTTGGTTCAATAGGAACTTAGATCTCCGTGACCACAACCTTTGAGGCACATAAGCTATGAGCATTATGGCAGCCTTCGAAACGATTTCTGTCGCTGCGCAACTCAGCACATATAGCTAAGGTTCGTTAACCTTATCAAAGTTCTATTGTCCTCCCACTTAACTTTTGCGAAAAATTCCTTTTTCAAGAAACTTCACATTTCAAGCGACAAACCCTTTTATCCTTGGTGTTATGGAGGAATAACCAATTGTTATTTGAAATAACCTACAAAGACATGCTCATCCGACTTCGGTTGTAAACATCTTACTTATGTTTAGCATACCAAAATTTAAGAAATGACAACTTGGGTTTTACCCCAAACCATAACTTCCATGGTGTCATTTCAACGGATCAAGATGGAGCTCTTTTCAGTGTAAAAGTGGTAGTCTCTAAAGCTTTAATCTTTTAAAACATAATGGCAGTTTTATAAATAACACCTTTGATCCAACCATGTCAAACAAGGTTTCATTACAAATCTCAAACACTCCATACTCCTATGGTGTTTCGGGAGATGTAAATCTAGGTGTTTTGCTAAACTTGCAACTCAAATAAATCCATTTATGATAAAATCATAATTTATTTATTTTCTTGTTACACTTGTAATTCAAATAAATCCCTTTATGATAAAACCATAAATCATTTATTTTCTTGTTACAATGATTTTCCACTTCATCTTGAAAGTCTTTGAACGTTTTCAAATATTTCATACTTCTTTCTCATTAAGTGAACATTCACTCAAAATTCCGGAGAAAGCATATGAAGTTGAAACCCATCGCTTACGAGTACACATAATGGACTACATACATCAATATGTATAAATTCCAATAATTTAGTCGTTCGTTCTTCTTTGGCCTTTGAACGAAATTTTAATTATCCCGAGGAAAGTCTCACAAGCGTCACTTGATCAAATCAAAGACTCCAAAAATCCATGAATATGGAGATTCTTCATGTTTTCTTTCCAATATAATTTAAACAGCGATGTCACTTCGTAAGTGATCTTTCAATCATTTGTCTTGCGACATTTTAGCATTAGGTTTTATGGATGTGATTTCTCCAACTAGATTTGTAAATCATCCATCTTATATGGAATACGGTAATTATTTGAACAACCTTTGTTCTCATAATACCTAATTTAAATAACAATTATTAAAACAAATCTTGAAGTCAAGCTTTGATGTCAACGAGAAATACAAACAATAGTTTGTTTGTTTTCGATGAACATTATCACATATTCTCTTGCTAGTTACTTAGGCCATTGTGGTTCATGAATTGCGTCGTTCCGTATGAAATTTCATACCAACCAATTCGATATCCAATACCCAAGAACCACATTGTTTAACAAGCAAAGAATACAAACATAACATGTATATCATATATATACCTAAATTGGATATTTCCAATCTTTTCTTTTCTACCAAATATATTTTATAGATTCTCTTTCAGCATTTCCTTTTCCTTTTTAAAAGAATCTATCAACATCAAAAGTGGCACCATATACATGACACATAGTCCAAAGCGTGTATATTCAAATAATAATACCTTTGTACTTGCACTTTGAAGTAGATCACCATCATCAAATGATCGGTATTCTTTCAAAATCCATTCTTTAGTTATCTTTTAGTGTAGTAAACACTTTACATACATCTTCTATTCATCCTTATCATGACGACTTTCATGATCAAGCTACTGTAGCTTATAAAGGTGAATCGTGAGTATAACATTACTTTCCAAAACCCTTTTGGATGATTAGGATGTCTAGCATATCCAACCTTCGTAAATTCTCATCCAATATGAGAACATATATTATACTCTATCATATTGCAACCAAAACATTGTTTTAGATATCATTATATCTGCCACACATGATGGTTTCTGAAACAATTCTTTCAGCTCCTAGATAAACTTGATATTAAAACAATCAAGAATCATGGAGGCAAACATGATACTTAAGATACTAACACTGGAATTGTTACTCTCGATTTAATACCAACTATTAAATTTCACGGAGTAAATAGAGTTTGCTGAAAGTTTGCGATAGGACTTTAAACTTTAGATTGACACTCAACACAATACGATACCAGTTTGTAAAGTATATATCCAGAATTCTATAGTTCTATTATCTCAATTATAACTAAGCATAAGGCGGGGAACGAATGCCAATAACTACAACAAATTATGCAAATTCACTTTGATTTAATTTATGATAAATTGAGTTCTACTAATCCAAATTAGAAATAAACTCCCACTCAAAAATGACATCCCTCGTGTCTTTTTGGTGATTACATGAACCAAATCCACTACACCAAGTCCGATCATCACGTGAGTCGGTGTAGCTTCAAAGGCGAGCATCCATGTGGTCATCATATCAAAACATATGACTCATGCTTAACCTTTCGGTCCGTGTTCCGAGGCCATGTCCGATTGGGCGTTGTTGAGGTTGGGAACCGGTGGCGGCCCCCGTTTACCACCCTTCTGCCACTTGTTGTACTTTTCCATGTAGACGGGAAGGATGGTGTTGAGCTTCTCGTTCACTTGTGAATGGACTTGTTGTAGGGTTTGCAGCATAGAAAACAAAAAAATTCCTACGATGGGAACAACTATGTACCAAGATCTATCTACTAGATACAAACAATGGGCGGATGTATATCCGTAGAGAACATACCCTTGAAGACCGACAAAGCTTAACGAGTCCAAACTCGTGGTTGATGTAGACGATCTCTTGCCGATCTCAAGATCGAGAGGAAGTCCTAGCGCCGCAAAACAGCAGCGCATCCGTGCTCGCACACACGTTCGAGGCACCGAGCAACCTCTGCCTCCTCGCTCTAGCGATGCAGCGGAAGCACAACTCTTTCTTGCCGAAAAGCCACCGGGAACATGTATCTCGCTAGTCCGAGACCATGAGGGATAAATTCTAGAGGGAGAGAGAGTTCTTCACGAGGAGGTGTGAGTGAGAGAGAGGGAGGGGGGCTCCTTTTATAGGGAGAGGAGGGGCACCCAAGGGGCCATGCGCCCAGCCATGGGGCTGCCCCCACCTCTTCCACATTCATGTGGGTGGACACTCCACTCACTCAAATTCCTTTCAATTCCCTCCACTCAAAAACCCACTCAAATTCCCATTAAATTTCCACCAAATTTAATGCAAACTCTCATTAAATAAAACTCCTTTTATTTATTCAGAATTTTGTCAATTACTTTAATGACAAACATTCACATATAACCCCTTGCTAGTATTTCATTTCACATGCAGAAACACTTTCTGCAATTTCACCCGAAAACTCGTTTCGGTATCTAGTGAAATAAATTCCTGCGCTTGTTATTCTTTTCGGCATGAAACTTTTGCTCCAATTGGATGTCGGTGTCTCTTAAGTGTGTCACCCTACGGTTCGTGAATAATGCGGACATGATCGAGACCCCTCGATCAATAATCAAGCGGATCTGAGACCCATATCGACTCTACACATTCAACGATGACTTTCTTGTGATCGTCGGAACCTTTTACGCTAGTATCTTAATACCTTTGTTTCACGATATATTACATGTCTGAGATTCGATCATCGGTATCTCCATACCTAGTTTGATCTCGTTATTGACATGCACACTTTTCTTGTTCCCGTGATATAACATTCTAGTGATCAAATCACTTGCTTGCAAGCTAACCAATGTGATATCACCGAGAGGGCCCAGAGTATATCTATCCGTCATCGGGATGAAAAAATTCCACTCTCGATCCATGGGCCTCAACATAACACTTTATTAGTTCTGAATTCATCTTTATAATCACCCTGTTACGGTGTGACGTTTGATGTTATCAAGAAACTCTTCCGGTGTTAGTGATTGACATGATCTCATGGTCTAAGGATTAGGATCACTCTGTAAGTTGTTATAGCAATATAAACTCAATGACTTTGATCGTAATGCTATACTTCAGATGAATATTCATCACACCATTACACTAATGTTGTGATCTCGTTATTAACAACATCCAATGTCCATGATCAGGAAACCTATGATCATCTTGTTAATCAACGAGCTAGTTTATAAGAGATGCATAACTAGGAACTTCCTTTTTGTTTATTAAACACACATGTATTAACGTTTCCGTATTAATACAATTATAGCATGTAAAATAAACATTTATCATAAACAAGGAATACGATAATAACCACTTTATTATTGCCTCTCGGGCATATTCCCTTCACTTGTGACTGGATTTGTGTCTGGACTTGTTCTTGGAACTTTGTATCGGCAGCCGACACAGCCTTGTTCACGGCATCTTGGACTATATTTGGAAAGGCTTCCACCTGTTCCCTTAGGAGTTTTACCTCGGCGCTTTCGGCCTTCTTGCCCTTCCGCTCCGGGGTGCCATAGTACTCGGACCATGATATGCCGCCAAAGCCGACCACACGACCAGCCGACGGGGCCACCAAGGGATCGACACTCTTGGTCCGGTTCAGCGCCCTATTAAAAGTGGTGTCCCACTTGGCGGCAAAAGTGGCGCCGACCCTGGGATGAGGAGCTCCTACACTCCTCGTCCTGCGCACAAGGAACGCGGAGCATTTGATCAGAAAACTGGACTTCATTGATTAATCATGAATGCAATTAATCGACTTGCATGCAAACTACTTACATATTTTTGCATGAAGTCCTTCACCCTCGGAGCAAAGGGGCCGGCGGGCTCCGAAGAATAATCAGAACCCCCTTTCGGCGGGGCAAACCGGGCCCTGACGAAGTTCTTTGCCTGCTCCTCCTTTATGTCGTCAAAGGGACGTGTCAACCCCTTTGCACGAGCGTCGGCGTCCTCCTTATCCCATTTGGGCCTCGCGGCTCTATAACCGCTGGAGCCAAGATGGTGGGTACCAATGTTTCGGGATCTCATATTCTTGCCCTTCTTAGTCCTGGACTTGCCCAAGGCGGAGTTACATCTGGCCTTGAACACATTGTAGTCTTCTTCCTTGACCAGAGGCTCCTTCTTGACGAGCTCTGGATAACTTAGCTTCTCCTCGAAAATCAGATTCTTCACCCGAGCCTTCCAATTTGACAAGGCCTTGGTCATCCTCCCGAGGGCATACTTGTTCACCGGATTCCCTTTGAGATTGTCATTATTATACTTGTTTTCCTCATCACCCGGGAACGCGTATCTTGCGTGCAGCTTCCGGAAAAGCTGGATGAGGAAACCCTTGTTCTCTTCGGCCTTCAGGTTCTCCATGTTGATCGTGACGGTGTTCCGGAGGATTGCCGCGAGCTGGTTAGAGTAACCCCCAACAAATTCTTCTGGCTCCAAAGGCGCACCTTTAGGGCTCACGCTTGTGATGATGGACCTTTTGAGGTCGACCACGATCGGGGTCCGATCCTTCCGAGACTTCTTCGATGCGCTACCACCGTCTGTAGTAGCTTCACCGCCGCCATCAGTGGTAGTGGCGTCGCCATCGGCGTCCCCCATCTCCTCATTGCCCGACGAGGTATCCTCGTCCTCCTCCATCTCGTCGTCCCGCGGAACAAATTCCGGGGCCTCTAGGGATTCCATCTCCGCCTGCTGCTCCCAAAAGGGCTTCTGGCTAGAAGGGCCCGGATCCGACATTTCTAAACACACAAATAAATGAAACTAATAAGCACAAAAATTCACAGAAAATTTTGGCATGAACTTTGCTAATTTTCTATGTCTAGGAGTGCCAGAAATTCGCCGGAACGGAAATGAATCAACATTCCGGCGAAACATTGGCAACTCAAAAAGAAAAACCTGCACAAAAAGGATCAACTGCCATCATCACAGCCATTTTCTGCCAGCATACACAAACACATACATATATCGAATCAGTGCCATACATACAGTATCCTGGTGCAGTTTAACATACATCATGGAGTTCTCTATAACCAACTTCCTGGTGCAGTTTAACATACATACATACATACATACTGGAACTAGCAGGTGAAACAAAGAATATCGAAACGCAATTTAACATACATCCTGGTGCAGTTTAACATACATACATACAGTATATCAAAACGCAAAGAAAACACAGAATAATCAACTTTCAGTTTTCCTAGGAAAAGAAATACCAACAGATCATGATTCTCTATAACCTAACATACTGGAACTAGCAGGGATATCCTCGATAGTCGGTTTACTTAGCAAGAACAAACGAACTTCTAGTTATGCTGTCACAAACTTACATAACAGAACATTCTAAATCAAATTGACATGTTGGAACACAGCACGGGAAACATACAGCGACAGCGAGCGAATAATTCAGCGATAACCAGCTACTCCTTTGCTTGTAAGCAACATCCTGATCTGATCTGTATATGACAATAATAATAGCTTCATATCCTTTAGAGTTCCTTCTAATGGACAAGGTGTTGCAGAATACGAGTAAGTTCAGAGATGGACAACTAATGGTCATTGTCATATACAGACGTCCAGGCTGTATATAGGGCTGTATACAGACGTCCGTTTGTAGGGTGACCCAGCAAACGGAGCGCAACCAAGTCGGGGTTTGTCTCAGCCAAAACAAATCAAAATGAATCTCAGACCATATATAGCAAAAGAAGAAGAAATTCAACAGCAAAAGCGCTGAGCTTCTTCGATCCATTCGGCAATAACAATACAACCAATAGCTGATTTATCGAGTTGAGAGCTTGTTCGATCCACATATGCCACGAGACTATTAAAGCACAAGACAGAGAATAAGAAAAAAAACTGAGAATTTATAGCTCAATACTTTCCAAGCCAGTCAGAATTCGTAGCTTCTGCTTGTTACAATACGACCAAATTTTACGACAGCATATGTTACATAAAAACACCGCTAGAGACGACGGAACAAATAATCCAGATCCTCTCCCATCAGCTACAGACGTCCAGGCTGGGTCACCCTACCCTAGGCCAGATAACACAATATTTAGGCACTACTTCGACTTGTGATGATCCACATCTATTTGCAAACTCAACTGACAATCGACCGCATTTACATTTAATCAAAACATATCAGATGCACTTTCAGCACCAATTGCATCTCAGAGCTACAATAGCATACATGCAAAAGCTAAATAGCTTCCCTAGTTCAGATCAGCATGACAAAAATAGAGACCTGTGCTTATATTGTCAACAAGAAAAAACATGTATCCTATCATACATATCAAGAGCCGCTCCAAAGAACCGCACCGGAGGGCGGAGGTGGACGCCGGCAGCGGCTGAGAAACTCTAGAAGGGGAGGAGAGGGGAAGAGGCGTGGGTGGGTGGGGGGCGGGGACTCACCGGAGAGAGGGATTGCCAAAGCCGGAGGAGCTGCCCGTCGGGCTCCTCCTTCACGGGGACGGCGGCGTCGGGCTCCTCCTCCACGGGGCGGCGGCGAGCTCCTCCTTCACGGGGACGGTGGCGTCGGGCTCCTCCTCCACGGGGCGGCGTCGGGCTCCTCCTCCACGGCGGCGACGGCTTCGATCTATCTGAGATATGTGAAGTCGTGTACTAGCTGTAGTACTAGCTGTGTGACTTGATGTGTGCCGGATTATGCGAGGCACATATCGCAAAGTGCGCCTCGTATAATATTACGCGAGGAGCATCTGGGCTAAATGCGCCTCGCATAATATGCAATCCTAGACAAATAGGGCAGTGTGCAAGTTTCTATCAACAAACACACAGCAGCCTAGTGGTAACATGCCTTGTCCTAGCTATTTCACTGCTGGCCACCTAGGTTCGAATCCTAAGGTTAACAATTTTTTGGAAATTTTTTTAAAGGCCATTTTTCATGTAAAAGCATTGTCCAAACACAATATGAACTATAAAATATACTACAAATATTTTAAATATTCAAATATTGCTAAAACAACAAAAGTGAGTATTCTCAATGAATGTGTCTTGTCGATACATAATATTATCAATGCAATATTATTATAACACACACATAATGAAAATTAAGAATGTTTTGATACATAATAGTAGGCCACACACACGACGGTTCTTGACAATGGTCGGAGCGCGCTAGCGTTTCTTGACAATGGTCGTCTTCTTGCCCTTCTTTGTCGCGGTTGCATAGGTTAGGTCCGGGACGTCTTCACTACTTCTCTTGAACGGAAGTCCTTTCTTAGGTAGGGTTGTGGTGTATGGTGTTTGGTTGCCATACCCGTCTTCTATCTTCGGGTCGCCGTTCTGGTCAAAGTATTGCTCGTTGGCGACTCCGTCCATTCCAATAATGTTCCTTTTGCCTCTCCTGGCGACAACCCGGCTAGGCTTTGACGGGTCTTTGATGTACCAGCATTGGTTGACTTTTCTAGCCAAAACCCAAGGCTCATTTCTTGCGGGTGCGTTCGCGCTGGTGGTCTTTGACGGTATAACCATCGTGGTGAAATACCGGTCTTCTTTCTCGACGCTCTTGGCCCACCTGACACGGAACATCGGCACCTTCTCCGTAACATAGTCGAGCTCCCAAATCTCCTCGATCCTTCCGTAGTATCTTTCTGGGATGTCGCCGGTGTAGAATATCCCTGTTACACCTGAGTTCTGGTAATCGCAGTTATTGTCTTTTTCCTCTATGTAGAACGTGTATCCGTTGATATCGTAAGCCTGATAGGTCATGAGGTTGTGCGAGGCGCCCTGTGACAATGAGAATATGAGTTTATCTTCCTCCGAGTACTCGCCCTGCGGTGGATTAGCTATGACCTTCTCCCTAAACCACCGCGTGAAACCAGAGTTGTGCTCCTTGATAACATCTTCCTCCCTCGGGACCTGGCGCCCCTGATCAGCGTAATTCTTCTTGATAAACTCTTTGTGCTCATGTATGTATGGATCAACCACCTGCAGGTGTTGCAGCGCGACCAGGTTTGCTCTTTCAAAGTCCTTGGTTCGGCCCTCCATGTCGACATGCTTTGCACGTCGACCCTCGCGGTGACCCCATCCAGCGAGCCTCCCGAGGTGCTTGTTGAATGGCATACCAAGAGGGGTCTCGGTTTGTAGAAAGTTCGAGCAGAAAGAGATGCACTCTTCGGCTAGGAAGCCGTTTGCTATGCTTCCATCTGGACGGGACTTGTTCTTAACGTATCCCTTGATGTGTCCATTGAGCCTTTCGAACGGCATCATGCTTCGCAGAAACGCAGGACCGAGCTGGACGATATCCTCCACGACATGGAGAAGCAGATGAAGCATGATGTCGAAGAAAGCGGGGGGGAAATAGATCTCGAGCTCGCACATTATCACCACGATCTCGTCCTGTAGCCTCGTGAGCTGCTTAATGCCTATCGACTTCCGAGAGATGACGTCAAAAAAGTTGCAGAGGCCAAACAGTGTTTCACGGATGTGCTTGTCCATTATACCTCGGATCGTGACTGGGAGTACCTGCGTCATTAGCACGGCGACGTCGTGAGACTTCATCCCGCTGAAGCGCTGCTTCGCCTCGTCTAGCCATCTGCTTATCTTCCCCGCGTAGCCGTTCGGAAATTTGACTCCGAGGAGGCACTTCATAAACTGTATGGCCTCCTTCTTACTCAGAGTGAAGCATGAGGCCTTGAGCTTGACCTCTCCCTTCTTAACCTTTTTCCCCTTGCGACGACGCCTATTCTGTGTTTCTGTATCCTCCACCTCGTCCTCCTCCTCCTCATCGCTAGGTGGTGGTTGAAGTTCATCCCTGATGCCCATATGCTTCAAGTCGTTCCTTGCCTTCGGCCCATCTTTGGTCTTGTCGGTGTTAAGGAGGGTGGCAAGCAGACTCTCGCCCACGTTCTTCGTGATATGCATGAGATCAAGGCTATGAGGCACGCGGAGGATCTTCCAATATGGAAAGTCCCAGAAAACAGACCTCGCCTTCCAGTATGGCAATTCGGCATGACCTCTCCTAAAAAGAGGACATCCGCGAGTGCCAGAAATTCGCCGGAAAAGAAATAAATCGACATTCCGGCGAAACATTGGCATCTCAAATGAAATCCCTGCACAAAAAGTAGCACCACAACACAATCATATAGTCGGTGTCTCCGACAACGCAAGATACATGCAAGAACGCTTTCACGCTTCCTCCAACAACGACTTGCAAGAGAGCCGGAGGAGAAGTAAATGGACATGTTGTAGATCTAGAGGAGCAAGAGACTTCACTTACATATGGGTGTCAACCAATGGATGTTGAGCAAGCTTCTATGGTGAATCAATGGGGGAAATGAGGTGGGGAGGAGGAGGGGGGCGACCAAATTTGTCTTGGTGGAGGAGGAAGAAGTGACACAAGTGAGTGGGGTGGTAGTTGCCTCCATGTGCAAAAAGCTGGAAAAAAGTGATGTCAGGTTATGCGAGGCGCATATTGCACAATATGCGCCTCCTATAATTCAAACTATAGGAGGCGCATATAGCAATATGCGCCTCGCATATGCGGCCACCTATCACCGTCCGGGCCCGCAGGAGTTACTTGAGGCGCATATGACCATATGCGCCTCGTATATTCGTGCACCTACCAACACGCGGGCCCACACAGATTATACGAGGCGCATTCTGTCCATATGCGCCTCGCCTATCTGATATATAGGAGGCGCATATGACTAGAATGCGTCTCGCATAATATGGGGCTGCTAGATTCTGTCCGTACAGGGATTATAGGAGGCGCATTCTTATCATATGCGCCTCGCCTATTTTTATACTAGAGGCGCATGGAGAAGGAGTGTGCCTTGCCTATTTTATAGGAGACGCATATGGTCTAAATGTGCCTCGCATAAGCATGTCTCCTATAGCCTTTTCTCTAGTAGTGAAACGGAAAATGGATTTTTGGTGTGACGAAAAGGAAAACTTCCTCCTGCAACATTGTTCGCCATTCCATGATGCACATGCATGCACAATATGTGCACATTACCACAAAGTATGACTTGATTCTAGCCATAACATTGGTCATTTGACCCGAAAGTCAGGAAACCTCGAATGAGATAAGTCATTTTGTGAAGGTATTTTTGAGACATAATCAATATACCAAGTTTGATAATTTTTCCTACCAACTATGTCACATAATATGACACCACGCGAAGGTTTCACATTGTTTCGATCATTTTTGAATTTTTAATGCATGTTTTAAACTATGGTCAAAACGGTGAGCATGAAGATTCTTATTCAATATAAATATCTAATATTTGATTGTAGATAGATAGATCTTATTTTTCTGCAAATTTTGATATATTATTTGTATTTTTCTGAATTAGAATGATTTTTTATGATTTTCCTAAGAGTAATGTGATAAAAGGGGAAAAAAGAAAAAAAGGACTTTGCCGTGTGTACTGCGGAATACACACGGCAAAGACCTTTTGCTGTGTATACTACGGAATACACACTTCAAAGGACTGACGAGGGCACACGGCAAAGAGACCACCGTCTGCAGCCGTTAGCTTCTCCCGTAAAATAGACATATGGGGTCACGGGTCCTATCTCGTTGCCGCGACAATACCTATGCCGTGTGCCGTTGTTGATTTTCTCAAGTGTTTTTTTTTGCCGTGTTTCTTTGTAGGTCTTTGCCGTGTATATTTCTTTGCCATGTTTTTTTTCAGGAATTTTCCGTGTTCACGTACTTTGCCGTGTACTTTCTAAGTTACACACGGTAAAGACAGACTTTGCCGTGTTTCGGTCCATTTGACACACATCAAAAACGTGTCTACACGGCAGCGATATTTTTTCCCGTAGTGTCCAACTATAATCTTTGATATTACAAGGGAGTAGGTGGTTTTTATTTTTGAGGGGAAACATCGTGGCCTTTATTGATTAACCAACAAGTCGTGAGCTAGAGCGCTCTGGATACAAAGAAAACCAAACCTTACAAAGACCTAGGCCGCACCCTTTCTTGGCTAAACTGTGAGCAGCAGAATTTGCTGTCCTCCGCACCCACTTGATCACACGAACATCAAATTCACCGAGAGACCGCTTCACTTGTTCGATAAGTTGTCCATGCACTGTTCTCTCTCTGTCTCTCTCCCGGCTGTTTAGTTTCGCAACCACGCTTGGACGGACCCATCTCCTTTGCCACCTCAGCTGCCCGCTTGCACGCTCGGATCTCAGTTTCCTCGGCATCGTGTATAGCTGGGAAAAAATGGCATGCTCCACTAAGGAAGCGCCCATCGTGATCCCTGAGAATCACACCAGCTCCACCTCTCGCACAAGGTTTATCTTAGCCCTATCAGATTTTGCTTTGATCCGTTCCTCTCACTACGGGAATAACCAAATAGGCCGACGGCCTTTTTATACGCTGACGGCAAAATATCGGGACCGTCGGCGTAGCTTGACGGGCCGTTGGCCCAGTTTTACCGTTGGCGTAGAATAAATAGGCCGATGGCCGCCGTCGGCGTAAACAGGACCGTCGGTGTAGCCCATTGGGCTAACGGCAGAGCAACGGGCGTCAAGTCTACTCCGACGACAGCGTAGGTTTCAGACATATGCCGACGGCTTGCCGTCGGCGTAGCTATTTTTCCTTTTTGCCACATTAATCTTAGAAAAATCATAACTAAATCATTTAAATTTAGAAAAATACATATAATATATCAAAATTTGCAGAAAAATAAGATATATCTATATAAACTCAAATATTATATAATTTTATTCAAAAAATACATAAAAAATACAAATACTTTAGTATAACATATTTTTCATTTTCCGAGTGCAAAAAAGGGGTGTTTTATGAAGCAACCAGCAAAAGAAAGTTTCAAAATGATAATAGCACATTTTATAAAAAATACTAGACCATATTGAATGGAAAATTTCCTAACCTAGGAATCTCAAACCTTTTTGTTCACCTCTCGTAAAAAAGACAAATTCCTACCGAATCGGTAGGAAATGAGTTAGATTTGAACTACAGGTACATGATATGTTGCTTATGATTTTTTGCAATAATCATTTTTAGGTTCACAATATGCTATTTTATCAGAGATCTAATGCAAGTTTAGTGAGGCTCAGCCCCGATATAAGAATCTTCATGCCCCTTGATTTAGAAAGTTTGACGATAGTTTGAAATGGGCATAAAAATTTCAAAAACGATCGAAATAATGCAAAACCTTCACGTGGTGTCATATTATATGACATAATTGCATGGAAAAATACCATACTTGGTATATTCATTGATTCTCAAAAAAACCTTCACAAAATGACCTATCTCAATCGAGGTTTTCTGGATTTTAGGTCAAATGTCCAATGTTATTGCTAAAATCGCGTTATAGTTTGCGATAATATGTCCATATTGTGCATGCATGTGTATCATGGAATGGTGAACAATGTTGCAGGAGGAAGTTTTCACTTTCATCGCACCGAAAAGCCATTTTTTATTTTTGAGTGCAAAAACGGGGTGTGTTTGTGAAGCAACAACCAAAAGAAAGTTTCAAAATGATAATACCACATTTAAAAAAACACTAGACCATATTGAATAGACAATTTCCCAACCTGGTTATCTCAAACCTTTCTGTTCACCTCTCGTGAAAAAGACAAATTCCTGCTGAATCGGCAGGAAATGAGTTAGATTTGAACTATAAGTACATGATATATTGCTCATGATTTTTTGCAAAAATTATTTTTAGGTTCACAATATGCTATTTCATCAGAGATCTAATGCAAGTTTAGTGAGACTCAGCCCCGATATAAGAATCTTCATACCCCTTGATTAAGAAAGTTTGACGATAGTTTGAAATGGGCATAAAAAATTCAAAAACGATCGAAACAATGCAAAACCTTCGCGTGGTGTCATATTATATGACATAGTTGCATGGAAAAATACCAGACTTGGTATATTCATTGAGTCTAAAAAAAACCTTCACAAAATGACCTATCTCAATCGAGGTTTTTTGGATTTTAGGTCAAATGACCAATGTTATTGCTAGAATCGCGGTATAGTTTGCAATAATGTGTCCATATTGTGCATGCATGTGTATCATGGTATGGTGAACAATGTTGCAGGAGGAAGTTTTCCCTTTCATCGCACTGAAAAGCCATTTTTTATTTTCTGAGTGCAAAAAACGGGGTGTTTTTGTGAAGCAACAACCAAATGAAAGTTTTAAAATGATAATACCACATTTTTTAAAAATACTAGACCATATTGAATGGACAATTTCTCAACCTGGGTATCTCAAACCTTTCCGTTCACCTCTCGTGAAAAAGACAAATTCCTGCCGAATCGGTAGGAAATGAGTTAGATTTGAACTGTAGGTACATGATATATTGCTCATGAATTTTTGCAAAAATTATTTTTAGGTTCACAATATGCTATTTCATCAGATATCTAATGCAATTTTAGTGAGACTCAGCCCCGAGCTAAGAATCATCATGCCCCTCGATTTAGGAAGTTTGACGATAGTTTGAAATGGGCATAAAAAATTCAAAAACGATCGAAACAATGCAAAACCTTCGCGTGGTGTCATATTATATGACATAGTTGCATGGAAAAATACCAAACTTGGTATATTCATTGAGTCTCAAAAAAACCTTCATAAAATGACCTATCTCAATCGAGGTTTTCTGGATTTCAGGTCAAATGACCAATGTTATTGCCAGAATCGCGGTATAGTTTGCGATAATGTCTCCATATTGTGCACATGTGTATCATGGGATGGTGAACAATGTTGCAGGAGGAAGTTTTCCTTTTCGTCGCACCGAAAAGCCATTTTTTATTTTCCGAGTGCAAAAAAGGGGGTGTTTTTGTGAAGCAACCACCAAATGAAAGTTTCAAAATGATAATACCACATTTTTTATAAATACTAGACCATATTGAATGGACAATTTACCAACCTAGGAATCTCAAACCTTTCCGTTCACCTCTCGTGAAAAAGACAAATTTCTGCCGAATCGATAGGAAATGAGTTAGATTTGAACTACAGGTACATGATATGTTGCTCATGATTTTTTGCAAAAATCATTTTTAGGTTCACAATATGCTATTTCATCAGAGATCTAATACAAGTTTACTGAGACTCAGCCCCGAGCTAAGAATCATCATGCCCCTCGATTTAGGAAGTTTGACGATAGTTTGAAATGGGCATAAAAAATTCATTTGGATATATGTACATTATCTGATGCTCATTATTTTTTACAAAAAACCATTTTTAGACTCACAATATTATATTTCATTAGAGATCCACTTCATTTTTTCTTTTTCGTCGCACCAATAAGCCATTTTCCTTTTTTTCGAGTGCAAAAAGGGTGTTTCATGAATCCTAATATAGTTTTGGTTGTTCTATTGTTAAAAAGATACGATATATAATTAAATATATGATAGGGATGTCATATTTGGATTCCTCTTATTTTTCTGATCGATTTGGATATATTATTTGTCGAATTACGATTTACGGCTTTGTAGTTGTGAATTATTCAATATTAAATGGAAAAAGGCAAAATAAATAAAATTTGTTTTATTTTAATTTGAATTCAAAATTATTATTACTTATTCATTGTTGTTTTTTAAATAAAGGTTTGAAAATTTAAAAATAAAGGCGTGTGATACCATCCTCCAAAGGTTAATAGGATTGATATGGTAATATTATCAGCAAGGTCTAGTTTCCTGAATGGAAGCTTATCTGGAAGGAACAGAGAAGTTAAGTGTGCTGGGGCTGGAGTAGTGCTAGGATGGGTGACCGATGGGGAAGTTTGACCATTAGTATAATTTAACTGGAAATTAATTATACTGAATAATAAAAAAATACTTGTGAGATTAATGAGTCAAATAATTAAAAAAATGCTTGTGAGATTAATGATTCAAAAAAAAATTGGAAAAAAATTTAAAAAAAAATTGAAAAAAGATAGGCCAACGGCATTGCCGTCGGTGTAGCTCCAGCCAAATCCTCTAGGCCGACGGCAATGCTACCGCCAGGGCAAACAGCCGTCAACCCTGTCATGTGGGTCCCACATCCTTTACACCGACGGTATACCCTACGCCGACGGGCAAACGGGCTACGCCAGCGGTCATACGCCGACGGCAACCGTCGGCGTAGCCTACGCCGACGGCATTCAGGGGTTACACCGACGGGGGCTGGCCGTTGGCGCCTGGCCTGTTTCCTGTAGTGTCTGGCGATGGCGTCCATCGTTCCTTGGGCTGCTCTTGCACGCTGTGCCACTCCTCCAGCAGATGGAACGCACACTTTGCAACACATATTGGATCTTCAATGCACTTCTCCCGAGCATCATTTCGTGCAAGCCAAGTCTGGTAGATCGTTATCAGCGTGATATCCATCTCTGACTCCTTCACAACCCCCAACCATCCCAACATCCACGCACACATATCACGGTTGGATCGAACCACTGGTGAAAAAAGGGCCTCTGATCACGGGTCAGAATCGGGCTTTAGTCCGGTTTTGGGCTCGGACTATTTAAAAGGACTAGAGGCCCCCCCCTCTAGTTCCGGCTCGCTACAGACCGCGACTAATAACAGCCACATGGTTGTTTCATCGCCGCGGGGGGCAGAAACTCTGTAGTCCTGGGCCGTAACATCACCCAGGACTAAAAGGTTTCCTGTCGCGGCAGAGAATTGTGTGTTTCTCTGTCGCGGCAGATATTGTGTATTTCCTTTTTTTTTGCCATTTCGTTCCTTTTTCGTTTTGTGTTTCACTATAATTTAAACATATATTTCAGTATACATATTATATGCTACTACATACACACTACACGTCGATGCATTTATATAATTAATCGATCCCTTGCAAGCATACATATAATCAATCATATCAAAAGGAAGAAATGTTTTGAAATTACATGGTCATTGATGAATATATATATCATATCAGCTACATGGAGATGACTAAGGCAAATCGAGTTCCACGTCATCCGCATAATGCTCTCCATGTACATCAAGGACTTCCTTCATCATAAATCCCGCCAGTTCCTCTTGAATTGCTCTTATGCGCTGGTCTAGCTCTAGTTTCTCCCGCAAAGCATAAATATAATATGAGTCAACTTTCCGTTCCTTTGGTTAACTTTGGATGTACTTCATGGGGCGTAGTATCCACATAAATGAGTTCCCGGTGGCTGCTGTAAACTCTTCACCATTTTATAAGTTAACTCCTCTTTGAATGGACCTGGTATTTTCTTACTGAACCGTGTCCAACACCTGCTCGGCAAAGAAAATGAACAAAGGAGTTATTAGTTACTTGATATCAGGAAATGAATGAAAGAGGACGATATAATGCGATAATGATTGAAATTACTTATGGAGCATTGCTTTCATGTCGCTCCACTGCTCTTGGTCCCATCTTAATGAGTCGTGGACTTCAACTAGGGAGTTGTCAACTTGAATGTTTAGCAAGATCCAGTGGAATCTGTGGACGTTTACATAAGCATACATGCATAGCTCATCCAGTAAGCAAAAATAAAATGTGTACAAGATACAAACACTCACTTGAAGTTGTAAGGAAATAGTATTTCCTTAACAAAATTATTCTCGGTTATGAACCTGCAGAGGTCTTCCTCCACATCCTTGGGGTGATTCTTTAACGTATATTCATTAACGATATATGGGTCAATGAACCCAACGTCATATCTTCTAGCTTTTGCATTCAAGCATCTTCATTCTGTAGAATATAATATCATCATACAAAAGGATATATAGTTAGGATAATATATTAAATGCAATGAACGAGCTGAGCTACAAACTTAATTATAGAAATAAATCACTTAGAGACAGTAGCAACCAATGATATATTTGTCGAGGGCGCGCTGGTTGTATAACTGAAATAGTTCGGTCATTTGAACCTGTATCGAGTATGTTTGAAGTGATGCTCCTTTCTAACGTCCACCGGAAACCAACCTTTCTAATGCTTTTTTTTCTGCTTGCGACATGTACCATTCGTGCAGATTTCGCATATGTGTGGATAGACGCGCGAGCTCCTCATTACTGACTAGAGGCTCCCCTTGGACATACTGCCGTACTATCTGACCCACTGGCGTATCTTCATAGCCTAAATATTGACCAAGAGACATATTTGCTTCGTTAGCAAGTGCTTTGGTCTGCGATACGGTGATTCCCATAAGTGCAGCATTATTACGGGCTCTAGGGTCCATTATTTGCATGTCCATATCCATTTCAGCTCTGAAGGCCTTGTCGAGGTCTGAAATGACTTTGAGCGGGGCGACCAATTGATTCTTCTGTGCTCCGAGCTGGGCAACTTGCTTCCCGCTTTTTGCACTTGTGATTTTTTTCTTCTGTGCTTGCTTAATAATCTCCCGGTCATAGTCTGATTCCAGATTCATCGATATCTGGGATGGTTGCTCAAGAAAGGACTTAGCCCACTTTTTGGTTTTTTCATTATATACCGGCTTTGGCTCGGGCTTTTTGGGTGCAAAATGCGCCTTCACTTGGGCAGCCACTCCGCATTAATTTCCTCATCGGTCTTGTCATAAGGTCTCTTTGGAAGAGCCGGCGGGATGTCGACTATATTCTTTGTTTGACCTTTCTTTGATGTGGGGCGCGGGGGACCATCGAACTTCCGTTTCTTCGATGAGGTAGTAGTATTGCACGGAGGCGGAGGCGGAGATCCAGTTGATGTACTCCTGCTGCGGCGATTGTCAGCGGGGCGGGGTGGACTTGGAGGTTGGCAATAATCGGGTTGGGATGGACTTGGAGGTTGACGATATTCGATGCGGGGTGGACTTGGATTCCTCGGAGTCGGTGGCCTTGGCGACGAGCCTAGAAACTTGATGTACTTCTTATTCCATAGAATGATGTTGCACTTTACATCTCCTAGTTTCGTAAGGCCTTCAGGCGTAGCGATTTCAATCTCTAGGTCCGCAAAATCCTCCACTATGTCATCCACCATGACACGAGCATAGCCTGGTGGAATCGGAAGTGAATGGTGGAGTGCTCCAGGTAGACAAGGTAAAGCAGTGCCGATCGCCACCTTGAAGGACAGGTTGTTCATTGGCTGATGTAGCTCACATTGTGCCATCTCTCTGACATCATCCACGGGGTAGTGAGGAGCCGGTGCATCATCCAGCAGTGCTTGATCATCAGCCCAGACCTCTGTGGAAGCCACGCTGCTTCTCCGTTGTCTAAGATCCAATGCAGTATCATCAGACTGCGGGTGAGTTGACGACGGCGGCCTTTGGCTAATTTCATGCATGAAGTTCTTCAGATCAGCTAGGTCCTGCTCTACCCTAGAGATCCGGTCTGCCTCCAGGTCCTTCTTTCTCTGGCGGCTTCTATAACTAGCATCGTACTAAGGAAACCCTTTCTTCCACGAGACACCGGCGCCTTTGCCTCGTGTCCGTCCTCCCTTTTCAGGATTCCCTAGGGCGCGTGTCAGCTCGTCATTCTCTCTCTCGGGACGGAACAATCCCAATTGAGCATCATTCATTGCTTGAATAAGGTCTTGGGAGGGTTTTAGAATTTTATCATGAAATAATGTCTTCCCCGTTTCTGGGTCCAAGGATCCCCCGTGCCCGTACCACCAGTGCTTTGACCTCTCGGGCCATCCATCTGTACCAGGAGTGACGCCTCTAGCCCTCATGTTCTTCTCCATAGTGTCCCACTTAGGGACGGCACTCTTGTAGCCACCTGTCCCCATTTTATGATGGTATTTCTTGTTGGCATCATTTAACGTGTTCTTTGCCGACTTTGCCTTTGCTTTATCAGATTGCTTGTACTGTACAAAATCAGGCCACTGTTCTCTCAACTTCTCGTTTACTCCTGTGAAGTCTGGAGTTTTATTTTTCGAGACATATTTCGCATATAAAATTTTCTTGTGGTTCCGGTATAGTTCAGCCATCTTGCTTAGAGCTCACTCCTTCACTTTCGCTCTATTTTCAAGCCCACTCGGCCTTGGGGTAATACCATCTACCTCAAATTCTTCATACTTTGGAGGTAGTATGAAATGCGTTATGAGCTTCTGCCAAAGGTCATCTTTGGCATCATCGGTGAGATAGCTAGATTCTTCACCGGATTTCTTTGACTGATTCCATTCTTGGATGGTGATCGGCAGGTTGTCCCTAACAAGCACCCCGCATTGATTTATAAACATCCTCCGGTGCTTCTCTGGAGCAATCGGTTCACCATCATCATCTATTTCTTCGATGGTGAACCTCTGATTACCATCCAACTTTTTGTTTGGCCCTCGTTTTGTTCGAGCTGTCGATTGCTTTGATCCGGTGGGCTAAAATAAGAAGAGAGAGTGATTAATATATATCTAGATCAGTTAATGAATAGAGGTAACACGAGACTTTATATATATGTGTACCTCGCTGGATCCTGTCGAGGGGCCATTATTATTGTTGTTATTTGTTTGGCCTTTGTCCATCTGGTCTTCCCCTTGGTACATTAGGTTTTCCTCTAGTCCATCACCGGATGGATTCAGATATGAGGATATCTCTTCCTCGAGCAAAATATCTTCGTCGGTAGTAATATTAAGAGGAATTTCACCTCTTATCATGCCCTGAAGAAAACCTTCACCGATGCGACCAGGATCTTCGGATGGATCCATGACTTAATTATCTATAACAAAAAGAGAGTTAAACGGGTTAGAAAAAACAATAATCCTAATAAATAAAACAATATAATCCTAATTATAATAATCCTAATATTATTTGTGCTAAAACAATAATCATAATAACTAAAATAAAAAATAACCCTAATAAAACAATAATCCTAATATTATTTGTGGTAAAACAAAAAAATAACTAAAACAATATAATCCTAATAAATAAAACAAAAAAATAACTAAAACAATAATCCTAATCCTAATTCTAATATTTTAATTAAAATAATAATCCTAATACTAATCCTAATAACTGAAACAATAATTCTAATCCTAATAACTAAAACAATATAATCCTAATACTAATCCTAATAACTAAAACAATAATTATAATCCTAATAACAAAAAAAATAACTAAAACAATATAATCCTAATAAATAAAACAAAAAATAACTAAAAAAATAATCCTAATCCTAATCCTAATTCTAATATTTTAATGAAAACAATAATAACTAAAACAATAATCCTAATACTAATCCTAATAATTAACTAAAACAATAATAATCCTAATCCTAACTAAAATAAAAAAACCACCCCCGGCCTCGATCGAGCGCTCACGCAAGCCATGACAAAGACGTGATTTGACGCAGACGAGGCGTGGCGAGCGATTGGCATGGAGAGGCGAAGGCGCGGCTGGGCACGGGTGCGCAAAGATGTATACGAACGGCGCGGAGCGTGGCACGACGGAGCGCGGCACGGCGGCGCGGTGGAATCGGCGGCCGGACACCACCTCCCCTGCGTTTCGTCTCTGCGTCTGCTTCATCTTCGTCTCTGTCGAGAAATGCAAGTGTTGGGCAGGGGCGGTGGTGCGCGGAATATAAAGGGACGAACCTTTAGTCCCGGGCTAAGCCACGGGACGGGACTAAAGGGTCTTTAGTCCCGGGCCATGGCTTAACCCGCGACTAAAGACACCCCCTTTAGTCGCGGGTTAATCCACGGCCCGAGACTAAAGGGTTTTTTCGGCCGCTTCGTTTTCGCGCGCACAGGCACCCTATAGTCCCGGGTCCAGCCACGACCCGCGACTAATTATTTTTTTGTAAATTTTCTTTTTTTAATTCAAATCAAATATAAAACTTTGGAAAATCATATCTTTTATTGTAATAATCCAAATAAAACAAATAATATGTCTATTATTATCAGAAAAATATAAAGAATCATAATATAATATCCATTTATCTGTTTGCATCATTTATAAATTATTTAAATTTTCTTTTTTAATTCAAATCAAATAAAACTTTGGAAAATCATATCTTTTATTGTAATAATCCAAATAAAACAAATAATATGTCTATTATTATCAAAAAAAATTAAATAATCTTAATATAATATCCATTTATCTGTTTGCATCACTTATAAATTATTTCATTTGTAAATTTCTTTTTTTAATTCAAATCAAATATAAAACTTTGGAAAATCATATCTTTTATTGTAAAAATCCAAATAAAACAAATAATATGTCTATTATTATCAGAAAAATATAAAGAATCTTAATATAATATCCATTTATCTGTTTGCTTAATTTATAAATTATTTCATTTGTAAATTTCTTTTTTAATTCAAATCAAATATAAAACTTTGGAAAATCATATCTTTTATTGTAAAAATCCAAATAAAACAAATAATATGTTTGTTATTATTAGAAAAATATAAAGAATCTTAATATAATATCCATTTATCTATTTGCATCATTTATAAATTATTTCATTTGTAAATTTCTTTTTTTTAATTCAAATCAAATATAAAACTTTGGAAAATCATATATTTTATTATAAAAATACAAATAAAACAAATAATATGTCTATTATTATCAGAAAAATATAAATAATCTTAATATAATATCCATTTAGTCCCGGTTGTAGTCACAAACCGGGACTAAAGATATTTCCCGCCATTTCCCACCGCTTCCCGCCAAGTTTTCCCGCCCTTTCCTTTCTACGAGAGCTTTTAGTCCCGGTTGTAGTCACTAACCGGGACTAAAGATATTTCCCGCCATTTCCCAAAGATTCACGCCAAGTTTTCCCGCCCTTTACCTCTATATCTAGGGCGATCTTGCCATGGCTATCCACACCTTTCTCTCTTAGAACAATGGACAACGCCTACTGGGCCATTCTGACCCTCGAGGAGACCGAGGCGCTGTGCGCCTCCAACTACCCTTGTCTGCCGTACGCCGCCTCACTGGATCTTTGGCTGGAGGTTTCCTGTCCCTCCTGTCCCTCAAGGTTCCGCACGCCAGGCGGCCATCATGAACCACTTCTACCACGAGCTCACGCCGAAGCAGCAGATGGATCCCTAGTGGGATCCCGACAACTACGACACCTGGAATGCCTTCTTCGTTAATAGGCGGGAAAGGGAGCTCGCCAGGTACGAGGGTGATGGCCCGCCCCCGGTGAACCACAACGAAGCCGGTCGTCGTATGTGGTGGGCGAACCGTACTATCATCAGAGTGATGCGCTACATCGTCGGGGGAGACCATCCTCGCATGCGGTGCCCACGAGTCCACCCGCCACAGAGCCACAAAAAGTCCCCACACCGGCCCGGTGGTAGCGGCATCGTCTTCCAGGAGACCCCTCCCCCGCCCTCCGTGGATCTGAGGCCGGAATGGCCCCTGGTATATGTCATGGTTGGGCTGAGGATCCCCGGAGTGGCAGGTGACGATGATGATGACGATGAAGAAGAAGACCCTGAAGTTGTGTACTATAGGACTAGGCATGATTATGACTAAAGGGGGCGGCTTTAGTACTGAGTGTTAGCTAGTCCTGGTTTGTCCCGGTTTTTAATATTAATAAATGTCTTGATTGTTACCTAAATATGAAGATGTTGTATTTAGAGGAAAAGGCCTATAAATAGAGCAGGCTGGATCGAGTAGCCTATAAATAGAGGGAGATGCCTATAAAGAGAGGGTTCATCTTTAGTCCCAGTTGGAGAAACCAACATGATGAAGGATTATGCGGCTGGGCGCAACACTAATAATAGCGGTGAGTGTCGACATTATGTCGTGCGGCTTGTACCTTGTGCCGGATGGTGTCACCAACCGGGACAAAACATGACTCAGCACTAATAATAGGGGTGAGTGTCGACATTATGTCGTGAGTGTCGACATTATGCCGAGCTGCTTGTACTATAAATAGGCATCCTTGTGAGTTCAGTCCTCCAGCGAGTTTGAGGCATCTCCAAGATGGTTTTCGAGAGCAGGGACACCACTACGGCGATTTGGGAGATGCCAGGAGCCCAGTCCTCCGGCATCTCCAAGAAACTGGTCATAGATGCACTCCCTAATATGTGAAATTAGTTAGCTCCTAGGCGTATTGATCTAGTTAGAGAAGTTACAAGCTACAATATGGTTTTCGAGAGCAGGGGCACCACTACAGCCAGTTTCAGGGAGATGTCGCCGGAGCCCAGTCCTCCGGCATCTCCAAGAAACTGGTCATAGAGGCACTCCCTAATATGTGACCTCGCGCGTTTGGAGATCAGATCTTAATGGTAAGTATGAATTGGGACTAAAGGCCCTCCTTTAGTCCTGGTCCAGCCACAAAACGGGACTAACACACTCAAGATTGTTTGCAGATAGCACTATAAAAATGGACACATGGAGCATCTTCACTCATAAAATGTTACAATTATTACATATCATTTCTTCGCGTGTGTTCCTTTCTGATCTCGTCGTATCCATGGAGTATCTTCATTCATTAACATGATGCTTGGGTCATCCTTCACCGCGAAGGGCGAAATTTCATGAAACTTATCACAATCTTCTGACATGTCTGTTTTGTCCTCCACTCCCACGATGTTCCTTTTTCCTGAAAGAACTATGTGGCGCTTTGGCTCATCGTCTGATGTATTCTTTTTCTTATTTTTTCTTTTTCTAGGTTTGGTAGACATGTCCTTCACATAGAAAACCTGAGCCACATCATTGGCTAGGACGAATGGTTCGTCTAAGTACCCAAGATTGTTGAGATCCAACGATGTCATTCCGTATTTCTTGTCTACCTCAACCCCTCCTCCTGTCAGCTTGACCCATTTGCACCGAAACAAGGGGACCTTAAAAGTAGGTCCATAGTCAAGTTCCCATATCTCCTCTATGTAACCATAATATGTGGTCTTTGACCCATTGTTGTCTGTTGCATCAAAGCAGACACCACTGTTTTGGTTGGTTCTCTTTTTATCTTGGGCTATCGTGTAAAATGTATACCCATTTATCTTGTACCCTTGGAAAGTCGATATAGTCGAAGATGGAGACCTAGACAACAAGTATAGCTGATCTCTAAGAGTGTTGTTTTTTATAAGATGTTGCAACCAACCGCTGAAACTCTTCATGTGTTCATCTCTAATCCAAGAGTCATGCTTTCCAAGGTTGTTGGAGCGTAAGATTTTCTTGTGTTCCTCGATATATGGGGCTGCCAAGATAGAATTCTGTAGAACGGTGTAATGTGCTTTGGTGTAAGAATGTCCGTCCATACATATTATTGATTTCCTTCCTAGAGTACCCTTTCCACTCAGTCTCCCCTCATACCGCGATTGAGGAAGACCAATCGGCCTAAGGTCAGGAACGAAGTCAACACAAAATTCAATGACCTCCTCTGTTCCATAGCCCTTGGAGATTCTTCCTTCTGGCCTAGCACGGTTACGAACATATTTCTTTAAGATTCCCATGAACCTCTCAAAGGGAAACATATTGTGTAGAAATACAGGACCGAGAATGGAAATCTCTTCGACTAGGTGAACCAGCAGGTGTGTCATAATATTGAAGAAGGATGGTGGGAACACCAACTCAAAACTGACAAGACATTGGACCACATCATTCTGTAACCATGGTAGATCTTCAGGATTGATTATCTTCTTAGAGATTGCATTGAGAAATGCACATAGCTTCACAATGGGTACTCGAACATTATCTGGTAGAAGCCCCCTCAATGAAATCGGAAGCATTTGCGTCATAATCACGTGGCAGTCATGAGACTTTAGGTTTTGGAACTTTTTCGCCATATTTATTATTCCTTTATATTGAAGATAAGCGGACGAGACCTTAATCTCGCTTAGGCATTCAAAAATATTTCCTTCTCTTGTTTGGTAAGGCGTGGTGGCATGACCTTGAAACCATTCTGGATGCAGACCATCTGGGTCTTTCATACGTTGATGGTCCTTTCGTGCTTCCGGTGTATCTTTTGTATTCTCATACACGCCCAAGAAGCCTAGCAGGTTCACGCAAAGATTCTTCGTCACATGCATCACATCGATTGCAGAGCAGACCTCTATGAATTTCCAATATGGTAGCTCCCAAAATATAGATTTCTTCTTCCACATGGGTGCATGTCCTTTACCGTCCTTCGGAACAGATTTTCCTCCAGGACCCTTTCAAAAGGTTACCATTTGATCCAAATCTTTGACCATATCAAATATATCAGCACCAGTACGCTCCTTAGGCTTCGTCTGGTGACATGCCAAACCGTTGAAATGCTTGCCTTTCTTTCTTAAGGGATGCTTGGCCAAAAGAAATCGACGATTCTCATTGTATACATTCTTCTTATAATGTTCCAAATATATACTTTCAGTCTCATCTAAACAGTGTGTGCATGCATTGTATCCCTTGTTTGACTGTCCTGAAAGGTTACTAAGAGCAGGCCAATCATTGATTGTTACGAAAAGCAATGCTCGGAGGTTAAAATTCTTCCTACTTGTGCTCATCCCACACGTGTATCCCGGGTTCATGCCACAACTGTAAAAGTTCTTCCACTAATGGCCTTAGGTACACATCAATGTTGTTGCTGGGTTGCTTCGGACCTTGGATCAACACTAGCATCATAATGAACGTCCGCTTCATGCACAACCAAGGAGGAAGGTTATAGATGCATAGAGTCACGGGCAGTCTTTGTGATCGAACTCTGCTCCCCAAAGGGATTCATGCCATCTGTACTTAGACCAAACCTTAAACTCCTTGCGTCATCTTCAAAGTTCGGGTACTTTCTATCGATTTTTCTCCATTGCGACCCATCAGCGGGGTGTCTCAACATCCCGTCTGACTTACGTTCCTCTTTATGCCATTGCAACAACTTGGCGTGCTCTTTGTTTCTGAATAAGCATTTCAACCGTGGTATTATAGGAGCATACCACATCACCTTGGCAGGAACCCTCTTCCGGGGGCTCGCCCTCAACGTCACCAGGGTCATCTTGTCTAATCTTATACCGAAGTGAAGTGCATACCGGGAAAACATCCAAATTCTCATACTCCTCACCGCGGTAGAGGATGCAGTTATTAGGGCATGCATGTATCTTCTGAACCTATAAACCTAGAGGGCAGACAACCTTCTTTGTTTCGTACGTACTGGTGGGCAATACGTTATCTTTTGGAAGCATATTCTTCATCATTTTCAGCAACTTTTCAAATGAGGAGTCAGGTATAGCACACTCAGCCTTCCATCGCAGCAATTCGATTGTCTTTGACTTTTTTCAGACCATTTTCGCAATTTGGGTACAACAACTTTTTGTGATCCTCTAACATGTGATTGAACTTCTCCCTATCCTTT
Source organism: Avena insularis (assembly GCA_023614405.1). Taxonomy (NCBI): domain Eukaryota; kingdom Viridiplantae; phylum Streptophyta; class Magnoliopsida; order Poales; family Poaceae; genus Avena; species Avena insularis. The sequence goes on along the minus strand of CM042697.1, from coordinate 460,533,124 downwards.
TCAGTTTCACAATCTCTTCGTGCATCGGCAGTGGTCTGACCAAGATCATCAGTGGGTTCATCATGTGTCTCTTCTTCATCCTCCCCTTCAGCATCCCCCATGGAAGTATCTCCGTACTCAGGGAAACCATGATAGTTGGCATCCTCCTCCTCTTCTTCATTGTCTTCCATTATAACCCCTCTCTCTTCGTGCTTGGTCCAACAATTATAACTGGGCATGAAGCCAGACTTCAACAGGTGGCTGTGAAGCGTTTTTGAGTCAGAGTAATCCTTCTGATTCCTACATCCATTACATGGACAGAATACAAAACCATTACGCTTGTTTGCATCAGCAACACAGATGAATTCATGCATGCCATTAATGAACTCGCCAGAGCGTCGGTCAGTACCATACATCCATTCCTGAACCATCTGCATTATAGTAAAAGTATATCAAAAACCATTACACAACATGATAAAATTATTACAAGTTATATTGAGAGCTTCTAGAGCATTAATTTTGAATTTTGAAAAATTTACATGCACCAATTTTTGAATTGGAGAAAACAATCAACATGATAAATGTGGAGTTTTTTATTATTGTTCTATCAGTGAAAACATCATTCCATTCTAAGCTCTAAAACTCTAAAATTACACATTTCAATTTTCAGTAACTATGTGCCTAATCAAAATTTGTTACACATATATATCAAAATCCTTCTAGCTACTTCTAGAGCATGCATGCATTGATCCATATCTCTATACTTCTAGAGCATTATAGAGCTAAAGTAGCAATAAGAGATGTCGGGGGGATAACCCCCGGTAGTGTCACGAGAGGGGAAACATAGCGCACCTGGGTTGGTTCCGAGTTAAAAATGAACTAGGCCGGGTAAGAACGGCCGGGTAAGATAAGCATGAAAGTCGAGATACAAACTATCTCAGCCCGTATAGGACAAAGTCGTAACCCTTGCAGGTACCAACGAGCCGAGTCAAGAAGGACGTGTGGCACCTTTCCGAGTAAGGTTCGGGAAGGACCATGGTAAAGCATGGTCAAAAGAGAAGGGCGATGCCGGGATGAGACAAAAGGAGGCGGGTGACGCCCAAAGCAAGCGCTGACGTACAAAGTAACTGCATGACGCCAAAAAGAACAAGAAGCAGTGTACCGGAAGACCATTAGCTGTCAAGCTTTATGAACCGGGCCTATGGGCTTAGGGCAAGCCCATAACCCGGCCCATATTGTAGGGACCAAAATCCAAACAGTAAACCCTAGAACCCAAAGGGGTATTAGCTAGCTAGCACTGCCTATATAAGGGAGGGCATAGCAGAAGTAGAAGGAGGCTGGACCAAGTAGAGAACAGGTGCTGCGTACTCAAGCCAATACAGCTCAAGGAGCACTTGTAATCTTTGGGGTATCAATCAAATTGTCAAGTGTGGAGAGTTCTTCTTGTTCTTCGTGCATGGCTCGACGTGCACTCCTCCCAGTGACCACAAGCACCCATTATTTAACAAGCCTACCCATGGCATCTGCCGTGCCACCACCACGACAGTTGGCACCCACCATGGGGCAAGAGCATGTGCTTGATGGAGTCTTCATCCGGACGGGCAACATCATCGCCAAGACCGGCGAGCGCGTCTACTCCGGCCTCATCCAGAGGTTTGGAGCGCTCAACTTCGTCAGCTGCTTCAGGACCAAGCCGTTCCCTAAAGGATCGCTTCATCAAATTCAAGGCACCAGGTCTACGTCGCGGTCTTGGCGTGGGAGCGCATTTCTGAGCACGTCGTCTGGTGCGGATCCCAACGCACCGATCGGGAAACCTCTCCAACTCGTCTCCATGGAGGTAATGATGACTGCCCCAAACCCCGTAGCTCCCCAGTAGTTCCAGTAGTAAATGAAAACATAGAAGGAGGAAATCATGAGTAAACGCCAAGGGCTGCAAGAACAGCAAAGGCGCCGCTAGAGAAACCAGAGAACATAGCTAGGAGCAAAAGAGCTAAGGAGCTGCAGGAAGCGATAGACAAGTTGGCAGAGCCATGGCACAAGCAACTGACCCTTCGCGTGTGCAAGCCGAGTTGGAAGAAGCCAGGATAAAAGTCCTGGAGAAAGCAAAGGAGCTAGCACAATCACAGCAGGATGTGGATATCACTATCCGAGAGCTTAACTCGGCAAATCGAGTCAAGGGCGCAAAGACCCGGCTTGATGCAACAAGATTGAGAGGAAGGAACCTCAATGAAGAACTGGCAGATGCGACATCAAAGATAACACCAGAGAACAGCAATGAGATGGCCATGCGTCCAACGTATAACACAGCAGCAGCTAATCTACGAGCAGCAGAAGCAGCAATGGCAGAATTACCCCACTTGGAGGGGGAAGCAAAGAAAAGGCAGCAAGAATGAGTCAATGAGTTAGTAAAAGCAGCCAGCATGCTGAATGAGGCATATTACAGAGCAAATCCGGGTATAGCATGGAGATCACAGCTGGTTCACTCGGCAACTCATGTTCCGGCAAGATCGGTAACTGCGGCATCCTCACCCGGAGCGGCACCCAGGCCGAGAAAAGAAAAAAGTGTGGATTCTGGAAGAAACAAGCAGATGGTCGCCTATGATCCGGCAGTAGTTCAAGGAAACCTGGCACATGCGCAAGGGGCAAAAAGAAATAATCCCCAAGAAAATGAAAACCACGAAAAAATTGGACAGAGAAAATGACAACGGAGGGCAAAATTTTGCGCCTCATACTCGGCGCGCAACTCACTCGGCAGGAGGAGGAAATCCAGCTCCGAATAACGCACCAGCTCAGTGGAAGAAGAAGACAATGAGCGCGGGAAAATCAGTTCAACAGCCAGCTGACCCAAACGCGAATAAGTATAATGATGGTTACTCGGCTATGGTAAATGACGGGTATGAGCTGCCGGATCATGCATATCAAGCAATGGGAGCGATATACGGAGGTAGGAACCTTCATGGGATGATGCAGCTGAAGCTTGACCGCATAAAAATGGCAGAGATAATTGAATCACAAGGTCCACAGGGTCCACCATGTTTTGGCCCAAGGATCATGAAGGAGCCACCGGAGCCAAATTTCCAGCTGGCTAGAGGGACAAAAACATATGATGGAAGCACAAAGCCAGAGGATTGGCTCATAGATTATGGAACCGCTATGAAGATCGCGCAGTGAAACTTGAGATGGGCGATGCGTTACGTTGCAGATCTTTGGAAGGACCAGCTCGGGTATGGTTGAACAATTTGCCACCCGGGAGCATCAACAGTTGGATTTATTTTCACGACGCCTTCGTGAGCAATTTCACGAGCACTACAAGAGGCCGAATCGCCCACAGCAACTAGCAATGTGCAAGCAAAGACCGAATGAGACAGACAGGGAGTTCCTCACAAGGTGGTGTACGATGCGTAACTCTTGTGAAGGGGTAATCGAGTCACAAGCAATCGCATGGTTTGCACAAGGATGTATACATGGGAGTGTCCTATGGAAAAGGTTACAAAGATATATGCCAGCAAGCCTAGCAGAGACGATAAGAATCGCCGACTCGTACGCGTTAGGAGATCCGGCTCAGCCGCTGCTCATGTCGGCAGACGGGATGACTGAGACTCGGATCTATGACGCTTCCGGGTCGCAAAGGCGCCATGAGAGATCCGAATACAGAAGCAAAAGAAGAGACGAGAGGCCGGATTACAGGTATGGTTCGGCTTAGGTTGCAGCAGTGAGTCAGGATCACCCAAATGCTGGAAGCAGTCAGCATCAAAGGACGAATGGTCAACAACAATGGGTGCCAAAGAATGATGGCAAAAGGCCATACGATCAGAGGAAACAGTATCAAGACCGACAAAAATACACCTATGAGATGATGCTGGATCAGCCGTGTAAGTTTCACACGCCAAGCCCGAGTAAGCCAGCAAATCACTTAACAAGGCAATGCACTTGGTTTAAGAAAGGGGACAGAGTGGATCCGTCGAATAAGCAGCTTCCACCACCTCCACCTCCTCCACTTACAGGAGAAAATGCTCAATAAGTAGGAGCAGATAACAGATATGAAAACAGGCAGCCGAGGTATCAGAATCAAGAAAGAAGATAAGTTGTGCACCAAATGCACAATCCAAGAGGTGACGATGCCCATGTCGTCCACAGAACCAGAAATGAGTACAGAGAACATCACCAGAGCTATGTTGTCTTTGTCATAGAGCCAAATGACAAGAAGAGCCAGCAGCGACGAATGATGGAAGTGAATGCCACGATGCCGGCAATTCCCAAGTACATGCATTGGTCTGAGCAAGAGATAACTTGGAGTATAAAGGATCACCCCAAAATCATGCCAACCCCAGGAGGATACGCTCTGGTTCTGGATCCAACGTTCATGGGCCCACATATCAACGTGAAATTTTCAAAGGTGTTAATCGATGATGGCAGTAGCATCAACATCATGTACAAGGATACTATGCTCAAGTTAGGCATTACCATGAACATGCTGGAGCCGACTAAGACCACTTTCCACGGGATTGTGTCGGGACTGTCCTGTGAGCCAATTGGCAAGATCTGGGTCGACGTCTTATTCGGCAACAGAGAAAATTGTCGCACTGAAGCCATAGAGTTCGAGGTAGTAGATTTGGTCAGCTCATATCATGCCTTACTCGGCAGGCCGGCTATGGCAAAGTTCATGGCTACTCCTCACATCGCTTACTTGAAGATGAAGCTGCCAGGCCCATGTGGGGTGATCACAGTTGAAGGAGATTACAAAAGATCTATTGCTTGTGCCTCAGCCAGATCTTCACTGGCCGAGTCACTCGTCATAGCACAAGAGAAAAGTCAGATGTTGGAGGTGGAAGCATTGGCCAAGGTGGCACAAATGTCCATGCCGGCACTCACCAACCCGCATGGCAATGTGTCATTTCAAGCTACCAAGGAAACCAAGAAGGTGCAGGTGCATGAAACTTTCCCAGAGCGCACAGTAACCATTGGGGCTGGCCTTACAGATAAATAGGAAAGCGAGCTCACCAGCTTCCTCCGTGAGAATCGGGACATCTTTGCATGGTCCACTCAAGATCTGCAAGGAGTTCTGAGGGAGCTGGCTAAGCACTCTCTTCATGTAAGACCAGATGCAAGGCCGGTGAAGCAACCCCTCCGCCGCTTCGCTGAAGATAGGAGGAAAGTAATAGCGGCCGAGATTGCAAGACTTTTAGCTGCTGGATTCATCATGGAAGTGCTGCACCCGGACTGGTTGTTAAATCCAGTCCTGGTCGAGAAGACGAAAGATGACCCAAACGTGGCAGTGGTATGTCGCATGTGTATTGATTACACGAACCTCAATAAGGCGTGTCCGAAAGATCCATTTCCTCTGCCTCGGATCGATCAAGTCATAGATTCTACTGCTGGGTGTGAGTTGTTGTCATTTGTGGATGCATATTCAGGATTCCATCAGATTCCACTGAATCCAAATGATCAAATAAAGACAGCTTTTATCACCCCGTACGGGGCTTATTGCTATCGCACCATGCCATTCGGATTGAGAAATGCAGGCGCAACATATCAAATATGCGTGCAAAAATGCTTGCAAGATTAATTGGACAAAAATGTTCAAGTATACGTCGATGACGTGGTAATAAAAACCAAACAAAGTCATACTCTAATTGAGGACTTGCGTTAAACATTCGCAAACTTGAGAAGATTCCGGATGAAACTTAACCCAGAAAAATGTACATTTGGTGTCCCGGCTGGAAAGTTACTCGGATTCCTTGTATCCAGCCAAGGAATTGAAGCTAACCCGACAAAGATCAGGGCCATCGAAAGAATGGAATTGCCAAAAAACCCTCAATGATGTCCAGAAGTTTACTGGATGCCTGGCTTCATTGAGCAGGTTTGTTAGTCAGCTAGGCAAAAAATCCCTACCACTATATCAGCTGATGAAGAAATCAGACAAATTCACATGGACACAGCAAGCTGATAGCGCTTTCCATGAATTAAAGAAAATGTTGGCAACAGCACCAATATTAGTGTCACCACTATCCAAGGAGCCAGTGCTGCTCTATGTCGCCGCAACCAACAGAGTTGTAAGTGCAGTAATAGTGGTTGAACGTGAAGAAGGGGGCAAATCAGTCCAAAGACCAGTGTATTACTTGAGCGAAGTGCTCTCTGTCTCGAAACAAAATTACCCGCATTATCAGAAGATGACATATGGGGTATATATGGCAGCAAAGAAGCTGAAACATTATTTTCAATAACACCCAATCCGGGTAATATGCGAGGCACCTATCTTGGATATATTGGGCAGCAAAGATGCCAGCGGCCGAGTAGCCAAATGGGCCATTGAACTGGCACCATACACTCTACAATATGATAGGCGGGATGCAATAAAATCTCAAGCCGTTGCAGATTTCTTTGTAGAATGGATGGAGATGCAGTACGAACCACCACTGCCGGATCCAAATTACTGGAAAATGCATTTTGACGGGTCCAAGACGAAAATGGGTCTGGGCGTCGGGATAGTGCTCACATCTCCAAAGAGGGATCAACTGAGGTATGTGTTGCAAATTTATTTTGTTGCTTCTAACAATGTTGCCGAGTATGAAGCACTCGTCCATGGCATTAAATTAGCCAAGGAAATTGGTATCAAAAGGATCATGTGTTTTGGCGATTCGGATTTGGTGATTTAGCAAGTGTCTGGACATTGAGACGCACTAGACGCAAACATGGCATTATATCGCTTCCATGTGCAGCAAATTTTGGGATATTTGGACGGTTGTGAATTTCGTCACATTCCTAGAGCAGAAAATGATGCAGCAGATGTGTTATCCAAACTAGGATCATCCAGACAAGCAATACCACCAGGGGTAGCATTGGAGCATCTCAGGAAGCCATCGATCAAGCCGTCGCTAGAGTCCGAATCAATCAGGGTCATCCTGGCGAGTCAGGAATCAGAGGCAGTGCCAATGGATATCGACTCAGGGATAGGTTCGAGTCACTCGAGGACTGGTCCGTTCACCTCAGGGGTAGCCGAATCACACTCGGGGACTCCTCAGGTTATGTCGGCAGAGCATATGTCGGCGGAACCAATGGACATTGATGTTGAAGCAGACCCGGAACCACTAATACCAATGTGGGCACAACCAATATTCAGTTATTTGAAAGATGGAACCTTGCCGAGTGATGAAACACTGGCAAGGCAAACGGCACGAAGAGCAAAAGCATACACCATAATCAACAAGGAACTCTACAAGCGAAGTGTGACAAGTGTACTGCAGCGTTGCATCAGCTTAGAGCAAGGCCAGGAGATCTTATTGGATATCCATCAAGGAGAGTGCGGGCACCATGCATCATCAAGAGCATTTGTAGCCAAGGCATTCCGACATGGATTCTACTGGCCAAGCGCATTGGCACAGGCGCAAGAGTTAGTTGGAAAATGCAGTGGTTGTCAACACTATGCATCCAAGTCACATTTACCAACGTCTGAATTGAAGACTATACCAATCACTTGGACTTTTGCCGTATGGTGCCTGGATATGGTAGGACCATTCAAACCAGCAAGGGGAGGCATGACTCATATCTTGGTCATGATCGATAAGTTCACCAAGTGGATAGAGGTGAAGCCAATCAACAAATTGGACGGTAAAACAGCTGTCACATTCCTAAGGGATATAATCCTCAGATACGGTTACCCGCACAGTGTGATCACGGACAATGGCACAAACTTTGCTGAAGGAGCTTTTGCTCGCTTCTGTGGGAAACACCGAATAAGACTCGACGTAGCGTCAGTCGCCCATCCAGAATCAAATGGACAAGTTGAACGGGCTAATGGCTTAGTTCTGTCCGGGATAAAACCCCGCTTAATGGAACCACTCCAGAGATCACCTGGTTGTTTGCTAGAGGAACTACCCTCAGTACTGTGGAGCTTAAGAACGACTCCGGATCGATCAACTGGTTATACGCCATTTTTCCTTGTATATGGGGCTGAAGCAGTTTTGCCTGCCGACATAGAATATGACTCGCCAAGGATAAGGCAATACTCGGAAGCCGAGGTAAAAGAGGCCCGAGAAGATGGAGTAGATTTACTCAAAGAAGCAAGGGAACTGGCATTCTCCAGATCTGCCATATATCAACAAAATCTCCGACGCTGCCATAGCCGGAAAGTGCAACCTCGTGTTTTTCGAGAAGGAGATATGGTGCTACGGCTGGTGCAGCGCACAGATGGAATGCATAAATTATCACCTCCATGGGAAGGTCCATTAATTATAAGCAAAGCATTGCACAATGATTCCTACTATCTCATAGACGCTCGTGAAGCACAAAAGAACAAGGCGGACAGGTCAGGAGATGAAACTAAAAGGCCATGGAATGTGGCACTGCTTCGTCCCTTCTATACTTAGGAGAAGCAGTGCATGTATCACTCGAACTCTCATATGTCGGACGTGTTTGCCGGCTATGTGCTAATAATAAAATGGTATGATTCGAAAAACTGACTCGGGGACTACCCTTTAGGATTTCCATTTCAATTATTCTACGTCGGCTGGCGTGATACCCGAAATTTATCTCGGAACAAGTAGTGTTTACTCAGAAGAAATCAACTCTTTGACTATGTTGTTGTCCGAAAACACGGCTTCATGGAAAGCAAGAGAAAAAGATCTAAGACGAGTAAACACGAACGCCGGATAAATACAAGGGAGAAATGCGAGTCGGCTTTAGTTTTTGCCTAACTCTCTGCAGATCTTGTTATACTACATGTCGAGTAATCTCGGCCAAGCTATCCAAGTTTCATACCCGCTAACTATATCCTTTGTACTTTGAGATCCTAATGTCGAACACCGAAAAAGGTAGACAAGGGCCAGAGGCAAGGAAAGGTGACACGGCAAAATGAAACTCAGGGACTTGCCCTTGAATGATTCGCACTAACAGCATAATGCAAACATATAAAGCCTATCAAAGGGCACACAATAAAACATCGAATGCAATGTATGTTACATTTGTACCCGGCATACCGGGGATCTAATAAAAGTTCAAGTATTTATTGGCCTAAGGAGCAGAAGAACTCGGAGGAACGTTCTCGGAGCTAGGAGTGCTTGGGGCATCGGTCGGGTGAGGGGCATCTGCAGCCAGGTCATCTGGGTCATCTGACTCGGTTGCCTCGCTATCACCACCCTCTTCATCAGCAACTTCAACGAGCGGGTCGCCAAGGTCGAGAAAGCTAGGCCCTTCACACCAAGCGTGCACCATGGTGTACTCGATCATGGCATAAGCTCGCTCCTGGCGCTTCTTGATCAGCTCCGGGTCATTCAGCCATTTGCCATCTCCCCTTATACAAGCAAGAACATCGAGGTTGATGTCCTCGTACCATGAAAGCACGAAGGAGAGAGCCTTGTCCGCTGCAGCTCGGCCGGCCGACTCGCGCCATTGATCCAGCCGGTCTTGATGAGGAGCAATCACAGCGTGAGTGGCTCGATGAGTTCGGGTGGGTCTTCATCCGGCCAGAGCATGCGAAACGCATGGATAGCTGACTTGAGCAAATCCACACTGCAAGATCTGAGGGTCTTGACCCGTTCAGACACTGCTGCAAGGAGTTCCTCCATGGACACACCGCCGTCAGCAGTAGCACCAACTTCGGCCCTCACCTTCTTCATGGCTCGGATGGCAAACATGTTGGCCTCAGGAAAATTCTCTGCAAGCAAAAAGAGAGAAGTTAGCAAATGACAAGGGCAGATGGGAGAGACCCAGCAGGACTTGGACAATGCGTAAAGAGTAAGAACTCACTACCGAGAAAGAAGTTGATGGCAGTGAGCTTGTTGTGCCAAGTCTTGGTCTTGGCTTGAAGGGTGTCGAGGTTCATATTTGTCGACTCGACCAATGACTCGGCCTTGTCGATCAGCCTCTTAGTCTTCTCGACGCTGGCGGCCTGCTGCTCGTTCTTCTCGGCAAGCTCCTCCTTCAGCCCTTTAACCTCGGCCAAGTGCTTCTCCTCCGTCTCGGCCATTAGTTTCTTCAGCCGAGTCACCTCATCGCGCTCCTTCTGGAGTTTGGCTTGGTGCTTCTCTTCTTATTGAGAACAAAAATTTGTCAGTACCAACAGAAAAATTTCAACTATTGGCTTAGAAGGCAGGAAATTTACTCTCAGCCTCGCTGATTTGCGAGTGAAGATCGTTGATGGTATCCTGAGCAGTGGCTATGGAATAAGATCAAGAGGAAAAATGAGAAGATGAACCAAGGAAAACTACATCAAATAAGAAAGAGGAAGAGCAAAAATATTACCTTGACCGTAGGTGTGAGTCTGCAGCTTCTCATACGCAAGTTCGAGCTTGCGATGCACCAGGACGAGAGCTTGGTGCACCTTGGTGCGCTCGTTGTGCGTAAGCTAATCAAAGAAGTTAGACAATAAGGAAGAGTCAAGACAGGCGACCGTCCGAATAAAGAAGAGCTTAAGAGCTTACAGCCGAGTAAGTTCCTTACTCGGCAGTAACCTCGAGGGCTAGGGATTGGAGCTCCAACATGAGTTTGTCATAAAGAAATCAAAGAGCTTAAGAGATTACAGCCGAGTAAGTTCCTTACTCGACAGTAACCTCGAGGGATAGGGTTCGAAGCTTTAACATGCAAGCGTGGGATTCAAAGACTAAGTGAATAATTGAAGAGCTTACAGCCGAGTAAGTCTCTTACTCAACTGTAACCTCGGGGACTAGGTGATATGTATAAAGGAAATACTCAACAGTACAAAAGAGTAAGTTATGTCACCTCGTTTATTTCGTTGGCGCGGGCCATCAGAGTAATGGCCTGCTCGGTTATGTCGGATACGACCTTGGGGCCCAGCTTCAGCTTCTTCCCGGCACGAGTGCTGACCTCTTGCTCGCCTGCTGCATTCCATGCCACGGCGTAAGGCTCAGCCGAACCAAGGCTCTGCCCACTGAGCGTCCGAGTGAGAACTCGACCCGTTTTCAGGGCGGTTCCCACAGTGGCACGGGTTGCAGCGGCAGAGGTATGGAGGGTAACAGCCTTGGAGCCATCACCTGACCCGGCAGCCGCGGATTCGTCCCCCTTACCCATTAAAGCAAACACGGTCGCCAACGTAGGAGTCCGAATCTAAGGAGCAGAACCCGGAGCGCAAACTAGAGTTGCTTGCTTGGAAGAGGTGGATTTGCCAGAAGAGGGGCGAGTAGAACCAGAAGCCTTGGGCTGGGTCTGGCCTTTTGACAAAGCTGGAGAGCGAGCAGAAGGATTTGAAGAAGGACGTGGAGCCCCCTGACTAGGCTCAGCAGTTTTGCTAGCTCCAAGATCAGGAAATTGTTCATTCACATCAGCTTGAGGGCTGATGCCAGAGGAACTGGGGGCAGAGGGTTTCTCGGTGCCAGACTTGTGAGCACCAAGATCAGGAAGTTTCTCCTGACCAGCGACAGGGGCGCTAGCCGAGTGATCCACCGGGTCTGACTGACACTGAGAAGCGTGAGCCTCAACAGTGCGAGCCTCAACCCGGACGGGACTCGACGCCGCCGAGTCAGCTGGAGGAGGTGCAGGCCTAAGCGGCGAGGCAATGCTAGAAGCAGCCTGATTCGTCGTCAAAGGTGCAACACTAAAAACAACAAGATATATATGAGAGAACAGCAGTAATGAGAAAGAAAAGAGCAAAGAAAGCAAGGTGCAAAAACTTACCCAGTGACAACCGGGTCGCGGATGACTCGGCGCCCAGCAGCTTGGCGAGTCTCACTCAGGCTGGCAGCAGCAGAGGCAGCAGGAGCTGCCAGAGTGGGCTTGTTCTTCTTGGCCGGCTGAGTACTGGAGGAGGTTCCGTGTCGCTTCGGCTTAGCAACAGGAATCTTGCCGACTCCGCCCACGGCGAGAGGAGGAACGTCATGTACCTGACCAGCTGCATAAGTAAATAACGGGCTTACTCGGATAAGAAAAGAGATTAAGCTCACAAGGCATGTACCTCCAAAAGCGTACAATCATCATCCTCATCATCGTCAGACCAATCTTGTAAGGGATTGCGAGATTGACTCTTACCCGAAGCTAAAGCAGCCGCAGTGTGTGGGATGGGCATGAAGCACTCCAGGTCATACTCGAACTCATCCGAGTCAGAGCGATCCCCGTTATAACCAGTAGGAGGGACAGTACTTTCATCAACCCGGTGAAGGAGATTCTGTGAAAGACAAACATAATGAGAGACTAAAAACTAAGCTAAAGAGTGGCAAAAGAGCTAAAGCCAACTCGGCGAGAAGGTAATTCAGAGAACTTACCCAGGGGACAGGCCTGACCCGGCTAAACGGTGGGCAACTCCAAGCCCAATCATCCGCCAAGTTCAATTTGAAGATTGAGCTTACTCGACGGGCAATGGATTCATTGGTGAGTTCCTTGGTGGAATGTCGAGTGGGATCATGGGACCCACTCATGAAGCACATCTTGTGGCTCCTGGCTTGGATGGGGCTTACCCGGCGTGAGATGAAGGTGCACATGAGGTCAAAGTTGGCGAGATGAAAGTTCTCATCCGGCGACAGCAACCTTTCTAGGATAGTGTTTGCCTCGTTAACCGCAGCGTCTTGGTCGCGCGGGTCAAGTTGCCAGAACTTCTTGTTGGGGACCTCGTCCGAGAAAGGGGGAAGCCGGATGTTGTCAGTGGACCCGTTGTTTTTGACATAGAAAAAGGTTCTATGCCACTTCTTCCAGGAGTCAATGCCGGTAACCCTAGGAAAGATAGAATCTCTCCAGGGGTGATGCTAGCAGCACCACACCGGGTCGGCCTCTTCTCGGATCGAGGAGCACCAGGCTGGGGAACAACCTGAACTTTAAAGCCAAAATACTTGGCCCACAAAGGAACTATGGGCCAAATTCCAAGATAGGCCTCGCAAGCAGATATGAAACAAGAAAGAGAGCCAATTGCATTGGCAGGAAGATGGTGGGTCTGTAGATGGAAGATAGAAAGAAACGAGGAAAAGAAGGTGCTCACAGGAAGAGCGAAACCGCGTTCGAAGTGGGAAAGAAAAACCACCCGCTCGCCAGCTTGAGGTGTGGGAGAAATCTCACCGGTGGGGAGACGGCAATCCACTTGCAGTGGAATGCGTCTGGTGGAGCGGAGCCACTCCACCTCTTCGGTGGAGACCTCAGAGCCTTCCCAACCACCGCGCTCACCGGAGGGAACCTCGTGTTCCTCAGCACCATCAGCGCCGTCACGAGCGTCCATGGGATCGTCAGAGTCTGTCTCCTCCACGGAAAGGAGAGGCTTGGAACAACGAGGACCCGTGCTGAAATCGAAAGAGGGCAGGGGCAATCGCAGCACTAAAGCAAGAGGGAGAAGGAACCGCAAAGGAGGCGGTTCAATCTTGCAGGCGCGAGGAAGAAGAAAGGCTAAGGAAACTGAACGGGCGTGGGGGAAGTGGAAACCCCCAACCCCTACTTAAGGGCAGTAAAAAAACCCGTCGTGGGATCTAAGCGTGTCTTGGCCAGCGGTGTGGCCGTGTACGGATCGAGAGCTAGTCGAGCACCACGTAGCCAAAGATACACGAAAAATCCAGTGCCACGTCATGGCTGGAAGGACAAGAGGCGCAGACCGATGGGACTGCCACAGTGACGGGGAATAACTGCGTAGCCGTCACTATGCTGCCAGAACTTGGAACAAAAATTGAGGCAAGTAATCATGATTACTAGTTGTCAGTGACTGAAGTGCGCCGAAAATGACCCGGAATTGGCCAAAATAACTCGGCTCGAGGCAAGAATGAGGCAAGAAGTCAAAGAATTGACCCGAAATTGTCAGACTAACCCGGCAAGATGCAAAATTGAGGTAGATAAAAGACAAAAACTAAGTTCCATTCACACAAAAGGAACACAGGCGCCTATGACTTGAACTGCTAGACCTCACCAGCTTCGGAGACTAATGTCGGGGAGATAACCCCTGGTAGTGTCACGAGAGGGGAAACATAGCGCAGCTGGGTTGGTTCCGAGTAAAAAATGAACCAGGCCGAGTAAGAACGGCTGGGTAAGATAAGCATGAAAGCCGAGATACAAACTATCTCGGCCCATATAGGACAAAGTCGTAACCCTTGCAGATACCAACGAGCCGAGTCAATAAGAACGCGTGGAACCTTTCCAAGTAAGGTTCGGGAAGGACCATGGTAAAGCATGATCAAAAGAGAAGGGCGACGCCGGGATGACACAAAAGGAGCCGGGTGACGCCCAAAGCAAGCGCTGACGTACAAAGTAACTGCGTGACGCCAAAAAGAACAAGAAGCAGTGTACCGGAAGACCGTTAGCTGTCAAGCTTTATGAACCGGTCCTATGGGCTTAGGGCAAGCCCATAACCCGGCCCATATTGTAGGGACCAAAATCCAAACAGTAAACCCTAGAATGCAAAGGGGTATTAGCTAGCTAGCACTGCCTATATAAGGGAGGGCATAGAAGAAATAGAAGGAGGCTGGACCAAGTAGAGAACAGGTGCTGCGTACTCAAGCCAATACAGCACAAGGAGCACTTGTAATCTTTGGGGTATCAATCAAATTATCAAGTGTGGAGAGTTCTTCTTCTTCTTCGTGCATGGCTCGACCGTGCACTCCCTCCCCAGTGACCAAAAGCACCCATTCGGCCCCCAACTTAAGCCTACCCATGGCATCTGCCATGCCACCACCACGACAAGAGATGAAAGAATAAAGTTCTAACCTTTTAAAGCTTTAGATTTAGGTGATGCAAACTAAATCTTGACAAATCTTGAGGAAAAAAATGGCATGAACTCTCTTGCTTCTTTGAGAAAAATGGCCACCATATGCTTTAGGACAGCAGAACAGGAAGCAGAATATATAGTGGTGGACAACTAGTCCCGGGCCGTGATACGGTCCGGGACTAATAGTCCACGAAACGGACCGGGACTAATGACCTGATCCGGCCCGGGACTAGTGACTACGGCCGTTTCTAGCCGTTAGAGGCCTCATGGCCGGGACTAGTGCTCCCACTAGTCGCGGGCTGTGCCAGACCGGGACTGCTGGCCTTGCTCACGTCGAACCGAAGATGGTTTTTCCAGTAGTGAACATCACCGGGGAGCACCAGGGCACTAGCAGGCACTGGTTCTTTAACGTGCATCCAAATCTGCTGGGAATGCGGACAAGGCCAGAACCTGTGCAACACCGTTTCCTCTCGACCGCACGCCACACACACCACCCCTTGCTTGATATTCCTTCTCGCCAGCTCGGAGCCGACAGCTAGTCCATTGCGGAGCAGTCTCCACACATGTACTTTAACTTTTCCAGGTATATTAGCTCCCCACAGCGCCAGCCACCCCTTGTGTGTGTCGACAGTTGAAGAAGCTTCACACTGCCCAGTACCCAGCCGACGTTGTCTCATTTGCAGATGGTAAGCTGATCCCACCGAGAATATGCCGTTCTTGGTGAAATTCCAGGCAGGACAATCGTCAACGTCTAGACCACCCACCTGAATTTTCTTCACATCCGCCGCATCAAAATAGTACAAGAATTGCTGCAGTCTTGCGTCGTTCCAGCCCTGCCCATTTGCCATCAGCAGGTCCGAGACTTTGCGGACACCTTCAGCCGGTGCATATCTGGCTTCCTACCTAGTGGCCGTTGAGCTCCCTCCTCCGGGATCCAATTACTCTGCCAAATATCAATGGACTGGCCATTCCCAACTCTCCATATATCAGGCCGAGTTTCAGCAGCTCGCGTTCGTGGATGATGCTCCGCCATGAAAAGGAGCCTCCTCCTGGGCATCTAGCATGCATGAAATTTGAGTTCTTATAGTAACGTGCCTTCGGAACCCTTGAACACAGAGAAACAGGCACAGTGAGAATTCTCCAAGCTTGCTTGGCCAATAAAGCTTGATTGAAAACCTCGTAGTTCCTAAAACCCATCCCATCAGCCCACTTAGGAAGATACATTTTATCCCACGAGATCCAGTGAACTCGGCGGGTGCCCTCAAGATCTCCCCGCCAGAAATCCGAGGCAATTCCACTCAGCTTATTGCATTGCTTCTTGTTAAATTTGAAACATCTGACCTAAAAGAAGACATCCTGCAATTATTCAACTCTCTACACAACCAAGAGGCTGATCTGTCTGGGGTAAACCTTGCTCTAATTACCCTGCTGCCCAAATGCGACTCACCTCAGGAAATCAAGGATTGCAGGCCTATATCACTGCAGCACTCCATACCAAAGTTGATAGCCAAAGTATTGGCAAACAGATTACAGCCAAAAATAAAGGATATGGTGGACCATATGCAGTCGGGCTTCATCAAGAAAAGGTCCATTGTTGAAAATTTCGCCATAGCTATCGAGATGGTGCAGTGTGCCAACAAGACAAAAACGCCAGTAATTGTACTAAAACTAGACTTCCAGAAGGCGTTTGACACAATTCACTGGGAGGCTATTCTACATACCATGGCAGCTAGAGGGTTCCCGGCCAGATGGATTGCCTGGGTGCGAGAGCTTCTGAAAACATCAAATGCACAAATTCTGATCAATGGAAAAGTGGGCACCAAATTCAGGATTCAAAAGGGGGTGAGGCAAGGAGATCCATTATCACCATATCTGTTCATCCTGGTGGCTGACATATTCCAGCGGATGGTTAAAAAGGCTTACGCATCTGGATACTTGATCCACCCCTTGCAACAGGGTGCACCACTGTCTGCACTCCAATATGCTAACGACACCCTGCTGATTATACATGGGTCTGCTGAACAAGCGTCGTTTGCTAAAACACTACTAGATGCCTTTGCAAGTTTCACTAGGCTGCACATAAATTTTCAAAAGATTACTTTCGCCCCCATACACATGTCAAATGAAGAATCACTGAATGTGGCTTCTATTCTGGGGTGCCCCATAGCCCAACTGCCTTGCACCTACCTTGGGATGCCTCTGTCGAGTGTCAAGATAACAAGGAACCTCCTACAACCTGTCATTCAGAGAGTTCACAAGAGATTGCCCGGATGGATACCCAGGCTAATGTCATCTGCCGGCAAAGTCCAAATGATTAACTCCGTTCTATGTGCCATCCCAAATTTTTTCATGGCCTGCATTGAATGGGACAAAGGAAGCATTGAAGCTATAAACAAGCTCTGCAGGGCTTTTCTGTGGAAGAACAAACAAGAAGTACTGGGGGCAATGCCTAGTAGCATGGGAGGTGGTCACAATGCCAAAAGATCAGGGGGGCCTTGGAATTAGAAACCTTGCATTACACAACAAAGCCCTGATGGCCTCACTTGTCTCGAAACTTTTATCGGCTAATGAAGGACCATGCTTCACCTGGATGACAACCTGGTATCTGCAAAACAATATAACCCACAATCCAACCCCACAGGACACACCCTTCTGGAGATCACTGAAACTCCTAATCCCCACGGTGCAGAATGCAACCTCATGTCATTTAGCTGTCGGCAGCAAAATATCCTTCTGGCATGATAAATGGACAACTAGAGGTCAATTCTACAGCCTATATGAAATCTTATACTCTTTCGCTGAGGACCCACACTGCACGGTGGAATCACAACACAATAATGGTATCTGGGCTCCCAAAATGCTGTACCCACTATCCCAGACAGCTGAACAACAACTTAACCTGCTTATGCTAGACCTACAGCGGGCTCAAATAAATGGTGAGGGGGACAAAAGGGAAATGGTCACGACTGGGAAAGAACCGACAACCGCTGGCTTCTATAACTTTTTAGCGACTGTGGACAAACCTGGTAGCCACACAAATGGATTTGGCAAAGAGCCGTCCCGCAGAAGCAAAAAAAATTCCTCTGGCTTGCTTTCAGGGGAAGATTAAACACTAAGGACAACATGACTGCAAAGTGTTGGTGCACTGATGCTGGTTGCGATCAATGCCCGGCACTAGAATCAATCCACCATATCGCCCTACATTGCAGACCTGCGACCTATGTGTGGTCCAAGCTGGGTCTTGCCAAGCACGCGAGCACCGCCAACACTATCTCCCAATTTGTCGAACAGGTTCAGCAAGAGATAAGGAGTAACACATGGACAATCCGCTTTGCTGCCTGCATATGGGAGCTATGGAAAGTGAGAAATGACAGAGTGATCAATGGAAGGCGATTAACGAACAACTATCTGGCCAAGCAAATTGCACAGGATCTAACGACTTGGACGTGCAGGTCAACCAAAAATTCAGCTGGGATGTTACTATGGGCTGACAAACTATTGTAAATTTCTCTATTTCTCTTTTTTGTCTTTCTTTTTTCTTTTTTCTTTCACCTACCTCGCCCTCAACCGGCTGCTGCCGGATGTAAATTCACCATGTAACCCATAAGGTAGAGGATTCCTCTACCTTCATATATATATATATATATATATATATATATATATATATATATCAAAAAAAATAAAAAAAATAAAACAGCTCATAGGGTAGGTGGCAGTAGCTTGTAGCATAGATTTAACTAAAATTTCCTTCCCCTTATATGACAGCCCTTGACCTTTCCATCCACTTGTTTTATTCCCTAATCTCTCAGTTACATATTGAAAACAGCCCTCCTTCGACCGACCTACCACTGTTGGCAGGCCAAGGTATCTTTCACTTAGCGCTTCCGAGGAAACTCCAAGAGCTGGTTTGAGTGTATTTTTGTCCTCTTCATTGCAACCTTTGCCAAAAAATACCGATGATTTGTCCAAGTTAACTCTCTGCCCGACTCAGCCTCATAGTCCTCCAGCACCCCCTTAAGTGCATGCATGTTTTCCACTGTTGCCTCAAGAAACACAATGCTGTCTTCTGCGAAAAGTAGGTGAGTAATATGAGGCCCACACGTACCAAATTGAACGCCCTTCAGCATATTCTCCTCCTAGACTTTCTTGAGCAACTTTGAAAAACCTTCCACACAAAAAAGGAAAAGGTACGGGGATAGAGGGTCACCCTTCCTAAGCCCCCTTGATGGTCTAAACCCTTCACTCACTCCACCATTCACCTTGATTTTAAATCTCACAGTAGTGACACATCTCATCACCATGGCAACCCAAGCTTCACTAAAACCCATCTTGATCATCATCCGTTTGAGAAATATCCACTCAACCCGATCATAGGCCTTCATCATATCTAACTTGATATCATAGAGTGGCTTCTTTTTCTTCTTGGTCCTAATAGAGTGAACACATTTGTAAGCAATGAGAACATTGTGCGTAATTAATCTCCCGGGAACAAAGGCGCTCTGCTCCTCTAATATCAATACTGGGAGAATCTCCTTAAGCCTATTCGTCATCACCTTGGACCCGATCTTGTAGATGACATTACATAAACTTATAGGCCTAAATTGCGATAGTAACTCCGGTGAGTTACATTTCTGAATAAGCACTATTACTGTATCGTTAAAATCATCCGGGATGTCACCTCCATTTAAAAAATCCCGCACGGCCCGACAGACGTCGTCCCTACAGCGCCCAGTGGCGTTGATAGAAGAGGGAAGGCAGCCCATCCGGCCCAGGTGCCTTCATTGGGCCCATCTAGAAAAGGGTCCGCGAGATCTCCTCATCCGAGAAAGGTTTCACCAATTTATCATTCATCTCCTGGGACACCAAGGCCTGTACCGTGTCCAGGATGAGGTTCAGGTTACTGGCACCTTCCGACGAATACAACATTGAGAAAAAAAAAGTCGGCCTCGGCTCTCATTTCAGCATCAGTCGTACACCAGCTCCCATCAGGCCTCCTAATTGCCTGAATTATATTCTTCTTCCTCTGCTGAGAGCACCTGTTCTAAAAGTAGCGCGTGTTCATGTCTCCAAATTTGAGCCATTCAACTCTTGAGTGTTGCCTGAACATAATCTCTTCCCTCTCAAACAGCTCATGTAGATCCTCACTCGGACCTCTAGTGAGGTGACCGACTGGATCTCCCTCTCTCTCTGGCATTCTCCAGCTGGCCTCTCAGCCTTTTAATTTCCTTCTGAACTGAGCCGAATGCTGTCTTACTCCACTCCTGCATACTGCGAGTGACATTCCGAAGACGATGCCACATACCCTGTAGCCCGTGCACACCCTCATCTTCGTCTGCCCAGGCCTGCTCCACCATTGGATTATACCCCTCATGTCTAGTCCACATCTCTTCAAACCTAAACCCTCGTGGGCCCCTCTGCACCGGATTGGTGAAGGCTGCATGTACTTTCACAAGCAGTGCAAGGTGGTCCGATTCTTCAATCGTAATGTGATCCACAGACGTGGCCGGGAAGAGCGCCAAAAAACCCATATTGCAAGTATCTCTATCTAGCCTGACCTGAGTATTGTCTTGCCCCGATCTTCTATTATTACAGGTAAATGGATAGCCCGTGAAACCTAGATCCGCCAGTCCACACAAGTTCAGGCAGACTCTAAACCTGTCCATCGGAATCGCTGCCCAAGGGTTTCCCCCTCGCTGCTCTTTTGATTTTAGGATCTCGTTATAATCACCAGCAACCACCCACGGCAGATCATCCTGCCCTCTCAGGTATTGTATCACCTCCCAAGTTTTCTACCTCGGCTCAACTCGAGACTCCCCATAGATTCCAGTGAATCTAAATTCATGGGTGCCTTGCATCGATGTAATACTACGACCAAGGCCATATAGACACCTCGACACCATCTTTCCAAAGTAGAGCGAGGGCCCCACTTTTTCCTTTGCAATCCACTGTAACACCATTTATGTAGCCCAGGGACCACTTCAAACGATCAATTGCTTTCCTCTTCATATTCGTTTCACATAAGAACACCACCTCCGGGTTGAGGGACCTAGTAAGATCCCTAAGCTCCCCTACTGCTGAGTCCAACCCTAATCCTCGGCAGTTTTGGGCCAAAATATTCATTGGGCGTGGCGATCCTGCTTCCCAGGACTCGCTGATGTGCCCTCTGTTTCTTACTCCTAGCTGAGTCCTCACCACCTCCTCCTGTTGTTGCTTCTCCAACACGCATCCACACTTGCCACGTTCTCCACTTGTTGTGGCCCGGACTAGGTGGCTATCCACCTCCCCGGCCAGCATTGTCTCTGACGCTTCCTCTGCTAGGCCTTCTCACATATGTTCTTGGTCCCTTAGTCCCCCCTGGGCTTGGCCTCTCATCCCTACCATTCACCTGCGCTCTGAAATCTTTCTTGGGGCTTGTCACCTCCCTCTCCTGCCTGCGCTGGTCCTCCCCCACGCGATGGTCACATCCCCCAGTGTAGGATGATCCCGAATCCTCATAGTTATAGAAGAGAGATCGTTTAGGCGGGAGATCCCTGACAACTCCTCTAGAACCTTGTGAGGGAGCCGCATCAAAAGACCTGCTACTGTAGCCATCAGATGACGCCGACGAAATATGCTTTGGTGGTGACGTGTTTGTTTCGTTGCTTTGTAACGTAACCTGAAAGCAGCGTTAATAGGTCCCGTTAAATCTTGTTTGTTTTTATGGGTCCGTTATCTGATAACAGGGCTATCTGATACCGTGTAATACAAATCTGATACCGGCCAGGAACCTGTGTTATCGTATAACGATACAGCGCTTGGTCGCGGGTCGCGAAATACAGTCCGCCCGCTCGCCTGATGGCCTATTTCTACCTGGTCGTGACCCGTGAGCTGTTTTTTCTTCTGAGATTCTCGTGAGCTGTTTACATTACATAACCGAACCAAACAAAAGTGCAATTTGTTCATTACACTGGTGATACACCCTGTGATCTGATTGCATTTGCATTACCGTTACCATTTCTAAACCAAACACGTCAATTCCTTCCCGGGGATGCGCACCGCCATCCACCCCATTGCTGGACCACTTCCTTCCCATCCATGCATCCTTCCTCCTTATGCATCAACAAACCACACTCAAAACAGAAGTGTGAGATTTTCTCGTATTTCAGATCATACCAGTTTCCCACTTTCCACTTCTCAACTTCAAAATCACCCTTCTGTTTCACAATCTCATCCAGGTCATTTGGATCCTTCAAGTTAAGTCCATGCACCAGCGGATTCTCCACATTTATCCTGACCCTGATTCTGAGTTCTTCTCCCCACGCAGTACCATCCTCCTCCACATCTACCGCGAGAAATTTGCCGATCTGGTTCCCGATAAGTTTCCCATATGATCTATTCATCATGTCTAGCGGTAGATCCATGACTCGAACCACACATCAAGATGCTGGAAAACCATGTCGGGCGGCCTGACAGATCCATCATACTCCTCTAGGAGCAACGCGTTAAAATCAAACTGCCACGGACCGTTTCGAAGAACATGGTTGTAATCACCTTTCTGACCCAAATCGAACCACGAACCTGTTGTTGCCGATCTATTTGAATTGGGCAGGGCGGTGGAGACCCCACGCACGATGCATAGCTCTTTCCAGAGCTCCAAAAATCAACTTCTGCGGCGAGCATGATTTCCCAACCATGACCCACTTTGGTTTTGGAATCTGGGCAGTCCCAAGATCCCGGATGAGCAGGCCCATGGCCTCCTTCTCCGTCAACACCATGTCGCCCAGCTTTGCAGCTAGAGAGGCCGAGAGTCCCTCATCTCCTTTTTCCGGCGATTTCGACGCCTCCCTTGCCTTGCTGGACGTCGAGGCTTTGTAGCCAATCTCCTTTGACGATGCCGATGCTGATGCCATGGAACCACACCTCCCGCGAGAGAGCACCCCCGCAGAGAGACAAAAAACCTTTCTCGACCGAAAGGGAAGGTTCGCGCAGTCGTGATATGCCCCGCTGCCGGACTCTCAACCACCCCCGAGAGCAAAACCCTAGTCGCCTCGATGATTGCCTATCGATGGACCCTAGCGTAACTTACGCTCGTGGTAAGGGAGTAGGTGGTTGTGATGGTATGTTCTCACCTTCTCCTTGGCCCTGCGATTCATCCCTAGGGATGGCCGCAAGCCAATTTGGTTGACAAATGCTCATACATAAATAGTTGGCTATTGTATTTGTCATGTTCTTCTTTTCTTTTATGCATTTGTCAAAGCTTTTTTTTTTTGCGGGTAACATTTATCAAAGCGGATTTGCTAGTTCTCAGGCGCCTGAGAACTTTTTATGTCTCGGTCATCTCTCTCGCCATTGGATTTACCTCATGATTCGTGCAACGTGAGACTTACATATGAGTTGCAATTGGGTTGTAACTGGTAATTTAATGAGTTGCAACTAGGTTGCAACTGAAAATTAGTACAAATTGTATAAGTTACAACTAGGTTGTAACTGAAAGACATCAGCGACTTAGACATAAGAAGTTCTCAGGCGCCTGAGATCTAGGCACTCCCTTGTCAAAGTTAACTACTGCATCAGAAAATTTGGTCTCTCCAACTGATGGTGAAAGGGCAGCAGTATGATGGACCATTTGAAAACCCAGAAATTCAGTTTGTTTCAAGCACTAGTACCTAAATATTTATAGGTACTAATTTGATTTTACTCCTTCATGGCTGGGTAATCTTGCGAAAAAATGAGGAAGGGAAAACGATGCTCAAGACGGTGATCGCTGGAGCATATGCAAGAAGGTATGGATAGATGTCGGCTGGAAGGAGAATAGCAGCATCCATGCTAAAGTCGTTTCTGTTTGCTAGACGACCCTGATTTTAAAGTTCAGGCGTGTTTGTTCCTTTAAAACTTGTGCTAGAGTTTTGTGAAATCTATTTGTACAGATTTGTTTAAAACTTGTGCCCGAGTGTTGTAACGAGGCGTGCCCTGATTTTCTAAAAAAAAGTCTTGTTTTGTTCTTTCACTATAACAAAATATTAAAAAAATAGAAGTCAGGCCACTAGATTCATCTCTATAGCAATCGGAAGCTTGATTGTAAACATTAAAAGGCGGGAGCTTAGCGGATCGTCACACCCATTTATCTGATTAGAGCGCAAGGACCCTTGGAATTCTTATTCTTATAACACAACTTTAAGAAAAACAGATCACTAGAGGATCCAATGTTTTATTGTTGAGTGTGCGTTTTTGGTTGCAAAATTCTATAAGTTTGAAGTTGAAGCTAATTAAACAGGTCAAGAAATTCTATTTGCTCACAAGCACAAGAAATTCCATTGCCTTGAACAGACAGCACGTACACCATGCTGAGTTCTTTCAAGGAAACATGCAATGCTGGTGGTCAATTATGAACTTGCAAATTTGCAATCCAGGTGTACAAATGATCCGTAATCTGAATCTGAATTTATGGGTACAAATGATCCGTGATCTGAATCTAAATCTGAATCTGAATTTATGGGTGTAAATTTGCAATCCAGGTGTACAAATGACGTTGGTCCGTGATCTGAATCTGTATTTATGGGTACAAATGATAATTGTGTGCCTTTCGGTGCTAATTTTTTTTAAATAATACATTTTTTTATTGATTTTCACAAATAATACGCAAATTTGACAAATTTCAGTTCTGTCGGTCCGTCGTCCGTTCAACGGACGACAGAGCGAATTCGTCGGTTGAGCAAATGACAGGTGGTGTCGTCCGTTGAGGAGACGACGCCCCTGTGCTTCGGCTGTTCGCCAGACGAACAGCTTGATCGTCGGTTGAGGAGACGACACGAGCTCTCGTCCGTTGAGGAGACGACCCCCCAGTTCCCGCCGATTTTTCCCGCCAGTACTTCCCGCCCTTTGTTCCCGCCAGTACTCCCCGCCCTTTTTTTTCCCGCCGCTACTTCCCGCCCTTTTTTCCCGCCACTACTTCCCGTCTTTTTTCCCGTCTATTCGGTTCGGTGCCTCTATAAATCCAGGCAACGAGATGTATCCTTTACCAGTTCATCTCTTCCTCCTCTTACTCTCTCATTTCCCTCTCTCCACTATGACCGACGCGTCTCCCTGGCCTGTAGATATGTCCATTGGGCTTTTCTTCATAGCCAGAACTGTTGTGATAGGCGATACGTATCCTGACTGGGATACGTTGATAACGAACCATGATGCTCTCGTTATGCTTGGTAAGTCACTTCATCGAAGAGGGTGGAAACTGAAGACCCTAGATCAGGTACGAGCAGAGCTTCTCAGGATCCAGGCAAGGTGGGACAAGCTCACCTTGGTCCTGTGACAAGCTCGCATGATGGAGCGGGCTAATGCACCTTGGTCCTGGATAGAAGATAGCGAAGATGAGGATGATATCTTCATGCCGCCACCCGTTGGAAGCAAGGCAAGAGCTGAGTGGGACAAGAGGCAGGAGAAGAAGAAAGAGCAGGCCAAGAAGAGTCAAGCT
This sequence comes from Avena insularis, assembly GCA_023614405.1. Classification (NCBI taxonomy): domain Eukaryota; kingdom Viridiplantae; phylum Streptophyta; class Magnoliopsida; order Poales; family Poaceae; genus Avena; species Avena insularis. Next base: position 460,508,075 of record CM042697.1, on the reverse strand, counting down.
GACATGACGGAGCAGGTTGTGGCACGTAGGCCCTAGATAGAAGAGAGCGAAGATGAGGATGATATCTTCATGCCGCCACCCGTTGGAAGCAAGGCGAGAGCTGAGTGGGACAAGAGGCAGGAGAAGAAGAAAGCGCAGGTCAAGAAGAGCAAGTGCGAGGGATCGTCCAAGGGAAAGGGCGAGGCATCATCGAAGGGAAAGGGAAAGGCATCATGCTAGGGATAGATAAGACTCTAATTTATGTACCACAAGTTATGTTGAACTATGTTGCAAGTTATGTTGAGTAGTTTGTCGAATAAAATCATGAAATAATAGAATGATGTCTCATACATAGATAGGTAAATGACTGATACATAAGTAGATATCACTGGTGTCGACGACGAGGTGGCGGAGGCCTCGGTGTACTCCATCCATATCTGTGGGGTGGCATCACATCACGACGAGGTGCAGTTGATCCTTCACCTTGATCCTGTGTATCTTGTGTGGGGATAGGTGGTGGAGTACCTGGCTGATACTGGCCAAACCAGTCTACCTGCTCGTGCTGTGTCTGCTGATCACGGTCGTCAGTAGTGTCCCATGTAAAGGAGTCTCCTGCTAGTGTACAAGAAATTAAATACTGAACAATGTCATACTGCATCTAACAATAGTAGGAAGGGACACACTTACCATGAGGATGAGATTGTGGTCGATAAGCGAAGTCCATGTAGGGGATCGGCTGCTGATGTTGCCATTGTTCGAAAGTAATCTGGTTCTGCTGCAACTGGTCGATATTAAACTGCGATTGCTGCCACGGGTCAGAAGTAAACTGTGGTTGCTGCCACGCCGAGCCTGGTCTAGAGGTGGTGCTCTCGGCGGCGCCTGCTGTGAGAGTCGTGGACGAGGCCCGTGGCGGAGTGGTGGAGAAATATGCTCCTCGTGCCATCCCGAGCCTCGGCATAGTGCGGAGAAGGTGGCTGCTCCATGGATCGACGTGGGGCGCGCTCCTCCACCGAGTGACGCGGTGGGCGCGGCTGCGTGGATCGACGTGGGGCGCGCTCCTCCACCGAGTGACGTGGTGGGCGTTGTGCTTCTCGGTGTTGAACAACGTCTGAGACGCTGGTGCACGTGATGGATGCGTAGATATGCCGCAGCTTCTCCTCGACCCGTCGGGCAAAGGACTGAGCCTGCTGACGGGGCACAAGAGGAACGTTCGAAAGCGATCGTCCGTACTGAGCCACCTCAGTCTGTAGCTCCCACGTCATATCGGCCTGCATTTGTCTCATACTTAGGTATGCACTACATAGGCACTCATATTGATTATGCTCTAAATAAAGTACTTACCGCTGACTGTCTGGACTCTAGTGTTGACTGACTAGGGTATATCTCATCGTCATGTGCGTGTGGAATGGGACGTAGCCGTGTCATCGACATGTACCTCTGTAAGCATCCGTGGAATAGCTCCATATTAAATGGGCCAGCGTGCCACACTTGTGTTGGTGCATTCTGCCACTCGTTGACGTAAATCCCCACCCGTTGGAGCCATTGAGTGGCGGTCTTGCTACTTTTTCGAGAGTACCTGTCATTAGAATTTGTTAGACCATCATTAAAGAACATAGATGAAGTATAAGACGCATTCCTTATGTACATATATTTACTTACGCGTGCACGACATCTGAAAGGGGAACATCCGGACGCGGGGGATCTACCATCTGGCAAAGACCGAACTGCCGCATGACCCTCTGTTGAGACATCTCCTCAACTTGGCAATCAAAGATGATCTTCGATGTAGTCAGCCAGTACTCTCGATCTCTAGTGCACATAATAGATAACCCGCCGAGATATCGTGCGTGTCGTGTCTGCAGGGTGTACGGCTCCCAAATCACGACATCCTCTTTCGATGTCGAACGCTCATTGAACGATGGATAGCATCTAACGACTTGCTCTCCCGCGAAACGACACTGCATGACAAAATAGTTGTTAGTAACTTTCATATTGTAGTACCAGAAGTGCAATTTATTAAGATATTACACTGACCTTGCGACGGGTCCAGTGAGTGCCAAATGTAGGCAAATCAATTTGCTCTTCGTCGAACAGCAGGTCAGAGTGGTAGACAATTGTTCTATGTTTCTGGTTGCCGACTATTTGGTTGACACTTACATCTGGACGGCCGATAGGGAGCCTCTCCCATGACCACAGTTGCAGCAACAATGGGCATCCTAGCAAGGCAGAACTGTCCTTGGTTAATTGGCAAGCATTGCACATACCTCGGTACGTAGCTGCTAAGACAGCTGAACCTCAACTCCACTATGTGCATTCTTCCTGGCACGTCGCCTCCGCGATCCCTCTAGCAAAATGTATGTATCACGCACTAATGGTCGACACGTGGTTCTCAGTGAACATCACCTTCCCGAGTAGCCACATAATGTATGCCTCCAGGCTGCGTGTAATCTGTGGCGCAGTCATCGGAGTGGCCGGGAACCCAAACCTCTGTATCTGCATTGGCAAATAGAACAATTTTTAGTACATGATACTTCTCCAACAAAATAGAACAAATAAATGAAACACACCTGATACTGCTCCAACCATCCAAATTTTGGCCCATGATTGTCATGGCCAAAGGCCAGAGCTCCATCACGGATGCCAAAGAATCGTTGGGCCATGTCTTGGGCCCAATTTGCCGGTGGATCCACTGGGCCTATGGGCACGCCAGCCAACGGAAGTCCCAGCAAGTACGAGACGTCCTGAAGGATAGGAGCCATCTCTCCCCATCGAAAATGGAAAGTGTGAGTCTCGGGCCTCCATCGATCCACCAAGCACATGAGCAAAGATAAGTCGTACTGTAAGCGACTAGTCTGGAACCCAAGTTGTCGCCCTTCTATCTCCTCCATACGAGTGGCCTCAACCAAACGAACGAATGGTAAGAGCCCAGCCCACTTCAATCTACATAAGAAGAAAGCAGAACAGTTTAGTCACATTGGCCCATAAATATCCCAACAGCAAGAGAAATAAATGTCACATGCCTCTGAAGCCAATCAGGATGTATGCACCAGTTCGAAATGGGAGTGCGAGTCACTAGGTGCTTCAAGGACCCCGGGTTAGCATCCAGTACCGTCGATCGGTGCTTTCTATCTATGTCAGCATTCAGCAAAGATCCCGCCATCTGCACATTAGTTCCACACATATTGCAAATTTAAGACATAGTTCCACACATATTACAAATTTAAGACATAGTTCCACACATATTACAAATTTAAGACATAGTTCCACACATATTACAAATTTAAGACATAGTTCCACACATATTACAAATTTAAGACATAGTTCCACACATATTACAAATTTAAGACAAAGTTCCACACATATTACAAATTTAAGACATAGTTCCACACATATTACAAATTTAAGACATAGTTCCACACATCTAGTTTCTTCCTCTGCCTCTTCTTCCTCTGCCTCTTCTTCCTCGGCTGCCACGTCCACGAGGAGCAGCTCCACCAGTCCCGAAGATGTGGCAACTGGTGTCTATATGACCAAATTGATTACACAGAAAACATTGCCTAGTAGGGCCTCCGGCTTCAGATTCATCCATATCATTACGGATGCGGACACATTGTCGCCTTCCTCTTCCTGTCCGCATCAGTTCAGGATCTGGGATGTAAACCCTTTCACCTGGATTTACTTTATTGAAATTTCCCCATGTCCTATATCCCATCATCTCGCCTGTCCACGTATTGACCACCGCGTCATTAAGGAAATAAGGAGACACAAATGAGATCGCATTCATACCCATCAGCCCGCATGCAGCTAGTACATGAGAGCAAGGCAGATGCAACAGCTTGGGTTTATTCACGTGCACTCACACGTTGGCCAGGCTTCGTTGCTTATCCTCACCTCCTGTGTCTTTACCTCTTCTCCTGTTCCAATCCGGTTGGAAGGTATTTCTTCAAGCTAGGCATCTAGCAGGCCAAGGTTTATCCACATATCAATGCAGAACGACTTACAAAAAAGTAAGATTCTGCCTCATTGTGACTAGCATGGAGAAATCCCGTCACCGAAATCGCAGCATATACAGACTTAGGGACCAAATCTAGCACCAAATCATCTTTGTTCAGTAAATGAATCCGAGTCTTATGATCGCCATGTTCCTCATGCCTCTCACACCTAGTAATTCGTTGCAGCTATTTTGTGTAGTCAACATGGTCGTATGAAGCCTAAAACTCGATCGAGGTTGCATGTGCTCTCCACGTTATGTTCCTTTTATAAAGGAGGAATGTGTCTGGTTTAATGCATGCATAGACGACCCATGGGATGGGAGCACATGCTGTTCAGAGTTACTATGTTGTTGTTATAAGAAGAAACATAGAAAGATCATCACAACCTGAGTCGTTTCCACATCTAGTTTGGTAAGAAAATTTATTAGTTAGCTATGGCAAACACATCCAACTATCATCTTCAATATTAGAAGGGAGTAGGTGGTTGTGAATTGTGATGGTTGTGAATTGCTTCGATATGCGTTGTTTTATCTACACCACCTAAGTTCAAGACACCATCATTTAAACTTTGAGTTGTTACTTATAGTCGTATATTCAACTGTACACTATGACAGTCATAAGTAAATTCATGGTAGTAGCAGTTCTGTTCTTTAAAGGAGAACATAAACAATAAACCGCAGCAAAAGGAAAATGTGTCAAACACCATACTCATAAGTTAATCATAAGCAGGTTCATAGGTTAAGCATTCAATAGACATTAAAGTCTGGTAAATAAAACCAAATTTACACATGGAGATTTCTCACTCGGTCTAGCCATAACTTGCATCATAATAGAGATTTGAAGATTTATCCGTCATGTTACGTGTGGAAGGCTTCTCCAATAGACTTCTTGTTTCTTATCCTGGTCAGTGGCATGGTCGGTGCCAGCTGATCCTCCAAACGCCACATATATTCTCATACTATTTTTGATTATTTTATTACGATTTTGGGATCTTGATGATGCAAAACTTCAAAAAAGAAAGCGTCCACTATTGCGGCCATGTCAGTTTCTTTCATGTTTGATTGGAAGATATGATAGATTCCTCAAATTCCATAGTTTTTGGTTTTAGTCTGAAGTTTCATTTTGTTGATTGGTTGTGGATGATGAGATCACAAGTAAAATACAGTTAGCCTTCTTCGGAAGGGTGATGCGAATACTTCCAATCTGACACATTTACCCCTTCTTGGAAACTTGGGTTCACCAGCTGACCCCTTTAAGTTTAACTTATTGTTGCAAGTTAAGGAGATCTTAGCCATTGAAGATATGTATTGGTTGCTGAACAGGCACATAAATTGTATGTATCTGTTGATATTTTTGCACTTGACTAGGACATGCTGAGGCTATCTGACCAGTACACGATTTTTCTTCATAACTTATTAGATTTGTATTCTGTTTCCTCTTCTGATTGTTGTAGCAGATCAATTATCCCGATTGCTGCAATCGCTCTGGAGGTAATCGTGGCTGACTTGCGTATTTTGCCGAGGACAATGCATCCTAGAAATTAGGGGCAATATTATATCTGCACTGTGAAACTGTAACCTGATGTTGCATTCCATGTACTTGGTGTCTTTACGGTGCTACGTATTTTTGTTCGGATGGTATTTCTTATAGATTAGCATCTAGCATGCCAAGGTTTTCTGATTTACCAATGCAGTACTTCTTAGAAAATAGTAAGGATGGTGCATCTTGTGACTAGCATGGAGAAATCTCGTCACCGGAATTGCAACATATACAGATTTGAATCTAGCACTAATTCATCCTTGGACAGTAAATGGATCTGATTCTGATGGTCGCCATGTTCCTCATGCCTCTCACACCTACTAATTCACGAGTTGATAGCATAAAACTACCATTTTATATGTCGGTTTTTTTAATTCATACCACTCGTCTTTGAAATCGCATAAAACTACCACTTTGGATCTTGTTTGTCGCAAAAATGACTGATCGATGTCTAAGCACGAATTGACACGGTTTAAGACGGGCGGACTCACCCGTCAGGCTGACGTGGCAGCGCGAGACTGCGTTTCGTCTGCCGTTTTGCAAACAGGTCCTCAAGTTTTGACAGGAAATTACACAGAAGCCACTGGCACTATTAAAACATTCATAACTTTTGAATACAAATTCAAATGGAAAAATTTTAAATACGAAAAGTGCTCTGAATTGTTTAAATATTTAATTATAAACTTTATTTATTATTTTATATAATTAAAATATGTAAAAATATAAAAATTATTTTATTAATTATAAGAAATTATTTTATTAATTATACAAAAACTTTGGAAATTCATAACTTTAACTATATAACTCCAAATAATATAAATAATATGTCTAAATTTATTATAAAAATCCAAGGAATCCATTTCTTATATTTATAATGCATGAATCATAAATATTCCTCTCAGATATTTTGATTATGCAAGTAATCATAATAATAAATGTGTGTCATTTAATTTATTCTTGCATATTTGTAGATGCACTAGAAATTGGAGATCTCGGAAGTCGGAATGAGCAAAGGCTGTGTGTACGTGCAATGTACGTGCGTGGTAGTTATCTACTCTAATAGTATGTTAATCGATTATACATACGGCGGTGTGATTCACTGAGTCCTCTTGGGGCACCTCTGGTCGGTGACGTCGTCGTGGTGGAGCACGCAGCGCCAGCAGTTCCTAAGTGCGCACATGCACACGTAGAGCTTCTTCTCGTGGTACCCGACTTCTTATAGTTCTTGCAGGTGATGTACCCTCCTTGGGCGCACCTGACTGTGTCGCGGGTCGCCGTGACATCTCCCACTCCCACGTCAGCGAACACGGCGAGAGCTGCTTGATCCGGAGACCAACAGATCGACCACACACGCACGCACGAGCAAGTGTCAAGAAAGTGTCAGTGTGTATCTCAAAGTTCCCAAGAAGCTAGCCAAGCAAATGTGATTCGTGATTAAAATATGGAAAATGATTCGCCTCCCCCGAGGGATCGGACGAGACGCGTCCCTCGGGTTGAACGTGCGACGCGTGTCCCTGGTCCCACTATCTCGTACCTTATCTCTTTGGCTCTTCCCCACGGTGCTTATCTCTTTCCCATGGAAGAAACCATGGTTGCTCTCTTGTCCCTGATCCTCCTCCACCGTTTTCACCCACGACGACTGCTCCATGTCTCCCCATCTGTGCCAAGACAAGTTCCTCCGCCGTTGTCCGAGCCATGTTCTCCACTCCACTAAGGCACAAGCCCGAGCCTCCACATCCTTTCCGCATGCACTGCCGTGCGCTGCCCGACCCAAATCTCGTGCAACATCGCATCCTCTACTCATGCGGGCGCTCCGCACACCGTCCATGCGTCACCATGGCCTTCCTCTCCCGGGCGTCGTCGCCATGGACTTTCTCGTGCACTTTCTACAAGGGGCAACGGAGCTCTGCTAGAAGCAGCCATGGCGTCCGCTACAACAGCGGCGGCGCTCCGCTACAAGGCCAGCCCTGCTCTGCTACAAGGGCGGTGGCGCTCTGCTACAAGCGCCATGTCGTATGCTACAATGGCGGCGACACTCTGCTACAAGGGAGATGGTGCTCTGCTACTAGCGGCGGCAGCATTTGATACAACGGCGATGACGCTCTGCTACATGGACGGCGGCATGCTGCTACTAGCGGCGATGACATCTGCTACAAGTGCGGCGACACTCTGCTACATTAGCACAACTTTTTTGCTACTACCGTTTTGTGTTTTTGCTATAATAGTGTAATGTTTTTGCTACACGGTCTCCGGTGAGGTCTACCGGCGAGTCTCCGGCGAGGTCGAATATGCTACGTTAGCCCAACTTTTTTGCTACACGGTCTCCGGCGAAATTTTCGACGAGGTCCAATCTGTTTTTCTATTTCTGGGCCAACCGTTTTCTGCTACAGTGTAGTAAAAGCGGGGCATTATATAGCAAAAGCGGATCTAAGTGTAGCAAAAAACTGAATTTGGGTGGACACGTTTAGCTGGAGGACCCGGGGGATTTTGGGGAAATATGCCCCGGAGGACGCGTAGTATGGCCCTTAAAATATTGTTAGAATAGCCAGCTACCATATACGTATATTGCGCGCACATAGAGGACCCGTATAAATTGGAACCGTATAAATTAAACCTGTCCATAGAGGAATATTTCGGTCGTTAGCGAGGTGTTCCGCGTGATACGACCGATTCAGTCGAGTTCCTCACATAGAAGAATATTTCGTTCACGGGACTACCTGGTTCCGTTCCTTTCATCCAACCAAACACAGGAACGGACACTAGACGTGAAATAGATCGGTTCTTCTCGTCGACAGTCAGAGGTCCATGAATATAATTACTGACTGATTAATTAGTATTTTAATCGATTGTCGGCGGTACATGTGGCTTGGTTGATCAGGCATTCGCACGCGTAAGCACATGCGGCGCATATTTTTATGCAAGTTTCTAGTGCATATTTGCGTGCATATTTCTTATGTATGCGGTGTAGCGTTGTGCGTGTGTGTTTATGGGTGCAATGATCTGATACAGCAAAACACGTTAGGTGTGCGTGTGTGCATGGATGAAGGCGAAATAAATGAATTTTTTTGTTCAATTTTAAAATTTTAAATAAGGAATAAATCATGTATACATCTAAAGAACCTTTTCTTAAATCTAAGCAACCCTTTCGTAAATCCAAACACACTTTTAATAAATTCAAAAAAACTTTTCTTAAATCTAATCAAACCTTTCGTAAATCCAAGCAAACTTTTCGTAAATTCAGACGACCTTTTCATAAATCTAAACAACCTTTTCGTAGGCGTCCTCGGATTGGCCCGGGAGATCGAATTGATTATAGATTGGGAGTTGTTCACATGCAGCTCCGAGATCATAGCTAGGTGCTGTTGTCGGATCAGTTGGTGGATTACTTGCATATTTCTAGTGCATCTACAAATATGCAAGAATAAATAAAATGGTACACATTTATTATTATGACTACTTGCATAATCAAAATATCCAAGAGGAACGGATATGATTCATGCATTATAAATATAATAAATGGATTCCTTGGGTTTTTTAATAAATTTAGACATATTGTTTATATTATTTGGAGTTATATAGTTAAAGTTATGAATTTCCAAAGTTTTTGTATAATTAATAAAATAATTTCTTATCATTAATAAAATAATTTTTATATTTTTGAATATTTTATCTATATAAAATAATAAATAAAGTTTATATTTAAATATTCAAACAATTCTGAGCACTTTTCGTATTTAAACTTTTTCCATTTGAATTCGTATTCAAAAGTTATGAAGGTTTTAATAGTGTCAGGGACTTCTGCGCAATTTTCTATCAAAACTTGAGGACCCGCGTGCAAAACAGCAGACGGCACGCCGTCTCGCGCTGCCACGTCAGTCTGACGGGTGGGCCCGTCCGTCTTAAACCGTGTCAATTCGTGTTTATACAGCGACCAATCTTTTTTACGACAATCAAGATCCAATGTGGTAGTTTTATGCGGTTTCAAAGGCCAGTGGTATGAATTAGAAAAATTGACATACAATGATAGTTTTATGCTATCAACTCACTAATTCACAGTAGCTATTTTGTCTCGTCAACATGGTCGCAAACTCACTCTAGGTTGTATGGGCTCTCCACGTTATGTTCCTTTTATAAAGGAGGGATGTGTTCCGTTTAATGCATGCATGGACCCATGGACGGGAGCACCGAGCACATGCTGTTCAGAGTTACAATGTTTTTTTTTTTGGGGTAAAACTTGCATTACTCAGGAATAGAAATTGTTACAAATATATTTTCTAGGTTATTTAAAGTCACACCAACATTTGGCAGAACTATTTGCTTCGGTATGGGTTGTTCTATCTACAGCACCGAAGTTCAAGACACCATCATTTAAATTTTAAGTTCTTACTTATAGTCGTATATTCGACTCTACACTATGACAGTCATAAGTAAATTCAGTGTAAGCAATAAAACGGCAGCAAAAAGAAAATGTGTCAAACACCATACTTTTAAGATAATCATAAGAAGGTGCATAGGTTAAGCGTTCACTAGACATTAAAGACTGGTAAATAAAACCAAATTTACACATGGAGACTTCTCACTCGGTCTAGCTAAGACATCTCAAGCGGCAACACCACCATAACTTGCATTAGAATAGAGAGTTGAAGATTTATTCGTCATGTTTCTTGTGGAAGGCTTATCCACCTGATTTCTTGTTTCTTATCCTGATCAGTGGTATGCTCAGTGCCAACTGATCCTCCAAACGCCACATATATTCTCATACTATTTTTGATTATTTTATTGTGATTCTGGTATCTTGATGTTGCAAAACATCGAAAGAGAAAGCGTCCACTATTGCGGGCATGTCAGTTCTTTCATGTTGAATTGGAAGATATGATAGATTCCTCAAATTCCATAGTTTTTGGTTTTAGTCTGAAGTTTCATTTTTTTTTTGATTGGTTGTGGATGATGAGATCATAAGTAAAATATAGTTATCACTGTCTTACTTATTCAGAAGGGTGCTAAGAATTCTTCCAATCTGACACATTTACCCCTTCTTGGAAACTTGGTTTCACCCGCTGCTCCCTTTAAGTTTGACTTGTTGCAAGTTAAGGAGATCTTAGCCATTGAAGATATGTATTGGTTGCTAAACAGGCACATTGATACTTTTGCACTTGATTAGGACGTGCTGAGGCTATCTGATCGGTACACGAGTTTTTTTCATAACTTATTAGATTTGTATTATGTTTCCTCTTATTTTTGATTGTTATAGCAGGTAAATTTTTCAGATTGTTGTAATGGCACTGGCGGTACCTTGTCTGACTTGCTTATTTTGCTGAGGACAATGTATCGTAGAAATTAGGGGCAATATTATGCCTGCACTGTGAAGCTGTAATGATGTTGCATTCCATGTACTTGATGTCTTTGTGGTGCTACGTATTTTTGTTCGGATGGTATTTCTTATAGAATAGCATCTAGCACGCCAAGGTTTTTCGATTTACCAATGCAGTACTTCTTAGAAAATAGTAAGGATGGTGCATCTTGTGACTAGCATGGAGAAATCTCGTCACCAGAATCGCAACATATACAGACTTAGGAACCAAATCTAGCACCGATTCATCTTTGGGCAATAAATGGATCTGAGTCTGATGGTCGCCATGTTCCTTATGTCTCTCACGCCTACTAATTCACATTTTCTATTTTGTCTCGTCAACATGGTCGTATGAACCCTCAAACTCGCTCTAGTTTGTATGTGATCTCCACGTTATGTTCCTTTAATAAAGCAGGGATGTGTTAGGTTTAATGCATGCATTGACCCATGGGATGGGAGCACATGCTGTTCAGAGTTACTATGCTGTTGTTACAAGAAGAAACATAGAAAGATCATCACAACCTGAGTCGTTTCCACATCTAGTTTGGTAAGAAAATTTATTAGTTAGCTAGAGCAAAGTTACAACACATCCAACCATCATCTTCAATATTACTAGAAGAGAGTAGGTGGTTGTGAGTTGTGACAGTATGTTCAGCCAGTCTTTCTCTCTCTGTCTATTTTTCTTTCTCTCTTTCTCTCGGTCTTTCTTTGATTAACAAATGCTCATAGTTGGCCACTGTATTTTTCATGTTCTGTTTCGTTTCTTTTTCTTTTCTGCATTTTGTCATAGTTAACTACTGCATTTGAAAATATCATCCTTCCAACCGATGTTGTTGTTCGTTTTACAGCTCGCGGTGAAAGGACATCGTCAGTATGTTGGACCATTTGGAAAACCAGAAATTCCATTTTGTTTCAAGCACTAAGTAGCCGAATAAGTTCTACTAATTTGACTTGTACTCCTTCACGGCTGGGTAGTCTTAAGAAAACTTGAAGAAGGGATAGCGATGCTCAAGAAGGTGATGCTGGAGCATATGCATGAATTTATGGATAGATGTCGGTTGGAAGGAGAATAACAGCCTGGAGCTGTTTCTGTTTCGCTGGACGATGCTGATTTTCAATTTCAGGCTTGTGCTCGCATTGTGTCGAGTGGTGAAATCTATCTGTACAGATTCGTTTAAAACTTGTGCCAGAGTGTTGTGATGAGGCATGCCCTGCTTTTGTATTTTTTTTCTTGTTTTCTTTCGCAGAACTTGTAAGAACTATTGTTCCTAAATATGAATAAAAATCAAAGTCAAGGCATTGGATTCATCTCTATAGAAATCGGAGGCCAGATTGTGAACATTAAAAGACAGGAGCTTAGAGGATTGTCACACCAATTTATCTGATTATTAGAGCGCATGGACCCTTGGAATTCTTACTCTTATAACACAACTTTAAGAAAAACAGATCACTCCAGGATCCAATGTTTTATTGTGGAGTTTATGTTTTTTGTTAGTACAAAATTCTACTGTATTATTAGAAGCGGAAGCTAATTAGAAGGTCAATCAATTCTATTCGCTCACAATCACAAGAAACTTACCCACTACCTCGCTGAACCTAATATGCCGCGTAATAACCTTCTTAAATTCCCTTGCTTGATGTATCTTGTTTCTCTATCAGCTTGACTGTCATAACGGTCCAAATTATAAAATTTGATAAAACAAGATATAAAATCTCAGGCTAGTCTGGTTAGAAAACCCAAACCAAATGACTCATGCCGCCGGTCGAGGATTGAAGGAATCTCCATCACTTGCATTTTTATCTGAACTAAGCTCTGCATTTGCAGCTACGGAACAAACATCAGATCACATCTATGAAACAAACATCATTTGCAACTAACATGCTACTCCCCAAAATAAGAAGCTGCAGTTCAAGTTCTCCACGAAAATAAAAAATGTTACATTGTACAATCATCTGATAGTCAACTACTGTCTACTAAGGTACACTGACAGGACATATTTGCTCTGAGCAGACAAAAACAGAAAGGAAGCTGGTTGCATTTCTGCCCTTTCACCTTGGTGCTAATGAGCGAGAACTCATGGAAGAATGGTAATTGCTGCTCCTCTGTTTGCGATACGAAGAATAGACATCACCATACTGGTGGCTCTCCTCATTTGGGTCAGAAGAGGCTCCGAGGCCCAGCCGGCCGCTTGAACCCGGCTTGCTATCAAACGTGCCGTCAGCACGCATCCCCGTCTCAGGGTTTACATGCAAGCTAGCAGGGGGAGGAATGCACGCACCTCCCTTGCGAGCGGGAAGCTCCCTCTCATAGTCGTCATAATCATTGGGCTCCCCTTGCTTCATTGGACCTTCTGATGGGTTTACCTCCCCAATCTCCTTGAAGAACTTCGTTACACGGTCAAGGATGTCTGATTCTGAAACTGTTGACGGTGGGATGACCGTGGGGATGTCTAGTGGGCTCAAGGGAGAATATGGCACTCCACTCCCAATTTGCATCTTTCGGACCATTCCTGGAATGAGGCCAGGGGGGAATAGCGGATAAGGAGGTGGAGTTAGATCATTTGTAGTAGCTAGAGCAGCACTTTGAGGAAGTGCAGGGGGAAGTAAAGATGGTTGCCCTGGCAAAGATCCTGGAAAAGTAGATTGGCCTAGAGGAGGGTAAACACCAGCAGGAAGTTGGTTTGCTACAAATTGTGCAGAAAGCACCGATTGGGGTGCAGCAGAAACAGGATAGGTTGCATTTTCCTTCTCCGGCGGAGCAGAGGACCATTTTGAGGGCGGCTTTGCAGATCCTGGAAATATAACCATGAAACATGCTTAGGTTTATGTCCAACAAGCATAAGGTAAATGGCTAAATGCAGTCCATCATAAGAGCCATTTGCAAATGTCTAGCATAGCACTAGAGAATTGATTCATATTTCATATAATGTACTAGAAAAAAGCTAAGTTCATCATGAATAAATTAATTTTCGAGTTTATACATACATGTAGCAAAGATTGTGGACCTGGTAGATATCAAGGATTTTAGTCTAGAAATTACTAGATCAGTCTCAGTGATGACATAGTAACTTTGACATTATCTTTCCTCTATAGACTGGCAAACTGTTTAGAAATTCCAAAGTTACCAGCCCATAAAGTTTCTGGGTATTAACATATCACTGCTACCACTATGAGTTATCAAATGAAAAGGAGAAGGAAATAATAACATGATCAAAATGCCATAGGTTAGGTTACATACGCCAAAACTAACAAGCCCTTTATGTGAAAGCTAGCACCCTAAAAGCTTGTAAACACACATCAAATAAAGCAATTAAGGGCCCTAGAGAGAAAGTATGCGTTGATAGAAGAGGGGGGCAGGAAAAACCTGAAAAGGCAGCGGGATCTGGTGAAACATGTCGTGGTGCCGAAGGATATGACGTCCCACCTTTCATCTCTCTTTCAAGGTTAGCAATGGTTTCCTGGTCATAAACTTCCTTTGAACCCCAGAACTGCAGGATTTTCTCAAGGCGAATCTGGTTGTCATCTTTACTCTGTGGATTATTATAAATCCTTGCAAGCATAGAGCCTAGCACAGATTGAAATGCAACAGCTTCATTGTCAAGGTCCTGAATATTATTTCGTCTTTGCAATCTGTAGCATATGAAATGTGTTAAAAAAAACACCAGCAACACATAAAATATAAATGATCGAAGACCATGTCCAATTTGGAGCTTTTAACATGCTAGATTTGGTTAACAATGAGACTATGCACTAGCTTCTTAATCAGATGAAATTTATCAAAGATCATCACCAAAAAAAATTGTGCGGACAAACTAAGGCAATCTACTCTGTTAGATGCATCATACTCCCTCCGTTTCATAATATAAGATGTTTTAGCTTTGTGAAAAGAGTGTACCTGGACCTCTTTTAGTGTGTAGGTTCACTCCGAACCTACACACTAAAAAAGGTCTAGATACACTCCTCACACAAAGCTAAAACATCTTATATGAAACGGAGGGAGTACATGTCAGGTATCATGGAACATTACAATACCATCATCATGTAGTTATTGGTGCAACATATCTTACAAGCTGATTTTGCTAATGTTGATGTCAAACCAAATTAATCACATTGCATATTGTAATGTTTATTTATTTTATGCTAAAACTTCTTAATAAATGGATAGGCAGAAGCTAACGCAAAATAGCCTTCTGAAATGCACAATCAATGACTAAATAAATGCATAGACTTAGCAGTAACATTTTCATCTCCAGACACGAAAAATCCCAAATAACTAAGTCATGGTTGACTCCTGATCTACTTCCTAATAGGAACATCACACATGATCTAATGTGCGCTTGATACACAACACAGATATGTTAGATACCAATCTTCCCAAAAACAAGGATACAGCAATATGCTAGCATACATATACAAAATATAGCATATAGACCACACAGAGAGACTGAGCGTATGAGGCTGCATCCATGCTGCAAGGAGAGGAGATGAAAGGGAGGAGGGGGTGCAGCAAAGAGGCATCCAATTTCTGGCAGTGAAGCTAGGGGTGCCATGTTTGTGTGGTACGTGCAACATCAGGGAGGTTTCTGTTCTGCGTGATGCAACCTAGGGAGCATAAGGACTGATCTATTTTAGATAATGAATTGGTTATTGAGCTTGTATCGGCAGGGTGATTACTCTATGTACATAAGTATCAGTAGCCTAGATGGAAAACATTTTCGTACTTGCCTATACATACCACGAGATTGAATATTGGTACAACAACCAGATATTAGGGAAACCTAGTGCATATGTTTTTTGTTTTCTTTAACTGTTTATGTGATTTGAAATGAATAGGGGTGAAGTAAGGTCATATACAATGGCACTTGTTTGCCATTCTTTAATCTTGATGAGAAATGACTTTGATCCTGACAAATGGAGAAGTGACTCTCTACTGCATTATTTCTGCACAATCTTGTAGAGCCTCTTTGGAATGCTGAATTCTAAAAGCACAGGAATAGTAAATACATAGGAATTTGAAAAACGTAGGATTGGATGTCACAAATTCTTTAACCCTACAGAAATATGATGACAAAAATTTGCACATATGGCTCTTTGGATGCTCCGTGACAATTTTGCAGGAATTTGAAGAAAGAGAAGGTAAACACAGAACACAAAATAAAATCTCTATAAGGTCATAACCACTTGCTAGTAGGCTTGCTCTATAAGGTCCCCCGAAAGTCCCGCTTCTAGTTTATTTAGAAATTTTCTAATTCAAATTTTGTCAAAAAAAACTATAGTAGAAATCTTCAAATGAACTAGAAGCGGGGCTTTCGCGGGATCCCGCTTGCAACCCTACTTGATTTGGGTGTATAGCAAAGCACTCCAAACAGCCTCTACAGGAAATTTTATATGGATTAGAATCTTGCAAAATTCATATGAAAACCCTTCAATCAAAAGGGCCTTAATAAGATACGACGGCAACAAGATGTACTGGTTGCAATTCACTTCATATTCAGTCAAATCAAATTTAAAGAACTTATTAAATCAAGTTCTCATCAGCGTTAACACTGAACAAATAGAAAATAGATCAAATTGATAAGTACACTAACTTGACAAGCCATAAGGTGAGCAATTATACTAACAAAACAGATGCTGAGACAAAAACTTACCCTTCGAAAAGAATATCATTCACCAGGAAAACAATATGCAGCTGCCTCTCCGAATCCTCCAAGGCAAACACTCTCTCCCTAAGAGCTTCGGCCAGAGCTGGCGCAAACGGCGCCCTTTGCATAAACCATGTCTTGGCTCCCTTGATTGACTCTTTGGTGCCATTAAGATTGGTAAGCACGTCATGCAGCTCGGCAGCGACATCTGCCGGAAGTGGCCCAGAGAGACCCTTAAACGATTGCGCAGCGGCTTCATACTCCCCGTGTCCGTGGGCACCATAATGCTGGTGCTGGTCGTAGAACTGTGGGTACACCGGCTGGTGCATCGGCGGCCCACGCATCATCGGACCCATCGGCGGCATCATGTGCATGGACCCTGGCGTGTACGGCGCCACCGGAGGCCGCCCTGCGACCCAGAGCATGTACCTGTAGTAGGCGTGCCCCTCCCCGCCGAAGACGAAGGCGTAGTCCGGATTGTCGTGCTGCTTGTCGCGGATCACAATCTCGAACTCTGGCCCGTTCTTGGCGATGTACTCCACGAGCTTGTCGATGCGCTTCTGGAGCTCCGGGTCAGCCGGCGGAGGGGCCGGCGCCGGCGGCGCGGACTCGAAGGGGGGCGGGTGCATGTAGGGGTGGGGCGGCTGGGAGGGCGTCGACATGGCGTGGGGCGGCGGGTAGGGGGAAGGCTGCTGGTGCGGCGGGAGGTGCGGGTAGAGCTGCTGGGGCGGCATGGCGTGCGGGTACTGCGGGTACTGAGGGATTGGAGAGGCGTAGGGCGGCCCGGCGTGCGGGTGGTGCGGGTACTGCGGCTGCGCCTGAGGGTGGAAGCCGTACTGCGGCGGCGGCGGCTGCTGTGCCTGCGCCTGCGCGTACGCCATGGCTGCCGCCGCGTAGTCTTGGGCTTGCCGGTCCATGAGTCGAGACGGTGGGATTCTAGGGTAGGGGAGTAGGGTTGGGCTCGCAGCGCCGGTGAAGACGGCGGCGGAGGAGGGGGGAAGAGGCTTCTACCCCTCTTCTCTTCTCTTTCGCCGAATATTACAGAAACAACCCTAGGAATTACAAAGACCACGAGAACATCTGGTTTTCGGTATTTTTTCCAAATACTTAGAAATAATGGATTTCGCATCACATGAACTAGATAATTTTAAAAAAATAAATAAAACTGTATTACTATAATTCTGTATTTCTGATAATAATGAGAAAATAACATCCAATACCATTCAAGAAAGGGGTAAGGGCAACTCCAACCAGCCCCGCATTTCAGACACTTATTCTGTCCGGATCGATCAGTTTGCGGGTTGGGGAAGACGGACCCGAGCCTTTTGTCCGCTCATAAGATGCCAGTGCACCCAATGGGCGACCTATTTCCTAGGCCGCGGTTCGCAATGCCCTCCGACGCACTTCAAAGTCGTTCGCTCCACCGTTTCCCGCCCGGTCATGAGCCTCCCGGCCCCCGTTTCCTGCTCTGGCCTCCTCTCTATAAAAAAACCGAGGCGCCCGGAGCTGGACGGCAGCACAACCACCATGCCTCGCGTCTTCCCACTACTTGCGAAGATCAGACAGGTTGCGTCCAAGCCAGAAGAGGAGGGCATGGAGGAGTGGGATGAAGTAATGAAGGAGGATCCCACTGCGCGGCGTGCGCCGACGGCTGAGGAGCAGACTACCCTCCTACAATCCTTCCAGTCCGCACGCCCGTAGAATCTAGAGGTCTCCGATGCGCCAATCGAGCACAGCGTCGTTGAGCTATCCGCGTGACGGCCGAGAGGGAAGAACATGACCCTTATTTCATGGCAGACGAGCAGTGTGTGTAGGAAAAATAGGAGGCGCTCTGCCATTAGGGTGTCCTCCTTGGCGTGCTGGAGGTAGGGGAGGGGAGTCGTTAGAAGGTTGGCATCATTGTCGCGCAGATGGCAACCTATCGACTGCAAATGGATGTGGCTACAATGGCACGGGCAGCGGGCATATACGACATTTGTCGAGGCAGGCGCATCCGCTGCCCAAGTGAAAGAGGCTCGGGAGGCAGCCGAGCAAACTCACATGAGCCTCGCCCGACTCAATAGATGCTAACTGGCCATACAAAGGCACCATCGGGCCAGTGGCGTGTCATGCCAGAGGGACGACAACCCGATAGCAGAGGGACAAGAAAGCTCCAACAGCACGGCGGGCGACGAGGGCCAAGGATGCTCCGACAGCATGGCCGACGAGAGCCAAGCGCTACACCGATGCTGCTGGCAACGTCCAAGCTACCTATGCCAATACACGCGGTCCAAGGGCGATTTAGTTTAGCTACCTTTTATCTTTCTTTTTGAAGTTGTATAAAAACTCTATTTACAAAAGAATGGAAAATTTGCTACTACTGACTAGCTGAAAGGACACGTGATCCGTGTATGGACACGCGATCCGTGTGTGCCATATTCGTGCCAAGGTAAAGTCAACCCCAATTTATGCTAGGAATGCAGCAAAAAATAGACCGTTTCGCTCATCCTAATTCGTTTGCGGGACAGCTTTGGGCCTTGCCCTCTGTCCGGGCGAACACCCCGTCTGTTTGCATGGGTCATTGGAGTTGACCTAACCGAACAATGGTTGCCACACCACACTATTTAAAAGAAGTCATTTTGAAGTTTTAAAAAAATCTTTCTTTATCTATATGTACATAGTATGAATTTCTAAATTTTTTGTTTAAAACATGTGATACTTCAGGTTATAGAAAATCACGGAAGTGTGGCTAAGTAGATATTAAAAAGTGACTTCGTTCTTCACATTTGTATTTTTTGTGAAGTTCAAAATGTACTCAAAATTTGATGGAAAAATTTATACGTACGTACTAGAGACCCTTTTATGATTTTCTTTTAGAATTTTTTGAACTAAAAACAATGAGTTTTCCGAATAATTAAAGAAGGACTCCATTTACAAATTACGTTACTGAACCCAAAGGATAGGGAAATAAAACAAAGACCCCTAGTCTTCAAAACCTAGATGAAGCTTCGCGAAAGTCATAGTCGTTGTGTCACCATAACTGTCGTTGATGGTGAAATAGAAAGCTTAGAAATAGTACGAAAAATGCATGATTGAGATGTCAGGAATTGTGGACTCCTACATGATCTCAAAGCCCATAAATTTTGCAGGTGGTGTCTTCATATTGTGCATATGAAGTTAACGTGGAGCACGTTATATAACAAATAAAATGAGGGTTCGTCTCATATGAGATGCAACTAGGAGTATACATATGCATTATTTTTTGTAGTGTGAAGTTTAAGATCCGTCTGGTTCTACCAAAAAAATCATAGAATCAAAATTCCTAATTCATACAAACATAATTGGTTGTCAAAAGGGGCCCTAAAAAGTAATAATTCTATAGGGGCTTTAAGTGACAATGGGCAGGGTAGAGCAATACCATACTCATACCTGTATAGTTAATGGGTAGAAAACTTTATCCATATCCGTATCCGTGGGTATAAATCTTTACCCCATGCCTATACCCGACGGGTACCCGTACCTGTTGGGTACCTAACGGGTAGATCCAATAGTAAACAAGTTGTTCACAATTTTATATTAATCAATCTCATATATGACAAGAAAATATTGCTACTCTATAATAGGTAGACGAGTACATGCTAATTATCAACGTTTAGAAATTGCAATCTCATACTTTCCCCTAGGCTACTCTGACACATAGGTTAAAACTCTATAGATAAGTTTTACAAGGCAGTATAAACGGACAGGGTATGGGTATACCCATAGGTACAACCCTATACTTGTGTCCGTACCCGTGAATTAACGGGCAGGATATGGGTATAAAAGTATGCTCATACCTATCAATGTGGATACGATATTCACAGATACCCGTACCCGTGGGTAAAATTGCCATCAATATGGAATAGAGAATATGTGGATTGAATCCTGGAGAAACACAAACAATAGTCTGCAATTTGAATAGGAAAATTTTATCCAAGGCACAAATGAAATGAGGTCAACATGTTGGCAGAAATCCTCCTTCGATCCAATCTTCCGTAGAGAAGAATAGTAACGGATTGAATTCCTACAAAATTCATATGGAAAATTTTCAACTCAGAAAAGCCCTTCTAACACATGTATACGCAGTTAGGCTGGGGCGGCGAGCGATTCTCTCAGCTCCACAATAATCCTTCATCAACCTCGTCCCTTACACCAGTGTAGGCCGACAAACTCATAGCTCCGCCATCTCACCTCTACCACCCCGTCAAAAACATATCACCATGCCACCTCCACAACTTCATGTTGTCCTGCCGATTTCTACTGCTTCGACCGAACACCACAAACCAAACTTAATCGGCAACAATTGCTAACTAAGATCGTGAAGTACACAAGAGTTGTAGAAAAATATATGTGGCAATCACAAAAGGTATAAATTCTGCAGGCAATTTTATGTGGCAATCGCATGGTCAAATTGTGAAGTTATAGTGCTACGTCCTCAAAAATCACCAACAGAGTATGATTCAGATCCTGGTTGGCCTACTATAAAAATTTAGTAAAGAGGCCTAAATGTGCAACTCTCAAGTTCAGGGACCAAACTGGCTTACATGACAAATTTAGTGACATATGGTGCAACTTCACCTACATAGGCACAAGTAGGCCTTTAAATAGAAGCTGTGTTACACGAAGGGTGCCAAAAACTTTAACCAATACTAGGAAAGCATGTCGTATGATCCATTGCAAGCTCAGGTGGCAGCTTCAAGAGTCCAGCGATATTCATATGAAAGCATTACATGATCATAATCTGTCTGGCAATAATGCAACCCTGTCCTCACATAAGTTACTGCTGCAGAAGAAAGTTACCAGAATGCTGAACCTCCTGCCGCAAGATGTATAAAGAACTCGAGTCGTATAACAAGCACTGGTTTCAAAGGCACCAAGTTTTCCTCCATTCAATTTGCTGCTTCCAGTTGAAATCTATCGACCACCACCGAAATCTAGACATCCACATGATCATCCTCCCCATTGCCATTGTACTGCAACAAACAGGAAAAAATGTCAGCACAACGTTCAAGATATTGCAGACAATATAGTCTGAGGGGAAGTGGCTAACCCTTTTGATGCATTTGCAGATAAACATACCAAACTTGGAAGAAGTTGACAGAAAAAACATAGTTACTAACAAAACTTTGGAACTTGGAAAGAACCGTAAATACAGTCAGTTTATGCAAACTGCTTTCATTTTCAGAGTGCTTTACAAAAACTTGAATGGCAATGGATGCAAATGATACACACAGTGGTTACAAATAAAATTGCAAGCCCAGCTGGCAACTAGAGATGAGAATATTGCAAAATTCTTGCAAATTATCAGGAGCTAAAAGATATAGAAAAATAACGGTGGGTATCATATTGCAGTGATGAAATCTTTGCAAAATGCAAATGTGTATGATTAGATAGGATTGTTGAAGGCATGTCAAACTTAACCTGCTAGCCTGACATATCAAGAATACAATCACATAGTGATTGTAAACGAGCCGTTGGAAACTACTCCCTCTGTGCCAAATTATAAGACATTTTAGGTAGGCTAGTAATGGTCAACTATATAGATAATCCAGCTTGTTATTGCTTGGAAAATAAAAATATATATATCATCTTGTTAGCCTTTTGATATCTTTGGTGGTGGCGTCATATACAAAATTTAGTGCTACAACCCACACCGTTTTGTACCGAAATAGACATCTATTTGTGCGCATTTATGTGATCCATCCTGACAATTTCAATAAGATTATTTACATCGTGAGATAGACTGGTGGAGAACGAAACATGCTTCTTAGAACATTCTACCTGTAAGTGGCAAGCTAAAAGCTCAACCCCCTATGTTAATACGGGGATGGTTAACCACAAGCTTAGCAAAATGAACTACAACAAGATGAGCTATACCATCAGGCCTGAAGACAGATGCAAACAATACATCACTTTTACTACAGAATTAACCAAGAGTGGACACTGGAATTAAAAAAATGTAGTAAATGAGAAACGAAGTGCACAGACATAACAGGATAATAAGATAATGGGCCCTCAACTGATTAACTCAGCGTAAGAAACAATTTGTGGTGAACATTATCTGCTATGGAAAATATATCTCACCCTGTCTGTAAAATCATTGCGAGAAGAAATGAAATTTCTTTCGTTGTTATTGTCACCTTCCCCTAATTTCTTCAGAGATGACGATTTTGGTGTATCAGTTCCATTGCTGTTCTTGAAAGACTCTAGAGCATCTTCTGGTATATATTTCCCTGACACATGGACCATATCATCACCATTCACCCTCCTTTTCTTCCCTGAAAAAGTAAACGCTGTTGGACATGAAAAAACAAATTTACCACCAAGAAATGCATACATATTCAAGACAGCATATTTTGAAGTACAAATAGGCTCAATATCTAATAAAAAATTAACCGACAGTGCCATTTAACTTAAACAACTTGCGCAATGTCATACAAACTCACCAAGATGCCAATTGTTCCTATAACTACAACAAGTTTGACGACTTCAGATAGGTAGACAAATGCTGCTATACAAAAATAAAGTTGATGCCACAAAAGTTATCATCCAGGTGTTACCAGTTTTTTCGTCTTCACTTGTTGAAAGAGCGGTAGACCTTTTTCCAGCTGTTAAACCATGCTTCTGTCGCTGATCATATGGGCTCAATTCATAAGCATTAGATGTGTCATCATTACCAGCATTCACACTGGAACCATACTCTTTGGTACCAGACTTCAAGGAATCAGAAGCTAGTGAATCAGCCAACCTCTCAAAACGACCTTGCGACCTGCAGACAACCAATGTATCGATAGCTATGAAAATCATGTGACAAGAACCAGAAGTTCAATTATGTGGTGATCCAAACAAAATAGAAGTTCAGTAGTAGTTCCAAACTTCATACTAAAAAACATGCCTTTTTAAATCCTCCTGTGCTTTCACGTAACGCCCATGTGCTTTGACGAGTTTCTTTATTTTGGAGGCCATCCTACATCAAAGAGCAGTACTATCAAGAACTACCTTGAGATATTCTCTTGTACTGAAGAGCCCACTACTAAACATTAGACTACATAGAAGTATGCTCATATGTTGCATAAATGGAGAACCTTTCGCAGTCTTGTTTCTCTTTGTTCAACTGTGATTCAAGATCATCTACCCTGGTAGAAAGTATGCCTGCTTCGTCAATCTTCTGGTCCAATTTCATCTGTGAAAGACAGAACATTAAACTGTGTGCGATAAGTAGAGACATAGACGAAAATCAGATATACCCCAAGCAGACAACTATAAGAAAATACAAATAGACAATTCAGAGAAAGTTTTAAGAAGTATTTTGCTGGCCACTTAGGACGGGTCAAACAGAGCATGTTCCCATGTCAATATTTTATCAATTATGAATGATTGCACATCAATATATTGCATGAAAATTCAGAGAGAAAACCATTCATAGTACCTTCAGCATGAATGTACGATTATATTCACTTATTGAGTGAACCTCCTATAAACTTACAGTTTTACATTTCACCATCATTAAAGTCGTCATACATAACTATCTAGTTAAGGTACAACCAAAATAACGAAGTGTTCAAACTTCAAACTATCTATATAAATATATGCAACTAAACATAACTTACTGATCTGTGTGTGTCATTACATGCATATTTACAACTCCATAACTGATAAGTGAGAACATGCTTACTGGGTCTGAGACATTGATAACTGACCTGTACTTTAGATTTATCTTCATGTAATGCCTTCATATCCAGTGCAATTTGTTTCAGCTGCAGAACATACATGAATATATAACAGAGGTCAAAGATATGGAGATAGCTCCACCTATATGCTAGTGATGAACTGTAGAGTTCAAACCTGTGCTTCGATATCATCTTTCTCATCACCGCTGGAGTGTCTGTCCTCCTTTTTTCTATCTTCATTATCAGAGGAGTTCAAACTTCCCGTTGAATCGGTTTTTTCACCATCAACCTTCTTCTTATGCCTTCTCTCACTGAAAGATCCGCACCATCACATGGAAGTGTAAGTACAAAACTACCAAATTGCAAGAATGCCATGTGCTAATATTACATGTTTAATACAAGACAGAACTTAGTCACAAGATCATACAATATAAACTGTATAGTAACGAATGGACAAAAAATAGGCACTTCATAGGCACACTTTCTGACAGTTACACTCTCAATATGTCCAGGATTAAATGAGTGTACAACAAAGAAAGTATACAAGAGCGAAACACACATAGTGATCCTTCTTACATACCTTTTCCTGATGGGAGATCTTGAGTTACTAGATCCTGCAAGATTTGAATAGGTACACACTTAGCAATAGGGATTAAATTCTACTTTTCTTCAAAATATTCATCAAACTTCTTTTATACAGAAAAAAACATGGAAGCACGTGACATGTGTGTGTGTCACAGACACACACACAAAGAGAGATTACCCCTATCTCGAGAACTTGGCCTCTGGTCACGAAATAAATTGCCCCTGGCATCTCTGTCAGAGGAATACCTCCGACGGGGTGGGCTTCTTCTCTCAGGCCTGCCTCTAAATTCTCTATGATCGTGTCTCCCTAAAAGTTAGGAAAGCATCAGCTTACATAATATAAAGAAGGAAAGAAGCACTACACTGCTACAATAAAAAAATATGGAACTAAACAGAGGCATCAGCATACAAAATAATTAAGCTTATGACAACCTTTAGCCATATGGTTATCCAATTAGCAGTAGTATTTATCAATATAAAGATGCACTATACCACAACAAAAATAGATGGAGCTATATAGAGAGAAATCAACACACAAAACATTTCAGCTTACCACAAACTTGAGCCATATGATTATTCAATTAGCAATAAGTAGCAGAGTCCAATGCAAGGGAGATACCAATATATGATTACACATTTGTGATGGACCACTTAAAAACAGATCCAGCTCTTGCAGTCATCTTAAGTGAAATTTTATGGATACTCCAGATTTCAATATCACGAAGAAAGATCTTCCACAACTCCAATACCACCAAGTAAAAATCTAACTTCACTTGTCCAGATATTTCCATATTGATTTCAATTATGCTTGTTCTGTGATAACACTTGGAATGATAGGCGAGAATAAAGCTGAAGAAGAAAACTTGGAGCAGCATATTGAAAGAACAAATAGTTGTGAAAGCTCAACAAAATGGTTTAGCACATTGAGCATATCAAGCCTCTGATTGATAAGAGGAACCAAATTCTTGCCCTGAATAAAGTTCTTCTGCAAGAGCATAACAATGCGAGAAACCACAAATTGTCTGATCACTAGCTGGAATGGCAGGCAGTGTAAATAGGACGAGCCATCCTCTGGAAGTAACCAATCCTAACAAATCTTCTCAGGAGACAGCTAATTTGAACAGAGGCATCAACAGAATAACGAGCAGGAATACCGCGGTGTTCTGTAAGAAGCTCTGGCTTCAGTTCAAGAACTATATCGATTAGGATACAAGATCGTATAGTGATACAACAAGAAATGACATGGTGTAATCTCTGATGTCTGCATATTGATAAAAAAATATTTTAATACCCAGCTTTATAGAGTATAACTTGACAGCAAGTTCATAATGCAGACTGCACAGTTCCCTCAGCCACAACAAGTAATCAGAAATAGCACAGGGATAGCCAATTGTAACAATCTCCAAGGGTGTTCCTGTCAGTTACCACAGTTGTGTTATTCTTCCAATTACCTCCCCTCAATGCTAACTCCCATCACAACAACTTCATTTGTTCTCTGTGGGATGTATGCTGCCCATATGGCACTTATATCTCTTGTTCCTCGCTGTGCAACAAGAATCTTACACTGCCGGCCATGTTCCCCCAAAAACAACGGCCATAACGAGATCCAGTAAACAGAGAAGACGTGAATCTCTTGAGAAGGACACTCTTCCTCTTTCGGTTCCATGGTAATCAGCAGGACTGAAGCCTAACTCTGCCTACAAATATGCAGAGCAGAGAGCACTACTCTTGTGCACTGACGGCAGTTCATCCCCACTTCCATGTAGCACACGTACTCTTCAACGGCATCAAATTTTGTATCCACTCACGCAGACGAAACCCTCGGTGCAATTTGTGCAGTACATAGTCGCGGAGCAGACAATAAGCCGTCGCAAAAGCCCTAACCTGGCGCAGACAAAAAAAAGCAAGCGGGGGAGAGAGATGGGAGGGGGGAGGGGGGAGGCTTATCGCGTATACCAGGTAAAAGGCGCGGCGGGAAGGAGGAGCCGGGAGGCGGGCTGCGGAGCTCGCCGGGGCCGTGGGCGAAGCCGCAGGAGGGGCCGCGGGGGCAGGATCCACGCCTCCACAGCACGCACAGCTTCGTCTTGAAGGCGGGGCCGCGACGTGGGGGAGGATCCAGCATTTCTCTCATCTCCCGAGCGCGCCGGCGGTTCGTGGACGGCGAGGCGAGCTCTGCGAGACGGACGGCGCCGAGGGGGAAGACGAGGAATGGAGGAAGGAACCAGACTATCGAGGAGGGCAACCAGGGCGACGACGAATGGACGAGCGTCTCAAAGCCCGGCCCACCCAGTCTGCCGTCTGCGCTCTGCGGAACAGCTGGACGCCAACTGAGCCGAATGGACCGGCCCAACAAACGGGCCATTTTCATCAGCCCACGCCGAACGGAAGAAACTCACATTTTTAAAAACAAACCAAAGATTCTATTAAAAAACTGAAAAAACTGAATTTCCACAACAAAAAGAAAGGAAGAAAAACTGAAATGCACGATCGAAAACATGTCAGATACTCGGATTTCTTACTACTCCCTCCGGTCCGGTCGATTTCTTACTACTCCCTCCGGTCCGGTCTATATTAATGACCTTAACTTTGTCTAGAAACGAATACATCTAGTTCAAATATATAACTAGATTATAAATATATAACTAGATACATGCGAATCTAGATAAAGTTAAGGTCATTAATATGAACAGGAGGGAATATAAAGAAAGAACATCTAGGATCTCTCAAGGTAAGACAAGAAGATCTAGCCAGATTCCAAGATGAAGGGCAAATTTCATTCAGATTCAGTACAAGGGTAGGAGAGTTCATGAGCATCGCCATGATACATACCACACATCATCCATTTACGACAACAAGTCACACCACAGCAGAACACACAAGCTTATCACCTTATTACTTGCTACTAAGTACCAACAACACACAGCCTCAGTACCGGAACTCAACTACACCACCAGATTGTTTAGGCCTCACTTCAACTTATCAGAGCTCAGAAAGGCCGTTGGAAAGGCCGTTGGACCAGGAAGAACGGTGAAGAGAGCAAGGGACGGCTGCCCCTGCGTGCGTCAAAGCCTCGGAGACGCTCCAGATTCATCACCTCCGAGTGGTCTGCGAAGAGGTTCACCTGCTCCCGCGGAACATTTTCAAGGATCAGATCAGAGAAGACAGAATTGCAAACAGTCTAGTTTCAGGGAAGACAGAATTGCAAACAGTCTAGTTTCAGGTTCACCTGCTCCCGCGGAACATTTTCAAGGATCAGATCAGAGAAAACAGAATTGCAAACAGTCTAGTACCCGTGGGCCATAGCGTTTGACGAACCACTCGGAGGTGTTGGCATTGGATGTTTCGAACATGGTCTTCTCGAGCCCGAGCCGGCCGACGATCTTCGCGATGATGTCCGCCCTGAGACAGTCGGCGCGCTGGCAGACATCGTCTGCGTCGATCATGATCATATCTGCACCTGCCTCCAGGCATCTCTCGGCCCTCCTAATCAACAGGTCAACATCTTCAATTCTTTCTGCAAATGAACAGCACAAAGAGCCACCATGTGATATTATTATCTTTTTCCGAAGCAGCATAGGTTGTAAATAAGGGAGTGCAATGTAGTCATCTTATGAAGGAAAATAAGTGATGCACACAGTCTCAGAGACACAGTTACAGGAACACGGTACCGATGATATTTGTTCGGTTACAGAGAATAAGATACCGACAGTTGTCAATGGCTAAGTTACAGCTTACAAGAAAACTGATAGGGAATTGAGAAATGTAGGCAATATTCCCTAGGGGCTAGAGAAGTAGCACTGCATGTGTATGAGTACTGAGGAAAGGTATTTCTAGTTACCTGAGCTCTGCTTCACAGGAGCTATGTAAGCTCCAAACGCCCTATCACCAGATGCAGGGATATCAGAACTGTCAAACTTCACTGAAAACAGGGGCTTCGCTCTCAAACCACTGTTCTTTATGAGGCGGACTAATCTCAGTATAGTCTCTTCAGGGAGCTTGAGAGATCCAGCGTTCAGCTCAATGGTGTCAAATCCTAACTCCTTGCATTCCTGCAACAATATATTTCATGTCATGTATGTGGCTTCAGACACGTTTGTACAAACAAGACCTACATACACGAAGACAATGAGATGTCTACAGACCTCTACATATTGCTTGAAAGAAGAGGGTCCTTGACGCAAGAGATGCTCTGCCCAATCACCTGTGCTCACATACATGTCATGCTTGTGTGCCAAATCAGTAATCTCTCTAATCAGTTCTTTTCCCATCAAACTATGAGATCCACCAGAAAACTTCAGACCATCAACAAAAGGACCTATAGAGTCCAATATCTCCTGCAATAAAACGTGGCAGGATTGAGAATCTGCTACCACAAATGGCTCTATAGTGAAACGATGCAGCATTATTTTTAAGCAGCATAACAGTTCAGTAAGTGGGAACCCAAAAAGGAGCTATGAGCTATGTGTCTTTGTTCTGATAATTCTTGTTGTATCTTCAGATTTTCTTATTCAGGATGGTTCATCTTCCCTCTAAGAATGTGTGCAAGTTTTCCCTTACTTCAAAAGGAAAACAACAGGGGAGTCTGAATCTGAATTCACACTCGAGAAGAGAAAACTGCACCTGCAGATGGCGAAATGAGAAAAATGTGCACAAAATAATACTACAGCACAGCCCCATTTCCTCGTTCCCCAATCACATCCGCTTTGCAGGTGTGATCTGTCTTGTAAATCTTCAGAGTGGCTCCATCACTTGCCAAACTCACTCACACACAATAAACCTAGAAGCTGGCAGATCTGACTGACAGCATTTACTCTACCAAAGTACAGATCAGTGTCAATCGTGCAATCAGGCTGAGTAAACTGAAAACCCCAACAGTGATCTACGAATCGAGCCGTGATCGTCATACACTCCAACTTCTCAACCTGCATCCGTCAATCCTAAGCACTACAGGATTAATCGCAGACTGGTTAACAACCAAAAGGGGCTTCGATTTGAGTTTGGAAGCAATAAATCGCTGATTTCGAACGAGACGCGTGCGTGTCAGAATTCAGTGCAGATGCCGGAATCGAACTACGCGCGCTTGAAATTCGTCTTCGATGCAATGCAGCACAAACAGGGACGGCTAAGTGCGCGGAAATGGGGGACTGGGCTGGGGGTGGCGGACCTGGAGCGCGTGGTGGGCGGGGCGGAAGGAGTAGTAGGGGCTCCTCATCTCCGTCACCCCGTAGCGCCGCGGCTTCTCCGGCCGGTCGTCGTCGCCATCGTCGCCGGGGCCGCGACCCTGCAGCGACAGCGCCACCAACTCCTCTCTCCACCCCCTCATCGTCGCCGTCCTCGTCTCTCTCTCTCTGTCTCTCTCTCTCTCCACTTCCTGGTCGGTCACTCGACCGATAAAGAGCAAAAGAGAGAAGGAGGTGGAAGCTTGCCGCTGCTTCTGGAATCGCGTCGCGTGATAACGACATGTGGCCTGACGGGTCAGCGGTGGGACCTGTCACGGAGTATATCCAGTTCTCTGGGCTATGTTGGGCCAGGGTGATTTATCAGACTCGTTCGTAATTTCCACTTTTTGTTCAGCGTAACAAATTTGCCACTTTTTGTTGAAAAAATAATCTTTTTTGCATCAAACTACACAAAATTTACTTAACCCCCCACCCCCTATAATCTGGAAATGATGGTTTGCACTTGGTTTGATCCGAATTTTTAAATTCTTCCAGCAATATTTTAAAAATATATAGAAGTGCGAAAGTCATACTTATGTACTACTACCTCCTATCCAGAATTTTGAAACAGAAAGAGTACTGAATAAATATTCCCATGATATAACAAATTAAATTTTTGGTTACATAATATTGTGGTACAATTCGATGGTCATATTTGCTTAGATATTCATGTTAATATTTTTAAATTCTTATGAAATTATGTCATCCAAATAAGAGGTGTAGGGATCCCAAGATTTAGCACGTGATGTCACATCTCTATTTTTTTGATAAAAGAAATATATTAATCTCGCGAAGTTATCAATTACACCCAGCCTTTATACAATAAGATGTCCAACAACATCAAAGATGCACACAAACTAGAAAGAAAATAAAGAAAGAGAGAAAAAAACCACGTCGCGGTGATGAAACACTCACAACAGTAACACTCAAACCACCACCGAAGACAACACGAGGATGACACAGCGTCTCCAAAAAAACAATGCATAAACGTTATTGTTGCCCGATCGAAGATCTTGGGTTTTCACCCGACACAAAGTCCGGGCTTCTAAAACAATGCCTTCAGCAAGTCCATTGCTAGGCACAACCAATAAAGGTCATACCTTAGGTTTTCAACATAAAAATCATAACTCGGTGCTCGAGGAGCACCATCAAAAATAAAGTCCACTTATGCTCTCACCCCCTCTTACCAAGGTTGCTGCTACAAGTCATCACACACATGAAGAACATGTGCCACCAGTCTTCATCACAACCAAAAACCTCTCTGCCATTGCAAAACTCCGATCGAGATGCCTACCAGTGGATATTCAAGTACCCTTCAAAATGCCGAGTCACTACCGAAACGGCCCCTAGGACCCGCGTGCCACGCTGGCAAGGGGCGTAGAGCCTTTGCCATAGGAGTTATACTATGTAGTGTGAAGCCTTTCCGTTAGACGCTACACAAAAGGGTTAGTGGAGTAAAATGGTTTCATCCCGAGTTCAATTTGTGAATTCATTTTAAACTTAGGTCAATTTTGTGTATACTGCCCAATTTATTCAAGTCATCATTTCCATGCAGATAAGCCCATAGTTTTGTGCAGCTAAACTAACAACCATATTTTTGCTAGAAAAAACAGCCATTTTATTTCGCATGAAACTACACAGAATTACCCCCCGAGCCCTACACGTGGGTTTTGCACTTGGTTTGATCAGACTTTTAAATTTTGACCAGAAAATATTTTAGAAAAAATATGTAAAATCAAACTTATGTATTTTTATCAAATAAATATACAATGTCCTTCACGCCAATCAGTCACATCATCGTCCTTATATCTTCCAACGCCCCTATCAACTCTCGCAACTGTCTCCGGAGATGCCAAGTTTAGGGGGTTGCAACACCCCAATTAGGCCATGTTTGATTTAAAGGATTTTAGAAGCACATGAATAGGAAAATCATAGAAACGTTATGTCATGACATGTGAAATTCTATAGGAACGAAAAACGCAAAAATTAGCTGCAGAAGTCGTTTGATTGCATCACGGACAAAATACAGAAAATTTTATAAGATTGAGTACATGGCATTGTTGTCATGGGCACATATAAAATTTTCCAAGAGGTCTAACCTCTTGTTAGAAATCCTATGGTGTTGTAGTATAGGAAATGAATTCATGGGAATTTTGAAGGGTTCAATCCTTTGAATCAAATGGACTCTATAGAAAAAAATCCTATAGGTAAAAATCCTACAAAATTCCTTTGTAAATCTTTGAATCAAATAGGCCTTTAGGTCGTTCACCAAAGCACTCGGAGCCCTTGTTACTAATTGATAGTGGCCACCACCTTATGTGTGAGTTAATTATCTCCTCCACATTTTTAGTCCCTTCGCAATGCATTCGAATCTAGACAAATTTGATTCCATTAATTTAGATATGAGGGAGTACCTTTTTTATTCTTCTAAGTGTCTTCTCCATGACTCACCGCCTTTTTAGCAGCCAAGTAACACATGGCATGCCCAAGGACCATGCTCGCTTCCTAGAATTTTTGTTAATATAGGTTCATACTATTAGCAAGCAAATATAGGTTCATACTCACTCCACATAATTTTCTGAGGCCCGTCGAAGAAGGTGTTCTAGTTGAGCGACACAACAGGGCCACCAAACCCTAAATCGCAAGTATAACCTATGTGTTAAAAAAACAAGAGGGTCAACGCTTCCTCCAACTTTGTATGTTTGACTTTATAAGCGATGTCTGTCTGATTCCGATCAGCTACGCGCCTACAGCCCGATCCGGCTCGCAACCCAGTAAAATGACGAGGAAACGATCTTGATTTACTATACTCCAAATTGCAGGCATGTCCTCCAGCTGTTCTACAGGCTACGACCGTGCAATTGTTTATACCTTCACCACGGCAAGCCTGGCCTGATGTTCTAGCCGCCACGCGACTCGACACCAGGCTTGATCGATGCCCGAGTGTCCAAAGCAAGAGTGCCCGACGAGGCGAGCCGGCAACTGCGTTCCACCTACACGCCCATAGCAATTCTCCAGTTCGGTCTCAAGTTCTTGACAAGATCGTCTTGATTCCAATCTGCGGTCCGGTAATTAGTAAGCCGATTGAAATCAGGTGTTGTCAGCAATTCATAGGTGGTGTTATCAAATAATTTGCAAGATTGTGACAGCACTGTCGTTGCTGCACTACGAATGCATATTAGGTATTGTATTCTTCTATTTTCCTCATAAACCTATAATTCAGCAATAATTTAGAGTTTGATTTCATCACATTCATTTTATTCGGTTTATAAAACAAGAAGAATCATGAAATATAGAAATAGGAAGTATGATTTGGTTATATAATGAAGTAATAGTATTGGTTGTATTAATTAACTAAAATTTTAAAATTTTAGAGACCAATTTTGCATTTTTGACCAGGGCTCCCAATTTTTAGAGACGGGGCTGATTCTTCTTACTTCCTAAGGAGTACCATGATCTCTGTGTGTAAACTCTAAGTTCATATGATACAAGTTCACATGGTAGAGATATAGAAAACTAATTATTGTAGCAACAAATAAGAACTTTATTTATCCATGCATGATAAATCTCTTATCATACTTTCGGAATGTATTATATATTTGTGGTGTCAATAATGGTGCATGTGAATATTCTCCATCTTAGTACTCTCATAGGAAAATAGATCATTTTTATTGAGGTTGATGTATGTATTACTATTCATACTTTGTATGGTAATGCGTTAAAAACAACTCTAATAAAAGGAAGAACTATTTTAAGATGATCCACCTTACCTGATTAGAGGTAAGCTACAATTAAAATCCGAACCGTTTGATTGATGAAGATTAGTTTCAGTCTAATACAAGTGATGCTATTAAGGTACCTAGTACAAAAAAATGGCTTTGACACCCAATCTTCATGGAGCCCTTTAAAAAAAAATGAAAACTTCATTCCAACGGTTGAATTTTTTTTTAGAAAAATATCTAGATGTAGTTAACTATGTGCACTACGAGCGTGCAAATTTTAATATGAGATACCTTATAATTTAGGGTCACCAAAAAGATAAATAGGACAATTTTTAAAAGATTGGAAAGTTGCACTATTCATGCTCCCAGATCTACATTTTATCATTTTTGCCGAGGGTATAATATAAGGTATTCCATATTAAAACTTCACACATGGGTAGAATAAATCATTAACTACATTCCTGTATCTCTTCTGAACTTTTTATAGCATTAAATTTGAATGTTTCAAAGTTTTGAAAAATGAGCTCTGTGTCAAACTGACGCACTCTAACTAATAACTAGTAGTACTAACTTTTTAGTACGGCATTTAATAGCCACCGGAAATCTTCAATATCAAATGATATTAATCTCTTTAAATCCTACAGAACCTCACAGCCTCTACAATTGCCCATGTTTTGGCTAAAATTATCATATACGTGAAACAACACTGCTGCACCAAGTAGAGACGCGTTTGGTCGCATGCACGTGTGATATAGGTATGACTATCAGGTTCGCATGATTAGTATATCTGGTACATACCTGAACTAAGGTGTGATATAGGTATGACTATTAGGGACAACTTATAGCTGCAGCCGGCCGATTTCTACTGAACATCTCCTCGGCGGCAGCGATGGCAGAAGCTGCAGCAATGAAGGATGGGTTGGCTCTTGCTCACAGAATTTTTACTATTATTTCCAAAGCTGCGAATGTCTGGTGTCATACTTCAAGAAATTACAACGAATATGCCACCGCAACCATTGCCTCCTTATTTCATGGCTCAAACTTTTCTCATCCAATTTTTACTCAACCGACGGCGTGATTAATGAGGGGATCTTTCATTGCTACTAAGCGTTCAAATCACATAACAGACAACGCTACAAAACCGAAAGCTCAACAACCGCACGTAGAATCATGTGGGTCTTGGCCAAAGTACTCCTCCGGCCGCGCTCATGCCGTTGTATCCTCTATCGATGGCCAAGGATGGGATCAGCATCGGCGGTGAGGAACAATGGAATTCAGGCGGGTGGATCGGTGCTGGTATTAAAGAATTGGGTAGCGTCCATGCCGCTCGGTGCGTCGACACCAAATCTGGCTGAGCTCCCGCTTGGGTTTAGGAGCGAGGGCATGGACGAAAACCAGGAGGTGCCGGTGTCGACCTAGCCTGGGGCTGCTTCAGCCTCATGCGCAGGTCAGGTGACTCGTTGTGGCCGTTTAGGATCCTGATCGCGGGCACGTTCAATAGTACGGGCTCGCCCGACGCTGTGGCACCGTCGCTCTTCTCAAGCAAACGGACTAATGTGGTGCGTATGCAGGACACCGAGCACCGGTCCACCTCCCTTGAGTTCATCCTCATGGCCGGCTCAGCCCGGACCTCGTGGACGAGCCTAGGCAGCGATGGCAGCGGTGGTTGTGGACGAGCACACGGACTCTCACGCATGGATCAATGCAATGGAGGAAAACCAGGAGGTGCAGGTGTCGACTAGCGGTGTCGACCTGGCCTAGGGCTGCTTCAGCCCCATGCGCAGGTCCAGTGGCTCGCGGAGTCGTGGTGGCTGTTTGGGCTCCTAATTGCCGTCTCTGCTTTTTTTTGAGCGTGAATGACTGGAAACTTTATTGATTATTCAAAGAGTTTACAGGAATTTCCAAATGAGTCGGGGGATCAAACCAAACATGCCTACCAATATCTAAGGTAGTCGTTGATCGCGCTAGGACGATGTGCTTCCCCATTTGCTTCCCTTCGTTCATGGTTGAACTTAGCCTCAAAACCTTGTGCCTTCACCACCATTTCCTTTATAATCATGGCATGCTGCCCCATCCTGCTCCCACCATTTATCTCATTGATGATATTTAAACAATCAGAAACCATCAGCAGCTTATTCATGTGCATATCCTCAGCCAAGGCCAGTGCTTCTAAAACTGCAAGTGCCTCTAAAACTTCAGGACCCGTTATACCATCAAACACCATAGCTGACGCACCCTGGAAAATCTCATTGGTATCTCTGCTGATGCAAGCCACGGCTCCCTTCAAATTTGACCTGGCAACTGCTCCATCACAATTAACCTTCATAATACCAGCCTGGGGTGGCTCCCAAATGGCACGTACCCTGTTGTCCCATGTGGTTTAGCAGGACCAGTTCTCAGTTCTGTATGTTCCAGTTCTGCCAGGTATCTCACAATAAAATGGTGAGTCGACAATGGTGATTGTTAAATACCCTCATGTATCAGCTTCCTCCTTGCCCACCAGATGGCCCAAAGGGTTACTAGAACCTCTATGAACTGTGAATGGGATAGTGTATTAGTGAGAGCAAACAGCCAGTGCTTCGGATCCTGACCCTCTTCTCCAAAAACAGGCAGCATAAGGTCATCTAACTTTTGTGCCCAGACACTAGTAGCCATATCACACTCAAGCAGGGAGTGTCGCCATGTATCTACAGCAGCATTACACACCGGGCAGGTTGCAGAATTCGCCATATGCCTATGAGCTCTCACTTCTCCCGTTGGCAAAGAAGCTCTAGCCAAACGCCAAGCAAAGATACGCAGTTTTGAAGGAACTTTAACCTTCCAAAGTTTTTTCCACGATTTCTCCTCCTCCTCTGACTTGGAGGATTCCGCATGCGCCTCCAAATAGCTCTCCCGTCTTTGCTTTAATTCAGCTAACATTTTATATGCAGACCGAACCGAAAGAATTCCCAGTCGATCATAGTGCCAAGCCCATAGGTCCGATTGGTGCAGGAAGCTGATCGGGATCTGCTTAACCGCCTCCACATCCATTGGGGTTAGGAATTTTTCTAGCACTTCTATTCTCCATGTACTTGTCGCTGAACAAATCAGTTCTGAGACCTTCTTAGGTGGATCATCCGTTGACATGCAGCAAATCAGCCTGAGGTTAAAATCTCTTGGTATCCAGTTACTCGTCCATATGTCAGTGCTAGAACCATCACCAACTCGCTTGATAAGACCCAAGTTAAGAATATCCCTTCCTTCACACAAAGATCTCCAAATTTGCGATGGCCTAGAGCCGAGTTGTGCCTCTACAATAGAGCAGTCCGGGAAATATACCGCTTTGAGGATTCTTGCACTAAGAGATTCTGGCTGAATTAAGATCCTCCAAGCTTGCCGAGCCAACATCGCGAGGTTAAAGATTTCTATATCGCGAAATCCAAGACCTCCCTTATATTTTGGCATGGTCATTGATTCCCATGACATCCAAGCCGCCTTCCTTTCCCTGTTCTTACTCCCCCACCAGAACTTGCGCACCATAGACGTGATGTGGTCACACAGTCCTCGGGGTAATTTGAACAAGGCCATAGAAATGGTAGGGATTTCTTGCAAGACTGATTTTATAAGTATCTCCTTGCCGCCGCCCGAGAGAATTTTCTCAGTCCAACCTTGAACACGTTTCCAAATATGATCCTTGAGATAACCAAAAGTTTCGTTCTTGGACCATCCCACATCAGTGGGTAATCCTAGATATTTATCACTCAAGCTCTCGTTTGGCAATTCCAAAACTTGTTTGATTTCATTGTGAGTGCTCTCAACACACCCCTTCCCAAAGAAAACTGATGATTTGTCATGATTTATTTGTTGACCCGATCCATTGCAATAGGTGTTTAGGACTGACTTTAGTTTTTGTGTGTCCTCCACGGTAGCCTTGCAAAACACTAAGCAATCATCAGCAAACAAAAGGTGATTGATCTGTGGCGCCGACCTTGCCACTTGGATACCCGTCAGCTCACCAGACCTCATAGCATCCTTCAAAATACATGGGAGGCCCTCTCCTGCCAAGAGAAACAGGTATGGAGAAATAGGGTCTCCTTGCCGGATTCCTCTAGATGCTTGAAACCCGCCGTCCTCCCGCCATTGAACAGAATAGAAAATGACACAGTTCGGACACATCTCATAATTGCCTCCACAAACCTTGGAGCAAATCCCAACTTCCTCATAATTGCTTCAAGATAATCCCGCTCCACTCGATCGTAGGCCTTCTTCATATCCAGTTTCAGGGCACAGTGTGAGTTGTTCTTGCTCCTATTCCCCTTCATAAAGTGCAAGCATTCATACGCTGTGATAACATTGTCCGTTATAAGGCGTCCAAGGACAAACCCGGATTGCTCTTCTGACACTATCTCAAGGAGAATCTTCTTCAACCAATTAGCAAGCACTTTTGATGCAATTTTATACACCACATTGCACAAGCTAATAAGCCTGAATTGAGAAAGATATGACGGGTTTTTAACCTTGGGAATAAGAACGATGAACGTCTCATTAATCTCCTCAGGTGAGTCATCTCCATTGAGAAGCCGAATCACAATATTTGTAATATCCTTGCCACATAAGTTCCAATGTTTTTGGAAGAAATGAGCCAGAAATCCATCCGGACCAGGAGCTTTAGAAGGAAACATTTGGAATAGAGCATTTTTACTTCTACCTCGAAATAGGGTAGCATCAAATCAGAGTTCATATCCATCGTTATCTTCTTCGGCACATGTGATAATACCTCTTCTATACCAATGGTACCTTCAGACTTGTACAGATCCTCATAGAACTCCTTTGACATAGCTTCGAGTTTAGTAGGATTCTCACAGACTGTACCATTTGGCCTGACCAGTCTCTCTATCTTATTCTTCTTTCTTCTATAATTTTCTTTATGATGATTTTTTTTGTATTTTTATCTCCCTCCGCTAGCCACTGTACACGTGCCCGTTGACGCCACATAATCTCCTCACGATATCCCAATTCAGCAATCCTTTCCTCCAGTTTCAGTTCTTCATGCGACGATCTCAAACGTTGGGGATCAGACCGTAGCAAAGCTACCTTCTTCCTTAGCTCCCTTAATTCCTTTCGGACAGCACCAAAATTTCTACCCCATCCTGCACAAGTCTCCGCCGTCACCTGAATTTTCGCCCGGAGATCCTTCACGTTGGCCACACTCGTTCTGCTCCACACCTCTTCAATCATGGGGCCAAAGTCTTCGTGTCTTTCCCACATCATCTCATAACGAAATGGTTTGTCTATTGCAATTCTCTGATTACTCGCTTCCATCTCATTTAACAAGAGAATGGGTGAATGATCAGACTTCACTACATGTAGATGTCGTACAGAAGCATATGGGAATCTGGTGCACCAATCTGCCGAGGCAAGAGCCCGGTCCCGTCGTACCCGTACGTACTGGTTATTAGTAATCTTCCTCTCAAAAGTCCAGTCTAGACCAATATACCCTAGATCACTCAATTGGCAGATGTCCACCACCTCGCGAAACAGATTTATCTGCGCCATATCGCTCTCGTTTGGACCCATCTGCTCGTCTCTGTGTAAAACCTTATTGAAATCACCAATATTTACCCATGGCAAATCGCAATCCGCTTTCAAAAAGCGCATCATCTCCCATGTATGGTATCTGAGCCCTCGATTAGCCTCTCCATACCATGCTGTCAGCCTCCACTGATCCTTCCCCGGTTCCTCCACCACCATATCAATATGGTATTTAGAGAAATTTCTCAAGTTCAGTACCAGCGGATCCTTCCAGTAAATACACAGACCTCCACTTCTTCCGCTGCTATCAACTCCAAAAGCATGATCAAACCCTAAGGTATGAGCAAGTCCCTCCACTCTATACTTAGCGATCTGTGTCCCAAGCAAACACAGAATGGTTGGGCAATTGTCGCGCGCAAGATCGCGCACCTCGTGAACTGTTGCAGGATCGTCCAACCCACGACAGT
Organism: Avena insularis; assembly: GCA_023614405.1. NCBI lineage: Eukaryota > Viridiplantae > Streptophyta > Magnoliopsida > Poales > Poaceae > Avena > Avena insularis. Next base: position 460,468,381 of record CM042697.1, on the reverse strand, counting down.
TGAAAGATAAAGTACTCATTTGTCCCGGCGGTCCTCCTCAGAGGCCGCCCCTGTCGCCATGACAATCGCACTCGAGTTTACACTTGCTCCGTCCACCTTGTCACTGCCATTCACCTTCTTAGTACGCTTCTTGTCTCTCAGCTGAATATCATTAGGTGCCAATGGAGACAGCTGTAAAGGGCCTCCATCAGCATCTCCATGGGCTAGATCGGAATCAAAGTCCAGTTGCTTTGCCACTGTAGAGTTGTTGACCTTCTCCTGCGCACCAACCTGGTCTATCCTCATTGCGGTGCCCTCACCCTCCTTCAAGGGGCTGGAGGCATTGTCAGTTAAGTCGTCCCCCTCAAAGGTATCACCTGATGGGCGCTTGCGTCCCGAGTTTTCGCCCCTACCACCTCGACCACGGCCATTGAACCTCCCTGGACTAGGAGCTCGGAAATTGAACTAGATTGCTGTCTCTGCTGAAACTTCACTAATTGCCAAGGACACTTATTGGATTCTTTGTGCATTGCCTTGGGATATTCAGTGGATCCGAACGTATCGTTCATGTGAACTGAATCGTGTTGCAGTTGTAGAATCATCGGGAAAAGACCAGTGAGTGACTCCGAACACTGCATGAGCCAGGAGGATATGGTCACCATGCTCCAGAAAGCCATCAGCTACGTCAAGTCCCTGCAGCTGCAATTCAACGTGTCCAGGGCATCAACTATGTTACATTGATCGATTAGCTTGTTAAATTCTGACATGAATGAGTATTGTCCGGAGCAAGGTAGGATGGTATCCCAAATCTCCCGCGTGAAGGAGGCGCTCGATGTCATCTTGTCGATATGTCGCCATCATCACACACGCCAACTGAACTGAACTAAGGTAGCTAGAAGGGAAAGTAAGATAGCTAGCCTCTGCATCAAACAAAACGTAGTCCTTATGTGGAAATTAATCACCTTGTTGGAAGATACTATGTAAATCGTCAGACCTAGCTGACCTAACGTATACCTGTTGTAGTCATATAAAAGACATGAGCAGTTTAGGGTTCCCGTGACCACCGGACCTCCTTGTAATCGTCGCCGCCGTCAGCTCGCCCCGGCCACCGCCCGTTCCCGTTCTGACCGTTTGCGTCGCCGCCGCCGCCTCCTCCTACTGCTCGCGTCTGCTACCGAGCCAATCTACACCGCGTCTGCTACCGAACCGATCTACACCCACCTGCTGCATCCCTGCTGCCGATCGGGCCCCGCACGCGGTCGATCTGCACGTGCGATTTGACCATGCCGGCCGCCCGTCACTGACCGGCTGGGGTCCGCCCGCACGCGGTCCACCTGCCGATGTTCTCTGCTGTCCTGTCCCGCTGTTCCTTCTGTCCTCTGTTCTTACACACATACACACATACACACCCCATAGGACTGACTTTTCTCACACCGGCCGGTTTGACCCACTCCTCTCGCACGTCCCTGACTGGCCGGGGCCACATCCTGCAGCGCGGGCCTCCTCCACTCCACAGCCAGCCGCCGATCTGCCTGCTCGCCCCGTTTGGCTGGTTTTCGTCTGCTGACGTCAGCTTGTGTCAGGACCGGTCAGATCTGGTTCTGCTCTGTTAAAAAAAAGAGCGATATGTCTTCTTCCTCGGGTTATGTTGCGATTCCTCGCTGCCCGGTGATCTTTGATGGCGCAAATTACCCTGATTTCGCCGCCTTTATGCGCGTCCACATGCGCGGTCTTCGTCTTTGGGGTGTGCTCTCCGGCGAGGTCTCCTGTCCGCCGTGCCCCCCTGCTCCTGTGGCTCCTCTTCCGCCGACGCCGATTGTTCTCGGCGCTGATGCTTCTCAGGAGGCCAAGGATGCTGCTCAGAGTGCTGATGATAGTGCTATTGCTGCTTATGACCTGAAATTCAAGCAGTACTCTTCTGATCTTGAGGCCTATCGACACGCTCTGACTGATTTCACTCAGTGGGTTGATGAGGATGCTCGTGCTGCTGCTATTCTCACCTCCAGTGTTCTGCCCCAGTATGCTGCTGAGTTCATGAGTCTCCATACTGTTGCCGCTCAGTGGGCCCATCTTCATCAGCGCTATCAGCCATCTGGGGATGCTCTTTACCTGTCTGTGGTTCGTCAGGAGCATACTCTCCAGCAGGGTGACTCTACTATTGATGAGTTCTATACTCAGAGTGCTGCTATATGGCGTCAGCTTGATTCTCTTCGTACTGCTGTTTGTGGCACATGCTCGTGTTGCCAGATTGTGCGCTCGGATTTGGAGTTTCACCGCATCTATGAGTTTCTGTCTCGGCTTCGCCAGGAGTTTGAGCCCAGGCGTGCTCAGCTGAATGCTCGTGGTCGTGTTCCGCTCTCTAAGGTGTTGTCTGAGCTTCGGGCTGAGGAGACCCGTCTCCGTGGTGCTGGTCTTCTTGCGGTTCCATCTGTGCTTGCTACTCGTGGTCCTTCTATGTCGTCTGCTCCCTCGACTCAGCCGCGGTCCTCTGTGCCACCGCTGATACTACCCACTCCTCCGTGTCGTGGTCGAGTCGATCGCAGCTTGTGGTCGAGTCAAGACCAGCGTTTCAGGCTGTAGTCAAGACCAGCAGCTCGTGGTCGTGGTCGCCGTGGTTCTCTTCACATCGCTCTTATCAGAATAAGGATGGCCACACTTGGGCCACCTGTTATACACGGGATCCCAGCTTACGTCAGCAGCACCAGGCTTGTGGGCAGTCGGCTCCTTCTGGATCTTCAGCAGTTGCTCTCTCTGATCAGGACATTATCAGGAGTCTCCGCGGTCTGCTTGCTGCCATGTGCTCTTCTTCGAGTATGCTGGTTCGTGACTGATTCTTCGTGCACTGTCATCACCACCTTCTACACAGTCAGGTACGTCCCCATGGTATCTGGATTCTGGAGCTTCTTTTCATATGACCTCTGCGTCTTCTTTTCTGTCCGCTCCTCGTTCTCTCCCTTCTCCTGTTCGTGTTTTCATAGCTGATGGTACCTCTCTCCCTGTTCTAGTCGGGGCACCATTTCTACTTCTTCCTTTTCTGTTCCTGATATTTATCATGTCCCTCTTCTTAAGATGAATCTGTTCTCTGCTAGCCAGCTTACTGACTCTGGTTGTCGCGTCATTCTTGATGCTGATTCTTGTGTTGTCCAGGACCGCCGTACGCAGGCCCTGGTTGGAGCTGGCCCTAGCAGTTGTGACTCTTCAGGACTTTGGGAGTTAGACTGGCTTTGGGTTCCTTCTGCTGCCACTTCATCTGCCAGTTCTTCTCCGGTCGTCGCCTCTGCTACCAGCTCCTTTCAGCAGTGGCATCATCGTCTTGGTCACCTTTGTGACTCTCGCCTGTCGTCGTTAGTTCATTGTGGTCTTCTAGGGTCTGTCTTAGGAGATGGGTCTTTATATTGTCAGGGCTGTAGGTTGGGTAAACAGATTCAGCTTCCCTATCCTACTAGCGCGTCTGTATCTCAGCGACCTTTTGATTTAGTTCATTCAGATGTTTGGGGTCCGGCTCCTTTAGCTTCGAAAGGGGGCCATCGCTACTATATTTTATTCATCGATGATTTTTCTCGGTACACTTGGTTGTATTTTATGCGCTCTCGTAGTGAGGTGCTCTCCATATATCAGCGTTTTGCGGCCATGGTCCGTACTCAATATTCTACCCCCATTCGTGTATTTCGTGCTGATTCTGCTGGTGAGTATACCTCCCAGATGTTGCGAGGTGTTCTTGCTGAGCAGGGCACTCTTGCTCAATTTTCCTGTCCTGGCGCCCATGCCCAGAATGGCGTTGCTGAGCGTAAGCATCGCCATCTTCTTGAGACCACTCGTGCCATGATGATTTCTTCTTCCCTTCCTCCGCATTTCTGGGCTGAGGCTGTCGCTACATCGGCTTACCTCATCAACATTCAGCCTTCTGCTGCTCTGCAGGGTGGTATCCCTCTTGAGCGCCTATCTGGACAGTCTCCAGACTACTCCATGCTTCGCTTGTTTGGTTGTGTTTTCTATGTTTTCCTTGCTCCTCGCGAACGCACCAAACTGACTGCTCAGTCTGTTGAGTGTGTCTTTCTTGGATACAGTGATGAGCATAAGGGCTATCGTTGTTGGGACCCCGTTGGTCGTCGGATGCATATCTCTCGTGATGTTACTTTTGATGAGATGCGTCCTTTCTATCCTCGTCCCACCGCTGGTACCTACCCGGTGGACGATATCTCTTTTCTTCTCTTTCCTGACACACATCCTTCTACTCCTATTGTGTCTTCTTCCGGATCTCCTCCCCCTGCTGTCTCTTCTTCGACATCGTCTGCTTCTGCTCTGTCTAGTTCTCCTAGTTCTCCTTGTTCTCCGGAGTCTTCCTCTGTTATACCTTCTTCTTCATCGTCATCTCCTGAGTCGTCTTCCTCTGATGAGCTTCCCTCTACTCGTCATGTTCGTCAACGTCGTGCTCCCAACCGTTATTCTCCGAGTTAGTATGGTCTTTCTGTTGCCTCCGAACCGACTTCTTATCGAGATGCTGAGCATCATCCTGAATGGCAGCTGGCCATGGCTGAGGAGATTGCTGCGCTTGAGCGCACTGGCACCTGGGATCTTGTTTCTCCCCCTCCCGGTGTTCGTCCTATCACGTGTAAGTGGGTCTATAAGATTAAGACCCGCTCTAATGGATCTCTTGAGCGCTATAAAGCGCGTCTTGTGGCTCGTGGTTTTCAGCAGGAGCATGGTCGTGACTATGATGAGACATTTGCTCATGTGGCTCATATGACCACTGTGCGTACTCTTCTTGCTGTTGCTTCTGTTCGTCACTGGTCTGTGTCCTAGCTTGATGTTCAGAATGCCTTTCTCAATGGTGAGTTGAGTGAGGAGGTTTATATGCAGCCTCCTCCTGGGTATTCTGTACCCGAGGGGATGGTTTGTCGTCTTCGACGTTCTCTTTATGGCCTCAAACAGGTCCCTCGTGCCTGGTTTGAGCGTTTTGCTTCTGTAGTGACTGCTGCTGGTTTCTCCCCTAGTGGTCATGATCCAGCGTTGTTTGTTTACACTTCTTCTCGTGGACGCACTCTTCTTCTTCTCTATGTTGATGACATGATCATTACTGGTGATGATTCTGAGTATATCGCCTTTGTTAAGGCTCGTCTTCATGATCAGTTTCTTATGACTGATCTTGGTTCTCTTTGATACTTTCTTGGGATTGAGGTTTCCTCCACTTCTGCTGGCTTTTACATCTCCCAGGAAAAGTATATTCAGGATCTTCTTACTCGTGCTGCTCTTGGGGATGAGCGCACTGTTGAGACCCCTATGGAGCTTAATGTTAAGCTTCAACTTACCGATGGTGATCATCTTCCTGATCCGACACGTTATCGTCATCTTATCGGGAGTCTTGTTTATCTTGCTGTCACTCGTCCTGACATTTCTTATCCTGTTCATATTTTGAGTCAGTTTGTTTCTGCTCCTACCACTGTCCACTGTAGTCATCTTCTTCGTGTTCTTCGTTATCTTCGTGGTACGATCACTCGTCGCCTTTTCTTTCCGTGTTCCAGCTCCCTCCAGCTCCAGTGCTATTCGGATGCTATGTGGGCGAGTGATCCTTTGGATCGCCGTTCACTTTCTGCCTACTGTGTGTTTCTTAGTGGTTCGCTCATTGCTTGGAAGACGAAGAAACAGACAGCGGTTTCCCGTTCGAGTGTTGAGGCTGACTTGCATGCTATGGCCTTGTTGACTGCTGAGGTGACCTGGTTACGGTGGTTACTTGCGGATTTTGGGGTCTCTCTTACGACATTCACTCTGGTTTTGTCTGACAATATAGGTGCTATTAGTGTTGCACGTGATCCGGTCAAGCATGAGCTTACCAAGCATATTGGTGTTGATGCTTTCTATACACGTGCTCAGGTGCAGGCTCAGGTTGTTGTGCTTCAGTATGTGCCTTCAGATTTACAGCTGGCAGATTTCTTTACGAAGGCACAGACCAGAGCGCAGCATGATTTCTTACTCTCCAAACTCAGTGTTGTGGATCCACCATGAGTTTGAGGGGGGGGGTGTTAGATGTATATATTTGTATATTGTAGTAGTGTAGTTTCCCCATATGTTAGGGGGCTTCCTGCATATTTGCACCTATACCTGTATTATATATTGTGGCCTTTGGCCCCCAGAGTAATACAACTTGTCTATTCCTAACATTTTAAACCCGCATGTCCTACTCTGTACAAGAACTCATGCTACTACTTTTCTTTGAATAGCATATTTTGATTTCTGAATTTCATGGACAAATGGTATGTTCCAAATATCCACAAGGTTTTGAATAGAAGAACTCAAAATATATTTGTGGTGCGATAACCATAAATATATGTAAGAAAACTTGTGTTTCTATGTCCCCCCCCTTCCCCCCTTCACCAAACTTACAAAACTGAAGACACAAAGACGGTCACAATTGGCCAATACCCTTTCGGTTCGGAATACATGAAGGGGTTTCGATCAATCCTGACCCTCCTTTTGTTTTCAGTTTCATAAATTTGAGAAAGAGGGGGGACAATGTAAGAAATGATCAATCAGCAACCCTTACGCCCGATATGATTTCTGATATATATTGTGCTTACTGCTATAAGTGAGTCCTTCTAAAACCGGATAGAATACCAAAAGACGATATCTATGGACAGGTCGAAAGCTAGTTTTCCCGTTACCAATTCCTAAAAGGATTACGTTTTCATAGAATGAAAACTCGATGGCCCTTGTTGCAATACACGAGCATCCAAGTAGCAAATTTGTCGTTAAAGCATTTTTTATGTCATAGCAAAGCACAAACATTTAGCTCGAAACCATGGCTAATATTTGCCAAAGATGAAGACTACGGTGTACCAAGGTGCAACATCGGCAGAGCGAGAGGGACGTGTGGAAATTTAAGAGCATGATTACTTGTGTCATTTGTTAATACCCACTTGACGGGTAGGAAACCTAAGAGGCATGTTGCAGCTTTTTGTATAAAAAATATCTATGTTTCCCCTCCCGGTTCGCACGCGTGGGAGACCTCGGGGGATGAAACCCTAGGGAGAAGACCCTGGCCGTGCTCTCCCTAGACACCGTCGGCGCCGGCGGTGAAGGCGAAACTCGGTCGTCCTTGGGTGGCAGGGAGGTGGGCGCACCCTGAACGAGTTGACTACGCACGGTGGAGGGCATCCAATCAGGTGGCACAGATCAGCGGAGATGCCTGGCAGCGCACGGCGGGCCGGCGGAGGCGATGCAGGATGGAGGCATGGCAGAGGTCCCAGTATCAAGCGAGGTTCTAGGAGCGTCAGCGCAAGGCCCTGGAGGTAGAGCTGGACCCTAGAGTGGGGTCGATGAGTCCTGGAGCGGGACTTGGTCTCGGTGCGGCCTCCTGGACCATGGAGGAGGCCTGGAGATGCTGGCGTCCTGCTGCCGACATGGAGCTCCTAGAGATGGCGTTTGCGCCGTGAAGGAGCCCGCACGGGTGGCCGCGGTGGTCCGGGCTAGGGACCCATTTGGTTGCGCTTAAATTTAGCTTTTAAAGTTTGGCTTATAAGTTATGAAAGCACGAAAATAGTTGTTTTTGGCTTTGGCTTTTGGCTTTTGACTGAATATAGTAGTATGATGGTAGGAGCAAAAGCCAAAATAAAAAGCACATATTTAGGTCCTTTTGCGGCTCATAAGCCAAAAGCGAAAAGCCATAAATAAGCACAACCAAACAGCCCCCTAGAACTAGGCATACATAGGCTTGAACTGGGTGATGGGCCTATGACCCGTATCATGGTTGTTTGCCTGGAGTTGGTGCGACAATGGCCCATGGCATGCCCTTGACCTTGCAAGAGGTGGGAGAAGCTCGGGGCTGTGGGTTTCTCGATTGTGCGGGTGGTGGAAGATGAGTGGTTCCTAGCCTTGCGAGTCATTGGTGGACCATGACAATTCGGCTACGATGGCAAAGGTGCTACGGTGGTGGCGGTGTGAGTCAACGTGGACGGTGTGCCCCAATCCTGTGGAGTGGGCAGAGGTGTGCAACGATTCCGGATGAAAATCCTTCCCGTCTTTTGTTGGTGCCGACGATGACGGTGCCCGTGGGTGTTGTTCCCCTCCTTGGAGGCGTCGTCAGGGTGTGTCAGCACTTCACTCGCTCTCATTCGGTTTGGTAGATGTCTCCGGGCAAAAGCCTAGATCCGGAATTGGATCATCGCGATGGTGGCTTCGTCGACATCGTCACTCTATTGGGAGCATTGTGTGTGGAGACACAGTGTGGAGGTTCCGGTTTCCCTTCTATGGTGTTCACCGCTGTCCAAGGCTGAGCTTCAAGGGCACAATGCAAGCCATTGTCAACAAGTCCAAGACGATGCCTTTCTCATGGCCTTTCAAGTCCCGCTGGCAACTCCTATTGATGGATGATGCGTCGACAAGGAGTGCCAAGGTGAAGTTTCGTTCTTCTGAGGGTTCTAAAGATGGTCGAGACGCGTCTTTGTTCCATAGTGTACGACGGGTTCTTTTTATGTTGTACTTGTTTTATCTGTGTTGGCGGTCCTCGGACTAGCCATGGAGTGGAGTGGAGTGTGAACTAAATACATTGCTCGCAACGAGTGGTAGTTGTCTTGTATCAAAAATCTGCCTTCTATAAAATCATCGTACTCTTTGGTGTACTCTCAAAATAAATTTTTATGTTTTATTACATGTAAATGGCATGTGTATAAAAATCTTATATGTTAGTTTCTTAAACAAAGGTCTTGGACAAACTATCTATACTGATCTAAGTTGATAGTGGCTTTAAATAAGAGATATATACCCAATATTTCTTGACACATGGTTAAAGAAAGTTCATTTAATTTAATATAACTGTAGGGGTACGTAGCATGGAAAACAAAAAATTTCTACCGCATGCAAACAAACAAGCCAAGATCTATCTACTAGATTGTAGCAACGAGTCGATAGAGGAAGTCACCCTCGAAGATTCCAAAGCGGTTAACGAGAGCAGATTCTCGTGGGTGATGTAGTCGTACTCTTGCCGATCTTAAGATCGCGTAGACGATCCTTCCGGCGCTGCGTTTCGGCAGCGCTTCCGCAGTCGGTCACACGTTCGGTACTCGATGAAGACCTTTCTCTCCCTTGTTCCAGCAGGAAGCGGAGGTTGTAGCACTCTCCTCGCAATTCCGGCAGCACGACGGCGTGGTACTAGAAGTAGAGGGGAGATCTCTCAGGGCTTTGCCTTAAGCCGGAGCGAGTATGGTGGACTATGAGAGAGGCCTTGGCGATCTAGGTTTTAGAGGCACCAAGGGAGGAAGCTTGGCCGGCGGCTAGGGCTTGGGGAGAGCCCCAACTCGGCGGCTAGGAGGAAACCCTAGGGCGGCGGCGACTTGTGGTGGCCGGCGGCTAGGGCTAGGGTTTGGGTGGTGTTGGGTGTAGGGAAGAGGGGCAACCCTATCCCTCCTTTTATAGGTGGGAGGGCGTGACCAAGGGGAAGGGAGTCCTCCCAAAGTCGGCCTCCTTGGCTGGCGGGTGGAGGGAGAGGAACTCCTCCCCAAGTAGGTTTCCTACTCTCCCTCCACCAAGCAAAACTGTCGTTTGACTTTTCAAATTGGCATTTGACTTTTCAAACTAGGATTTGATTTCTCCCTTTATTTTGCCCAGCCATGATACCTAGTACATGATGCAACCATTCCACATTGTCATGACACATTCATGTACCCTTCCCCTCCGGAGTGCCGGACCTTCCGAAACCTTCTAGAACATTCCCGATGAAAACACCGGAATCATTCCCCAACTCCGAAACAGGACTTTACTTATATGAATCTTATTCTCTGGACCATTCCAGATCTCCTCGTGATATCCCGGATCCCATCCGAGACTATGAACAACATTCGGTCTCTTACTCATCATTCCATAACTACTCAACAACATCGAATCCTTAAGTGTGTCTCCCTACGGTTCGTGAATTATGCGGACATGATCGAGACACTTCTCCGAACAATAACCAATAGAGGAATCTGGAAATTCATATGGCTCCCACATATTTCTACGATTACTTTGCGATCGAATGAACCACTTACATACAATACTAATTTTCCTTTGTCTCACGATAGTTTACTCATCCGAGGTTCTGATTGTCAGTATCTCTGCATACCTAGTTCAACCTCGTTACTGATAAGTACTCTTTTCTCGTTCCCGTGATATGTGAGCCAGTCACATACTTGCAAGCTAATTAGATGACATTCCACCGAGAGGGCCCAGAGTATATCTATCCGTCATATGGATGGACAAATCCCACTCTTGATCCATGTGTCTCAACCCATACTTTCCGAACACTCAATGCCACCTTTATAGCCACCCAGTTACGGTATGGTGTTTGATGTCATCAAAGCATCCTTCCGGTGATGGTCATAAGCATGATCTCATGGTCGAAGGAATTAGGTTACTATGTATCAGAAAGCTTATAGCAATTGAACTATTTAAAATGACTTGATCTTTATGCTACGCTTATCTATAGGAGTATGTCCACCATACCATTCTCCTAATGATATGATCTTGTTATTAACAACATCTCAAATATTCATGATCAATAAACCATGATCATCTATTAATCAACAAGCTAGTATTATGACGAGGCTTTACTAGGGACTCTAATTTAATTTACAAATCACACAAGTATTAATGTTTCTGGTTAATACTGTTATAGCATGAATGTAAACATTTATCATAAACACAAAGATATAATAATAACTACATTTATTATTGCCTCTAGGGCATATCTCCAACAGTCTCCCACTTGCACTAGAGTCAACTAATCTAGATTACATGGTAATATACCGAACACCCATGGCAGTTAGGTGTTGGTCATGTTTTGCCCTCGAGAGAGGTTTAGTCAACGGATCCGCACATTCAGATCTGTGTGTACTTTGCAAATCTTTATGTCACCATCTTGGACATGTTCTCGAATAGCGTGAAAACGCAGATTGATGTGCTTCAGCTTCTTGTGTGACCTTGGTTCTTGCGCATTGGCTATGGCGCCCATGTTATCAAAGTAGATAGACATTGGGTCCAGCGCACTTGGAACCACACCGAGGTCTGTAATGAACTCCTTCATCCATATCGCTTCTTGTGAAGCCTCCGAAGCAGCTATGTATTCCGATTCAGTTGAAGATCTCGCCACAACGCTTTGCTTTGCACTCTTCCAGCTAACTACTGCACCATTCAAAGTAAATACATATCCAAATTGAGATTTAGAATCATCCGGATCGGTGTTCCAACTAGCATCGGTGTAACCATTAACAACGAGTTGTTCATCACCTCCATAAGAAAGAACCATATCCTTAGTTCTTCTCAAGTACTTAAGGATGTTTTTGACCGATGTCCATTGATCCACTCCTGGATCACTTTGATATCTGCTGGTTAAACTAACAACATATGCAATGTCGGCTCTAGTACATAGCATGGCATACATTAGAGATCCTATGGCTGAGGCATAGGGAGTCTTACTCATCCTTTCTCTATCTTCTGCCGTTGGTGGACTTTGAGTTTTACTCAAGGTCGTATTGGGCAACATGGGCAAGAACCCTTTCTTGCTATCTTCCATTCCAAACCTCTTTAGAACTTTGTCCAAATATGTACGTTGTGACAATGATATTAGGCATCTCGATCTATCTCTATAAATCTTTATGCCTAATATGTAAGCTGCTTCGCCAAGATCTTTCATTGAAAAACTATTATTCAAATATTCCTTGACACTATTAAGAAGGTCTACATCATTCCCAATCAACAATATGTCATCTACATATAGTATTAAGAATGCTATAGAGCTCCCACTCACTTTCTTTTAAATACAAGCTTCTCCATAAGTTTGTATAAAACCAAAACTTTTGATTACCTTATCAAAACGCTGATTCCAACTTCGGGATGCTTGCTTCAATCCATATATGGACCGTTGAAGTTTGCATACCTTGTTAGCATCTTTAGGATCGACAAAACCTTTGGGTTGCATCATATACAACTCTTCATCAATGTCTCCATTGAGGAACGTCGTTTTGACATCCATCTGCCATATCTCATAATCGTAATATGCAGCGATTGCTAACATAATCCTCACAGATTTTAGCTTCGCTACTGGTGAGAAAGTCTCATCGTAGTCAACTCCTTGAATTTGTCGAAACCCTTTTGCGACAAGTCGAGCTTTATAGACAGTAACATTACCATCAACATTTGTTTTCTTCTTGAAAATCCATTTGTTCTCGACAGCCTTCCGGCCATCCGGTAAGTCCACCAAAGTCCATACTTGGTTTTCGTACATGGATCCGATTTCGGATTTCATGGCGTCTTGCCATTTATTGGAATCTGGGCTCATCATCGCTTCCTCATATGTCGCAGGGTCATCGGTGTTATCCACCAACATGACACTCATAACGGGATCATACCAATCAGGAGTGGTACGAGTTCTCGTTGACCTGCGAGGTTCTGTAGCAACTTCAACTGAAGTTTCATGATCATCATCATTAGCTTCCTCTCTTATTGGTGTAGGCGCCACATGAACTTCTTCCGGTGCTGCGCTACTCGCAAGTTCGAGAGAAGGTTCAACAACCTCGTCAAGTTCTACTTTCCTTCCACTCACTTCTTTCGAGAGAAATTCCTTCTCTAGAAAGGATCCATTCTTGGCAACGAAGATTTTGCCTTCGGATCTATGGTAGAAGGTATACCCAATAGTTTCCTTCGGGTATCCTATGAAGACGCATTTTTCTGCTTTGGGTTCAAGCTTGTCCGGTTGTAACTTCTTTACATAGGCTTCGCAACCCCAAACTTTAAGGAACGACAATCTAGGTTTCTTCCCAAACCATAATTCATACGGTGTCGTTTCAACGGATTTAGATGGTGCCCTATTTAAAGTGAATGCGGCTGTTTCTAATGCATAACCCCAAAACGATAGCGGTAAATCCGTAAGTGACATCATAGAACGAACCATATCTAAGAGAGTTCGATTACGACGTTCGGACACACCATTACGCTGTGGTGTTCCCGGCGGTGTCAATTGTGAAAGTATTCCGCATTTCTTCAAATGCTCGCCAAACTCGTAACTTAGATATTCACCTCCACGTTCAGAACGTAGAAATTTAATCTTCTTGTTACGTTGATTCTCCACCTCACTTTGAAATTCCTTAAACTTCTCGAAAGTTTCAGACTTATGTTTCATGAAATAGATATACCCATATCTACTCAAGTCATCCGTGAAGGTAAGAACATAACGATAACCACCGCGCGATGCTACACTCATTGGACCACAGACATCGGTATGTATGATTTCCAATAAGTCCGTAGCTCGCTCCATCATACCAGAAAATGGAGTCTTAGTCATTTTACCCATTAGACATGCTTCGCATCTTTCAAGTGATTCAAGAAGTCCATCGGAATGGAGTTTCTTCATACGCTTCACTCCAATGTGACCAAGACGGCGATACATATAGGTCGAGTTATCGCTCAATTTCAAATGTTTAGCTTCAATGTTATTAATATGTGTATTTCCACTATCGAGATTCAATAAGAATAGACCATATATCAAATGTGCATGTGCATAAAACATATTACTCATATAAATCGAACGACCATTATTCTCGGACTTAAACAAGTAACCGTCTCGCAACAAACATGATCCAGATATAATGTTCATGCTGAACGCAGGCACGAAATAACAATTATTTAAGTATAAAACTAATCCCGATGGTAGATGAAGAGGTTGTTGGAGATATGCCCAAGAGGCAATAATAAAGTGGTTATTATCATATCTTCATACTTATGATAAATGTTTACATACCATGCTATAATTGTATTAACAGGAAACATTAATACTTGTGTGATTTGTAAACATAAAAGAGTCCCTAGTAAAGCCTCTTGTTAAACTAGCTTGTTGGTTAATATATGATCATGGTTTCCTGATCATGAACATAGAGATGTTATTAACAACAGGGTCATATCATTAGGAGAATGATGTGATGGACATACTCCTATAGTTAAGCGTAGCATAAAGATCAAGTCATATAGTTCATTTGCTATAAGCTTTCTGATACATAGTAACCTAATTCCTTCGACCATGAGATCATGTTAATCACCATCACCGGAAGGATGCTTTGATGACATCAAACACCACACCGTAACTGGGTGGCTATAAAGGTGGCATTGAGTGTTTGGAAAGTATGGGTTGAGGCACATGGATCAAGAGTGGGATTTGTCCATCCATATGACGGATAGATATACTGGGCCTCTCGGTGGAATGTCATCCAATTAGCTTGCAAGCATGTGACTGGCTCACAAGGGATCACATATCACGGGAACGAGAAAAGAGTACTTATCGGTAACGAGGTTGAACTAGGTATGCAGAGATACCGATGATCATAACCTCGGATAAGTAAACTATCGTGAGACAAAGGGAAATTGGTATCGTATGTAAGTGGTTCATTCGATCACAAAGTAATCATAGAAATATGTGGGAGCCATATGAATTTCCAGATTCCTCTATTGGTTATTGATCGGAGAAGTGTCTCGATCATGTCCGCATAATTCACGAACCGTAGGGAGACACACTTAAGGATTCGATGTTGTTGAGTAGTTATGGAATGATGAGTAAGAGACCGAATGTTGTTCGGAGTCTCGGATGGGATCCGGGATATCACGAGGAGATCCAGAATGGTCCGGAGAATAAGATTCATATAAGGAAAGTCCTGTTTCGGGGTTGGAGAATGGTTCCGGTGTTTTCATCGGGAATGTTCTAGAAGGTTCCGGAATGTCCAGCACTCCGGAGGGGAAGGGTACATGAATGTGTCATACCAAGTTGTAATGATTGCATCATGTACTAGGTGTCATCGCTGAACAAAATAAAGGGTTTAATCAAATCCTAGTTTGAAAAAGTCAAACGCCAATTTGAAAAGTCAAACGGCTATTTTGGAAGGTGGAGGGGAAGTAGGAAACCTACTTGGGGAGGAGTTCCTCCCCTCCACCGCCGGCCCACTTGGGATCCGAGTTGGGGACTCCCCTCCGCGCCTCCTCCACCTATATAAGGAGGGCAGGCGCCTCCAAGTACACAACACCTCTCTCCTCTAAAGCTAAACCCTAGCCGCCGGCCTCCACCATTGTCGCTGCCGCCTCCTAGGGTTTGCCAAGTCGCCGAGTTGGGGCAATCCCCTTGAACTAGCCACCGGCCTAGCTCCCTCTCCTTGGTGCGTCTAAACCCTAGATCATCGAGGCTCTCTCATAGTCCACCATACTCGCTCCGGCTTAAGGCGAAGCCCTGCGAGATCTCCCCTCTACTTCCGGTCACGCCGTGTCCGAATCGCGAGGAGAGTGCTACAACCTCCGCTGCCGCTGAACAAGAGAGAGGAAGGTCTTCATCAAGTACCGAATGTGTGACCGATCATGAAGCGCTGCGGAACGCAGCTACCGGAAGGATCGTCACGCGATCTTGAGATCGGAAGTGTACGACTACATCATCCAAGAATCTGCTCTCGTTAACCACTTTGGATCTTCGAGGGTTAGTACTCTACTGACTCGTTGCTACAATCTAGTAGATAGATCTTGGCTTGATCATAGATTAGAACTTGATTGTGTGTTCATGCAGTAGAAAATTTTGTTTTCCATGCTACTAACCCCTACAAAGGGTATCGAGCCGTGTCTATATGTAGATCTTGCAGACGAGTAGAACACAATGGTCATTGTGGGCGTTGATGCTTTTGTTGTCGATTGCTTCTTGTGTACTTTGCATCTTACGGATGGTGGGATGAAGGCCCGGCTAACCTTACATGACATCGTTCATGAGACTTGCTCCACGCTTGACATGCAACTTGTATTGCATAAGTGGCTTTGCGGGTGCCTGTTTCTCCCAACATAGTTAAGATTCAATTTACAACGGGTGATTGACAATACTAGTATCAATGTTGTGGTTCTTGTTCGTAAGTTAAAACGACACTTATTGAAAGCCCCAAACCACGTAAAACATGCAAAGAAAATTAGAGGCGTCTAACTTTGTTTTGCAGGGGTGTGCTGTGATGTGATATGGCCATGATTGTGATTATATATGATGTATGCAATGTTCCTTATTGTAAGTTGGCAACCAGCAGGAGCCATATGGTTGTCTTTAAATTCTGTTAAGACCCGCGTGTCTATTCAAAGTAGTTGTAATAGTTGATGCTGGTGGAAGACAACCATGAAGCGGCGCCATTGACCTTGACGCCACACCGGTGATGATGGAGATCATGTTCGTGCTTCAAGATGGAGATCGGAAGCACAAGAAGAAAGGCCATATCATATCACATATTACGAATTGCATGTGATGTTAATCCTTTTATGCATCTTGTATTGCTTAGTTCACGACGGTAGCATTATAAGATGATCCCTCAAGCACACAATTTCAAGTTTTAAAGTGTTCATCCTTAGTAAGCACCGTTGCTAAAGCTCGTTGTTTCGAAGCACCACGTGATGATCGGGTGTGTTAGATTCTCATGAGTGTATACAACGTGAGCAAGCCAGATTTGCTCATGCGAAGCTAAGGTTTAATCTTGACGAGCCTAGCATGTACGTATACATGGTCTCTAACACGGATCACCGAAAGGTAAAGCATGAGTCATATAGTAGATATGATGAACATGATGATTGTTCGCCATTAAAGCTACATCAACTCTCGTGATGATCGGTTTTGATGTGGTGGATTTGGTTCGTGTGATCACTAAAACAATGTGAGGGATATTGTTTTGAGTGGGAGTTCAACGGCAATATGATTAAAAGTTGAACACTATTTATCATAAATTAAATCAAAGTGAATTTGCATAATTGTTGTAGTCATTGGCATCCGTTTACCACCTTGAGCTTAGTTTTAATTGAGATGATAGAACTATAGAATTCTGGTTAGTTACTTTACGAACTAGTATCGTATTGTTTTGAAGTGTTAATCTAAAGTTTAAAAGTCCTATTGCAAACTTTCAGTAAGTTCCGGTTACTCCATGAAGTTTAATAATTGGTATTAAAACAAGAGTGACAATTCCAAGAGTTAGTGTATGAGTATCATGTTTATCTCCATGATTCTTGATATTCAAAGGATTGTCTTAATATCAAGGTTATCTAGGATCTGAAAGAGTTGTTTTAGAAACCATGATGTGTGGAAGATATTGTGATATCTGAAACGAAGTTTTGGTTACAACACGATAGAGTATAATATGGCAAAAGTCATGTTCTCATATTTGATGAGAATTTGCAAAAGGTTGGAGACACTAGTTGTCCTAATCCACCAAAAGGTTTTGGAGAGCAACATTATACTCGCGAATCATCTTTATAAGCTAAAAGTAGCTTGATCATGAATAATTCCATGATAAGGGTGAATATTTGATGTAGGTAAAATATTTACCACACCAAGAGATTACTAAACAATGGAATTTGAAAGCACACCAAACATTTGATGATGGTGATCTACTTCAAAGTGCAAGTCCAAAGACATTGGTATTTAATTATACACGCTTTGGACTATGTGTCATATGTATGACACACTATTGATGTTGATAGATTCTTTTAAACAGAAAATAAATACTGAAAGAGAATCTCATAAATATATGGCAGAAAAGAAAAGACTAGAATTGTTCAGTTTAAGTATATAGATGATATACATGTTATGGCTATATTCTTTGCTTATTAAACAATGTGGTTCTTAAGTATTTGATACTGAATTTGTTGGTGTGAATCGTCATACGAAACAACACAATTCATGAACTACAATGGCCTAAGTAACTAGCAAAAGAATATGTGATGATGTTCATCGAGAACAAATAAAGGGTTATTGTGTTGCTCGTTAAACATCAAAGCTTGCCTTCAAGATTTGTTTTATCAGGTATTATGAGAACAAAAGGGTTGTTTAAATAATTGCCGTAATCCATAAAAGATGGATGATTCACAAATCTCGTTGGAGAAATCACATCCATAAAACTAGTGCTAAAAATGTCGAAAGACAAATTGATTGAAAGATCGCTTAGAAAGTGACATTGTCGTTTAAATTATATTGGAAAGAAAACATGAAGAAACTCCATGTGGATGGAATTTTGGAGTCTTTTGATTTTTGATCACATGACGCTTTTGAAACTTTCCTAGAGATAATTAAAACTTCGTTCATAGGCCAAAAAGGAACGAATGACTAGCTTATTGGAACTTGTACATATTGTTGTACGAAGTCCATTATGTGTAGTCAAGAGCGATGGATTTCAACTTCATATGCTTTCTCCGAAAATTTGAGTGAATATATGAATATTTACTTAATAAGGATAAAGTATGAAACATTTGAAAAGTTCAAAGACTTTCAAGATGAAGTGCAAAATCATTGTAACAAGAATATAAGTAGTTTATGCTAAGATCATAAAGGAAGATATTTGAGTTACAAGTTTAGCATAATACCTAAGATTTAAGGAATCGTTCCGTGGATTTGCATTTTTCCCGAAACACCATAAGAGTATGGAGCGTTCGAGATATGTAATTAAACCTTGTTTGACATGGTAAGATCGAAGGTGTAAATCATAAAACTGCCATTATATTTTAAAGATTAAAAGCTATAGAGACTACCGTTTTTCCACTAAAAAGAGCTCCATCATAATCCGTTGAAATGACGCCATATAAAGTTATGTTTTGGGATAAAACCCAAGTTGTCCTTTCTTAAACATTGGTATGCTATGCATAAGAAAGATGTTTGCAACCAAAGTCGGATGAACCTGTCTTTGTATGTTATTTCGAATAACTGTTAAGTAATCCTCCATAACATCGGAGACAAAAGTGTTTGTCACTTAGAACGTCAAGTTTCTTTGAGAAGGAATTTTTTGTGAAAAGATAAGTGGGAGGACAATAGAACTTTGATAAAGTTAAAAGAACTTTAGCTATATGTGCAAAGTTGCACAGCACCGAAAAGTGTTCTGGAGGCAGCAACAATGCTCATGGCTCACGTGCCTCAAAGGTTGTGGTTACGAAGGTCAAAGTTTCTAGTGAACCAAGTAGGTCGAGTAAGCAATCAAATACCAAGATTTGAGGGTTGAATCATTATTTGAGAATAATGAACGTACTACATGCAAAGAAGCGATGATGGGCCCTGACTCCGTAAAATGGCTTGAAGCCATAAAATCCGTGATAGTTCCATACACGAGAAATCAAGTTTTTAACTTGAAGGACCCTCGAGAAAGGTGTAAGACCTTACAGTTGTGTTTGGATCTATAAAGAAATAGACATGGATGTTTCGCATCTATGAAACGGTCGACATGTTGGGAAAGAGTTCACAACAATGTTCAAAGGTTGACTATGACAAGATTTGATCTTTCATAGCGATATTTAGTCTAGACGGATTAATGTAGCAACCACGACATATAATTTTGTTATGTGTTGGATAAACAAAACAAGTTCTTCTAATAGAAGGGTTACCTAGGACGTGTGCATGACACGGTCCAAAGGGTTTTGTTAATTCAAAGGATGCTAAATGCATATGCAAACTTCAATGGTTGAAGTAAGCATTGCGGAGTTGGAATCTTCACTATGATGAAACTGTTAAAGAAGTTTAAATTCGTCGGAGACGATGAAGATGCTTGCATTTGCAAGAAATTAAGTGGGAGCGCTAAGACATGTTTCTAATACATTATGTGGAAGACATATTATTGATTGGAAATGATGTATCTTTTATTAACACATATTAAGAATTTCATCCCAATGAAATACTTAGGCAAAACCCAAATATTTGGCATCAATAGACGCTAATATGGTTGTGCCGAAAGTACATAGATGATGTATTGAATGAGTTCAATATAGAAACTACAAGAAAGGCTCTTGTCACACAGAAAGGATTGAATGAGTTCAATATTGATGATATATTCAAGTGTATTGACACTGGGTAAGTGAAACAAAGATTCAAGTATAGATTGATACTTGATGTATGAAATCACAAAGAGTATTTATATCAATCATACTATGATATGTACAAATCCAGATATGTCCTATACTCTAAATGTTATGAGCATATACCAGAATGATTCATAAGTTGATCATTGGACAATAGTAAGGATATTCTTATGATCTTTTGGAAGAACTAAGAGTATATTGTTTGTAGAAGTGACAAATAGATGGTTAGTTCATTGTAAAAGTACTACATTGATATTAGTTTTGTCACGAAGTACAAATTAAGTTTATCTCAATCTAAACTAAGGGTGGCACAATATAATGGAAAGTAAGTTCCATAATGGATTTGGATGAGTTCCAAAGTTAAGACATTATGACAGATACTACAACAAAAGGCTAAGTATATGACTGCTATAATAGCAGCTAAAGAGGGCATTTGTGTCAAGTAGTTTGTTATCAAACTAGGTGTAGTTCACAGCGGGATAATACTATGAAGATATATTGTACGACAATATTATCAACATGTTTTAACCCCAAAGAACTAAAGGTCTCACCAAAGGACCAAAATTATACAAAGCCGTCTCATTAGAGAATGAGTGATGCGTAGAGACGCAAAGACATGCAATTACACACGACTGAAGTGTCGATCCGGAGATCTTGACCACTAGCAATCGTGTACATACAACACGGAAAGCCATAGGTGTTGAATACACAAAGGTTTGAAACTAGATTATTGACTCTAGTGCAAGTGGGAGGCTGGAGATATGCCCAAGAGGCAATAATAAAGTGGTTATTATCATATCTTCATACTTATGATAAATGTTTACATACCATGCTATAATTGTATTAACAGGAAACATTAATACTTGTGTGATTTGTAAACATAAAAGAGTCCCTAGTAAAGCCTCTTGTTAAACTAGCTTGTTGGTTAATATATGATCATGGTTTCCTGATCATGAACATAGAGATGTTATTAACAACAGGGTCATATCATTAGGAGAATGATGTGATGGACATACTCCTATAGTTAAGCGTAGCATAAAGATCAAGTCATATAGTTCATTTGCTATAAGCTTTCTGATACATAGTAACCTAATTCCTTCGACCATGAGATCATGTTAATCACCATCACCGGAAGGATGCTTTGATGACATCAAACACCACACCGTGAATCGGGTGGCTATAAAGGTGGCATTGAGTGTTTGGAAAGTATGGGTTGAGGCACATGGATCAAGAGTGGGATTTGTCCATCCATATGACGGATAGATATACTCTGGGCCCTCTCGGTGGAATGTCATCCAATTAGCTTGCAAGCATGTGACTGGCTCACAAGGGATCACATATCACGGGAACGAGAAAAGAGTACTTATCGGTAACGAGGTTGAACTAGGTATGCAGAGATACCGATGATCATAACCTCGGATAAGTAAACTATCGTGAGACAAAGGGAAATTGGTATCGTATGTAAGTGGTTCATTCGATCACAAAGTAATCATAGAAATATGTGGGAGCCATATGAATTTCCAGATTCCTCTATTGGTTATTGATCGGAGAAGTGTCTCGATCATGTCCGCATAATTCACGAACCGTAGGGAGACACACTTAAGGATTCGATGTTGTTGAGTAGTTATGGAATGATGAGTAAGAGACGGAATGTTGTTGGAGTCTCGGATGGGATCCGGATATCACGAGGAGATCCAGAATGGTCCGGAGAATAAGATTCATATAAGGAAAGTCCTGTTTCGGGTTGGAGAATGGTTAGGTGTTTTCATCGGAATGTTCTAGAAGGTTCCGGAATGTCCAGCACTCCGGAGGGGAAGGGTACATGAATGTGTCATACCAAGTTGTAATGATTGCATCATGTACTAGGTGTCATCGCTGAACAAAATAAAGGGTTTAATCAAATCCTAGTTTGAAAAAGTCAAACGCCAATTTGAAAAGTCAAACGGCTATTTTGGAAGGTGGAGGGGAAGTAGGAAACCTACTTGGGGAGGAGTTCCTCCCCTCCACCGCCGGCCCACTTGGGATCCGAGTTGGGGAGGGACTCCCCTCCCCTGGCGCGCCTCCCTCCACCTA
This sequence comes from Avena insularis, assembly GCA_023614405.1. NCBI lineage: Eukaryota > Viridiplantae > Streptophyta > Magnoliopsida > Poales > Poaceae > Avena > Avena insularis. The sequence continues at coordinate 460,446,475 of CM042697.1, read as the reverse complement.
TATAAGGAGGCAGGTGCCCTCCAAGTACACAACACCTCTCTCCTCTAAACCTAAACCCTAGCCGCCAGCCTCCACCATTGTCACCGCCGCCTCCTAGGGTTTGCCAAGTCGCCGAGTTGGGGCAATCCCCTTGCCCTAGCCGCCGGCCTAGCTCCCTCTCCTTGGTGCGTCTAAACCCTAGATCATCGAGGCTCTCTTATAGTCCACCATACTCGCTCTGGCTTAAGGCGAAGCCCTGCGAGATCTCCCCTCTACTTCCGGTACCACGCCGTCGTGCTGCCGGAATCACGAGGAGAGTGCTACAACCTCCGCTGCCTGCTGGAACAAGGGATAGGAAGGTCTTCATCGAGTACCGAACGTGTGACCGATCATGAGCGCTTTAACGCAGCCAAGGAAGGATCGCTCACGCGATCTTGAGATCGGAAGTGTATGACTACATCATCCACGAGAATCTGCTCTCGTTAACCGCTTTGGATCTTCGAGGGTTAGTACTCTGTTGACTCGTTGCTACAATCTAGTAGATAGATCTTGGCTTGATCATAGATTAGATCTTGATTGTGTGTTCATGCGGTAGAAAATTTTGTTTTCCATGCTACGAACCCCTACAGAGGTAGCGTGCCGACCGCGATCACATCAACCTTTGAACCATTTCCAACGCGCATCATCACCTCGTTCTTCGCTAGCTTCCGTTTATTCTACAGCACCTATTTCGAGTTACAAATATGAGCAACCGAACCAGTATCAAATACCAGGCACTACTACGAGTACTAGTGAGATACACATCAATAACATGTATATCGGATATACCTTTCTTCTTGATGTTGCCGTTCTTCAAATCCGCCAAGTACTTTGGGCAATTCCGCTTCGATGACCCTCTCCTTGCAGAAAAGCACTCAAGATCAGCTTAGGTACAGCCTTGGTCTTCTTCGCGGCACGGCAACTTTCTTACCACCCTTCTTGAAGTTTCCTTTGCTTAGACTTGCCTTTCTTGAATTTGGTGGTCTTATTGACCAACAACACTTGATGCTCTTTCTTGATCTCCACTCGCATTTCAACATGGAGAAGAGTTCGCAACGCCTTGTTCATGTTTTGCATATTGTAGTTCATCACAAAGTTCTTGTAACTTGGTGGCAGTGATTGGAGGACACGGTAAATCCCCAAAGCATTAGGAATCACTATACCCAAACTTTGAGTTTGTTTGCGTGCTGCAACATCTTAAGCACATGCTCACCGACGAGCCGCCCTCTTCCATCTTGCGTTAAAGAACTTTTCGAAGCCTCATAACTCTCAACCGCCAGCGTGAGCCTCAAATATCATTTTGAGTTCACGGACAATATCATGTGGGTCATGGTTCTCAAACCTTTCTCAAGCTCCGATTCCAAACCATACAAGATAGCACACTGAATCGTGGAGTCTCGATTCTTCCGAGTGAGGTAAACGTTCTTTACTTCATCGGTAGCATCACCGCAAAGGGTCACCCAATGTGCATCCAGACATAGGTCAAATTACCAGCATTGAGGACAATCCTCAAATTGCGGAACCAATCCGCGAAGTTGCTTCCATTGTTTTTCAACTTTTCTTTCACTAGGAACGCATTAAAATTGATGGTAGGGGCCGCCATTGATCTACAACATATTTGCAATAGTTTAGACTAAGTTTATGACAAATTGAGTTCTAATTAATTGTTAAATTAATCTAGGTGAACTCCCACTCAAAACAATATCCCTCACATTGTTTTAGTGATCACACGAACCAAATCCACCACATCAAAACCGATCATCACGAGAGTTGATGTAGCTTCAATGGCGAACAATTGACATGTTCATCATATCTACTATATGACTCATGCTTTACCTTTCGGTGATCCGTGTTCCGAGACCATGTCTGTACATGCTAGGCTCGTCAAGATCAAACCTGAGCTTCCGCATGAGCAAATATGGCTTGCTCACGTTGTATACACTTGTAGAATCTAACACACCCGATCATCACGTGGTGCTTCGAAACAACAAGCTTTAGCAACGGTGCTTACTAAGGATGAACACTTTAAAACTTGAAATTTATGTGCATGAGGGATCATCTTATAATGCTACCGTCGTTAACTAAGCAATACAAGATGCATAAAGGATTAACATCACATGCAATTCATAATATGTGATATGATATGGCCTTTCTTCTTGTGCTTCCGATCTCCATCTTCAAGCACGAACATGATATCCATCATCACCGGTATGGCGTCAAGGTCAATGGCGCCGCTTCATGGTTGTCTTCCACCAGCTCCAACTATTACAACTACTTTGAATAGACACGCGGGTCTTAACAGAATTTAAAGACAACCATATGGCTCCTGCTGGTTGCCAACTTACAATAAGGAACATTGCATACATCAAATATAATCACAATCATGGCCATATCACATCACAACACACCCCTGCAAAACAAAGTTAGACGCCTCTAATTTTCTTTGCATATTTTACGTGGTTTGGGGCTTTCAATAAGTATCGATCTAACTTACGAACAAGAACCACAACGTTGATGTTTAAACTATCAAGTGCCCGTTGTAAATTGGAGCTATACTATAATGGGAGAGACAGACACCCGCAAAGCCACTTATGCAATACAAGTTGCATGTTGAGCGTGGAGCAAGTCTCATAAACGATGTCATGTAAGGTTAGCCTAGGCCGCTTCATCCCATCATATCGCAAGACGCAAAGTACATAAGAAGCAATTGATAATAAAAGCACCACCGCCCACAATGACCATTGTGTTCTACTCGTGCAACAAATCTACATATAGACACGGCTCTGATACCACTATAGGGGTTCATAGCATGGAAAACAAAAAATTTCTACCGCATGCAAACAAACAAGCCAGGATCTATCTACTAGATTGTAACAACGAGTCGATAGAGGAACTCACCCTCGAAGATTCCAAAGCGGTTAACGAGAGCATATTCTTGTGGGTGATGTAGTCATACTCTTGTCGATCTCAAGATCGCGTAGACGATCCTTCCGGCTGCTAAGCGGCAGCCCGCATGTCACACGTTCGGTACTCAATGAAGACCTTCCTCTCCCTTATTCCAGCAGGCAGCGGAGGTTGTGGAACTCTCCTCGCTATTCCGGCAGCACGATGGCGTGGTACCAGAAGTAGAGGGGAGATCTCGCAGGGCTTCTCCTTAAGCCGGAGCGAGTACGGTGGACTATGAGAGAGGCCTTGGCGATCTAGGGTTTAGAGGCACCAAGGGAGGAAGCTTGGACGGCGGCTAGGGCTTGGGGATAGCCCCAACTCGGCAGCTAGGGCTTGGGGAGAGCCCCAACTCGGCGGCTAGGAGGAAACCCTAGGGCGGCGGCGACTTGTGGTGGCCGGCGGCTAGGGCTAGGGTTTGGGTGGTGTTGGGTGTAGGGAAGAGGGGCAGCCCTGCCCCTCCTTTTATAGGTGGGAGGGCGCGGCCAAGGGGAAGGGAGTCCTCCCCAAAGTCGGCCTCCTTGGCCGGCGGGTGGAGGGAGAGGAACTCCTCCCCAAGTAGGTTTCCTACCCTCCCTCCACCAAGCAAAACTGTGTTTGACTTTTCAAATTGGCGTTTGACTTTTCAAACTAGGATTTGATTTCTCCCTTTATTTTGCCCAGCCATGATACCTAGTATATGATGCAACCATTCCATATTGTCATGACACATTCATGTACCCTTCCCCTCCGGAGTGTCGGACCTTCCGGAACCTTCTAGAACATTCCCGATGAAAACACCGGAATCATTCCCCAACTCCGAAACATGACTTTCCTTATATGAATCTTATTCTCCGGACCATTCTGGATCTCCTCATGATATCCCGGATCCCATCCGAGACTCCGAACAACATTCGGTCTCTTACTCATCATTCCATAACTACTCAACAACATCGAATCCTTAAGTGTGTCTCCCTACGGTTCATGAATTATGCGGACATGATCGAGACACTTCTCCGAACAACAACCGATAGAGGAATCTGGAAATTCATATGGCTCCCACATATTTCTACGATTACTTTGCGATCGAATGAACCACTTACATACGATACCAATTTTCCTTTGTCTCACGATAGTTTACTTATCTGAGGTTCTGATCGTCGGTATCTCTGCATACCTAGTTCAACCTCGTTACTGATAAGTACTCTTTTCTCGTTCCCGTGATATGTGATCCTCAGAGCTACCTATGCTTGCAAGCTAATTGGATGACATTCCACCGAGAGGGCCTAGAGTATATCTATCAGTCATATGGATGGACAAATCCCACTCTTGATCCATGTGTCTCAACCCATACTTTCCGAACACTCAATGCCACCTTTATAGCCACCCGCCATCGGTGTGGTGTTTGATGTCATCAAAGCATCCTTCCGGTGATGGTGATAAGCATGATCTCATGGTCGAAGGAATTAGGTTACTATGTATCACAAAGCTTATAGCAATTGAACTATTTAAAATGACTTGATCTTTATGCTATGCTTATCTATAGGAGTATGTCCACCATACCATTCTCCTAATGATATGATCTTGTTATTAACAACATCTCAAATGTTCATGATCAAGAAACCATGATCATCTATTAATCAACAAGCTAGTATTATGAAGAGGCTTTACTATGGGACTCTAATTTAGTTTACAAATCACACAAGTATTAATGTTTCTGGTTAATACTGTTATAGCATGAATATAAACATTTATCATAAACACAAAGATATAATAATAACTACATTTATTATTGCCTCTAGGGCATATCTCCAACAATAACACCGTAGCAATGCACGGGCATTCAGCTAGTAGGATGTAATTCAGTGGTGGCGGAATCAGACTCTTCGGATACTATTGATGCTTGTGCTGGAACGGAGACTTGGTGGAATGATTCAGCAGCCATATTTGCTGACATTGTTGATCTTTCTACAAACATAGGCTCAGTTCAGTTTAAACATATCCTGAGAGAAGCAAATAAGGTGGCTCATGAACTAGATAGGACTTGTTATATTGATAAAATATCTTGTATTTGGGACGATGATCCCCCTAGCTTTCTTTTACAAACCCTCCTCGATGATGTAACAGTTATGTGAACTCAGGAGCAGCAAGTTTCAGACGCACTCTTTTCCTTCCAGGGTACCTAAGGGGACTGGGTGGTTTTTAATGAGGCGGCTTGCTGACTCAATATATTGCGTTTTCCCTCAAAAAAAGGTACATGAGGCTCACAAGAAACCGAGAGTCCTGGAAGCATCCAAAAAAGCCCAGAAACCAGGCGTGGTGATCAAGACAGAAGCCCAAACTAACATAGAGTTGTATCTCCAACTTAATCCATCTGTACTTGACTCTAAGACACAATCTCTCATATAAAGACTTGGGAGGAGCCGACAGAGAGGTCACCATCATTTTTTATTCACCACAACCCGTTGTAAGCTAGATCGCATTTAGAAACCTGGCAATTTTGTACTCTCCATCAATAATAATATGACAAGCAGGAGTAGGGTTTCCTCTACGAGAGGGCCTTAACCTGTATAAATCTCGCCTCCCTTGTTTATTTGATAAGCCGGCGAAATCACCAGCGCTCTCTTTCTCCTGAAACTCAAGTCCGTAACAATGGGCATTGTTGAGGTTATCCCTCGTCAACGTGATTCTCGTCATGGCCGGGCAGTGCCAGCAGAGCAGGGTCAGACAGATACAACCTTTGGGTCATGTTGTGTAGCCCGTTTGGTTGCCTGCAAGAGGGTTGGATGTATGGGGGCTATTTTCCTCTCTGTTTGGTTGCCTGCACCTATAACTTTTGGCCATTCTCATGCAACATACCCTTGTTTGGTCCATACATGGCCCCTTATGGTCATCTTTTTTAAATTCTTGTGTGATTACCACCATGAGATACATAGAACTACATCTGCTCATACACACGATTGTAGTAGAAGATCAACTTGACGATCACCACAAGGAGAATGACGATGATGAAGTTTTGAGGCTATCCTCTTGGACATGATGTTGTTCTTCCTCGACAATTTGCACCTATTGTTCTTCCTTGGCAACATTGTCTAAGTGTTGTTTCCCTTGGTTGATGTTGTTCTCACGAACCAGATAGTTGTTGTTTTGGTCAATCAGGTAGCTGTGGTAAGCTGCATAATCCTCCTCCACAATGTCAAACCCTTTGCAACTATTGTTGGAGTAACATGTCACTTGATCCCGGCAGTGACTCAATCGTGTGTACACTCCTGGATACCTACCTCCGTACGCCACATAGAAGTTTCTCTAGAAGCTAGAAGACAAACAGGTACAAAATCATCATAATCATCTACCATTCATAACTAGCATCACAACTTCATAACACAACTTAAGACTAATAGGTGTGTGTGTGTGATCATTTCTAAAAGGGGATCACAAGTTCATCCTAACACTAAATGGTGTTAACCTACCACCATATCAAAAGTAGGTGTCATCCTACCACCGCATCAAGTTCACATCGCATGAGGGGTTAGTATATACCACTTCATCATTTCATACATTCCATAAGAAGTTTTTAGGTCCTAGCTATAACTAAAATGTACATCACAAAGTTCATCACAGTTCATCATCAATACTACCACCACCATCCACACCACCTCTAGGACTGAAGGAACTGAATCGCTAGTCATAGTACTTGGCCAGGAAAGTCCTGATCGAGAGAATCATTTGCGGCTCACGCATGTCGACGAAGATGGTGTCCTGCGCCTTGTGGTCGATGAGGTTTGCAAGAGCCGCCATGAGATGTTTCTCAGCGAAGCCAACAATGTCCATGACTGCCTTGTACAAGTCAGGGTGCATATCATTGGGCTTGTTGTTCTCGATGGCCTATGCAATATCCTTAATGGCATCGGTCATGCTGGTGAAGGTGTGGATCTCATCATCTGCAAGGATACCCCTCTTCCTCTCGCCATTATAAGAAGCAGCCTGAGCTTCGCCAGGCTTGTCGGTGCCATCAAGGATCACCGTGTATGACTCTTGAGTGTCAGCGTCCTCGGCTCCAGGGGTACCAAGGGGCTTGCATGACCCCATGGCAAACCTGTCGGTGGCAAGGCCATAGGAGAAAATGGCCTGCATCTGTGCGTAGTTCTGGATGGGCTAGTTGAGGTACTATGTGTCCGTGGGGTGCTCCTACGATTGAAAGATAGTGTTTTAGCTATGAATGGCAGTGGTAATGTGCAAGACTAAGTGTTAGTTGTGAGAGGCGGTGCGTTAGTGATCATGGGTGCTAACCTAGAAATGTCCTGAAAGTGCTCAGCGGCTAGAAGAGTTTTGGGAATGCTACAAGCGACTCTCAATTTTGGTGTGTAGAAATTTCTGGGCATATGCTATAAAGGAATTTATTTCATGTTGCAAACGTGTTTCTAAAATGTTGGATGCATGGGGCACATATGTTTGATTCGTTATTCTTTTTTGTTGTGTACATGTTTTTTTCAACCATGGACAATGTGGTAGAGTTCGCCATGGACGTGAATGGACGGCGCGCTTGCCACACATCGCAATACAATGTCCGTGGTGGATTGGTCCAGGTTCACCCGATGTAGCTCAGGTTGGCCTTTGCGGATTCATGTACGGTGAGCTCAAATCGGAGCATGACGATGCCTTTATTATAGATGTTAAAGGTAACTATTTTGGAAATTTCGGATCTTGCATAGGGTGTTTGAAAGTTCTACAATCGTCGTCTATCGTTGTTGTTGTGTACCAAGGAGTAAAATGTTGCAACAATTTCTGGGCACACGCTACAAAGAGATTTTCTCAATGTTTCAAACGGTCCCTGTATTGTTGGGTATAAATATTGGATGGGCTAGCTTTCTATTGCAAATGGCGACACACTTTAATCTGTCTTCCTACAACCATATAAGAGTTTTGATGCATATTTTGTTGTTTTTTGCCACATAAGTGTGTCAAAATATAACAATATTTTTTCACAACTTTTAGCACGGAGAAAATCGTCTCAAGCGACGTTGCAACCACGAGAACTCGCCATTTTCTGCCATCTTAGATTATCGACCCGTTCAATGTGCCTAGAAGGGGGCAATCCGGCCCCATTTGTGTTGGTGCCGCAGATGTGCTTCACTGGCGGGTGCCCTCTGTAGCTAGGTCGTGGGTGGTTGGGTCGTGACATACTGACATGTTGCAGCTTGAGAGGGAGCATGCAGCTTGAGTGGGGGATGGCCCTATGGTGTTTGGTGTTTGAGGCTTCGCACTATTTGTACAGTATCATTTTTTGCCAAACTTATCTAATTGACTGGGGGCATTCTTAGTTTTTCTTCCAAAAATACCCTCTTATAGATCATAAAACAAACGAAGTTTTTGTCTCGGTTTCAAAAAATAATGAGGTGCACAAGTCCTTGAAAAAAGGTCAGTAAAAACAAAAAGATGCCTACGAGGCTGACATGGGAGAATGCATGATTCAGTGTAAGAGATTATAGGAAACATGATAAACTCACCATTTCCACTTCGAACATGATCTTTAGCAATAGCATCAGGATGAACTCATAAGACAAGCTTTCGATCGTGTATAAGATTCTTGATCATCATACGAGTTGAAACACAAATGCATTAGAAGAGTTCCAAGGAGCGGGAGAGAAGGTTGGGGATGGATTAGATCTTTGCTAGTTATTCCATTCATTAGATAATGCATATTGGGGTACATGAGTCATAACGCCCCTTTGAAGCCATGAGCAATGGAAATAAGGTCCGTCCACTTTCAAGATCTGACCCAAGAGAATAGAAAAATTCAAATAAAAACAGCACTACTCAATAATGTAATAGTGCAAAATAATACCATGATCCCTGCTGACTCTCAGTTCAAAATACCACCGTTGAACAACTATCCGGGAAAATTATCTGTGCAGCAGACCGGCAGACCCTGTCCCTAAGTTGCTTGACTATTGTTTCTTGCGCATTTTTGTCCCGTGGAAACAAGCCTCCTATCGGAGGAGGCATCACAGCCAATGCATCACAAGCCGTGCATTCCTCTTCATCTTCTCTGATAAGAACCGTCTTCAAGTTCGGAGCTCGATCCATCACGGCACTTATAAACGAGATATGGTGTTCTAGACCGGGCCTAAAGTTAATAAACTGGAGCTCTTTCAGTTGCCACTTATTAGAGCTCTTGAAGCCAGGTATTTCCCATGAAGGTTTCACTTTTTTATAACCACAAGTTTCTAATCTGTCCTCGTCAGCCTCATCGCACGCATGTTCGTAGATCTGTGCAAAATATCAAATCCTAAATATACATATGGTTTTGTGGAATCCTAGACACAATTGAATTATTTGTCTAACATGAGAGTCTATTCTAAATTCTATCTGGCGGTGAAATCAACTCATGGACAGCACTGCCAACTTAAATATACACTATGGTGGTGGTGGTGTTCTTAAAGTTACACCAGGAAGGGCTTACATACCTCAACATCGAATATCTCAATTGATGGAGCAGCTTCAAGGAGATGTATTATCCATAAAACGTCAAATTCAACATAGACGCCATTAATAGACAGCTTCCTTAGATTGCTGAATACATGGCAGAGTTGCTTTCCTTCTGGTTGTATCCAAAGCTGATAAACAGATAAGCAAAGAAGAACAAGAATGAAATAATATGTATATATATACAGGAAAACTATGAGCTCATCAGACTAATCATTAGATAGTAAAACAGGTGCTTCCTGGCAATTATTATACATAATATTATAAAAATAAATATGTTCATCAATCTTAGAACAACTACAACAGGACGGATATCATAACATAGCAACTGCCTATTGAAATCAGAAACATATGTCGACGCATGGGAAAAAAATGAAATCACCTTTTCTCCTTGGAAGTTTAAGGTGAGAGTATGTATGTTTTTGGTACCACGCAGAACCTCGCTCAAACTGAAATCTCCTTGATGAAGAGTCGCATAATTTAGAAGGAGCAATTCCTTAAGAGCTGGGACTGAACCAAAACACAAGGGGGGATCGAAATACGACCACATTGTCAAATGGAGCCTCTCTAGCTTTGGAAGGCAGAGCACCTCAACTCTAAGTAAGCAGGACCAGTCGATTTTCAGAGATCTGAGTTTTGAGTTTGGAGCATTTATCTGCCATACTGACCTTTTCCCAGCGTCACAATTGTCAATACTGAAGTGTTGCAGTTGTTGGCAGCTGTCAAATAGGAAGTGATTTATATCCCATTTAGCAAACCGCACATTACACAGATGGAGCCTAGTGAGGCAACAAAGCACACTAGGATACATGCTGAAAAGTTTAACGGCGCTCTGAGCCCTTCGTAGCATATCCTCATTTTTGCAGTAGTTAGACTCCCTTTCGTCAATAATGGCTAGCTCCAGCTCTTTTACCATCTCTCTGTCAATAGCGTCACCGACTAGCAGCGCAATGTGGAGCGAGCAATTGCCGGTAATATAGAGCTGAAGGGATAGTCTTGTGATGGTGCGTCCCCTGCGACACCTATCCAGGAAACTCCGACTGGCTCTGGTTAGAGATGACATTGCTCGACCCACGTGTTGTGGCTTAATGGGGTCAGGGCATGGGGATGGCAGGAAATCCTTGACATCGAGTTTCAGCTCGGGGAGCAACCAAGGAAAGTTCCTCCATTGCTTCGACAGTGCACTTGTCCTTACTGCCGTGGCAACGTCGACTCTCTCCAAGATAGACAACAAAATGTCATCAGCCAGCTCTGTGAGCCTGTCTTCTTCCTCTGATTCCTGCAACAGAAACAAATCATCAATTCCTTTTGATCTTTTATGTGTTGAAAGATAGAGGGCAAAGCAAAACTAAGCAAGAACATGTTCAGTTACATGTTTCTGAACCTTCGCACGGTTGAACGGTATTGCAGATTCAGAGCAGCTACTACAGTACAGCAAATACGAAGTTGAAGGTGTGACAAGGGCAAATGAACTTACATGAACGCCCACAATGTTCGACTCCATGGATGAAATTCCGGTGAACCCTCGCAATCTAAGACTACCAAGGGCACGCACTTTGCTCGCTCGTCTTATATGCTCACACCTGATGACTAAATTTGTGGGGATTAATTTGGGTTTAAGTAGACGCTTGATGACTAAAACCTCATACCTGAAAAGAAGTTGAGATTGCGGGCCGAGGGGAGACGTCGATAGCGGCGGCGACGACGAGTGAGAGGCGGAGGGTCGGAGCCGAGGGGTGAGGGGTCGACGGTGGCACGGCTGCAGCTCTAGGGCACAGCTGTGGTGGGTCAGGACCCAGGACTCTCGAGTCTGGACTCGGGAGCACGGTGCTGGTAGAGAGCAAAAGGTAAGGAATTTACTGTATACTAATGGCAATACAAGGAGTTATCAGCATAAAGCCACCAATTTATGTGTTAAATTTTAACTTTAGTATCACAGAAATCTACTTCCTAGGTTCTTAAAATAGATGTTGCAAATTTATTAAAATTTGAATATATGACTAAATACTGTCCAGATACATCTTATTTTTAATAAATTTGTGATATCTATTTTAATTTTTAAGACCAAGGGAGTACCATGTTTTTTTTTGAAGTGATCGCCAAAAACAATAATATCGAAATTAAGACGAATTGACACCAAAACTGATTGGGTGGTGTAAAGCCGACGGGCACAAACCAGCAATTACCTGAGATGGAAATATTTAAAAGAAATAAAAATATCTAAAATAATATAAAACTCTCCAAGCCCGGTACGCTGCCAGCCATGGCCGAGGGCTTGGCCTGGCCGGCCGCCCCTCCTCCCCGACCTGTCCCCGTCGCGCGCCATGGACGAGGGCTTGGCTGGCCACCCCCTCCTCCCTAACCCATCCCCATCGCCCGCCATGGACACCCCTCCTCCCCAGCCTAGCCCCGACCTCGCCATGGAAGAGGGCTTGGCCGGCCGCCTCCTCCTCCTCCCTAACCCGTCTCTATCGCCCGCCATGGATTCCCCTCCTCCTCAGCCTATCCTTGCCGCCTGTCAACCGCCTTCAGCTCGTCAAGTTAGTGGCTAAAGGAAGAGAGCACACTGGCGCCACACGAATACTTGAGACCTACCTAGCAGACACTTAGCGTTTTGCGGTTTTGATCATTTCTAAGCCCGTATTGCTCCGATTTGGAGCGACACGGGCGGCGATGAAACCCTAGCTAGCCACCGAGCGCCTCCTCCCCACTCCTCCGCTCCCCTCCCGCCGCTAGAGGCGCCCACCGGGAAGCCGGTGCACGAATGCCAAGGACGGTTGCGGTAGGGATCTCGATGCTTTGCCTCTTGGCTGAGAGCTTCGGTCCTCGGGGTGGTGACCTTGTTTGGAGTGGGAGGCATTGGTCCTGGCAGTGGGAGACGCTCACCGATTGACATGGATATACCCTACGGGTGCATAACATTGGTATACCCGGTCCAGCCCAAGGAAGGCCCACAAGAAGACTTGCTGTCCAAGAAGATGCCGGGTGGCCCAAGCCCATTACAATTTCGACTCCTTGAAGGACACGACTGGATGTAGATAAAATTTCAAAGGGTTCAACCCTAACATGTAACCGACTCGACCTACCCCCGAGACCTGTCCTATCTATATAAGGGCCAGGAGGGAACGACGAGAAGGCCAACTCACCTCATACACACACCTCACGCCAGATCGCATCTGCGCATCCCTGTAACCTTTGGTTCTGCCATAATCAAGAACAGATAAGCAGAAGTAGGGTTTTCCCTCCGGGGGACTGAACCTGGGTAAACCTCATGTCCCCTTGTTTCTTGCCTGTTAACCATTTCGCGACTTCCAGCATCCCCATCTTCTCCAAAACTCAAGTCCATAACAATGGGCATTGACGAGTTAAACCCTCATCAATTGGCGTCGTCTGTGGGAACTAGGAACGCTGATAGTGCAGTCGTGACAGTCCCAACCGGAGCGATCTACGATTCCTCGGCGACAGAGAATCGCCTCCTCTTCGGCGCTTTTGGCTTCACCGCCCACTCACCGGCCACCTGCAAAGATTTCGAGTTTGTAGGCGATGGAATCGAGATGTTGTTAGGTAGCTTCTGCTTCCAGGTGGGACAGACTGGTACCCTCTGCCTCCCAGAGCTCGTACCACTCCCATCAATCAGGCCCGCCTCATGGGTCCCACCAATCGACGCTCCGCGCACATTGTCGCTGGTAGACGATTTGGATGACAGCAGCTGCTGCAACTCCGATCTGTGTGACCCTCCTTCGTATGAAGGAACCAACGGTTCTGGATCTGAAAGCTATGGGAGCAACAATCTCTCCCAGCGCTACCTATGCGCCGCCATCCATAACGGTGACGTCAACGATGGCGCAGATCCGCCACAGGATCCCCCGCCCAACCATTAGGTCGAAAACGGAGGAAACATGGTGAACCCGCAAAATCCCAACGGGACTAGGGCACCTCGAGGCACTAAGGGCATAAATCGTGTCCACAACGAAATCCACCTCAATGACGAGGGCTGGGAGATCGCGTGCGAAGCTGTACGGGGCAATCACATCTTACCTGTTGACGCCTCCTATGACATGTTGATGGCCTATCACTGGCTCCTGATCGAGGAACACAATCGATAGGTCAAGCTACAAGGCGAGCTCGAAAAATGCAAGCGGGCAGCTGACGAATCAAGCATGCGGCAAGCTGCGCTCTCCATCGTTGGTGGCTCCTCTTCACACGGCAACGACGCCCACAAGTATCGCTCTCGCCTGGAGCGCATGGACCCCGACGCACGACGCGAGGCCACCAAGGCACTCGACATGTCCTTCATGATGATGGACTCGCAAGGCAACATCATGCCTAAAACACCGCAGGCCGTGATCATGGCGGCTACCACCTATCTCGCGTCCAACCCGCCACCGGCGGGAGACCCGAAGAACGCAATCCACAAGTCTGCACTCGTAGGCCTCGGACTCGTCAAAGTTGCGCTCCACAACGAAACACCCGCAAAGCCGAAGAAAAAATCTGTGGTAAGGTTCACTCGAAGATGCACGCCCTCATTCGAAGAGGAAGAGCATGACCTGCCTCGACGCCGCCGGAGCCCACGGCACAGGAGCAGCAAATATGATGATCGTAGCGAGCTCACACAGCGTAAGATCGACAAATCATGCGCCAAGCGCGCGTGCTCAACCGAGTCCGAAGAGGACGACGGTGAGTTGTGCGGCGCAAGATGCTTCAGCGGATCCGTTTGGTAGCCAGGGTCATGGACACGGGTGTAGAAACCAAATCTGAGCAGCAGTAAATGGAACGTGAGGCCAAGGAGAAGGCCGATGCAGATGCAGGAAACCAGGGAACATTACCACCACCACCAATGAGGTCGTTAATGGAGTAGAACTTTATGTAGTATATGCAAATGATGCAAGAAAACCAAAACAAGTTCATGGACGAGTTGTTGGGACGAGCTAGAAACCAGAGAGCACCTGAAGGGGGAGGAGTGAGTCTTTCTGACTTCCAGAATGCAAGGCCGTTACCTTTTGCATCAACTCCTGAACCAATGGATGCAGAAGATTGGCTAGTGGATACATAGAGAAAGATAAAGACTGTAGGTTGTAATGATGAGGAAAAACTAAGGTATGCAACTCATCTTCTAACAGGACCTGCAACATCATGGTGGGAAAATCAGTTAGCCATGCAACAGCCGGGAAGAGAGTACACTTGGTAAGAGTTCAAGCAAAGGTTCCGTGAGTATCATGTTCTAGAGAGTGTTATGGAGTTGAAGCGGAGAGAGTTTGAGAAGCTTCAGCAAGGATATACTAGTGTCATGAAGTATATCCGGGAGTTTATCCAACTGTCTCGCTATGCAGAAGAAGAAGTCAGCACCGAAGAAAAGAGGAAGAAGCGCTTTCTGTGAGGGTTAAATCCATTCGTGAGGATGCAGTTGAGGTTGGACAATAAGCAAACATATCAATAGTTACTAGATGCAGCTATCACTTTTGAAGATGACTACAAGAATGTCCAAGAGGATAGGAGGAAGAGATCTAAGAAGGAAACTAAGAGGATACAGACAAGTAAACCTAAGTCCAATCTGGAATTCAAGCCAAGGAATAGACCCTATAACAGTAATAATTCCAACCTGAGTGCAAATCCAACCGGAAGGAATATTATATGCCATAATTACAAACTTCCAGGGCATATGAGCAGGGATTGCCAGAAACCAATAATAGTGTGCCATGCTTGTGGTCAGAGAGGTCACATAAAGCCTAATTGTCCGAGCAACTTGTGGTTGGCCTATTAAAGGTGGAGGACAAACTAGCGGAGGCAATGGGCAACCCAATAAAGGAGGAAAATTCGTCAAGAACAATAATGGCAAGAGGAACAGACATACCGGGAAGTTGAATTGCGCAACCCTAGAGGAGGTGGATAACTCAGAGCATGCAGTGATAGGTACGCTCAATATCCTTACCAATCCCGGCAAAGTTCTATTTGATACTGGTGTAACTACTTCATTCATTTCTAAACAATTCTGTGAAAAATTTGGGATTAGAAGGGCAACGTTAGAAAACCCTATGACCGTAGTGATGGTAGGGGGAAATGTAGTTGTACGCCACATTAAACAAGATCAAGTTATCTCGATCTATGGTTGTACCTACTTTGTGGATCTTTATGTGGTTCCTTTGAAGGGAATTGCAGTAGTGCTGGGTATGGATTGGATGACTGAACATGGAGCCCAGATTAATTGTGAGGATAAAACTGTCTCAATCAAAACTCCTAGTGGAGCAAGGATAACTTATCAAGCAGATAAGCACAGTCACATCATGGTGGATCTTCAATTGAACTCAATGAAGGAGGTGAAGTTGAAATATATTCCTATAGTAAATGAGTTTCAAGATGTCTTTCCAGCAGAGTTATCAGGAATGCCACCAGATCAGGAGATAGAGTTCACTATTGATCTAATTCCGGGTACCGCACCAATACCTCAAGCACCATACAAGATGGGTCCAAAGGAATTAAAAGAACTCAAAGAGCAAATTGATGAGTTAGCCAGAAAAGGATTCATTCAAGAAAGTGTATCCCCATGGGGAACACCGGTAATCTTTGTGGATAAAAGATATGGAGGAAGAAGGATGTGTGGGGACTATAGGAACCTCAATAATGTTACCATCAAGAATAAGTATCCTTTACCCAGAATCCAAGATCTGTTTGATCAAGTCAAAGGAGCTGGAGTATTTTCCAAGATTGATCTAAGATCTGGATATCATCAGATAAAAATCAAACCAGAAGATGTTCCAAAGACAACATTTGTCTCAAGGTATGGACACCATGAGTATCTTGTCGTACCGTTTGGTTTGACAAATGCACCAACAATATTCATGAATCTGATGAACAAAATCTTCAAGCCGTACTTAGACAAGTTTGTCATAGTGTTTATTGGTGACATTCTAATATATTCCAAGGAAAAGGAAGAGCATGCTGATCATTTGAGAATAGCATTGCAGATCCTAAGAGAACATAAGCTTTGTGCTAAGTTCAGCAAGTGTGAATTTTGGCTAGATGAGGTAGAATTCCTCGGTCATGTGATCAATAAAGATGGAATTGTTGTAAATCCATCCAAAGTTCAATCAGTATTAGAATGGGCTGCACCAACAAATGTAAAACAAATTAGAGGTTTCTTGGGAATGGCTGGTTATTATCAGAGGTCCATTGAAGGTTTCTCCAAGATAGCTCGACCTATGACCAAATTGCTAAGGAAGAATACACCATTCATTTGGGATGAGAAGTGTGAAGCCAATTTTTAGGAGTTAAAGACCAGATTAACTACCGCTCCAATTTTAGCAGTTCCAGAAATAGGGAAAGACTTTATAATATACTGTGATGCATGTAAAGAAGGCTTAGGTTGTGTGTTAATGCAAGATCGGAAGGTAATTGCTTATGGATCAAGACAACTAAAACCACATGAAGTTAATTATCCAACTCATGATTTGGAGTTAGCAGTAGTCTTTGCTCTAAATGGATGGAGGCATTTTCTGTATGGAGCCAGATGTGAGTTATACACGGACCACAAAAGTATCAAATATTTCTTCACTCAAAAGTAATTGAATATGAGACATAAGCGTTGGTTAGAGCTAATCAAAGATTATGATTTAACAATCAACTATACCCCTGGAAAAGAAAATGTTGTAGCAGATGCTTTAAGCCGTAAAAGTGCAGATATTCAGTCAAGAGTTACCTAAAGAGTTACAGATGGATTTGGAAAGGTTAGAGGTTCAATTTATAAGAACAGAGACTCTGGGAGGATTAGCTACTATGCAGGTAGTTGCAGAACAGAATAGTGATCTTAAGCAAGATATTTTTAGGCATCAAACAGAAGATTCTTTTATTGCTGAAGAAATTCGAAGGATATCTCAAGGACAAACATCCATTTTTCGTTTACGAGATTATGAGTCTTTATGGTTCCAAGATCGTCTTTGTGTTCCAGATGTGCCTGAAATTCGTGAAGTGATACTTTGAGAGGCACATGCGACACCATATTCCATTCATCCAAGAAGTACTAAGATGTACATGGATTTGAAAGAATAATTCTGGTGGAATAACATGAAGAGGAACATTGCAAAATATGTGTCAGAATGCCATACTTGCCAAAGGGTAAAGGCTGAACATCAAAGCCCAGCAGGACCATTGCAACCTTTGGAAATTCCCGAGTGGAAATGGGAGGAAATTGGTATGGACTTCATTACAGGATTACCCATGACACCTAAACGGAAGGATATGATATGGGTGATTGTTGATAGACTCACTAAAAGTCATTTTATTCCGGTGAATCAGAAGGATAATGCCGAGAAGTTAGTAGAAGTTTACATTAAGGAGATCGTAAGTAAGAATGGAGTGCCCAAAAAGATCGTAACTGATAGAGGATCAGTGTTTACTTCGGCATTTTGGAAGAAATTACATGAAGCACTGGGTTAAAAATTAGATTTTAGCACAGCCTATCATCCAGAAATGGGGGGTCAAACTGAAAGAACAAATCAAATACTGGAAGACATGCTTAGGGCTTGTGCGTTAGATTTTGGGGGTTCGTGGGAAGACCTTCTACCATTGGCAGAATTTTCCTATAATAACAACTACCAGAGTAGTATGAAGGCAGCTCCATATCAAGTACTCTATGAAAGGAAATGTAGATCACCAATATGTTGTGTAACATCCCTAAAACCATGTTTCAAACTCATGCATATCATCCATGCATCCATGATCATTTAGGATGTCATTTTCAAAAACCATTTCAAAACATGAGCATTGTTGCTCAATATTTTATGTAAGTTTACTCAAACCTTTGTGCTACTTGTTGTTAAGAAAGGTACTGTTAATCTTTCAGTATTGTTTAGAATCCAAACTCAAGTGATTTCAAAAACTTGAGCAAAGTCTCAAAGCAAAATATGAAGTAAAACCAAATCTATGCCTTTTATTACACCATATAAAGGCATGGTCTTATTTTATTTTTCAAAATACTCAAAGTGTTTGAATTGGACAGTAGTGTTTGGCACACATTTGAGTGCAAGGTTGCAGTATAAAAACCTAGGTAAGATCTAAATTCAAACTCATTTGATTTGGATTTGAAAATCATTCCAGAAAATCAAAACAGAAAAGGAAAAGGAGAAAAGAAATAGAAAAGGGCCAGCGCTACCTATCTGGCCCAACTACTAATCCAGCCCACTAAGCCCACCCGGGGTATCCCTCTCTCTCGCTCACTCGCAGACACACCCCCCAGGTCAGTGACCGCACGACCCCACCCCCTCTCTGTTTCACTCGCTGACTGGTGGACCTCGCTCACCACGTCTTCCCCAAATCGCGCCCGACCACGTCACGGCCGCTTCCTCCGCCTTCAACGCGCGTTGATTCCTCGCTTAGTGCCCTTGATTCCTAGCGATCCGCCTCTTGCTCCGCCTACTTAAACCCCACCTCTCTGCGACCATTTCCCCTCACCTAGCACACACGCCACGCCACCAGTCGCCTACACGCCGAACACTTGCCAGGTACCGGAAGCTCGGCAGCAAATTCCGGTGAGCTCCCCGCGCCCCTTGACCTCTAGCCTTGCCAGTACAATCTCTGCAACCATGCGCATCTCCTAACCCCTCTGGTGCATGCTAGGATCGTTTAGAGCCTCGCCACCATCTACGACCGCACGAGTCAGACGACACCATCAACTCCGGCAAGCCTTCCTGGTTAGTTCTGACCGCGCCTTGCTCTCTCTTTGACACTCACATGACCAGCATCACTCCGGCGCACGACCGCCTATTTTGCCTTGGCATGCTCGTATTCGCCAACGTCAAGGAACATCCAGACCGACGCCGCGAACTCCGGCGAGGAATCGCCACAACTCCGAGCGCCCCTTCGCCAACCAAGGGCACGTTGAGCTTCTCCTCGTCACTGCGAACCTGGTGAGCATCCTCCCACCTTCCCGGGCGACCTTGTTCACCAGCTCCACCACTGACAGAGCGTGTCGCCGCCTGTCGCCGCCGCCAGCACCGCCACTTGATGGTCGAGTGCTGAGCACCGTTAGATCTAGATCTAGTGGTCACGTTAGAACCTAGCTGAAGCGGTATGATTCAATCAGAGCCACGCGATTAAGTTGGATCCAGCGGCTCAGAAGCGTGATCCGACGCGAAGCGGTACCGGCCAATAGAATAGCGCCGCGTGGCACCTGTTAGGGTTTAAAAACTGGATTTGAATCTATTAGAAGTTTGAAATTGTTTTGGCTATAACTTTTGATCCCCACGTTAGAATTTGACAAATTTTATATCAATAGAATCAGGAGAGCAAGCCCTTTCTAAATATGCAATGTGTTTAATATTTTGCTTCTGTTAAAATGGTTTCTTTTGCAGAAACTTGTGTAGGACCAATTTGAGTATATGAATAGTTTAGGAAATGTTTTAGGGTTTAAATAAATGTTATTTGGCAAGTTTTTAACTTGTTTATGAATCAGTACTGTACACTTGTTTTGTTGAGTTTTAAAAATCATCACATATCATTTTGCATCCATGCATATATTTTTGATTGTATATGTTTTGTATGTGATTTGTTGCTACAATTCTCTATGTAGATTTTGGTGCTAGTGATTGTGATTGTGAGGAGTGTAGCTACTCTCCAAACTACCAAGGCAAGTGGTGCTTCATGATATTTTCATTCCTATGTTTTCTACTAAGCATTAGAAATATTTTGTTAGACTTGCATGCTATATTTTGCTTATGCCATGTTGGGAAATCCTAGTAGATGTAGAATTGCTAGGAAATTTCTAAGTTAAGATGCTATCTATGCCATGCTTAGCCTAGCTAGTAGCAACCAAGGGTGGTGAAATATACATGCTATGTTAAAATATTTCTAAGTCTTTGGACTTTTGTTTTGCCTAATAAAACAACTAAGTTAATGAAACACCTGGGTGGAATGAAGGATTGGTTTATGTTGAGTGGTTACACAAGGCCCATCTCTATGGTTTACCTTGTGTATCTCACTTGTGGAAAGCCACCCAGGAACAAAGAGATTTTAGAGGCCAAATATTAAGAAGCTTCTAGTGCAACCACTTGGCAATATGGGCTCTGCCAGGATCACATAGGTTGCTAGAACTTAGCCATTTGGACAGTTGGTGGTAGTGGGATGATAGGTTGGAACGCGTCCATTTGGTCTAAGGGAAGGCTTCTGAAAGGTCCTGTCTTGGTGAGAATCAAGGCTTGTGGGGAAAGTGCACCACCTTGCAGATGGAAGAATCTAAGTACTTAGCCAAGTCCATGGCAATGGACAACTTGAGCATCAAGACATGGAAGCTATCAAGGATCTCATCATCCCAATTTCTAAGTAAAAACTTGTGGGTGAACAAGGGTGAAGGACCTCAATGTCTATTGGTGGCTCCTTGGGAAAAGTTTTGACAAAGAAAAGACTTAGTGATTTCAACTAATAGGCAAAACCTATTTTGAGCAAAGCAAGCCAAGCTACACTTAGCCAAATTGCATATAGTATCTAGTCCACCTAAATTATACTAAGGTATCACTTGCCAATACTATTCCAATGTATTGACCCCTTTGTGGTAACTTGTGATGTTGCAGGATACTCTGATGAGGATTAGGAGTCATGAGTCTACACTCAACATGTTTGCCTGTGGCACATGAAGATGAAGACTTTATTTATTTACTTAATAAAACTCTTGTATTAGGCATGTGGCCTTGGAGTTGTAAAGACTATGTTTATCTCTGGAATGGCTGTAATAATGACCTTTGTATCTGTGTACTTCATCTTAAACTGTGGATGCTAGCATTGATCCAGGGACTAGCATTGCAATCACAGGGATCCTTTTCCTTTATAAAGGAGGGATCTTACAGATGGTATCAGAGCACTGTGTTTCCTGTAGGATTATGACCCTAGGATTGGAAACCACTAAGGAAAAAATTTCAGCAACTTCTACACTTGTCTATTCTTCTCGTAAACTTTTCTAATCTTCTTTCTCATCTGTATTTGTAGATGAACTCCATCAATGAAGCCGTAAGGAAAGGACCACTCATGACAATGACTTTGGAGTGTGAGACAGAATTTCCCAAGGCTCTCAAGGACCTTATGGTTGTATTAGAGATACAAGGTGCAGCTGTGTACAAAGGTTTTCCTGTGATGGATGAAGGAGTTGAGTACTGGTGGGTGCAACTTCACTTGTACAAAAACAAGGAAGACAACCACAAGGAATCAGGATTCTGCATGTTCACCAACACTGTGGTACACACCACATTCTTTGAGTCAGCAAGGGATGCAGCTTGGAGGACTATCAAAGAACTTAGTGATAGAGTCAAGTGCAGAATGCTCAACCTCCAAAATGACCTAAAGGAAGAGAAGAAACATACCCAAGAGTTGGAGGCTACCAACCAAACTTTAAGAGGAGACATTATAGACTTAGTGATGGAGTCATGTGAACAAGATAGACTAATTGCTTCTAGAAACATTGTGTTAGCCAACGGATCCAGTGAGATAGGATTGTAAACGTACTTCGTTAGTTAGACCACCACTTATCACCTTATTTTCCAAATGTTTCTTTAAAAATAAGTTGAACCCTGATTGTTGTAATGGATCCATGTATGCTTTGCCTTGTGTTTCATTTTAGATTGTGTTGTTCTAACTTTTTCTATCTTATAAATAGATGCCTAATGTTACCATCAGCACTGTTGAGGAGTTCCAGGGAACTCGCTTTGGTCCTCGTATTGTTGAGCTTACTACTTTGCTCAATCTCCCTCTTCCTACCATCATGGTGCTTCCCCTCACCAAGTTTGAGAGGAAAGACCTTTGGGGCTTCAAGGTCAATCAGCCCGGACGTCAGACAGAGCCTACCACGGAAGCCATCATCTTCAAGCTCATGCATGATGACAAGGAGAGAGGCCTTGAGGTAGTCATGCAGGATCTGATAGGACGTCTACTAGGGAGACACTCTCGACAGGTTAGAGGTACTCACTTTCACGTCTTCGGTAGACGTGATGAGGATGGAGAGGCCATCGACTTCGAGGACGATTCGAGGGACACAGCAGAGCCGATTCGTCTATACCTTCAGGACTTAGAGTCTCTCATTAGGCACGTGGACACCGACAGGACCAACGTCATGCTCAACAATGACGAACTCCAGGTGCAGCTTCGTGAGAAGGACAAGCTCTTCGCAGAGCAAGATGAGATAGTCAAGGAGATGGAGACGAAGTTCGAGAGCCAGGACAGAAAGTTCAAGAGTCAGGAGAAGCGAGTCCAGGATAGGAACAAGAAGATCCGGGACATGACTGAAGAACTGCAGGCCAAGGACTTCGAGCTCGAGCATCAGCAGACGGTGATTGAGAGGCTTCGTTCCCAGAAGAAGGCTCTCAAAGCCAAGATAGAGACCTTGACCGCCAATGTCGAGGAATACAAGACCGCAATGGAGAATGTAGGTCTTACCCTTATCGAGGAGGAGGTTGATGCCGAGGAGTAGATTTGACTACTCATTTATCATTTATTATCATACTTGTTGTTGGGAACTTGTTATCTGACCATCCAACATGTGGATGGCTTGTTATCTGTGTGTGTTTTACTTTGCGAACTTGTTATCTTGTTGTTGAACCTTTATCCTTTTTGTTGCATGCTTTGAGATTGTTATGTGAGGTATTGTGCATGAAAGAATCTATGGGTATCTCATTCTTATCTCTATTGAACAAACCACAGATGCCTCCCCGTCGTGCAAATCCCAACCCCAACAACAACAACATCACTCCAGAAATGCAGCAAATGATGACAACTCAGACTCAGCTAATGCAAATGATGACGACGTTCATCCAGAACCAAAACAACAACAACAACAACAACAATAACAACAATAACAACAACAACAACAACCCACCAGGTTTTGACATGCTTACCAGGTTCTTGAGGTTGAGGCCAGCAAAGTTCTCAGGAACAACTGATCCCATGGTGGCCAATGATTGGCTACGCTCTGTGAACAAGGACTTGGTAATCGTGGGTCATCTTGATCTGAAAAGGTCAGATTTGCAGCACATTTGCTGGAAGGACCAGCCGCCACTTGGTGGGATAACTTCCAGATCACCACTCCCATAGAAGATGTGACTTGGGCTATCTTTGAGGATGGCTTTCGTACTGCTCATATCTCATCTGGAGTGATGAGTCTAAAAAAGAAGGAGTTTCATAACTTGAAGCAACGCCACCGCAGCGTGGCAGAGTATATTGAGGAGTTCAACAATCTGGCGCGTTATGCATCGGATGAAGTTGACACCGATGCTAAGAGAAGGGAGAAATTCCTCGAGGGCCTGAATGATGAACTGAATCTGCAGCTATCAGTGGCCTATGTTCCCACATACCAGTCTCTCTGTGACAAGGCTGCTATTTTGGAGAACAAAATGAAGCAAGTTGAAAGCAGAAAGAGAAAGCACTCAGACAAGCACAGCTCGGGATCGTCTCACAAACGTTCCCATTATGATGATAGTGGAAGCTCAGGATCCCACAAGCATGGGAAATTCAACAAACACCACAACCACAACCGTCATGACAACAAGCATCACCGTAGTCATGACAATGACAAGTACAAGAACCACAAGGGTGGATATAAGAGCCACCACAGTGGAAGTGGAAGCCAGCCTGTTAAGAAGGACATTAGTCAGGTTGAATGCTTCAAGTGCAAGAAGATGGGGCATTATGCAAATGAATGCCCAGAAAAGAAAGTTGAAGGACCCAACAAGCCCAACCCTTTTCAGAAAGGGCAAGTTAACCACATCAATGTGGAGGAAATTTATGAGGAGCACGATCTTTGTTGGTAAGTTCAAACTCAATTCTGTTCCAGCATTTGTCCTCTTTGATACTGGTGCATCTCATTCATTCATATCAAGAACATTTGTTGAAAGAAATGAACTGCCGGTAGAAACAATTGGGTGTCCTATAAAAGTAAGTTCTCCTGGTGGAGAAATGTTAGTGAATTCAGGATGTCATGATCTAGTCATAGAGTTTGGGAAGTATAAGTTTCCCGTTAACTTGATAATTCTAAACTCCCAAGGATTGGATGTCATTTTGGGAATGGACTGGACGACTAAGCACAAGGGAGTAATAGATTGTGCCAACCATACTGTCTCACTCACAACTCCGGAAAATAAAAGGATCAGATTCAAGACCAACTTTGAAGCAAGAAGGAGTATGCTAAATTATCTTAAGGGGGTTAGCATGGACGGTGTGCCAATTGTAAGGGAATATCCGGATGTGTTTCCAGAAGAATTGCCGGGAATGCCACCAGATAGAGATGTGGAATTTCTTATAGATTTGGTACCAGGGTCTGGACCAATAGCAAAGAGACCATATAAAATGTCAGTTGATGAACTGAAGGAACTCAAGAAACAACTTGGAGAACAGTTGCAGAAAGGATTTATTCAACCAAGTTCTTCGTCTTGGGGAGCCCCAGTTTTATTTGTGGAGAAGAAAGATAGAAGTCAAAGGTTATGCATAGATTACCGTTCACTCAATGAGGTAACTATTAAGAACAAATACCCTTTTCCTAGAATCAATGACTTGTTTGATCAGCTAGAAGGAGCTTGTGTGTTCTCAAAGATTGATCTCCGGTCAGGTTATTTTCAACTCAAGATAAGAGAACAAGACGTACCTAAAACAGCTTTCACTACAAGGTATGGATTGTATGAGTATACCGTGATGCCATTTGGTTTGACCAATGCTCCAACATACTTTATGAATATGATGAACACGGTGTTCATGGAATTCCTTGATAAGTTTGTTGTCGTTTTCATCGATGACATTTTAATCTACTCCAAGAGCAAAGAAGAACATGAAGGACATTTGCGTCTGATACTTGAGAAGCTTAGAGAGCATAAACTTTATGCCAAATTCAGCAAGTGTGAATTCTGGTTGAATGAAGTTGGTTTTCTTGGACATGTTATGACAAAAGATGGTGTAGCAGTTGATCCTGCTAAAGTTTCAGCCGTAACTGAATGGGAATCTCCTAAGTCAGTGAAAGAAGTTCGTAGTTTCCTCGGCTTAGCAGGTTACTACAGAAGGTTCATTGAGAATTTCTCCAAGGTTGCCAAGCCTATGACAGAATTGCTAAAGAAAGACAAGAAATTTTCTTGGTCTGAAGGTTGTGAACTCAGCTTTCAGGAATTGAAGAAGAGACTTGTGACAGCACCAGTATTATGTTTACCAGACTTGGAAAAAGATTTCCAAGTATATTGTGATGCATCTCATCATGGGTTGGGTGTAGTACTTATGCAAGAAGGAAAAGTTGTGGCTTACGCCTCGAGACAACTCAAAACTCATGAAGTAAACTATCCTACTCATGATTTAGAGTTAGCTTCTATTGTCCATGCACTCAAAACATGGAAGCACTATCTTTTGGGAAAGCGTTGTGAAGTGTTTACAGATCACAAGAGTTTGAAGTATATCTTCACTCAGAAGGAAATTAATATGAGACAAAGAAGATGGCTAGAGCTCATCAAGGACTATGACTTAAGCTTGCAATACCATCCCGGTAAAGCAAATGTTGTAGCGGATGCTCTAAGTCGTAAGGTTTTTGTGAATGGCCTTACTAAGGGAGAATTGCCAGATGATTTGTGTGCCCAATTTAGAGATCTCAGATTGGAGATTGTGCCTGAAGGACATCTCATGTCTTTGGATGTTCAACCCACTTTGTTGGATAAGATC
Source organism: Avena insularis (assembly GCA_023614405.1). NCBI lineage: Eukaryota > Viridiplantae > Streptophyta > Magnoliopsida > Poales > Poaceae > Avena > Avena insularis. The sequence goes on along the minus strand of CM042697.1, from coordinate 460,420,387 downwards.
AAAGAAGACCAGAAGATTGATAAGGAAATTGAAGAAATTAGAGAAAAGATTGGAAAAGGAAAAGCCAAAGGATTCCATGAAGATGAACAGGGTACTTTATGGCATGGGAAACGTATCTGTGTTCCACAAGATCCGGAGCTTCGGAAACTGATTTTGCAAGAAGCACACAACTCTCCGTATTCCATTCATCCGGGTAACACCAAAATGTACATGGATATGAAGGAAAGATTTTGGTGGAATAATCTCAAGAAGGACATCGCCGAACATATTGCTTTGTGTGATGTGTGTAGTAGAGTGAAAGCAGAACACCAGAAACCAGCAGGTTTACTTCAACCACTAACTATTCCTGATTGGAAGTGGGACAAGATTGGTATGGATTTCATTACCGGATTGCCAAGGACCAGGTCAGGATATGATTCTATTTGGGTAGTAGTGGATCGCCTAACTAAAGTAGCTCATTTCATACCCGTGAAGACAATCTATACAAGTGCTAAGTTAGCCAAAATCTATATGAGTAGAATTGTGTGTCTACATGGAGTACCCAAAAGTATTGTGTCTGATAGGGGAACTCAATTCACTTCCCATTATTGGAGACAACTACATGAGCCATTGGGAACGAGGTTGGAATTCAGCACTGCTTTTCATCCTCAAACTGATGGACAGACAGAAAGAACTAACCAGATTCTTGAAGACATGTTGAGGGCATGTGCCCTAGACTATGGAGCCAGTTGGGATGAAAGTCTACCTTACGCAGAATTTTCTTATAACAACAGCTATCAAGCCAGCATTGAGATGTCACCATTTGAGTTTCTCTACGGAAGAAGGTGTACCACCCCATTGTTATGGAATGGTGTGGGAGAAAGAAATTTGTTCGGACCGGAACTTATCAAAGAAGCCGAAGAGAAGGTCAAGTTGGTTAAGGATAGATTGAAGATAGCGCAGTCCTGATAGAAAAGCTATGCGGATCCTAAGCGTAGAGAAGTCACCTACGAAGTTGGTGATAGGGCTTATCTTAGAGTATCACCACTTCGTGGAGTGAAGAGGTTCGGAATCAAAGGAAAGTTGGCCCCAAGATATGTTGGACCGTTCAAGATTCTGAGTCGTAAAGGAGAAGTCGCTTATGAAATAGAATTGCCAGAATCTCTGTCAGCTGTCCATAATGTGTTTCATGTGAGTCAGCTTAAGAAATGTCATCCAGAAATGGAAGAAACTTCCTTGAAAGATACCATACCTTTGGAAGAGGTTCAATTGGAAAGTGATCTTACTTATGAAGAGAAGCCTATCAAGATTCTTGAGACTGCAGAAAGAGACACACGGACCAAGACTATCAAGTTTTTCAAGGTTCAGTGGAACCATCATTCCGAAGAGGAAGCAACATGGGAAAGAGAAGATGATCTTCGGAAGGACCACCCTCACCTATTTGCTAGCCAATCCAAATCTCGAGGGCGAGATTCACCTTAAGGGGGTTAGATTTGTAACATCCCTAAAACCATGTTTCAAACTCATGCATATCATCCATGCATCCATGATCATTTAGGATTTCATTTTCAAAAACCATTTCAAAACAGGAGCATTGTTGCTCAATATTTTATGTAAGTTTACTCAAACCTTTGTGCTACTTGTTGTTAAGAAAGGTACTGTTAATATTTCAGTATTGTTTAGAATCCAAACTCAAGTGATTTCAAAAACTTGAGCAAAGTCTCAAAGCAAATATGAAGTAAAACCAAATCTATGCCTTTTATTACACCATATAAAGGCATGGTCTTATTTTATTTTTCAAAATACTCAAAGTGTTTGGATTGGACAATAGTGTTTGGCACACATTTGAGTGCAAGGTTGCAGTATAAAAACCTAGAGATCTAAATTCAAACTCATTTGATTTGGATTTAAAAATCATTTCAGAAAATCAAAACAGAAAAGGAAAAGGAGAAAAGAAATAGAAAAGGGCCAGCGCTACCTATCTGGCCCAACTACTAATCCAGCCCACTATGCCCACCCGGGGTCTCCCTCTCTCTTGCTCACTCGCAGACACACCCCCCAGGTCAGTGACCGCACGACCCCACCCCCTCTCTGTTTCACTCGCTGACTGGTGGACCTCGCCAGCTCACCCTCGTCTTCCCCAAATCGCGCCCGACCATGTCGCCGGCCGTTTCCTCCGCCCTTCACTGCCGCGTTGATTCCTCGCTTAATTGCCCTTGATTCCGCGCGTGATCCTCGCCCCTGCTCCGCCTACTTAAACGCCACCTCTCTGCGACCATTTCCCCTCACCTAGCACAGACGCCACGCCACCAGGCTGCCCATAATTCTCCGAACACGGACGCGGTACCGACGAGCTTCGACAGCAAATTCCGGTGAGCTCCCCGTGCCTCTTGACCTCTAGCCTTGCCAGTACAATCTCTGCAACCATGCGCATCTCCTAACCCCTCTGGTGCATGCTAGGATCGTTCAGAGCCTCGCCACCATCTACGACAACACGAGTCAGACGACACCATCAACTCCGGCAAGCCTTCCTGGTTAGTTCTGACCGCGCCTTGCTCTCTCTTTGACACTCACATGACCAGCATCACTCCGCGCATCTGACGCACTGCCTATTTTGCCTTGGCATGCTCTATATCTTCGCCAACGTCAAGGAACATCCGTACCCGACGCCTTCGCGAACTCCGGCGAGGAATCCTTGACAACTCCGAGCGCCCCTTCGCCAACCAAGGGCACGTTGAGCTTCTCCTCGTCACTGCGAACCTGGTGAGCATCCTCCCACCTTCCCGGGCGACCTTGTTCACCAGCTCCACCACTGACAGAGCGTGTCGCCGCCTGTCGCCGCCGCCAGCACCGCCACTTGATGGTCGAGTGCTGAGCACCGTTAGATCTAGATCTAGTGGTCACGTTAGAACCTAGCTGAAGCGGTATGATTCAATCAGAGCCGTGCGATTAAGTTGGATCCAGCGGCTCAGAAGCGTGATCCGACGCGAAGCGGTACCGGCCAATAGAATAGCGCCGCGTGGCACCTGTTAGGGTTTAAAAACTGGATTTGAATCTATTAGAAGTTTGAAATTGTTTTGGCTATAACTTTTGATCCCCACGTTAGAATTTGACAAATTTTATATCAATAGAATCAGGAGAGCAAGCCCTTTCTAAATATGCAATGTGTTTAATATTTTGCTTCTGTTAAAATGGTTTCTTTTGCAGAAACTTGTGTAGGACCAATTTGAGTATATGAATAGTTTAGGAAATGTTTTAGGGTTTAAATAAATGTTATTTGGCAAGTTTTTAACTTGTTTATGAATCAGTACTGTACACTTGTTTTGTTGAGTTTTAAAAATCATCACATATCATTTTGCATGCATACATATATTTTTGATTGTATATGTTTTGTATGTGATTTGTTGCTACAATTCTCTGTGTAGATTTTGGTGCTAGTGATTGTGATTGTGAGGAGTGTAGCTACTCTCCAAACTACCAAGGCAAGTGGTGCTTCATGATATTTTCATTCCTATGTTTTCTACTAAGCATTAGAAATATTTTGTTAGACTTGCATGCTATATTTTGCTTATGCCATGTTGGGAAATCCTAGTAGATGTAGAATTGCTAGGAAATTTCTAAGTTAAGATGCTATCTATGCCATGCTTAGCCTAGCTAGTAGCAACCAAGGGTGGTGAAATATACATGCTATGTTAAAATATTTCTAAGTCTTTGGACTTTTGTTTTGCCTAATAAAACAACTAAGTTAATGAAACACCTGGGTGGAATGAAGGATTGGTTTATGTTGAGTGGTTACACAAGGCCCATCTCTATGGTTTACCTTGTGTATCTCACTTGTGGAAAGCCACCCAGGAACAAAGAGATTTTAGAGGCCAAATATTAAGAAGCTTCTAGTGCAACCACTTGGCAATATGGGCTCTGCCAGGATCACATAGGTTGCTAGAACTTAGCCATTTGGACAGTTGGTGGTAGTGGGATGATAGGTTGGAACGCGTCCATTTGGTCTAAGGGAAGGCTTCTGAAAGGTCCTGTCTTGGTGAGAATCAAGGCTTGTGGGGAAAGTGCACCACCTTGCAGATGGAAGAATCTAAGTACTTAGCCAAGTCCATGGCAATGGACAACTTGAGCATCAAGACATGGAAGCTATCAAGGATCTCATCATCCCAATTTCTAAGTAAAAACTTGTGGGTGAACAAGGGTGAAGGACCTCAATGTCTATTGGTGGCTCCTTGGGAAAAGTTTTGACAAAGAAAAGACTTAGTGATTTCAACTAATAGGCAAAACCTATTTTGAGCAAAGCAAGCCAAGCTACACTTAGCCAAATTGCATATAGTATCTAGTCCACCTAAATTATACTAAGGTATCACTTGCCAATACTATTCCAATGTATTGACCCACTGTGGCTGTAACTTGTGATGTTGCAGGATACTCTGATGAGGATTAGGAGTCATGAGTCTACACTCTGATGAGCCTGGGAGTAGCAAAGAATTTGCGCCCGATTATATCAAGGAAAGGCAAGATATCATTGATATAATCAAGGATAGATTGAAGATAGCCCAAAGTAGACAGAAAAGTTATGCCGATCTAAGTCGAAGGGCATGGCATCCTAAAGTGGGAGACATGGTATATCTTAAAGTAAGACCATTGAAAGGAGTTAAGAGGTTCGGAGTTAAGGGAAAATTAAGTCCAAGATACATAGGACCATTCAAAATACTGAGTCAGACCAGGACCATAGCTTATGCTTTTGAATTACCGTCAAGGTTGGCTCAAGTTCATAATGTTTTCCATGTGTCACAACTCCGGAAATGTCTTAAAGTTCCTGATGATGCAATCACACATCAAGACATAGAATTACAAGCAGACCTGACTTATGTTGAAAAACCCTATAAAATTATGGAAGAAAACTGGAAAAGGTTGATGAATAGGGCAATCAAGTACTGCAAGGTACATCGAGAACATCATCCCGAGAGAGAAGCCACATGGGAAAATAAGATGATTTAAGAAAAGCCTATCCAGAACTGTTCAGGTACACTTCAGCAAACTTCGGGACGAAGTTTAATTTAAGGGGGGAAGTCTGTAACATCCCAGCATTTAGGAACAAATGAAGGGTCGATTTGGGAATTTGTGCATATGCATGCATTCATCTGCCAAATGTGGGTAAATTTTTCGCCAAATAAAAACTTAAAGTGATCAAAGTTTCTTTCACTCTCTAGGTATAGGAATAGCTCTGGTGAGTGATCATTATAAATTTTGACATGACCTTTATGAATTGATGTGTTTCAAGGAGAATTTGAATTTAAACTAGAAATTTGAGTTTATATTTTTTTAACTTAAAATTATGATTTTGTAATATTATTTAAGATATAATATATAATAATATAAATTAAATAAGAAATACAATTAATCAAATGAATATTTATTCCATATTTTTATTTCATAAACAAGTTACAAAAAGGAACTCATTAAGACAATAGAGAATCTTTACAAAAGTAAAGTTAAAAAAAAGGAGGAACATATATTTATTATTAAACTATTACACCTTTCTTGCAAAGAAGAAAATAAAAATTACAAAGGATCCATTCCATCTAAAAGTAAACCTATTCTAATCTTGAATCTTCAAATCTTGTACCTGCAAAATAAAGAACAAACAAAAAGGAAAATAAAAGTTAAGTTGTTAATTTTACTCTCAGTAGAGAGCAGTGAGTTGCACTGCTCAAATTTACATCATTGAGTAAATCTTTTAGGGGCAAGTTTCACCAATATGAAAGAATCAAATCTTTCATAAACAAATAATCCACAAGTCAGATGATTCCAATCAGTAAAAGGGACAAGTTTCACTAGGCAGATAAATAGTAACAAGATAAAAAGGTAGGACACCTCACTGAGCATATCCACAACTATGCAGCAGACATACAAGCAGCACAGTCATCTAAATGCTTGGGTGTGCTATCAACACAGCCCCAGTAGTCAAAGAAAGTAAAAGGACCAAGCACAACTGTGGGGAAGCACTAGTGCATCTCTTCACTTCTCACATCACACAAGAACATCTAGTTTAGCCAAAGCCAAATAAACCAACCAACACAAGCTCACACCAGATCAAACCACACATCACCTGATGGTGACATAAGGAGAGGGAAGTATCTGGTGGACAGCAAGGCCAAGCTCACATGAGCTAGGAGGAGCAGAGTTGATCAAGGCCAAGCTTAAGCATTAGGGGAAACAAGAACATCATTAGAAGGTGAAGAACAGGAGCCAACCAGCAACCCAACATATCAACAAACCACTACCATCATCAGTTTTGTGGTGAGTGTCATGAACCACCACATGATTTATTCATCTTATCCACATAGGACCATGTGTTGTTTCATCAAACAACCTCTCAATGATCACCCTGGTGGGTTGAATCTATCCTAGAGGTTTTACATATAAAGAACAGAATTAAACTCTAGCAAAACACCAAATTCTCAGACCAGCCTCATAGAATTGGTGATATCAAAGGCAACTTCTGTAATCTATCATTTGTTCTTACAAGATCTGGGCACATCTCCCATAAGGAGTAGCACCTCATATCTTACAAGTTACAATCAAATCTATTCACTTAACCAACTAGGACCCTAGATCCTAGAGCCTCAGACCAACATCATAGGCATGAACAAACAATAAGCTTTTCAACTTATTATTAAGCATCTATCAAGTTCCAGTAATGACCATAAGTGAAGCCAGCAACAAGATCCACTTGTGTACCATTCTAAGAAGGTTTCACAAGCACTGATCTTATTACTAAGACAACTAGGTAGTCTAGTTTTATAAATCAAGTAGCAAATCAAAACATATCATCTCCCTGAGACCAGACTCAGAGATCATACCATATATATCCATTAATTTTCATAGAATCATCAGACTCTATTGGATAAAATTTAGACTAAGGATAAACAGGCAAGCCAACAAACACTTGTGTAGTGAATCGTCATTGACAAGGTTATTGTCAGTATCTAGATACTTACAAGTTATGAACACACTAAGCCACCATATACTCAACCAGAGGCAACACTATCTAACACCAACCTCTGATGAACCACTAACATCAAGTCCAACATTAACCTCAAACCAACAATAACACCATTTAATCAAAGGATGACAACAAGCACTAAGGTGCAGAGAACACAAATCCTCACTAAGCAACATTACCAGACCATAGTATCATCTTACAAGCATTAGGGGTGAACCCTAATATTAGTGCACACACAGAATGTAAATTGGCCACTAGATACACATAGAGGGACTCGAGGTATCTAGATGCACTAGGGTTCACAGAGGCACAACTCACCGGAGTTCCTCGCTGACAAATTGAAGAGGAAGCAGAGCGGCCGACGAGCTCGTGGCGGCACGAGGAGCACCCAGGGGGGCGTTGCAACCCGCACCAGCCACGGTGACGGTCACAATAGCGCACAGCACCGCACATCACCACGGGAGGATCAACGGCGGCGGTAGCAGCACCATTCCCAAACCCTAGGGTTCGGGAAGGGGGCTAGCCTGGTCACAGAAGGGCCCAGGACCAAATCGATCTGGACCAGAGGGACGAGCATGGTCAACAACCCCGCCCTGCACCACGGCAGCAGCCAGGGAAGACCACGGCGGCGAGCGGCGCATGGCGGCGGCGCCATCGACCACGGGGTCAAGGAGGAGAGGAGGTGAGGACGAGAGGGAGGAACCAAGGGAGTGGTCCAGTAGGGCTAGAACCCCTTCGGGGTGCCCTTTTGGTCAAGGTTACTTGGGCAAAATTGGCCCAATAAGCCCAATGGAACCAGCCCAAAGCTTAAAAGAAGATGTAAGAATTAATAAAGACCAAAATACCCCTAGAGTTAAATAAAAAATTTAAAATATAAAATAAAATAAAAATTAAAAAATATACAAATAATATATATTTGGATTCATAATAATCCAACCTATTTAACTAAATTAAGAAATAAATATTATGGATATAATTTTTGGTCAAGAATTTTATAATATATATTCCTTATGGAATTTTATAAAATTAAAGAAAGAAGATACAAATAAATAAAAATCATTTTTATTAAATATTAATATGGTAGTATTTTAGAAAAATACTAAATAAATATTTGAGACATAAATAATTCTTTTATTTAAATATTAATCCTTAAAAGAATTATTAAATGAAATAAATATAGAAATTTATATTGAATTGTAAATCTTAAAAACAAATTATTATCTTATATAATGGCAAATATAATATTCATCAACTATTAAAGTTTATCTTTAAATAAAATCCTTTATTATTTAAAGAAATTCTTGAAACTAAAATAATGGGTAAAACACACAAAGAAAAATGATAAATAATGCATTACATTACTATGCATATTCATTTTGCCTCTTTAAATATTGTCCTTACCGGGCAATAATGATGTTTTGTAGACATAGAAGCTCAAGGTCCAGTGCAAGCATCCGACTTCACTACCTTGCAATTACAAGGCAAGTTCATCACTTGCTCATGTCCTTTGAAGAGTCTTTATCAAAGTATTTGCAAATTGTGTGTTATCATCTATGTGTCCAGGAAAGAAAATATTATTTTCTCAAATAAATAAATTGTTGATATCATCCTAAGTGATGATAGAAAGGAGCAATAGAATTTAAGTTTCTATTTGCAACAATGATAATCAGCTAGGAACCTAACAACCCATGAAATCAGTGATTCTAGCGTCGTATATAACGCGTTAGCCATGAGATTTGGAATGGGACAGAGAAGTCAGGTGTATCCTTTTCCTCTCGTATGGAAAACTTCCCACCTTGTATATAATGAACTTGTTGGGTAACACTGTTACTCACCTTTTTCCTTTGATCCCCTGCTTAGACTCTAAGGATTCAGAAGAAACCCCAATGTATGCAGCTAAAATTAAAGAGGAGGTCTTTTATGAAGAACCTAATATGTACGGTGCCGTGGAAGGGGTGGACTACGATGTCGTCTACGGAGAAGAGCACCAGGAGTCAGAATAATTACCATAGTTTAGGAGCCAATTGAGCCAAGCAACATGAACAATTATATAACAATAAGTTATTAAACTCAATTTGGAGTTTAAGTTGTCACTTTAAAACTTCCGCTGAAACACTTTATATTTGGTTTGTAAGTTGAATCTTTTGAAGTCATGAATTTCTGGTATTGTAATAATAATGCGTGTGTTTGTAATATGGACCCGCAATGTTTAGGTGTACCACTCTGAGGGATGTGATATTTACAGAACGGTGTTCTGTGGATGTCATGTCAACGACTATAGTGTACTACACATGCAGTGGTATGCTGGGTCACCGCAATGCCATATCTCATCTACGCACCCCTATAACCTTCGGTTCAACCGTAATCAAGAACAGACAAGCATGAGTAGGGTTTTCTCTCCAAGGGCCTGAACCTGGGTAAACCTCGTGTCCCCTTGTTTCTTGCCTGTTAACCGTTTCGCGACTTCCAGCATCCCCATCTTCTCCAAAACCCAAGTCCATAACAATAGGCATTGACAAGTTAAACCCTCGTCACCGGTGTTGTTGGACGTCCTCCTTAGTCGCAGAGGAAGGTCACCCCATTGATCTCTTGTCCAGATCTAAAGTCGGTGTCTTTGACCCACGCGGTTCCCTCCCCACTGGCTTCGATTCCTGCAGTTCTAGAGTTGTTCGTGGTGGTGGGGATGGGTCTTTGTTCGGGAGAGATCTTTGGCCGCGGTGGCGGCCACGATGTCGGTGATGTCCTGACGTTGTATTCTTCCTTGGGGGCGATGTCGAGGTACACCCCTTTCCCCTCCTTTTTCCCGGGTGAAAACCCAAAATCCTCGAATTGGGCGGTGATGGCATTCTAGCGTTACTTTCTTCTTGAAGGCACCGTCTTGACGATGTCGGAAGGTGTTCGTGTTGTGTGTGTTTTGTGCCTCCCTATAGCGGCGTGTTCCTAGAGTCGATGATGGCCTTCACGGTGGCGATTTCCATCTTCTTGTCGTGTCTTTGTTGGTGTCCTTGTTCGAAACCTTGCATCTTTCGGCTAGTTGGTGATGTGGCCAGTGATGTCGTTCATGTGTAGTTCGTGTGTAGAGTTGTTCATGCTCGGTTATCTTCCTTGGTGTTTCATCCTCTCTTGTTCATCCATGCTCTAGGGTGAGCTAATCTGCCTCTCAACGGTACAACGCCCTTCGAACCAAGGCGAGAGGGAATGGGCTTTCTTCGGAGATGGAGAAGGATGGCACATTGCCGATGACAAGCCAAGAGTTGAGGATGGCAGGATTTCTCTCGTGATGGGTCTATCTACACGACATCCTCTCCTATCTTCTGATCTTGCCGATGATCGATGGCCCAGAAACTCAAGCTATATTTCTTTGCTTATCATTTGCTTTCCTATGGTTTGTTTCCTGTAAGATGATCTCTCAGTACCATGTACTTGATGACGTGGGTAATCACGTCAATGCCCATATTTGATGAACTTTGGTTTTTAGGAAGAGTGGTGCACTAGAAACTTCTTGATGACCCACAAGTATAGGGGTGTATCGTAGTACTTTCGATAAATAGGAGTGTCGATCCCAATGAGGAGCAGAAGGTGCTGAATAGTGGTATGGAGCAGGAAATTCCTATGAATACTCAGCAAACGGATTTTTAGTGGTTTTCTGACAAGGCAACAAAACAAAGAGCAAGTGATAAAGAACAAACACAGCAAGTGGCCCAATCCTTTCTTAGCAAAGGACAAGCCGGTGGAAATACTTATAAAGACCAAACGTTCTCGAGGACACATGGGAATTCTGTCAAGTGCTTTCGCTTCAAATAGCTGAGTAATCTTCTTTGGTGTTTGTAAGTGTTGTGTGGCTGAACCTGTGCTAACATACTGCCCTTCCTAGGACTAATACATACTTGTGATTAAACCCCCTGCAAACATCTGTAACTACAGGAAAGTAATTAAGATATAAATCTAACCACAGCCTTAAACTCTGAGATCCTACACTCCCTTGTGCAAAGGTGTCCTAACGAGGGTTCAGGTTTCTGTCACTCCGGCAACCCCACGATTAGTAGCCAAATACACAATGCATCCCCCTAGGCCCATAAATGGTGAAGTGTCATGTAGTCGACGTTCACATGACACCACTAGAAGAATAGCACCACAACTTAAATACTAAACCATTGAATAATAACTCATCACAGATTCACTACTAACAACATGACTTCTCCCATGTCCTCAAGAACAAGACGAACTACTCACAAGACATCATATGGATCAAGATCAAAGATGATATGATAATGGATAACAATCTGAACATAAACGATAATCCAATGGTTCCACTCACAAGCATCAACTACAATAGTAATCAACACCGGGAATGTTTCCCCTAATGAACTAAGCAATATCCAACACAATTGTTACAGCAGGACAGAGTGGTGTTGATGGTGCTGGTGGAGATGATGGTGTGAATGATGATGATGATCCCGATGAAGCCTAGCTTGATGACGGTGTTGATGGCGATGGTCTCCTGTCTCCGGGAAGGAATTCCCCTGGCAGAAATCTGTCTGCCGGGGAGATCTTTCTCTCTCGGTGTTTTCCATCCCCTAGAGGCGGCGGAAATCTATCTGTGGTCGCTCTCCCAGTATTAGGGTTTCGTATGGAAGATATAGGCGAAGGGGTGGAGTCGGAGGCCGGGTAGGTGGGTCACACCTGCCCTAGGCGCACGGTCAGGTGGGCCCACGCCTAGGGGTGTGGGCCCCCTGAGGCCCATCTCCGTCCCTCCTTCTGGCTTCCTTCGTCCTCTGGTAAAATAATATGTTTCCATATTTTTCTGGTATTTTTCTGATCTTCGCGAAATTGCACCGAAATGCCTTCTTTTCCATCAGAATCCAGACTCCGGCAGTCCATTCTCCAGGAATCATCGAACATGCATAAACAGATGAAAAATCCATAAGTAATACCCCATAATAAGACATATATCAATGAATAGAGGTAAATTATGATATAGAAAGGTGATGCAAATTGGGCGTATCAACTCCCCCAAGCTTATACTTCGCTTGTCCCCAAGCGAATACTGAGCTCGGTAAACATGTCCACATGTTTATGGAGTGAAGTGTCGATAAAAGAATATGAACAAGAAGCATCACACTTACCATTGCACAACTCATAGAAGAAAACAACTCACCATTATATAACATTGGTTGCAACCAAGTACAAAGTCATAATAGAGATGCATAAAGATAAATCATAATTGGAATTGGCAAAATTGTTCTTGGCCAGAGAACACCTAGCAAACAGTTTCACAAAGGCTTTTTGTAGAAGTTTCAAAACAGGAGCACTCTTTGCTCAAAAGGTTTTTTTTCAAGTGAAGGCTTTAAAAGTATTACTCAATAGATAAGAGTTTTGTGCAAACAAGGAAGATAAAGAACATGATTGAATAAATCACCATATGAATGCTTGAAACACAACAACTCAAATGCTTGCTAGAGATAGAGAGGAAGTAGGTTTACTGACTCAACTGGTAACTAGGAGAAAGGTCCCTTTATAGAGGGTAGTAGGGATTACAAGTCATAAATAACTTCCAAAATATTATGGTACTTACTATCTTTGAGCCCTCATTGCCCCTATCATAAGCATCTTGAGATGATTAAGGTTAAAGTGAACAAAAATGGAGTATATGCTTGACGAAATATAAGTTGGCAATCTCATGTCCCTTGAATATGAGGGCCACTCCTCATGCATACTCAACTTTGGGCCCAAGTAAGTTCTTGTCATTGTAAGTATTTGCATATCATTGAGAACCGCCAATGGGGTACCCCTTGCACATGGTACAGGAGCTTTCCCATAACCAAAATGACAAGGCAAGCAGACAATGAGCATCTCAGCAATCTTTTTATTTACCATATGCATAACTTTTTATTGAGGATGCTTCATAGATAGCTCACTATGGTGATGCTGCAAGTTTCCACCATGATTAAGCATGGCTTAGGATAGCAGCCCAGGCGTTTCTCTAACATAGAATACAAACTCCATGGACTTACAAGTTCCCTCTTTATTTCACACCGTTGACATACATAGACAAAAGAGCACGATATCAACTGTGTACAGAGTACAAGTGCAATGTTGAAAACGTTCCCCGTGACAGCACGGTTCTGCTAATTTAAACGTATAGATGCAAGCATATACAACTTAGATGTTCACAATGGTTCCAGTTTATTAGGGGCAAAGAAATAAAGTGTGACATCAAGTTCATGAGAGCTTTACTAACTAGTTTTCTCATAACAAAATACTTTTTAATTCGAAAGGTCGATGAATCTTGAGAATTTGCTAGGAATAGCAATAGCTACTAGGTAGATATGGTGGACACAAGTGGCAAAGGTGTTTGGTTCAAAGGGTTTTGGAAACATGAGAAGTATGCCTTCTCGAAACAAGTTTTTGGCTAGAAAGGCTGGGTAGCAAGCAAGAGAGCTGAAAGAAACAAGAAAACATACAAGTAATAAAGCCAAACATGCAATCTTCCTTCAAGACACAAAAGAATCTTAAATAAAGAATACTAAGATCATGAGCCAACAAGAAAGAAAACAAATGATACAAAATACCTGTAAGCTTTTTCTTTCTTTTTCTCTTTCATAGTAATGCTACTGACCAGAACTCAGTTTGCCAAAACCAATTTAGATCCACTTGATGATACCAAAGTGGTGCCAATACTGATCAACAAGATCCATCATATAATAGAGATTGCAAACTAAAATAAGAAGTGCAAAAAGTAAAAGATGAGACTTCTCATTAATATTCCAATAAAGGCACTCACACAAAGGGATACAAATATAATCAACTAAAGGAGAGATACTTCCACATGCAAACCAAACTATAAGATAACCCCTCTACCACAGATACGAATCCACTAAAAAGGTAAAAGATAAAAGATAATGATAGTGATATCGCGGCACTCCCCCAAGATTGGAACAAGCCAAGGGGATGCCAAACCTGTTGACGATTTACTCCTTCGGTGGTGGTGGTGTTCTCTTGATAATCTCCTCAATAAGTTTCCTCAACTCCTCAAATTCAAAAGTAAGAGTACAGATTAGATCCGAGTTTTGCTCTATACGGTTCATGATCATGTCAGTCCGAGAATCCCAGTTCTTGTTATTCTTTCCCCACTCTTCATCCTTAGATGATCCTTCTCTGCATTGTTAGAACGAGGCATATCCCAAACCGAGGTCAAATTCCCTTTGGGCACATGTTGATATTGATATTCATGTATAAGTGTATGGAAGGGTCTCTTTTAACGTGGAGGAGATGACCGTGGGTTGTAGAAGAGACGTGGAGGTTTCCCTCGTGTGGACATACGTGCTATCCTCTTAGGCTTGATAGGGGTTGCCACCACACCAATGCTTGCAATGGTAGCGAGAGTGTACGGTTGCTTATCCTCCTCCATGTAACCTTCATAACCTATTGGAATATCCTTATCCTTGGGGACTTGAGGTTCTTCTTCCTCGGGCTTCTTGCCTTTGTCATTGGCGGAGGCCATAGTGCTCTAAACTTGAGAAGATTTCCTGACAGAAACAGATCGAAACGAAAACACGACGAGAACACGATGCACGAACCTCGGGGGATCCTGGGGGGTTATATATTATGAATATTCAATGCATAAGGAAGGTTTTGACACGGAAACAAAACGGAGACAGAGTTCGAGGGGTCAAACCCCCTCCAGTCGCAGCCAGGCTGGGCCTGCGCCTGGGGTGGGTTTGTCCACCCCGGACTCTGGTTCCTCTTCAGTTTCGTCTCATAACTTCCCTTATGAATTGAAAACATCAAAAATATAAAAATATTGGAGTTTCACGAACCTTCTGTTTTCACCACTTTACCTATTCAAAGACGAACTCTGCAGTTTCTGGTGTTTGGTTCTTGATAAATTCTTCTGGAGTCACCATTTGAATGACATCCACATCTTCATTGTAAGAATCTCCAGAAATATAATGTTTTAGTCTTTGACCATTAACCACCTGTGTTGTGTCATATTTTAGAGAAGAAATTTTGATGGCACCTGAACGGTACACTTCCTTGATAACAAAAGGTCCTTCCCATTTGGAAAGTAGTTTCCCTGCAAAAAATCTAAGACGAGACCTATACAGAAGAACTTTCTCACCAACATGGAACTCCCTTTTGAGAATTCTCCTGTCATGCCATCTTTTTACTTTATCCTTAAAAGCCTAGCGTTTTCGTGAGCTTCCCCTCTCCACTCATCTAGATTACTTAAATCGAGTAGTCTTTTCTCACCAGCAAGTCTAAAATATCTATTCAACTCTTTCACTGCCCAATAAGCTTTGTGTTCTAATTATAAAGTCAAGTGAAAATATTTTCCATAGACCATTTTGTAAGGAGACATCCCCATAGGATTTTTATAAGCAGTTCTATAAGCCCACAAAGCGTCATTCAACTTTTTAGCCCATTTTTTCCTAGATCTATTGACAGTCTTCTGCAAGATAGATTTGATTTCCCTATTGGAAAGTTCTACTTGCCCACTAGTTTGGGGGTGATAAGCTGAAGCTATTATGTGGTTTACATCATACTTAGCGAGAGTTTTTCTAAAAACCCCATGAATAAAATGAGAGCCCCCATCAGTCACGAGATATCTAGGCACACCGAACCTAGGAAAAATAACATCTTTGAGCATCTTCAAAGAGGTCTTACCATCATCACTGCTTGTAGGTATGGCTTCTACCCACTTTGTAACATAATCAACAACAACAAGAATATGAGTATACCCTTTTGAAGGAGGAAAAGGCCCCATAAAGTCAAATCCCCAACAATCAAAAGGTTCAATAACAAGAGAATAAGTCATAGGCATTTCATTGCGTCTAAAGATGTTACCTACTCGTTGGCATTCATCACATGATAAGATAAACTTCCTTGCATCTTTAAAGAGAGTAGGCCAATAAAATCTAGATTGTAAAACCTTTTGTGCAGTCCTATCTCCAGCATGATGTCCTCCATAAGCACTGCCATGACATTTTCTCAAAATCTCTTGTTGTTCAAATTCTGGAACACATCTTAGCATAATGCCATCTACTCCTTTATATAAGTGTGGGTCATCCCAAAAGTAATGCCTTAGATCATAAAGAATTTCCTTCTTTGCTAGGCTGTAAAGGTTGGAGACAAATACTTGGAAACAATAAAGTTAGCATAATCAGCATACCAAGGACTATCATGTGGACTTACCCTTATTACAGCTAACTGTTCATTTGGAAAACTATCATTAACAGGCAAAGGGTCAAAAGAAATTTTTCCAAATGAGATAAATTATTAGCAACAGGATTATCAGCACCTTTCGTATCCACAATATGCAGATCAAACTCTTGCAAAAGCAATACCCACCTTATAAGCCTAGGCTTAGCTTCCTTCTTCGTCATAAGGTATTTAATAGCTGCATGATTAGTATGAATAGTAACCTTGGAATCAACAATTTAAGGTCTAAACTTATCACAAGCAAAGATTACAGCTAATAACTCCTTTTTAGTAGTAGCATAATTCTTTTGAGCAGCATCCAAGGTCTTGCTAGCATAATGAATGACATTTAACTTCTTGTCAATATGTTGTCCCAAGACAGCACCCACAGCAAAATCACTAGCATCACACATAATTTCAAAAGGTAAACTCCAATCAGGTGGTTGGACTATAGGAGCAGTTGTCAAAGCTTTCTTCAGAGTTTCAAAAGCTTCCTTACAATCATCATCAAAAACAAAAGGTACATCTTTTTGAAGAAGATTAGTAAGGGGATTTGAAATTTTGGAGAAATATTTAATAAACCTCCTATAGAAACCAGCATGACCAAGGATACTACGAATACCTTTGATATCTCTAGGACAAGGCATCTTCTCAACTACTTCAATTTTGGCTCTGTCAACTTCAATGCCTCTTTCAGAGATCTTATGTCCAAGAACAATTCCTTCATTAACCATGAAATGACATTTCTCCCAGTTAAGAACAAGGTTGGTTTCTTCACATCTCTGCAAAAATTTATCAAGGTTGTGCAAACAGTTATCAAAAGAAGTTCCATAGACGGAAAAATCGTCCATGAAAACCTCCACAATTTCTTCACAAAAACCATGAAAGATAGCAGATATACATCTCTAAAAGGTAGCAGGAGCATTACATAAACCAAAAGGCATACGCCTATAAGCATAAGTACCATAAGGACAAGTGAAAGTGGTTTTCTTCTGGTCCTGTGCTTTCACAGCGATTTGAGAAAACCCGGAATAACCATCAAGAAAGCAAAAGTGAGTCTTTTTGGACAGCCTCTCAAGCATTTGATCAATAAAGGGCAAAGGATAATGATCTTTCTTAGTAACTTTATTAATCTTTCTAAAATCAATGCACATTCTATACCCAACCACTACTCTTTGGGGTATAAGATCATTATCCTCATTAGGCACAACAGTTATTCCCCCTTTCTTGGGAACACAATGAACAGGGCTAACCCATTAACTATCAGCAATAGGATAAATAATACCATCATCAAGAAGTTTTAATACCTCATTTCTTGTTAGACGGCGTTGGTGCTCAACAAATGGTTTTGCATCAGGCTCAATATTAATAGCATGCTGACATATAGTAGGAGAAACTCCTTTTAAATCATCAAGAGTATAACCCATAGCTCCTCGATGCTTCTTCAATACCTCCAATAGCCTTTCTTCCTCCTTCCCTGAAAGTTTAGAAGTAATAATAACAGGATATATCTTCTTATCGTCAAGATAAACATATTTAAGATCATTAGGTAAAGGTTTTAATTCGAAAATAGGATCCCCTTTAGGTGGTAGTGTGGTACCCAAATCTTCCACATGTAGATTATGCTTAAGCTGTTCTGGCTGACGAAGAAAAACTTCTTCAATCTCATTTCTTTCCTTCATGAAGACATCACTTTCATGATCTTCCATGAACTGCTGCAAAGCATTGTTAGGAGCAAGAGAAATAGCAGACAGTTGTTCAACCCTGAAATCCTCATCAGGTAATTCATTTTCATAAGTACTTTTGACAAATTTGGAAAAATTAAACTCATAAGATTCTCCAGCAAACTTAGTCAAAACTTTTTCCTTCCTACAATCTATGATAGCCCCACAAGTATTAAGGAAAGGTCTACCAAAGATAATATGATAAGTTTTACTAGCTTCTTTACCAAGTACTAGAAAATGAGCAGGATATTTAATCTTAACACAAAGGACCTCCACATATCTTACAATACCAATGGGACAAACTTGCTCTCTATTAGCAAGGTGAATAACCACATCAATATCCTCAAGCTCACAAGGACCAATCTCATGCATAATTTCCCTGTAAAGCTCATAAGGAATAGCACTAGAACTAGCACCAATATCACATAAACCATAATATCTATGCCTACAATTTTAACAGAAAGCACAGGAACACTAGCTTTTCTAACTTTCTTAGAAGATAATATGCTCATCCTCTATATTTCTAGTGACAAGATCTTTCACAATTGCTACTACAGGCTCAATATCAATAAGCTCATCGGACCCTACAATTTTCTTTGTACTTTTGCTAACTACAGTAGCCATAATAGAATGCTCCCTCACCTTGGAAGGAAAAGGAGTTTTCTCAATATAAGGTTCAGTCAAAATAGGATCAACAGTACAAACCGCTGTACTAGCAGGAACATGGGTGACAGTGTCTTTATAAGGAGCATGGTACTTGTCCCACTCTTTCTTGGGAAGTTCAATATAAGAGGCAAAGGCATTAAAACACTTTGCAAGAACTTGGGGATAAAGGTCAAACTTATCACAAATATCACGGAAGTTATCAGTTCCCATAAAAGATTTAATGCATTCATAATCATAGTTTATACCTGACTTCCTTCCTTTATCATTCTCCCAAGCCTCAGTGTTATCTTGAATACGGTCTAATAGATCCCATTTAGCTTGTTCCTTCATACGTGTGAATGATCCAACACAAGAAGCATCTAGTAAATCTTTATCATGAAGAGAGAGCCTAGCATAAAAGTTATTGAGAATAATATTGTTAGGGAGTTCATGAATAGGACATTTAAGCATTAGTAAATTCAATCTCCCCCAATCTTGAGCTATACTCTCTCCATCAAGAGGCCAAAAGTTATATATTAGACTTCTATCCTTATGGATTTCACTGGGAGGATAAAATTTAGAGTAAAATAGAGATGCCATCTCCTCCCATTCCATGGATTGTCCATTCTTCAACAGCTTATACCATGCTTCAGCTCTCCCTTTCAAGGATATGGAGAGTAACTTCCTCTTCACCTGTTCAGTTGTGATACCTGCACACTTAAACAACCCACATAATTCATGAATAAAAAGCAAGTGATCACCAGGATGGACAGTTCCATCCCCAAATTAATAATTATCCATAACATGATTAACAATACTTGTAGGTATCTTAAAAGGATCAATATCAACAGGAGGTTTTTCATCTACTACCCTACCAGCGGTAGTAGTTTTCCCAAACAGAAAACCAAGTGGGTTATCCATATTGGAAACAAAAGTAACAAGCAGTAACAAAAGCAACACTCATAGTAAAAGTTTCCCTTACCAGTTCCACTCTTCAATAGAGATTCACTCCCCGGCAACAGCGCCAAAAAATAGTCTTGATGACCCACAAGTATAGGGGGTGTATCGTAGTACTTTCGATAAATAGGAGTGTCGATCCCAACGAGGAGCAGAAGGTGTTGAACAGTGGTATGGAGCAAGAAATTCCTGTGAATACTTAGAAAACGGATTTTTAGTGGTTTTCTGACAAGGCAACAAAACAAAGAGCAAGTAATAAAGAACAAATGCAACAAGTGGCCCAATCCTTTCTTAGCAAAGGACAAGACGGTGGAAATACTTATAAAGACCAAACGTTCTCGAGGACACATGAGAATTCTGTCAAGTGCTTTCACTTCAAATAGCTGAGTACTCTTCTTTGGTGTTTATAAGTGTTGTGTGGCTGAACCTATGCTAACATACCGCCCTTCCTAGGACTAATACATACTTGTGATTAAACCCCCTACAAACATTCGTAACTATAGGAAAGTAATTAAGATCCTACACTCCCTTGTGCAAAGGTGTCCTAACAGGGGTTCAGGTTTCTGTCACTCCGGCAACCCCATGATTAGTAGACAAATACACAATGCATCCCCCTAGGCCCATAAATGGTGAAGTGTCATGTAGTCGATGTTCACATGAAACCACTAGAAGAATAGCACCACAACTAAAATACTAAACCATTGAATAATAACTCATCACAGATTCACTACTAACAACATGACTTCTCCCATGTCCTCAAGAACAAGACGAACTACTCACAAGACATCATATGGATCAAGATCAAAGATGATATGATAATGGATAACAATCTGAACATAAACGATAATCCAATGGTTCCACTCACAAGCATCAACTACAATAGTAATCAACACCGGGAAGGTTTCCCCAAATGAACTAAGCAATATCCAACACAATTGTTATAGCGGGACGGAGTGGTGGTGATGGTGATGGTGCTGGTGGAGATGATGGTGTGGATGATGATGATGATCCCGATGAAGCCTAGCTTGATGATGGTTTTGATGGCGACGGTCTCCCCTCTCCAGGAAGGAATTCCCCCGGTAGAAATCTGTCTGCCAGAGAGATCTTTCTCTCTCGGTGTTTTCTGCCCCCAGAGGCGGCCGAAATCTATCTTTGGTCGCTCTCCCAGTATTAGGGTTCCGTAGGGAAGATATAGGCGAAGGGGCGGAGTCGGAGGCCGGGCAGGTGGTCCACACCTGCCCTAGGCACGGGGTCAGGTGGGCCCGTGCCTAGGGGGGTGTGGGCCCCCTGAGGCCCATCTCCGTCCCTCCTTCTGGCTTCCTTCGTCCTCTGGTAAAATAATATGTTTTCATATTTTTCTGGTATTTTTCTGATCTTCACGAAATTGCACCGAAACACCTTCTTTTCCATCAGAATCCAGACTCCTGCAGTCCATCCTCTAGAAATCATCCAACATGCATAAACAGATGAAAAAGCCATAAGTAATACCCCATAATAAGACATATATCAATGAATAGAGGTAAATTATGATATAGAAAGGTGATGCAAATTGGGCGTATCACTTCTTCAGCTAATAGACAAATGATGGGGACACAAAGGTTTACCCAGGTTCAGGTCCCTGGAGGGAAAACCCTACTCCTTGTCTTCTGTTGATTAATGGAGAAATCGAAGATTACAAGGGTGCCGAGATGGCTATGGTGTATAGATTGGATCTAGCAGGTATGTGTGCAAGGGTTTTGAATAGTCCTCCTCGGTGATCCCTCCTAGCCTTTATATAAGGAGGCTAGGTATCGGGTATCATCTGAGTTGGTACAAGATCAAGGGCATAACCCTACAAGTCTCCTACCTAGTATTATCGTATCCGTCAAGGAGTCAAAGTCTTCATGGGAGTTGCTTCATCTGAATCACCATGGGCCTCACAGATCCTAGAAGATCATGGCATGGGCTTCGTAGTCAGATGCACTAGGTAGGCCAAGGGTGAACACCAATAGGGCATACCTATGTTAGTAGCCCCCGAGTGTCTAGTCGAATAGTAGATTCAGGTGGATACTTAGAAGTCGTGAACCTTAGAAGTTACTCTGATGCATATCCAAAAATTTATCGGGTCATCATTTTGAGGCTCATAGGGATTTTGGAAGACGTGCCTGGTATATTCGATGGATCAGGACTAGTTAATTGCCATCAGGCAAATGTTCGTCGTTGATGATAACATAGAAACCTCGCAACCTAATCCTTTAACTGTGAGATAATACATAATTGTTGTTACTAGAGGGGGCTTTGATCGTATCAACTATCAAGCTGTAAAAAGGTGATCAGAAAGGTACAATCAGGTTTTCCGAAGGGACGTGTTGAGGAGTATGTATCAAGACCAGGATTTGCCAATCCAAGTAACGGATAGATACACGTGGCCAACTCGGTGACATTGCATTAACGAAGCTTGCAAGCGTATGACTAGGTCATGGAATGCAACATCGCGGGAATGAGTAAACAAGTTCATCGGTAACAAGATCGAACTAGGTATGCAATACCGAAGATAAAATCTCAGATGAACTTGGTATCGAGTGGAAAAGGGAGTAGGAAGCGACGTTGAAGGTTCAAGCCATGTGATTCATGAAATGCATGGGGGTCATTAAGGGCATCCAGGTTCCGCTGATGATCATTGATACAAGAGGGGTCTTGGCCATGTCCGGAGTGTTTCTGAACCGAAGGGTTGCACACTTAAGGATGGGGATGCATAGGGATTGATTCTACACCACAAGAGAAGTGAGAGAGAGAAACCATAAAAGTTCCATATTGGACCCGATGTTGATCGAAGGGGTTCGGAGTATAAAATATAAATAATATATGTGGTTTATATTAATTAATTGAATTAACAATAAAACATATTATTTGATTTTTAAAGCCAGCCCATGCCTAATGGGCCTCACCCGGAGGGGAGGCCCAAGAGGGCAAGGCGCCAAGGGAGGAGAGGCTAGTCGGCCTAGCCCTAGTGGGCTCCCCGCCTGGTGCCCACCAAGGGTCGGCGGCTCCCCATGGTGGCCAACGAGTGTGGGAATTAGTCCCATACCCGCTTGCCTCATGGGAGATGACCCCCCCTCGTACTATAAACAAAGGGGCACCCCCTCCCATTTGAGGTATCCCATTCTCTCCTCTCTCTCTCTCTCCCATTTTCCTTAGGGTTTTCACTGTAAGATTGGAGAGGACTTTGAGGGACTTGGTTTATCCACCTCTGCACTACCATTGTGCGTTGTTCGGTCTGTCTTCTTTCTTCTTTCGCTACTCGGTTGGATCGGATCCTAGGAGACGTCGCCTACACCCGACGAGTGTAGAACTTCAGAGACGCCACACTTGGGGCGCTAGGAGCTGCTCGTCTTCATCAACATGCGCCTACCTGCATAAGGCGTACATCAGTCTTCAAGGGTATGAATACCGTTTCCTTCTTCGTTACTTATGTTTACATAGAAAAGATCTTGATTAATGTGTTCACGTAGTTAGAATTTTTTTATTTTATGCTGTAGAACCCAACAGACCTCTTCATCCTCTGTCTATGGCGCCTTTGATGTGCTTTGTGTCTCCTTGCTTGAGAGATGGAGAAGACCATGATATGGGGTGGGGATGAGAAGGGAATGAAGCTGTGGGGATTGAGGGAGAGTCAGAAGTGGGGATTGAGTTAAGAGACGAGGAGGAGGACGACGAACGCGGGAGGACCTGCGGTGGCTACGACGCTATGGGGATCTTCGGGGAGAAGAGGGGGTGAGAGGAGGAAAGAGGAGGAGGACAAGATGGAAAGGGGTGACGGTTGCTAGCCAGAAGAGGCAGTGGGACAAAGCGAGGGGATTGGGGGAGAGGGGATTGAGCTAGGGTTGCATCACTGGCGTGATTTTTGTCTGGCTGCCACGCATGGCTTGCACGTACAAATTTGAACCATATTTTCTTCACTCTACAGTCGCTGACAAGTGGGATACATGAATAGTCGCATAAAACGGACGTACCAGATCTGTTGGCTGGCTCGATCGGATGGCCGAAAATCATAGATTATTGTGGGAGGCCTTGGGGTTCCTTTCAATTATTTATTTATATGCATAATACTAGTAATATGATACTTTCACTATAATCATCCTTATCTCGACAAGTGTGTTGCCTCGGGACCACTGAGCGTATGTTTCAGAGGTTTGGAAGCCGGTGCGATGGCTCTAGAAAATGTCGTCATGTTCTACTAGGTTATCAACTCATGTTGCTTGGGGCTGGTAGAGCGTGTGCAGTTAGTTCACCGGCTTATCTTGTGCAATGCCTCATGTCAATGTAGCATGGTCGCTTGAAAAACCATGCAATCTACGTAACGAAAGCCAAGATCAAAGGACTAGTAATAGTGGTTCAAGTTCTGATGGTGATGAGAAATTGACTTGGTGATTCGTAACTTATAGCAACGACATTGAAAATTAGGAAAGATAACATAGGAGGAGTTCAGTTTCGAAGCTTTAAGGTTTAAATCCAAGGACTGACTTTAATTGGTTGAAGCCTGGCAATAGTCTTATTGAAGTATTTGTTTTGAGAGCGCATATTTTTAAAGGGTGAAAACATATAATCTACAGTATGTTGGACGACAACCGCGTGTGTGCATTGTTTTCTTTATGGAGTCATCCCTTCTGGAAAAGTTGGATTTATTGTGACCAGTCGTACTTGGAATAAATGAGTCATATCAATTCCGATGCACCTTAAAATGTCTCGTATGTTTAAATTTGCATTAAACAGAGCCCACAAATAATGGAGTGCCATCATCAGGCCGGCTGCTGCTCCAGGAACCCGTGGTCAACACACTGCGCAACAATGTCCGTCAGGATACTCGTCACATCATGCTGGAACCTGAACCCCAGATCCAGCAGCCTCCTTGAGGACACCACGGACGGCCTCGAACCAGCATCGAAATCCTCACTCAGCCTGCAGCAAAATCGTCCCGCGAAGATCTCAGGCCACGGAAACAGCTAAAAACACCTGGAATCAAATGATACTGTAGCCCGATTATTGCGGCGTAGGCTTGCCTTTCTGCTGGCTTGAACGGTGGGTACGACGAGGAGAGGAGCCCGGCGATGTGGGCCATGGGGTGGCTCCCGGCGGCGCACAGGTACCGTCCGTGCGCGGCCGGCGCGTCCATGAGGAAGACGTGCGCGTCGCAGGCGTCCTGGACGTGCGCCAGCGGCACGCACCCGAACCTCGCGTGCACCGACGCCAGCAGCGCGTACAGCTTCGGGTCGCCTGCAACCAAGGAAACCTCGTATACGTCAGTGGAGTCGAAAATGGCCGGCCGTCAGGAAATTTTCTGAACTGCCGATATATAGGTTCAGTGAGTCGCGCACGTGTGACGGGGGACAGGAGGAGCTGGACGCTGGTGGGCACGGCCGGCGTCAGGAACGGGCCGGCGACGGTGGGCAGCACGACGGAGACGAGGTGGATGCCGTTCTCCCGCGCGAACCCGAACGCCGCCTCCTCCGCCAGCCGCTTCGACAGGATGTACACCTGCATTGCCATTGCATTGTGTGTCAGAGGGAACATCGAATAGCTTCAGAGCAATGTGCGAGATCATTGCCAGTTCCTGCGTACGTACCCAGCCGATGGGCTTGGTGGCCCAGACGCCGTCGAGGTCTCGGAGGCACGACTCGTCGACCACCGCCTTCTCCGCGCCGGCGGTCGTGGCCGCCGCCGAAGACAATGTGCTGACGGAGGAGGTGAAGACGACCCGGCGGACGGTCCCGGCGCGGACGCAGGAGCGCAGCACATTGATGGTGCCCCGCGTCGCCGGCTCCAGCACCTGCGACCTCACCCGCTCCTCTTCATGCAAGTACAGACAACCAATGATCAGGACACCAACAGTATAACAGTACCGTGATGACTGATGTGAATCATGCGAGCGTCAGCTAGCTGGCCAGGACGGTGCGCTAGCTGCGCTGTCAGGTCAAAACTAGATCCGACAAACACGCACTAATAAAGAGATCTAACCACCTGGCAGGAGTACTCTACTAATTTTTTTTCACGACGAACACGCATTGATTAAGCTTGGTCAAATGCTGTAGTAGTAGCCAGGTAGAGCCTTAGATTGAGATTTAGCTCGGCAATCAAGAGCCTCCCTGTTCGTACAGTTTGATCGGAAAACGGAGCGATCAGAACTAATTAAGTCAACATGGAGAGCGCGCGCGGCTTACCGACGTCGTGCTGGTCGGGCGCTAGGTGGAGCTCCATGGATGCGGCGACGTGGAAGAGCGCGGCGCACCCGGCGACGGCGCCGTCGAAGCTCCCTTCCTCGGCCATGTCCGCCCGGAACACCATCAGCCGCTCCTTCCCCTCCACCGCCGACAGCATCCGCCACGCCTTGGCTGCCACAACACGCGCGTACCAACTCAGCCATTGCTACATCTTCAAGAATTTACTCAATCGGTGCCAGCTATATCTATGTGTACGTACCTGGGTCCCTCGCCGTGGCATGGACGCGGCGGCCTCGCCGCAGCAGCGTGCGGACGAGCCACGAGCCGACGTACCCCGTGGCGCCCGTCACGCACACCGGCGCGGCGGTGTCCACGCCGGCGTCCTGTTCCGGGGAGGCGCCGCCGACGCTGCCCATCTCGGTCACTCTTGTGTCTAGCACACGCCCGCGCTAGCTTCCCGATCTGGCCGGCGCGCTGACGTACTGGGACAAAGTGGAGAAGCTACCCTGTCCTGTCAGCCCATGCTCTCTCTAGAACTGTGTACCTGCGCTCTACAGCATGACAAGTAAAGCTTACGTGGTTGCGCTCTAAACGGGAGGACAGCTGGCAGGTTTTTTTCTTCAAAATCCCACAGCTCCACTTTTTTTTAGGGAATCCCACGGCTCTACTGAAAATCATCAAGAGAGCTGTAAAGGCATCTCCTAGCGGGCCGACACAAATCGGCGATACAAATTGTCTGATTCGGTCCGGATGGCTCATTCCGGACAAAATTTAGGCCTCCGTCTGGCCTATCTAGCCAGTGCGCCTATCGACGTTACCCATCCTGTTCGCGGTGAGAAGATTTTGGCCATCACTAATGGACACCAGTGCCGATGCTGGGGTGTTTTTAGTGTCTTTCCACCGCCCCACCATTTCCCACCTATTTTTCCGCCACTTATGGCCACTTCCCAACACGTCTTGCCGCGGGCAATAAAAGGAGAGGCCAGAGACGGCGGATTTCCCCCATCTTCCCAATGACCACCATATCTAGCCACCGTCTTCCTTCCACCGGCGCTCGCAACTGCGGTGAGGGAGATCCGGGGGAGTTGTCGGCGTCGCACCGGCGAGCAATCCTCGACTCCATCCAATCGGTTGGAGGGCGTTCGCGCCAGCCCGCAACTCTCAGAGATTGCTACAAGTTGAGATATCATGCAACAGGACCACCAGCGAGCGTTTCTCGCACGACGTCCTCATCAATGTCATGCTTCCGAAGCACCTCCGGCGGCAAGCATTCGACCAAGTGCACACTGAGATCATGGAAGTGGCGCGCGCTAATCCGACGATGTTGTTGTGTGCCCGCCTTGCCCAAACTGTAGAGGACCTAGAGACACAGAGGGCGGTCTACCACTCTCTCGAAGAGGAGTGGGGTCTTGTTGCCCCGCTGCCACCGCCAGCGTCAACTGCTTGTAATATTCCTACTATTAATGGAAGTTTCTCATTGTAATGGACATTGCCATACTTGTTTGATCATTACAAGGAAGTTGCATACATGGTTCGGAAACATGGAGCAAATAGATGCGAAAACATAAGATAAACTAGGATACCATGGTCTTCTTCGCATCCTCGTCTAGTCATTGGAGTCGGAGTGGTAGTGGCGATAGCACATGGTGTTGTCGAAGACGCTGACGGTGAGCATGGCTTCACCTTCGTACTTGAAGATGAGGAAGGGCCGGAGCACACAGGCGAAATACTTCCAACAGTTGGCAAGGTACATCTGGCCGTAGCGGTCGAATAACAACACCCCGACCACTAGTCGGTCGTGCCACCAGGCACCCGCAACACAACATGGTGGGGATCTTGCCCGTCTACCATCAACGCGAACTTCTTGGAAAGGTGCATCCTATCCAAGTTCATGCCCAAGTGGATGGTCACGGCGAATTCGTAACCGCCGAGGTTGATGGCGACAGGCTCAAGCTCGGGTGATGACAACGCTAGTGGCGATTGGAGGTGGTGGCGGCGAATTTCTCTGGCCACACCCCCACAATCTTTCTCGATAGCCTCAGCTACGACCAGGGCCCGATGGTCATCCAAGGCGCCTCCACTCGATCCAATGCCATCGGCCATGGCTAGATAACGCGGTGCTTGTGGTGGTGATGGCGACCGGAAGATGGCCATGGGTGGCCTGTTAAAAGGCCATGACATTGGATATCGGCATGGAGGCCAAAATAACGGTATTTATGTGGCCACCGCAGCGGCGCAGGCGTCGGGCGATGTGGCCGACGCGGGAGGGCAGGCGTCAGTAGCGCAACCAGCCTTGGACCAGCCTACCTCCCTCCATTGATGGCTAGGGGAAGAATGTCATTGGGTCGTTGCCATGTGGACCATCGACCCATGCGGAAGATTACACGAGGATGCGCCCGCTGTTAGCCAGGACATAACCGTTGGCCAAATTTAGTATTGCCAATGGGTCGACGCATCAGTCTGAATAGATCGCACCGCTGGAGGGGAGGCGGCCACCCTCGGATCCGATCAGACCAATTCGGATTGTGGTATATAGGACCATTTAAGTCGTGCAGCACTGGAGATGCCCTAAGTCTTTAGACAACAATAGCGACGACTAGATTATTAGCGGGTCTGTAACGTAAACCTGAACCTGGCGACACGGGTCAAGCTTAGGGATATAGATTTGATGTGATGCCACGGCAGAGTCATCATCGTCGTTGGGGAGAAGAAACGTGAGACATCAATTGACGCCTGGTGGTCGATTCACCATGGCCGCCTTTCCATCGTGGGTTTGGCTGGTTGTCGAACGCGCCAGGCCAAGGCGCACGACGCGGATTTGGAAGAAGAGATGGTTCGATCCGATCGGGTTAAACTACTTTCCCCACTCGCCGCCCTGACCTTTACGGCAAAGTGACACGCGAGCCACGGAAGCGCCACAGATAGGCTGCCGGATGGCTCGGTCCGCGGGGTACGTGCGCGGTGCGCCACAGCACAGTGCCACCAGCGGAGACGGGCTGAGGGTCGATCAGCCACACATGGTGAACTTACGGGAAACTGCTAGTAGTACGAAAGCAACGAAACTTTCTTACGAACCGCACAAAGCAGTGTACAGAATCAGAGCGTGGCCCGTTTCCAAAGGAGGGATCAAAACTCAATCAATTCACTGCACTTGGGTAAGAACACGTACAATGGAATGGCATAGAAGGCGGGTCTTATCTTAGCTCTCCACATAATCTATAGAAAAAATTAAAAATACAATGAGTTATTTATTATTATTTCAAAAAATTAATGAAATTAACTAATTATAGTAAGCAATCGTGTTGATAAGCGAAGACACATGGTACAATGGAGAAATTAGTTTTCTCTTATTTTTAGAGGATCATCGGTTAGCTAAGAGAAGGCAAACTTCTCTTTCTTAGTTCTCTCACCTCCAACTAAATAAAAATCCGATGTGGCAACGCTAAGGGAAGGCTGACATCAACCCATTATACATGCCCCAAGTAGAAGTTTTCCGAATCCGGACCATCTGTGGGTCTTTGATTATCGTGTAACAAATTCGAGCTCAAAAGAGATAAATGTGTCGAAAGGCTATTTTCCCTTGGGCCATGAGGAGAGGACAGGAAAATCAATCTTGCTCACCCAGGGATCCTACCTTCCGACGCCGATCTCTGGAGGCTCTCCTCCGCTGACGACCTCCTGGCTGCAAGTTGTGAGGGGGATCGCCAGATCTCGCGTGTGCGGACTTGTGTAGTATTAGGGTTAGGGCCTCTGTAGTTTAGGTTTTTACGGTCCCTCGACGTCTTGGCTCTCGGAAAGGCGACGACGATGATGAATAAAAGTGCTCGAGTTCCTCTCTGATACAGTGTTCTACTCCGTGGTTGGCAATGGATCTGGATGGTAGTCGGTCCAAGCGGGAACGGTGTGGCGACGGTGACATCCTTGTGGTGGACTTATGTCCTCGGTCTCTGCCGTTGCAATGGCGCTCGCTCCTGCGTCAGAGCGGATCTCAGGAGGTTCTTTACGAGTGCGTGCAGACGGTAGACCGCGTTGGTAACAGCTGGAAGATGTTGAGTCTTGTGCTGGATTCGTGCTTCAAGGCTGTTAAATTTGGTTCCACAAGATATAGGAAGAAGATATTGATATGTCATCTCCCAATCGCACGGGAGCACGTACCCATTTTAGGATACAAGTAACACCATCTCCTTGTGTAACTATCAACAACCATCTCCTTGGATAGAGAAGTTGGGATTAGCTAACAATGTAGAAATCTCCCGACCTTTATTTCTCATGTCGATTGCGATTTCATCCATGTTGTTGCACATCTACATTACTAAATTGTTGAAAAGAATGACTGGGTCATATCTCAGCCCAACAAATACACTGCGACTGCTTACCGATCAGTCTATGCTGAAGTTCACTTAGACATCTAAGAGTTGGTTAACCAGCCATGACAAGCCACCAGAATAAATAGCCACATGCACCTCCAATTCGCTCGACACTGACGCTAAGTGTATCCAACCCATAATTCGGATGCCTATTGCATCAATTCATTCATTTATAGTACTTTTTTAAGCGTTGTTCATACAAGTACGAGAATATCTAGAATCATCCTATGCAAAGTAGAATCATGTAAATACAGAGCTCAAACAACACTTAAAAATGCTCTGAAATAATATATCTAGTTGCTTGAAGTGCTTGTAGAGTTCCTCCCTATTCCATTCCAACCTCAGTAAGTCCATAGTAACTTGGATCTCTCCCGGGAACTGAAATTTCCTTCTCTAACTCATCCACCTTAATTCAAATATTAAAGGTAGAACATAAGATTCTAGAGAATAAAATATAATTTAGAACTTGAAATGGATTTTCATTAGGTAGGGCATAATGTTATACGTATATGCCTGCATTACACACCTTTTCATTTAGGCACATAGGCTGCAACATATATTTATCTCCGTTATCATGAAATGTATATTTAGAAGGCTACCTGAAAGATCATGCATGGTATTGAGTTAAATAACAGAGGTTCATTCTTTATGTTATAGCTAGCTAATTCCTATTGCTCATAAGCACCTTAATCAACTTCATATTCAATGTACATATCTGCAAGGCCAATGCCAAAAGATTCATAAGTGGTATCATAAAGCTTCAGTATATATAACACCAAACCATGGAAAATGCTTCTTTCATATGGTTGTGAATCTTATAATTAACCGTCTTATGTGATGGTTTGATCCATGAGGATCTCTATCCCTCTATAAAATGGTGAAGCAAATTTTATTGGGTAATTCAGACATGAAAGAATTCCCAGGTTCCTAAAAACTTAATAAAAGGGAATTTGTAGGAATGTGTTCCTTGAGATTCTGTGATTGCTTAAGAAATATGCTGAGATACTGTTGTGTTTTCCATAATGTTTATGAAGTCATTGACTATGTAGCACCAATGCTGAAACTGTCCCCTTATTGCCTACGAGGAGGTGAAGAATATTTGATTGTGTTGTACTTCAGAAAAAAATGTCACCACGTATGTTATGTAGAATACTCGAGTGTGTTCTACTGCTTTACATCAAATGGTTTTGAAGTGCTTGAAGGTCTTTTTGATTGTTACTATAATGTACAAAAAATGTATTTTATTATCAAAATATGTCATCGATTTGCATATACAGTTTATAACTAGATCAACATCCACAAAGGGTTATCAACGCTATTTCCTTGAATTTATTTTTCTTGTGTTCTCTGATTTAAAAAGTGGTACAACATGCACAATGTCTTGTTTATCTTATGCCACATGTGAATTCATATACCCAACAGGAACAACGGCTGGTGAACTTGGGAAAACAAAGCCTGCACATTTTGAAGTGAAGGAAATGATTAAGACAAAATGGTGATGCCATATATGAAGTTTATAGCAAACTATACATATCAAGTATGTCAAATAAAATTTCCAACTTAACATGTTAAATACATACCATGAACTCATGGACCGGTGCAAGAAAGGCACTATGAGGGAGCAACATTTAAGCAAGCATGTTAATGTTGTAACATAGCAAATTAATAAATTGTGAAAAATCTTGGACATACAAGAAGTTGGTAACATCATCTTGTTGTGTCAAGACACCAGAAACCTTAAATGTGTTGGCTTCTCCTTATCATCTGAGGAGAGATAACAATTTTGAAAGTCAATAACTATGACACCACAAGTTTAGTAAAAAATTCTTGAAGTCAAGAAGCAGAAATAGCCATTTTTTGGACATGGTTGACATCTTTGCTACATAATTTTAGTTGATAGAGGGTAATACTAGGATGGCTAACAATAATAAACGTCATAGCCTTTTCTTCTCTATTTACACCTAGCAGCATATTAGATGGAAACTACAGATTAGTGGAACTCCCTAACATTCATGTATCTTTTATTCTTGAGGGAACCTTTCATTCATGCATTGGACAATAACAAGACCAAAACCTTGATTCATACACGGATATGGTTCGCGTAGAACCAATCAAATACTACTATTGCCTATAAAAAGGATGGAGCTTAGCTAAGACATAAATTACCTTGAGCCCTTGAAGTTATGATTCCCAAAGGCCTAAGCAGACTCCACAACATCCATCCACCATTAAAATGGCTTCTCATCGAGGTCCCTCAGTGCTTGCTACAATTCAGTGGTGCTTGTACCACAGGAGGAGGAGACCATCGACATGGAACCCTTCAATGCAAAGAGTAGGTGTGTGTGCCTCCGACATGAGCAAAGGGCGACAACAACGGGAAGGAAATAAAGATAGGGAGGGGCTGGTCGTCTCGTGCTCGTGGCAGCACAGAGCGGCAGGGGAGGGGGCGGAAATCACGACAACGAGGTATATATAGGGGATGTGAAGATCCTCGCGCCAACAACAAGGATGCAGGGGAGACGGCGGCCCTTGGCAACGACGACATGGATGCAAGAGAGAGTGTGGCTGTCGGCTATGGCGGCAGGGAGGCATTGGAGCAGTAGGTTGACACATCTTGAGGATAGAGTGAGCTAGAGAGAGTGGATGGTGAGGACTAAGCGATGTGTTCCATTCGTGTATTTTTTCTTTTTGTAGGATGGCCGATTGATTTGACAGACCGATGTGTCCCATAGCATCCATAATGTATCTATCCTTTATTTCTTCTCCACATACCAAAGTGAGTTACTTAAACAATTTATCATTTCATGGTAGCCATGGTTATCAATTTCAAGGTTTTAGAAATATGCCAAAAGCAAAATCTCTTTATTTCAATTCAGACGAAATTAATGTGAGGAATTTCCTTTGGTCCAGGTAACATTAGGATTACATTAAGATTTTAAACATGCGTGTTTGTATTAAAAAATAAATATTCTACTATCTTTTGGGTAATTTTTTAAAATTGATCGATTATAGTGAAAAGTGCATTATCAAAAATCCATAAATTTTATAGATAATCAAGCGCTAGCTTAGTGGCTTGACCTCACAGTGGTGAGATCGTCCACCCGGGTTCGAGTCATAGGTGTGACCGAATTAAACAAAGTTTTATCTAGCGTGTACTAACAACTTATAGCCAAGGAGGGATCCTTCACCGTTGGTCAGTGTTTTTAAATTTCATGAGTACTTCATGGGAGATATTTTATCCGTAATTCACAATATTTCATTATTTGAAAACTAACTCTAATTACTACTCATTGATAGCTTCATTTGACACATTTTCTATTTGAAAACTAACTCTAATTACTACTCATTGATAGCTTCATTTGACACATTTTACAGGAAAACTAGCTATCAGTTTAGTGGACTCGGACTTGGAATTAAATGATGATAATATAAAAAATTGAAACTTCAAAGAATAAATTGTAGATAATATTGTTTAGTTATTGTTTTAAGTATTTTCATCACTAATGATAATATATGTATGTGATTGTGAATTTTATAGCAAGACATGTGCGTGAATCATGTGTTACAATGCGCGCTCACATCTTTGGCCTTGAGACACATTTATGTGTGGCTTGATAAAATACCGATAGAAGAGAAATGAGATTTGAAATAGATGTTTTATTGTAGATTATGTGTGTGGCTAGATAAAAAAACTTGCTAAAAGAGAAATATTAAGATTCATAATGGATGTTTATTGTAGATTATGAGACGTGTGTTGCATTTGTGGATTTACTAGTGTCTAGTGCAATGCGATGCAGATGCTCCCACCCATCCAGTTGCACTACTCAGGAGCAAAATCGGAAAATCTTTAATGCAATATCTCCTATGCATATAAGAAGGGACATTTAACCTCATCGTAAGAGTTTTCAAAGTCCGTTATAGTAAAACTACATCCGTACGATTTGGAGGTGGAGTCCATAGATTGTCTCGCGCAGAACTACAAAACCCCATGCATAAATTCATAACACAATATGTTACCATACAACGGTTGCGCTGATCAAAACCAATTTTGACAGATAAAACCGAGATATCTATTTCCCCCCGAAGGAAACGGAAGTGATCTATTTTGACGCATACAAACTATCATAAGGCCATGCTTAAGACCACACCGTGCAAACATTTGCGCACAAAGATATGTTAGTATCCACTTAGGCTAGCCCAGCACCTGGGTGTGGCCTTCTCCCGTAGCCGAGATGAGACTAGACCCAAATAGTCTTCACCGGTCAACGGCCCCTAACAAGATATACATAGGTATATACAAGCACCTTCTTCTTATTGACCAAATTACTAAACAACTATTAATCCCTAGTAGCGCTTGCTACGTAGAGCGAGAGCCAGCAACACCACCTGAGTACTTGCTACGTACTCTCAATTTGTATCTGCGCCACACGCAGCATCTGGTGCCTGATCAGTTGTGGACCTCCGCCGGCTGGTACATCGGCTCCGGGATCTCGTCGGCGTTAGCGCAGCAGCGGCAGCGACGACCCTGGGCGATCCCGCAGCAGAGGAACAGGCATCCGCTGCCGTGGGCGTCGGCGCCGCTGGCGCCGCCGCGGCGGTAGCCCCGTGGCAAGCCGGCCTCCATGTCCCCCTTCTTGGCCTCTGCATGCATAAACAGAAATTTACGTACACGTAAACAAGCAGCAGCTAGCCAGTTTCTTACTCGAGTGTCTCTAATAATCAACCATTATTTCAAAATTAATGGCAGAGGCTCACGAGTCTGTTCGGCTGCGCCGGCGACGAGGAAAGCTGCGGCGAGCAGGAGAGTAAGTAGGAGGAGACCCTTCGTGGACGCCATGCCTGACTGTGTGCACACCTCACGCCCGGCCAGTCTCTCCTCGATCTTCCTTTCGATCGTTATGTATCTGGTTCTACTACTTCGTAAGCTAGAAGACCAATCGAATTGATTTATAGGCAGAGGGTTTGGATTAGATGTAAGCAGGTTGAGAGGCTGCAGGCTGCCTCTGATCCACCCTACACATGGTGACATGGCTGGGACGCTAGCGTTTGCGACTACGACCGCTTGGTAAAATGTGGCTAGGAACCAAACCCGTAGTAAGGATTTTATCCTTATGCATGTGCAAGTTGCAGGCTCTGGGATTATTATCTGCAGGTGTGTGTGTGTACAAATTATCCAATGCGAGCATGATTTGGAATGTCTGCACGAGGAAGTATCCTGTGCATGCATCTAGCCTCGTGGTCGTGGTGCACCGCCTGGTATATGGACACAAATATACTTGACTTGTATGCACCAATCAAGTCGCGACATTTTACATCTAGAAACAAAATACTCCCTCCGTCTCAAAATAGATGTCTTAGGTTTTTTAAAATTTGAATGAATCTATATACTAAATAGTGTCTAGATTCATCTAAATTTTGACAAATTTGAGACATCTATTTTAAGACGGAGGGCGTGATAAATTCAGTTATGTCAGTGTCATGGGACTCAATTCATGGCCCCTTAATTTTTTTTGGAGCAACCGGCAGCAGG
The DNA here is from genome assembly GCA_023614405.1 of Avena insularis. NCBI lineage: Eukaryota > Viridiplantae > Streptophyta > Magnoliopsida > Poales > Poaceae > Avena > Avena insularis. The sequence goes on along the minus strand of CM042697.1, from coordinate 460,384,778 downwards.
ATCTCTACCTCTTCATAAAGTAGAATAGAATTCGCTAGTTTATAAGGGAAACTGATCAAAAAACGATACAAACTCGACCCAAACATTTCTGGTTTATAAGGAAAACCAGACAAAAAACCCCACACAGAGCAATTTTCAAGAAGAATTGGCAAAAATGAACACACTGTCGTCTACCCTATCACCCAAGTGACCAAGACAAGACACCCACAACGCAAGCGATCCCGGAGCCGCCGCTTCGGCTTTCACGTCGGCCTCAAGGCCACCCACCAGCCGTGTCGATGCCTTCGCATATTTTGAGTTAACTGCTTTTTAGTTAATTGCTTTTTATATAGAGCATATTTTTCTTTCCTTTTCTTGTTTCCCTGGTTGCGAGTCAAGTATTAAACTAAAAAGTTTGTGACATTATATAGATAGGTGTTGTGCCTCAATTATTTTCAGATTTTGTAGGACTTCTAGGAGTTGTTATCAAGATCGGCTGCAACGGGTGCTTGTTGGTTGCTCTCGGTGAACCTTGCTTTTCCTCGAGAAGCAAATGATGATATTGTGTACCCCGCAAAGAAAAAAACACTTCGTGAGGTTCCTAGAGACTCTCCATTAACCTTTTTCTTTTGTCTTTGCACTATGGCAATGCTGCAATATTTTGAGGCCAACCCAAAATCTTGGGAACACCTAGACTTTTTTTTTTTGACAATCAATACCACGATATATTTATACTAACGAATGCCACATGGTACAGATACATAGACTGTTTCCAACAATTACAAAATAAAGTCTAAAAGAAAATGAGCCAAACTTGCCCAACTTCTGTATTTTGGTTAACTGGCGAGGTTTGGTGGCAAAGAGAGTCTACTTGTTTCGTGGCGATCTACAATATGCCTAGGTCAAAGCCTCAGCATCTCGGCTCTGGGAGTACCTCATTTATTTGTGTGAAGAACTTTGGATGAAGAGCAAATAGGAATTCGGAGAACTTGTATGCTCATATTTTTTTCCAGGGTCTTCTCTATTTGAAGTAAAGAAAATGTACTTTCTGTTTTGCTACATGTACCCTGAAGCCCGAAGTCCCGACCATATGCTGCCACTGATTAGTTTAAAGAGTATATAAAACCTTAAGATGACTTTTCCTACCACACTTTTTAAGTATTTCTTCTACGTACAAAAAAGCAACTCTTGCGCTAATTATTCACATAACACCCTAACCTCCACCTTTACCTCGCATCTCATATCAAATGCCTACTCGTCTTACGTGGACATTACGATGAGCTGGACAATAGGCACATCTGTCCCTTCATTTCTTCTCTTCTTTCTCACCTCACGTTCAGCCTGCCCTGATAACAGGTGGGCACAATGCAGAACTCAGTGTAATGTTCACGTAGCTATCCACCAAAGCGCTGACAACTGGGCCCAAATCTGTGAAGTTAGGTCCAACAAAGTAGTCAGGTAGCAAGTGCTGCATTTCCACCTCAAAATTGACAATTGGCAGAAGTGCGCCAAGTATCTTCTAGTACAAGAATAATTTTGCCATTACGATTCATCAAAATTGGTAAAGCATCATTGCGATTCGCTAAAATGACAGATATGTAAGGAACCATTCTCACTGGTAGTAGGACCAAGCGTGTCATGCAGTCACAAAAATGGTGATAACAGCGTAGTAGCAGTTTACAAGAAAGACTCTGAAACTAGTGAAAATTGATAGTACAAGCACCGGCATCAGCAGAAGAAAGAAAAGCGTTTGGGCATGCAAGTAGCAGCGGAGGTTGAGAGCATGTGCAGCATTCGCATACTAGGATGATTTACTCCGATTCTCCTTCCTTGAACACCTTCACCCAGTTGTCGACGCTGTCGATTACTTCGCCAGTCTTCTTCAGGTAACGAACCTTGGTGCCGTCCTCGAGGATCTTGTGCCCAACCCTACTCGTCACGTTCTTCTCCTTTGAGTAGAGCATCATGTTGGAGCTGTGAATGGGGCCTTCGATCTGATAAAAAAGGAAATTCCAAGTCCAGTCAGGAGATAATACGTGCGGCACTGAAACTAAGTTCTTGCCAGGAATATATGGTAGTGCGCAAGGCAACAGGCATGGAGAGAAGCTTCAAAAGAACTATTACTGACCATGATAATTTCACCCGGTTCTTCGTCTGTTCCCTTCTTGTGTTTTGACTTCAAGTTCAGGTCCTTCACTATCACGGTGCTGTTGTGCTTGTAAAGCCGTACGACTTCCCCAACTTTACCTTTCTCGCGCCCTGCAATGACCTGTACTGTATCGCCGACCCTAACGTGCATCTTGTGCAGCATAGGAAGACTGTTTGGCTTACACTTCTTCCGTTCCCATCGTTGAAGCTGCATTGGAAAAGGACCTTTTGACATTAAACAGTAGCTAACACAGCGTGAGCCATGTTAAACCCAGAGTGGTACTCACCCTCATTTCAATTGGGCTTGTCTTGACCATAAATCTGATCTGCATATCAAATTTATATGTACAGCCTGTTAGAGTTTCATATGAAGAAACATGATGATTCACTTAAAATAAATTTTAAAAAGGACACATTTATCAGTTATGCCGCTAAACTCACACAGGGTACAGGAGGAGAAGCTGACTGTCCATTTAAGAAGCAGTAGGGTCATGCTTTACTTTTTAGTACAAGATTTTTTCTTTCTCTTTCACTACATAATGTTAGTATGGGGTATAGATCACACAAGTACCAAAGCTCTGTCGGTACCACTTCACTATTATCTGGTCTTCACTATTTCCTTTCACCGTTTTGCGGTAGCTATATTCAGTAGGATTTATACCCCCTTTTTGTATTTGTTAGGAATTAGCTATCAGTGAGATTATCCGATGAAGAGGGCAAAGTCTATCTTCAAGACAAAAGAACACTCTGAAGACGGCATAGCAACGACAACATATATTCACTACAATCAGCACCATTTTGGGTCAAAAAATTATAATTACTGCTATGCTTATAATATATGAATTCCTGCAACATAAAAAATAGGAGTTCCTAGAATATACTACCAGCGTGCCAATAATTTGCTATAAGCTATCGCTTGTGTGAGTTGAGCTATATGTTAATTTCCACCATTTGTAATTTGTTACGAATTAGCTATGAGCGAAAGTATTGAATGAAGCAAGAGGCGAGAAACACTGAAGATGACATAGCAATGTCAACATATGTTCACTGCACACGGTGCTATTTTTGGTAAAAGATAGTATAACCAGTGTTATGCTTACAATATATTACGGAGTACCTCTGTTCTTAAATATAAGATGTTTTAGTAGGCTACATATTACCCCTTGGAACAGAGGTAGTAGTAAATGCCTACACTACGAGTGTGTCAATAACTTTCACAATTTTTGATGCGAAAAACAATTCTGCCAAGTCATATCTGATACTAGTATGTTTAGTTTTCACAAGAGAATGCAAAAGCAGAAATGAACATTAAGGTCTGCTGCCCAGTAATAAATCGGAAGAACATTGTTGTCCTTGGACTCCGGTACACTGGAGATACACCATTTATAGCGCCCTCAGCATATGTGGCACAACAAAAAATTGCAGGCCTCAACTGATATTTAACGTATGGTACATGGGGAAAACCTCAATTTAAATACATACTCAAATTTGGGAGTTCGAACATTTTCAATCCCCACATAAATTTCGCCATGTTGGTTGGCTTGAACGGAACAGCAAGCAATGCAGACATCACACTACCGTCGCCACGCTACATTTGGACCGAACTCTAAGATTCCAAGCTCCAACGCAAGGTAGCATCTCCGGCGACAGACAGAGGGAAATTAAAGGAAGAGAAAGAGGCGGAGGCGTCACGAACTGATTACCCCGGACGGCGCGGCGGAGTAGGTGGCGAGCGGGTTGCCCCAGAAGCCACTGCTGCTCGCCGCCGCGCCGGGCGCCGAGACGGAGAGCGCCCCCATGGCCCCCTGCAGCGCCGCCATTCCAGCCATCCTCTTCCTCACTCAGCCAAGTAGCGGAACCGCAGAGCAGCAGCAGCGGCAGCGGATAACGAAACGCTTCCGTGTCAGGATGAACTGGATAACGGAAGCGCCGCTAGTTATATATGGGCTTCGACACTTGACGGGCCGTCGCTCTGGTCGATGTAGATGGGCCTAAAGTGTACTGGCGCCATCCGACCCGGCCCATGGTCTGCTCGTCTTCGTCCTCGTGGCGTCAGCCGTCGGCGTCACCAGAACGACGCCAGCTCTGCTCCTCCACGCGACGCCACGCGGCCCGCGAGACGGTCGCTTGCTTCTCCGGAGGGAAGCTTTCTGGTCCCGGTGCCTCTCGCCCGCCGCGGACGCGCGCAATTCAAGCGACAGTTGCCGCCGAGGCAAGCAGCAAATCTGAACCCTCCTCCATTTCCATTTTTAAAGTATTGCCGGACTATCTCCCCCTCTTTTCCGGGGGCTTTTGATATCGCGTCACGGTGATACTTTGCTTGGGCGGTGAGCGTTGGCGGTGGGTGGGTGCGGGTGCGGGCGGCGACGTGGATCAAACCATCGCCCCTTTTTGCAAATCTCAGGCCCCAATCGGCCCGGAGGAGGGCGACGTGCCACCTCCGATATTCTCTACTTCTAAATTCTAATCATGGCGTCATCGCAATTTTTAGCCCGCCCATGTTCCCCCAACGGCCGCGTTTCTCTGCATTATCTCGCGATGAAATCATAATAGGATACGCATCAGCGAAGTACGGTCATGGACAACATGCTACATGTGCACCTCGTCTCCATTCCTCTTGCAGTTGGTCCAGTGTAGCAGCATCGAATCGACCCTGTCCCTTTCGCGTAACTACCATCGGATTTATCAAACTATTTCCTGAACTGGTCCTGCCGTGCAAGCAAGCCACTCTGTTCCCCATGGGACGAGTGTGAGTGCGACTACATACACAAGGGGCGGGCAGATTGGGTCCCTAATCTTTCCCAAGATTCTTGCTTCTCTACCTTTCTTTAATTCGTCCACTCTTGAAACACAATTCATATCGAGACATGTTGTGATCAACATGCAAGTGAACATTACTTATTTTGTCAGGGAGCAGTGCTGCTGCCTAACTAGATGGATAATAACAAAGGGCTGTCTATTTTATATTTGGATAATTGCCATAGTTTCCTACTCATCGTTATCACTTTAGCAACATGGCCATGATAAATTATGTTTAATATCTTGAGGGTATCTGGATGGTAACAGGCACCGCCGTACTGATAACGTGGTCTTCTCTCTGTGTGGTGGCTAGTTATAACACAACTCTCAAACTGGAGTAGATTGCAAAGAGTCCCAAGCTAAGCTATGCAGCTATGGTCCACGAAATCTGGAGTGCAGGGGAACCTCTAATCACTCTGAAATTCTTGCGCACAAGCAAAGCTTACTTTTGCTTCACTCATGACACTTCGAACTGGACATGTCAGGGAGTTCCCCTCTCTTGTTGGTCACAGGTCCAATTGATAGAGATACTGCAGCCTACATCCTACAAAAGAGTTACAAGTGAAGCTCATCCTTCAGTTGCCCCCCACACTCACCAACTCACCAAGGTTTATATATCCCTATCTGGTACTCACTCATGGAATAAAGGCATTAGTAGTTAGTGTTTCAAACTGAAGAAAACGCCATGGGGTTCTTATCACTAGTTCATATCCTTGTCAGCTTTGCGGCTTGTGCTGAAGCCATAAGGAGAGCAGACTTCCCTCCTGGTTTTACCTTCGGCACAGCTTCTTCAGCTTACCAGGTCAGTATTGGAAAACATTCTTCTCTGTTGTTTCAGCCGATGTGCTTTCAGTTAGTTGCCTGATAGTTGTTTCTGGTCTACATGTTACCAGTACGAGGGTGCTGTCGATGAGGGTCAACGTGGGCCTACAATATGGGATACTCTCACGAGACGACCTGGTGCAGTAATGGCGATATGTTGCAAAAAGTACTCTGACCTGATAGTGGCAGCTCTATCCAAATTATGACTGAATGTTGTCTTCTCTGCAGGGCGGGTGGTAGATTTCAGCAATGCAGATGTTGCTGTTGATCACTACCATCGTTACAAGGTGAGTTAATCAATGAATCTTTGTTTAGTTAATATGATTTTAGTTCAGTCATTTATATGCTATGTATTTGTAAGCTGGAATTGGAACTCTACTTAATCATTGATGAGGTTTGCAAATTCCTGTGAAATTCAACCTTTTAGATGATTCTTGGCCATCAAATGATACACTTAGTGATTGTGAACTTATTAGAGATCATTTTATCAATATGTAAGAAAAAGTCCCTTGATGTCTGCATTCCTGACAGCTGATGAATTTTTTGCCTGCCTGTCATTTAATCAACTTCTCGTAATTTGTACTCTAGGAATACAGGCCTAGAGGCTTGTGCATTTTGCCTGTTTATTTCATATTTCTAAGCATAATGTATCTAATTAGCGTTCTGTTGCTAGTTTCATCTTATCCTCCATTTTAATTGTGTAGGCAAATGAAACACTAACTTACTGTATCAAATTGCATATCCACTTACCTAGCATGTTTTTTTACAAAATTAAGACATCAGGGGGACTGTTTATAAGTTTATTTCGAATGAGATGCCATTTTTTATCAGCAATAGGGCTGTCTGAAATAGAGTATTTCTTATGTTTTCCAACTTGCAGGAAGATGTGGACTTGATGAAAGACATTGGCGTGGATGCATATCGGTTCTCTATCTCATGGTCACGCATCTTCCCAAGTATGTCTGAGATAAATTCTGTTCAATTATATTTATATACTTTACTTTCCTCGCTAAATGTATATATGGTTTCCTTGCCAGATGGAACGGGCAAACCTAATGAAGAAGGATTGAGTTACTATAACAGCCTCATAGATGTTCTATTAGATAAAGGTATTCTGTTTTCTACATTTCAGTATCTGCACGATGCAAACTGCTGCCAACTTCCATTTTTATGATTGTCCTTCAGTGTTTGTATATTTTGTCAATCAGGTATACAGCCATATGTAACACTCTTCCACTGGGACCTTCCGCAAGCACTGGAAGACAAATATGGTGGATGGCTAAACTCACAAATTGTGTATGGAAGACTCTTACACGATCTATGTAGCATATCAATTATTTATTTTCAAGAAAACCTTTTTCATTGATCCTGATAGCTAAATTATTTAGGGAGGATTTTGTTCGCTATGCCTCCACTTGCTTCAAGGAATTCGGAGATAGAGTGAAGCACTGGATAACTGTTAATGAGCCCCATAACTTTGCAATCGATGGTTACGATTTTGGCATCCAAGCACCTGGGAGGTGTTCCATTGTGTCTCATTTGTTCTGTAAGGACGGCAAATCATCAACCGAGCCGTATGTCGTAGCTCACAATATACTCTTGGCTCATGCTGGTGTTTTTCATACTTACAAGCAGCATTTTAAGGTAATCCAGTTGTAACACAACATTAAGTAATGTTTCTCTTAAAGGATGATAAGCAACAAAGAAATAAATGTATGCCTTTATGTGCTAATTGCAGAAAGAACAAGGCGGCCTTATTGGAATTGCACTTGATTCCAAGTGGTATGAACCATTGTCAGATGTCGATGAAGATAGAGAAGCGGCAGCCCGGGCATTGGACTTTGAGCTTGGATGGTGAGGATTACATACCAGCTTGATATGCAAGCATAAGTTGATTTCTTATGTAACTGCAGTAGACAACCATTTTTCATGCATTATAATTACTAAATTTTGTGAATGTGAATACAGGTTCTTGGATCCCTTAATGTTTGGCCACTACCCCGCCTCTATGCAGAAACTTGTAGGCAACAGGCTGCCTCAATTTTCAGATCAGGAGTCACAGTTAGTATCGGGCTCGCTAGACTTTGTAGGCATAAACCACTACACGACATTATATGCCAGGAACGACAGGATGCGGGTCAGGAAACTTGTAATGAATGATGCTTCAACCGATGCTGCTGTCATCCCAACTGGTCAGTCTTGATAAATAAAGATACCATAAACTTCCAATCCATTGTCAGTATTACTAATTTCCTTACTGTATATATTATGAAGCTTACAAGCATGGAAAGAGAATAGGAGAAACGGTAATATTAGCAGAGCTATTTCTCCATTGCTTCAGACTTACTCTAAACTTTTGTTTTGCATATATATAATAATCTGTTCGATTGAAAATAATTATGTATTTATCGACTTAAAGGCAGCATCGAATTGGCTGCACATAGTTCCCTGGGGCATGTTCAATCTGATGAAACATGTTAAAGAGAAGTATGGAAATCCACCTGTGTTCATTACTGAGAATGGTAGGTAGCTGAAGATTGTAGTGTTCCTAGCCAATTAGATTATTTTCTTTAATAGAGTCAATGATGTTTGAGAGGTTGTTTATGGCAGGTATGGATGATGCAAACAGCCGGTTTTCAAGGTTAGCAGATGTCCTGCAAGATGATAAAAGGATACAGTACCACAACGACTATATGTCTAGCCTCCTAGATGCTATAAGGTGAGGTTTCATTTCTTTGTGCATAATACCAGAACTGAATCACCAACCCGCACATGGTCTATCCGTCCATGGGTACCAGTATAATCACTTTTTCAGCTTGGTAAGTACTCCGCAACCTGAATAAATGCAGGAAGGAAGGTTGCAATGTCCAAGGTTACTTCGTATGGTCGCTGCTTGATAACTGGGAGTGGAACTCAGGGTACACCGTGCGGTTTGGCCTTTACTACATTGACTACAACAACAACCTGACAAGGATACCCAAAGCGTCAGTCCAGTGGTTCAGTCAGGTTCTAGCCCAGAAGACTGCGATCATGTAGATAACAATACAGTGTTTCGTTACTGGCCATTTTAAGTGTGCAACTGTGCATAATTAACATTTACACACGCTCACATATCTTGGGTGCAAAAATGTAACTCCAGGCTTCCTGACACGACCGTCAACCATGCTGTTGAGCGGAGTCGCTGTTGTCGTACTTGTACATTGATGTTACAGAAATAGAAGAGAATTATGGCTTTTAAACGCCCCATTTCCATCCTCTTTTTCTGATGTGTGTTTGATGCTGCTTCTGTTTTGTCCCTAAAGATGAATTGAAAATCTATTGCAATTTGAGCTATATGGACCATGATGATGCCCAGAACAAGTGAAGACAATCATGTGGCTTTGAACAAGAATGCTGGGGAGGGTGTTGGGTTGCTCTGGCAAGTTCAGGTCAGCATATCCCCTTTCCCCCTGAAATTTCCAGCATAATTTCTTGCTTACTGAACAGGGCCTCGGAGAGGCAGGGTGAAGTTAAATCAGTCTCATGTAAAATGAGAGTATCTTGCAAACGAGTCGCTTGGTCATTCTCTGAGAACCACCGAGGCCTTCCCATCCTGAACCTCATCATCTGAGCATGAAGTGCCACACACACACACACACACACACTTGACACGCAAACTCTGCACGTCTTCATGCCTACCCTCCACCCTGCTCTTTCTTTTTGGCATTCTACAATTCAAGTTTTTTTTATCAATTTGGCCTGCAACTGGGCTTTGACCCAAGTATATTACAGTTTGTTTTTCCATCAGTTATGGATGCAACTGGCCCCAGCACACTCTGCCCCATGCTCTTTCCAGGCATACAACTCGTTTTTAAATCAACTTCATCTGCAATAGGGCTTTGATCTAAGTTTTTAAAGTTTTATTTTTAATCAATTTAGGGTTGCAACTGGGATTTGACCCAAATATTTACTTGCCTAATGTATCGTGCAACATCCTGTCTGGTACTCATTCACTGAATAAATACGTTAGTAGTTAGGGCCCGTTCGGCAACAGACTGCTCCGTGAAATTCCTCTGCTCCGCTGCGCTCCTAGCGATTCCAGCTTCCCCGATCGAGAGGAGGAGCCAACAGCGTTCGGGAGGCTCCGCTCCGTGAGAGCACGGGCTGCCAGCCCATTAGATACGGATGGAGCCCGTTTGGGTGGTAAAAATCCAGTCCAGTCTGGTGGGTGGGAGTTATAGGCTGATGAATATTGAGCCCGTTAGTGCTACAAAGGCTGGGTCGTGTCCAATAGTTGAGCGAGGCATGACAGACAGCTTCGTTGTGACAGCAGGGAGGCGGCAGTGGCAAGCTCCTCATGGCGCCTTTTTGAGTTCCTGTCGGCGGCTGGTAGCTCCATCTCGAACCGATCCTCCCGCAAGATCTGGCGGCGGGTGATTTCCGATTTGAGCGGCCAGAACGCCGATTCGGTCTCCGACGGTCTCGTTTTGGTGGCTGCGGGCGTCAATCAGACGATGGTGCGGGTCGAATCGGTGAGTGATCTTTTAGGTTCAGCTGCCATCCTTTCTGTTCGGGAAAGATGAGCGAGAGGAAGGAGAAGAGACATACCTTTTCAGTCACTAATCGGTGGCAGGGTTGTAAATTATAGCCGCTCCGCGATTCTTCGTTCCGTGGATCCCAAAAACTGTCGCTCCACATTTTTGCACTGGAGGCCGCTCCGCTCGCTCGTTTTGGATCCGCGAATCTGTAGTGTTCGGGACAGCTCTGCTAGATCCGGCAGAGGAATTGAGAGCTGGAGTGATTCCGAACGGGGCCTTAGCGCTTGAAAGTTCAAACTGAAGCAAAGCACCATTTGCTGCATGTGTTGAAGCCATAACAAGGGCAGACTTCCCTCCAGATTTTACATTTGGAACAGCTTATTCAGCTTACCAGGTCCAGTGTTGCAAAAAATTTCATCTCTCTCATTTCAGCCGACGTGGCTTGAGTTGTCTGAAGTTGTCTATGGTCAATATGTTTACCAGTATGAGGGTGCTGTCAACGAGGGTTGATGTGGAACTACAATATGGGATACTCTCATGAGGCAACCTGGTGACGATTTGTTTCAAAGAAACTACTCCAGTCTGATGTTTTTCCAAGTTATGAATGGATGTCATCTTTTCTACAGGGCGGGTGATAGATTTCAGCAATGCAGATGTTGCTATTTATCACTACCATCGCTACAAGGTGAATTAATCAATAAATATCTACTTTCTTTATGTGATTTAGCTCATTTTTTGGTCTCATTATGCTATGTAAGCTAGAATTTGAGACTCCCGCCTTAATCATTGATGTTGGGTTTCTAACATGTTCTTGATCCAAAATTTGCAAATGCCCTTGTCTAGCACGGTGCCTCAAAATAAAAATCTGAGAAAATGCAAAAACCTTGTGTCTCAATGCATTAATAGAAGAGAAAGTTATGTACAAAGCCCAAGGCCACACCCCGAAATTATAATGCTACACTGCTAGGCATCACCAGGAGAAGCGCTACCAATCCAACCGCCCCTGCCTTCCCGCATTGCCGGCCACCGGTGTTTCCAAAATTAAGACAGCAGGGAGACTATTCCGAAGGTTATCGCAAATACAAGATGCCATTGTGGATCAGCAAGAAGGCTTTCTGAAATAGAGTTTTCTTGCATTTGTCCAGCCATCTGTTCTTCTAACTAAGAAGATCAGCCACACCTATAAATTATATATATAGCTGACAAACCCAATTCTGACTGGCAGGAAGATGTGGACCTGATGAAGGACTTTGGGGTGGATGCATACCGGTTCTCTATCTCACGGTCACGCATCTTCCCAAGTATGTTTGGAGTAAATTCTGTTCAGTTATATTTCTTAACTCTGACCGCTAAACATATAGATGATTTTCTTGCCAGATGGAACAGGCAAACCTAATGAAGAAGGATTGGCTTATTATAACAGCCTCATAGATGTTCTACTAGATAAAGGTCTCCTGTTTTCTACATTTCAGAGTCTGTACAATGCAATATTTTGCCTGCTTCCATCTTTTTATGATTGTCCTCCCTTAGTGTTTCTACATTTGTGCATCAGGTATACAACCATATGTAACACTCTTCCACTGGGACCTTCCCCAGGCACTGGAAGGCAAATATGGTGGCTGGTTAGACTCGCAGATTACTGCAGCATGATCTTGTTTTAAATGAAGCAGTCGTTATATGATCTATGTACCATAACTTTTTTATTTCCAAGAGAAATGGTTTCACTCTTCCTGGGATCTAATTTGTGCAGGGAGGATTTTGTTCACTATGCTTCTACTTGCTTCAAGGAATTCAGAGATAGAGTGAAGCACTGGATCACTACTAATGAGCCCGGTAGTTTTGCAATTTATGGTTATGGTTGTGGTTTTGGTTATGGCCCTTATGTCCCGTTTGTTCTGTAAGGACAGTAAATCATCAACCGAACCGTATATTGTAGCTCACAACTTGCTCTAGCTCATGCTGGTGCTTTTCATATTTACAAGCGACATTTCAAGGTAATCCATTGCAAACACATCCTTTAAGTACTCTTCTATAGAAAATTATAAGCAAGGAATAAAAGAAACAAACACCCTGGATATACTGACCGTAGGCTCCACTGGAATCGCACTTGATTCCAAATGGTATGATCCATTGTCAGATGTCGATGAAGACATAAAAGCAGCAGCCCGAACAATGGACTTTGAGCTTGGATGGTGAGACATTAAGTACCTACTTGATATGTCAACATAAGTTAGAATTTATATTAATTGCTGTGGATAGCCATTTCTCCTGTATTAATTGTGAATTTTTGGCAAATGGGAATACAGGTTCTTGGATCCCTCAATGTCTGGCCACTGCCCTGGTTCTATTATGAAGAAGCTTGTGGGCAAGAGGCTGCCGCAGTTTCCAAATCAGGAATCACAGTCGGTACCTGGGTCACTAAATTTTGTGGGCATAAACCACTTCACGACACTATATGCTACTCCCTCCGTTTAGAAATATAAGATGTTTTAGGTTTGTGAATAAGATGTATCTAGACATCTTTTAGTGTCTAGATTCATTTGAACCTATACACTAAAACATGTCTAGATACATCTCCTTCACAAACCTAAAACATCTTATATTTCTAAACGGAGGGAGTAGGAACGACAGGATGTGGGTCAGGAAACTTGTAATGAATGATGCTTTGGCTGATGCTGCTGTCATCCCAACTGGCGAGTCTTGATAAGCGAAGATATTATAAACCTGCTAACCCATCGCCAGTATTACTGATTTCTTCACTGCTTGCACTATGCAGCTTACAGGCATGGAAAGAAAATAGGAGAAACGGTATTATTCGGTTATCTCTTCCATTTGCTTCAGACTTGTTCCGTTCTTTCGTTCTGTACCTATTTTAATTACTACTGTTTGAATGAAAATAAATATGTATTTGTCGACTTTCAGGCAGCGTCGAGCTGGCCGCACATACTTCCCTGGGGCATGTTCAAGCTGATGAAACATGTTAAAGAGAAGTATGGGAATCCAGCCGTGTTCATTACAGAGAATGGTAGGTAGCTGAGGATTGGACCGCTGGCAGCCAATAAGACCTTTTTTCCCCTTAAATAGTCAATAGTAGTAATTAAAAAGTTTTTTTTTATGGCAGGCATGGATGATGCAAACAACCGGTTTTCGAGACTGGAAAATGCCCTGCAAGACGACGAGAGGATACAGTACCACAAAGACTACATGTCCAGCCTGCTAGATGCTATAATATGAGGTTTCATTCCTTTGTGCATATACCAGAACGAAACCACCAGGATCAAGCATCATACATGTTCATTTACCACCATAATCACCTGTTCATCTTGCTACGTACTAAGACACTCCGCACCCTGAATTTTTGTGCAGGAAGGAAGGCTGCAACGTCCAGGGTTACTTCGTGTCGTCGTCGCTGCTCGATAACTGGGAATGGAACTCGGGGTACACGGTGCGGTTCAGCCTGTACTACGTCGACTACAACAACAACCCGACGAGGATACCCAATTTACCCAAAGCATCCGCGGAATGGTTCTCAGTCAGGTTCTAGCCCGGAAGGCCGCCGTCTTGTAGATACAGGAGTGCGGTGGTTCTTCACTAACCGTTTCGGTTGTGGATGTTACACGTACTTGTGTTATTCTTATGAGCAAGATGTAACCCGATAATCTCCTACGGCGGTCAACCGCATTGTCGAATGTGTTGGCCTCTGTGCTTGTTCGCTGATGTTACAAAATCAGCAAAGAACGCTGTGATGTAAATATCTTCTGCTACCAATGCAGATATTTATATTACCCAGAATCTCATAGGATGGCCGATGGCCGACCAAGCCGTTTGGGCTGCTGTACATCGATGTTGCGGAAATCGATAAGAGAGTTGCAGCTCTTAAGCATCTCATCTTTTTTTATTCTACACAGTATGTTACGGTTGCTCTTTTTGTATACTCTTCTCAATAGTAGAGCTGACAGTGAGATGCTCCAGAGAAGATGTTGTGATTTGAGCTAGAGAGCCTGACGATGTGTACAGCAGATGAAGACAAATCCTGGAAAGAAGATGTGGGCTTTCAGGGCGAGAAGGCCTTGGGGGTTGTCCCCAGCAACTTCGGGGTCTTCTGGTCAGCATGGTCCCCCTCTTCCCCCGTGAAATTTCCACCTCTCGTCCCCTCTCTGCCCCTGCAAATTCAGCCTCCAAGCTTTGCGCTCGCGAGTAAAACGCTCAGGTGCCTGTCTGGGGTAGTGGGGATGATGTCCATCCATCTAGAAGGCCGGTATTTTCAACTCCATTCGTTTAGAAATATAAGACATTTTAACTTTATGAACCTATATGCTAAAACATGTTTAGATACATTCGATTCACAAAGCTAAAACGTTTTATATTATGGAACGTAGGGAGTAGATACAAGAGCGCACGCATTGGTTGTGTATACTACAAGTACTTGCATCTACTTCTCCCGTTTCAAAATATAAGATAGTCCGTTTCAAAATATAAGATGTTTTAGCTTTGTGAAACAATTGTATCTAGACTATCTTATATTTTGAAACGGAGGAAGTATATATTCGTATGAGCAACAATGTAGCTCGAGAATCTCCTATGGCGGTCAGGTCAACCACATTGCATTGATGTTACAGACATCAAGAACGAACGCTGTCATTTTTGGCACTTGGATAACAGGGCAGTGATTAATCAGCCACCATCTAAACTGGGCTTAGTTATCGGTCTATCTACGAGTACTCGCAAAATGTGACTGAATCTCCTAGGACACCCGGCCCCATCCTTTTTCTACTCTAGCGTACGTTGATGCTGCTTTCTCTCTTCCCCAAATCCTGGAAAGACGACGTGGCCTTCAAGAACTGGAAGGCTTTTGTGGGTTTGGGGGTTTGTCCCGGGCAACTACTTCAGCGCAACTTCACCTAAGCTTCACCTGTCAAACTTCTTTCCTTGTACGGTTCCGAAGAAAATCCCCACGCTGCTTTTTGAGCAGCATGTGCCACACACACTGACTGCAGGCCCAGGTCCTATCTTCTTCCGTCAAAAATTGCTTCCTACTCTTTTCTGCGAAAAAAGAACCCTTATTTTCCAGCAAATATCATTGTTTTCCGAACGGGTCCAGCTTAACGTAACATGACAACGTGCCATCTTGTGCTGATCTTTAGTGGGGCCGGAAAAACGACGGCCTAAACTGAACAGAAACCGATACTCCCTCCGATCCATATTAATTGACTTTGATTTATCAAAATTTGTATCAATTAATATGGACAGGGGGAAGTAACCGAAGAAGAATCGGAAGAACTACATGGAAAATGTGGAGGGGAGATGTGAAGGGGGCAGGGCAGGTACGAGTGAACCGTCGTCATGCATGCACTCAGCTCTTTGCCCCTCTCTGTACGTGCGTGCGTGGGCAGAGAGGAAGGAAAACCCCACCCAGTGGAAAAAGGCTGTCCGAAGCTGGTTCCATGTGGATTTCGGCTGGTTCTCCGAGTTCTCTGACCGAAGCTGCCGCCGCGGAAACTTTTGCCTCCAAAGTCGGTGGTGGCATCTCTTGGTTTATTTACTCCTATCTGAGTAGGTAGGAAACTTCTTGTGGATAACGTTGCAACTCTAGTGAGAACAGAGCAGATAGCTGAGAGATGCACAACTGATAATGTTCTTTTCCAATAATACGGCGCACAACATGAAAAAACAAGAAACTGTGTCGATCGCAAATGACAGCCGTGGAGCTTTATAATTGGCAGATTTGCGGATGTATACATGTAATACTCCCCGTCTCTCTTTTTACAAGATATTTATTTTCTTCAAAGATTTGTTGTGGGCGGTATGCCGTTTGAAACGTTTAGTGGGCACATTTAACTACTCAAATCTGCTCCTCTAAACTTTAGCAGTTTCTAGCGTATTCCTTAAAAAAACTAAGCACAAAGTCATGCAAATTTTATTCAAACTAGTCCATCAAACTCGATGCAAACTACTAGCATCAACTAAACTTACATAATTTTAGACGAAATCAAAACTAAGATTCCCCGTCGAAGCTGTGAGAAGGCCGAATGTCGGCGGAGGAGCTCAGACGACGAATCGTGTTGGTCGTCGTTTGGATATTTCGGTGACAAAATCGACGCAGCCGCAGTGGTGCTATGGCCCGATTCCGTCGACGACACCAACGAGCGAGCGGCAGCGGAGCTGCTAGAAGGTTGGAAGTCGACGGATTTTGCTCGGAGGACGAATATTGCTGGTCGTCGGTTGGATTTTTTAGTGATAAAAGCGACGTGGCCATGGCGGAGCTATGGACCGATTCTGACGACGGCAACATCGGGTAAGCGGCAGCGGGGCTGAAGACAGCCAGAAGTCCTCGCATGGACTCGAAGGACGAAGCTTGTAGGTTGCCTGTTGGAGATTTGGGCAACGAAATTGACGCGACGCTATGGAGCCGTGCTTTATTCCGGCGAAAGATAGCAAGCGGCTAGAGTTGGAGTGGGGCAGAAGCAAGGCAAAGGCTATGGGGTCTCGGTGGAGCCTAATCGATGACGACGAGGTGTCTGTGGGCGCGAGGTTTCCTCTTACAACTATTTTTTTGTCTCTTATAACTAATTTTGTACTCCCTTCATTTCATAAGATGTTACGCATAATTTTGCGTGTAAGTCAAACTTTGCAAAGTTTGATCAAAAATATATAAAATAATATAAATATGTATAATACGAAATGCATATAATATAAAATATATTTTAAACCAATTTTAATAATATTAATTTAAAATTGTATAGGTTCATATTTATATCAAATTACTTGGTCAAACAATTTAACTTTGATAAAATCCTATATACAACATAAATTGGAATCGGAGGAAGTATATACTTCTCTAAAGCGTTAAGGGTTAAGGGATCAGCTAGAGATATGTCTACACGAACCATCCTTGTAAAATCATTCTCCGATAGACCAATCTTCTCGGTCTGATGTGACACGCACACACTTACGCGTGATATCTTTAGAATCGACTGGACCGAACATCGTTACCAGTACTACTCAGAGCATCTCCACCGAGAGACCCATCTTGCGGGTCCGTTTGGGTCGTGTCTCGAACAATATTTGCCTCGTGGTTCGGCATGTTCGCCTGATCTCCTGTGATGGCTCGCCATGGCTGTTGCCCTCAGATCCCCGCTGTCGCAGCCTTTGACGCGAGACAACGCGCTTGTCTAGAAGGGCCTCATTTCCCGCGCTTCGCAGTGCTCGTATCCTCGATCTCGTTGAGGGCACCGACCAGGCACTTGCGAAGTTCCTCGACACCTAAGAAATCAACAAGGAAAAAGTCACCATTGACAATCCAGAGCACGAGGCCCGGAACTCCCATCACCAGCAGGTTCTTCGGTGACTTCTTAACACTCTGTCACCTGATGTGCTTGCACATGTCCTTGGTCTCGACACCTCCGCCGAGGTGTGGGATTATCTCAATGCCCACGTCTCTGCCCAGTCCAAGATCCGCGTTCAGCAGCTTCGCTCGGCCCTTAATGATACGCGCAAAAACGATCTCTCCGCCTACAAGTACTTCGCCAAGATGAAGTGCATCGCCTCTGAGCTTGCTGCCGCTGGAAAACCTCTCGATGATGATGAGCTGTTCTACTACGTTCTCCGGGGTCTCGGGGTCACTACAGCAATCTCCGCACCGCCGTCAACGCCAACCCGAACACCACCTTGTCAAACATTATAAAATTTAACTTTAATAAAATCCTATATACAACATAAATTGGGAAGAGAGTATATACTATAAAGCGTTAAGAGTTAAGGGATCTGCTAGACATATGTCTACACGAGCCGTCCTTGTAAAATCATTCTCCGATAGACCAATCTTCTGGGTCCGATGTGACATGCACACACTTAGAGCAAGCGCAGCGTTTGGGTCTAGGTCTAAGAAATTTTGTCAGAAAATCTGATCTACTGGGCTGGTGCTAGAGAGCAAATTTTTGTAGCATTGAACTGACAAACAAAAGTAGAAAATGATTGCCTTTCTTATGTGCATGTCCTGCCACCGTAGAGAGAGATTGGTGACTGACAGTGGGCCCGGCTAGCAACTCACTTCCTTAGACATTGAGACTAGTACTAGACTCAAGTCCAGGATGTTGGTGTTATTGTGCTCGAGATCTAGTCGGTAGTACCTTTCTACAAGATTCAATCTTGCTTATAGAGAGGGAGAGGGACAGATAGATGCATACCATCGGCCTTAGGCGTCGAGGATGAGCTCGCCATCGAGCTTGTCGGAGTGGTGGCGGCGGAGAGGGGGTGATTCCCCGCCACAGCTGGTTTCGATCGGTGTCTAGGGTTTGGGGTTTTCGGTGGGGTGAGTGGGCACGATGAACCTTGGCATTCGTGCCCCCGGCCCCCACCTCTATTTATTGCGCTGCGCGAAGGGGGCCCACAAACGATTATGCTGCTACGCCTGATCGTAGCGAGACCAAGGTTTGTTCGGGCCATTGGGCCCGAACGGGAGATCAACCTAACATTCTCCCCCTTGATCTCATCTTCCACTTAACTTATACTTTAAACTTATACTTTGGTACCTATTTTATCACAGATCAATATATAGAGAATGTCTCGTCATAATGGTCAGTTACGCACCATCGATTCAACATCCACTATACACCTCTCTATTTTAAAACAGATTCTTGTACTAGGCCCTTAATATCCAGGTATCATAGGCTTTCCCTTAAACCCATGCCGACTAAGTGTTCTCTGAACACACTGGGTGGTAAGCCTTTTGTGAGCGGATCCACGAGCATTTCTTTTGTACTTATATGCTCTAAACTTATGGTATGATCCTGGATTCTTTCTTTCACAACATAAAACTTAATGTTAATGTGTTTGGCAGCAACACTTGACTTATTGTTGTGAGCATAGAATACTGCTGGCTCATTGTCGCAAAGACATCTTGAGTGGTCTTTGAATGTCGCCTACCACTCTCAACCCGGTATAAACTTCTTTAACCGCTTTTCCGCCTGTGGCCTCATAACATGCTACATACTCAGCTACCATCGTGGACGATGCCGTGATGGTTTGTTTAGAGCTTTTCCACGATATAGCTCCACCTGCGAGAGTAAATACATATCCTGACGTGGATTTTCTTTCATCTACATCTCCGATAGTCTCAGATCGAATACCCTTTTATCTTGAGGGAGTCAGTTCTTCTGTATGTTAGCATGAGGCCTTTTGTTCCTTTTGCATAACGCAATGCCTTCTTCACCATTTTCCAAAGGATCTATCCTCGATTACTTTGGAATCGCCAAGTACCTGCAACAAAGGCTAAGTCGTATGTACACACTTGAGCATACATCAAGCTTCCGACAGCAGAAGCATATGGAACCGCTTTCATTTGATCGATCTCATATTGGTTCCTAGGACACTGAAAGTTCCCAAATCTATCACTCTTGACTATAGGAGCAGGCATAGGATTACTCGCATGCATACTATACTTCTTCAGAATCTTCTCTAAGTATGCCTTCTGCGATAACCCTAAAACCCCCTTTTGTCTATCTCAGTGAATTTCAATTCCTAGAACGAATGAAGCTTCACCAAGATCTTTCATATCAAAGTTTGAGGACAAGAACTTCTTCGTCTCCAGTAGTAGACTAACATCACTACTAGCGAGTAGAATGTCATCCACATACAGGATAAGGAAAATGAATTTCCCATTCTTGAACTTTGCATATACGCAGTTGTCCTCCTCATTCTCATCAAACCCAAACTTCCTTATTGTTTCATGGAACTTTAAGTACCATTGCCTGGAGGCCTGTTTTAATCCATAAATGGAATTTCTCAGACGACATCCCATACGCTCTTTTCCTTCCACAACAAAACCCTTGGGCTGTGCCATGTAAACATTTTCTTTCAAGTCTCCATTTAGGAATGCCGTCTTTACATCCATCTGATGTAATTCTAAGTTGTAGTGTGCCACTAAAGCCATTATGATTCTAAAAGAATCCTTACTTGAGACTGGAGAGAATGTCTCATTGTAATATATTCCTTCTCTTTGGGTGAAGCCCTTAGCAACAAGTCGTGCCTTATATCTTTCAATATTCCCTCTAGAGTCACATTTGGTTTTGTAGACCCATTTACAGCCTACCGTTTTGGCTCCTTTAGGAATTTCTTTTAAATCCTAGACTTTGTTGCTACTCATGGATCTCATCTCATCTTCCATGGCTTCAAGCCACTTCGATGAGTGAGGACTTTTAATGGCTTCTTCAAATGTGGTGGGATCACCCTCCATTTGAACTTCTTCACTGACATAGATCTCAAAATCATTAGGAATAGCTGGCTTCCTAGTTCTTTGAGACCTTCTAAGGGTCTCGCCTTCTAGCACATTCTCGGTGTGGGGCTGTTGCAGCTCCCCCTCATTTGTGGTAACGGGGTCTTCATTTTCACTCATGGTTACCACAGGAGAACCAACAACAGGTGTCACATTGACATTGTCCTGTGCCGGTGCAGCAGCAGGTATCGAGAAAAATGGTTCCTGAATCATCGGAGTGGGTGCATGCACCCGCTTCTCCTCAAGGTTGATTTCTCGGGATACCGTGCTCCCCCTGATCATCTGATCCTCCAGAAACACAGCGTGTCTCGTTTCTACAAACTTAGTAATTCTATCTGGACAATAGAAACGATAAACTTTTGACTTGTCTGGATAGCCAATGAAAAGGCAACTTACTGTATTGGGATCTAACTTCCCAAGGCTTGGGTTGAAGAGCTTTGCCTCAGCTGTACAACCCCACACTCGCAAATAATTGAGTGAAGGTTCGCGACTAGTTCATAACTCATATGGTGTTTTAGACACCGATTTACTTGGAACTCGATTAAGTATGTGAATGGCGGTTTTTAACGCCTCCATCCACAAACCAATCGGTAAGGTGGAGTAACTTAACATGCTTCTCACCATATCCATCAAGGTACGGTTTCTTCTTTCAGCTCCATTCTCACGAGGCTCCCGGTGTTGAATACTGGGCGACTATACCATGTTCCTGTAGAAACCTTGCAAAGGGTCCCGAAACTTGGCCATATGGGGTATGCCGGCCGTAGTATTTGCCTCCACGGTCGGACCTTACTACTTTAATCTTTAAACTATGTTGATTTTCAATTTCAGCCTTAAATATCTTAAATTTATCCAGTGCTTCTGAACGTTCTTTAATAGGATAAATGTAACCATAACGCGAATAGTCATCCGTGAATGTTATGAAAGAGTCATAGCCATCCACATATGTCACAGGAAACGGACCGCATATATTTGTATGAATTATTTGTAATACTCATGTGCTTCTTTTGGCGCCTTTCTTAATGTTCTTTACAAACTTTCCTTTAATGCAATCGATGAATTGCTCTAAATTTGAAAATTCTAGAGGTGGAAGAATTGATTCTTTTACTAAGCGTTCTATTCTCCCCCTCGAAATATGGCCTAAACGACAGTGCCATAATTTCGATGAGACTTCATCAATTCTTTTCCTCTTACTCTTTCCATTCAGGGATGAGGAGGCATTCTCATTCTCAGCGCTTATTTCATTCACATTCTCACAGAGTGATAATAAATAAAGCTTGTCTTGTCTGAAGGCAAGACCAATAATCTGATTATTCAACTTGATTTTACATTGACCATCGCCAAAATGGCAAGCAAAACCACAATCGTCTAAGCGTGACACACTTATCAAGTTTCCATGCAAAGAGGGTACATAAAGCACATCTACTAATAAAAGTACAAAGCCATTCGACAACTCTAAAGGAAGATCTCCAATGGTTTCGACTTCAGCTTGAACGCCGTTTGCTACTTTAATACTTCTTTCTCCTCTTTGCAGGGTCCTTCTCATACGGAATCCCTGTAATGAATTGGCAACATGAACAGTCGCACCTGAGTCAATCCACCAAGTAGATTTTGCATAGCTTAAAAATAAGGATTCATCAACAAAAGTAATTAAATCCTCATCATTCTTGCACATATACTTCAGGAAAGCCACACAGTCACTCATGTAGTGGCTCTTCTGCTTGCACCACTTGCAGGTGTCCTTGTCCACTTCCTGTGCCTGGTGTTCAGGAGCCTTTCCATGTGGCCTAGAAGAAGAGGGATGCCCCTGAGGTTTCCCTTGGGGCTTGGAACCTTGAAAGTTCCTCTTCTTGGTTGGGCTCAGGTAGTTCACGGAATCAACGGAATGCCCCTTCAGCCTCTCTTCTTCCTAGACGCACATGGCCATCATCTTCTCGATGCCCCACTTTTCTGGCTGTGCATTGTAGTTCACAGCAAAAGCTTCAAACTAGTTTGGCAACGAGGCAAAGATAACATGAATGATGAACTCATCTGGAAGCTCCATGCCCATAGGCTTGAGCTTGGAAGACATGTTGCTCATTCGCAAGATGTGGTCCCTAACACCACCACCAGTGTATCTTGTGGTAACACGTTTCTTGATGAGTGAGCCTGCATAGGCCTTGGAGGACCCAGTAAACTGACTCTCTACCTTTTTCAGGTACTCACTGGCTGTGATGCACTCTGGGATTGCTCCCCTTATAGCTTCCATGATGGAGCTCTTAATGACCATTAGGCACTTCCTATTGGAAGAGTCCCACTTTGCACGCTCAAGGTCGTACTTCATTCTTATCGGAGCATGGTCACTGACCCTTTTCTTAAAGTCCTCTTCACTTTCTTTTTCGCCCCTGACGGGGTCGACAGGTTTTTTAGGACAGGCTTCAATCAATGACAAGTCGAGGTCAAGCAGAGCAAGCCCCATCTCTACCTTCTCTCGCCATGAGCCATAGTTCCCTCCGTTGAGGGGCTCAATGGCCGAGATGAAACTCATAGGGTTGCCTGAAAGCAAAATATGAAAACGAGTTAAGCAACGTTGGTCACCATATTAAAACATGAAACTTCTCCATATTAATACTACATCACCGTTGGGCAGAAATATAACAAATATGGATAAAACTTACTATTCATAGTGAAAATTTTACTAACAACATTGGTTGTCAAATAAAATAAGCACTATCAAAAATTAAAATCTTACTCTATTGCATTTAAGCAATTAATTCTTGCAGCGGAATAACATGAATAAAAAATAATGAACTTTACTTCTTCACAGAGTTTTTACTGTTACTTTACTATTTTTCTACACAAAATTTTGTTGGAAAAATTGCTATAGAAAAAAAGGTTGAAAAAACTATTAAAAACAGTAAAAACAGCTTCTGAGAAAGAAAAATGTAGGAAACTGTCGAACATCCATTTTGGGCCTTTCCTATGGCGCCTACGCCTAGCGCTGCCATGGCCCCGCCAATGTCACATTTATCTATCTACAAGAAAGCAAAGAAGAAAACAAATACCGCTCTGGCCGACTGTGGTCCGTGGCCCAAAGAACGCTCGTGGGCTCAAAGAACGGCTTTACCCAGCCAGGCATGGCGGAATCCTGGCCGTCCATTCGGTCTCGACTGATCGACGGCTGCTGCTGTCGGGGAAACAAAACTGGGTGCCCCGACCCCAGCCCTAACCCTAACGGCATTTTCCCCCTTGCGCCACTCCCTGAGCTCATGAGACCTCGCCTCAAGGCGTCGCTTCTCCGTGGGCCGGGCGAGAGGCGAGAGGCGGCTCCGCAAGACAGCCGGCGACGGGCCCCTCCCCCTCTACAACCGACGCCCTCCCTCTCTGCAACCGACACCCCTCCCCCTTTCCTGCCTCTCCTCTCTGCCCATCCACCACCCCCACTCTGCAAGTGCGGCAAATAGAGACGGAATGGCGTCCTCTGCCCTTTGTCGCGCGATCCACCCGGTGGGTGCGTTGCCAAACGCCCAAAGCGGTGACTTCCTATAGGCCCACGGCCGATCCCTCTTCTTTTTTCTTTCTTTGGGCTTTCTTTCGGGGGTCGATGAACTGATTCGGGAATGGAGTAGGGAGCACGGGATCTGGGGCCTATTCTTTTGTTTGGTTCTTCCCGAAAAAAATTCGGTTGCATCTTAGGGGTTAGGGTTTCGATCTGATGGGATGTTCTTCTTCCCGACCTCGGCTTGCCGATGCATCGGGATCGAGAGGAACGGCGCGGCCTCGCGGCGGCGCTTCTAGAAACCCTAGCCTCTAATTGTTCTTTGAAATGCTACACGAGTAGATCTACAGAGCAGTGGCTCTGATACCATTGTTGGTGTTATTGTGCTCAAGATCTAGTCGGTAGTACCTTTCTACAAGATTCAATCTTGCTTACAAAGAGGGAGAGGGACAGATAGATGCATACCATCGGCCTTAGGTGTCGAGGATGAGCTCGCCATCGAGCTTGTCTTAGTGGTGGCGGCGGAGAGGGGGTGATTCCCGCCGCTATAGCGCAAGCCGATCGGTGGCTAGGGTTTGGGGTTTTCGGTGGGGTGAGTGGGCACGACGAACCTTGGCATTCGTGCCCCCGACCCCCACCTCTATTTATTGCGCTGCGCGACGGGGGGGCACCAACGATTGTGGCATTGGGCGCCCCCGATCAGGAGGCGAGTCCAAGGTTTGTTCGGGCCGTTGGGCCCGAACGGGAGATCAACGTAACACAGGAATCTTATTGCTAGACGCAATGACTCGTGCTAGGCAAAGAAAGATTCTCTTAGACATTATGTTTTTTATACACTTACGCGTGATATCTTTAGAATCGACCGGACGGAACACTGTTACTAGTAGTACTTAGGGCGTCTCCACCTGGAGACCCATCTTGCGGCTCCTTTTGGATCGTGTCTCGAATAATATTTAAGTCGTGGTTCGGCATGTCCGCTTGATCTTCTATGATGGCTTCGTCAATGTCAATGTCTGCCACTGCCCTGGCTGTTGCCCTCGGATCCCCGCCGTCACAGCCTTTGACGCGAGACAACGCGCTTGTCTGGAAGGGCCTCGTGATTCCCGCGCTTCGTGGTGCTCGTATTCTCGATCTCGTTGAGGGCACCGACAAGTCACCTGTGAAGTTCCTCGACACCGAAGAAATCAACAAGGAAAAAGTCACCATTGACAATCCAGTGTAGGAGGCCCGGAACTCCCATCACCAGCAGGTCCTTCGGTGGCTTCTTAACACTCTGTCACCTGATGTGCTTGCACATGTCCTTGGTCACGACATCTCCGCCTAGGTGTGGGCTTCTCTCAATGACCACGTCTTGCCCAGTCCAAGATTTGCGTTCAGCAGCTTCGCTCGGCCCTTAATGATACGCGCAAAAACGATCTCTTCGCCGACAAGTACTTCGCCAAGATTAAGTGCATCGCCTCCGAGCTTGCTGCCGCTGGAAAACCTCTCGATGATGATGAGCTGTTCTACTACGTTCTTCGGGGTCTCGGGGGTCACTACAACAATCTCCGCACCGCCGTCAACGCCAACCCGAACACCACCTTGTCGGAGGTGCTTGGCCAAGTACATTGGTGTTACAGAAATCAGCAGAGAACCGATTGTCGTGTACATAGCAGTGCGGTGATTCTGCAGCCACCATTTCAGTTGCGCATTGAGATCAACAAGAGAAATTACATGTCTTATTAAAAGTTGAAACCCACCCTTTTGTTCTACTGCATGTTGCTGTTGCTTTTGTGTACTCTTCTGAAAAGTTGTGCTGACAGTGAGATGCTCCAGAGAAGATGTTGTGATTTGAGCTAGAGAGCCTGACGATGTTTACAGCAGATGAAGCCAAATCCTGGAAAGAAGATGTGGCTTTCAGTTTCAGGACGAGAAGAAGGCTTTGGGGTTTGGCCTTGGTGATCGGCCCCCAGCAGCTTCGGGTCTTCTGGTGGTCAGCACGGTCCCCCTCTCCCCCATGAAATTTCCACCTGCAAATTCCCCCTTGGCTCCAAGCTTTGCGCTCGCGAGTAAAACGCTCATCAGGCGCCTGTGTCTGGGGATCACGTCCATCCATCTCAAGTTCTCAACGCAATTTCACCTGCCAAACTTCTTTTTCTTGGACGTCACAAAGAAAATCCCCACACTGCTTTTGAGCACCACGTGCCACACCGCAGTCCCCCAGGTCCTATCTTCTTCTGCAACAAAAATATTAATTTCCTACGCTTTTCTACGAAAAACAGAGCCGGTTTTTTTCCACCAAATAGCATTATTTTCCGAACGGCTCCAGCTTGTCATAACATGGCAACGTGCCATCTTGTGTTGGTCTTTAGTGGGACCGGGAAAAGGACAGGCTAAACAGAAAATTAACAAGTGAGGAAGAATTGGAAGAACCACATGGAAAATGTGGATGGGAGATGTGAAGGGGCAGGTGCCAGCGAATCGTCGTCATGCATGCACTCACCTCTTTTTTTCTTTTCGAAATTCCACCGTTTTATTAATAACCGTCAAGTACAAAGAGCCTTAAAAATTATAAATATATTATTAGACAAAAAAACCATAGCAGCAATCATCGGGAAAGATGGCCAACGTAGACCGACCTCAAAACACAACAACGAATATGAAAAAGGGTTTGATCCAGTACTACCCCTTCGCCTAAACTCGTATAAATACGTCAACGTATGTACTAAAACATGTATCCAAAGCGAGTATTACCAGGCATACGGACCACGATCTCTAGATGTACGCCATTCCCACACGCACACGATCCGTTCTGCTCACCACCGTCCCGTACCCTAACCGCCGCCAACGGCATTATCATGATGGCCAACGCCAAGTCTCCCGCACCGTCCCCGCCGGACAGTCTGGCAAGCTGCCAGACATTTTGCCGCATTGTCCAGCCGTTGTCGCCAAGCTTTGTTGCGTCGTTCTTGTCATCGCGCCAACCCCATCGACACACACCTACGAGGCCAAGTCGAGGCATGCGCGCGGACACGGCCGTCGCCGGTGATGATCCGGCGTACAACCATAGTTTTTTTTCCTTTGTGTAGTGCTTGTACTAGTACATATACGATTTGGTGAAGCGTAAGTGGGTTGGGTGCACAAAATGTTGTTTTTGTGGTTTCCCGGGAGACCATTGACCACCTGTTTATCTCTTGCCCTTTTGCACGACTTATATGGCATATTATTGCTGTTACTTTTGACCTTGTATCTCCAACTAGTATGGACCATATGTTTGGTACATGGTTGAGACGTATGGATAGTAAGATAAAAGCTATGATTCGCAGTGGTGTATCGGCTTTGTGCTAGTCTATATGAAGATGTAGAAATGATATTGACGAGGTTTGATCTCGTCAATGTCCATTGTTATGGACTTGGGTTTTGGAGAAGATGGGGATGCTGGAGATCGCGGAACGGTTAGCAAACAAGCAACACGGGGACACGAGGTTTACCTGTGTTCAGCCTCAAGGGAAAACCCTACTCCTGCTTGTCTGCTCTTGATTACGGCGGAACCGAAGGTTACAGGGGTGCGCAGATTCGATCTGGCGTGGAGGTGTGTATGCGAAAGTATGAGGTAGAGAGATCTATAGATCTGTTGTGGTCTAGTCTATTGGGGGTGCCCTCCTCGTCGGCCCTCCTAGCCTTTATATATGGGAAGGCTAGGTCTCGGGTGCCAATACGAGTAGGTTACAAGTTGTATTCAAACTCTAGTCTTGAGGTTTCCTTGTCTTGTGCGCTTGGGAGTCCGTGTCCATATGGGCTTCATAGCAGCCGCAACGTCATAGGCGTCATGGACCCTGGCAGGTCGTCGAGTGGTCCTTTTGTCGGGCTGGACCAGGTAGGCTAACATCGGGTACCCGTAGGGTATAACCATGTCAGTAGCCCCCGAGTGTTCAGTCGAATCGTAGATTCGGCTGAGGACTCTTCAATATTTCGGGTGCAGCTATCTCTGCTTTTCAAGAGAATGTGTAGGGATTGTTGATGCGTGTGCCTGACTCTCCCGACGGATCAGGGTCAGTTAACTGTCTTAGGACAAAACAACACGATCTTCTTCAGATTCGAGTCCCTCGACTCGAACCCGAAACATATGCTGGCGTAATTCGACTCAGGCCACGGAGGACTTACAGGAGTGGAATTCCAGTGAATTTAAATGATGTACCCAACTCGTCTGGATTTTTTCATCGTCGCGGGCGCCGGATTTTACTAGCAGTGCGCAATGCGCTACTAGGCCATCAGATGGTATCTGTAGGTCTTATCTTTGCGTCGCAGACGCAGCATCCGAATGTTTATCACCGCGGAGGTGTTTCGGGTAGCCAAGGAGGATGTTACTCACTTAGCGTTGACTGGGGCAGAGTTGCCGAAAAGTTTTTGCATGCTGATCCGAAGGATCGCAGTCGAAGAATTCATAGGGTGCGCGACCAGCGCTCCCTATGGGAGTAACCCCCGAGTGTATGTTCGAGTCGTAGACTCGAGCAGAGACTTTAATTCAGTCTTTGTTGACTTTTAGGTCCGTAGGACACAAATTTTTCGGATGCTTGAATGCATCCTCCCTATGGGAGTAGCCCCCGAGTCCGTAGTGGAGTCATATACTCGACGTAGGACTCGAAGAATAGATCAGGTAATTCATGTCTCGGGTGCGCGGCCAGCGCTTCTGATAGGAGTAGTCCCCGAGTGTCTGGCAGATTCGTAGACCCGGGCAGAGACTCGAGTCTTGTATGTAGTTGTAGTCGACAATCTCGTCGGCGTATCGCTGAACCGGAAGTACATCGAGTGGGCGACTAGCGCTCCTGATAGGAGTAGCCCCCGAGTGTCTAGTCGAGTCGCAGACTCGAGTGGAGACTCATGTGAAGAGAAACCACTGACCCGGAAGTGCATCGAGTGAGCGTAGCGCCTGTGTAGCATCAAGTGATGCAACCATCCGAGGAGGGTTTCGACTCAGGCCTTGAGTTTATGGCGTAGCCATTTGTTTCGTCGACTCCTGTTAGAGGACTCGATACAATAGCGAGATGTAATTCGACGTTCCTGTAAGCTGCAGAAAACATAGGAAGTTGTGAAGATGAATACGGTTGTTGCTCCACGTCGCTCTGGATGACTACGGCGCATTGGTAGCGCTCATAGATTGGTCCGCTGCTGCCACAGCTTTCGGATCCGGAACCGTAGGTCCCTTCATCCGAAGGTGGATCGCACATATCGGAGTTGCAGTTGCTGCTGTCGTAGAACTCATCTGTTGATGGCGATGTGCATAGCACAGGGTGTGGAGCCCATGAAGCGGGCCTGATCGATGGTAGGGGCACCCGCTCAGGGAGGCGGAGGGTGCCAGTCTGACCTGTTGGAATTATGCCCTAGAGGCAATAATAAAGATGTTATTATTATAATTCTTGTTCATGATAAAGTTTATATTCCATGCTAGAATTGTATTAAGCGGAAACATTAATACTTGTGTGGTTTGTGAACAACACCGTGTCCCTAGTACGCCTCTATGGACTAGCTCATTGATCAATGATGGTTAAGGTTTTCTAACCATAGACATGAGTTGTCAATTGATAATGAGATCATATCATTGGAGAATGATATGGTGGATAGACCCAAACTAAGCAAAGCAATTAGATCGTTTCATCGTGTTCATCTTTGCGAAGCTTTTCCTATGTCAAATATTGTATTCCTTAGACCATGAGATAATACAACTCCCTAGTATCGGAAGAAAGCTTTGAGGTCCTCAAACGTCATCCTATGAAAGGGTGATCATAAAGGTGTCTCTCAGGTGATCGGAAAGTATCTGTTGGGTTGTATGTATCGAGATGGGATTTGTCCCTCCCAAGTCGGAGAGATATACTGGGCCCACTCGTAATCGATATCAACACCGCTTGCAAGCATGTGGTTAAGGAGTTAATCACAAAGTGATATCGGATTACGGAACGAGTAAAGTATTTCGTGAACGAGATTGAACTAGGTATGACGATACCGACGATCGAATCTCGGGCAAGTAAAATATCGCGAGACGAAGGGAATATATATATGGGATTGATTGAATCCTGGCACCGTGGTTCATCCGATATGATCATCGATGAATGTGTGGGAGTCAATATGGGTGCCTGCACCCACTGCTGATTATTGATAGAAGATCATGTCTGCATATTCTCGAACCCGCAGGGTCACACACTTAACGTGTCTCGACGCTAGGATAGATTGGATAATTGGTTTATGAATTTTTTGTTCGGAGTCTCGGATGGGATCCGGGATATCACGAGAGTTTCCGGAATGGTCCGGAGAATAATATTCATATAAGGCAGTGCAGTTTTGGAGTTCGAATTGTTCCGGTTAATCGGTATTGTACCTAAGCTTCTAGAACCTTCGGAAGGGGACCAACATGGCCCCACCTTCCGGGAGGGGCATGGGCCTATGAGGGAGTGTCCTGGCGCATTGGGCCAGGGCACAAGGTCCCATAGGGCCCATCCGATCTAGATAAGTTTAAACTCGCTTAAACTAGAGATAGGGTTTCTAGATAAGGGATAAGTTTAAATCGCTTAAACTAGAGATAGGCTTGGAGGATGGGCAGGGCTGGCCGCACCCCCTCTATATAGAGGGCTGGTGCGCCTCCCTCCCACACACACACCTTCCTCCAACCCTAGCCGCCTCCGCCTTCCTCTCTCCCTCCCATCGCTTGTAGGCGAAGCCCTGCTGCAGAAATTCTCCACCATATACACCACGCCATCGTGTTGTAGATCTAATCCATCTCTCCACCATACTTGCTGGTCCAAGGAAGGAGGATACGTCGAGGTGCCGCACGTGTGCATCTCACGGAGGCACCGCCACTTGTGGTGCTAGATCGGATCGGATCGCGAGGAGGAGAAGCGAGTACGACTACATCACCCACGTTCCGATTTAACGCTCATGTCTTGAATCTTCAAGGGTATGAAGATCTAATCCAATCTCTCTCGTTGTTTGCATCTCCTAGATTAGATCTTGGCTTTCCCTCTGTTCGCTTCCGTAGAAAATTTTGATTTACTATGCTGCGAAACCCTTCAGTGGTATCAGAGCTAGATCTATGCGTAGATGTGTTTCACGAGTAGAACGCAACATGGTTGTTGCGGACGTTGATGTTTTCTGTTGCAAGCCTCTTGTTTTTGTTCTTCTTATGGCGCGGGATAGTGAGATTGAAGCGGTCCAGGCCAACCTTACGCGACGTCGTTCGCGAGACCGGCTCCGCACTTGACGTGTGGCTTGTACCATACATGCGGCTGGTGGATATCAGTTTCTCTCACTATAGTTGTCATGGGATTAACACCGGAGTTTGGCAACCATAATATCACCGTTGTGGCTTTCCGTAGGTAAGAATCATTCTTAGCATCTACTCCCATAAGCCACGTAAAACATGCAACAACAAAGTAGAGGCGTCTAACTTGTTTTTGCAGGGAGTGTTTTCTGTGATATGGTATGACCCAAGATGTGATGTGTATATTGTATGCGATGATCATGTTTTGTAATGTTTCACGACTTGCATGTCGATGAGTACACAACCGGCAGGAGCCATATGGTTGTCTTTATAATTGTGTATGACCATGAGTCAACTTCTTATACGCCATGTAATAGCTTTACTTTATCGCTAAGTAGTTAGCAATAGTTGTAGTTGCTATTCGTGGTGGAGGCAATCATGGTGGAGTGATGGAGATCATGCCGGAACGCACAAGATGGAGATCATTGCGCGAATATTGGCTATACCATGTCACATAAAGTTATATGCATGTGATGTTTATCCTTTTATGTATCTTATTATGCTTAGATCGCGACGGTAGCATTATAAGATGATTCCTCACTTAAAGATCAAGATAAAACTGTGTTCTCCCCAAGTATGCACTGTTGCGAAAGTTCGTCGTGTCCAAGCATCACGTGATGATCGGGTGCTATAGACTCGCCACATACAACGGGTGCAAGCCAGTTTGCACACGCGGAAATACTTGGGTTTGACTTGACGAGCCTAGCATATCTGAGACATGGCCTCGGAACACATGAGAAAGGTTAAGCATGAGTCATATGAATGATATGATCGACACTTCGTTGTCCACCATTGAAGCCACATCTCTTCTCGTGAAGATCGGATTAGGTGTGGTGAATTTGGATCGTGTTCACTAAACAACTTGAGGGATGTTGAATTTAGTGGGAGTTCATCTAGTAATTTGATTAAGTTGAACTATTTATCATGAACATAGTCTAAATTGTACTTGCAAATACTGTAGATCACATGGCCAAGTCCAACTTCAACTTCAACGTTTTCGAGAAAGAAAAGCTTAGAAACAATGGGTCTAACTTCACCAACTGGTTCCGCAATCTAAGAATCATTACATTCGGCGGACAAAGGACTATGTCCTTGAGAAAGCGTTAGGTAACCCCTCACGCAATCGCTGCGGTGATGAGAAAGCTGTCTATCAATCGCAAAGATGATTATGGTGTGATTAAGAGCACCATGTTGTTTGCTATGGAACCGAACTTCAAAATCGTTTTGAAAACTATCCCGGCCCTTTGAGATTCTCAAGAGTTGAAAACCATGTTTGGACTCAGTCCGTTCGAGAGATATGAGATCTCCGAAGTTCTTTAATCGCAAGATGGAGGAAGGGGTTCCGTTAGTGAGCACGCCATTAAGATGTCGGGCTACACTCAACGCCTTGAGCAAGCGTGCAAGATTCCAAAGGAGCTCAAGATTGACAGGTTCTGCAATCACTCCTCCCAGCTACAAAAGTTTTGTAGTGACTCATAATCAGATTGGTTCCATCGACACGATCACCGAGCTCTTCAAAGTTGAAGGCTGCGGTGGACATCAAGAAGGATAATCATGTCTTGATGGTCAACAAGCCCTCCTTTAAGAAAGGTAAAGGTGCAAAGAAGCCCTTCAAGAAGGGCGGCAAGCGCAATGCCCTCTGAGAAGAAGCTCGGGCTGGTCCCAAGCCGGAAACGAGTGCTTCTATTGCAAGTACAAGGGTCCTTTGGAAGCATATGTCCAAGTACTTAGCGGACAAGAAGGTGGCACCATCAAAGGTATATTTGATATACATGTTATTGATGTTTTCCTTACTAGCCCTCGTTGTAGTGCCCGGGTATTTGATACCGTTCAGTTGCTAATATTTGTAACTCAAAGCAGGAGCTGCGGAATAGACGCCGCTTGCGAGGATGAGGTGACGATGCGCGTTGGCAACGGATCAAGAGTTGATGTGATGGACGCCAAGACGCTCTCCTTAGTTTTACCTTGGATTAGTTTTAAACCTTAATAAATGTTATTATGTGCTGCGTTGAGCATGAACATTATTTCGGATCGTGTTTATTGCAAGACGGTTATTCATTTAAATCGGAGAATAATTGTTGTTCTATTTATATGAGTAACATCTTTATGGTCATGCACCTCTTGCAGTGGTTTATTTCTTCTAAATCTCAAAGGGATGAAACACACATCCATAACATTGAGGCTAAGAGATGCAAAGTAGATAGTGATAATACTACTTATTTGTGGCACTGCGTCTAGGTCATATTGGTGTAAAGCGCATGAAGAAACTCCATTCGATATACTTTTGGAGTCTCTTGATTTTGAATCATTTGACACATGCGAACCATGCCTCATGGGCAAGATGATCAAAACCCGTTCTCGGTATGATGGAGCGAGCAACGGACTTGTTGGAAATCATACATACCGATGTATGCGGACCGATGAGTGTTTTTGCGGTGGATATCGCTATTTTCTCACTTTTACCGATGACTTAAGTAGATATGGGTATATCTATTTAATGAAACATAAATCTGAAACGTTTGAAAAGTTCAAAGAATTTCAGAATGAAGTGGAGAACCATCGTATGAAAGATTAAGTTTCTACGATCCGATCGTGGGGGCGAATATTTAAGTTATCATTTTCTCACGCATCTCAAAGCAAGTGGAATCGTTTCAAAACTCACGCCACCCGGAACACCACAGAGCAATGGAGTGTATGAACGCCGGAATCGAACCCAAATAGATATGGTACGATCGATGATGTCTCTTACTGATTTGCCGTTATCATTTTGGGGTTATGCATTAGAAACTGCTGCATTCACTTTAAATAGGGCTCCATCTAAATCCGTTGAGACGACACCGTATGAACTATGGTTTGGTGCTAAACCTAAGTTGTCGTTTCTTAAAGTTTGGGGATGCGAAGCTTACGTCAAGAAGTTGATGCCCGACAAGCTCGAACCCAAAGCGGAGAAATGCGTCTTCATAGGATACCCTAAGGAAACTATTGGGTATACCTTCTATCACAGAACCGAAGGCAAAGTGTTTGTCGCAAAGAACGGTTCCTTTCTTGAGAAGGAGTTTCTCTCGAAAGAAGTGAGTGGGAGGAAAGTAGAGCTAGACGAGGTTATTGAACCTTCTCTTGAATTGGAGAGTAGCGCAGAACATGAAATTGTTCCAAAGGTCACCGCACCAACAATAGAGGAAGCTAATGACAAGGATCATGAAGCTTCGGACGATGCTGCTATTGAACGTCGCAGGTCGACAAGGTCGCGTGCCCCTCCTGAGTGGTATGGCAACCCTGTCTTGACTGTCTTGTTAGTAGAAGACAGCGAACCTACGAACTATGAGGAAGCGATGATGAGCCCAGACTCTGAGAAATGGCTAGAAGCCATGAAATCCGAATTGGGATCCATGAGCGAAAACCAAGTATGGACTTTGGTGGACCCTCCTAGCGACCGAAAGGCCGTTGAGTGCAAATGGATCTTCAAGAAGAAAACGGACGCGGATGGTAATGTTACCGTCTATAAAGCACGGCTTGTTGTGAAAGGTTTTCGACAAGTTCAAGGTGTTGACTACGATGAGACTTTCTCTCCCGTAGCGATGTTTAAGTCCATTCGGATTTTATTAGCAATTGCTGCGTTTCATGATTATGAAATATGGCAAATGGATGTCAAGACTGCTTTCCTCAATGGCAACATTGATGAAGAGTTGTATATGATGCAACCCGAAGGTTTTGTCGATCCTAAGGATGCTGATAAAGTATGCAAACTTCAGCGTTCCATTTATGGACTGAAGCAAGCGTCTCGGAGTTGGAACCTTCGTTTTGATCAAGTGATCAAGAGCTTTGGATTTGTTCCAAATTGCTACGAAGCTTGCATCTACAAGAAAGTAAGTGGGAGCTCGGTGACGTTTCTGGTACTATATGTGGATGACATATTGATTATTGGAAATGACATCGACATGCTTAACGATGTGAAGAGTTATTTGAACAAGTGTTTTTCAATGAAAGACCTAGGTGAAGCTGCTTATATATTGGGCATCAAAATCTATAGAGATAGACAAAGACGCTCGATAGCTTTAAGCCGAGTACATACCTAGACAAAGTTCGAAAAGGTTCGAATGGATAAGGCATTGAAAGGTTCAATTGCCTATGTTGTCGTGTAAGATATTGAGCAAGGCTTAGTGTCCAGCTATGGTAAATGATAGGAAGCTATGAGCAAAGTGCCTTATGCCTCGTCCATAGGTTCCATCATGTATGCCATCTTGTGTACTAGACGGATGTGTCCAATGCTCTTAGTTTGACGAGCAGATATCAAAGTGATCCGAGTGGAACATCGGACAGCTGTGAAGAACATCCTAAGGTACCTAAATAGGACTAAAGAAATGTTCTTAGTCTATGGGGGTGATGAACATTGTCAAAAGGTTACGTCGATGCTAGTTTCGACACCGACAAGGATGATTGTAAATCTCAGACGTGATACGTGTATATTTTGAATGGAGGAGCTGTGAGCTGGAGAAGTCGCAAGCAAAGCGTGATCGCGGGATCTACTGATGAAAGCGGAATACATGGCTGCTGGAAGCGTCAAGTGAAGGTGTTTGGATCGAAACTTCATCGAGCTTGGCGTGGTTCCAAGTGCATTGGACCACTGGAGATATTGTGTGACAACACTCGCGCCATAGCACTCGCTAAGGAACCAAGATATCATCCAAAGACCAAGCATATCAACCGCAAGTTTCATATAATCCGAGATTATATAGCAGATGGAGATCTGAAGATTAGCAAAGTACATACAGATCTGAATGTCGCAGATCCATTGACTAAACCTCTTCCACGTGTAAAACATGATCAGCACCTCAGTGCCATGGGTGTGAGATTGTTGCCAAATGTAAACTAGATTATTGACTCTAGTGCAAGTGGGAGACTATTGGAATTATGCCCTAGAGGCAATAATAAAGATGTTATTATTATAATTCTTGTTCATGATAAAGTTTATATTCCATGCTAGAATTGTATTAAGCGGAAACATTAATACTTGTGTGGTTTGTGAACAACACCGTGTCCCTAGTACGCCTCTATGGACTAGCTCATTGATCAATGATGGTTAAGGTTTCCTAACCATAGACATGAGTTGTCAATTGATATGGTGGATAGACCCAAACTAAGCAAAGCAATTAGATCGTTTCATCGTGTTCATCTTTGCGAAGCTTTTCCTATGTCAAATATTGTATTCCTTAGACCATGAGATAATACAACTCCCTGGTATCGGAAGAAAGCTTTGAGGTCATCAAACGTCATCCTATGAAAGGGTGATCATAAAGGTGTCTCTCAGGTGATCGGAAAGTATCTGTTGGGTTGTATGTATCGAGATGGGATTTGTCCCTCCCAAGTCGGAGAGATATACTTCGGGCCCACTCGGTAATCGATATCAACACCGCTTGCAAGCATGTGGTTAAGGAGTTAATCACAAAGTGATATCGGATTACGGAACGAGTAAAGTACTTGCTGTGAACGAGATTGAACTAGGTATGACGATACCGACGATCGAATCTCGGGCAAGTAAAATATCGCGAGACGAAGGGAATATATATATGGGATTGATTGAATCCTGGCATCGTGGTTCATCCGATATGATCATCGATGAATGTGTGGGAGTCAATATGGGTGCCTAGACCCAGATGTTGATTATTGATAGAATATCATGTGCGCATATTCTCGAACTCAGGTCACACACTTAACGTGTCTCGACGCTAGGATAGATTGGATAATTGGTTTATGAATTTTTTGTTCGGAGTCTCGGATGGGATCCGGGATATCACGAGAGGTTCCGGAATGATCCGGAGAATAAGATTCATATAAGGCAGTGCAGTTTTTGGAGTTCGGAATTGTTCCGGGTTAATCGGTATTGTACCGGAAGCTTCTAGAACCTTTCGGAAGGGGACCAACGTGGCCCCACCTTCCGGGAGGGGGCATGGGCCTATGAGGGAGTGTCCTGGCCGCATTGGGCCAGGGGCACAAGGTCCCATAGGGCCCATCCGATCCTAGATAAGTTTAAACTCGTTTAAACTAGAGATAGGGTTTCTAGATAAGGGATAAGTTTAAATCGTTTAAACTAGAGATAGGCTTGGAGGATGGGCAAGGGCTGGACGCACCCCCCTCTATATATAGAGGGCTGGTGCGCCCCCTCCCCCCCTCCCACACACACACCTTCCCCTCCAACCCTAGCCGCCCTGCTGCCCTTCCTCTCTCCCTCCCGACTGTTTGTAGGCGAAGCCCTGCTGCAGAAATTCTCCACCATATACACCACGCCATCGTGTTGTAGATCTAATCCATCTCTCCACCATACTTGCTGGTCCAAGGAAGGAGGATACGTCGAGGTGCCGCACGTGTGCATCTCACGGAGGCACCGCCACTTGTGGTGCTAGATCGGATCGGATCGCGAGGAGAAGAAGCGAGTACGACTACATCACCCACGTTCCGACGAACGTTCCGCTGTGCGAGTCTTCAAGGGTATGAAGATCTAATCCAATCTCTCTCGTTGTTTGCATCTCCTAGATTAGATCTTGGCTTTCCCTCTGTTCGCTTCCGTAGAAAATTTTGATTTACTATGCTGCAAAACCCTTCATGACCCACCTGGAAGCAGAAGCTCCCGAATAGGATCTCGAGTCCGTCGCCTACGGGCTCGAAATCTTTCATGGTGGCCGGCGAGTGGGCGGTGAAGTCGAAAGCGCCGAAGAGAAGGTGGCTCTCCGTCGCTGCAGAGTTGTAGATCGTTCGGGTTGGGACCGTCACGATCGCACAATCAGCATCCCCAGTTCCCACAGACGGCGCCAATTGACGAGGTTTGATCTCGTCAATGCCCATTTTTATGGACTTGGGTTTTGGAGAAGATGGGGATACTGGAGATCACGAAACGGTTAGCAAACAAGCAACACGGGGACACGAGGTTTACCCAGGTTCAGGCTCCCGGAGGGAAAACCCTACTCCTGCTTGTCTGCTCTTGATTACGGCGGAACCGAAGGTTACAGGGGTGCGCAGATTCGATCTGGTGTGGAGGTGTGTATGCGAAAGTATGAGGTAGAGAGATCTGTAGATCTGTTGTGGTCTAGTCTATTGGGGGTGCCCTCCTCGTCGGCCCCTCCTAGCCTTTATATATGGGGAGGCTAGGTCTCGGGTGCCAATACGAGTAGGTTACAAGTTGTATTCAAACTCTAGTCTTGAGATTTCCTTGTCTTGTGCGCTTGGGAGTCCGTGTCCATATGGGCTTCATAGCAGCCGCAATATCATATGCGTCATGGACCCTGGCAGGTCGTCGAGTGGTCCTTTCGTCGGGCTGGACCAGGTAGGCTAACATCGGGTACCCGTAGGGTATAACCATGTCAGATATAATTTTTAACAAAAAGAGATCTTTCAATTTTTTGCAGGTTATTCACATGATGGCGTGACAAGTACGCAGTTGTGGGCATACCTGCATTACGCCGGAACACCGAGATGCCATGTCTTCCGGATGCGACGGCTTTTTGACGGCCGTCAGAGTTCTTCAACAAAGCACCGGCAAGATACTATTCGTCTTCATGATGTTTAGTCCTTTTTTAAATACTGTGTTTCACTGGATGATCTATGCAGCAACTCTAGCTGTATCTTGAATTCGTGTCTTGTTACCTATCACTTTGGCTTAATAAATGGTTGTCTGCATCAATTGATGCAGATGCCGGGGAGTTTTTACCCCCATTTTGAAAGAAAAAAAACATATACGATTATGTATTATTTGGTTGAGTTATACGCGTTTTTGTATAAGGTTACATGTACATGTATATATTAATCACGAAGGGGTATCAAGTGATCTGAACCGTCCTTGTGTTTGACATTATACGAGTTTGTATGGGATAGTACCAGATCAGGTCCCATACGAAAAACGACCGGATCCCAATGGATCCGTCAAACACATGACTACACATGTCCTCCGCTGATACTAGTCGCACCACCAGAGCGAGCATAATACGGGGAGGATCTTATTCTAACTTCAGGGCATAGTCGCCGCCTCAACATTCAAAAAAAAAAGCTGAAAATAGCCTAAACTAAACACTAAGACCTCCCGCGAATAAGAGACCATGGTCCGTCACACCTCTAAGGTCCTAAGACCGCCGAAGGCAGGACGGACCGATGACATCGCCAATCGGACAGAAGGGTTTTGCTGCCGTCTCTTGGGAGAGCTTCTCTCTTGGTACCGGTTCGGGATGTACATGCTTTGCCTCTATGTAAGTGTGTGCGTGGGCAAAGAGGAAGTAGTGTGTCAGGTGGGATTAAATTTACGATTTTGGCAAACTAACTAAACGTGAAACTTTGATGGAATCTCACCCAGTAACGCTACACTTACGGACCAATTGTTACGGAATAAAAATTACGGGATTACGTGGCGTGGTGTGGATTACTTATGGCCCTTGAATCATGGGAGGTAGAAAAAATTACACCAACCGACTGCTTCCACGTCTGTCCGTAATTCAATTCCGTAAGAAAATTTCCGTACGTATAGGATTTCTGAATCTCACCTGACACCACCCTAACAAGAAGGAAACCCAGTGGAAAAATGATGTCCGTACCGAAAGCCCCGTCGTCTGACCTGGGGAGCAAAGTAACGAACCGTACAACGAGACGAGATTCTCGAGCGGAGGTCCCAGAGTATGAACTCTCTGGCAGCTTTGCTCGACGGTTTCACTGTACCGCTAAAAGCAAGCAGGGCGGGATTTCCATGTGGATTTCGGTTGGTTCTCCGAGTTCTGACCGAAGATGCCGCGGAAACTTTGGGTGGAAATTCGGTGGTGATATCTCCGGTGACCAGCAAAAAGTCAGATAGGAAACTTCTTGTGGATAATGTAAGCCTAGTGAGAACAGAGCAGATAGCTAGAGATGCACAACTGATGTTTCTTTCGCACAACATGGAAAACAAGAAACTGTGTCGACCGCAGATCACAGTCGTGGAGCTTTATAGTTGGCAGATTTGCGGACGTATGCAATACTCTCGCTCTCTCTCTCTTTTCACAAGATATTTATTTTCTTCAAAGATTTTTCTTCCAAGTATGCCGTTTGAAACATTAGGTGGGCACATTTAACTCCTCAAATCCGCTCTTGTAAAATTTAGCGGTTTCTAGCCGATTCATTAAACTTAACTCCTTAAAAGAATTTGAACACAAATTCATGGAAATTTGATTCAAGCTAGTCTGCCAAACTCGATTCAAACTGCTAGCATCAACTGAATTTACACAATTTTAAACAAAATCTAAACTAAGATTCCCCGTTGATGTCAAAATACACGTCTAGCAATTCATCAAACAATTGGAGGGGTGAGAAGGTCAGCCGGCGGTGTTGAGCTGATGCCGAAGTTGTGAGAAGGCCGTGGGCCGAGAGACGTCGGAAGTCGGCGGAGGAGCTCTAAGGACGAATCATATCGGTTAACCAGTTAGATATTTTGGTGACAAAAATCGACGCGGACACAGAGCAATAGCGGAGCTGCTAGCTAGACGGCTGGAAGTTGATGAATGAGATCGGAGGACGAATCTTGCTGGTCGTAGGTTGGATTTTTTAGTGATAAAATCGACGCGGTTGGGACGGAGCTATGGCCCGACCGATAACGACAACATCGAGTAAGCGGCAACAGGGCTGAAGACGGCCAGAAGTCCTCGAATGGACTCGAAGGACAAACCTTGCAGGTTGCCTATTGGAGATTTGGGAAACGAAATCGACACGACACTATGAAGGAATGATTGATTCCGTCAAAGATATCAACTGGCTAGAGTCGCGAAGTGGGGCAGGAGCGAGGCAAAGGCTATGGGGTCTGGGCGGAGCCTAATTGATATCGTCGGAGGCAAAGTGGGTGACGATGAGGTGCCTGTCGGGCGTGGGGTTTTGTCTAAACGGGCCACGACTGAGTATATTTGACTCTTACAACTAATTTTGTACTCCCTCTGTTTTAAAATATAAGATGTTTTAGATTTGTTAAGTGAATGTATCTACAGTCTTTTAGTATATAGATTCACTTTAAACTATACACTAAAAGGTCATTTAGATATATTTGTTTTACAAAACTAAAACATTTTATATTTTGAACACAGGGAGTAATTCTCTAAAGCTTAAGGGATCCGCTAGAGATATGCTTACGCGAACCGTCCTTGTTAAAATCATTCTCCGATAGACCAGTCTTCCGAGCCCGACGTGACACGCACACACTTACGCGCAAAATCTTTAGAACCGACCGGATCGGACCACTGATAGTAGTCCTACTCGCGAAGAAGCAGGCGAGCCCAGCAAGCCAGGTACGCCTGCGCCGACGCGGCACACACGAATCGGAGCGAGCAGCGAGGAAGCTGCCCACGGCCAACTCATCCCCCTCACACGCCTAGTACACCCCAGCCTGTCCCCCCTACCCGAATTCTGAAGCTGGCGGCATCCCATCGGCACCACACACGTGACCCCGATCCTCACCGTCCCCTTCCCGCCCGCGCGTCCCGCGTGACCCGCACCTTCCCTGAAACCCACCGAAGCTCCCTCCTTCTTCCTCCCCCTATTTATTCCCTCCCCTCCCAGTCTCCCCCAAACCAAGAAACCATCCATCCATCGATCACAACTCATCAGAACCAAGCACAACAATCAGCAAGCAAATCTTCCACTCACAACGATCTTCAACCAACCCCGCCATGGCATCACACCACCAGCAGCAACCCCAGTCCCAGTCCCAGTCGCAGTCGCAGCAGTCGGTGGGGTTCGAGGACTACCTGCCGGTGATGGCGGAGCGTCTGGGGGAGGAAGGCCTGATGCAGGAGCTGGCGTCCGGGTTCCGGCTGCTGATGGACCCGTCCTCAGGCCTGATCACCTTCGAGAGCCTCCGCCGCAACGCGCCGCTGCTGGGCCTGGGCGGCATGTCGGACGCCGACCTCCGCGGGATGCTCGCCGAGGGCGACTTCGACGGCGACGGCGCGCTGTCCGAGATGGAGTTCTGCGTGCTCATGGTCAGGCTCAGCCCCGACCTCATGGACGAGCCCCGGAGGTGGCTCGACGACGCCGTCGCGCAGGCGTCCCAGTTCCTCTTCACCAGCTAGAGGAGGAGGACTGGAGGAGTAGATTGTTTTTTTCGATCCGTTGTTCATAGAGTCAGGATTTATTCAAGAAGAAGGCAGGCAGGCGCTGTCGATCGGTTTTGTTCATGGGTTTTCCGCGTGTATCTCTCTGAATCAATCGACATAAGCTTCTCTCTGCGCTTTCAATCGTCACATTCGACATTGCCCCTCTGTTTTTGGAAATACTATACGGTTCTGCAATCACCGATCATCCGATACTGTGCTTCTGACGATCATCGATCATCGTCCCAGACCATTTGGTCAGAGGCGCCCATACGTACGTCGTCGCTGAAATTGGATCGCATCGCAGGGCATGGGGATGACTCACAGAGCTCAGCAGCCTCGTGGTCGTGGTGCCCAAGGTCAACAACACGAAACTGCCGTGCCAACAACGCGCGGCCGACGTCGGGGAAACTCGCGACCCATAATGCACCTAGGCCCAATTTCAACGCGCCAAAGATGTCAATTTCTTCTTCTCCTAGCAGTACTCCGTT
This sequence comes from Avena insularis, assembly GCA_023614405.1. Taxonomy (NCBI): domain Eukaryota; kingdom Viridiplantae; phylum Streptophyta; class Magnoliopsida; order Poales; family Poaceae; genus Avena; species Avena insularis. The sequence continues at coordinate 460,341,893 of CM042697.1, read as the reverse complement.
CATGAGTGTGTGTTTACTCGGTCCTCTGAGCTGAGCATGAGCTTCTGGAAAAACCGATCGATCCAGGCACCAAGGAAATGAAAACCCGTCGTCGATGTCGACGTGACATTCAATTCAATTTTTTAACGGGACGATGCCGATGCGGACATTTTTCCACCGTGCGTGCGTGCGCGCGCTCGCTGTTGCTGCTCGTAGTCGTAGCAGAGTGCCGGCCTCGCCTTTTCCCCTGCTTTCTGTTCACCCTCGACGGACGCTGACCAACTCTGCGTTCGTGACGAAACTCACCGTGTAGTAGCAATGGGAAAGGGAAAGTCGAGTAGGGTAAGCAAAGGGAACGGTGGGCCCGGGTGGGGGGGAGCTTCCTTCTTGTTCCGGAAAGGTGGCCGGAAGCTTCAAAAGCGTGGGACTGTGGGAAAGCAGCTAGCAGCAGCAGCAGCCGGGCCACGAAAGCGACGGTGCCGCCGCGGCGCACGAGGGGACGCTGCCCCCCGCGTGAAAAGGAAAAGAGAAGAAGAAGCCGTCCGCGTCGTGCTACGTAATAACTCCATCCTTTGGATTTTGGGGGCTTTGGACCGTGCCGTCGGCGTCGGTCGACGACGGTACTGCTTGCCCATATCCAGCTTTGCTCCCGGTCGAGCCCGCCCGTGAGCTTCGCGCCCAATTTCGCGCCATGGACTTTCTGCCGTCGGCGATGTAGGTACACGAGACGGCTTTCGTACCGCGTCAACGCGGCCGCCTATATGGTCCAGCCCAGCGCCGACCGGGACGTCGAGATCAGATCGGGCTGGTGCGTCGATCAGCGCCAGACGCCGGTGCATGAACCAGGAAATTTCATCTCTGGTACTACTACCGGGAGTGCCCGGTTCGATGAACTGCGGGGACGATCAGACGCGTTGCCCGTTGCCGCCGGGAATAATGGGCCACGGCACAGCAATCAATCAGTCGATCGGCTGGTCGGTACTGTCGCCCAAATGATTATTAGACACAAATAATGTACTAGCGCACGTTTAAATTTGTTCTCTGCGGTTTGAATTGCTGGTCAGTTTGGGTACGTGCACAAATTAAGCAGAGAAAGATTCTTGGTACTCCCTCTGATCCATAATAATTGACTTTGATTTGTCAAAATTTAGATGAACCTTATATTAAATAATGTTTAGATTTGTTTAAATCTAGACAAATTTGCGTCAATTAATATGGACCGGAGGTAGTACTAGCACAAAATAATATGGACCGGAGGTAGTACCGGCGGTGCAGCTCAGGAGGTGCTGGTCCGGCATGGCCGGGTGATGGCTGGTGGCGGCGGCAAGGCGGGGCGCCATGGGTTCCGAGCTCCGCCGGCGGCTGTCCTGGCCCAGATCTGGCCATCTACGGGCGGGTCCAGGTGGGCTTGGGCGGGCCCGGCACGGCGGCGGCTGTGCTCGCTGGAGGTGGAGGCGCTACGGGGTGTTTGGGAGTGTGGTGGGCATAAGTTGGAGGGCGCAGCGATCGCGAGTCATCACCTTCTGTCAATTCACCATTGTCTTCATTTCTTTTTCTTTGGGCATGTTTATGCTGTTGTCCTATCTTTTCTTTGTTCGAACTCTTGTATCAGTGTGTTTGCTATATTAATATAGTAGGACGAAAGGCTATTTCGAGAGTACTAGCACAGTGCCTGCCGGCTGCTCTTCGTGGCTGAGGTGTGCCCAGCTGTAGCATCGTCCACCGGAGCTAAGCTACCGCGCCTTCCTCTCCCCTACCCTACGGCCTACGCGCACTTGTTTATGCCGCGCCATTTGCAGCATCATCGCAGCACACTCATCTCTGTCACAATATTGAACAACCGGGGTGATCGATTGGCATCGAGCTGGACGATACGCATACCACACACACGAGCTGGTCTAGTCGCATTGCATCGATCCTTCCTTCCTGCACGTACGGCTGCACATACAGTATCTTCCTGGCGCCCCCGCAAAAAAAAAAAAAGTATCTTCCTGGCGCGCAAAGATTCTTGTCCCCGTGCCGGCCCTGACGACGGCAGCTAGCATATCCATCATTCGCATCAAACTGACAGGAGCTGCTCTGACCTCTGACCTCTTCATCTTGATCTCTCCTCGTCGACCATCTCATTATTATTTGTATCCCTTGCAACGGCACAAGTGAGTGAGGCCTGCTCCCTCGCAAAAGAACAGGTGCTGCTTCAGACTGGGCAGTGAGTCAGATGTGCGCTCGCACGCTGCGGCTGACGAACCGAAGGTCGGGATGAGCTGTCCACTCACCGGATGCAGGCACAGCTGTGTGTGTGTAGGCTGACACCGCCATTTTTATACTAGAGCTACGAGCGAGCTTCTTGGATCCTTCTCCTCCCCCGTGCGTGCGCTTACGTCGCCACTGTGGATCATCACCGCATTTGACTAAGCAGGAAATCAAAGCATCGGATCACGAGCTAGATCGATCTATAAACAACGCATGGATGGATGACGCTCACGACTACGTTGAAAATATAAAATGTTTTAGGCTTATGAATCAAATGTATATAGACTTCTTTTAGTATTAAGGTTCACTCAAATTTAAAATAAATCTCTACTTTTAAAAAATAGAATAAATCTACATATTAAAAAAAGTATAGATACATTTTCTTAACAAATCTAAAATATCTTATATTTTAAAACTGAGGGGGTACTGGCTAGCATCTCCATGTTCGAGCTTGATTAATACCACTCCACTAGCCAGTGCCTACTGTCTGGTAGTGCAGTAAAGAACAACGAAACTGAGCGTGCATATTGCACGCGCGCGCAACTTCAGATCGAACCGGCGACAGTCACAAGGTACGACTTTCACCGATGTAGCTAGCTAGCTGGCCTGTCTTCTGGTAAGTGGCGCAGTTGCCGTGCGTTGCCGGGCGCAACTTGTGCGTTAATTTGTGCAGAGAAGACGCCACCAGCAAAACGCAGCGATTAGAAATTAGCAAGTGCCGGGAGCGGATCAGATTATATTCCAGGGCCGAGCTGTGCTCAATCACCCATTAATTAGGCTGGGTTCACTGACAGTGACGTTAACGCTGGCCGTTATGTCCTTATCCTGATCTAGCCGGGAACAGGAATCGTCTGCGATGCGGTGCTCAGCGAGCGTCACTCACACACTTGCTCGTGGACAGATGGAGAAGATTATGCACCCAGTGCATTATCCACTTCCCTTTCTCTCCCCCTCCCCAAGACTTGCCGGCCGGCTGCTTCTGCTTGACTATACGGTCGCAAAAGTCCAGGGAAGGAAACTTAACTGAAAAACTAATAGTACTAGTATGTAATAAGACGAGACTTTGTCAGGCCGTGAGCTAGCCGTAAACCGACCGACCGCGCCGGCCGCATGCGAAGTTGCTTTGCCACTGCGCTGAAATTGCCCCCGTGTGCCATGCGGCGGCGACCCGTTCCGACTTCTTCGGTAGGAAACTGCCTAGGGCAACTCCAATCACTCTAGTGGAAACGGCCAATTCTTTCCGATTTGGGAGAGCCTTTAGTACCAGTTTCCAAACTGGGACTAAAGATTTTTTTTCTATAGTTTCGGTTTAGCCACGAACCGGGACAAAAAAGCTCCACGTGGCTGCGGTATAGAGCGGGATGGAGGACAATTAGTTTCAGTTCGTATTACGAACTGAGACAAACTGAGCTCTGCCGAGGCAGCTTTACAGGTGTCGGCCAATAGCAGGCAGTTACGCCTCAACGGAGTTTTGGGGTGGTTTTCTATCGCGGTAGAGAAGGGTCAGCGAGCGAGTTGGTTTGGCGTTTCTGATATGCAATGAAGGAACCATTACAGAACATCGCCATGAATATAGAGATCGAAGAGTGACATCTTCCTTCGTGCTTTGCTCGAACATATTACATACAGTTCACGTTCATGCATATATACAATATGATTTCTTTTGCATGATCCTATTGTATAAATAAAAATTCTCGATGGTATTCTTCGATTGGAACTCGCAAACATAGTATCCACATAAATTATTTCCGTCTGGCTGCTTCAAACACTTCATAAGAATAGAGTTCTATCAAAATAATAATCAAGCATCATAATGGTATTGAAACAAGAATCAAAGAGATGAGCGGACATTCAGTCAATAGTAGTACTTACATGTATTGTTTGAAATGTTAGCACCTCTTCCCATTCACCCCTATCAGCCTTGATGAACCGTTTCCAAACTCTGCCCACAAAAAAAGGTGGAGCTAGTTGTTGTAGAATCAAGGCAAGAAGCTTGACCTGCTCAAGGCCAACTTTGTCGCAACGAAGAGGAACACGAACCTGACATTCCTCATGGAAGCGAGAACACCTCGGCGATGAGCCCCCAGGTCAAGGCGTGGTACGCGGCGTGCCATAACGTTATTCTGAACGAGGACCTTCCCGCCACGGGCACGCCGACGAACACATCGAGCTTTTTATCAACGCTCTCTGTCGCCACCGTGTCGCCGAGCTTTGCCTTTCACGTCTTCCAACCCATCGCCGAGTTCTGCCACAACAGCTACGGCGGAGGCTTCGCATGCCATGGAGGAGCATATCCCTGTCGACGAGTGATCGTTGAATTGCATATTTTTTGTAATAATTTTAAACCTTAACCTCGGCTGTTTGCGATCGCCGAATTGTCTGGATGAGTGTCTCGTGTTGTGTTTTGACAAAAACTGATTGTTCACGCACAAAAGTTCCGTCCATCCGACACCGAATAGCGTCCGATCAAGAGTGTAGGTGCTCTAGGTAAGCAATGTACTCTCCAAAAAAAAGCAATGTACCGGTACGAAAATTCGGTCGAGCCCTGGACGTGGATCTTCATTCCTAAAAGGTGGCCGAAAGCTTCGAAAGCGTGGGAAAGCAAAGCATAGCAGCCGTGCATTGAAAGTGACGGTGTGCACGAGGGGATGCAGGGCAGGCCCCCGCACGAAAAGAAAAGAGAAGCCGTCCACGTCGTGCTACTATACAGCGTAAATGCACATTGGAATTTTTGGGTTTTTGGAGTTCTGACCCGTGCCGTTGGCGTCAGTCGACAGTACTCGAAGGGAAATAGAAAAAAGTCCTGCCCTCTCTGGAAACCTCTCGTCCTCTCCCGACACCGATCTTCCTTGACCTCGCCGCCTGGGTTGCCGGGCCCTCCTGGAGCTCTCTTCCACCGGGCGCCGTGTGAAAGCGAAGAAGTTAGGTTAGTTAGGTGTTGTGACCTTGTGCTAGTAGTGGGCTCTATGCCCGTAGAGGAGGGCGGTGTCGGTATCTCTTGCAGCCAGATCCGGCGTCTTCTCGAGCTCCTCGTCGGCGCTTCGCCCATCCTTGGTGGTTTGGCGACGGCGATGGCGATCTTGACCTCCTACAATAAAGCTGCTTTGGTCATGGCGGTTCTTCTTCGAAGCTAAGTTGGGAGTCTTTCTCTGGCCGGCCGTGGTCGCGCGGGGGGGGGGGGGGGGGGTGAGGCCGTGCTTGGTTTTCGATTGATGAAGGTCACAACCTCGAGTTACTTCATGGCACAGTGGAGCGGCGTCGGGAGGTCTCTTCTCTGTCCCTCTGTCCTGACATCAGTGGATGAAGGCCTGGTTGGGAGGGGGGTTATTGGAGGCTCGTTCGTAAAGCTCCGTTGGGCTTCTGCTTCATCCTCGACTAGTGCTTCATCTTCTCTCCGTTGGCCGGCCATGGTGGCGAGGAACGGAAAGGAGGTTAGGTCGATGCCACCGATGATCCAAAAACTGGTTGAAGATGCGCTCGCTAGTGCTTCTCCGCAGTGGTCCGTGTTAGAGTACGTGTACGTACACAACTAGAGATAGACTAAGATTTTAGAGATCATCTTATAGTCCAAGTCATAGGATTCTTGCCCTCCAAGTTTGTACGTATATATATATATATATTTTTTTTTATGAGGGTCAAATCAATTATTAGGGATTCAATATTTTTCACTTGGTATCAGAGCGGTTTGCCTGATGACACCGATCCTAGGTTCTTCCACCACTTCCGCAACGCGCCACCCCCGAGAATCGGTTCTTTAGACTAGATTAAATCCAATTTTAATTCTCAGTTCTTAGATTAAATCCAATTTTCTCTCAATCTAGACTAGATCCAATTAGCTAAATAAATCCCTAAATCGACATAGATCCTCCGGTGCAAAAGATCTGTGTATGTGTATGACGGCGTGAGCACGATCTGATCTGGTGGGCTACCGCCTGTTCTATCGTGTAGGGCTCTACATCGACGATCTATGCCCGCACTTCTGCTCCCTCAACTCCACGATGCATGGACACGCGCCCAACTCCATGATAGTCATCTACTCTGTGCAAGCAATTAAAGCCATACAGGTGGGTTCATGAGAGCATCTCTACTCGCCAATCCAGAAGGCCGAACCGGACGCCGAATTTCAGTCCGGACGCCGAAAACTGGCCCAGTCGCGTACCCAAGGACCTGTTTTCGACCGGATTTCGGTCATTTTTGGTCCGGACTACCCAAATTTCCGGGTATTCCCTAAGAACGCCGGACTCAGCGATATCGGCGAAAAAAAACAAAGCGGCGCGTGGACCCCCCGAGTCAGTGCCGGAAGCCGAGTCGTCGTCATCCTCGGAACCACGCGGCGGCCGCCGGGCAATAACTGCCTGTCGTGTCGGCAACGCGTCGCCGATTTATGGCGCCACCGTCGCCGCCTCGGCTCCCGCGAAGGACCGGAGGTCACTAACTTCCCGCTGTTTCCACTTTTCCGCCCTCGCCGCTACACCCCTCCCGCCCTCGCCGCGCACCTCGGCCTTTATAAGACGTACTCCTCGCCGGAGATCTTCGCACTCACAGCTTCCCCCACCCACAAGCCCAACTCCGGCGAGCTCTCACCTTTCCCCCTTCTCTCACCATGGGCGAACGCTACCTCGGCGACGGCGCTGCGGCGAACGGCTTCGGCCGGCGCACCCTCCAAACTTGGGAGGCGCGCATGCTGTATGAGGCGGGGTACATGGCGCCGCCGGACACGCGGATGCCTCCGGGGTGGACACTGAGCGCCGGCGGCATCCCAATCCCGCCGGGGCCGACGCCGGAGGAGCTTCGACATCATCGCCGCCACAAGGGACGCCTTCGAGCGACGATCATCGCCGACATGCCTACTCCATAATTGCCGACACATCATCGCCAAGGTCTACATCTATGTGGTCTTCATCAACATCTTCATTGACACATCGCCGCCGTCGCTATACCCGTTCACATGATGGGCATACAATTACGACGCCCTCTGACAGTACAACTGCAAGGCACGACGACGGCATCGCTGTGTCCATGACCCTGACGACTGCAACAACAAATCGGCATCACAATTGTGACGCCCTTACGACCGCGCATATGGTTCTAGCAAAACCTTGTGTGTTTGGTGGGTTCCTCCGGTCCTGGCAAAACCGGTGTTCTCACTTATGACCGCGTCCAAGAGACGTCCCGACGGTACCTCTACAAGGTGCAAAACGTCCACAACTGCAGCTTCGTCAACAACAACAAAAAAACCGCGCAATTTTTTGCCCCTCCGGCAATGGCGGCCACATCATTACAACGACTACGACATCGACCACACCTACATCGACCACGGCTACATCATGATCGGCTACCTCGACATCGACATCAAGAACAACGTCTACAGCAAATCAAGAACTCCAGTCAACAGTGTCCGCGTCGTCACTTGCATCCACGTAGAAGGGGACGCAGTCACCGCCCCTAGGTGCCAGCCATGATCATGTCCACGCAGGTGATGATGACAAGGAGGTGAAGACGACGGAAGCGAAAGACTTCAAATTCAGTCGCAAGCGTCCGCTTCACTCCCGCTCCGACTGAGGAGAGATGTTAGAGTACGTGTACGTACACAACTAGAGATAGACTAGGACTTTAGAGATCATCTTGTAATCCAAGTCATAGGCTTCCTGTCCTCCAAGTATGTACGTATATATATACTCCCCATGAGGGTCAAATCAATACATCAAAATATTAGGGATTCAATATTTTTCACTGTCCGTTGGGCCTCTGCCTGTTCTGGCCAAAGGGCGGCCGAGGGTTCCAACCTCCATCGGAGGCCCCTGTTCAAAGCTTGGTCCCAGAGCTCGACGTCTTGTTAAGGGCAAGTTTCGTCCTCGTCGTTGACAGGATGGCTGGTAGCTTATTTCCTCTCTGGCTTGGTAGGCGTCATGAGCAAGAGACCTGGACCTCGCTGATTCTCGGCTGGAGGTCGCCGGAGTTTGGTGGTAGAGGCGTCCAGGGACTTGATTGCATTTTACATTTTAGTTCCAAGATGCTTTTTTTGTAAAGTGGAGGCCCCTTTCGATCTTTTCTAGCGTTGCTAGAGTGTTATCTGCCAGGGGCCTCCCTAAACTTTGTACCTGCCACGTTTTAACTCGCAGCTTTTAGGGTCGACTCGACCCTTTTACTGTGAAAAAAAAGAAAGAAGGGAAATAAATCCTACGACCAGGTCTATTGATAGACCCTAATCTATGTCTGACATGTGTCCGCTTTTTTTTTCAGTTTTCTAGTTTTTTTTATTTGTTAATTTGATTTATTTTTCCTGAGATGGGTCTAGGTCTCATATGATTTCCAGCGGTACTGGAAACCCCTGTCCAGCTTTAGCTTCGACCGGTGCATGAACCAGGAGATTTCATTTCTGGTACTACCTACTCTTACCGGTACGAGTGCCTGGTTCGATGAACCGGAGGGAGGACCATGGATCGGCCGCGTTGCCGTTGCCGTTGCCGCCGGAATGGCCCACGTACGGCACCTCAATCAATTGATCGATATTCCTGTCTTCCTGATGATGTACTGTAGTAAAATCGGGCATATACGATCCATCGGTTCCTGGCCCAAATGATGATTAGAGACAAATAATGTAATAGCACAACGTAACGTAACGTAACGCACGATTGTTCCGTGCGGTTTTGCTGGTGTGTTCGGTACGTGCACAGATTAATTAGGCAGAGAATCTTGGTACCAGCACAGCGGCTGCCGGCTGAAGCTGTGCCGCACGCGCGCCAACTGTACCGTACCCAGCTGTGTAGTACCGTCCAGCCGTGCGTTCCCAATTGCAGCATTGCAGCGCATATTTATGCCTCCCCAATTGCAGCATTGCAGCGCACTTATCTCTTGGTATATTAAACCGGGGTGATTGGCATTGAGCTGTACAACACGCATACCACACGAGCTAGCCTTCTTGAAGTCTAGTCGCGTCGCATCGATCCTTCCTTCCTGCACGGCTGCGCATCAGCAGCACATATCTTCCTGGCCTGGCTGTCTCTCTTGCCGCGCCAAGATTCCATCAAACATCTTGTCCCCGTGCCGGCTCCGGCAGGCACGGAGGCGTCTGCTCCAGCCTGCCAGGCCGTGTGGTTAATTATTAAGCCAGTTCGCATCATTTGCATCACAATGACAGGAGCTGTTGACGATCATCTTCATTGTTTTCTCCGTTGCAACGGTACGGTGTGTAGGGCTTGTTGCTCCCTCCAGAATGAACAGGTGCTGCTGCAGGCCTGCAAGGTCATGTGTGTGGAGCTGATCTGATTCCAGGCCGAGCTGTTTAATTAGGCACGGGGAACTGACAGCATCAATGCAAGCCTAATCTGACGGTCCTTATCCTCTGCGAACCGTCTGATGCTCAGCGTTACTCCTACACTTTCCTGTTGTTGTCTATCGACAACACAAAGGGAAGACTATCCAATCCACTAGTATTATCCACTGCTCCTTCCCGTTTAGAAATATAAGATGTTTTAGGTTTATAAAATAAATAAATATATAGACATTTTTTAGTGTGTAGATTTATACATCGGTTTCACTGATAAAAATATTTTATATTTTTAAACGGAGGGAGTAGCTAGTAATTTCCTTTTCTCTCTCCAAGACTATGCCGGCCGGCTGCTTTTTGACCCGGTTGGCCATGCCATCGGAAAGGTCACCAAAGGAAACTTAACTGAAAACCGAATAAGTACGACGAGACTTCTTCAGGCCCGTTCCGCTGTTCCGATTCCGACTTCCCCGGTATGAAACTGCGTCTAAAACTAGTCACAATGGAAAGTATCATATAGTACTCCCTCCCTCCCAATTTATATTGTGTATAAGATTTTATTAAAGTCAAATTTTGCAATGTTTGACTAAGTAGTTTGATGCAAATATGAATTTATATAATATAAAAATAATATTATTAGAATTGGCTTAGTATATACTTTCATATTATATAAATTTTATATCATACGAATTTATATTATTTATATAATCTTGGTCAAACTTTGCATAGTTTGACTTACACGTAAAATTATGCACAACCTAATATGGGATGGAGGGAGTCGTATCATGCATATGATACTAGTATATGATACTATCTTCATAATGCATAGTACTACATACGTTTGGGATTATAAGTCCCGTGCGGATAACTAGGTTGCCAATTTGAATAACAAAATATACATATTATAGTATAAAAATTATATCACTAGATACCTTAGAGGTTATATTTTCTAATGGTATAATTTTTGTGATATATAAGTTATATTTTGTTGGTGAAATTAACAATCTAGGTATGCGCGTAGGACCTATAATCTCGAACAGAGGGAGTATCATATAGTAGTATCATAGTCTTAGTGTATTTATTATTTTATAGAATCTCAATGTAAATTTGTGTGTAAGATTTATTTGGGATTAGTTTTTCTAATTCTATATGCTATGATACTGTATCTACTATCTCCTTCACGATTTGCAGGGCGTCTAATTAAATTTGGGTTTTTCCAAAACTACAACGTTTCTAGGCGTATAAGAATTAATTGTTAATTAATGTGACACCTTTCCTCCCAACTTCCTATGCATGCAACAGTCTACCACCAATGCATGCGCCTTAACCGCTCACTAATAGGCTAATTTTTAGCCAATACGTTCACGCCTAGATCCGTGAGATTTTTGTAGAGCGCCCTGCAAACCGTGAAGGAGGTAGTATCTATGATACCAACACATTCTCTTTCATCATTAATTATAGTGACACATAAGCATTTTGCATGCATGTGGTGCATGATATTACCTATGATATTCCCATTGGGGCTAGTCTAAAGCCACAACTAGAAGACGCAGAGTCTGCGCATTTAAAGAGAGAGAGTTAATTTTTCTTTCGACTGAAAAAGACGGAACCGTACCGTGTCTGCGAATTTCCATCTCATGGTCGTTTTCGCACCTACTTCACGAAATGAGCCGGCCCAACAAGGTTAGATCTGTTTTTCTCATTGTCGCTGTTTTTTTTCCTTTCAGGTTTTATTTCATGTTATTACTTACTTCGTATTAATTTTTTTTATTTTAACGGATTTGTTAGTTTTCAGGCGCTCGAGAACTTCTTAAGTCTCAGTCACCTCTCTCGTCATTGAATTTGTCTCGCGATTCATGTAACATGGGACGCACATATGAGTTGCAATTAGGTTGTAACTGAAATTTTAATGAGTTGAAATAGTATAAATTGTATAAGTTGCAACTAGATTGCAACTGAGATCTAGGCACTCCCTTATTTTAATCCTTTTTTCACATGGCATAGATTATGGAATATAATTGTATGAATAATTTGTAATTTCCCTGCAAGCAAAACATAATTTATAAGTACTTAATAAGATTTATTTTGATCTTCTAAGAAATCAACGTGATTTCCTCTTTCCCGCGCCACCTCTTGCTCCTCCGACGAATGCCCGTGGCTCGCTGGCCTGGGAAATTTCAAAAGTATGAGAAAGCGAAGCGAATGAAAGCAGCCAGGAGAGGCGTGAAAGCCTCACAAAAAGAAAGGAAAATGATATGATCCCCGGACGATGGAGGGTTCCTATCGTTCTCCTCTCCAAAATCGCCTTAAATTTCAATTTTTGCTGCAAAACGATCCGTTTTTGTTACATATGTCCCCGTTTTTGTTTCCGAAGCAAAAAAAGGTTCGTTTTAGAAATAGAACGTCTCGCCGGAGACCTCGCCGGAGATCATGCAGAAAAAAAATTGTGCTAATGTAGCAAAACTGACTTTGCCGGAAACTTTTTTTGTTGCATGGTCTTCGGCGAGGGTCATCAACAAGTTGTTTTCGACGATGTCTCCGGCGAAGACGGTTTTGCTGCATTAGCACAATTTTTTTGCTGCATGGTCTCGAGCGAGGTCTCCGGTGAGACGTTTTATTTCTAAAACGAACCCTTTTTTTTTCTTCGAAAGCAAAAGCGAGGATATATGCAGCAAACGCTGGATGTTTTGCAGCAAATGGACACGTGTCAGCACGGGAAGCAGGGCGATGGGACTCTCCCATCGTCCGGGGGACGCCTAGCAGTTTCCAAAAAGAAAAGAGAATCCGTCCACGTCATCTCCACTAATTAATATAAAAAGAGCCAGACCGGCAGATCCAAAACATCCTAACCATCTAATCACCAATATCAACGGTTTAGATCAGCACTAAATCATTGTTAGACGCAATGGTTAGACGCGACCCAGTCAAAAAAAACTATGTCATCACTCCCCGCACCGAGAACCACCGCATTCGCCCTTCGCACCGCATCACCCCCCGGGCCAAGGCGCCGCCACCGCCGCCGAGCCCCCTGCGCCAGAAGCCGCCACGCTGCCGAGCCTCCTGCGCCAGAAGCCGCCACGCCGCCGAGCCTCCTGTGCCATATGACTCCGCCGCCGCCGCCACTGAGCACACCCCCTGGCCGCATCCCAGGGCACTGCCCACTTCACTAGACGCCGCCGCCATCACCGCTTGCTGACGGAAGGCGCCGCCGTGACCGAGCATCTTTGCCGCGTCCAAAACCAGAGCAACGCATCGTCTACGCCAGCCGAAACCATCGCCAAGGATGCAGCAGAATACGCTGAATCTGCAACAGCCCGTCTGTCGTCCTCTCCCTTCTTGCCGCGCTGCACGCCATCTTCGCCCCATTACAGTCTCCCCAGTTGGTAGCCATTGTAAGATGCCCAAGTCTGTGGATCGATCAGCTAACTCTAAGATGCCTAGGTATTTGGTTTGTTTTTTATTAAATCAACATGTTCACCGTATCTATACTTCTGAACCAATGGAGAAAAGCTCCGCGTCTTCTAAATTCCGATGCATGGTTATGGTAGACTCATGTATATCCTGGAGGCTGCTCCGCCTGACTTATGTATTGTATTCTCAGGCTATGTCGCTTAAAATTAGTAAAACACTTCTCATTTTGTATTTAAAAGTACTGGAATCCTTGCTGAACCTTAGTCCCAGATGTGCACATCAGCACATACAATCACCCTTTCACCAATAGCAGTCTCGATCTCAGCAGTTCCTGGTTGCTAACTCTAAGTACCATTATCCCGCTGTCATATTTAGTTTTTTAATTATGAGATAATTAGATAGATAATGATAAATATGTTTAGGAGAAAATTTATCAAGGATCACAATACAACAGTCCCCTATACATATGTATTGTTATCTCCCGTTATTTGTTATGTAAGCTTGTTTATTTGAGGCAAAGATATCATATATTCATCTTGGTTGTAGAAATATTCAGAGCTCAGGCATGATCTGATAAGGACCACACGACATCTACTGAAGGAAACAGGTTTCATTACTTGCTAGATTTGCATGAAACAGATACATGAAAGAAAGACCTTTGAATTTGGGCACTCAAGATACCTATCATAAGGAATGTACAATGGCTTGACAAGTTCACATTAAACCTATGCATTTTACTTGACATGTTTCATTGTTCTTGTGCCTTTCCAATTGTACTCAGTTAAATCTCCACATGTACTAAAATATCCAACATTTGGTGTATCAGCTTGCAAACAACTCTTTGCTTACGGTTCAAGAGTGAAGTACTAGCATGTCGAGTCGTGTATGCTGCAGCTAGGAGACATAAGGTTCCACTCCCTGAAGATCCTCCTTGGTGGTCAGTTTTTTATGCTGATGAAGCAGGGATTCACGAAGTTTGCAGGGTTCTGACTCATCTCTATAGTCTCCCAAATGCACAATATATATCATTGTATAAAGACAATGATTCCTTCAGTGTTAGAAGGGCCTCTGATTCTCAGGCTTCTAAGGTAAGGAACACCATTATTTTTGTGGGCTTATGAAGTTATTATTTTCTAACGATTACTGGATTAATTTACACTTTTGTACAGGAGAGTCCAACAAGTGCTTTTACACCGTGCATTTCCCATAGTCTTGTTGTCCCATCAATGAAATATATTTGAAAAAAAATCGGAAAGAAATTGGACTCAGGCTCTCTTGGTTTCATGGTTTGGACACTCTTCTTCCTTTAGCTATATGCGATATGAGGCACATAGATGTGTTCACGACTTGTGCAGTTCCTTGTGAGACGCAAATCCAGATTACTGAATGAGGCACAAATGTTGTATGCATGTAGCCTTCTGATTGAATATTAGCCTGCTAAATATCCCTGCACAACTAAATAATTAGCATGCTAGATATCCCTGCACACCGTATGCTTCACATTCATGTTACCGGTTCTTCTTTAGGTCTTTTATCCTCGAGTTGTCCCAATAACTTGTAAATTTTTAGAAATTTATATCTCTCATGAATTCAGATGAGGTCAGTGCATAAGGCTGTGATATGACTATAATATTGACGCCTCTTCTTTTTTCAGGTCTCTTATTTCTGTTAAGTATAGAATTGCTGATAAATACTGAATTCCAGGGACTAACGCATATAAGGAACACGATGTCAAGAAGGTCATGTTCGCCAGAGTGAGCTCTTTGAAATCCTTAGATTAGATTAAGGAGATTTTAGGATTTTCCAGTCTCCGGATCAGTCCACATCTGAGCTGATGATGTTGTTATGTTGATTATTCGTTCTTTAAGATAGTTTTAGATGGAGAGTTGTGTCCATCTTGCATGCAATGTTGCTCAGTAGCAAGATTCTGTGAAATGATTGGTTTCAGTACACGCTTTCTATAAAAGGAGATCTGCAAGCTCTGATGCTAATAACAATTACATCCTCATAGAACTATTTCTTTTTTTTTGGAATTATAAAGCTATTTAGTTTTGTCAAAAAATTAATTGTGTCCGTGAAGGGAAGCAAGGGCGGATAGCAGTTCCTAATCTGTAACCAGTTAGTTCTTCAACCATTGTAGTCATTTGTACCTTAACTTTGAGTTTGTCACTTATTCGTATAATCCCGAGAATTTGCAATCTGCTGGTATAATCTGTTCATATTTGTAACTTGGCAAAAAATCATGTCTATAATTTTTTTGACAAAATGCATACACAGAGAAGACAAGTAGAAGCATACACATGTGATTTCGGCAAAAAATATGTAACTGTAATGCAATTTTTTTGGAGGTGGCTACTCGGCTCGTGAGAAAACATATTTCAGAATTTCAAAAAAATTAAAATAAAATTTCTACATATACATTTGAATAATTTATGTTTGTTCACAAGTTTTCAGGGTGAAATAACATTCCACGTGTCCCGTGCAAAAAAACAAAAAATGTCCTGTTAATAGTCGTACTCACGTGATATTTTCGTCTTTTTTATACATGACCCATAAAATGTTCTTTCATCCCGAAAACTTGTGAACTAACATAAAATGTTCGAATGTACATGTATATATATTTTTTGAATTTTTTGATATTCTAAAATATGTTTTCTCACAATTGGCGCAAATGCACCCATGAGCCAAAAAGGATTTCCGATTTTTTTTGCATTCTGTTGTTTAAGTTAGATTTTACTAGATTTTCTCGGTCCGCAAATAATCATGCTTTTTCATAAATTTATATGTGAATGTTTTTACTGTTTCTGAAACTTGTAGATACGATATTTAGCGACCCAAGCAATCCATTGGGTCCTTTCTTTTTAGATAGTTTATTGGTTCTTTCTTTGCACTAACTAATCTTTTGCATTCATCAAAAAGAAAAATCTTGGCAACAAAACAGGTCAGTTCATTAATAAAACAATGGAACAATTTAAGTTGTACTAAGACCCGCTTGATTTGATGATTTATTTTTATCACATAGAGACAATCATGGAAATATACAGTATGCCATGTAAGAAATTGCTTTTTAATGAGAAGAAGCATTATATGTTTTGTGGTTTCTTGCATTAATCAACACGTGCATAGCATGTGCACCATTACTAGTGCTACCAAGCATAAGAGCATCTCTATTCTCTAGCCAGGCTCCCTAAGCGGCGTCTGACAGCCGCGCGCCAGACGACACGCTTGGGTTGTGCCGGAACGAACAGATGGCTTTAGGACGCGTCGCTTCCTAGCCGCGCTCCCTGTAGTAATTCTCTATGTTATTTTTTGAATTGTTTTAGCAAAAAAAAAGTCCACCAAAACGACACCAAGTTCGGCTTCATATTACATACCAAGGAAATGAAAGATGACGGTACTACTCGACGCCGGTGCCGCTGTCGTCGGTACCCCCGCTGCCCGTACCCAAAGCGCTTCCGTCCTCGCCCATTTCGAACATGCCCTCGTAGGCGTATTCCGGAGGCGTCGGCGTCGCAGGTGGTGACGCCGGTGGTGATGTTGGCGGCCTCCTGATGACCATCTGCATGAGGATGTTGTTGCAGATCTGCGTGTGTGCAGTTTTCACCTCGTCGTCGAACAACGATGTGTCGGTAGTCAGAAGGGTGAAGTTCTCTTTCCTCTTCTTCAGGGCCACCCTCAACGCCTCCTACACCGAATATATGCGGGATGGATGAGCCTCGATGTGGGATATCGCAAAATAATTTATGGTTTTTGCCCGTTTACTGTATCTCAAAAGGTCATTTTTGATTCGATACTGTATATCGGCCCAAAATTTTAGTTACCGGCCGATATGCGATATCTGTTAGAGATGCTCTTACGGTTGTCAAGGACAATGGTCGATGCAGTAGCATCTAGCAATTGTTCATCCTCTTCCATCATGTCAAGAATCTTGCCTTCCTAGTTCCTAGAAACACTAAATAATTAGTGCGACCTAACAAAGAATTATGGGCACCGCACCAAGCAGCCTCCGGTCCCGGTGCGGTCGTCAGCAAATTAATTAGGGGCTTGTTTGATTCATAGAGATTATGTAGAATTTGAATTCTATGAAAAATTTTCCTATGTTGTTGTTTGATTATAGGAACACATCCTATATAAATTAATTATATAGAAATCTTGTATTTCAATTCCTATAGAAAAGAAAAAAATTCCTATAGAAAAAAACATTAGATTAGACCTCATGGAAAAAAAATCCTTTGCTACATCAAACAAAATTTCTCTTTTCCTAGAATTCAAATTGGCATGACATCTCAATCCTATAATTTTTTCTATTTCTATACTTTTTTTTTATCCTATGAATCAAATAAGCCCTAAGACGTTGTATCAAATCGTGCTGCCTTGCAGGAAACTCGCGGATCCAGAGCGCACGCCCAATTTCAACACGCCCAAGGTGTCAATTTCTTCTCCTAGCTAGTAGTGCTTCGTTCGGTGTGTGTTTACTCGGTCTGAGCTGAGCTCCGGGAAAATCGATCGATCGGGGCACGAAGAAATGAAAGGCCCGTCGATGTCGACGTCGACGTGACATCTTCTTTTTCTTTTTCACGTGACCTCTTCTTTTTTCTTTTAATTTTAAAGGAACGTTGTGGATGCGACATTTTCCGCCGTGCGCTTGCATGCTGTTGCTGATCGTAGCGGTAGACCACAGCAGTCTTGCCTTGATTTTCCCCTGTTTTTTCGTTCAGCCTCGTCGACCGCTTGCATTTTGGTTCGACGCTGACCAGCTGTGCCTGTATGTGCGTCACGAACTCACGAAACGAAGAGTAGGTCGGCCCCGTCCGGCCGGGGAGCTTCCTTCCGGAAAGCAAAGCCGAAGCAGGCGGGCCACGAAAGCGACGGTGTGTGTGCACGAGGCAGCCACCTGGCCTGGGGGTTTTGGACCGTGCCGTCGACGTCGATCTCGCTACTCGCTAGTACTGCTGCCACTATAAAGCTTTGCTCCCGGTCGAGTCCGTGAGCTTCGCGGCCAAACTTCGCGACGGATTTTCGCCGTTGCCATCGCTAGGGCATTTCCCTGGTCTGTGTGTGCCGGGCCGCCGGCCGGCGAGAAGTAAGTACACGAGACGGCCTCTGTACCGCGTCAACGCGGCAGCTGTTATATGGTCCGGTGCATGGCGACCAAGTCCAAACGTCGTCGGCGCATGAACCAGAAATTTTCATTTCTGCTACCGGTACTAGCACGAGTGCTTTGGTTCCATCATGAACGGGAGGAGGACGATCAGCCGCGTTGCCTTTCCCGCCAACTGATTACTATATTGAACCTGGGTGGTTGGCATCGAGCTGTTCTGTAGTCTGTACGATATGACCTCTCATATGAATACAACACGAGCCAGTCTAGTCTAGTCTAGTCGCATTGCATCGATCCTTCCTGCATATGAGCAAATAATCAAATATCTTCCTGCTTGGCTGGCTGGCTGGCTGTCTCTCTTGCCGCGCCAAGATTCGCTCAACATCTTGTCCCCGTGCCGGCTCTGGCGACGGCAGCGGCAGGCGCGGGGGCGTTTAGTAGTCTGACGAGGGCTCACGCCCCAGAATAATTAAGCCGCCAGCTCGCATCGTCTGCATCACAATGACAGGAGCTGTTCTGACCTCCTGCCTCTTGATCTCCTTGATGATCATCCCATTATTTTTTTCGATCCGTTGCAACGGTACGGTGTGTGGCTGCACACGCGGGGCCACCACAGCTCCCTCGCGACTGAACAGGGTGCTGCTGCAAGGCTGCAAGTTGGGCACTGAGTCAGCTAGCTGCGGATGCAGTTTGGGCTGCTGTGAGTCAGAGGTGTGCGACGCTGCTGCTGATGATGCTTGAGATTAGCTGTCTACTGACCGGAGGCACAGTTGTGTGTGTGCAGGCTGACACAGCCATTTTTATAGTACAGTACAGACAGACGCGAGAGCTACGAGCTTCTTGGATCCTTCTCCTCCCCCGTGCGCGCGTGCGCTTTCGTCGCCACTGTGGATCATCACCGCATTTGACTAAGCAGGAATGCATCGGATCACGAGCTCGATCTATCTATCTCGGGCTAGCAAATAACCCATGGGTGACACTGACTGACGGCTAGCTAGCGTCTCCATGTCAATACTGTTGGAATAAATGGGGCTATGCAAGAATTAGGCTCATATAAATTTCAGAAATTGGAGAGAAGTTAAGGGGTGGAGGCCGTGGGAGTTTAGTCCCACATTGCTAAGAGAGTAAGATTTTGACCTGCTTATAAGGAGGCATCTCATGGTGAGACTAGTTGGAAAGACTAGAGAGAGCTATGCTAAGTGTACACCACACGCGCACACGCGCGCGCGTTCGCTCGCATTTCGCATTTAATTACTTGTGACTTGTGACTTTGGCACGACTCGAAGATAGACTTCCCGTTGAGGGAAGTTAGGAGATCGCTCGTGATGGAGATATGGATCCTGGAATATAGGCAGAACGTGCTGCGTGGGGGTTATCCTTTCGAGTCTATAAGAGTTAGAAAGGGATTAGATCCAGGCCAGGTGTAACCGAACGCATCTAAAGAAGCCGGCGGGAAGTAATACTCGTCCCTGCCGATCCACGGGGATTGGACTGGAATCCCGGCAGGTGTGGGCGTAACCGAACAAAGCCTCACACGGTAGTTTCCCACGTACTGCGCGAGATGGCCCGGCCCAATAAGGTGAGATATGCAGCTATTTTTTTTGTCATTTTCGCTGTTTTTTCCCTTTCAGTTTTCTTTTCGAGAATCCCTTTCAGGTTTTATTTTAGATTATTACTTTATGTTGGAATTTGATGAGTTTTGAGTTGTTGGTCCATTAGACAAATTCTAAAATCCTCTTTGTCCCACTTATATATGGAAGCATATGGTTGTGCTAGTGGTGCTAAAGTCTAGTCCCACATTGCTAGTTGAAGGGGAGTTGGACCACCTTATATAGTAGAGTGTTGCACCACTCACTAAGGTGTGACAAGAATAGTAGCCCTCGCGCACTTCTCCTCCGATGCCACCCGCCTCGCCTCGCCACGCCTCGCCACGATGCACGCTGCTGGTTATGGAATCTCGCCGAGCCGAGCTTTATTTTGCTGGTTGGGAAAACTGATTATGAGTTATTAATGGACGCGTTAATTACAGTCGTTTCTAGTTTTTATGGATGTGGACTGTTACCGACTCGGACGTGGGCTGAGTCCCACGATCTCTCTAACCTGCATTATATAAGCGTCTGCGCTAAACCTAATCGGTAAATCAATCCACACACGCGCCTACCTCCAGAACCTTGCGCCGCTGCTTTCGTCTTCCCCATCCCGGCTTGCGGCGTGCACCGCAGATCGGGACAGTAGGCCTTCGGAACCCCGCCTCGTGAACTCCGACGGGTGAGGCGATTAGGTTTTGGGAGCTCAAGCGACCATCGGCAACTACGACGTCGTTCGACGACGAGTTCCCGGACGGCGACTTTTTCCCGGACGTCACTAATCTCTTCGACAACTTCAACATGGGCGACGCTGCTGCGACCGCTGTGGCTGCTATTCATCCTACACTGTATGTGATCCTCAACTGTCTTTTTTGGATTATGCTAGAGTTCGTTATTCTAGCGTTTGGTGTAGATGTGATAGGTTTATCTTATATAGATGTAATCTGTTCATCTACTTTGTTGATCTGCATGATTGGTTTTAGTACCGTTTGTATGATCATGATTTATCAGTTTATTATTCGGATTAAATCATATGGATTATTGCTTATATTTTCAACAATACAAAAACCTGATTATAGGCAACTGAATTCCACTGGTGTAGTCGCGGCTACTAGGCCGCCTTCTTTTGATGGCATGCACTATAAGAGATGGCGCAAGAGAGCAGTTCTCTGGTTTGAAAATCTAAACTGCTATAGCGCCACTCTTGGCAAGACTGAAGGAGATCTTTCTGCTGAGCAGGAAGCGACCTTTAAGAAAGCGGATACCATGTTTATGGCGGCTTTGTTCAGTGTTCTTGGGGACAACATTGTTGACCCTTATATGTCATTTGATAATGGCAAGGACGCGCGGGAAGCGCTCGAGGACAAGTTTGGGGTCTCGGACGCCGTAATCGAAGTTGTATGTCATGGAGCAATTCTATGACTACAAGATGGTTGATGAGCGCTCCGTCGTTGAGCAGGCTCATGAGATACAATCACTTGCCAAAGAACTTGAGCAGTTCAAGTGTTCCTTACCAGACAAATTTGTGGCTGGTGGCATTATTGCCAAGCTTCCTCCCTCGTGGAGAAACTTTCCTACTTCTCTGAAACATAAGAGACAAGAGTTTTCCGTTACGGATCTCATTGATTCTCTTCATATGGAAGAGAAGGCGAGAGCAAAGGACAAAACTGCTCGAGGATTTGAGGGAGGTTCTACTGCCAATTTGGTGCAGAGGAAAAACTTCCAATCCCACAAGTTCAACAATAAGAATAAATCTAAAGTTTACTTCGGGGAAGACCGTACAGCTGAAGAATGTGCAGCATGTTCCCTCCATCAATAAGAATCTCGTCAGCGGATCACTTTTATGTCGAGATGACTTTAAGTTAGTTTTTGAGTCCAATAAAGTTGTAATTTCTAAGTATGTACAATTTGTTGGAAAGGGTTATGAGTGCGGAGGTCTGTTCCGCTTGTGTTTGTCAGACTCATGTACTAAAGTTATTAATCATGTTTGCAATGATAATGAGTCCAATGTTTGGCATTCACGACTCTGTCATATTAACTTTGGTTGCATGATGCGGCTAGCCAATATGAGTTTAATTCCAAAATTGACCAAGTTTGTGTGCAAGCAAAGCAACCCCGCAAGTCTCATATGGCTGCAGAGCCGAGAAACTTAGCACCACTAGAACTTATACATTCAGATCTTTGTGAGATAAATGGTGTGTTGACAAAAGGTGGAAAAAGATACTTTATGACGTTGATTGATGACTCCACTAGATACTGCTATGTTTATCTTCTGAAATCTAAAGATAAAGCTTTGAACTACTTCAAAATCTATAAAGCTGAGGCAGAAAACCAACTTGATCTTAAAATCAAGCGGCTAAGGTCGGATCGTGGTGGAGAGTACTTTTCAAATGAATTTGATTTATTCTGTGCGGAACATGGTATTATACATGAGAGGATGCCTCCCTACTCACCTCAGTCAAATGGGGTGGCCGAAAGAAAGAACCGCACTCTAACTGATTTGGTTAACGCCATGTTAGATACATCGGGTCTTTCCAAGAAATGGTGGGGGGAGGCGCTAATGACCACGTGTCATGTCCTAAACCGTGTTCTTGTAAAGGATAAAACCATGACTCCCATTTGAGGAATGGGAAAAGAAAAGGCTTAAACTCTCTTACTTACGAACTTGGGGTTGTTTGGCGAAAGTCAATATTCCAATACCCAAGAAGCGAAAGCTTGGACCAAAAACCGTTGATTGTGTTTTTCTGGGATATGCTTTTCATAGCATTGGCTATAGATTTTTGATAGTAAAATCTAAGGTATCCGACATGCATGTTGGTACAATTATGGAGTCGAATGATGCGACATTCTTTGAGGACATCTTTCCTATGAAAGGTATGTCTAGCTCATCAAATCGGGAGATGACTAGTTCATCTAGTCAGGAATTTTCTATAATTCCTGAACCCACTATGCCGATAGAACACTCTGATGATCCTATGGAGGATGACAATGAAGCTCCCAAAAGGAGCAATAGACAAAGGACTGCAAAGTCATTTGGTGATGATTTCATTGTGTACCTTATGGATGATACTCCCACTTCTATTTTAGAAGCATATGCATCTCAAGATGCTGACTACTGGAAGGAAGCTGTTCGAAGCGAGATGGACTCCATCTTAGCCAATGGTACTTGGGAAGTCACTGATCGTCCTTATGGGTCCAAACCTATAGGATGTAAGTCGGTGTTCAAGAAAAAGCTTAGACCTGATGGTACTATTGAAAAGTACAAGGCACGTCTTGTGGCCAAGGGTTATACTCAAAAGGAAGGTGAAGACTTCTTCGATACCTACTCACCTGTAGCCAGATTGACCACTATTCGAGTACTACTTTTCTTGGCTGCCTCACATGGTCTTCTCGTTCATCAAATGGACGTTAAGACAACTTTTCTAAATGGAGAGATTGTTGGAATTATGCCCTAGAGGCAATAATAAAGATGTTATTATTATAATTCTTGTTCATGATAAAGTTTATATTCCATGCTAGAATTGTATTAAGCGGAAACTTTGATACTTGTGTGGTTTATAAACAACATTGTGTCCCTAGTACGCCTCTATGGACTAGCTCATTGATTAATGATGGTTAAGGTTTCCTAACCATAGACATGAGTTGTCGATTAATAATGAAATCATGTGATTAGGAGAATGATATGATGGACATACCCAAATTAAGCAGAGCAATTAGATCGTGTCATCGTGTTCATCTTTGCGAAGCTTTTCCTATGTCAAGTATTGTATTCCTTAGACCATGAGATAATACAACTCCCTGGTATCAGAAGAAAGCTTTGAGGTCATCAAACGTCATCCTATGTGAGGGTGATCATAAAGGTGTCTCTCAGGTGATCGGAAAGTACTTGTTGGGTTGTATGTATCGAGATGGAATTTATCCCTCCCGAGTCGGAGAGATAAACTTCGGGCCCACTCGGTAATCGATATCAACACCGCTTGCACGCACGTGGTTAAGGACTTAATCACAAAGTGATATCGGATTACAGAACGAGTAAAGTACTTGCTGTGAACGAGATTGAACTAGGTATGCTGATACCAACGATCGAATCTCGGGCAAGTAAAATATCACGTGATGAAGGGAATACATATATGGAATTAATTGAATCCTGGCATCGTGGTTCATCCGATATGATCATTGATGAATATGTGGGAGTCAATATGGGTTTCCAGATCCCGCTGTTGATTATTGATAGAAGATCATGTCTGCATGTTCTCGAACCCGTAGGGTCACACACTTAACGTGCATCAACGCTAGGATAGAATGAATAATTGGTTTATGAGTTTTTGTTCGGAGTCTCGGATGAGACCCAGGACATCATGAGAGGTTCCAGAATGGTCCGGAGAATAAGATTCATATAAAGGAAAGCAGTTTCTGGATTTCGGAATCGTTTCTGAGTTTATCGGTATGGTACCGAAAGGTTCTAGAAGGTTCCGGAGTGGGACCAATGTGGGCCCACTTGTCGGAGGCTTGCGTGGGCCTAAGGGGAAGTGCCCTGGCCACTTTGGGCCAGGGGCACAAGGCCCCTAAGGCCCAGCCGGCCAGCCCTTAGGGGAAACCCTAAGGGAACCTTCCAGAAGTGGGGGGTGACTTGCTCCCCACTCCACCCCTTGGGCCGCCACCCTAGGGCTTGGAGGAGGGTTCAAGGGGGCCGTCCAGCCCCTATATAAGGAGGGCAGGGGCGCAGCCTCCCCCCACCACTCCAACCCTAGCCGCCTCCCAACTGCTGCCCCTCCACCTCTCTCTCTCTCTCTCTCTCTCTCTCTCTCTCTCTCTCTCTCTCCCGCGACTGCACGTAGGCGAAGCCCTGCCGCAGAAACTCTCCACCATAAGCACCACGTGGTCGTGCTGCAGATCCAATCTATCTCTCCACCATACTTGTTGGACCAAGGAAAGGAGGAGACGTCGCTGCACCGTACGTGTGCATCTCGCGGAGGCGTCGCCACTTGCGGCGTAGGATCGAATCGGATCGCGAGGAGGAGACGGCGAGTACGACTACGTCAACCACGCTCTGTTGAACGTTTTTGCTGTGCGATTTCTTCAAGGGTATGAAGATCTCATCAATCTCTCTCGTTGATTACATCTCCTAGATTAGATCTTGGCTTTCTTGTTCGCATCCGTAAGATTTTTTTGATTTACTATGTTGCGAAACCCTTCAGTGGTATCAGAGCTAGATCTATGCGTAGATGTGTTTCACGAGTAGAACGCAACATGCTTGTTGCGGGCGTTGATGTTTTCTGTTGCAAACCTCTTGTTGTGTATTTCTTATGGCGCGGCATAGTGAGATCAAAGCGGTCCAGGCCAACTTTACGCGACCTCGTTCGCGAGACCGGCTCCGCACTTGACGTGTGGCTTGTTCCACACATGCGTCTGGTGGATGCCAGTTTCTCTCACTATAGTAGTCATGGGATTTACAACGGATGTTAGCAACCATAATATCACTGTTGTGGCTTTCCGTAGGTAAGAATCGTTCTTAGCTTGTTACTCTCATCAGCCACGTAAAACATGCAACAACAAAGTAGAGACGTCTAACTTGTTTTTGCAGGGAGTGTTTTGTGATATGGTATGGCCCAAGACATGATGTGTATGAATTGAGATGTATGCAATGATCATGTTTTGTAATATTTCACGACTTGCATGTCGATGAGTTCACAACCGGCAGGAGCCGTATGATTGTCTTTATAATTGTATATGACCGGCATGTCAACTTCTTATACGCCATGTAATAGCTTTACTTTATCGCTAAGTAGTTAGCAATAGTTGTAGTTGCTATTTGTGGTGGAGGCAATCATGGTGGAGTGATGGAGATCATGCTGGCGCGCACAAGATGAAGATCATTGCGCGGAGATTGGCTATACCATCTCACATAAAATTATATGCATGTTGAAAGAACATGTTGGTCCCCCATGTGTGGTTTTGGTAATTAATGACAATCTTTATGGACTAATGTGTGTATTAAGTTATACTTGTAGGATTTGTCCATTAGCATCGCTTGGAGCATGTGTTGGCTTCAAGGTCGATGAAATGCAAAGAAGATTTGTCGTGCAAGCTCAATATGCGAGGTCGATGATGAGAAATTAAGAAAGGCGTTCCATCTTGAGAAGGGCAAGACCGTCTACATCGAGCTCAAGTAGAATGCTCAAGGGAAAGGTATAATCTTGATAGGTTTTCCCTTTTGCCGGTCTC
Organism: Avena insularis; assembly: GCA_023614405.1. Classification (NCBI taxonomy): domain Eukaryota; kingdom Viridiplantae; phylum Streptophyta; class Magnoliopsida; order Poales; family Poaceae; genus Avena; species Avena insularis. The sequence continues at coordinate 460,316,068 of CM042697.1, read as the reverse complement.
TTGTTGTGTGTAGGAGACCGGGTTTAGGATAGATAACCGTACTATCAAGAGGGGCTCTCGAATGAGTAATTCGGTCACATCGTTCGGAGAGAGCTCAAACCTTTGCATATTTACATCATCATATTTGGTTGTTATTTGGTCTTATCCATGTGAGGATATAGAGCTTGTGGTAATCTCCATAACAAGCTCTTGTTCATCAAAATCAGATCTTCCATATGTATCTTGTTGCGATTTTGATTTATGCGGCTTTTCGGTTTCTCACCAAGTGAGGTATCTCACATTATATTAATTGATACACTCCCACTTGGTGATAATCAATATTTCCAACGCAATTGGAATCGGGTCAATCGGAGTCTCCAATCAAAAGTTATGACCGTTTGTATATTTGCTTTATTTAAATTGAAAAAGAAAAAGAAAAATATCTTATGCAGGGGCGGTACTACCGCACCCAAGACCACTCGATGCTGGTCAAGCATGACCATTCCTGTGTGACCCGGTACCTTCATCCGGTCCTATCGGATCGACCCGGTAGTACCGCCCGGGTGGGCCGGCCCAGGTAGGTCTGCCCTGCCTCCCAGCCCACTCCCTTGCCAGATCTGCTAGCTGCGTTTGTCCTGGCCCATTTTTCTCCTTAGCTGCTGCGCGCGCCGCCGCCGCCAGCTGCTCCCCCCGCCTGGCCCGCTTGCCCGTGTTGCTGCTCATGAGGCTCAAGACACGCTGCAGCGTTGACCAGCGTCGCTCGCCCGCTTGCTCAGATGCATCGCTATCGCTGGCCCCACCCATGGCTGCTATTTCTTTACTGCTGCTTCTTCTTCCTTTGCATCTTGCGCGGCTTTCTGCTGGTCAGCTTCTTCTTGGCCGCTGCTAGCTTGTTCCGATTTCTGCGCTCGCTCGATTGCTGTGTGGTTTTTCGGTCCGGTAGTACCGGTCCGTTCCGGTACTACCGGTCCTGACCGAAATAGTGCCCCAACGGCTATTTAACCATCTTGCCCATTTTCAGTATAGACTGCTTCTCCCTCATCTATTAGGCTAAGCTTTGTCCACACTTGCTCTAGATCTTGATGCTTGCCTAATCTTTTCCCTCCGATGATTCTTGCCCATATTTGAGTGGAAGAGAGAGGAGATCTAGATCCGTGTTTTGACCTAACTGATTCATCTCTTTGTGAGTGCATCTTTGGGGATCTATATTTTGGGGGATTTTGTGTCTCTCTTTGATTCCTCCTCTCTTGTTCCTCCAATTGCTTTAGTAGCTTTGTTGGAACTTGAGAGTGAGGGATTTGAGCATCTTTGTGGTGTTCTTGCCATTTGCATTTGGTGCATCGGTTTAAGTTCTCCTCGGAGGATTTGGTTTGAGTTGCTCATTGGAGCTTGTCCCTCTTGGGTTCTTGGAACCCTAGACGGTTTTGTGGCCTTGGTGGCATTGTGGCCTTGGTGGCATTTGTTGAGGCCTTTTGTGGCGTTTGTTGGGTGCCTCCAATTAAGTTGTGGAGAAGTTCCCCAACCTTGTGAGAGGTTCCGGTTGCCACCGACAAGTGCACCGATAATGGAAGTGTGGATCGATCCCGTTGGGGTGAGATTCACCGGAGAATAAGGGAGGCCTTTTGTGGCGTTGGTGGTTTGATACCACCCCCTCTCCAAACGAGACGTACTCCATGTTGGTAGGAACTCGGTAAAATATCGGTGTCCCTGCGTGCCTCGGTTATCTCTATACCCGAGCTCTTTACTTACGCACTTTACATTGTGATAGCCTTCATGCTTGAAGTAATATATATCTTGCTATCACTTTGTTGCTTGTATTGCTTAGCATAAGTTGTTGGTGCACATAGGTGAACCTTAGTTGTTCTAGGTTGTGCTTAACAAAGTAAACACTAGTTTTATTCCGCCTTTGTTGAGCCACTCTAGGAAAAGTTTTAATCGCATATTCACCCCCCTCTAGGCGACATCTGTATCCTTTCACATGTGATGTTTATCCTTTTATGTATCTTATTATGCTTAGATCGCGACGGTAACATTATAAGATGATTCCTCACTTAAAGATCAAGATAAAATTGTGTTCTCCCCATGTATGCACCGTTGCGAAAGTTCGTCGTGTTCAAGCACCTTGTGATGATCCGGTGCTATAAACTCTACGTTCACATACAACGGGTGCAAGACAGTTTTGCACACGCGGAAATACTTGGGTCTGACTTGAAGAGCCTAGCATGTGCAGACATGGCCTCGGAACACACGAAACGAAAGGTTAAACATGAGTCATATGAATGATATGATCGACACTTTGTTGTCCACCATTGAAACCACATCTCTTCTCGTGAAGATCGGATTAGGTGTGGTGAATTTGGATCGTGTTCACTAAACAACTTGAGGGATGTTGAATTTAGTGGGAGTTCATCTAGTAATTTGATTAACTTGAACTAGTTATCATGAACATAGTCTAAATTGTATTTGCAAATTTTGTAGATCAAATGGCTAAGTCCAACTTCAACTTCAACGTTTTTGCTGAGAAAGAAAAGCTTAAGAACAATGGGTCTAACTTCACCAACCGGGTTCATAATCTGAGAATCATTCTCGCTGGCGGACAAAAAGACTATGTACTTGAGAAAGCGCTAGGTGACGCCCCTGCTACTGATGCGCCGGCTGATGAAAAAGCTGTTTATCAGTCACGCAAAGATGATTATGGAGTGATTAAGAGTATCATGTTGTTTGCTATGGAACCGGAACTTCAAAATCGTTTTGAGGAGTTCACCGGGCCCTTTGAGATACTTGAGGAACTGAAAACCATGTTTCAGACTCAGGCCCGTTCTGAGAGATATGAGATCTCTGAGAAGTTCCTTAACTGCAAGATGGAGGAAGGGAGTTCCGTTAGTGAGCACGCCATTAAGATGTCGGGCTACACTCAACGTCTTGAGAAATTGGACTGCAAGATTCCAGAAGTGCTCAAGATTGACAGAGTTCTGCAATCACTCCCTCCTAGCTACAAAGGTTTTGTAGTTACTCACAATCAAATTGGTTCCACTGATACGATCACTGAGCTCTTCGCTAAGCTGAAAGTTGCGGAGGTGGATATCAAGAAAGATAATCATGTGTTGATGGTCAACAAGACCACTAGCTTTAAGAAAGCTAAGGGTGCAAAGAAATCCTTCAAGAAAGGCAGCGGCAAGCGCGTTACCCCTGCTGAGAAGAAGCTCAAGTCTGGGCCTAAGCCGGACACGGAGTGCTTCTATTGTAAGGACAAGGGTCACTGGAAGCGCAACTGTCCGAAGTACTTAGGGGACAAGAAGGCTGGCACCATTAAAGGTATATTTGATATACATGTTATTAATGTTTACCTTACTAGCTCTCGTTGTAGTGCCTGGGTATATGATACTGGTTCAGTTGCTAATATTTGTAACTCAAAACAGGAGCTATGGAATAGACGACGGATAGCAAGGGATGAGGTGACGATGCGCGTTGGCAATGGATCAAAAGTTGATGTGATGGCTGTCAACACGCTCTCCTTAGTTTTACCTTCGAGATTAGTTTTAAACCTTAATAAGTGTTATTATGTGCCTGCATTGAGCATGAACATTATATCTGGATCGTGTTTATTGCAAGACGGTTATTCATTTAAATCAGAGAATAATGGTTGTTCTATTTTTATGAATAACATCTTTTATGGTCATGCACCTATTCTGAATGGTTTATTTCTTCTGAATCTCGAAAGCAATGAAACACACATCCATAACATTGAGGCTAAGAGATGCAAAGTAGATAGTCGTAATCCAACTTATTTGTGGCACTGCCGTCTAGGTCATATTGGTGTAAAACGCATGAAGAAACTCCATTCTGATGGACTTTTGGAGTCTCTTGATTTTGAATCATTTGACACGTGTGAGCCGTGCCTCATGGGCAAGATGATCAAAACCCCGTTCCCCGGAATAATGGTGCGAGCAACGGACTTATTGGAAATCATACATACCGATGTATGCGGACCAATGAATGTTTCGATGCGCGGTGGATATCGCTATTTTCTCACTTTTACTGATGACTTAAGTGTAGGGTTTCGTAGCATGGAAAACAAAAAATTTCTACGGCATACAAACAAACAAGCCAAGATCTATCTACTAGATTGTAGCAATGAGTCGATGGAATAACTCACCCTCGAAGATTCCAAAGTGTTTAACGAGAGCGGATTCTCGTGGGTGATGTAGTCAGATTTTCCCGATCTCAAGATCGTGACGATCCAAGGCATTGCGTTCCCCGCAATCGGTCACACATTCGGCATCGACGAAGACCTTCCTCTCCCTTGTTCCAAAGAAAAATGGAGGTTGTAGCACTCTCCTCGTGATTCCGGCAGCACAATGGCGTGGCACCAGAAGTAGAGGGGAGATCTCGCAGGGCTTCGCCTTAAGCCGGAGCGAGTATGGTGGACTATGAGAGAGCTCCCTGGCGATCTAGGGTTTAGACACACCAAGGAGGAGGCTTGGCCGGCGGCTAGGGTTAGCTAGGTGGCGGCGGCGGTTTGCCCTAGGCCGGCGGCGGCCTGGAGCTAGGGTTTTGGGTGGAGGTGTTGGTTGCTAGGAGGGGCAACCCTGCCCCTCCTTATATAGGTGGAGGGGCGCGCCAGGGGAGGGGAGTCCCTCCCCAACTCGGTTTCCCAAGGGGGCCGGCGGTGGAGGGGAGGAACTCCTCCCCAACTCGGTTTCCACCTTCCCCTCCACTTCCCAAAATAGTCGTGTGACTTTTCAAATTGGCGTTTGACTTTTCAAACTAGGATTTGATTAAACCCTTTATTTTGTTCAGCGATGACACCTAGTACATGATGCAATCATACCAACTTGATATAACACATTCATGTACCCTTCCCCTCCGGAGTGCCGGACATTCCGGAACCTTCTAGAACATTCCCGATGAAAACACCGGAACCATTCTCCAACCCCGAAACAGGACTTTCCTTATATGAATCTTATTCTCCGGACCATTCCCGGATCCCATCCGAGACTCCGAACAACATTCGGTCTCTTACTCATCATTCCATAACTACTCAAACAACGTCGAATCCTTAAGTGTGTCTCCCTACGGTTCGTGAATTATGCGGACATGATCGAGACACTTCTCCGAACAATAACCAATAGAGGAATCTAGAAATTCATATGGCTCCCACATATTTCTACGATTACTTTGCGATCGAATGCACCACTTACATACGATACCAATTTCCCTTTGTCTCACGATAGTTTACTTATCCAAGGTTATGATCGTCGATATCTCTGCATACCTAGTTAAACCTTGTTACTGACAAGTACTCTTTTATCGTTCCTGTGATATGTGATCCCTTGTGAGCCAGTCACATGCTTGCAAGCTAATTGGATGACATTCCACCGAGAGGGTCTAGAGTATATCTATCCGTCATATGGATGGATACATCCCACTCTTGATCCATGTGTCTCAACCAATACTTTCCGAACACTCAATGCCACCTTTATAGCCACCTAGTTACGGTGTGGTGTTTGATGTCATCAAATCATCCTTCCGGTGAAGGTGATATGCATGATCTCATGGTCGAAAGAATTAGGTTACTATGTATCAGAAAGCATATAGCAATTGAACTATTAAAATGACTTGATCTTTATGCTACGCTTATATATAGGAGTATGTCCACCATATCATTCTCCTAACGATATGATCTTGTTGTTAATAACATCTCAATGTTCATGATAGGGAAACCATAATCATTTATTAACCAACAAGCTAGTATTATAAAGAGGCTTTACTAGGGACTCTATTTCAGTTTACAAATCACACAAGTATTAATGTTTCCTTGTTAATACTATTATAGCATGAATGTAAACTTTTATCATAAACACAAAGATATAATAATAACTACATTTATTATTGCCTCTAGGGCATATCTCCAATAGTCTCCCGCTTGCACTAGAGTCATCTAATCTAGATTACATGGTAATATACCGAACACCCATGGCAGTTTGGTGTTGGTCATGCTTTGCCCTCGGGAGAGGTTTAGTCAACGGATCCGCCACATTCAGATCTATGTGTACTTTGCAAATCTTTATGTCCCCATCTTGGACATGTTCTCGAATAGCGTGAAAATGTAGCTTGATGTGCTTCAGCTTCTTGTGTGACCTTGGTTCTTGCGCATTGGCTATGGCGCCCATGTTATCACAGTAGATAGACATTGGGTCCAACACACTAGGAACCACACCCAGCTCTGTAATGAACTCTTTCATCCATATCGCTTCTTGTGAAGACTCCAAAGTAGCCATGTATTCCGATTCAGTTGAAGATCTCGCCACAACGCTTTGCTTTGCACTCCTCCAGCTAACTGCTGCACCATTCAAAGTAAATACGTATCCACATTGTGATTTAGAATCATCCGGATCGGTGTTCCAACTAGCATCGGTGTAACCATTAACAACGAGCTGTTCATCACCTCCATAAGAAAGAACCATATCCTTAGTTCTTCTCAAGTACTTAAGGATGTTTTTGATCACGTCCAATGATCCACTCCTGGATCACTTTGATATCTGCTAGTTAAACTAACAGCATATGCAATGTCAGGTCTAGTACATAGCATGGCATACATTAGAGATCCTATGGCTGAGGCATAGGGAGTCTTACTCATCCTTTCTCTATCTTCTGCCATTGTCGGACTTTGAGTTTTACTCAAGGTCGTGTTGGGCAACATGGGCAAGAACCCTTTCTTGCTATCTTCCATTCCAAACCTCTTTAGAACTTTGTCCAAATATGTACTTTGTGACAATGATATTAGGCGTCTCGGTCTATCTCTATAAATCTTTATGCCTAATATGTAAGTTGCTTCGCCAAGATTCTTCATTGAAAAACTATTATTCAAATATTCCTTGACACTATTAAGAAGGTCTACATCATTCTCAATCAACAATATGTCATCTACATATAGTATTAAGAATGCTACAAAGCTCCCACTCACTTTCTTGTAAATACAAGCTTCTCCATAAGTTTGTATAAAACCAAAACTTTTGATTACCTTATCAAAACGTTGATTCCAACTTCGGGATGCTTGCTTCAATCCATAGATGGACCGTTGAAGTTTGCATACCTTGTTAGCATCTTTAGGATCGACAAAACCTTTGGGTTGCATCATATACAACTCTTCATCAATGTCTCCATTGAGAAACGCTGTTTTGACATCCATCTGCCATATATCATAATCGTAATATGCAGCGATTCCTAACATAATCCTCACAGACTTTAGCTTCGCTACTGGTGAGAAAGTCTCATCGTAGTCAACTCCTTGAATTTGTCAAAACCCTTTTGCGACAAGTCGAGCTTTATAGACAGTAACATTACCATCAGCATATGTTTTCTTCTTGAAAATCCATTTGTTCTCGACAGCCTTCCGGCCATCCGGTAAGTCCACCAAAGTCCATACTTGGTTTTCGTACATGGATCCAATCTAGGGTTTCATGGCTTCTTGCCATTTGTTGGAATCTGGGCTCATCATCGCTTCCTCATATGTCGCAGGGTCATCGGTGTTGTCCACCAACATGACACTCATAACGGGATCATACCAATCAGGAGTGGTACGAGTTCGCTGACTGCGAGGTTCTGTAGCAACTACAACAGAAGTTTCATGATCATCATCATTAGCTTCCTCTCTTATTGGTGCAGGCACCACAAGAACTTCTTCCGGTGCTGCGCTACTCGCAATTTCGAGAGAAGGTTCGACAACCTCGTCGAGTTCTACTTTCCTTCCAGTTACTTCTTTCGAGAGAAATTCCTTCTCTAGAAAGGATCCATTCTTGGCAACGAAGATTTTGCCTTCGGATCTATGATAGAAGGTATACCCAATAATTTGCTTCGGGTATCCTATGAAGACGCATTTTTCCGCTTTGGGTTCAAGCTTGTCCGGCTGTAACTTCTTTACATAGGCTTCGCAACCCCAAACTTTAAGGAACGACAATTTAGGTTTCTTCCCAAACCATAATTCATACGGTGTCGTTTCAACGGATTTAGATGGTGCCCTATTTAAAGTGAATGCGGCTGTTTCTAATGCATAACCCCAAAATGATAGCGGTAAATCTGTAAGTGACATCATAGAACGAACCATATATAAGAGAGTTCGACACGACGCTCGACACACCATTACGCTGTGGTGTTCCCGGCGGTGTCAATTGTGAAAGTATTCCGCATTTCTTCAAATGCTCGCCAAACTCGTAACTTAGATATTTACCTCCACGATCAGAACGTAGAAATTTAATCTTCTTGTTACGCTGATTCTCTACCTCACTTTGAAATTCCTTAAACTTCTCGAAAGTTTCGGACTTATGTTTCATGAAATAGATATACCCATATCTACTCAAGTCATTCGTGAAGGTAACAACATAACGATAACCACCGCGCGATGCTACACTCATTGGACCACACATATCGGTATGTATGATTTCCAATAAGTCCGTAGCTCGCTCCATCATCCTAGAAAATGGAGTCTTAGTCATTTTACCCATCAGACATGCTTCGCATCTTTCAAGTGATTCGAAATCAAGTGATTCAAGAAGTCCATCAGAATGGAGTTTCTTCATACGCTTCACTCCAATGTGACCAAGAAGACAGTGCCATATATAGGTCGAGTTATCGCTCGATTTCAAACGTTTTGCCTCAATGTTATTAATATGTGTATTTCCACTATCGAGATTCAATAAGAATAGACCATCTATCAAAGGTGCATGTGCATAAAACATATTACTCATATAAATCGAAAAACCATTATTCTCGGACTTAAACAAGTAACCGTCTCGCAATAAACAAGATCCCGATATAATGTTCATGCTTAACACATGCACCAAATAACAATTATTTAATTATAAAACTAATCCCGATGGTAGATGAAGGGGTAGCGTGCCGACCGCAATCACATCAACCTTTGATCTGTTTCCAACGCGCATCGTCACCTCGTTCTTCGCTAGCTTCCGTTTATTCTGCAAAGACTTTTTGAGTTACAAATATGAGCAACGGAACCAAAGATCAAATACCCAGCACTACTACAGTACTAGTGAGATACACATCAATAACATGTATATCGGATATACCTTTCTTCTTGATGTTGCCGTTCTTCAAATCCGCCAAGTACTTTGGGCAATTCCGCTCAAAGGACCTTCTCCCTTGCAGTAAAAGCACTCAGTATCAGGCTTAGGTCCAGCCTTGGTCTTCTTCGTCGGCGCGGTAACTTTCGTACCACCCTTCTTGAAGTGTCCCTTTTTCTTAGACTTGCCTTTCTTAAATTTGGTGGTCTTATTGACCAACAACACTTGGTGCTCTTTCTTGATCTCCACTTCTGCAGATTTCAACATGGCGAAGAGTTCTAGCAACGTCTTGTTCATGTTTTGCATATTGTAGTTCATCACAAAGTTCTTGTAACTTGGTGGTAGTGATTGAAGGACACGGTAAATCCCCAAAGCATTAGGAATCACTATACCCAAGCTTTGAAGTTTGTTTGTGTGCCCAGACAGCTTAAGCACATGCTCACTGACGGAGCTGCCTTCTTCCATCTTGCAGTTAAAGAACTTTTCAGAAGCCTCATAGCTCTCAATCGCCACATGAGTATCAAAGATCAATTTGAGATCACGGACAATATCATGTGGGTCTGAATTCTCAAACCTTTTCTGAAGCTCCGATTCTAAACCATACAAGATAGCACACTGAACTGTGGAGTACTGAGTCTTCTGAGTGAGGTAAACATTCTTTACTTCATCGGTAGCAGTAGCTGCAGGTGGGTCACCTAGCGGTGCATCCAGCACATAGATCAAATTACCAGCTGTGAGGACAATCCTCAAATTGCGGAACCAATCCGCGAAGTTGCTTCCATTGTTTTTCAACTTTTCTTTCTCTAGGAAGGCATTAAAATTGATGGTAGGGGCCGCCATTGATCTACAACATATTTGCAATAGTTTAGACTAAGTTTATGACAAATTGAGTTCTAATTAACAGTTAAATTAATCTAGGTGAACTCCCACTCAAAACAACATCCCTCACATTGTTTTAGTGATCACATGAACCAAATCCACCACATCAAAACCGATCATCACGAGAGTTGATGTAGCTTCAATGGCGAACAATCGTCATGTTCATCACATCTACTATATGACTCATGCTTTACCTTTCGGTGATCCGTGTTCCGAGACCATGTCTGTACATGCTAGGCTCGTCAAGATCAAACCTTAGCTTCCGCATGAGCAAATCTGTCTTGCTCACGTTGTATACACTTGCGGAATCTAACACACCCGATCATCACGTGGTGCTTCGAAACAACAAGCTTTAGCAACGGTGCTTACTAAGGGTGAACACTTTAGGACTTGAAATTTATGTGCATGAGGGATCATCTTATAATGCTACCGTCGTTAACTAAGCAATACAAGATGCATAAAGGATTACCATCACATGCAATTCATAATATGTGATATGATATGGCCTTTCTTATTTGTGCTTCCGATCTCCATCTTCAAGCACGAACATGATCTCCATCATCACCGGCATTGCATCAAGGTCAATGACGCTTCTCCATAGTTGTCGTCCACCAGCTTCAACTATTACAACTACTTTGAATAGACACGCGGGTCTTAACAAAATTAAAGACAACCATATGGCTCCTGCCGGTTGCCAACTTACAATAAGGAACATTGCATACATCAAATATAATAAAAATCATGGCCATATCACATCACAACACACCCCTGCAAAACAAAGTTAGACGTCTCTACTTTCTTTGCATGTTTTACATGGTTTGGGGATTTCAATAAGTGTCGTTCTAACTTACGAACAAGAACCACAACATTGATACTAGTATTGTCAATCACCCGTTGTAAATTGGATCTTAACTATGTTGGGAGAAACAGGCACCCGCAAAGCCACTTATGCAATACAAGTTGCATGTCAAGCGTGGAGCAAGTCTCATGAACGATGTCATGTAAGGTTAGCCCGGGCCGCTTCATCCCACCATCCCGCAAGATGCAAAGTACACAAGAAGCAATCGATAATAAAAGCATCAACGCCCACAATGACCAATGTGTTCTACTCGTGCAACAAATCTACATATAGACACGGCTCTGATACCACTGTAGGGTTTCGTAGCATGGAAAACAAAAAAATTCTACCGCATACAAACAAACATGCCAAGATCTATCTACTAGATTGTAGCAACGAGTCGATGGAATAACTCACCCTCGAAGATTCCAAAGTGTTTAACGAGAGCGGATTCTCGTGGGTGATGTAGTCGTACTCTTCCCGATCTCAAGATCATGTAGACGATCCTTCCCATTGCGTTCGAAGCGCTTCCGCAGTCGGTCACACGTTCGGTACTCGACGAAGACCTTCCTCTCCCTTGTTCCAGCAGGCAGCGGAGGTTGTAGCACTCTCCTCGCGATTCCGGCAGCACAACGGTGTGGTACCGGAAGTAGAGGGGAGATCTCGCAGGGCTTCGCCTTAAGCCGGAGCGAGTATGGTGGACTATGAGAGAGCTCCTCGGCGATCTAGGGTTTAGACACACCAAGGAGGAGGCTTGGCCGGCGGCTAGGGTTAGCTAGGCGGCGGCGGCGGTTTGCCCTAGGCCGGCGTCGGCTATGGAAGGCGGCGGCGGCTTGGAGCTAGGGTTTTGGGTGGAGGTGTTGGTTGCTAGGAGGGGCAGCCCTGACCCTCCTTATATAGGTGGAGGGGCGCACCAAGGGAGGGGAGTCCCTCCCCAACTCGGTTTCCCAAGGGGGCCGGCGGTGGAGGGGAGGAACTCCTCCCCAACTCGGTTTCCACCTTCCCCTCCACTTCCCAAAATAGCCGTTTGACTTTTCAAATTGGCGTTTGACTTTTCAAACTAGGATTTGATTAAACCCTTTATTTTGTTCAGCGATGACACCTAGTACATGATGCAATCATACCAACTTGATATAACACATTCATGTACCCTTCCCCTCCGGAGTGCCGGACATTCCGGAACCTTCTAGAACATTCCCGATGAAAACACCGGAACCATTCTCCAACCCTAAAATAGGACTTTCCTTATATGAATCTTATTCTCCGGACCATTCCGGAGATCCTCGTGATATCCCGGATCCCATCCGAGACTCCGAACAACATTCGGTCTCTTTCTCATCATTCCATAACTACTCAAACAACGTCGAATCCTTAAATGTGTCTCCCTACGATTCGTGAATTATGCGGACATGATCGAGACACTTCTCCGAACAATAACCAATAGAGGAATCTAGAAATTCATATGGCTCCCACATATTTCTACGATTAGTTTGCGATCGAATGCACCACTTACATACGATACCAATTTCCCTTTGTCTCACGATAGTTTACTTATCCAAGGTTATGATCGTCGATATCTCTGCATACCTAGTTCAACCTTGTTACTGACAAGTACTCTTTTCTCGTTCCTGTGATATGTGATCCCTTGTGAGCCAGTCACATGCTTGCAAGCTAATTGGATGACATTCCACCGAGAGGGCCCAGAGTATATCTATCCGTCATATGGATGGACAAATCCCACTCTTGATCCATGTGTCTCAACCAATACTTTCCGAACACTCAATGCCACATTTATAGCCACCCAGTTACGGTGTGGTGTTTGATGTCATCAAACCATCCTTCCGGTAAAGGTGATATGCATGATCTCATGGTCGAAGGAATTAGGTTACTATGTATCAGAAAGCATATAGCAATTGAACTATTAAAATGACTTGATCTTTATGCTACGCTTATCTATAGGAGTATGTCCACCATATCATTCTCCTAATGATATGATCTTGTTGTTAATAACATCTCAATGTTCATTATAGGGAAACCACAATCATTTATTAACCAACAAGCTAGTATTATAAAGAGGCTTTACTAGGGACTCTATTTTAGTTTACAAATCACACAAGTATTAATGTTTCCTTGTTAATACTATTATAGCATGAATGTAAACTTTAATCATAAACACAAAGATATAATAATAACTACATTTATTATTGCCTCTAGGGCATATCTCCAACATTAAGTAGATATGGGTATATCTATTTAATTAAACATAAATCTGAAACGTTTGAAAAGTTCAAAGAATTTCAGAACGAAGTGGAAAACCATCGTAACAACAAAATTAAATTTCTACGATCCGATCGTGGAGGTGAATATTTGAGTTATGATTTTCTCACGCATCTTAAAGCAAGTGGAATCGTTTCACAACTCACGCCACCCGGAACACCACAGCGCAATGGTGTGTCTGAACGCCGGAATTGAACTCTATTAGATATGGTGCGATCAATGATGTCTCTTACAGATTTGCCGTTATCATTTTGGGGTTATGCATTAGAAACCGCTGCATTCACTTTAAATAGGGCACCATCTAAATCCGTTGAGACGACACCGTATGAACTATGGTTTGGTGCTAAACCTAAGGTGTCATTTCTTAAAGTTTGGGGATGCGAAGTTTACGTCAAGAAGTTGGTGCCGGACAAGCTCGAACCCAAAGCGGAGAAATGCGTCTTCATAGGATACCCTAAAGAAACGATTGGGTATACCTTCTACCACAGATCCGAAGGCAAAGTGTTTGTTGCAAAGAACGAATCCTTTCTTGAGAAGGAGTTTCTCTCGAAAGAAGTGAGTGGGAGGAAGGTAGAGCTAGACGAGGTTATTGAACCTTCTCTCGAGTTGGAGAGTAGCGCAACACCTGAAATTGTTCCAGTGCCGTCTGCACCAACAAGAGAGGAAGCTAATGACGAGGATCATGAAACTTCGAACGATGCTACTACTGAACTTCGCAGGTCGACAAGGTCACGTGCCACTCCTGAATGGTACGGCAACCCTGTCTTAACTGTCTTGTTGTTAGACAACAGTGAACCTGCGAATTATGAGGAAGCAATGATGAGCCCAGGCTCTGAGAAATGGCTAGAGGCCATGAAATCCGAATTGGGATCCATGAGCGAAAACCAAGTATGGACTTTGGTGGACCCTCCTAGCGACCGTAAGGCCGTTGAGTGCAAATGGATTTTCAAGAAGAAAACGGATGCGGATAGTAATGTTACTGTCTATAAAGCTCGGCTTGTCACAAAAGGGTTTCAGCAAGTTCAAGGTGTTGACTATGATGAGACTTTCTCTCCCGTAGCGATGTTTAAGTCCATTCGGATTTTATTAACAATTGCTGCATTTCATGATTATGAAATATGGCAGATGGATGTCAAGACTGCGTTCCTCAATGACAACATTGATGAAGAGTTATATATGATGTAGCCCGAAGGTTTTGTCGATCCTAAGGATGCTAATAAGGTGTGCAAGCTTCAACGTTCCATTTATGGACTGAAGCAAGCATCTCGGAGTTGGAACCTTCATTTTGATCAAGTGATCAAGAGTTTTGGATTTGTTCCAAATTGCTACGAAGCTTGTATCTACAAGAAAGTGAGTGGGAGCTCGGTGACATTTTTAGTACTATATGTGGATGACATATTGATTATTCGAAATGACATTGGTATGCTTAACGATATGAAGAGTTATTTGAATAAATGTTTTTCAATGAAAGACCTAGGAGAAGCTACTTATATATTAGGCATCAAAATCTATAGAGATAGACAAAGATGCCTAATAGCTTTAAGCCAAAGTACATATCTAGACAAGGTTCTGAAAAGGTTTAGAATGGATAAAGCAAAGAAAGGTTCATTGCCCAAGTTGTCAGGTAAGATATTGAGCAAGGCTCAGTGTCCAGCTACGGTAAAAGATAGAGATACTATGAGCAAAGTGCCATATGCCTCGGCCATAAGTTCTATCATGTATGTCATGCTATGTACTAGACCGGATGTGTCCAATGCTCTTAGTTTAATGAGCAGATACCAAAGTGATCTAGGAGTGGAACACTGGACAGTCGTAAAGAACATCCTAAAGTATTTAAATAGGACTAAAGAAATGTTCTTGGTCTATGGAGGTGATGAGCAGCTCGTCGTAAAAGGTTACGTCGACGCTAGTTTCGACACCGACCCGGATGATTCTAAATATCAGACAGGATACATTTATATTTTGAATGGTGGAGCTGTGAGCTGGAGAAGCTGCAAGCAAAGCGTGATCGCGGGATCTACAACAGAAGCGGAATACATGGTTGCTTCAGAAGCATCAAGTGAAGGAGTTTGGATCAGGAACTTCATCACTGAGCTTGGTGTGGTTCCAAGTGCCTTGGACCCACTAGAGATATTGTGCGACAACACTAGCGCCATAGCACTGACTAAGGAACCAAGATATCATCCAAAGACCAAGCACATGAACCGTCGTTTTCATACAATTCGAGATTATATAGCAGATGGATATCTGAAGATTAGCAAAGTACATACGGATCTGAATGTCGCAGATCCGTTGACTAAACCTCTTCCACGAGAAAAACATGATCAGCACCTTAATGCCATGGGTGTTAGATTGTTGCCAGATGTAAACTAGATTATTGACTCTAGTGCAAGTGGGAGACTGTTGGAATTATGCCCTAGAGGCAATAATAAAGATGTTATTATTATAATTCTTGTTCATGATAAAGTTTATATTCCATGCTAGAATTGTATTAAGCGGAAATTTTGATACTTGTGTGGTTTATGAACAACACCGTGTCCCTAGTACGCCTCTATGGACTAGCTCATTGATTAATGATGGTTAAGGTTTCCTAACCATAGACATGAGTTGTCGATTAATAATGAGATCATGTCATTAGGAGAATGATATGATGGACATACCCAAATTAAGCAAAGCAATTAGATCGTGTCATCGTGTTCCTCTTTGCGAACCTTTTTCCTATGTCAAGTATTGTATTCCTTAGACCATGAGATAATACAACTCCCTGGTATCGGAAGAACGCTTTGAGGTCATCAAACGTCATCCTATGTGAGGGTGATCATAAAGGTGTCTCTCAGGTGATCGGAAAGTACTTGTTGGGTTGTATGTATCGAGATGGAATTTGTCCCTCCCGAGTCGGAGAGATATACTTCGGGCCCACTCGGTAATCGATATCAATACCGCTTGCAAGCACGTGGTTAAGGACTTAATCACAAAGTGATATCGGATTACGGAACGAGTAAAGTACTTGCTGCGAACGAGATTGAACTAGGTATGCTGATACCAACGATCGAATCTCGGGCAAGTAAAATATCGCGTGACGAAGGGAATACATATATGGGATTAATTGAATCCTGGCATCGTGGTTCATTCGATATGATCATCGATGAATATGTGGGAGTCAATATGGGTTTCCAGATCCCGCTGTTGATTATTGATAGAAGATCATGTCTGCATGTTCTCGAACCCGTAGGGTCACATACTTAACGTGCATCGACGCTAGGATAGAATGGATAATTGGTTTATGATTTTTTGTTCGGAGTCTAGGATGAGATCCAGGACATCACGAGAGGTTCCGGAGTGGTCCTGAGAATAAGATTCATATAAAGGAAAGCAGTTTTTGGATTTCAGAATCGTTTTGGAGTTTGTCGGTATTGTACCAGAAGGTTCTAGAAGGTTCTGGAGTGGGACCAACGTGGGCCCACTTGTCGAAGGCCTGCGTGGGCCTAAGGGGAAGTGCCCTGGCCACTTTGGGCCAGGGGCACAAGGCCCCTAAGGCCCAGCCGGCCAGCCCTTAGGGGAAACCCTAAGGGAACCTTCCAGAAGGTGGGGGGTGACTTGCCCCCCACTCCACCCCTTGGGCCGCCGCCCTAGGGCTTGGAGGAGGGGTCAAGGGGGCCGACCAGCCCCCTATATAAGGAGGGCAGGGGCGTAGCCTGCCATCACCACTCCAACCCTAGCCGCCGCCCAACTGCTGCCCCTCCACCTCTCTCTCTCTCTCTCTCTCTCTCACAAGATAGGCGAAGCCACACGCGAAACTCTCCACCATAAGCACCACGCCGTCGTTGCAGATCCAATCTATCTCTCCACCATACTTGCTGGACCAAGGAAAGGAGGCGCCGCTGCACGTCGTGTGCATCTCTCGAGGCGCCGCCACTTGCGGCGTGAGGATCGGATCGGATCGGATCGTGAGGAGGAGGCCGAGTATGACTACGCCAACCATGTTACATTGAACGTTTACATTGCGATTTCTTCAAGGGTATGAAGATCTCATCAATCTCTCTCGTTGATTACATCTCCTAGATTAGATCTTGGCTTTCTTGTTCGCATCCGTAAGAATTTTTTTGATTTAATATGCTGCGAAACCCTTCAGAGATAGATGCGGAAATTTATATGGAGCAGCCTGACGGATTTGTAGTAGATGGTCAAGAAGGAAAGGTGTGTAAGTTAGTGAAGTCTTTGTATGGTCTTAAGCAAGCTCGTAAGCAGTGGCATGAGAAGTTTGAAACAACTTTAACTGCTGAAGGCTTTGTTGTAAATGAAGCTGACAAATGTGTGTACTATCGCCATGGTAAAGGCGAGGGACTTATTAATATTCGGGACCAACCTCGCTGTTATCGAGGAGGTCAAAGAGTTCCTATCTCGCTGCTTTGAGATGAAGGACTTGGGAGTGGCTGATGTAATATTAAACATCAAGCTACTCAAGGATGACAATGGTGGGATTACCGCTTGGTCTCTATGTGGAAAAGATATTGAGTCGCTTCGGGTATAGCGACTGCAATTCTTCTCCAACGCCTTATGATCCGGGTGTGCTACTTCGAAAGAATCGAAGGACTACTAAAGATCAATTGAGATATTCTCAAATCATTGGCTCGCTCATGTATTTAGCTAGCTCTACTAGACCTGACATCTTCTTTGCTGTAAGCAAACTGAGTCGATTTGTGTCAAATCCTGGAGATGATCATTGACGTGCTCTTGAAAGAGTTTTGCACTATTTGAAAGGCACTGCGAGTTATGTTATTCACTATACTGGGTATCCACGGGTACTTGAGGGTTATAGTGATTCAAATTGGATATCTGATGCTGATGAGATTAAGGCCACGAGTGGTTATTTGTTTACACTTGGTGGTGGCGCTGTTTTCTGGAAGTCTTGCAAGCAGACCATCTTAACAAGGTCAACAATAGAAGCAGAACTCACAACATTAGACACAGCCACTGTTGAAGCAGAGTGGCTTCGTGAGCTCTTGATGGACTTACCTGTGGTTGAAAAACCAATACCCGCCATCCCGATGAACTGTGATAATCAAACTATGATCGTCAAAGTAAATAGTTCTAAGAATAATATGAAGTCATCAAGGCATGTGAAGAGGAGATTGAAATCTGTCAGGAAACTGAGAAACTCCGGAGTTGTTGTGTTGGATTATATCCAAACATCTACGAACCTGGCAGATCCCTTCACAAAGGGTTTATCACGCAATGTGATAGATAATGCATCGAGGGAGATGGGTTTGAGACCCACGCTATGAGTTGATCCCAGTGGCAACCCACTCTATATGATCGGAGATCCCGTGAATTAGAGTTGGGAGACAAGCTGTTGGTCAGCTGAGAGGAGAGTATCCCATATTATATTTACATCTCCATAAAGATGTAGTACTCTCTTAATCTGCATGGAAAGTTGATATTTATCTTAATGTGTTCCATGTGGCTTTTTATAAGCGGAGATGTTGTCATGCAGAACATCTCTTGAGGAACACACCTATATGAGTCTGACTGTCAAACGTCGCAGTCCGTGAGAGTTGGGTGCTCTCTAATAAACTCATGAAAGTCCCTGGAGTATGACGCATAAGCTCCAAACCACGGGAAAGCCGACGGTAGCCCTGTATCGGTCTAGATTTTGTGTGAAACTAGCGCGCAGAAAACTTGTAGTTCAAGGCATAGTCCACTATTCAAGTTGCTAGCTAGCGTAGCATGAAGTTTAACGTGGAAGTTCAACTTAACAGTCTGCACTACACACCGATATATAAAACAAGTTCTGGAAGAAAAGTGATGTGATGTGCCAATGAGACTTTGTGGGGGATTGTTGGAATTTGGTGAGTTTTAGGCTGTTGGACCATTAGACAAATTCTGAAATTCTCTTTGACCCACTTGTATATGGAAGCATATGGCTGTGCTAGTGGTGCTAAAGTCTAGTCCCACATTGCTAGTTAAAGGGGAGTTAGACCACCTTATATAGTAGAGTGTTGCACCACTCACTAAGGTGTGACAACAATAGTAGCCCTTGCGCACTCCTTCTCCGACGCCGCCTGTCTCGCCTCGCCACGCCTCGTCTCGTCACGACGCGTGCGCGCCGCGGGTTACGGGAATCTCGCCGAGCCGAGCTTTATTTTGCTGGTTAGGAAAACTGATTATGAGTTATTAACGGACGCGTTAATTACAGCTGTTTCCAGTTTTTATGGACGTGTACTGTTACCGACTCGGACGTGGGCTGAGTCCCACGATCTCCCTAACCTGCACTATATAAGCGTCTGCGCTAAATCTAATCGGTGAATCAATCCACACACGCGCCTACCTCCAGAACCTTGAGCCGCCGCTTTCGTCTTTCCCATCCCGGTTGCGGCGTGCACCGCAGGTCGGGACAGTAGGCCTCCGGAACCCAGCCTCTCGTGAACCTGTACGGGTGAGGGGCGATCAAGTTTTTGGGGAGCGCTCAAGCGCGACTACTGGCAACTACGACGTCGTCCGACGAGGAGTTCCCGGACGACGACTTCTTCCCGGACGTCACCAATCTCTTCGACAATTTCAACATGGGCGAAGCTGCTGCGACCGCTGCAGCTGCTATTCATCCTACACTATATGTGATCCTCAAATGTCTTTTTCGGATTATGCTAGTGTTCTTTATTCTAGCGTTTGGTGTAGATGTGATAGGTTTATCTTGTATAGATGTAATCTGTTAATCTACTTTGTTGATCTGCATGATTGGTTTTAGTACCGTTTGCATGAATATGATTTATCAGTTTATTATTCGGATTAAATCATATGGATTATTGCTTATATTTTCAACACTTCCTACGTATTAAGTTATTTTATTAATGTAATCCATTTTCACTTCCTTTGCTTTTCTAACTTATTTTTTTATTTTTTGGGAAAATAAAAGATGTTCTAAATTACAGGAGCATAGATTATGGCATGAAGTGATATGCATGGATAAAATTTTATAAATACATGTGGACGTTTATTTTGATTTTTATATAAGTATAATCAGCATTTATCTTCGGATACGAGAACACTTCTTTCAATTCATGTGACCATTTATAATGTTTCATACATACTTTTAACGTTACTCTGTCCGTTCTCTTCTTATCCTGATCTGGCCGGGAACAAGAATCGTATGATGCTCAGCGAGCGTCACTCACACACTTGCCCGTAGACAAATCGACAAGACGAACGAGAACGATCTCCCCCTGGTATTATCCAGTAGTAACTTCCATTTCTCTATTCAAGACTATCTGGCCAGCTGCTTGACCACCCGGCTGGCTACGATCGGGAAAGGTCACGAAAAGGAAACTTAACTGGAAAATGGATGCGTGGGCGAGACTTCTTCAGGCAGGTTCGCCTGATGTTTTTTTGCGCCGCACGGGAAGTTGCTTAGCAACTGTGCTGAAATTGCACCTGTGCGGCGGAATGCCGGCGGCGGCGGTCGTGGTGCCGGCCTGTTCCGATTCCGGCTTCCTCGCTGGAAACTGCGATTAAAGTCGTAAACGCAACGCTGTGACGCGGAGCCTGCGACTTCATCTTCTTTTTCATCGTTTTTTTGATGATGACAGAGCGCCTAGGAACGCCGGCCAGTCCTATTCAAGGCTCAATGCGGGTGCTACCCTATCTGGGGCACCGCTGAAGCCAGAGAAGGACATGAGCAGGCCCATTTTCTAGGAACACGTTTTTTTATATTTTCTTTCCTGTTTCTTTTCTTTTTCTTTTTTTCTATTTTTTTCTACATCAGAACATTCTTTAAGGCATTCTTTAAAACCTGAATATTTTCTCAAATTTGGACATTTCTAAAAATATTTCAAAATTATATTTTATACATATTAAATTTTCATAAAAGTAAGAAACAAAAAAAGGGAAAGAAAAAGATGAAAATTGAAAAGAAAATAACAAAAAAGGAAAAAAGCTGAAATGAGTTGGCCCAAATGCGGCGCGGGCCTCTCGCGCAACATTGAGCGGCATATAGGATTTTCGGTCTGAGCATATCCTGCCATGGGTAGTGCTTGATATTTCCTATCTAAAGCGGTAGGCTGGCCAACATAGTGATACATGTTTTTTGTTTTCCAATTTCCCTTTTTGCTTCTTTTGTTTCCTTTTTGTTTTCTCTTTTTTTACTTTTTCTCTCGTGTTTCATTTTTAGTTATTTTGGAAATTTAAGTCTAATTTTAAATAAATTTAATCACTTTCTTGCCTTTTTGCCCAATTCTTTTACAATTACATGAACATATATTCTCGCATGGATGAATGATTGTTTATATAATCCCTCTGCTCTATATTAATGGTCTCAACTTTGTCTACGTACGAATGTATTTAGTCTAAATACTTAACTACATACATACAAATTTAGATAAAGTTAAGGTCATTAATATGGACTGGAGGGAATACATGAAAATCATTTTCATTCTAACTACATTTTTTATTTTATTTTATTATTTGGTTAGAAAATGTAAATAATTAATTATTATTATTACAATATTTACTATTTAAAAATATATAAGTACATCTTTCATTAACACATAAATATTATTTTAAAACACATGAACATTTATCTTTATATATGAGATTTTTTTCTTGGTACATGTGAACCTTTGTATTATTTAACACATGCATCTAAAATTAAATATACATTTTGATAGTCATGAAAAATCATGTACCTGTAAATAAGCCAGGCTAGATGTAGAAAATGTTGGCATCCGACTAGGGGTGGGCAGAAAAACCGATAACTAAAACCGAACTCAAAAAGGCCAAGACCAAAAACGAATAGACCGAGACGGAAAGGACCGATACAAATATTGGGTAACAAATTTTGTAGACCGAATTTAGTTTGGTTAATTCGGTCATGAGTACTTGGTAACCAAATGGACCGAACTAATCGAACTTTAGGTGAGAGTGGCCTAGTTCCAAAGCCTTAGTTTCTCATAACTATAGATTTATCTTCCTCGATTAAACCAAATTTAGTATTATTGAATGTTAGTTTCCCCCAATTAATAAGACTATATGTGACATGGTTATACCCTGCGGGTACACGACATAAGTGTACCTGGTTCAGCTCAAGGAAGACCCACGACAAATATACGTCGGCCCATGAAGACTTTCGGGTGGCCAGGGCCCATGACGTCTTCGGATCCTTGGAGAGCAAGACTAGAGTAGATAGAAAATTCAAAGGGGTAAACCCTAAAATCTGTAACCGACTCGGTCTATGCCTGGGACCTGCCTATCTCTATATAAAGAGCAGGAGGGCACGACGAGAAGGTCTCTTACAATCTCTCGCATACCACCACATACACACCTCCACGCCAGATTGCATCTGCACACCCCTGTAACTTTCGGTTCCGCCGTAATTAAGAGCAGACAAGCAGGAGTAGGGTTTTCCCTCCGAGGGCCTGAACCTGGGTAAACCTCGTGTCCCCGTGTTGCTTGTTTGCTAACTGTTCCGCGATCTCCAGCATTCCCATCTTCTCCAAAACCCAAGTCCATAACAATGGGCATTAACGAGATTAAACCTCGTCAATTGGCACCGTCTGTGGGAACTGGGGGCGCTGCTTGTGCGATCATGACGGTCCCAACCAAAGCGATCTACAACTCTGCGGCGACGGAGAGTCATCTCCTCTTCGGCGCCTTCGACTTCACTGCCCACTCACCGGCCACCATGAAGGACTTCGAGCCCGTTGGCGACGGACTCGAGATCCTGTTCGGGAGCTTCTGCTTCTAGGTGGGGCAAACCGGCACCCTCCGCCTCCCAGAGAGGGTGCCCCTGCCATCGATCAGGCCCGCTTCATGGGCCCCACACCCCGTGCTACGCACATCGCCTTCGACAGATGAGTCCTATGACAGTAGCAGCTGCAACTCAGATCTGTGTGAGCCACCATCGGAGGAAGGGACCTACGGTTTCGGATCCGAAAGTTGGGGCAGCAGCGATCCAATCTACGAGCGCTACCAATGCGTCGTAGTCATCCAGAGCGACGCGGAACATCACGCGCCCAATCTGCCACCTAACCCGCAGGGTAGAAACGGCGGGAACAGAAGAAGCCAGTCCCCCCCACCCAACGGGGACGACACCGATTGGGTCATCCGCCTCAGCGAGGAAGGATGAGCTCAAGCACGCGAAGCCATGGCAGGTAACCAGATCCTGCCTGTGGGGGGCCTCACGGGACCTGCTGATGGCATACCGCATGCTCCTAGTCGAGGAGCACAAGAAGCAGGTGAAGATGCAAGAGGTGCTTGACAAACGCAAGCAGGCAGCCTCAGAGTCCAGTGCGCGGTGAGCTGCGCTCTCTGCCATGGGCATTGGCTCCAGCTCGCACGACAACCACGGCAACAAGCACCATTCTCGGACGGAGAACATGGACCCCAAGGAGTGTCGCGAGGTAACCCGAGCCCTCAACGCATCCTTCATGGAGATGGATGCCGACGGCAACGTCATCCCGAAAACGCCGCAAGCTACGATCATGGCAGCCACCGCGTACCTCGCATCCCATCCACCTCCGGAGGGGGACCCGAAAAGGGCCATGCATAAGTCCGCACTTACCGGACTCGGACTCGTTGGAGTTGCGCACCACGGAGAAGCTCCTGCGAAGCCAAAGAAGAAGGCTACAGTCAAGTTCAACCGTAGCCCCACACCTTCATCCGAAGATGAAGAGCACGACCTTCCTCGAAGGCACAAGATCTCGCGCCATCGCAGTCACGATTACGAGCCCGAAGCGAGCTCACCCAGCGCAAAATCGACAAAGCGCGCGCCAAGCACGCATGCTCGTCTGAATCCGAGATGGACGAAGACGAAGGAGAACTCTGCGGAGCCCGATGCTTTAGCAGATCTGTTCGGCGGACATGGATGCCGTGGAATTTCAAGCTTCCTTCGGACACTCCGAAGTTCGACGACACACAGGACCCCAAGGCGTGGCTCAGCGACCACCTGTCGTCCGTCAAGCTACACGGCGGGAACAAGGACACCGCCCTGCAATGCCTTCAGCTGCAGCTAACAGGCGCAGCCCGAATCTGGCTCAGCAGCCTATCGTCGGGAAACATCCAAAGCTGGGAGGAACTGGCGTCCAATTTCATCCGAAACTTCAAGGGCACCAGTAAGAGGCCAGCCTCGATAGAGGAGCTGCGGGTCTGCACCCAACAAACGGGCGAATCCATTCGCTCGTACATACTGCGCTGGTCCAACACCAAGAATTCCGTGGCACACATCTCTGAGGAGAGGGCTATCGATGCCTTCAAGGACGGCGTCAAACGCCAGGACTTCAAGGAAGAACTTGGGCGCGTCAAGCCCAAGACACTTGACCACCTCATGGACATCGCCAACAGATGGGCCGACGGTGAGGACTCCGTCCACCGAGCGCACTCGGAGGAGGAAGATGACTACGACCGGCGACGTGAACACCGCAGCAAGAAAAGGTCGCGCGTCTACGACGATCGCGACGGACCCGACATGGTCGCGGCTGGCTACATCGACCGCCGGAATGACGGAAACTGCAGCAGCGGCGAATATCGTGAAAGCAACTTCGGCGACGGAAGACGCCCAACGCAGTCATGGCAGCGTCGCGGCCATGATGATGGACCCTCAGCATACGACAAACTGTCGGGTCCATGCACCATCCACTTCTACATCGACAAGAAGGATGGTAAGAAGAAAGCAAGTCACATGCTCAAGGACTGCCGCGAGTTCCAAAAACTCAGCGAGAGCATGGCCCAGATGAGGTAGCAAGCCCCAAACCCTGGATACGGGAACACACCCGCACCAGGTGAGATCGCACATGAAGCTCCTCCACCACCACCTGCGGGAGGCCAGAATGACCCAATCGCACCCGCACAGAATAACGGTGGGCACGGGTACCCCGCGCCGAAAGGATCACTGATGATCCAAAAAGGGCGCCCAACAAACAGGGTGCAGAAGAAATTCACCTGTCAGATCAATCTGGATGTGGCCGCCCCACCCGCCATCCCTGAGTACCTCAGTGGATCGGAGTCCTGCATCACGTTCAGCCATTCGGATCACCCCTGCCAGGTCCCTCGCCCAGGCCATGCTGCCCTGGTGCTTGAGGCGCAGATCGGAGGGTTCGACATGAGCCGCGTCTTCATGGACAGCGGCAGCGGCATCAACCTGATGTTCGCTAGCACCCTAGCAGCAATGCGGATCCCGCTATGCAGCCTGGAACAGTCCGACACAACGTTCCATGGCATCGTCCCAGGAAAGGGCATATTCCCCCTGGTAAAGATATGTCTCGACGTCATCTTTGGCAAGCCAGACAACTTTCGATGCGAGTGACTCGAGTTCGAAGTGGTGGACTGGCCATCACAATACCATGCCATCCTCGGGCGCGTGGCATTCGCATGATTTCTGGCAGTACCGCACTACGCGTACCTACTACTCAATATGCCAGGACCCAGGGGTGTCATCACGGTCCACGGGAGCTTCACCCGATCGGACCACTGCGACAGGGACTTTAACAAAATCTCCCAGTCATTTGGCATGCAGGAGGTGAAGGGGTTTCGCAGCATAGTAAATCAAAAAAATTCTATGGATGCGAACAAGAAAGCTAAGATCTAATCTAGGATATGCAATCAACGAGAGAGATAGATGATATCTTCATACCCTTGAATAAATCGCACATCAGAAATGTTCAACAGAACGTGGTTGATGTAGTTGTACTAGTTATCTCCTCCTCGCGATCCGATCCGATGCTACGCCGCAAGTGGCGGCGCCTCCGAGAGATGCACACGTACGGTGCCGCGATGTCTCCTCCTTCCTTGGTCCAGCAAATGGGGTGGAGAGATAGATTGGATCTGCAGCACGACGGCGTGGTGCTATGGTGGAGAGTTTCTGCAGGCTTCGCCACGCTGTGATCGAGAGAGAGAGAGGTGGAGGGCAGCAGGATGGTGGCTAGGGTTGGAGGAGTGGGGGGCGAGGGGTGCGCCCCTGCCCACCTTGTATAGGGGGCTGACCGCCCCCCTGGCCCCTCCTCCAAGCCCTAGGGCGGCGGCCCCAAGGGTTGGAGTGGTGGGGGGGGGCAAGTTTCCCCTTCCTTCTAGAATGGTTCCCTAGGGTTTCCCCTAGGGTTTGGCCGGCTAGGCCTATGGTCCTTGTGCCCCTGGCCCAAAGCGGCCAGGGCACTCCCTCTTAGGCCCACGCATCCCTCTGACAAGTGGGGCCACGTTGGTCCCACTCCAGAAGCTTCTAGAACCTTCCGGTACAATACCGAATACTCCAAAACGATTCCGAAATCCAAAAAATTGCTTTCCTTTATATGAATCTTATTCTCCGGACCATTCCGGAACCTCTCGTGATGTCCTAGATCTCATCCGAGACTCCGAACAAAAACTCATAAACCATTATCCATTCTATCCTAGCATCGATGCACGTTAATTGTGTGACCCTATGGGTTCGAGAATATGCAAACATGATCTTCTATCAATAATCAACAGCGGGATTTGGAAACCCATATTGACTCCCACATATTCCTCGATGATCATATCGGATGAACCACGATGCCAGGATTCAATTAATCCCATATATGTATTCCCTTCGTCACGCGATATTTTACTTGCCCGAGATTCGATCGTTGGTATCGACATACCTAGTTCAATCTCGTTCACAGCAAGTACTTTACTCATTCCGTAATCCGATATCACTTTGTGATTAACTCCTTCACCACGTGCTTGCAAGCGGTGTTGATATCGATTACCGAGTGGGCCCGAAGTATATCTCTCCGACTCGGGAGGGACAAATTCCATCTCGATACATACAACCCAACAAGTACTTTCCGATCACCTGAGAGACACCTTTATGATCACCCTCACATAGAATGACGTTTGATGACCTCAAAGATTTCTTCCGATAGCAGGGAGTTGTATTATATCATGGTCTAAGGAATACAATATTTGACATAAGAAAAAGCTTCGCAAAGATGAACACGATGACACGATCTAATTGCTCTGTTTAATTTGGGTCTGTACATCATATCATTCTCCTAATGACATGATCTCATTATTAATCAACAACTCATGTCTATGGTTAGGAAACCTTAACCATCATTAATCAATGAGCTAGTCCATAGAGGTGTACTAGGGACACGGTGTTTGTTCATAAACCACACAAGTATCAAAGTTTCCGCTTAATACAATTCTAGCATGGAATATAAACTTTATCATGAACAAGAATTATAACAATAACATCTTTATTATTGCCTCTAGAGCATAATTCTAACAGTCTACCACTTGCACTAGAGTCAATAATATAGTTTACATCTGGCAACAATCTAACACCCATGGCATTAAGGTGTTGATCATGTTTTGCTCGTGGAAGAGGTTTAGTCAACGGATCTGTGACATTCAGATCCGTATGTACTTTGCTAATCTTCTGATCTCCATTTGTTATATAATCTCGAATTATATGAAAATGGCGGTTGATGTGCTTGGTCTTTGGATGATATCTTGGTTCCTTAGCCAGTGCTATGGCACCAGTGTTGTCGCACAATATCTCCAGTGGGTCCAAGGCACTTGGAACCACACCAAGCTCAGTGATGAAGTTCCTGATTCAAACTCCTTCACTTGACGCTTCTGCAGCAGCCATGTATTCCGCTTCTACTGTAGATCCCGCGATCATGCTTTGCTTGCAGCTTCTCCAGCTCACAGCTCCTCCATTCAAAATATAAACGTATCCTGTCTGAGATTTAGAATCATCCTTATCAGTGTCGAAACTAGCATCGGCGTAACCTTTTACGACGAGCTGCTCATCACCTCCATAGACCAAGAACATTTCTTTAGTCCTATTTAAATACTTTAGGATGTTCTTTACGGATGTCCAGTGTTCCACTCCTGGATCACTTTGGTATCTGCTCGTCAAACTAAGAGCATTGGACACATCCGGTCTAGTACACATCATGGCATACATGATAGAACCTATGGCCGAGGCATATGGCAATTTGCTCATAGTTTCTCTATCGTTTACCGTAGCCGGACACTGAGCCTTGCTCAATATCTTACCTGACAACATGGGCAATGAACCTTTCTTTGATTTATCCATTCTGAACCTTTTCAGAACCTTGTCTAGATATATACTTTGGCTTAAAGCTATTAGGCGTCTTTGTCTATCTCTATAGATTTTGATGCCTAATATATAAGCAGCTTCTCCTAGGTCTTTCATTGAAAAACATTTATTCAAATAACTCTTCACATTGTTAAGCATACCAATGTCATTTCCAATAATCAATATGTCATCCACATATAGTACTAAAAATGTCACCGAGCTCCCACTCACTTTCTTGTAGATACAAGCTTCGTAGCAATTTGGAACAAATCCAAAGCTCTTGATCACTTGATCAAAACGAAGGTTCCAACTCCGAGATGCTTGCTTCAGTCCATAAATGGAACGCTGAAGTTTGCACACCTTATCAGCATCCTTAGGATCGACAAAACCTTTGGGCTGCATCATATACAACTCTTCATCAATGTTGCCATTGAGGAACGCATTCTTGACATCCATCTTCCATATTTCATAATCATGAAACGCAGCAATTGCTAATAAAATCTGAATGGACTTAAACATCGCTACGGGAGAGAAAGTCTCATCGTAGTCAACACCTTGAACTTGCCGAAACCCTTTTGCGACATGCCGAGCTTTATAGACAGTAACATTACCATCCGCGTCCGTTTTCTTCTTGAAAATCCATTTGCACTCAACGGCCTTACGGTCGCTAGGAGGGTCCACCAAAGTCCATACTTGGTTTTTGCTCATGGATCCCAACTCGGATTTCATGGCCTCTAGCCATTTCTTAGAGTCTGGGCTCATCATTGCTTCCTCATAGTTCGCAGGTTCACTGTTGTCTACCAACAAGACGGTTAAGACAGGGTTGCCGTACCATTCAGGAGTGGCACGCGACCTTGTCGACCTGCGACGTTCAGTAGCAGCATCGTTCGAAGTTTCATGATCCTCGTCATTAGCTTCCTCTCTTGTTGGTGCAGACGGCACTAGAAAAATTTCAGGTGCTACGCTACTCTCCAACTCGAGAGAAGGTTCAATAACCTCGTTTAGCTCTACCTTCCTCCCACTCACTTCTTTCGAGAGAAACTCCTTCTCAAGAAAGGATCCGTTCTTTGCAACAAACACTTCGCCTTCGGATCTGTGGTAGAAGGTATACCCAATCGTTTCCTTAGGGTATCCTATGAAGACGCATTTCTCCGCTTTGGGTTCGAGCTTGTCCGGCATCAACTTCTTGATGTAAGCTTCGCATCCCCAAACTTTAAGAAACGACAACTTAGGTTTAGCACCAAACCATAGTTCATACGGTGTCGTCTCAACGGATTTAGATGGTGCCCTATTTAAAGTGAATGCAGCGGTTTCTAATGCATAACCCCAAAATGATAACGACAAATCTGTAATAGACATCATTGATCGCACCATATCTAATAGAGTTCGATTTCGGCATTCAGACACACCATTGCGCTGTAGTGTTCCGGGTGGCGTGAGTTGCAAAACGATTTCGTTTGCTTTAAGATGCGTGAGAAAATCATAACTCAAATATTCACCTCCACGATCGGATCGTAGAAATTTAATTTTGTTGTTACGATGGTTTTCCACTTCGTTCTGAAATTCTTTGAACTTTTCAAATGTTTCAGATTTATGTTTCATTAAATAGATATACCCATATCTACTTAAGTCATCAGTAAAAGTGAAAAAATAGCGATATCCACCGCGCGTCGAAACACTCATTGATCCGCATACATCGGTATGTATGATTTCCAACAAGTCCGTTGATCGCTCCATTATTCCGGAGAACGGGGTTTTGATCATCTTGCCCATGAGGCACGGATCGCACGTGTCAAATGATTCAAAATCAAGAGACTCCAAAAGTCCATCAGAATGGAGTTTCTTCATGCGTTTTACACCAATATGACCTAGACGGCAGTGCCACAAATAAGTTGAATTATCACTATCTACTTTGCATCTCTTAGCCTCAATGTTATGGATGTGTGTTTCATTGCTTTCGAGATTCAGAAGAAATAAACCATTCACAACAGGTGCATGACCATAAAATATGTTATTCATATAAATAGAACAACCATTATTCTCCGATTTAAATGAATAACCGTCTTGCAATAAACACGATACAGATATAATGTTCATGCTCAACGCAGGCACATAATAACACTTATTAAGGTTTAAAACTAATCCCGAAGGTAAAACTAAGGAGAGCGTGCCGACGACCATCACATCAACTCTTGATCCATTGCCAACGCGCACCGTCACCTCATCCCTTGCTAGCCGCCGTCTATTCCGTAGCTCCTGTTTCGAGTTACAAATATTAGCAACTGAACTAGTATCAAATACCCAGGCACTACAACGAGCGCTAGTAAGGTAAACATCAATAACATGTATATTAAATATACCTTTAATGGTGCCAGCCTTCTTGTCCGCTAAGTACTTCGGACGATTCTTCTAGTGACCCTTGTCCTTGCAATAGAAGCACTCAGTGTCCGGCTTAGGTCCAGACTTGAGCTTCTTCTCAGCAGGGGCAACGCGCTTGCCGCTGCCTTTCTTGAAGGATTTCTTGGCACCCTTACCTTTCTTAAAGCTAGGGGTCTTGTTGACCATCAACACATGATTATCTTTCTTGATGTCCAACTCCGTAGCTTCCAGCTTAGCGAAGAGATCAGTGATCGTATCAGTGGAACCAATTTGATTGTGAGTAACTACAAAACCTTTGTAGCTAGGAGGGAGTAATTGCAGAACTCTGTCAATCTTGAGCTCTTCTGGAATCTTGTAGTCCAGTTGCTCAAGACGTTGAGTGTAGCCCGACATCTTAATGGCGTGCTCACTAACGGAACTCCCTTCCTCCATCTTGCAGTTAAAGAACTTCTCAGAGATCTCATATCTCTTAGAACGGGCCTGAGTCTGAAACATGGTTTTCAGTTCCTCAAGAATCTCAAAGGGCCCGGCGAACTCCTCAAAACGATTTTGAAGGTCCGATTCCATAGCAAACAACATGGTACTCTTAATCACTCCATAATCATCTTTGCGCGACTGATGAACATCTTTTTCATCAGCCGGCGCATCAATGGCAGGAGCGTCACCTAGCGCTTTCTCTAGTACATAGTCCTTTTGTCCGCCAGCGAGAATGATTCTTAGATTGCAGAACAAGTTGGTGAAGTTAGACCCATTGTTCTTAAGCTTTTCTTTCTCAGCAAAAACGTTGAAGTTGAAGTTGGACTTAGCCATTTGATCTACAAAATTTGCAAGTACAATTTAGACTATGTTCATGATAACTAGTTCAACTTAATCAAATTACTAGATGAACTCCCACTAAATTCAACATCCCTCAAGTTGTTTAGTGAACACGATCCAAATCCACCACACCTAATCCGATCTTCACGAGAAGAGATGTGGTTTCAATGGTGGACAACAAAGTGTCGATCATATCATTCATATGACTCATGCTTAACCTTTCGGTTCGTGTGTTCCGAGGCCATGTCTGTACATGCTAGGCTCGTCAAGTCAAACCTAAGTATTTCTGCATGTGCAAAACTGTCTTGCACCCGTTATATGTGAACGTAGAGTTTATAGCACCCGATCATCACGAGGTGCTTGAACACAATGAACTTTCGCAACGGTGCATACATGCGGAGAACACAATTTTATCTTGATCTTTAAGTGAGGAATCATCTTATAGTTCTACCGTCACGATCTAAACATAATAAGATACATAAAAGGATAAACATCACATGCATATAATTTTATGTAACATGGTATAGCCAATCTCCGCGCAACGTTCTCCATCTTGTGCGTGCCAGCGTGATCTCCATCACTCCACCATGATTGCCTCCACCATGAATAGCAACTACAACTATTACTAACTACTTAGCGATAAAGTAAAGCTATTACATGGCGTATAAGAAGTTGACACACAGGTCATACACAATTATAAAGACAACCATATGGCTCCTGCCGGTTGTGTACTCATCGACATGCAAGTCGTGAAATATTACAAAAAATGATCATTGCATACATCATACACATCATGTCTTGGGCCATACCATATTACAAAACACTCCCTGCAAAAACAAGTCAGACGCCTCTACTTTGTTGTTGCATGTTTTACGTGGCTTATGGGAGTAACAAGCTAAGAATGATTCTTACCTACGGAAAGCCACACCGGTGATATTATGGTTGCTAACATCCGGTGTAAATTCCATGACTACTATAGTGAGAGAAACTGGTATCCACCAGCCGCATGTGTGGAACAAGCCACACGTCAAGTGCGGAGCTGGTCTTGCGAACGAGGTCGCGTAAAGTTGGCCTGGACTGCTTCGATCTCACTATGCCGTGCCATAATAAATACACAACAAGAGGCTTGCAACAGAAAACATCAATGCCCGCAACAAGCATGTTGCGTTCTACTCATGAAACACATCTACGCATAGATCAAGCTCTGATACCACTTAAGGGGTTTCGCAACATAGTAAATCAAAAAAATTCTACGAATGCGAACAAGAAAGCCAAGATCTAATCTAGGAGATGCAATCAACGAGATAGATAGATGAGATCTTCATACCCTTGAAGAAATCGCACAGCAGAAACATTCAACAGAACGTGGTTGATGTAGTCGTACTAGCCGTCTCCTCCTCGCGATCCGATCCGATCCTACACCGCAAGTGGCGGCACCTCTGAGAGATGCACACGTACGGTGCCGCGACGTCTCCTCCTTCCTTGGTCCAGCAAGTGGGGTGGAGAGATAGATTGGATCTGCAGCACGACGGCGTGGTGCTATGGTGGAGAGTTTCACAGGCTTGGCCACGCTGTGATCGGAGAGAGAGAGAGAGGTGGAGGGCAGCAGGATGGCGGCTAGGGTTGGAGGAGTGGGGGGAGGGGTGCGCCCCTGCCCAACTTATATAGGGGGATGTCCGGCCCCCTTGGCCCCTCCTCCAAGCCCTAGGGCGGCGGCCCCAAGGGTTGGAGTGGGGGCAAGTTTCCCCCTTCCTTCTAGAAGGGTTCCCTAGGGTTTCCCCTAGGGTTTGGCCGGCTGGGCCTATGGGGCCTTGTGCCCCTGGCCCAAAGCGGCTAGGGCACTCCCTATTAGGCCCACGCAGCCCTCTGACAAGTGGGGCCACGTTGGTCCCACTCCGGAAGCTTCTAGAACCTTCCGGTACAATACCGAATACTCCGAAACGATTCCGAAATCCAAAAACTGCTTTCCTTTATATGAATCTTATTCTCCAGACCATTCTGGAACCTCTCGTGATGTCCTGGATCTCATACGAGACTCCTAACAAAAACTCATAAACCAATTATCCATTCTATCCTAGCATCGATGCACGTTAAGTGTGTGACCCTACGGGTTCGAGAATATGCAGACATGATCTTCTATCAATAATCAACAGTGGGATCTGGAAACCCATATTGACTCCCACATATTCATCGATGATCATATCGGATGAACCACGATGCCAGGATTCAATTAATCCCATATATGTATTCCCTTCATCACGCGATATTTTACTTGCCCGAGATTCGATCGTTGGTATCGGCATACCTAGTTCAATCTCGTTCACAGCAAGTACTTTACTCGTTCCGTAATTCGATATCACTTTGTGATTAACTCCTTAACCACGTGCTTGCAAGCGGTGTTGATATCGATTACCGAGTGGGCCCGAAGTATATCTCTCCGACTCGGGAGGGACAAATTCCATCTCGATACATACAACCCAACAAGTACTTTCCGATCACCTGAGAGACACCTTTATGATCACCCTCACATAGGATGATGTTTGATGACCTCAAAGCTTTCTTCCGATAGCAGGGAGTTGTATTATCTCATGGTCTAAGGAATACAATATTTGACATAAGAAAAAGCTTCGCAAAGATGAACACGATGACACGATCTAATTGCTCTGCTTAATTTGGGTTTGTCTATCATATCATTCTCCTAATGACATGATCTCATTATTAATCGACAACTCATGTCTATGGTTAGGAAACCTTAACCATCATTAATCAATGAGCTAGTCCATAGAGGCGTACTAGGGACACGGTGTTTGTTCATAAACCACACAAGTATCAAAGTTTCCGCTTAATACAATTCTAGCATGGGATATAAACTTTATCATGAACAAGAATTATAACAATAACATCTTTATTATTGCCTCTAGGGCATAATTCCAACAGGAGGAGATCGTAAGGCTGCGCGAGGTGACAGACAACGGGGCACCCCCAATCGCAAGACAGAACGCACCAGACATGTCCTTCGACTCCACCGTCAACACAAAGAAGGTGCAATTCCACCCGACGGATGCCTCCAAGACGGCGCTGATCGCCAACGACCTCAGCTCCGCATAGGAAAGCACGCTCGTCGAATTCCTTCATGAGCGCTGGGAAATCTTCGCCTGGTGTCCTGCGGACATGCCAGGAGTTCCCAGGGAATTCGTCGAGCACGCACTCAATATCTTTCCAAACGCCAAGCCCGTCAAACAGTCTATCCGGCGACTGTCCGAACCTCGGGCCAAAGCAATTGGAGTCAAAGTCAACAGACTACTCGACGCAAACTTCATCAGGGAGATCAAGGAGAGCGAGTGGCTCGCCAACACCGTGATGGTCCCCAAAAAGGACACGGACATCCTACGGATGTGCGTGGACTTCACATCGCTGAACAAGCACTGCCCGAAGGATCACTTCCCCTGCCTCAGATCGATCAGATCATCGACTCGACTGCAGGATGCGAGAAGCTCTCCTTCCTCGACGCCTACTCAGGCTACAACTAGATTCGACTGAAGGTCGAAGATCAAGAAAAAACGACGTTCATTACGCCATTCGGAGTATTCTGCTACAACACAATGACTTCCGGGCTGAAGAACGCAGGTACTGCGTACCAGCAGTGCATGCAGGCATGCCTGAAGGACCAGATCGACCGCAATATCCAAGTCTATGTCGACGACATAGTCATCAAAACAAGGGAGGCGAAAACGCTCATCGAGGATCTCCGCAAGACGTTCGATAACCTTGATTGCTACAAGATCAAGCTCAACCCTGAAAAGTGCGCCTTTGGCGTCCCATCTGGCCAGCTGCTCGGCTACTTCATCTCCCAGCGAGGGATCAAGGCGAACCCGAAGAAAATCCGGGCCATAATGGCCATGGAAAACCCGAAGAACCTCAAGGGCGTCTAGCAACTTGCCGGGCGAATCGCGACATTGAGCAGGTTCATCAGCCGCATGGGCGAAAAAGCTCTGCCGTTCTACCAGCTGCTACGCAAAGCAGACAAATTCGAGTGGACGCCTGAGGCGGACGACACATTCGAAGTTCTAAAGCGGCTGCTCTCTACCTCGGCGGTCCTGGTCACGCCAAAGGAGCGCGAGCCTTTACTGCTTTACATAGCAGCCACACACCAGGTGGTAAGCACCGTACTAGTGGTCGAGCAAACCGAAGAAGGCAAGACCCATGGGGTCCAACGCCCAATCTACTACCTCAGCGAAGTATTGACGCCGACAAAGCAGAGGTACCCTCACTACCAGAAACTCGCCTACGGTGTGTTCATGACGGCTCGTCGGCTGAGCCACTACTTCTAGGAGCACCAGGTGATGGTCGTTAACGAAGCACCCCTGAACAGCATCCTGAACAATCTGGAGGCCACAGGACGTGTGGCCCTATGGGGCATCGAGCTATCACCTCTAGACATCGTCTATGACAAGCGCCACACGATCAAGTCTCAGGTCCTTCCGGACTTCCTCGTACACTGGATGGAACTACAGCTGCCAGACACCCCAGACATGACATAGTCATGGACAATGTGTAGGGGTTCGTAGCATGGAAAACAAAAAAATTCTACCGCATGCACACAAACAAGCCAAGATCTATCTACTAGATTGTAGCAACGAGTCGATAGAAGAACTCACCCTCGAAGATTCCAAAGCGGTTAACGAGAGCATATTATCGTGGGTGATATAGTCGTACACTTGCTGGTCTCAAGATCGCGTAGACGATCCTTCCGGCGCTGCGTTCCGGCAGCGCTTCCGCAGTCGGTCACACGTTTGGTACTTGATGAAGACCTTCCTCTCCCTTGTTCCATCAGGCAGCGGAGGTTGTAGCACTCTCCTCGTGATTCCGGCAGCACGACGGCGTGGTGTCGGAAGTAGAGGGAAGATCTCGCAGGGCTTCGCCTTAAGCCGGAGCGAGTATGGTGGAGCAAGAGAGGGACCTTGGCGATCTTGGGTTTAGAGGCACCAAGGGGGGTGGATTGGTCGGTGGCTAGGGTTTGGGTAAACCCTAGTCGGCAACTTGGGAGGAGCCCTAGGCGGCGGCAGCACTTGGAGGTGGTGGCGCGCAGGAGCTAGGGTTTGAGGTGTGAGGGGTAGGGGCGCCCTACCCCTCCTTATATAGGTGGGAGGAAGGCAGTTGGGAGGAGGGAGTCCTCCTCCAACTCCTCCTCCTTGGCCGG
This sequence comes from Avena insularis, assembly GCA_023614405.1. Classification (NCBI taxonomy): domain Eukaryota; kingdom Viridiplantae; phylum Streptophyta; class Magnoliopsida; order Poales; family Poaceae; genus Avena; species Avena insularis. The sequence goes on along the minus strand of CM042697.1, from coordinate 460,279,568 downwards.
CGGGTGGAGGGAGTAGGTCTCCTACCCTAGGTAGGTTTCCTACTCTCCCTCCACCAAGCAAACTTCGGATTTGACTTTTCAAATTGGTGTTTGACTTTCAAACTTTGATTTGATTTCTCTCTTCATATTGCCCAGCCAAGTGACCTAGTACATGATGCAACCATTCCACATTGTCATGACACATCCATGTACCCTTCCCCTCCGGAGTGCCGGACCTTCTAGAACATTCCCGGTGAAAACACCGAAATCATTTCCGAACTCCGAAACAGGACTTTCCTTATATGAATCTTATTCTCCGGACCATTCTGGATCTCCTCATGATATCCCGGATCCCATCCGAGACTCTGAACAACATTCGGTCTCTTGCTCATCATTCCATAACTACACAACAACATTGAATCCTTAAGTGTCTCCCTACGGTTCGTGAATTATGCGGACATGACCGAGACACTTCTCCGATCAATAACCAATAGAGGAATCTAGAAATTCATATGGCTCCCACATATTTCTACGATTACTTTGCGATCGAATGAACCACTTACATACGATACCAATTTCCCTTTGTCTCCCGATAGTTTACTTATCCGAGGTTTTGATCGTCGGTATCTCTGCATATCTAGTTCAACCTCGTTATTGATAAGTACTCTTTTCTTGTTCCCGTGATATGTGATCCCTTGTGAGCCAGTCACATGCTTGCAAGCTAATTGGATGACATTCCACCGAGAGGGCCCAGAGTATATCTATCTGTCATATGGATGGACAAATCCCACTCTTGATCCATGTGCCTCAACCCATACTTTCCGAACACTCAATGCCACCTTTATAGCCACCCAGTTATGGTGTGGTGTTTGATGTCATCAAAGCATCCTTCCGGTGATGGTGATTAGCATGATCTCATGGTCGAAGGAATTAGGTTACTATGTATCAGAAAGTTTATAGCAATTGAACTATTAAAATGACTTGATCTTTATGCTACGCTTATCTATAGGAGTATGTCCATCATACCATTCTTCTAATGATATGATCTCGTTGTTAATAACATCTCAATGTTCATGATCGAGAAACCACGATCATCTATTATCCAACAAGCTAGTATTATAAAGAGGCTTTACTAGGGACTCTAATTTAGTTTACAAATCACACAAGTATTAATGTTTCCAGTTAATATTGTTATAGCATGAATGTAAACATTTATCATAAACACAAAAACATAATAATAACTGCATTTATTATTGCCTCTAGGGCATATCTCCAACACAATGCACTTCGACGGCTCCAAGCGCGAGGCCGGAGCAGGAGTCGGGGTCATACTGACCTCCCCGCAGGGCGACAAGATGAAGTATGTCCTCCGGATGAAGTTTCGAGCTTCCAACAACGAAGCCGAATACGAGGCCCTCATCCACGGCATGAGGATGGCCAATATATGCGGCGCGACACACCTCGTCATCTACGGTGACTCCAACCCTGTCGTCCAGCAGACGATGAACGAGTGCGATGCGCACGCCGCCAATATGATTGCGTACCGCGCACTCTACAGCGCACTCTACAACGCACTCAAAGGAGACTTTGACGGCTGCGAGCTTCAGCACGTTGGAAGAGAAAGCAACGAAGAGGCCGACAGACTCGCCAACATCGGCTCCACCTACGCACGGGTGCCACCAGGTGTGTTCCTCGAACAAATCTGCGTGCCGTCCATTAAAAGGAAATTCCCCAAGGGATTTCCTGAAGAAACAGAACACTCGGGGGTTGCGCTACCCGACAGACAGGAAGGACCCGAAAAGCTTGACACAGAGGTCGCAGTGGTCAACCTGATGTAGGTCATGACAGTCGAAGAAACTTGGACGCGACCATACCTCAAGTACCTGATAAACGGAGAACTGGCTGATAGCCCGACAGATGCCCGACGCATATCTCGCCGGTCTAAGGCCTTCACCATCATTAATGGCGAGTTGTACAAGCGCATCATTTCGGGTGTACTGCAAAGGTGCGTCACCATGGGTGACGACAAAACTATCCTCCAAGACATCCACGAAGGCATCTGCGGCCATCATGCGGGCAGCCGCTCCCTCGTCGCCAAAGCTCTACGAGATGGATTCTACTGTCCAACGGCCATGAACGACGCCAAGGACATCGTCGAAAGATGCAACGGGTGACAAAGGTTCGCCGATAAACCGCATGCACCCGGATCAGAGCTCAGGCCCATACCTCTGGCCTGGCCCTTCGCCCAATGGGGACTCGATATGATCGGCAAACTGCCAAGGTCCTCGAAAGGAGGTCACGTCTACCAGAGAGGTGTATCCGCAGGGTATACTACAGCTGAAGGCATTGCAGGGCCCTCCTCTCCTGGGCGTGTTGTGCCCTTTGTTGTAAAGGTTTTGTTGTTGTTTAGCACGTAGTACTTTGTTTGTATACGCGTCATTTTCATTAGCCTGACGTGGTCAGCTACTCAGGTGTACACACGTTATCCTCAGCCGACGAAGTCGTGAGGTAGGGGGAGCCCCCGAGTGTGTTGTAACATGGAGTAAAATGCGGACAATAGACAAAATTTTTGGGGCGAGATACTTAGCTTTATTCGTATCGTAATGGAGGAGGTACATTGTTCGGCTGAGTAGCCTTGGATGAATAGCCTTATTGAAAATATACCTGAGTATAACCCGTGTACACCAACGCCGTCACGGAACCTGGTCCATCATTTAAATCTACTGGAATTCCACTCCTGTAAGTCCTCCGCGGCCTGAGTCGAATTACGCCAGCATATGTTCCGAGTTCGAGTCGAGAGACTCGAATCTGAAGAAGATCGTGTTGTTTTGTCCTAAGACAGTTAACTGACCATGATCTGTCAGGGGAGTCGGGCACACGCATTAACAATCCCTACACACTCAAATCATTCTCTAGACAAACAGAGATAGCTGCACCCGAAGGATCGAAGAGTCCTCAGCCGAATCTATGATTCGACTGAATAGTCGGAGACTACTGACATGGTTATACCCTGCGGGTACACGACCTTAGCATACCTGGTCCAGCCTAAGGAAGACCCACGACAAATATACACCAGCCCATGATGACTTTCGGGTGGCCAGGGCCCATGACGCCTTCGGATCCTTGGAGAGCAAGACTAGAGTAGATAGAAATTTTAAAGGGTAAACCCTAAAACCTGTAACCGACTCGGTCTATGCCTGAGACCTATCTATCTCTATATAAAGAGCAGGAGGGCACGACGAGGAGGTCTCTTAAAATCTCTCGCATACCACCGCATACACACCTCCACGCCAGATTGCATCTGCGCACCCCTGTAACTTTCGGTTCCGCCGTAATTAAGAGCAGACAAGCAGGAGTAGGGTTTTTCCTCCGGGGGCCTGAACCTGGGTAAACTCGTGTCCCCGTGTTGCTTGTTTGCTAACCGTTTCGCGATCTCCAGCATCCCCATCTTCTCCAAAACCCAAGTCCATAACAATGGGCATTGACGAGATTAAACATCGTCAATATGAAGCGTATTTTATATTAAATTACAACTGAAATAGTATCAAATGGTTTACCAAATATTATATAACTTGTATTTGATAATATCTATCACACAATTCGGTCATGACCGAAACTAAACCTAAATTATTGGATAACCGAATTTGTCGGTTAGTAAAAATAACAAATAAATTTCCGTAAATTTTGATCTTTATTTTTTAAAAGACCGATTTTAAAATAGACCGATATGCAAAGACCGCGAGAAGACTTTGATACTCCCTCCATCCAAAAATAACTCACATTAATTTGTTTAGATTCACATATATATGTATGTGGACATGTTTTTCCTGTGTAGTGAGTGGACCATGACCATTGGGCGGTTTCGGCTCTGGTGTTTACTGGGCTATGTCTGTGAGATACACCGAGGGTACGCAGCCACGAGCCATCCCACGGCTGTGAGTGGGCCTTACCAGTGTGATATCTTGCTAGACCGGGGCAAGAGATGAGAGATGGAGATATTGTGCAAATAACCCGGTTCAACCCACAATCTTGACAATGAAGGTGGCTTGGATGGTGAATCCGACCCATGTAAGAGCGAGTCCACATTGGAGAGTAGTAGTTACAGGACATTTTTTTTCCATAGAATATTTTTATTATGGAAATGGGAGCATTTATTAACATAACTGTTTAATGTTTACATCCGGCCTCTGCATAACCAAGATGCACACAGCCATACGAACGATAGAACTAGCGAAAAAAGTAGTATGGACAGCCTTAGACGTCACAGCTGTTATTTTAGTTTTGATCGTAAATTTCTCATACTCCCTCCGACTCATATTAGTTGACGTGGATTTGTCAAAATTTGGATAAACTTACATACTAAATAGTGTCTAGATTCATCCAAATCTAGACAAATCCAAGTCAACTAATATGAGTCAGAGGGAGTATAATATTTTGTCAATGTTTGCAATGTCATAACCGTTTTGTTGAAAGTAGTTGGTGAAGATTTAGTAGACATTCGGCAGAGGGAATGAGCTCAAGGAATTAAGTTAAAAGATTGACACATTCTTCTTCTGTTGCTCTATTTCGAAATGTCTAAACAGCAGGAACTTCCCTGGATGGGAAATAGTAATGGCTCATGGCTGAATATCTTCAGCAGATCATTGTTGTATACCTGTATGTTCTTATTACTTAAGGTTTGTGAAGTGATAGTTGCATTCTTCCTAATTTTATTGAGTTATACTTGAAAGTATATATTACAGGGACAAGGAACCTAGCGATCATTGTCTGACATTTAATCTTTTGTTACCTGTTAAGGTTTTGTTCAGCACTATTTGGTCTTAACTGTCCATTAGGGATGTGCGCTAGAAATGAAATTTGTTTGTTTGTGCTGCAATGTGAATATTTATGATGGTTTTTTTTAACAGAAGAACCAATTAGGTTCTTCCTGTCTTCATGAATCATGAGTTGAACAGCATTATCTGGCTGACATTATCAGGCCATGTTCTTGGTGATTAGCTCCATTATGATAAAATGGAGCATAAGATAGCTAAAATTATTGAAAACAGTGATTTAGTTAAAATACATATCCTTCATGCTGGTGAAGGGAACTGTGGTTAGGAACATTTCCATACTCGTATTGGAAAATGACTCCCACTTCAGTTGCTTGAAAAAATAAGACAGGACGAAATAGACATAATAAACATTTTCCCTGAATCGGAGGTACCTAAAAGGATCATGGTTCACAACCAAATCTGCAGATGAAATTGATACGCTTAAACATTACATGGTTTAATCAGCCTATTTAGGTTAACAACATGCAGTTATCTAGGTGATGACAGAAGATTAGCATTACACTGCAACAACATGAAACGGATGGAGATACTCTATCTATGCTGGCCGCATGCTTACACCACAATTCCATAATGTCCAGTAGAGTGCCACTCAGAAGAAACCTGCAATTGGTAGGATATTCAGCATTCACTTGGCAAAACAGAAATATGGGAGTCAAAGATTTGAAGGCATATTGCAATATTTGTTGACAGTTGAGATGATTGACACCATACCTGAAAAGAAGTGAGCATTCTGGCACGGCTGATGCTGCAGGGTATCCGTCTCCACCTCCATTGGCGCCAAGGCGGTGTCTTGATCTTCACTGGATTCAGAAGGTGGCTCTGAAGATTTACACCCAGATATAATGTACACCTTGTCATGGACAATGGTTGGTGCAGTAGCATGTGCCAATGGTTCATCCTCTTCCAACATATCAGGAATCTTCCCATCCTAGCAACACAGAACAATTATGCAACCTAACCATGAATTGAGTTGAAGATTTGTACAACCAGTTTCTAAGTAGAAGTCATGAAACGGAACTTATTTGTATATTCTAGGACACCATTTACCATACCTGTAGTTTGATCCTCTTAGGATCAAGAAAGATAGCGAATCCATGGCAGGCCACCACCTCGACACCCTTCCTCTTCATACTCATTGGCGCCGCAAGGTCAGTCATCTTCCTCAGGACAAACTCAAGATACAACTCACTTGGATAGTTATAGCGTAATCAACGGAAACGAAGAGTTGACCAGTGAAAGATTCTGATGTAACTGTTAGATGTATATATCTGTATATTGTATTTCCCCCATATGTTAGGGGGCTTCCTGCATATTTGTCCTGTACCTGTACTATATATTATGGCCTTTAGCCCCCAGAAGAATACAACTTGTCTATTCCTAACATGGTATCAGAGCGCTAGGTTTCGCTCCTCTCCTCTCGTTGCCGCCGCCGCCGCCCGCCCCGGCTCTCCGCCGCCGCGTCCGGCCGCTGTCGCCACCTCTTCCTCGAGCTCCTGCCCCGTCCTCTTCCTCGAGCTTCTGCCCGGTGTCGTCTTCCGCTCGTCCGCATCCGACAGGAATCGGCCACACCCGGCTATCGTCCTGCTCCGATCGGATCGGATCCGACCCGTCCGTCCCGCTCCTGCTTCGTCGCCCCGTCCCGCCACTTCTGCTTGTTTACTGCTCTACCACGTGCAGTGATCTGGCCGTCCTCTGTCCTCACACGCGGTCACCTACCCTGACACACATACACTCCCTACCGTCCTTGATCTGGCATACATACACTCCCTGCCGCCGCCCGTTCTCGCCGGTAACTTGACCCGTGCCGCTGGTCCCTGGTCTCGATCGGGGGCCACCTCTACAGCTGGCTCGGGCCTCGACGCCTCGCCGCCCGTCCGCCTCCTTGCCACGCGTCCTGCTGCTTCTCACTGACCGGTCCGGCCGCGCCCTGCTGCTTCTGCTCTCTGCTGCGCGGGCCTCCACGGCGCGCCCTGCTGCTTCTGCTCTCTGCATCTCGCCAATTTTCGTATGCTGCCGATCCGGACCGGTTCGATCTACTTCTGATCTGATCTGTGTAAAAAAAAGATGGCTTCTTCCTCGGGTTATGTTGCGATTCCTCGCTGCCCGGTGATCTTCGATGGCGCGAATTACCCTGATTTCGCTGCCTTTATGCGCGTTCACATGCGCGGTCTCCGTCTTTGGGGTGTGCTTTCTGGCGAGGTCTCCTGTCCGACATGCCCCCTGCTCCTGTGGCTCCTCTTCCGCCGACGCCGATTGTTCTCGGTGCTGATGCTTCTCAGGAGGCCAAGGATGCTGCTCAGAGTGCTGACGATAGTGTTGTTGCTGCTTATGACCTAAAGCTCAAGCAGTACTCTTCTGATCTTGAGGCCTATCGACACGCTCTGACTGCTTACACTCAGTGGGTTGATGAGGATGCTTGTGCTGCTGCTGTTCTCACCTCCATGTTACGCCTCGATGTCTGCTGAGTTTATGAGTCTCCCATCTTTGCTTTCGGTGGGCCCATCTTCGTCCGCTTATCGGCCGTCTGGGATGCTCTTTACCTGTCTGTGGTTCGCCAGGAGCATGCTCTTCAGCAGTGTGATTCCACTATTGATGAGTTTTATACTCAGAGTGCTGCTATCTGGCGTCAGCTTGATTCTCTCCGTACTGCTGTTTGTGGCACATGCTCGTGCTGCCAGATTGGGCGCTCAGACTTGGAGTTTCACTGCATCTATGAGTTTCTGTCTCGGCTTCGCCAGGAGTTTGAGCCCCGGCGTGCTCAGCTGAATGCTCGTGGTCTGAGCTTCGGGCTGAGGAGACCCGTCTCCGTGGTGTTGGTCTTCTTGCGGTTCCATCTGCGCTTGCTACTCGTGGTGCTCCTTTGCCGTCTGCTCCCTCGACTTAGCCGAGTCCCGTACATGATACCGATATACACTCCTCAGGTCAGTCGGGGTCACTTCAGCACCAACCAGCCTCGGGGTTAGATCAGCATCAGGCTCGTGGTCGAGTCGCCGTGGTTCTCTTAAACGCTCTTCTTGCAACAGGATGGTCACACTTGGGCCACCTGTTATTTACGTCAGCGACACCAGGCTCGTGGGCGGTGGGCTCCTTCCGGATCTTCAGATTGCTCTCTCCGATCAGGACATTATCAGGAGTCTTGCTCTGCTTGTCGAGCTCTTCTTCGACGGCACTTGTTATGGCCCGACTCTTGAATCTTTGTGCGACTCACCACCTTCTACCAAATGCGAGTGCGTCTCCGTGGTATCTGGATTCTGGAGCTTCTTTTCATATGACCTCTGAGTCTTCTTTTCTGTCCGCTCTTCGTTCTCTCCCTTCTCCTGTCCGTGTTTTTACGGCTGATGGTACCTCTCTCCCTATTTCTAGTCGGGGCACCCTTTCTACTTCTTCTTCTTTTGTTCCTGATATTTCTCATGTCCCTCTTCTTAAGATGAATCTGTTCTCTGCTAGCCATCTTACTGACTCTGATTGTCGCGTCATTCTTGTGTTGTCCAGGACCGTCGCACCCAGGCCCTGGTTGGAGCTTGCCCTAGCAGCCGTGATTCTTCAGGACTTTGGGAGTTAGACTGGCTTCGCGTTCCTTTCGCTGCCACTTCATCTGTCAGTTCTTCTCCGGTTGTCGCCTCTACTACCAGCCCTTTCAGCAGTGACATCATTGTCTTGGTCACCTCTGTGACTCTCGCCTGTCGTCATTAGTTCATCGTGGTCTTCTAGGGTATGTCTCAGGAGATGGGTCTTTGCATTGTCAGGGCTGTAGGTTGGGTAAACAGATTCAGCTTCCCTATCCTACTAGCGCGTCTGTATCTCAACGATCTTTTGATTTAGTTCATTCCGATGTTTGGGGTCCGGCTCCTTTCACTTCGAAAGGGGGTCATCGCTACTATATTTTATTCATTGATGATTTTTTCGGTACACTTGGTTGTATTTCATGCGCTCTCGTAGTGAGGTGCTCTCCATATATCAGCGTTTTGCGGCCATGGTTCGTACTCAATATTCTACCCTTATCCGTGTGTTTCGTGCTGATTCTGCTGGTGAGTATATATATTGTGACCTTTGGCTCCCAGAGAAATACAACTTGTCTATTCCTAACACTAACGTCTCGAATCGACAAGTAATTTAACCATGTGATGTACTGCAAGACGTGTACTCTATTGGACAATCCTAGTTGACGTTCTACAAACTAAAACTGGAAATAGCACAAGGAACCTCAACAGAAGGTGTCGAGGCCTGACAATCCGTTATCATGACAGTAATGGAAAAAAAATGATCCAAGCAACCATGGCATGCTGCAATGTATGCATAAATTCACCGAGCACCATCGGTTCGATAGAATAGATTGTGAACTTGTATTACATGTATAGATTGGCGCCTCGCATGCTGCAAGTTTAGTTCACGACTCAGCAACACAGCTTGACTCAGCCCCAAAAGACAAAACTGAGAGCATATGGTGCATTACACGACTAGACTGATGTAAAAGATTGGCGCCTCGCATGCTGCAAGTTTAGTTCACGACTCGATTCTCGCAACGAATGGACCTGGTCCCATTCTAATCACGACTTAATTCTCGCAACGCTACTAGGTCTCTTTGTGCTGCCATGTCAGGCTACTAAGGAGGAACTCCACCTCCCATACTGTTGAGCAAAAGAGCAATTTACCAAGCGAATTAATCATGATAAACGCTAGATAAAACATGAATAGAATAATAGAAATTAAAGTAATTATGTTAATTAGCGGATACCGATTAAGGCAGATAACTAAACAAAACGGATTGCAAGACATAGAACTTGAGATAAGATCAGAACAAGGTCTACAACAAATCAAACGGAGCGACATATTGTCTAACTAAGATAAACAAGATTGAGAAAACAGAGAAACCGCCAGCGTTGGCGTTGGCACCGTCATCAGCCATGTCATCGAGGAAGAGGTTGCTGATGTCGGAGAAGAGGTCGTTGTTGGAAAAGACGTCGGCGCTACCGCTATCCGTGAAGGAGTCCGTGATGAAGCTAGTGGTCGCGCCAATAGTGCTTCCCAAAAACCTTACCGCCCTTTTTCCGTACAAGACTTAAAGCAGCGGGATCTCGGAGCCTACTGTCCCGGCTCGCGGTGCACGCCGCAAGACGGGATGGTGAAGATCTAGGTAGCGTAGTGCGCAAAGGAGTGTGCGATGGTGTGTCTGATAGGAGTCTCTCTCTCTCTCTCTCTCTCTCTCTCTCTCTCTCTCTCTCTCTCTTATAGACACAGAGGGAAGGCAAACATGATGCCATGATGTTGAATAAGGTGGTCGGAACCAACCATAGCCACCAGAGGGGTTCTCTTTGGCTAGAACGGTCACTAGAGTGTAAAAGACCGTCCTTCCATCACCACAAACAAAAAACTCCCGGCGAACAGCGTAACTTTGCATCCAAATACGATGAGGATGAGTTCGAGTAAACAACCCTTCAGTAAGCAGATCATAAGGTTTTTGGAGGTCTCCCACCAGCAACCAGAGTAGGTGGCCAGATATCTTGAGAGAAACCCCCAATGAGATGCGCCTAGTTGATCTTGAACATGAAATCTCCGCTTCATCTTCACTTTGTGAACCTCACCTACAGAGGAGAACAACTAGGATTACTTCTAGATCTTGGACAAAATGAGCTTATTTTATGATATGTCGATGGCGTGCCCCTGTTGTGGAGTTTCGAGACTTCAAGGCACAACATGAACAATGCCACTGAGCATTGCCACTCCACTGCTTGGCCTTGGAGTCGACACGAATCACTCTAGACCGACATATAGCCAAACACAGCAAAACTGTAAACCTAATCTAGATCTAGCCCTAGTATTTACACCATGTCGGACGCCTCTCCTCCCCTACTCCGGCCGGCATCGCCGATGGAGGAGGCTTGGGGTCAGTCCAAATATGAAGAGGAACTTGCGACTCTCAATGAGCTCTCGAAGGAACCATGGGAGATGCATGTTTGGGGTGGATGCCCAAGTGTAATAATGTGTGTCGCAACAATGTGCAATGAATGTATGGTTGTAATGCGAATGCATCCCATGGATTAACGGATAGCAAACCTTATTTCGTCACAAATGAGAAGATACTGGAGAGTTTCCCTCTAAAGAAAAACTGGAAGGTTATTCAGGAAGGTTGTAGATTGGACGGCGATCACCTATTTTTCAGGGCATGTTCGGTTAGCTAGGGTTTAAAATGGATTGGAAGTGATTAAGGTGGATTAAATCCCATGAAAGTCAAAATTCCCCCAAATCCAATCCAATAGTCTACAATCCTTTTTGTGTGGGATGAACCGAACAAAGCCTAACGTAGTTTTTCTGGCAAGTGAGATGCCCTTACATATTGCTTCGGGTTCACACACACACACACTATCAACATGAAACTTATTTCAGAGTTAATTGGATAAAACTACCATAATTGAGGCTGTCGGGACGGGTCAGTATCACTTTCGGTAATTTTGGTATGTCAGTACCAATTTTGGGGTACAAGCGTTACGAATCGGACTAATTCATGACTAATAGCACTTTGACACGCTTTCTGACGGCTCGGACCCAGCTGTAAGTGCTGAGTTGGCGCCACGTGTCTAGGAGAAGCTGAGGTGGAAGGCCCACCTGTCAGACGTATCTTATATTATTTTTTATTTTTCTCTTCTATTTTACTATTTAATGCCAGTGGGTCCCACCCGTCAGCCTCACTAATTTTTCCCCACCCAACTTCTTCTTCCTCCATCCTGTTGTCGCCACCGGCCGCATCTTGGAGTGTATGTAATCCTGCTGCCACTCGCCCCTTCCTGCGCTGACGCTCGCCGCTAGCCGCTCGCCCCGTCGCGTAAGGACACAACCACCTTCCCGCCCGAGGTGTCAACGCCGGGGATGGGTGCCTGGAGCGGGGCCGGCGAGGACGCGACGCCGTCGAGGTTGCTGGGCGGCAAGGGCGCGGGGCCGGCGAGGGCGGCGAGCTTCTGCGGGGTGGTACTGCGGGCGCGGGGTGGAGCTGTGGGCGTGCAGGTAGGGCGGCGCGGCGGGCACGCAGGCAGGCACGGGGTGGGGCCGGCGGAGCTGTGAGGGACGGCGCGGCGGGCGCGTAGGCCGGCGAAACGCGACAAGCTAACCCAGCGACGTCGTCGTATGTGGGCGCCAGCCGACAAGAGCTAGCGGCCCTGATTTGATCTTGCGTCCGTGCGAATCGTCGCACCGGGCCTCCGGGCGCAGTAGGATCGAGGAGTGCGCACGGTCTGGCACCTACGAAGTGCTATTGTACGGTACATACACGCTCAGGTGGTTCCAACAGGCACGCGTTGTTCGTCTCCATTCCTTCATGGATGAACTCAATCTCTCTGAGAATGAGATCAAGGCGCGGCGGGCACGCAGGCAGGCGCGGGGTGGGTCGGCGGAGCTGTGGGGGACGGCGCGGCGGGCGCGCAGGCAGGCGCGGGGCGCGGCCAGCGGCAGAGCACGGAACAGGGCCAGCAAGTTGCGCGCAGCTGCTCATGCGCGGCAGCGCTGTAGGCGCACGGCGGAGCTGCGGGCGCGCAGGTAGGGCGGCAAGCACAGCGGGACGGCGCGGCGGGCGTGCAGGCAGGCGCGGGACGGGCCGGCGACAAAGCATGGGATGGGACCGACGGCAGAGCGTGGTCGAGGCAGAGGACCTCGTCGGCATCGGCCAGTCCCGAGCCGGTCAACGCGTCAACGGGGAGAAAAACGAGGAGAGAAGAAAAATACTCCAATTTATTCAAAGATGTGCAGCTGACATGTGGGCCCACTTCCACTTTAGCTCCTTCTAGACACGTGCCCGCCAAGTCAGTACTTACAGCTAGGCCCTAGCCGTCAGGGCTACTGTCAAAATGCTGTTAGACGTGAATTAGTCCGATACGCAACTCTGGGACCAAAAGTTGGTACTGACTTGAGAAATTACCAAAAATGATACTGAATCATCCCGACAGCCTTAATTGTGGTAGTTTTATCTAATTAACTCCTTATTTCGTGACGCATCATGAAAGCTCCTAGTAACGTTCTTGTCGAGACGGTGCAAGGTGAGTTCTTTTCCTTGTGGTTCAGCTTATGATGTGCGTTGTGTGTTGCAAACCGTGTGGCAGCACATGCGCGTACGTGGAATTTACATATTTTATGATTAATGTTTTAAACTAAGGCTAGATTATTCCATCTATTTATGAGCTAGATAATATTTCTAGTCATGTTTCTTAACTAAACATGAATTTAAGGAGTTTTTTACAGGGTGAGTCTATAAGAGACCAGTCTTTTCCTTTTTCTTATTTTTTTAGGATCAATATAAAGAAGGTACTGCTGGCACCACCATCTCCTGCTAAGGATAGAATTTTTAGGCATTCTATATGTGAACCCCTTCAAACATTGTTTTTGGCTATCAATTCAGTAAACCCCATATATAGGGTGTCATCAAGAAGAAAATGGAGATATTCACTAGTGGGAACATCCCCATTGGTCCCGGTTGGTAAGGGGCTTTAGTCCCGGTTACCCAACCGGGACGGGGCAATCGGGACTAAAGCCCCAACCTTTAGTCCCGGTTGCCCCACCAACCGGGACAAAAGGGGATACACGTGGCCGCTGCAGAGGGCGAGGGGGGGGGGGGGTGTGGAGCAACCGTTCCGGGACAAATAACCATCTACCGCGGCAGAGATTTGACACATTTTTCTCCCGCGGCAGAGAATTCATTTTGTCAACTTTTGTTGCCGCGCCAGCATTTTGGCCACTTTTTGTGCCGCGAGAGAGAATTCATTTATGTTGTTTTATTGTTTATTTAGTGTTTTACACTCATCAATGAAGAAACCATTATATTACACAAGATCATCATGACAATATAGATCCAAGTGCCGAACATATTACATTCGATACACGGATCGAGTTCATGCACTACATACAAAATAAGCTCTTTGTACAATCCCTATTGTTTATACACACCCGAATAGTATTTCCCTTTTGGGTTTAGGACTTCTGCATCCAAGAATCCCGCCAATTCCTCCTGAATTGCTCGTACGCGATCCTTTGGCAGAAGACCATCCCGTAGACGTTCGATCCGATTTAAAAAAGGAGTCAGCCTATATGAATGAAACTAAACACAATTTGATGGTAATTAAAAACTATAGAGTATTGTTTGCGTACGTGGAGTTGCTCTAAATTTCTATCCTTCTCACAGCACGTCTGCCGGATGAACTCGCAAACATAGTATCCACATAAATTGTTCCCTGGTCCCTGCGTCAGGCACTTTACGAGAACATAGTTCAATCAAAATAATAATCAAGCATGATAATAACGGTATCAAAACTAGAATCAAAGAGATGCGCGGATATAGCTAGTGGTTCTTACATCTAGTGCTTGAAATGTAAGTTCCTTTTTCCAAACACCCCTAGCCTTGTTGGTGAACCGTTTTCAAGAGCTGTCCGGCGAAGAAAACGAATAAAAGAAGTTATTAATTACTTGATATCATAAAATTCACGAACGTTGCCGATATAGTGTCGTAATGATTAGAATTACCACTGGATAAGCATCTGCATGTCCTTCCACTGCTCAAGGGGTTTATGTTTCAAGTCTATGACTAGTACACGCCCTTTGTCAAGTTGAATGATTAACAAAATATAGTAGAAGCTGCGCATGCATAACTAATCAATTATATATTTAACATCGAGTAAGCGAAATAGAAAGTGTATACAAGACAATAACACTCACTCGAAGATGTAAGGAAATAGTATTCCCCTTCTGATTTCTTGAAACCTTAACGCGTGTACGATATTATCCTCCGTATCCCGGGGGCTTGTTTTGAGATTAGCTTGATAAACCCAATACGGGTCAATGAAGCCAATGTCATAGATTTGTCCTCTGCTGCATTCGAGAATCTTCATTCTGCATATTACAGTATGATTATATACATGCAATAAACGAGGTGAGATAGCTAGAGACTAAATTAATTACAGAATTAGTACTTATAGACAATAGGCACTGATGATCGATTTGTCCAAGGCGTCTTGATTGAATAATTGAAATAGTTCATCAAATTTAATGGATATCATCTCATCTATTTCTTTCCCATAATGCTTTTTTGTAACCCTCAACACTATCCAGTTAGCCCTAGCCTTTGTGGCATGCATGTACCAGTTATGCAATCTTCGCATTTTTTTTGAATAATTATTTACCTCCTCAGGTTTGACGAGAGGTTTGCCGTACTGGTATTTGTATGCTACTTCACTCACGGGTAAGTACTCTAACTGGGATAAGTACTGGGCAATACTCACACCTTGAGCAGCGGCAGCTTCTCCGTATTATGCAACTACCTCTGGATCATACTGATCTTCGGCCCCATATTTGCTCGACCCCACATTGGTATGGGAAATCACCTTGAGAGGGGCGCAAGACTGTTTTGCTTGTTCTCCGAGCTGGGCAACAGATTTCTCGCTTGCATCAGTACTGCTCTTCGAGTCTAGTGCCGCATGTGACTTGAGCATAGAATGCTCATAGTCTGATGACAGCTTTGGCTCGGGTTGATGAAGAGTCTTTAGCATTTTGAACACTCTGGCTTTTTCTTCTTTGGTGTTGGGGAACTCTGGATCTTTCGGCCGCCTCAGCTTAGCGAAAAACGCTGTCGTTTCCGCATCAACGATAGCCGTAGTCTCCTCTTCAGTACAGTCATAAGCTCTCTTGGGAGGAACCATTGGTACTTTTGGAAGAGGCTCTTGTTTACGTTTTGGCGATCGCTTAGCACGACGCAGAGTAGCGGTACGCTTACGCTTTTTATCCAGAGGCGCCGGCGATGTCTACCGCGGCGATGGCTGCGCTGGAGATTGGTGAGGCGACGGAGACGGGTGAACGAGCGGGTGGTGAGCGAAAGCGGTGCATGGCGCGGCGACTTATTTTCCGGAGACGGGTGAGCGGCGGCGAAGATGGCCTTCTGTGATTTGAAGCACGATACATTCCTTTGGCCATAGAATGGTGGCGTTTGTTGCGTCTCCCGTTCGATCACATCCCTTCACTGCGGTGGTAGTCAAGCTTCAAAACTTCAAAGGTGGGCATGATTTCATCCACCCCGACAACAGTGTAGCCTTGTGGAACCGGTGGAACCGGACGATAGTGGTAAGTTGGTGTGGGTCCAATTGGTAAGGCATAGCCAACCGCCACCTTCATTGATATGTTCACAACTTTGACATGTAGCTCGCAGTGTGTCATCTGTGTGATATCATCCTTTGGGTATAACAGAGCCATCGTCGGTGCACCATCATCATCGTCATTGTCATCACCCGGGACCTCGGTGGAAGCCACACTGCTTTTTCGATTATTCAATAGGCCGGTAGCATCGAATGTAGTGTGCTACTGAGATGGCCGGTAGTACTTTGCTCTTTAAGTGCGTTAATTTCATCTTGTTGTTGCTTTATTCGTTCTTCAAATATACGCATTCGCTCTTTCTGAATATCTGCTTCAACTTCCGCCTTGTCCTTTCTCCTCTGACGGCTTCTATCAGGATATTTCTTCCTCTCTTCGGGAAACCCAGTCCTCCATGGTTTGGATCCTATTGTGCCTCGTGTTCGTCCATCATGTTCCTTATTTCCAATGGCAAGTGTGAGCTCATCATTCTCTCTATCGGGAATGAAGTCCCCATCTTTAACAGCCTTTACTGCTTTTCTCACCTTCTCGATTGGCAAGGGGTCTTCTTTATGTCGTATGTTATATATACACTTCCCTTCCGAGTCCAACTTGCCCCCATGCCCGTAAAACCAATTCCTTGCACGTTCGATCCAATCGTCCGTCTCTGGGATGATCTTTTTAGCACGCAGTTCATGCTCAAGTTTCTCCCACTTAGGAATGCCAGCCCTGTAGCGAACTTGCCCCATAGTATGGTGATACTTCTTGTTAGCAGCATTCAGCTTATTCGTTGCAGACATTTTCTTAGCTTTTGCTGATGTCTTGTAATTCACAAACTCAGCCCAGAATGGTTTTATCTTCTCAAACTGAATCTTCTTGAAATCCGGAGTCTTCTCTTTCACGACATAGTCAAGGTGCAATCTTTTCTTCCAGTTGGTGAAACACTGACCCATCTTCTTCAAAGCCCACTCCCTGACCTTAGCCTCCATGGCTCTCCCATGTTCTAAGGCGTCCTCAACTGGATCCTCCGCATTTGGATCCAGCTCTATCTTCGGTAGTTTGAAATTAATCATGAGCCTATTCCACAGTAAATCTTTGGCCTTGTTAGGGACAAATAAACATGTTCCCTCTTCTTCCGCATCAGCAGGCCTATTCCAATTTCGAATGGTGATCAGGATTAAGTCCCTAACGATTACTCCGCATTGTGCCACAAATTTGTTTGCGACAACTTCGGGAGCCGTCGGTTTGCCGTCTTCATTGACATCTTCGATCCTGAACCTCTCATGGTCTCCCAACTTTTTGGTTGGGCCTCGGCTGCTCTTTTCAGTAGATTTATTCGATCCGGAGGGCTAAAAGAAGAAAGATCGTCATTAATATTTCTATATAGATAGCAGATGATTAATTAATGAATTAATTATATTACATGCACCTCGCCGGAGCGGTCATCTTCTCGATCACACAAGGCATCGCCTTCTCCCTCGCAGAAGGCATCACCTTCAACCTCAAACAAGTCGTCTCTTCCGGCAAAAAGAGGATCACCCTCACCGGAGTTGTTCAGAAATGTCGATACATCTAAATTTTATTCCCCGCGGATCACACCTTGGATGAACTCTTCCTTTTCTTCGTCTCTGTCGTGTGGGTCCATATTTTCCGCATAGGTGAAAAATTGGATAAGTCAAAGCGGCTAAGGGAGAATGTTAGGTACGGTGTTGAGAGATATAAACCCTAATTCAGAGAAACCCTAATATATACATACACAATAATAAAAATGAATTTACAATATCAAAAACCCTAATTCGGAGAAACCCTCGGGCTCGGATCCTATCGCGAAGAACCAATACCGGAAAGAAAGGCGGCAATCAATACATGGCATAATACAATGCGCAATAAATATGTACATCAACACAGGGGGTAGTTTTTCATCGGGTTTGGGGCTACCCACAGTGACTGACCAGTGGGGCCGAAGACTATAATACCTAACTAATTAATAAAATTAATAATACCTAACTAATAATAAACCTAATAATCCAAACTAATAAACCTAATAAACCTAATATGCTAGGAGTAGTGGATCAGGTAATATAAGCTCAAAGGGAGTAATTCAACAGATAGGACACTCTATCTATCGATAAAAGACCACAGTAGAATTGTATGCATCATGGCAAGAATTGAAATGCTTTTGAAATCATAGGATTATATCATGGTAGGGCTATGCTTGCCTTTGCCTATTGATAGCCGAAAGCAGAGCTTTAGGATCCTTGTACTTGACTTGATTACAGTTGGTCAAGTATTTGTCTTTGAGCTTCGGCGGTGTTGATCTCTGGCTTCGATCTCGATCTCGATATCGTATTCTACCGGGAAGAACCAAACACCGGAAAGAAAGGGAAACAATCAACACATGGCATCGATGCAATGCTCAAGCAAGTATGATGATATGACAAGTTAATTTGCATTGGAATGTAACCCTAAGACATGCTCGACGATTTAATCGGGGTTCCGAGGGGTGAAAACCCTAACTCGGGGAAACTCCAGAACATATGAGAGGGGTGCATTTGTTCTTCTAATTATACTTGTCATTTAAGTTGTTGAACAATGCATGATTATAGGTTAAATAGATAGGTTTCATTTTTCTGAACAATTTGATATATTATTTGTATTTTTTTGACTTATAAACAATAAGTTATAGATTTTACAATATTAAATCATTTTCTGGAATTAAAAACAAAAAGGCAAATAGTTTTTACAGGCGACCCCTAGCAGTGAGGCGAGAAGGGCCCAGTGCCAACTCAGCCTCCACGCAAGCAGGACCCACCATGTTTGATCATGGCCACCCGCCCCGATGTCACCAGGACGTCAGCGTGACGTCATGCATCGGGGATCAGCCCCAGATCATCGACGGGGAGGGCGCTTGAGCGCGGGCGGACAAGCGGGAGCGGGTGCGATGGATGCGGGCTAGCGTACCAAGCCGTTTTGTGGCGGCGCCGCTCCGGATTAGTCGCCGGAAAAGGAAGCACGACGGTGGTCGACGGCGGTGGCTTCAGGTACTCGGCGCGACAGCGATACAGAGAGGAAGAGGAAGAACGGAGAGGACCATGAGGTGGAGGGGCTCACCACGGAGGCGGTGGAGGGGTCAGCTCTACCAAGCGAGCTCGGACACGGCCGGAATCGTCAAGAACAGCGGTGGCCGGACTTCAGGGAGGAGCTCCCGATTGCGGTGGTTACGGGCGCCCTTCGTCGATTCCGTTGGAGGGGAATACCGGCACGTTGAGGCGAAGCTCGAGGCGTCCTCGGATGAAAGAGGGGAGGCCGGAGACGGTGGGGCTACAGAGAGCTCGATTCCGAATGGCGTCGGTGACGGAGAGGACGTGCTCGATTCCGGCAGGAGAGGGCAAGACTGCAAGCGAGCTTCGGTGAGGAGGTTCCTGGCGAGGCGGGCGTGGCGGTGGCAGAGGCGTCTGGGCGGCGGGCGGCCGCGCTGCTTGATCCTGTGCGCGAGAAGAGATTGTGAGATGGGGAAGAAGAAGAGGAGGGCTAACAGTTATTAACCAAAGGACCTTTTGTCCCGGTTGTTGGCTCCAACCGGGACTAAAGGGTCATATGTCCCGGTTGGAGCCACCAACCGGGACGTATACTCCACTTTTTTCAGCAGACCAAGGTTGTTGGCCAGCAGTCTTACTCGGTTGGTGGCTCCAACCGGGACATATGACCCTGTTTTCAAAAAATTTCAGGAAGTTTCTCTCTGTTCCCGCCTTATTTTTTATTTTGGGGTTTAAATTTGTAATGTTTTTTAAATGATAATTACTTTGGAATTTAGAAAAACTTTAAACATAAAAAGTGTTTGAATTTGAATAGCTAATTCAAAACCATTTTCTGTTTTTAAAAATAATTAATGTAACCATTTAAACTATGAACCATTTAAAATTTAAAATGAATTAACTTATATTTTTGAATATTAGTTTGGAATTTAGAAAAACTTTAAACATAAAAAGTGTTTGGATTTGAATAACTAATTCAAAACCATTTTCTATTTTTAAAAAATAATTAATGTAACCATTTAAAATATGAACCATTTAAAATTAAAAATAAATTAACTTATATTTTTTGAATATTAATTTGGAATTTAGAAAAAATTTAAACATAAAAAGTGTTTGGATTTGAATAACTAATTCAAAACCATTTTTTGTTTTTAAAAAATAATTAATGTAACCATTTAAAATATGAACCATTTAAAATTAAAAATGAATTAACTTATATTTTTTGAATATTAATTTGGAATTTAGAAAAACTTTAAATATAAAAAGTGTTTGAATTTGAATAAATAATTCAAAACCATTTTTTGTTTTAAAAAATAATTAATGTAACCATTTAAAATATAAAACCATTTAAAATTAAAAATGAATTAACTTATATTTTTTGAATATTAATTTGGAATTTAGAAAAACTTTAAACATAAAAAGTGTTTGGATTTGAATAACTAATTCAAAACCATTTTCTTTTTTTAATTTGGATTTGAATTAACTTATATTTTTAATATATTAATGGGCGGGAAAAAAAGGACGGGAAATAATGGGCGGAAAGAAAATTTTGTTAGGATAGAACTGGAATTAAAGTACATAATGCAACTAACACAAAGTTACATAGAAGAACTGAAAATTAAGATACATGGCCAGATTAAGCCAATCGGCCGAACTTGTTTTGCAATGTTGGAGTGATTTAGTCATGCTCCTGCCTACACCTGTAATACTCGCCACTGTAGTAAATTCGTACTTTGACGCCGTCGTCATTGTAAATCGTCGGTCAGTAGTTGAACCTTGAAGGCTGAGTACGAGTGGGCTGGACTTGAGGGTAGCGCAGGCGGGGGCTAGAGTCGGCGGTCGTGTCGTAGGCCATGACGCTCTGGAGAGTCCGGCCGCTCCACCACATCCGACGGCCGACCTCGTTGAAGTTCGGAGGAGGTGGGCCGTCCTCCTCGTGCCTGGCGAGCACCCTCTCACAACGATCCACGAAGAAGGCTTCCCAAGTCGGGAAATAGTCGGGATGCCATCTGGGATTCCTCCGCTGCTCCGGCGTGATCTCGAAGTAGTAGTGGTTCGTGATGGCCATCCGGCGCGCCACACCTAGAGGGACAGGAGGAACCGGCACGCCTCTGGCGCTCAGCATCCAGCCGACAGGGACACAGTAGCCCGGCGGGTAGGGGTAGTTCGAGGCGCAAAGCGCCTCCGCCTCCCTAGGATTTAGTGCTACGGTGGAAGTCATGGGAAAGAGTGATGAGGTTGCAGATATGAGTCTAGAGATATGCAATGACAATGGAGGCCAACCCTACATATATATATAGTGAGAAATGGCAGGAAGATAACTAGAGGGAAGAACTGGCGGGAAAAACTGGCGGGAAGAAATGGCGGGAAGAACTGGCGGTAAAAATGGCAGGAAGAAAAATGGTGGGAAGAAATTGCTGGAAGAAAAATGGCGGGAAGAAAAATGGCTCATTTAGAACTTGCATTGGATCTCTGAAGAAACCACATATTTCGAGTCTAAAAATGATTTTTTCAAAAAATCACGGGCCATAGATCATGTACCTGTAGTACAAACCGGACCCACTTCCTACCGATTCGGCGGACATTTGTCCTTTTTACCCGGGATGGACAAAAAGGTTTGAGATGTCCTGGTTGGGAGATAGTCCATGTAAGAAGGTCTAGTATTTTAGGAAAATGGGACGATAGCATTCTGAAACAGCATTTTGGTGGTAACTTCACAAAACGACCTGTTTTTTGTGCTCGGAAAATGAAAAAGGGCTTTTCCGTGCGACAAAACGGAAAACTTCCTCTTGCAACATTGTTCTCCATACCAATGTCCACATGTATGCATAATATGGGCACAACATCACAAACTATGCCGTGATTCAGCACATAACATCGGTCATTTGGACCGAAAGCCATGAAACCTCGAACATGATAGGTCATTTTGTGAAGATTTTTTCGAGACATGATCAATATACCAAGTCTGGTATTTTTCCTTTCAACTATGTCACATAATATGACACCACGCGAAGGATTTTCATTGTTCGGATTTTTTTTTGAATTTCTTATGCCCGTTTTGATTTTTTTTGAATTTCTAACTATGGTCGAACCGGCGTGCATGAAGATAGGGGACGAGCATCGTTAGAACTTGCATTGGATCTCTGAAGAAACCACATATTGCGAGTCTAAAAATGATTTTTTCAAAAAATCACGGGCGATAGATGATGTACCTGCAGTACAAACCGGACCCACTTCCTACCGATTCGGTAGACATTTGTCCTTTTTACCCGGGATGGACGAAAAGGTTTGAGATGTCCCGGTTGGGAGATAGTCCATGTAAGGTGGTCTAGAATTTTAGGAAAATGGGACGGTAGCATTCTGAAACAGCATTTTGGTGGTTACTTCACAAGACGACCCGTTTTTTACGCTCGGAAAATGGAAAAGGGCTGAAAGGATCGTATGGGCACCTAGAGGGGGGGGGTGAATAGGTGCTACTTCAAATTTTCTTCTTTTTCAAATTAGGGTTTTACAATAAGGTAAATTCTCTAGATAATGCAACTAAGGTGAATTTACCTATATGACAATTATGCAAGAGCTACCACTACACAAAGTAGGAACAAGTAAGTAAAGTGCGGTAAAGGATAGAAGTCACCAAAGTGGTGGATTCGGAGACACAAGGATTTGTTTCCCGTAGTTCCTTCCTTTTGAGGGGAAGTACGTCTACGTTTGGAGAGGGGGTGGTTTCAAACCACCAACGCCACGAAAGGCCTCCCTTGTTCTCCGATGAATCTCACCCTAACGGGATCGATTCACCTTCCACTATATCGGCAACCTTCGAGGTGGAAGCCGGCACCTTTACAAGTTTGGGGCACACATCCACAACTTAATCGGAGGCTCCTGACGAGGTTTAATCTCGTCAATGCCCATTGTTATGGACTTGGGTTTTGGAGAAGATGGGGATGCTGGAGATCGTGGCACGGTTAACAAGCAAACGGGGACGAGATTTACCCAGGTTCAGGCCCGGAGAAAACCCTACTCCTACTTATGCGCTCTTGATTACTGGGAACCGAAGATTACAGGTGCAGATTCGATCTGGCGTGGATGCGTGTGCGAAAGTATGAGTCGAGAGATCTAGGACGTGCCCTCCTGGCCTTTATATAGACTCAGGCAGGTCCCGGGCATAGTCCTAGTCGGTTACAAGTTCTAGGGTTTTACCCCTTTGAATTTCCTATCTCCGCTAGGCTTGTTCTCCAAGGATCCGAAGGCGTCATGGGCCTTGGCCATCCGAGAATCTTCAGGGGCCAGCGTATATCTGTTGTGGGCTTTCCTTGGGCCGGACCAGGTATACTGAAGTCATGTACCCGTAGGGTATAACCATGTCAGTAGCCCCCGAGTGATCAGTCGAATCGTAGATTCGGCTGAGGACTCTTCCATTCTTCGGGTGCAACTGTGTTTTAGTAGTGTATGGGCGTAGGGATTGTTGATGCGTGTGCCTGACTCACCCGACGGATCAGGGTCAGTTAACTGTCTTAGGACGAAACAACACGATCTTCTTCAGGTTCGGGTCCCTCAACCGGACACGGAACATATCTTTGGCGTAATTCGACTCAGGCCGCAGAGGACTTACAAGAGTGGAGTTCCAGTAATTTTAATTGGTGTACCCAACGCGTCCGTCGGGATTTTTCATCGTACCTGCTGGTACGGCTTCATACTAGCAGAGCGCAGTCAGGTGTGTTGCCAGGCCATCAGATGATATCTGTAGGTCTTATCTTTGTGTCGAAGGCACAGCATCCGAATGTTTGTCACCGCGGAGGTGCTTCGGGTGGCCAAGGAGATTGTCGCTCACTTAGCGTTTTATTGGGGCAGAGTTGCCAAAAGTTTTTGCGTGCTGATCCGGAAGATCGCAGTCGAAGATTTCATAGGGTGCACGACCAGCGCTCCCTATGGGAGTAGCCCCCAAGTATCTGTTCGAGTCGTAGACTCGAATGGAGACTTTATTTCAAGCATTGTTTCAGTTGTTAAGTCCGCAGGACTCGAAAATTTTCGGATGCTTAAATCCATCCTCCCTATGGGAGTAGCCCCTGAGTCCGTAGTGGAGTCGTAGACTCGACGCAGGACTCAGAGAAGTAATTTTGTCCTCATTTGTTTGTCGGTGCGCGATCAGCGCTCCTGATAGGAGTAGCCCCCGAGTATTTAGTCGAATCGTAGATTCGAGTGAGTACTCTTAGATGTGAAGCCGAAGTTGGTGCTAGTATAGCTTTTGATGACGTCAGTGCTGACGATCGATGACTTCAAGCGTCTTCTACGCCAGAGATGACTTGACTAGACGAAGCGTGGGTCCCACTTCCTGACTTTGAATTGACTGGTCACGCGCGGCGTGGAGATGATTACGGCGTCTCCTCGATTTCCGCGCGTAGTGGACGGCGTGGTAACGACGGTTCGTTATGGTGCTGACACGTGTACGGCCAGATCTACCGTTGGCGTTAGGTCTTCTCGATGGACGGCCGGCGTGCGTCGTCCTCGTTGTTATAATCCTTGGTGAAATCGTGGTTTGTTTTTCACCGCCTCAGTTCATCTGTTTACTGCTTCCTTGTTCTTGAGCTTATTCTCGCTGCGCGCTGAGAGTTTCTTCTACCTTTCCTCTGTTCTTTCTGCTTTGGCATCGCCACCACCGCCATAGCGCCATGGGGAAAACAAAGAAATCCTCATCTGTGGTTGGGACCAGCGCCGCCGGAGGCAAAAAGGGCACCACTGCTGCTCGCGTCACCGATGGTAGCTGGCGGCGATCAGAAACGCGGGAGAGCGATCTCTGCAAACTGCGCGAGCGGGGCCTGATCCCGCAGGACACGACGGCCGTGAGACTCCCCGGCAATGAGGTAATCCCCCGTCCCCCATCTGGGTTCCGGGTTATGTTTATTGCCTTCGTGATTCGCGGTTTTTCTTTTCCGGTCCACGACTTCCTTCGTGGATTGCTCTTCTTCTATGGGGTTCAGCTGCATCATCTGTCTCCCAACTCCCTTCTCCACATTGCGTGTTTTATCACGCTTTGCGAGTGTTGGCTTGGCATTGAGCCGCATTTTGGCCTCTTCCGGAAGCTTTATTCCGTGAAGAGGCAGTCTGGTTTGGATGGTGTGTATCCCATTGGGGGTTTCATCATCTCCCTCAGTCCCAATGTGCAATTCTTTTCCTTTTCCATGTCCGAATCTGTCCAGTACTGGCGGAGGAAATGGTTTTACATCCGTGACTCCGTGTTGCCTGGGCAAGATTTTGGTCTCGTTCCCTTTGACCCCTCCCAGAAGATTGAGAAGAAAAGGTCTTGGAAAAACCAAATCTTGGACGGTGAGGTGGAGGATATAGAGGCCCTTTATCGTCGGGTGGAGGATCTCCAACTGATTCCTGAGGAGGTGAACGGCGTGGACATCATCCGAACTTTTCTTGAGCGTCGGGTGCAGCCTCTCCAAGCGAGAGCGCACCCGATGTTTCTTTATTCTGGACGCCGTAATCCGACGAGGGTTTCGAGTGAGAAAATCTCCGAGGGGAATCTTGACAAAGATCTTCGCGTGCTGCTGAAGTACAAGGCCGATGAGGGACTCCCGGAGAAGTCGCTGACTCCTCCCTTTTCTTCGACGTTGGCTGTGCCGAAGGTGTAGACTTATGCACGTAGTGCTCCCCTTTTTTGTTGGGTGTGTATTTGTGTCCTTTGTTTGCTAACAAAGTTTCTTCTCATCTTGTAGAGCTTCAAAGTGCCGGGCATGACACCACCATTGCCCGAAAGGTATCCGAATGCCCTGGATAATGAAGTGGTGGATTCCGTGTCCGAGCTTCCGTCGGCGTGATCTCCGGCGGAGGATGCCGACGAGTCGAGTGAGGACCATACGCGCAAGCGATCACGGAGCTCGAGCGAATCTTCGGATGCTTCAAGTCCTCTGACTCCCAGGAATCCTCTGGGCCTTGAGCGTCATGATGATGGTCATGGAGGTTCTTCTTCTCCCCTTCCTGCCATTCCTGTGCGGGCTGTTGCACCGCTTTCCCGGACAAAGCGGAAGAAGGAAGAAAAGAAGGAGGAGAAGAAGGAAGAAGAAGAGGAGAAGATGGCCGAAGGGCTTCTCCTATCTTCGACCTTAGCGCCGGGCTCGTAAGTTTTTCTTGTTGTCTTGTTGTCCTTTTCTCTTTATGATGTTTGCACTGTCTGATTGGCTTCGTGTCACGGGCAATCCTCCGATGGCTCCAGTGATGGTGCGGGGAGATGATAGAAGTCGAACATTGCGTCGCCTCCTCCTCGGGACGGTGGCGACTTGGGTGGCGCTGCTCGGATCCTCCCTGCATGAGAGGCTGGTGGTTGCGCCTCAATTTCGCAGCGGGCCTTGGGCTCGCCGAGCACGTAAGTTTTCTTCTGTCACGGGGAGCCCCCGATTATCTTCGGGGGTTGATGGTGTTTTTGACTCTGTGTTTTGGGCGTAGCCCCCAAGTCCTGTTCATACGGCTACTCCCTTTTCCAGCAGCCGTTTGTCCAAGAGGCCAAGCGGTGGTGGAGGCGCTGACACCGGAGGCTAAACCGCTGCTTCAAGGTATCCGTCTACCTTTTAATACTTTTCTTGTTTATCATGGTCTTGTTCTTTGACACTTGCTTGTCTTAAATGCAGAGGAGCATAATGACTCTCTCCGTGAGGTCGACGCTCTTAAAAAGAGCCTTGGCCAATCAGAGCAGAAGGCCGAAGCTGCCGTTGGCGCGAAAGAACGCCTTGAGCTAGAGCTGTCGAAGGCAGCCGAAGCGAAAGAGCGTCTGCAGCAGAGGCCGTGAACTGAGTAGCCACCGTTCGGCCTGCTTTCGTGAAAGAGGGTGGCGTCGAAGCTCATGGCTGCTGCCAAGGCTATTTCGGGTGAGTGCTGGTTTTTTGTACTTGTTTCTTTTTCGATGGGTCTTCTTCTATGCTGCCTTTCTTCATGCTCTTCTTCATTTTTGTCTCAGATGCCGCAGGCATCGAGTTCGACCGCGGTGCTCTGGAGCACGGGAGTGCTCTGGATGATGCCACTGTGGCGGTCGAAGACCGCTTCGTCAACTGCCACTCCTGGCCAAGGCGAAGAGGTCCTGGTCGCTTCTACCAGAGCTCTTCGAAGGCGCAACCCTTGAAGATGTGGATGCCTGGCAGAGGCTCTGTCGAAGCGCTGCGGCTTACAAGCATAGCGAAGGGCATCGGGCGTCCGTCGGGCTGGCGATGGCCATGGCGGTGGCGGGCTGGACTTGCCCAGATCACTTCTCGGATGCCGACGGCTGCGGATGGATCAGAGGTAGCCTTCTGCCTACTCCGCCGCAGACGATATGGGCCCAAGCTCATTGACTTCTTGCGAGTATGCCTATGCGCAGCGGCGAGGCGAAACTAAGCGATGCGGCTCGAGGCGACTTCGATGTCCTGCGCCTTAGGCATATTAGATGTAGGGTAGCATGTAGTTTACTTTTGTTGTAAATATCTTTTGTAGTACCATCCTTGTGCACTTGATGCCTTATATATGTTTAATGAATTTCTCGGTGTTGGACTCCATCCTTGGCTGAATGTCTGTGGTTCTTTCTTTTTTCTGCTGCTATAGGTTCCTTCGGGTGCGGGCCCAGTTGACACTTTATCCGAAAGGCCCTTGCAACCATCGTTGGATGATTCCTCGCGGCTCGCTTTTCTTCGAGATTGCGTGTGCAGCTTGGAGAGGGATTTGCTTTCGGATTCTGTGTCGCTAGCGTTTGGAAATCCAAGGCAGATCGTGGTGCTGCCAGAGAGGAGTAATTGATGGCGGAGCTAGGTCGGCTGTCCGAGCAGCTGCAATGTAAGTTGATCCTTCTTTCGGGCTGTAGCTCAGTTCTTCGAGTGGGCCTGCTGGCCTTACTCTTGTTGTATGCGGTTATTGCAGGTGCTAATCTTGCTCCGAGGGAAGAAAAGGAGCGTGTCGCTATTCGGGTCAATTGCTTGACTCAACAGGACATGGAGGCCGGCGGATTCTTCTGGATGGATCGCGATTGCGCCCTGGTTCTGACGACGGTGCAGGATCGTGTTCATCAAGTTTCGCGGGTGCTCCGTCAGGTGCAGACATCACTTTCTTCGGTGTTGCACGTCATGTTTCCTTTGGATGCCATGCCGACGACCCTTGCAGGTATTCTGTCAAGGTTTCGGAGTGCCAGCAATGTCAAGGAGCTGGTGCGGCAGCAGCTCGTCGCAGGAGTGAAAGCTGCCTTATCTCTTGTGAGGGTGCATCGCAGCGTGGAGATTTGGCTGCTTTGTAGCAGCTAGGCCTCTTCGACGGATGTGGCGAGTGGAACATGCGTGCATTACGGCGGCTGTAAGGCGGTATGCGAACAGATTGTAGATTTGTTTGAGCAGCGTGCTCGGGTTATTCTTGAATAGGTAGGACCTGAAAATAGCAGATAGATGTAAAATTTGTATATTGCTTGGCGCTGCCCTTTGTTGTAAAGGTTTGCTTGTTTGTGAGCACGCGTGCTTTGATTGATCACGTGTCCTTTTCGTTTGCCTGACGTGGTCAGCTACTCAGGTGTACACGTTTGGTCCTCAGTCGATGAAATCGTGAGGGTGGGGGGAGCCCCCGAGTGCATTTGTAGCATGTAGTAAAGTTGCAGAAAAATGGTCAACCGAAGGTTGGGAGCGAGACACTTAGCTTTATTTATATCGTAATGGAGGAGGTACATGGTTCGGCTGAGTAGCCTTGGCTGAAAGCCTTATTGAAAGTAAAAGGGGGTAGGATTGCTCTGGGTAGAATAAATCACAGTGCGAGATATTCCATGGGTTGGAGTATGCGACTCCAGACTCCGTGCTTGAGGTGATAGGCGCCACAGGATGACTTGATGATGACGTAGGGTCCTTCCCATGGTGACTCGAGTTTGTTCGGTCGCTTTTGCTTGAGTCGCAAGACGAGGTCTCCTTCGACGAAGGACCTTGGGCGCAGCCGGCAGCTGTGATAGTAGCGGAGACTCTGCTGGTATACCGCTGATCGAGCTGCTGCTATATCCCGCGCTTCGTCGAGTGTGTCGACGGCGTCTTTGAGTGCAGTCGTGGACTCGGCTTCGCTGTAAGCGACGACTCGTGGAGCCTGGTGGCGTACTTCGGCTGGTAGCACGGCCTCAGCTCCGTGCACCATGAAGAATGGTGTGTAGCCGGTGGAGCTGTTTGGCATAGTCCGTAAGCTCCACAGGACAGACGGTAGCTCTTTCGTCCAGTTTCCAGCTTTGTGCTCGAGTGAGCTCATGAGGCGCTTCTTGATGTCGGCGCCTATTAGACCGTTGGCCTTTTCCACTTGCCCGTTTGTTTGCGGGTGTGCCACTGAGGCATACATGATGTTGATCCCGAGGCCTTCGCAGAAGTCCTGAAATTCTTCGGAGATAAAGTTCGATCCGTTGTCGGTGATGATGCTATGTGGTACGCCGAACCTGTAGACGATGGATTCGAAGAATTTGATGGCAGTTTTGCCCTTCTGGTTGGTGACTGGCATTGCCTCGATCCACTTGGTGAATTTGTCGATTGCGACCAGGAGGAAGACGTGCCCCCCTTTCGAGGACTTTGGCAGTTTGCCGATCATGTCGAGGCCCCACTGAGCAAAAGGCCAAGCTATGGGTATGGGTCTGAGTTCAGACCCCGGTGCTGCGGTTTGTCGGCGAACCGTTGGCACCCGTTGCATCTTCGGACGATGTCCTTTGCGTCGCTCATGGCCGTTGGCCAGTAGAATCCTGCTCGTACAGCTTTGGCGACAAGGGAGCGGCTGCCGGCGTGGTGGCCGCAGATGCCCTCGTGGATGTCTTGGAGTATGGTCTTGCCATCGTCGATAGTGACGCATCGTTGTAGCACACCCGTAATACTGCGCTTGTACAGCTCGCCGTTGATGATGGTGAAGGCTTTTGACCGACGAGATATGCGCCGGGCATCTGTCGGGCTGTCAGGTAGTTCTCCGTTTATCAGGAACTAGAGGTATGGTCGCGTCCAAGTTTCTTCGATTGCCATGACCTGCATTAGGTTGACCATGGCAACTTCGGTATCCAGCTTTTCGGGTCCTTCGTGACCTTCGGGTAGCGTAGCCCCCAAGTGTTCTGCTTCTTCGGGTGATCCCTTGGGGAATTTTCGCTTGATGGATGGCACGTGCGTGCTGTTCGAGGAACACGCCTGGTGGCACCTTTGCACAAGTGGAGCCGATGTTGGCGAGTCTATCGGCTTCCTCGTTGCTTTCTCTTCCGACGTGCCGAAGCTCGCAGCCGTCGAATTCTCCTTCGAGTGCGTTGTAGAGCGCGCGGTACGCGATCATGTTTTCGGCGTGTGCGTCACACTCATTCATCGTCTGTTGGACGACGAGGTTAGAGTCACCGTAGATGACCAGGCGCGTTGCGCCGCATATCTTTGCCACCCTCATGCCATGGATGAGGGCTTCGTATTCGGCCTCGTTGTTGGAGGCTCTGAATTTCATCCGAAGAACGTACTTCATCTTATCACCTTGCGGGGAGGTCAGTATGACTCCTGCCCCTGCTCCGGCTTCGCGCTTGGAGCCGTCGAAGTGCATTGTCCAGAATGCGACATGTGCTGGGTGTCGGCAGCTGCAGCTCCATCCAATGCACCAGGAAGTCCGGGAGGACTTGAGATTTTATTGCGTGTCGCTTCTCGTAGACGATGTCCAAGGGTGATAGTTCGATGCCCCACAGGGCCACGCGTCCTGTGGCCTCTGGATTATTCAGGATGCTGTTCAGGGGTGCCTCGTTGACGACCATTACCTGATGCTCCTGGAAGTAGTGGCTCAGTCGTCGAGCCGTCATGAACATGCCGTAGGCTAGCTAACCGTAGTGCGGGTACCGCTGTTTCGTTGAGTAAGAACCTCTTGAGGTAGTAAATTGGGCGTTGGACCCGTGGGTCTTGCCTTCTTGGTCGTTCGACCACACAAGTCTTGTCTTGACCACGGTGTGTGGCTTCTATGTCGATGAGGGCTCGCGCTCCTTTGGCGTGACCAAAACGGGCGAGGTGGAGAGGAGCCGCTTGAGGCTTTCGAATGCGTCGTTGGCTTCTGGTGTCCACTCGAACTTGTCCGCCTTGCAAATTGATAGAATGGTAGGGCCTTTTGCCCATGCGGTGATGAACCTGCTTTGCCGCTACTCGTCTCCGCTCTTGAACGCCCTTGAGGTTTTTCGGCTTCTCCATTGTCACGATGGCTTTGATTTTCTTCGGGTTCGCCTCGATCCCTCGTTGAGAGATGAAGTATCCGAGCAGCTGACCCGAGGGGACGCCGAAGGCGCATTTTTCTGGATTGAGCTTGATCCTGTAGCGATCAAGGTTGTCGAACGTCTCGCGGAGATCGTCGATAAGTGTCCTTGCCTCCTTGGTTTTTATTACTATGTCGTCGACATAGACTTGGACGTTGCGACCGATCTGGTCCTTGAGGCAGGCCTGCATGCATCGCTGGTACGTGGCACCCGCGTTCTTTAGCCCGAAGGGCATTGTGTTGTAGCAGTATACTCCGAACGGTGTGATGAACGCCGTTTTCTCTTGATCTTCGACCTTGAGTCGAATCTGGTTATAGCCTGAGTAGGCGTCTAGGAAGGAGAGTTTCTCGCAACCTGCAGTCGAATCGATGATCTGATCGATCCGAGGAAGAGGAAAGTGGTCCTTTGGGCAGTGCTTGTTTAGTGACGTGAAGTCTACGCACATCCGCAGGATGTCCGTGTCCTTCTTTGGAACCATCACCGTGTTGGCCAGCCACTCGCTTTCCTTTATTTCCCGGATGAAGTCTGCTGCGAGTAATCTGTTGATCTCCTTGCCGATAGCTTCGGCTCGGCTACCGTCGGATAGACTATGGCCGGCTTGGTGCAGGAAGACTTTGAGTGCGTGCTCGGCGAATTTCGAACTCCTGGCATGTCCGCAGGACACCAGGCGAAGATTTCCCAGCGCTCACGGAGGAATTCGACGAGCGCGCCTTCCTATGCGGTGCTGAGGTCGTTGGCGATCAGCGCCGTCTTGGAGGCGTCTGTCGGATGGACCTGCACTTTCTTGGTGTTGACGGTGGAGTCGAAGGACATGTCGGGTGCGTTCTGCCTTGTGACTGGGGGTAGCCCATTGTCCGTCACCTCGCGGAGCCTTACGAGCTCGTCTTGCATGCCGAAGGACTGGGAGATTTTGTTGAAATCCCTGTCGCATTGGTCCGATCGGGTGAAGCTCCCGTGGACTGTGATGACGCCTCTTGGTCCTGGCATCTTGAGTAGTAGGTATGCGTAATGTGGGACGGCCAGGAATCTTGCAAATGCTACACGCCCCAAGATGGCGTGGTACTGCGACGGCCAGTCCACCACTTCGAATTCTAGGCGCTCCTGCCGAAAGTTGTCCGGCTTCCCGAAGATGACGTCGAGTCCTATTTTGCCCAGAGGGAATATGCCCTTTCCTGGGACAATGCCGTGGAACGTTGTGTCTGATTGTTCCAGGCTGCATTGCGGGATCCGCATAGCTGCTAGAGTGCTTGCGAACATTAGGTTGATGCCGCTGCCGCCGTCCATGAAGACGCGACTCATCTCGAAGCCTCCGATCTGCGCCTCCAGCACCAGGGCAGCATGACCTGGGCGAGGGATCTGGCAAGGGTGATCCGCGAGTGAATGTGATGCAGGACTCGATCCGCCGAGGTACTCGGGGATTGCAGCGGAGTTGCCACGGTCAAGTTAATTTGTCGGTGATTTTCTTACGCACTTCGTTGGTAGGCGTCCTTCCGGATCATATTAAGTGCTCCCTTTGGTGGGGGTATGGGACCCGGCGTTGTTTTAGCTTGCTGGTGCTGATTTGGGCCTCCAATAGGCGGCGGTGGAGGAGCTCCGTGCGCTATTTCACCTGGCGCGGGTGCGTTTCCGAACGCAGGGATTGGGGCTTGTTGCCTCATCTGCACCATGCCTTCACTGAGTTTCTGGAACTCGCGGCAGTCCTTGAGCATGTGGCTGGCTTTCTTTTGCCATCCCTTGTCGATGTAGAAGTGGATGGTGCATGGACCTGAAAGTTTTTGAATGCCGAGGGTCCGTTGTCGCGTCGCGGCGTTACCACCATGATCGTCATTGTCGCGGAAGTTTCCACTGCGGTATCCTCCGTTGTTGCGGCTGTTGTCGTTATGACGGTCGGCGTAGCCGGCCGCGACCATGTCGGGTCCGTCGCGGTCCTCGTGACGCTGATCTCCTCTTCTTGGCGTTCACGTCTTCGGCCGTAGTCGCCCTCTTCGTCGATTACGCTCGTTGGATGCGATCTTCGCCCGCCCAACCGCTGGCGATTTCCATGAGGTGGTCGAGTGTCTTGGGCTTTACGCCCAAGTTCCTCCTTGAAGTTTGGCGCTGACGCCGTCCACAGGCGTCGATGGCCCTTTCTTCGGAGATGTGTGCTGGAGTTTTTGGTCGAGACCAGCGTAGTATGTCTGGCGAATAGATTCACCCGTTCTCGAGTGCAGGCTCGCAACTCTTCGATGGAGGCTGGCCTCTTGCTGGTGCCTTTGAAATTTCGGATGAAGCTGTA
Source organism: Avena insularis (assembly GCA_023614405.1). Classification (NCBI taxonomy): domain Eukaryota; kingdom Viridiplantae; phylum Streptophyta; class Magnoliopsida; order Poales; family Poaceae; genus Avena; species Avena insularis. Next base: position 460,246,130 of record CM042697.1, on the reverse strand, counting down.
AGCGAGCTCCTCCAGCCGGATGGATCGATGATAGGCTGCTAAGCGGACCAGCGCTGCGCTGCCATATGAAGGCATTGCATGGCGGTTTCTTTGTTGCCTCCGTGAAGCTTGACGGATGACAGATGGTCGCTGAGCCAGGACTTTGGATCTTGCGTGCCGTTGAACTTCGAAGTATCCCAAGGAAGCTTGAAGTTGCGTGGCATCTGTGTTCGCCGAACGGATCTGCTGAAGCATCGAGCTCCGCAGAGTTCTCCTTCGTCTTCATCCATCTCAAATTCAGACGAGCATGCGCGTTTGGCGCGTGCTTTGTCGATCTTGTGCTGCGTAAGCTTGTCTCTAGCGTCGTAGTCGCGTTTATGGCGGTGCGAGCTCTTCTTCCTTCGAGGAAGGTCGTGCTCCTCTTCCTCTTCGGATGAGGGGGTGGGGCTCCGATCGCGTCTGGCCGGAGCTTTCTTCTTTGGCTCCGCAGGAGCGTCTTCGTGGAGCGCAGCTCCGATTAGGCCTAGTCCGGTGAGTGCGGACCTATGCATGGCCCTTTTTGGGTCCCCCTCCGGAGGTGGGTGAGCCGCGAGATACGCAGTGGCTGCCATGATCGCGGCTTGTGGCGTCTTCGGGATGATGTTGCCGTCGGCATCCATATCCATGAACGATGTGTGGAGAGTTCGGGTCACATCACGTCGCTCCTTGGGATCCATGTTCTCCACCCGAGAGCGGTGATTGTTTCCCTGGTTTCTGTTTGTGCTAGAGCCGGGTCACATGAGAGCGCAGCTGGCGCGCTGGACTCGGAGGCTGCTTGTTTGCGTTTGTCCAGTGTCTCCTGCATCTTGACTTGTTTCTTGTGCTCCTCGATGAGGAGGTAGTGGTATGCCATTAGTAGGTCGCGTGAGGCGTCTGCAGGTAGGACGGCGTCGCATGCGATAGCACGGCGCACCTGCACCCATCCTTCTTTGCTAAGTTGGATGACGTGGCCGTTGCTTTCCCTGCTAGGTGGGGGGACTGGCTTCTTCTGTTTTCGCCATTTTTGCCGTTTCGGTTGGGCGGCGGGTTAGGCGCTTCCTCATCGGTTTGGATGACTGCGGCGCATAGGTAGCGCCTGCAGATTGGTTGACTGCTGACACAACTTTCGGATCCGGAACCGTAGGTCCCTTCATCCGAAGGTGGATCGTGAGATCGGAGTTGCTTTGCTTCTTTGTAGAACTCGTCTATCGATGGTGACGTGCGTAGCACGGGGTGTGGAGCCCATGAACACGGCCTGATTGATGGCACGGGCACCCGCTCGGGGAGGCGGAGGGTGCCAGTTTGACCCACCTGGAAGCAGAAGCTCCCGAACAAAATTTCGAGTCCGTCGCCTACGGGCTCGAAATCCTTCATGGTGGCCGGCGAGTGGGCGGTGAAGTCGAAAGCGCCGAAGAGGAGGTGATTCTCCGTCGCCGCGGAGTTGTAGATCGATCGGGTCGGAACCGTCACGACCGCACAATCAGCAGCCCCAATTCCCATAGACGGCGCCAATTGACGAGGTTTAATCTCGTCAATGCCCATTGTTATGGACTTGGGTTTTGGAGAAGATGGGGATGCTGGAGATCGTGGCACGGTTAACAGACAAGCAACCAGGGGACACGAGATTTACCTAGGTTCAGGCCCCCGGAGGGAAAACCCTACTCCTGCTTGTCTGCTCTTGATTACGGCGGAACCGAAGATTACGATCTGGCGTGGATGCGTGTGCGAAAGTATGAGTCGAGAGATCTAGGACGTGCACTCCTGGCCTTTATATAGACTCAGGCAGGTCCCGGGCATAGTCCTAGTCGGTTACAAGTTCTAGGGTTTTACCCCTTTGAATTTCCTATCTCCGCTAGGCTTGTTCTCCAAGGATCCGAAGGCGTCATGGGACTTGGCCACCCGAGAATCTTCAGGGGCCAGCGTATATCTGCTGTGGGCTTTCCTTGGGCCGGACCAGGTATACTGAAGTCATGTACCCGTAGGGTATAACCATGTCAGCTCCCAAATACAAGCAAGCTGTCAAAGCAATCAAAGACAAGCTTGTAAGAACCAAAACAAGAACTAGGGTTTCCAAGAAAACACTAGAACAAAGGGGCCCTCAATGAAATGAGGGGGAAATGAAGATCTCTTTTGGTGAAGTAGTAGATCGGGGCCTCCTCCTTCGATTCCCCAAATATCAAGGACTTTGGGTGGTGGAATGAGGAGATCTTGAGATTGAAGGGAATATGCCCGAGAGGCAATAATAAAGTGGTTATTATCGTATTCCTTGTTTATGATAAATTTTTATTTTACATGCTATAATTGTATTAATACGGAAACGTTAATACATGTGTGTTTAATAAACAAAAAGGAAGTTCCTAGTTATGCCTCTCTTATAAACTAGCTCGTTGATTAACAAGATGATCATAGGTTTCCTGATCATGGACATTGGATGTTGTTAATAACGAGGTCACAACATTAGTGTAATGGTGTGATGAACATTCATCCGAAGTATAGAATTACGATCAAGGTCATTGAGTTTATATTGCTATAACAACTTACGAAGTGATCCTAATCCTTAGACCATGAGATCATGTCAATCACTAACACCGGAAGAGTTTCTTGATAACATCAAACGTCACACCGTAATAGGGTGATTATAAAGATGGGTTCAGAACTACTAAAGTGTTATGTTGAGGCCCATGGATCGAGAGTGGAATTTGTTCATCCCGATGATGGATAGATATGCTCTGGGCCCTCTCGGTGATATCACATTGATTAGCTTGCAAGCAAGTGATTTGATCACTAGAATGTTATATCACGGGAACGAGAAAACAGTGCATGTCGGTAACGAGATCAAACTAGGTATTGAGATACCGATGATCGAATCTCGGACATGTAATATATCGTGAAACAAAAGGATTAAGATACTAGCGTAAAAGGTTCCGACGGTCACAAGAAAGTCATCGTTGAATGTGTGGGAGTCAGTATGGGTCTCCAGACCCCGCTTCTAATTATTGATCTGAGAGGGGTCTCGATCATGTCCGCATTATTCACGAACCATAGGGTGACACACTTAAGAGACACCGACATCCATTTGGAGCAAAAGTTTCATGCCGGAAAGAATAACAAGCGCAGGAATTTATTTCACTAGATACCGAAACGGGTTTTCAGGTGAAATTGTAGAAAGTGTTTCTGCATGTGAAATGAAATACTAGCAAGGGGTTATATGTGAATGTTTGTCATTAAAGTAATTGACAAATTCTGAATAAATAAAAGGAGTTTTATTTAATGAGAGTTTGCATTAAATTTGGTGGAAATTTAATGGGAATTTGAGTGGGATTTTGAGTGGAGAAAATTGAAGGGGCATTTTGTGAGTGGAGTGTCCACCCACATGAATGAGGGAGAGGTGGGGGCACCCTCTATGGCCGGCGGCCATGCCCCCTTGGGCTGCCCCCCTCCCCTATATAAGGAGCCCCTCTCCTCACTTCTCACTCACACCTCCTCGTGAAGGATCTCTCTCCCCCTCTAGAATTTATCCCCCATGGTCTCGGACTAGCGAGATACATGTTCCCGGTGGCTATTCGGCAAGAAAGAGTTGTACTTCCGCTACATCGCTGGAGAGAGGAGGCGGAGGTTGCTCGGTGCCTCGAACGTGTGTGCGAGCACGGATGCGCTGCTGTTTTGCGGCGCTAGGACTTCCTCTCGATCTTGAGATCGGCAAGAGATTGTCTACATCAACCACGAGTTTGGACTCGTTAAGGTTTGTCGGTCTTCAAGGGTATGTTCTCTACGGATATACATCCTCCCGTTGTTTGTATCTAGTAGATAGATATTGGTACATAGTTGTTCCTATCGTAGGAAATTTTTTGTTTTCTATGCTGCGAACCCTACAGTGGTATCAGAGCCGGATCTATGCGTAGATACTTTGCACGGGTAGTACACATATGAGTATGTGGGCGATGATGATCATTTTATTGCTTCTTAGTTGTACTTTGGATATTGGTGGCATAGTGGGATGAAGCGGCCCGGACAAACTTTACATGTCCTCGCACATGAGACCTGTTCCACGCTTGACATGCAACTAGTTTTGCATAAGTGGCTAGCGGGTGTCTGTCTCTCCTACTATAGTCAATATCTAATTTGCAACGAGTTGTCAACAATTTGGTTATCCTCGTTGTGGTTCATGTTCGTAGGTAAGAACGGTTCTATCTTCGAAATCCCTAAGCCACGTAAAACTTGCAATGGATAAATTAGAGGCGTCTAGTTTAGATTGTTGCTGGGCTAGTGATATGATATGGTGATGTTGTAAGTATAAGTATGAGATGATACTCTTACAACACACATAACGCGTAATCTCCATAGACCTTGGACTTACACATATAGATATGATAGTGATCATACCACGGTGCATATGATAGAGATCATATGCGGGAACCATATCATTCCACTAATAAACATGTGATGTTTTGATAGCATATTATATTGCTTGTTTGGCGTTTTATTAGCATAATAAGATGATCCCTCATTTAGATATCATGATAAGAATGTGTTCTTCCTTAAGTATGCACCGACAATGTTTCGTCGCTTCAAGACATCACGTGATGATCGGGTGTACTTGAATCCATGATCATATCTCGGGTGTAAGACAGTTACACACGCGAATACTAAGGTTCTTACTTACAGCCTAGCATGTACGTATGGCCTCGAACACGGACCGAAAGGTTAAGCATGAGTCATATGTTTTGATATGATGACCATATGGATGCTCGCCTTTGAAGCTATACCGACTCACGTGATGATCGGACTTGGTGTAGTGGATTTGGTTCATGTAATCACCAAAAAAACACGAGGGATGTCTTTTTTGAGTGGGAGTTCATTTCTAATTTGGATTAGTAGAACTCAATTTATCATAAATTAAATCAAAGTGAATTTGCATAATTTGTTGTAGTCATTGGCATTCGTTCACCACCTTATGCATAGTTGTTATTGAGATAATAGAACTATAGAATTCTGGATATATACTTTACGAACTGGTATCGTATTGTGTTGAGTGTCAATCTAAAGTTTAAAGTCCTATTGCAAACTTTCAGCAAACTCTGTTTACTCTGTGAGATTTAATAATTGGTATTAAATCGAGAGTAACAATTCCAGTGTTAGTATCTTAAGTATCATGTTTGCCTCCATGATTCTTGATTGTTTTAATATCAAGTTTATCTAGGAGCTGAAAGAATTGTTTCAGAAACCATCATGTGTGGCAGATATAACGATATCTGAAATAATGTTTTGGTTGCAATATGATAGAGTATAATATATTTTCTCATATTGGATGAGAATTTACAAAGGTTGGAGATGCTAGACATCCTAATCATCCAAAAGGGTTTTGGAAAGTAATGTTATACTCACGATTCTCCTTTATAAGCTAAAGTAGCTTGATCATGAAAGTCGACATGATAAGGATGAATAGAAGATGTATGTAAAGTGTTTACTATAAAGATTACTAAAGAATGGATTTTGAAAGAATGCCGATCATTTTGATGATGGTGATCTACTTCAAAGTGCGAGTCCAAAGGTATTATTATTTGAATATACAAGCTTTGGACTATGTGTCATGTATATGGCGCCACTTTTGATGTTGATGGATTCTTTTAAAAAGGAAAAGGAAATGCTGAAAGAGAATCTATAAAATATATTTGGCAGAAAAGAAAAGATTGGAAGTGTCCAATTTAGGTATATATATGATATACATGTTATGGTTGTATTCTTTGCTTGTTAAACAATGTGGTTCTTGGGTATTGGATACCGAATTGGTTGGTATGAAATTTCATACGGAACGATGCAATTCATGAACCACAATGGCCTAAGTAACTAGCAAGAGAATATGTGATGATGTTCATCGAAAACAAACAAACCGTTGTTTGTATTTCTCGTTGACATCAAAGCTTGACTTCAAGATTTGTTTTAATAATTGTTATTTAAATCTGGTATTATGAGAACAAAGGTTGTTCAAATAATTACCGTATTCCATATAAGATGGATGATTTACAAATCTAGTTGGAGAAATCACATCCATAAAACCTAATGCTAAAATGTCGCCAGACAAATGATTGAAAGATCACTTACGAAGTGACATCGCTGTTTAAATTATATTGGAAAGAAAACATGAAGAATCTCCATATTCATGGATTTTTGGAGTCTTTGATTTGATCAAGTGACGCTTGTGAGACTTTCCACGTGATAATTAAAACTTCGTTCAAAGGCCAAAGAAGAACGAACAACTAAATTATTGGAATTTATACATATCGATGTATGTATTCCATTATGTGTAGTCGTAAGCGATGGGTTTCAACTTCATATACTTTCTCCGGAAATTTGAGTGAATGTTCACTTAATGAGAATGAAGTATGAAATATTTGAAAATGTTTCAAAGACTTTCAAGATGAAGTGTAAAATCATTGTAACAAGAAAATAAATGGTTTATGATTTTATCATAAGGGATTTATTTGAGTTACAAGTGTAACAAGAAAATAAATAAATTATGATTTTATCATAAAGGGATTTATTCGAGTTGCAAGTTTAGCAAAAACAACTAGATTTACATCTCCCGAAACACCATAGGAGTATGGAGTGTTTGAGATTTGTAATGAAACCTTGTTTGACATGGTTGGATCAAAGGTGTTATTCATAAAACTGCCATTATGTTTTAAAAGATTAAAGCTTTAGAGACTACCGCTTTTACACTGAAAAGAGCTCCATATTGATCCGTTGAAATGACACCATGGAAATTATGGTTTGGGGTAAAACCCAAGTTGTCATTTCTTAAATTTTGGTATGCTAAACATAAGTAAGATGTTTACAACCGAAGTCGGATGAGCATGTCTTTGTAGGTTATTTCGAATAACAATTGGTTATTCCTCCATAACACCGAGGACAAAGGGGTTTGTCGCTTGAAACGTGAAGTTTCTTGAAAAAGGAATTTTTTCGTAAAAGTTAAGTGGGAGGACAATAGAACTTTGATAAGGTTAACGAACCTTAGCTAAATGTGCTGAGTTGCGCAGTGCCGGAAATCGTTCCGGAGGCTGCCATAATGCTCATAGATTATGTGCCTCAAAGGTTGTGGTCATGGAGATCTAAGTTCTTATTGAACCAAGTCGGTCGAATAAACAATAAAATACTAAGATTTGAGAGTAAATCATTATTGTTTGACAATGATGAACCGACTATATGCAAAGAAGCGATGATGGGCCCTAACTCCGTCAAATGGCTTGAAGCCATAAAATCCGTGATAGTTCCATACACGAGAAATCAAGTTTGGAACTTGGAAGACCCTCCGGAAAGGTGTAAAAACCTATCGGTCGTATTTGGATCTATAAAGAAACAGACATGGATGTTTCACATCTATGAAATAGTCGACATGTCGTAAAGTATTTTATGACAATGTTCAAGGAGTTGACTATGACAAGATTTGATCTTTCATAGCGATATTTAGTCTGGACGGATTAAAGTAGCAACCACTACATATAATTTGGTATATGGTAGATGAATACACAAAACAAAATTCTTCTAATAGAATGGTTACCTAGGACGTGTATATGACATGGTCCAAAGGGTTTTGTTAATTCAAAGGATGCTAAAAAGGGCATGCAAACTTCAATGGTTGAAGTAAGCATCACGGAGTTGGAATCTTCACCATGATGAAAAAGGAGTTTTTCATCAGGAGACGATGAAGATGCTTGCATTTGCAAGAAATTAAGTGGGAGCGCTGAGACATATTTCTAATACATTATGTGGATGATATCTTGTTGATTAGAAATGATGTATCTTTTATTGACAAAGGTTAAGAATTTCATTTCGATGAAAAACTTAGGCAAAACCCGAATATTTAGCATGAATGTCTATAGTGGATAGACTGTGACGCTAATATGGTTGTGCCAAACATACATATATGAGATATTGAAGGAGTTCAATATAGAAACGACAAGAAATGGTTCTTGTCACATGGAAAGGAATTGAATCAAGATTCAAGTGTATTGACACTTGAGTGAAATAAGATTCAAGTGCTTTGACACTTGATGAGTGAAATCACAAGGATGTTTTGATCAATTATACCATGATATGTACACATCCAGATATGTCCTATGCTCTAAGTGTTATGAGCATATACCAGAATGAATCATAAAATGATCATTGGTCGATAGTGAGGATATTCTTATGATCTTTTGGAAGAACTAAGAATATATTTGTGTAGAGGTGACAAACAATTACAAATAGTTCATTGTAAAGCGTTACATTGATACTAGTTTTGTCACAAGATACAAATTAAGTTTATCTCAATTTAAACTATGAATGGCACAATGAAATGGAAAGAAGTTTCCATGATGGATTTGGAAGAGTTCCAAAGTTAAGATATTGTGACGAATACTACAACAAAAGGCTAAGTATATGACTACTATAGTAGCAGCAAAGAAGGGAATTTGGGTCAAGTAGTTTGAAATCAAACTAAGGTGTGGTTCGCAACGGGCTAACACTAAAGATATATTGTATGACAATAGTATCGACATGATTTAACCCCAAGGAACTAAAGGTCTCACCAAAAGACCAAATTTATACAATGCCATCTCATTGGAGAATGAGTGATGCGTGAAAACGCAAAGACATGCAAATACACACGGACCTGAAGCGTCAGATCCGTAGATTATGTTAACCACTTGCAATTGCGTATATGGAACACCGGAAAGCCATAAGTGTTCAATACGCAAAGTTCTCAAACTAGATTATTGTCTCTAGTGCAAGTGGGAGACTGAAGGGAATATGCCCGAGAGGCAATAATAAAGTGGTTATTATCGTATTCCTTGTTTATGATAAATGTTTATTTTACATGCTATAATTGTATTAATACGGAAACATTAATACATGTGTGTTTAATAAACAAAAAGGAAGTTCCTAGTTATGCCTCTCTTATAAACTAGCTCGTTGATTAACAAGATGATCATAGGTTTCCTGATCATGGACATTGGATGTTGTTAATAACGAGGTCACAACATTAGTGCAATGGTGTGATGAACATTCATCTGAAGTATAGCATTACGATCAACGTCATTGAGTTTATATTGCTATAACAACTTACGAAGTGATCCTAATCCTTAGACCATGAGATCGTGTCAATCACTAACACCGGAAGAGTTTCTTGATAACATCAAACGTCACACCGTAACAGGGTGATTATAAAGATGGGTTCAGAACTACTAAAGTGTTATGTTGAGGCCCATGGATCGAGAGTGGAATTTTTTCATCCCGATGACGGATAGATATGCTCTGGGCCCTCTCGGTGATATCACATTGATTAGCTTGCAAGCAAGTGATTTGATCACTAGAATGTTATATCACGGGAACAAGAAAAGAGTGCATGTCGGTAACGAGATCAAACTAGGTATTGAGATACCGATGATCGAATCTCGGACATGTAATATATCGCGAAACAAAAGGATTAAGATACTAGCTTAAAAGGTTCCGATAATCACAAGAAATTCATCGTTGAATGTGTGGGAGTCAGTATGGGTCTCCAGATCCCGCTTCTGATTATTGATCCGAGAGGGGTCTCGATCATGTCCGCATTATTCACGAACCATAGGGTGACACACTTAAGAGACACCGACATCCATTTGGAGCAAAAGTTTCATGCCGGAAAGAATAACAAGCGCAGGAATTTATTTCACTAGATACCGAAACGGGTTTTCGGGTGAAATTACAGAAAGTGTTTCTGCATGTGAAATGAAATACTAGCAAGGGGTTATATGTGAATGTTTGTCATTAAAGTAATTGACAAATTCTGAATAAATAAAAGGAGTTTTATTTAATGAGAGTTTGCATTAAATTTGGTGGAAATTTAATGGGAATTTGAGTGGGATTTTGAGTGGAGAAAATTGAAGGGGCATTTTGTGAGTGGAGTGTCCACCCACATGAATGAGGGAGAGGTGGGGGCACCCTCTATGGCCGGCGGCCATGCCCCCTTGGGCTGCCCCCCTCCCCTATATAAGGAGCCCCTCTCCTCACTTCTCACTCACACCTCCTCGTGAAGGATCTCTCTCCCCCTCTAGAATTTATCCCCCATGGTCTCGGACTAGCGAGATACATGTTCCCGGTGGCTATTCGGCAAGAAAGAGTTGTGCTTCCGCTGCATCGCTGGAGCGAGGAGGCGGAGGTTGCTCCGCGTGTGCGAGCACGGATGCGCTGCTGTTTTGCGGCGCTAGGACTTCCTCTCGATCTTGAGATCGGCAAGAGCTCGTCTACATCAACCACGAGTTTGGACTTGTTAAGCTTTGTCGGTCTTCAAGGGTATGTTCTCTACGGATATACATCCGCCCGTTGTTTGTACCTAGTAGATAGATCTTGGTACATAGTTGTTCCCATCGTAGGAATTTTTTTGTTTTCTATGCTGCGAACCCTACAGAGATTGGGTGGATCCAATGGTGGTCTTGACTTTAAATGTGGCTGAGCACTTTGTCCCAAGGTAGGTGGAGGGGTATTTATACCCCTCCACGAAATATGGCCGTTGAAACCATTAATATACCGGTAGTACCGGTACTCAAGCGGTAGTACCGCTTGCAAGCGGTACTACCGGTCAAGTACCGGACCAGGTACCGGAGATGCTTCAGTTCATCTAGCTTTCTTCAGTTCATCTAGCGGTACTACCGGTCAAGTACCGGACCAGGTAGTGCCGCTCCGTGGTACCGGGTCGTACTGACTAGCACACGCCCTTATCAGTTTTGCACGGGACCAACCGGTACTAGAACCGGTAGTACCGGTGCCAAGCGGTAGTACCGGTCATAGTTCCGGTACTACCGGTTGGCACATTGGTTTTTCGCAAAGGGAATTGATATGCCAAACTTTGTGCCACTTCCTTATCAAACATGTGATACACTTAGCACACGATTAAACTGATAAGTGTGTTGTTATCAAACATCAAAATCAGAGGGATAGGAAAATGCTCTTTCAATCTCCCCCTTTTTGGTGTTTGATGATAATACACTTTTTGCAAGATGATTTTAATAGAAAGCATATGGAATTTGTAAAATAGATACGGGGCTCCCCCTAGATGTGTAGAAACAAACCTCCCCCTATATTTTACAAACCCAACATGGGTGCACAAATATGGATACTAGCATTTGAAATCATACCTTTGCACAAAACATGTGATGAGGAATATATAGACAATAGATACCGCATAACATCACAAGATGGATCCAATGAAATAAACCACATAGTCTCATAAGATGGATCCATGAAATAACCACATAGTCTCACACGACATAATCACATAGTCTCACACATAAATAGAGGGAAATCGAAGTTCACAAGCAATAAAAGGATCAAAATAAGAACGATCTTGTGACTTCCCATGCAACACCCATGCCTAAAGTGAAACTTCTCCCCCTTTGGCATCAAGATGCCAAAAAGGAACAAGTGCAAGACTACCGTCCCGACAGTCAATCCTCCTCTTCCTCCTCCTCATCCTCAAAGTCCTCCTCATAGGGGGGTGGTGCGTGGTGCGAGGAAGAAACATCATCGTCCCAACGGCTGTGCTGATAGATCCACTGATCTTCTGGAGTGATGTTGGTCTTGTACCCCTCAGAGACGGTCAAACCCTGAGAAGCCATCATGTCCTTCTGCCGAGCACTGGCCTTCTTGGCATACACATGCGCCTCATACATGCGTTTTTGGTTGTCCATCTGAAAGCAGAAGATCTTCTTGAGCTTGGCCTCCATCCTTTTGGCCCAAGTGGGATTAGCATTCTTGCGCCGGGAGACAACATAGTCAGTGTCATGACCATTGTCGGCATCCTCAGAGTCATCCTCTTCCTCCTCACCCGCCACAACGCGGGGTTTAGCATGTTTCTTGATCTTGAGAGCCTTGGGCCTGTGCACAATGAGAGGGCAAGTGGAGAGAGTCCTAGCAATGGGAGGGCACTTTGACACAATGAGGGCCATGATATATGGAGCAAATGGGTGAACCCTACGAGTGTAGGCAGCAGCAACCATCTCATTCCATATATAGTCTGCCACATCAAGAGGAGTGTCAGAGTCACGGTTGAGGAAAGTGTTGAACAACAAGTCTACGGAGAATCCATGTATCTCATCCTTGTTTCCCGCACGAGGAGCAACTGTCTCACGGAAAATGCGATGGAGAATGTCATATGTGGGGAGAAGATCCTTGATCTTGCCAGCAATACCGCGTCCCTGGATATACAGAGGTGTAAGAACATCCTTCTTGGAGGGGTGCTCCCGAGTGTGACAGCGAAAGCCACAAGGAGTGTCCCGGCCGCGATCTTCATACCCCAATATTGCAGCAAACTCCACAAGGGTGGCCTCCTTGATCGCACCTTGAGTCATCCAGGTAATCTTCCGAGTACGAACAGCGGAGAAATGTGCTGTGGCATAAAACTATGCAATAAGAAGTGGCTCATAGTCATGCTGGAACTCCATAATGGGGAACATGCCAAGGTGAGAGCAGATTTCCTTAGCCTCTGCAAAGTAGTCAAGATTCTTGTTCATGTGTTCCATGTCTATACACTGCTGGGGCACCACCATCTGAATATTGGTCAAAAGAACCTCATGATAAACATGCTCTTGGAAATCATTGAAGAAAAGGTCATCGCCTCCCTCGTCCCTGTTGCGAGAGTATGCATTGTCAATCCTGAGAGCCCTAAACTCTGAATCTGAGATGTCTGACAGTTTCTTTGGACCTGATGGCCCTGACCTGAGACTCTTGGTACGCCCTGAAGAAGGAGGGCGAGGGGGTGGAGCGCTGCCACGCCCAGCAGAGCGCTTGGTAACCCCCTCATGACCCCCACGACCACCTCGAGTGGCAGGCAACTTGGAACTGTGTCTTGGCTGTGGCATAACTTCTTCCTCAGACTCCATCTCTTCCTCGACAATCTCATGGCTAGTCTTGGTACGGTTGCGCGCACCCCGAGAACCACCTGCATCTGTGAAAGCACGAGGGAGGATAGCAAGGGGGTAAGGGCACAAGAATCAAAAAGGAGCAAACGAGAGAATCTAAAATTTAGGCAGAAAAATGTGGTCATTACCCGGGCGGTACTGACGACCGGTAGTACCGCTTGCAAGCGGTAGTACCGAAAAAAGTTCCGGTACTACCGGTTGAGCGGCACAAGTTTGTCAGATCTGATGGAAACAGACCAAATTGACGGCATTGAACTGCAAATAGATGATTCTACTCGGTAACAAGGAAGCATATGGCAGTACAACCTTGCAATATGTCAATTTCTCCACAAATCTAATCCAAAACCTAGATCTAATGGGGAAATCAAACGGGGAGAGAAAGGGCGGTTGTACCGGGATCCATGGCGGTGGAAAGAAGTGGGAGCCCGCCAAGAGGCCGAATCCAAGGGGAATCCGGGGAGAGGAGGGCGCGGCAGAGCTCCGGCGGCTTCAAGATCTCCGGCGGAGATGTAGGTATGAGTGGGGGGCATGGGGGTGAATGAGGCACTGAGGGGTGCCTCCCCACACGCGTCCAATATATACCAGAAAAACGTCGACCGGTAGTACCGGTTGTTGGAGCGGTAGTACCGCTTGTAAGCGGTAGTACCGGTTCCCCAAACGGTAGTACCGGTGACCGGTAGTATCGGACATGTGGGCGGTAGTACCGTTCCTGGAGCAGTTCTTCCAAGAGACGACCTAGGAACTAACCAGGTCCGGTAGTACCGCTCGCACATCCGGTAGTATCGGTCCCATCTGATTCCAAAGCCTAGGATCAAAGGTGATTCTTGTGCGGATAGAGAGAGGGTTCTTGAGAAGGAGTAAGGAGGCTTAGGTTGAGATAGTTGAGCTGTGAAGCACATGCACTCTAAAAATCGGAAGAAAAATAAACACCAAACTAGATTGCATGAGACTAAGAACAGTGAAGACAATTCAAATAGATGACAACCATGAGTAAAACTCAGAAAGATGACAACCACGAGTATGCACATCAACCTCTCGAGTGCGAGAGGGGCGGTGGCCTAGGCCACCATATTTGAGTATACTCGACTTGGCACCACGAAGATATATCTTGGGTCCATTACCAAAACTCATCATTAAGCTCACATATCACAAAATGATATTAAGAGGAATGATTTTGTTTACCTTGCGCATAATGGGGGGAGGGATGGTCCAATCAATTAGGACCGCACTCCCCCTATGTCCATGCCTACACCTACACCAAATATGGGTCGAGTATTAGGTGAGAGTGCAAGATAATCAATTCAAGCTCCTTGAATCTACGATATTTAGTTCATTCCTCAAGTAGCAAAACCTTGCTTCATCAAGTGGCTTCGTGAAGATATCGGCAAGTTGATCTTTGGTTGAAACATAGGATAGATCAATATCACCTCGAGCAACATGATCTCTAATGAAGTGATGCCGAATCTCAGTATGCTTTGTCCTTGTGTGATCCACCGGGTTGTATGCAATTTTGATGGCACTTTCATTGTCACATAGAAGAGGCACTTTGTCACAATGGACACCGTATTCCTTTAAAGTTTGCCTCATCCATAGCAATTGAGTACAAGCACTAGCGGCAAAGAACATACTCCTTCGGTGAGAGAGATATACAATTTTGCTTCTTAGAAGACCAACATACCAAGGACCTACCAAGGAATTGGCAAGCCCCGGATGTTGATTTTCTATCATCCTTGTCCCCCGCCCAATCCGAGTCCGTGTATCCACAAAGAGCAAATGTTGAACCTCGAGGATACCAAAGACCATAAAATGGGGTATGAACTAAATATCGAAAGATTCTCTTGACCGCCATTAAATGGCTTTCCTTAGGAGCCGCTTGATATCTTGCACACACACCTACACTCAACACAATATCGGGTCTAGATGCACAAAGGTAAAGCAAAGAACCAATCATGGACCGGTATACCTTTTGATCCACATCTTTACCATTTGGATTTTGTTCTAGATGGGTCTTTGTAGCCATGGGAGTGGGAGCTCCATTTAGATCTTGCATTTTGAATCTCTTGAGTATACTTGGCTTGATTGAAGAATGTCCCTCCTCTAACTTGCTTGATTTCAAGGCCAAGAAATACTCTCAACTCTCCCATCAAAGACATCCGGAACCTACTAGTCATAAGCTTTGAGAATTCATCATTAAAAGCTTTGTTAGATAGCCCAAGATAATATCATCAACATATATTTGACATACAAAAAGCTCCCCATTGACCCTCTTAGTAAAAAGAGTGGGATCGATTTTCCCAACCTCAAAGCCACGGTCAAACAGTAACTCTCTAAGGTGCTCATACCACGTGCGTGGGGCTTGCTTGAGCCCATAGAGCGCCTTATCAAGTTTGTAGACATGGTTTGGGAAGTTGGGTTCCTCAAATCCCGAGGGTTGCTTAACATATACCAATTCATTTAAAGGACCATAAAGAAATGCACTTTCTACATCCATTTGTTGCAACTTAAAGTTGTGATGTGCCGCATAAGCAAGAAGGATACGGATGGACTCAAGGCGAGCCACGGGTGCATAAGTCTCTCCATAATCAATGCCTTCAATTTGAGAATACCCTTGTGCAACCAATCTAGCCTTGTTCCTTACTATAATTCCATGCTCATCTTGCTTGTTCTTGAATATCCACTTTGTTCCAATAACATTGCGGCAATCCTTTGGCTTCTCAACTAACTTCCATACTTTGTTTCTCTCAAAGTTGTTGAGCTCTTTGTGCATAGCTTCTAACCAATCTGAATCTTCAAGATCTTCCCACACTTTCTTTGGTTAAATCATGGAGATGTGTGCTTGATGTTCACTGAACCTCTTCAATTGTGCTCTTGTGGAGATACCTTTCCTTAGGTCACCAACAACATTTTGGAGGGTATGGTCTCTTATCTCCAACATTCTTTCCTTTCTAGCTTCGTGACGAGCGTGGATCTCCGTATTGTTTCTTGGAGGACCTTCTTCATCATTTTGATCCTCGTCTTGACCATCATCTTGACCTTGATCATCATTGGAATCATCCTCGATAATTGGAGGAAAAGTTTGACCTTGGTCTTGATCAAGTGCTCTTCTAGCATCAATTTGAGCTTGTCTCAAAACAGTTTGTATGGATCTTCCTTGACAAATTGACTTGGCACCACTTGACAACCCGTCAAATGGACCAAGCTCTCCTTGACTAGAATTGACACTTTGATCATCATGTTGAGGGTCCACATCTTGTCTTTGGCTTGGGTCAATGTCCTCTTTGGTGGATGGAGCATGTTGAGGTTGTGAAGATGAGGGCTCCACTTGAGTGGGGCATAGTTCTTCTCAATCCGCCATAAGGGGTTCCTCAACGGGGCGGATATATCCCACACCCATTCTTCCTATGGCATCCTGAGGAATTTCATCATCTGCATCACAAGCATCAACACGCCCCCCTTCGGGACCATCATATTCTTCGAAGGTCACACTACAAGATTCTATGACGGCTCCGGAGAGCTTATCATAGATTCTATAAGTGTGAGATTCGAGACCATAGCCAACAAAAATACCCTCTAATGCTTTAGAATCGAATTTAGACAAACTAACACCTTTGATGAGATAGAAACACTTACAACCGAACACCCGGAAATAAGATATGTTGGGCTTGTTACCGGTAAGTATCTCATATGGAGTCTTATTGATTTTCTTGCGGAGGTAGAGTCGGTTTAAAGCATGGCAAGCGGTGGAGATGGCTTTGGCCCAAAAGTTGTATGGAGATTTAAACTCCGCCAAAATGGTCCTAGCCATCTCAATAAGAGTCCGGTTCTTCCTCTCGGCCACACCATTTTGTTGAGGGGTGTATGCAGCGGAATATTGATGTTTAATCCCCTCATCACTAAGGAAATCATTCAAGGTGTAGTTCTTGAACTCGGTGCCGTTGTCACTTCTTATAATCAACACGGGAACATTGTATTGCCGTTGAACCAAGTTGATGAAGTCGATAAAAGTCTTTTGAGTCTCACTCTTCAACTTGAAGAAATAAACCCAAGAGTATCTTGAAAAGTCGTCAACAATCACCAAACAATATTTCTTCCCACCAAGACTTGCATGAGATGGAGGACCAAATAGGTCCACATGGAGAAGTTCCAAGATCTTGTTAGACTTGATTTGGTTCGTGGGCTTGTGAGGAGCGTCATGCATCTTCCCTAGAACACATGCCCTGCAAACACGATCTTTGGCAAAGGAAACATTTTCTTTTAGTCCAACTATATGGCCCTTTTTATGGAGACTTTGCAAAGTTCTCATATTGACATGGGCTAGTCGGCGATGCCATATCCAACCCACATCGGCCTTTCCGAATAAGCACATCGGACCGGTAGTGGTTTGCTTTGAAAAGTCCACCACATACAAGTCATGTTCGACGTACCCAACGAAAGCGACCTTGAGAGACTTGCTCCACAAGAGGACCACAATATCTACATCAATGAAGACGGCAAAGCCCATCTTACTAAGAGCAAGGACAAAATGTAAATTGTATCCAAGGGTCTCAACAAGCATGACGTTCATGAGTGTAATGTCGTGAGCAACCACAACCTTGCCGAAACCCATTACCTTAGACTTTGATTTGTCGGAATATGTCACGATGATTTTATCATCATTAGGCTTTAACTCCTTGACAATAGACGAGCTTCCGGTCATATGACATGTGCAACCACTATCAAGCACCCACTTTGACCCTCCGGAAGCATAAGTCTACAAGATATCAAGCTAGTTTTTAGGTACCCATTTTTCAGTGGGTCCTCTTTTGTTAGCAACAAGGGTCTTGGGAACCCAAATAGACCAAGCAATATAACCATCATAAGGACCAACATATTGTGCATACACATCACCATAGTAATCACGCATTAGAACATAGTGAGGGTTAGCACTTCCCGCAAAGTCATCATGAGACATAGTTTTACCACTTGTGGTCTTACTCTCCACAATGGTCTTGTTGGTCTCTTGTGCGGGCTTGGCCTTCTTCTTCTTATTGTTCTTCTTCTTGGTTTTGGAAACAAAACCAATGCCCCCTTTGTCACCACTACGCCTTTGCTTGCTCAAAAGATCATCAATTGACTTGTTGCCTTGTGGAAATGTGGCCTTAGCAAGCTCCCCCTTCAACCTAGCATTCTCTTCAAGAATAGTTGTGCTACTAGATGGAATGAATTTACTAGGTGAAGGTATATTGGCCAATTGGGTTTGAAGCGTTTCATGGGACTTTGTGAGAGACAAGAGTTCACCCTCCAAGGCCTTGTGAGCCTTGTTAAGCAATCTAAAGTCCTCGGCAAGTTTTTCATGAACCACACCAAACTCAATCTTGTCCTTTTTAGCCCTTTTGTATTTATCAATAGCATGATCACGCTCTTTGATGAGTTTGTTAACAATGATGTCATTGGCCTCATCAAGCCCTTCAAGTTTTGACTCAAGGGACAACCTTGTTCTTCTTCTAGAGCATTGCTTAAAGCCTCTAGCTCAATCATATGTTCATGCCCAAGTTTACATCTTACATCTAGAAGCTCTTGAGTATGTGAGAGTTGATCTAAGATGTTCCCAAAATGTAGCTTAGCATCACCTTCTAGGTTAGTCATAAACTCATCAAAGGCAATTAATTCCTTTTTAACATCAAGAGACATTTCATCATCAATTTCATCATTATCTAAGTGAGTAGAGCGGGATGATGAGGATACCTCCGTTCCTCTTGCCATAAGGCAAGTGACGTTCTTGTTGGAAGAGTTCTCATTTGGAGAATCGAAGAGTGAGAGTGTCGGAGTAGAGGTGGTGGCTAGAGCAGCCACACCATGAGAAGTTTCTTCTTCCTCATCTTCATCATCTTCATTGTCGGAGGAGTATTCTTCATGAGTGATCAAGACAATTTCTCCCGACTTCTTGTTGACGGGATTCTTTTTGATGAATGGTTTCTTGTAAGGTGCCTTGAGAGTCTTCTTCAACACAAGCTTACCACCATGATCTTCTCTCTTCTCATAGGGGCAGCTTGCCACAAAGTGATAGCGGTCACCACAATTGAAGCAAGTTCTCAACCTAGTGGTATTCTCTCTTTTCCCATTTGGATTGCTTCTTCGTTGCATTTCCATCTTGGCTTTGGCGGGGTTCTTCCAAAAGTTCTTTGCATAGAAAGCCATATATTGACCATGAGCAATCTTTACTTCATCGGGATGGTCCATGGAGAGTCCTTCATCACTATCATCTTCATCCCCAAGGTCCACAACCTTGGCCTTCAAAGCAACATTGACCACATTGCTCATACCAAGGGCACAAGCACAGGCATCTTTGCATTCTTGGAGGCAACCTTGAAAGCGGCCATCTCTTGCATAACTTCATTTGAGGTCATGAGATGGTAGTTGTGTCTTCCTTGAAGGCTCTTCAAGTCGGTGGGCTCAAAAGGCATGAGTGCACTCACATATTTTCTTTTTATCCATGCATCATCCACATGTGAGGCACCCACATTTCTAAAAGCGGTGGCGGTGGTCTTGAGCCTTCGATACATGTCTTCGTGATCTTCACCTTCTTTCATGTAGAAGCCTTCGGCTTCATTGCTTAGATCATCATATCAGTTCCTCCTCATACTCTCATTTCCAACAAACAACACAGTGAGAGCATCCCAAGCTTCCTTGGCAATGCTAAAGTGCTCAATGTGTGGATAATCCTTTGTCCCCAAACCTTGTTGAATCATATGCAAAGCAGTGGCATTGAGTTGACTATTGACAATATCTCTTCTTGTCAAGTTGTTTGGATCCCCAATAAAGAGTCCATGCTTGATGATGTTCCATAGTTCAATGCAAGAGCTGCACACATGAGTTCTCATTAGTGATTGCCATTGAGCAAAAGTAGCAGACTCTTCAAGCTTAGGTGGGTCACCCCTATTGTACACATGAGGGTGTGGGATGGGAGGATCGGGAGAGTACCAAGAATCACGGTGCTCACCCTTTCCCCTATCAAGTTGTGTGGAGGAATTAGCGTTGTCTGGTTTACCCCCTACCATCACACCCTCGGGGGATACTGACGTATTCCCCTTAGGTAAAATGGATGGTTGATCCTCTTGAGGAGATGGGGGTGATGAGCCTTCTTTGTCTTTAAGAAGTTGCTCTAGCATCTTCTTGACTTCGTTGACCAAGGAAGAGCTCAATCTTGTTTCCAAGTTTTTGAGATCTTCCATGGTCACCATGGTCGGCTCACCATCACCATCCCCTTTGCGGCTACCCATATTCTCTTAGGCGGTAAAGCCCAAATAAAGAGCCGAGGCTCTGATACCAATTGAAAGGATCGTATGGGCACCTAGAGGGGGGGGTGAATAGGTGCTACTTCAAATTTTCTTCTTTTTCAAATTAGGGTTTTACAATAAGGTAAATTCTCTAGATAATGCAACTAAGGTGAATTTACCTATATGACAATTATGCAAGAGCTACCACTACACAAAGTAGGAACAAGTAAGTAAAGTGCGGTAAAGGATAGAAGTAACCAAAGTGGTGGACGCGGAGACACAAGGATTTGTTTACCGTAGTTCCTTCCTTTTGAGGGGAAGTACGTCTACGTTTGGAGAGGGGGTGGTTTCAAACCACCAACGCCACAAAAGGCCTCCCTTGTTCTCCGATGAATCTCACCCCAACGGGATCGATTCACCTTCCACTATATCGGCAACCTTCGAGGTGGAAGCCGGCACCTTTACAAGTTTAGGGCACACATCCACAACTTAATCGGAGGCTCCCAAATACAAGCAAGCTGTTAAAGCAATCAAAGACAAGCTTGTAAGAACCAAAACAAGAACTAGGGTTTCCAAGAAAACACTAGAACAAAGGGGGCCTCAATGAAATGAGGGGGAAATGAAGATCTCTTTTGGTGAAGTAGTAGATCGGGGCCTCCTCCTTCGATTCCCCAAAGATCAAGGACTTTGGGTGGTGGAATGAGGAGATCTTGAGATTGGGTGGCTCCAATGGTGGTCTTGACTTTAAATGTGGCTGAGCACTTTGTCCCAAGGTAGGTGGAGGGGTATTTATACCCCTCCACGAAATATGGCCGTTGGAACCATTAATGTATGTAGTACAGTACTCAATGATAATCTGGCTTGCAAGCTGTACTACCGGTCAAGTACCGACCAGGTACCGAGATGCTTCAGTTCATCTAGCTTTCTTCAGTTTTTGGCGGTATGTGGTACCCCTGCGTAGTACCGGTCGTAGGACGCGGTACTACAGGTCTGGGCGGTAGTACCGGCCCCAAGTACCGCTTGGTACTGACCAAAACGGAGAGGAGTGAGTGTTAGTCAGTACGGCCCGGTACTACCGAGCGGTACGACCGTGTCAAGCGAGCGGTACTACCGGTTGGACCGGTAGTGCCGCTTCGTGGTACCGGGTGGTACTGACTAGCACACACCCTTATCAGTTTTGCACGGTACCAACCGGTACTGGAACCGGTAGTACCGGTGCCAAGCGGTAGTACCGGTCATAGTTCCGGTACTACTGGTTGGCACATTGGTTTTTCGCAAAGGTAATTGATATTCCAAACTTTGTGCCACTTCCTTATCAAACCTGTGATACACTTAGCACACGATTAAACCGATAAGTGTGTTGTTATCAAACATCAAAATCAGAGGGATAAGAAAATGCTCTTTCAAGGGCTTTTCCGTGCGACAAAAAGGAAAACTTCCTCCTGCAACATTGTTCTCCATACCAATGTCCACATGCATGCATAATATGGGCACAGCATCACAAACTATGCTGTGATTCAGCACATAACATCGGTCATTTGGACGGAAAGCCATGAAACCTCGAACATGATAGGTCATTTTGTGAAGGTTTTTTTGAGACATGATCAATATACCAAGTCTGGTATTTTTCCTTTCAACTATGTCACATAATATGACACCACGCGAAGGATTTTCATTGTTCGGATTTTTTTTGAATTTCTTATGCCTGTTTTGAATTTTTTGAATTTCTAACTATGGTCGAACCGGCGTGCATGAAGATAGGGGACGAGCATCATTAGAACTTGCATTGGATCTCTGAAGAAACCACATATTGCGAGTCTAAAAATGATTTTTTTCAAAAAATCACGGGCGATAGATCATGTACCTGTAGCACAAACCGGACCCACTTCCTGCCGATTCGGCAGACATTTGTCCTTTTTACCCGGGATGGACAAAAAGGTTTGAGATGTCCCAGTTGGGAGATAGTCCATGTAAGGTGGTCTAGTATTTTAGGAAAATGGGACGGTAGCATTCTGAAACAACATTTTGGTGGTTACTTCATAAAACGACCCGTTTTTTGCGCTCGGAAAATGGAAACGGGCTTTTCCGTGCGACAAAAAGGAAAACTTCCTCCTGAAACATTGTTCTCCATACCAATGTCCACATGCATGTATAATATGGGAACAGCATCACAAACTATGCCGTGATTCAGCACATAACATCGGTCATTTGGACCGAAAGCCATGAAACCTCGAACATGATAGGTCATTTTGTGAAGATTTTTTCGAGACATGATCAATATACCAAGTCTGGTATTTTTCCTTTCAACTATGTCACATAATATGACACCACGCGAAGGATTTTCATTGTTTGGATTTTCAATATACTAAAGGTCCATCTTTAGTCCCGGTTGGAGGGATTTCGGCAGGCGTGAGTGTCGACATTATGTCGTGCGGCGTGTACCTTGTCCCGGATGGTGTCACCAACCGGGACTAAAGATGAACCTTTACTCCCGGTTGGAGACACCAACCGGGACAAAACACGAGTTAGCACTAATAATAGGGGTGAGTGTCGATATTATGTCGTAAATGTCGACACTATGCCGAGTTGCTTGTACTATAAATAGGCATCCTTGTGAGTCCAGTCCTCTAGCCAGATTGAGGCATCTCCAATATTGTTTTCGAGAGCAGGGACATTACTACCCAGTTTGAGGAGATGCCACGGATCCCAGCCTCCCATCTCCAAGAAACTGGTCATAGAGGCACTTCCTAATATGTGAAATTAGTTAGCTCCCAGGTGTATTGATCTAGTTAGAGAAGTTACAAGCTGCAAGATGGTTTTCGAGAGCAGGGACACCACTACGACTAGTTTCAGGAGATGCCACGGATCCCAGCCCTCCGCATCTCCAAAAACTGGTCATAGAGGCACTCCTAATATGTGAAATTAGTTAGCTCCTGTGTATTGATCTAGTTAGATAAGTTACAAGCTGCAAGATGGTTTTCAGTAGGACACCACTACGACCAGTTTAGGGAGATGCCGCAGATCCCAGCCTCCCAAGCATCTCCAAGAAACTGCTCATAGAGGCACTCCCTAATATGTGACCACACGCTTGGAGATCGATCTTAATGGTAAGTACGAATCGATAACTTCTTCATAGTCCCGTCCAGCCACAAAACGGACTAACACTCAAGACATTTATTAATATTAAAAACTGAGACTACAAAACCGGGACTAAAGGCCCCCCTATATATAGTCCCGGTCAAGCCACAAACCGCGAAAGATACCCTTCGGTCAAGCCACAAACCGCGAAAGACATGAACTAGAGTTACATAATATGAGCATGAACTTCTTGGCATATGTCCTTCCTTATGATTGCTTCAGACGTAACCATGGAGCATCTTCTTTACTTAACGGAATGCTTGAGTCAGTTTTCACTGTGAAGGGCGGAATTTCATCAAACTTATTATAATCTTCTGACATGTCTGTCTTTTCCTCGATTCCCACGATGTTTATTTTCCCTGAAAGAACTATGTGACGCTTTGGCTCATCATATGATGTATTCGTTTGCATATTTTTTCTTTTTTTCGGTCTGGAGGACATGTCCTTCACATAGAAAACCTGAGACACATCATTGGCTAGGACGAATGGTTCATCTCTATAACCAAGATTGTTGAGATCCACTGTCATTCTGCATAACCCGGGTCTATCTTTACCCCTTCTCCATTCGGGTTGACCCATTTGCAGCGAAACAAAGGGACCTTAAAAGAGACTCCATAGTCTAGTTCTCATATCTCCTCTATGTAACCATAGTATGTATCCTTTTGTCCATTCTCGTCTATTGCATCAAAGCGGACACCACTATTTTGGTTGGTGCTCTTTTTATCTTGGGCGATCGTGTAGAATGTATTCCCATTTATTTTGTACCCTTGGAAATTCAATACAGTAGAAGATGGTGATGCGGCCAACAAGTATAGCTAATCTCCAACAGTGGTGTCATTCAAGAGATGTGTCTGCATCCAACCACCGAAAGACTTCATGTGTTCATATGTAATCCATGATCCAGGCTTCCCCAGGTTTTTGGAGCGTACAATATTCTTGTGTTCCTCGATATACAGAGCTGCCAAGGTGGAATTATGTAGACCTGTGTAGTGTGATTTAGTGAAAGAATCCCTGTCCCTACATATCATTGCTTTCTTTCCCAGCGTGCCTTTTCCACTTAGTCTTCCCTCATGCCGCGAGTCAGAAACACCAATCGGCTTAAGGTCAGGAATAAAGTCAACACAAAACTCAATGACCTCCTCTGTTCCATATCCCTTGGAGATGCTTCCATTTGGTCTAGCACGATTATGAACATCTTTAAGACTCCCATGAACCTCTCAAAGGGGAACATATTGTGCAGAAATACCGGACCGAGAATGGCAATCTCTTCCACTAGTTGAACCAGGGGATGCGTCATAATATTGAAGAAGGATGGTGGGAACACCAACTCAAAACTAACAAGACATTGTACCACATCCTTCTGTAACCTTGGCAGAATATCTGGATTGATTACCTTCTGAGATATTGCATTGAGGAATGCACACAGCTTCACAATGGGTACTCGAACATTTTCCGGTAGAAGCCCCCTCAATGCAATCGGAAGCAACTGCGTCATAATCACGTGATGCCATGAGACTTCAGGTTTTGGAACTTTTCTCCGCCATATTTATTATCCCCTTTATATTAGATGAGAAGCCGACGGCACCTCGACATCTGTAAAGGACTTCAAAAAAGATTTCCTTCTCTGCTTTGGTAAGAGCATAGCTGGCACGACTTAAGTGACGCCATTTATCTGTCTTGTTCTGTGTATGCATGTTCTTTGGGTCTTTCATAATTTGTTGGTCCTCCCGTGCTTTTGGTGTATATTTTGTCTTCCCATACATGCCTAGGAATCCTAGCAGGTTCACGCAAAGATTCTTCGTCACGTGCATCACGTCGATTGAAGAGCGGACACGTAGGACTTTCCAATATGGCAGCTCCCAAAATATAGATTTCTTCTTCCACATGGGTGCGTGTCCTGTAGCGACGTCGTTCAGAACTGATTGACCGCCGAGACCCTTTCCAAAGATTACTTCTATATCCTTGACCATACCAAATACATCATCACCAGCAGGGAGTTCAGGCTTCTTCCGGTGATCTGCCTCACCTTTGAAATGTTTGCCTTTCTTTCTTACGGGATGATTGGTCGGAAGAAATCGTCGATTCGCCAGGTACACAACCTTCTTGCATTTATGCAAATATGTACCTTCAGTCTTATCTAAACAGTGTATGCATGCCTTATATCCCTTGTTTGTCTGTCCTGAAAGGTTACTAAGAGCAGGCCAATCATTGATGGTTACGAAAAGCAACCCTCGTAGATCAAATGGCTCATGTTTGTTCTCATCCCACGCACGTACACCTGGTTTGTCCCACAGCTGTAAGAGTTCTTCAACTAATGGACTAAGGTACACATCAATGTAGTTGCCCGGTTGCTTCGGGCCTTGGATGAGCACTGGCATCATAATGAACGTACGCTTCATGCACAACCAAGGAGGCAGGTTGTAGATACATAGAATCACGGGCCATGTGCTGTGACTGCAGCTCTGCTCCCCAAAAGGATTCATGCCATCCGTACTTAGACCAAACCATAAGTTCCTTGCGTCACCTGCAAAGTCTGGGAAGTGTCTCTCGATTTTTCTCCCCAAAAGCAGGGTGTCTCAACTTCCCGTCTTTCTTACGGTCTTCTTTGTGCCATCGCAACAACCTGGCATGCTCTTTATTTATGAACATGCGTTTCAACCTTAGTATTATAGGAGCATACCACATAACCTTAGCAGGAACCCTCTTCCAGAGGGGCTCTCCCTCAACATCACCAAGGTCATCTCGTCTGATCTTATACCGCAATGCATTGCATACCGAACATTTATCTAAATTCTCATACTCCTTACCGCGGTAGAGGATGCAGTCATTAATGCATGCATGTATCTTTTGTACATCTAATCCTAGAGGACAGAGAGTCTTCTTTTCTTCGTAGGTACTCTCGGGAAGTTCGTTATGGTTTGGAAACTTCGGCTTCATTATTTTCAGCATCTTTTCAAATGAGGAGTCAGTTAGACCACACTCTGCCTTCCATCGCAACAATTCCAGTGTGGTACCGAGCTTTGTGCAGCCATCTTCACAATTTGGGTACAACAATTTCTTGTGATCTTCTAACATGCCTTCTAACTTCAACTTCTCATTTTCTGTTTCACAGTCTCGCTTTGCATCAGAAATGACCCTACCAAGTTCATCAGCCGGCTCATCTGATGCCCGTCCTTCACCTTCTTTCTCTCCATTGTCTTCCATTGCAGTATCACTGTATTCAGGAAACATATGATGATAGTTGTTATCATCATCTTCTTCTTCACCATCTTCCATCATAACCCCTATTTCCCCGTGCTTGGTCCAGCAATTATAGTTGGGCATAAAACCTTTCATAATCAGGTGGCCGCGAATGATTTTCGAGAAAGAGTACTCCTTGTTGTTTCGACATTGAACACATGGACAACGTATAAAACCATTATCTTTGTTTGTCGTAGCCACATCGATAAATTTATCCACGCCTTTCATATACCCGGGTACATGCCGGTCACCGTACATCCATTCCCGACCGTTCATCTGCATCATATAAGTAAGTTTATCAAAAACAGGACATTATAAATAGTGAAATGACCAATTCACATCGACACATGCATTGTATCAATGACAGAGAAAAGATAAGATTGCTAACCTCGATCGAGGGAAATAAAGAGGAGAAAGCTCAAGTGCGTCTCAGACACCTTCTATATTTTTGTTCTATGAGAAATTGAATGGGATCATTCACTCAAACATTTCATCAAACACCTTGAATGCATGCATAGGGGAAAAAAACTAGCACACCCCTCACACCTTCCACCAAGAAAAAAAAGAGTGGAGGCAGAGGGCTGGGACGTTGCATTTATAGAGGGCGGGAGCATACGTTCCGGTTTGAAACACAAACCGGGACTAAAGGTGTGTGCCACGCCACATGGCTGACGCCCAACCTTTAGTCCCGGTTTGTGTTACAAACCGGGACGTATGCCCCCCTACCAACCGGGACGCATGCCTCCGGGCCCCGTGCCCGCTCGAACCGGGACGCGTGCCAGCATTAGTCCCGGTTCGTGGCGGAACCGGGACTAATGCTGTTAGGAGGCACGAACAGATAGCCTTTTTTCTACTAGTGATTAGATGTATATATATATCTTAGTTGGACTTTGCCCTCAATTATACTAACTTTACGGGGGAAATGGTAACATTTGATGGGTTTCGCATGGAGGCGAACTGTCTATCTTCGTTCAATCTACTTTTTATACTCTCTCCGCAAATTAATACACTAAGATTTGTCTAAATTTAGATGTATCTATCATATTTTAGTGAAAGATACATTCAGACAAATCTAAATTCATTAATTTAGATCGAAGAGAGGGTACAACAAAGCTGCAAGGAATGTGAATGCACCTTCATTTCTTTTTTTGGCATTGGCAGTTATCCTATTTTTTACTAGAAAATCTTTTAGCCAAAGCGATTCTAATTTTTGCACAAGAATATTCTTCACGGCAGTTAACAGTTAACACAAGACACCACTTGCATGCATAATGACAATTTTCCCACGCTACAAGCATGGAAATCGTAGGAATCTGGGTCTTGATTTTAAGCCTAGGTAGATGCAGCCTGGCACTGACTAATTTTGAGGCAGCAAGCAACGTGCGGTTGCTTCCCCGACAGGCAATTTAGGGAAACAACAACTCAACAAGGCACGCACATATACCCTCCTCGCTCCTCGCCCAACCTTGGCATATGCTTAGCTAGCTCGCGCCTTAAACCATTTCAAATACTTGGCTTCCATCTTCTTCTTCCTCCATTTCGTACCATCTCCTCCTTCCCCTTCTCCTTTGACCTAGCTAATCAATTCAAACTGTAGAAGAAGTAAGAAGTGTTCTTCAATTCATGCATTCTACGTGAGCATTAACTTGAAGCAAGATCGTCAAGATCGTCCCGCTTTTTCTCGGCAACCATCATGCTGCTCGTGCACCACCGTCGACCTCTGAGCATGATGGTGCAGCACTGCTATCCCGTATCTTCCGGCCTCGCCATCGTCGGCAAGGCACTGGTGGCGCCCGGAGGCGGCATGCGACGCAGCATTCACGCCGGCGAGTCGTCAGCGAGCAAATGGAGGAAACCAGAGGCTGGGCGTCTGAAGCTCAACTTCGACGGGTCCTCCAAGACCGCGTCCCGGCGGGCGAGCATCGGCGGCGTGTACCGGGACCACGAGGGCGGCTTCGTGCTGGGCTACGCGGAGCGGATCGGCAGGGCCACGAGCTCCGTGGCCGAGCTCGCCGCGCTCCGGCGCGGCCTCGAGCTCGCGCTGGAGAACGGGTGGCTCAACATCTCCATCGAGGGCGACGCCAAGAATGTGGTGGACGTCGTCAGGAAACGCGCGTCGGTCAGGGCGGAGGAGGACCTGAGACAGTGCGAGGAGATCGCCGCGCTGCTCCCGCTGCTGGACGACGGCGGCGGCATGGCCGTGTCGCACGTGCGACGGGCAGGGAACCGGGTGGCGCACGGGTTCGCCAAGCTTGGGCACGGCGTGACACGGCCGCGGGTATGGCGCGGCGTGCCGCCCGACGAGGTGCTCAGGTACCTTCAGCGCGACGCTGAGGGGAAATAGAGCGCGCAGGCGTGTGAAAATGTTTGTGGATATGCTAGGTGTGATTCGTGCAGCAGAGTATTGGTTGTTGCACATATGTACATACGAGAGTTTGGACAAATTTGGTATACAACATTCGAGCGGCGACCTGAATAAGGGCATATCCCACAAAACAGGTTAGAGGAGTAAAAGAGAACCAACTTGTGGTTGTATGGTTAAAAGGGCAGTGGCAGCCCTAACCCATTAGAGTTTAAACCCCAGGTTTAACATTTTGGTGTCTCATAAAAGATGAATTATTCTTCGGTGAGAGACAATGTTCCCGTCGATAGTGAGGTGTCTGTGGTGACTTCGTAAAGCTCAAGACCTGTCGAATCAGTATCAAGACTCAGTCTTTCGAAAGTGCTCATACGGGTAGGATGTGCGTGCGTGCGTTTATAGGGGTAAGTGTATGTGCGTATTTGTGAGCGTTTGTGTTTGTACTGGGTTTCATAAAAAAAGGTTAGAGGAGTAAAAGATATCCTTAACACGGAAAAGAGAACCAACCTGTGGTTGTATGGTTAAAAGGGCAGTGGCACCCCCAACCCGTTAGAGTTTAAACCCCAGGTTTAACACTTTGATGTCTCATAAAAGATGAATTATTCTTCAGTGAGAGGCGATGTTCCCGTCGATAGTGAGGCGTCTGTGGTGACTTCGTAAAGATCAAGACCCGTCGAATCAGTCTCAAGACTCAGTCTTTCGGAGGTGCTCATAGGGGTAGGATGTGCGTGCGTGCGTTTATAGGGGTAAGTGTATGTGCGTATTTGTGAGCGTCTGTGTTTGTACTGGGTTTCATAAAAAAAGGTTAGAGGAGTAAAAGATATCCTTTTACTCATCTAACAAGGACCTAACCGAACTTGTAAAATCTTTAGCGGAGTAAAAATTATAAGGGTCGCCTCCACCGACTCCTAATTAACTATAAGACCGCCCTAGGGAAAAAAGCCTTCCTCCCACCCCGTTGGCTACTTTAGGCCCCATTCTCGCTGGGGATGCCTCAGGTGACCACAAAAACCCGCCACCGCCCTCCCGCCCAACTCTCCGTCGCTCGTCGGTCCCTGTCGTCGCCGAAATTGACTAGGAAATCGAGATTTTGCTGTCGTCCCGATCTGTTGCAAATCAGCTACCACCGGATCAATTCTTAGCAAAACGCAGCGTCCGAAGGTGGAAGGGTGGTATAAGGCCCGCACCGGAGTCAAGGAAGACCGGCGAAACCCGACGAGAACGGTCTACATCCATGACGAGGTTGGTGTCGACAGGAGACCATGCTTGGTGGCGATTCTTCATTGGGAGAACCTCTTTGTCGATGGTCGGCCGTCCTGCAGCCCCGCCACCCCTCAAGGTGCCCTGGAGATAGCTGAACATCGCCGACCACCCTCCTCACCTCCTCTGCCCTCCAACTGTTCGACCAAATTAAATCGCCGGGTGAGTTTTCTCGATGCTTTTGTATGTTTATTTTTTCAATTTTGACCGGAGCCATTTTGTAGATGAAGAGGCTATGGTGTCGGAATTATGCCCTAGAGGCAATAATAAAGCTGTTATTATTATAATTCTTGTTCATGATAATGTTTATATTCCATGCTAGAATTGTATTAAGCGGAAACTTTAATACTTGTGTGGTTTGTGAACAACACCGTGTCCCTAGTACGCCTCTATGGACTAGCTCATTGATTAATGATGGTTAAGGTTTCCTAACCATGGACATGAGTTGTCAATTAATAATGAGATCATATCATTGGGAGAATGATATGGTGGACAGACCCAAACTAAGCGAAGCAATTAGATCGTGTCATCGTATTCGTCTTTGCGAAGCTTTCCTTATGTCAAATATTGTATTCCTTAGACCATGAGATAATACAACTCCCTGGTATCGGAAGAAAGCTTTGAGGTCATCAAACGTCATCCTATGAGAGGGTGATCATAAAGGTGTCTCTCAGGTGATCGGAAAGTATCTGTTGGGTTGTATGTATCGAGATGGGATTTGTCCCTCCCAAGTTGGAGAGATATACTTCGGGCCCACTCGGTAATCGATATCAACACCGCTTGCAAGCATGTGGTTAATGAGTTAATCACAAAGTGATATCGGATTACGGAACGAGTAAAGTACTTGCTGTGAACGAGATTGAACTAGGTATGACGGTACCGACGATCGAATCTCGGGCAAGTAAAATATCGCGAGACGAAGGGAATATATATATGGGATTGATTGAATCCTGGCATCGTGGTTCATCCGATATGATCATCGATGAATGTGTGGGAGTCAATATGGGTTTCCAGACCCCGCTGTTGATTATTGATAGAATATCATGTCTGCATATTCTTGAACCCGCAGGGTCACACACTTAACGTGTCTCGACGCTAGGATAGATTGGATAATTGGTTTATGAGTTTTTGTTCGGAGTCTCGGATGGGATCCGGGATATCACGAGAGGTTCCAGAGTGGTCCGGAGAATAAGATTCATATAAGGCAGTGCAGTTTTTGGAGTTCGGAATTGTTCCGGGTTAATCGGTATTGTACCGGAAGCTTCTAGAACCTTCCGGAAGGGGACCAACGTGGCCCCACCTTCCGGGAGGGGGCATGGGCCTATGAGGGAGTGCCCTGGCCGCATTGGTCCAGGGGCACAAGTCCCCATAGGGCCCAGCCAGCCAAGAGGGTTTTAAACTCGAGATAGACCTTCTAGAAAGGGGGGTTTCCTTGCCCCCCACTCCTTCTCCTTGGGGCCGCCGGTTTGGCTTGGGGGAGGGTGCTAGGGTTGCAGCCTCCCACCCCTCTATATAAAGAGGGCTGGGGGCGCACCACCCCCTCACACCTTCCCCTCCAAGAGCTATCCGTCCTGCTGCCCTCCTCTCTCCCTTCCGATTGTTTGTAGGCGAAGCCCTGCTGCAGAAACTCTCCACCATATACACCACGCCGTCATGTTGTAGATCCAATCCATCTCTCCACCATACTTGCTGGTCCGAGGAAGGAGGAGACGTTGAGGTGTTGCACGTGTGCATCTTACGGAGGCACCGCCACTTGTGGTGCTAGATCGGATCGGATCGCGAGGAGGAGAAGCGAGTACGACTACATCACCCACGTTCCGATTTAACGCTCTGGCGTAATCTTCAAGGGTATGAAGATCTAATCCAATCTCTCTCGTTGTTTGCATCTCCTAGATTAGATCTTGGCTTTCTCTCTGTTCGCATCCGTAGAAAATTTTGATTTACTATGCCACGAAACCCTTCAATGGGAGCACATCATGGACGAATCATCATTGTCGAAGGAGGAGGAAGATGACAATGACGTCGAGATGGCCATTGCAACGTGAAGCGGTAGCATCGAAGGATCTATGGATTTGGCATTGTCTTCTTTGGATTGCATGTCTTCTCTAGGCTTCTTGCTGGAGATGCTCCTCATATCAACTATGAAGTCAATAACCTGAGTATACCATCACTAGTGGAGAACGGGGCACTAGTCCCGGTCCTAGAGGGCCTCTAGTCCCGGATGGCCAACCGGGACTACGGAAACGGGACTAGAGGTCCCAGCCTCTAGTCCCGGTCCAGTTACAGGCCGGGACTAAAGGATGTGCACGTGGCAGCGTAGCAGTGCGAGGGGGGTGGTATTTAGTCCCGGTCCGTCTTACGGGCCGGGACTAGTTCCTTTCTGCCGCGGCAGCATTAGCATTTATTCGCTGCCGCAGCCGATGGGGTTTCCACATGGCAGAGTTTTGGCCCACTTTCACATGGGCGATGGGGTTTCCTCCGAGGTTTGGGGTTTTTACGCTGCCCGATACATGCGGGTTCTGCTGGCAGGAGGATAGGTAGAGGAGGGTTGCGTTTGGCGTAAAGTGACATGCAACGAAGAGATCACAACCCGTCTAATATAGATATAATTCTACATTACATATAATTCTACATTACATAAATATACATTATATAAATATATACATAAATGGAGATCACAACCCGTCTATTTGGTTACAAGTTCATTAAATCACGGGTAGCCAGAGGTATGATATTTTCCTTCTGGGTTTATGACATGGTCAACAAGAAATCCTGCCAATTCCTCTTGAATTGCTACCATACGCTTCCTTGGATCGAGATTCTCCTGCAATCTTTCCAACTATATATAAAAGAAGGAGGTCAATATGAATATCAATAGTCATACCAAATATTATAATGACACTCAATATTTTTTTTGAATATATTGCTCATGTACTTCTAAAAATGTATCTCCGTCCCGCTCACTGACCTCTGAGCGAATGTACTCGCACACGAAGTATTCACATAGGTTAGTACCTGGTGGCTGCCTCTCGCACTTTACGACAAAAGGTTTCAATCAAATAATAATCAAGCATGACATGATGGTATTGAAACTAGAATTAAATAGATGCGTGGATCTAGCTCGTACTACTTACATCGATCCGATGAAAACTAAGATTATCTTTAAATTCACTAACCGTAGCGTTGGTGAAAGCTTTCCAACCCCTGCCCGACAAAAAAAGAATAAATGAGTTATTAGTTACTTGATATCTCAGGATATATATAAACGAAAGAGACCGATATAGTACGATAATCACTACGGGAAAAAATGTCGCTGTCATGTAGACACGTCTTTGATGTGTGTCAAACGCACCGGAACACGGCAAAGATAGTCTTTGCCGTGTGTAACTCAGAAAATACACGGCAAAGTACGTGAACACGGCAAATTTCTGAAAAAGAACATGGCAAAGAAATATACACGGCACGGACCCATAAAGGAACACGGCAAAGAAAATACACTCGGCAAAGTCGACAACGGCACACGGCATAGGTGTTGTTACGGCAACGAGGTGGGACCCGTGACCCCACAAGTCCATTTAACGGGAGGAACTAACGGCCGTAGACGGTGGTCTCTTTGCCGTGTGCCCTCGCCGGTCCTTTTCCGTGTGTATTCTGCAGTATACACGGCAAAGGTCCTTTGTCGTGTGTATTCCATAGTACACACGACAAAGGGCCTTTGCCGTGTGTATTCCGCAGTACACACGACAAAGTCCTTTTTTTGCCTTTTATCACATTACTCTTAGGAAAATCATAAAAAAATCATTATTTTGCAGAAAAATAAGATCTATCTATATACACTCAAAAATTAGATATTTATATTGAATAAGAATCTTCATGCTCGTCGTTTTGACCATAGTTTAAAACATGCATAAAAATTCAAAAACGATCGAAAAAATGCGAAACCTTCGCGTGGTGTCATATTATGTGACATAGTTGGTAGGAAAAATATCAAACTTTGTATATTGATTATGTCTGAAAAAACCCTTCACAAAATGACCTATCTCATTCGAGGTTTCCTTGCTTTCGGGTCAAATGACCAATGTTATGGTTAGAATCAAGGCATAGTTTGTGATAATCTGTCCATATTGTATATGCATGTGCATTATGGAATGTCGAATAATGTTGCAGGAGGAAGTTTTCCTTTTCGTCGCACCAAAAAGCCATTTTCCATTTTACGAGCGTAAAAAACGGGGAATTTTATGAAGCAACCACCAAATGGCTAATTCAAAATTCTAATACCCCATTTTTCAAAAATACTAGACCACCTTAAATGTACAATGTCCTAACGGGGGATCTCAAACCTTTCCGTCCAGTCCAGGTAAAAAGGACAAATTCCTGCCGAACCAGTAGGAAGTGGGTCAGATATGAACTACGGGTACATGATCGGATGGGCATGATTTTTTACAAAAATCATTTTTAGATTCGCAATATGCTATTTCATTAAAGATCCAGTGAAAGTTTAGAGAGGCTCAGCTCCGAGCTAAGAATCTTCATACCCGTCGTTCGACAAAGTTTGTCGATAATTTAAAAGAGTCATAAAAAATTCAAAAACGATCGAAACAATGTGAAACCTTCGCGTGGTGTCATATTATGTGACATGGTTGCAAGGAAAAATATCAAACTTGTTATATTAAATATGTCTCAAAAAAACCTTCACAAAATGACCTATCTCATTCGAGGTTTCCTAGCTTTCGGGTCAAATGACCAATGTTATGGCTAGAATCAAGGCATAGTTTGTGATAATCTGCCCATATTGTGCATGCATGTGCCTCATGGAATGGTGAACAATGTTGGAGGAGGAAGTTTTTCTTTTCGTGCACCAAAAAGCCATTTTCCATTTTCTAAGCGAAAAAACGAGAGATTTTATGAAACAACCACCAAATGGCTAATTTAAAATGCTAACACCTTATTTTTCAAAAATACTAGACCACCTTAAATGGACAATGTCCCAACGGGGGGATCTCAAACCTTTCTGTCCACTCCAGGTGAAAAAGACAAATTCCAGCCGAAACGGCAGGAAGTGGGTCAGATATGAACCACAGGTACATGATCTGATGGGCATGATTTTTTACAAAAATCATTTTTAGATTCACTATATGCTATTTCATCAGAGATCTAGTGAAAGTTTAGAGAGGCTCAGCTCCGAGCTAAGAATCTTCATACCCGTCGTTCGACAAAGTTTGTCTATAGTTTAAAAGAGTCATAAAAAATTAAAAAACGATCGAAACAATGTGAAACCTTCGCGTGGTGTCATATTATGTGACATGGTTGCAAGGAAAAATATCAAACTTTTTATATTGAATATGTCTCAAAAAAACCTTCACAAAATGACCCATCTCATTCGAGGTTTCCTGGCTTTCGGGTCAAATAACCAATGTTATGGCTAGAATCAAGGTATATTTTGTGATAATCTGCCCATATTGTGCATGCATGTGCCTCATGAAATGGTGAACAATGTTGCAGGAGGAAGTTTTTCTTTTCGTCGCACCAAAAAGCCATTTTCCATTTTCTGAACGAAAAAAAAGAGACATTTTATGAAGCAACCACCAAATGGATAATTTAAAATGCTACCACCCTATTTTTCAAAAATACTAGACCACCTTAAATGGACAATGTCCCAACAGGGGGATGTCAAACCTTTCCGTCCACTCCAGGTGAAAAAGACAAATTCCTGCCGAATCGGTAGGGAGTGGGTCAGATATGCACTACATGTACATGATTGGATGGGCATGGTTTTTTACAAAAATCATTGTTAGGTTCACAATATGCTATTTCATCAAAGATCCAATGAAAGTTTAGACACGCTCAGCTCCGAGCTAAGAATCTTCATACCCGTCGTTCGACAAAGTTTGTCGATAGTTTAAAAGAGTCATAAAAAATTCAAAAACGATCGAAACAATGCGAAACCTTTGCGTGGTGTCATATTATGTGACATGGTTGCAAAAAAAATATCAAACTTGTTATATTGAATATGTCTCAAAAGAACCTTCACAAAATGACCTATCTCATTCGAGGTTTCCTGGCTTTCGGGTCAAATAACCAATATTATGGCTAGAATCAAGGCATAGTTTATGATAATGTGCCCATATCTTGCATGCATGTGCATCATGGAATGGCGAATAATGTTACTGGAGGAAGTTTTCCTTTTCCTCGCACCAAAAAGCCATTTTCTATTTTCCAGACACAAAAAACGAGGGGTTTTATGAAGCAACCACCAAATGAATAATTCAAAATGATACCACCCCATTTTCACAAGATTATATGGATGTCATATTTGGATTACTCACATTTTTCTGATCGATTTAGACATTTTATTTGTCGAATTCCGATTTACGGATTTAAATATATGAATTATTCCATATTAAATAGAAAAATGAAATAAAATAAAATCATTTTATTTTTTATTTGGATTCAAGATTATTATTACTTTTCATTATTATTTACTTAAATAATTGTTTGGAATCTAAAACTGAGATGTGTGACATCATGGCCCAAGAGTTAATAGGATTGATATGGAAGTATTAGCAACAAGGTATGATTTTTTTCTTAGAAGCTCATTCGGAAGGAACGAAGAAGTTAAGCGTGCTAGAGCTAGAGTAGTGTTAGGATGGGTGACCATAGGGGTAGTTTGATTATGAGTGCAATTTGACTTAATATTTAACATACAAAGGATTAAAATATTCTATATGATATTATCAAGTAAATAATATTCAAAAAAGTTTAAAACAATTTTTTTTTAAAAGACAGTTTCTTTGTCGTGTACTTTTTCCATGAGACACACGGCAAAGACAGCTTCTTTGCCGTGTACTTTTCGAGGATACACACGGCAAAGACAACTTCTTTGCCGTGTACTTTTCGAGAAGACACACGGCAAAGAATAGACACCGTCATCTCCGCGGGAACCGTTATCTTACTTTACTTTACTGTGTCTACGCATGAGACACACGGCAAAGCCTTTGCCGTGTCTTATTTAGAAAACACACGGCAAAGGGCCTTTGCCGTGGCGAACGTTGCCGTGTGGCATTTGCCGTGTGTATACCTTTGCCGTGTTCCGGAAGGCCTTTGCCGTGTCTTTTGCCTACACGGCAAAGAGCCTGTGTGCCGTAGTGAATGACTGAAATTACCTCTGGAGCGCATCTTTAATGAATGCGTACTCTGATTTGTCTCTCATTAGAGAGTCCTTGATTTCAACTCTTCCAGCATCAACTTCAATGGTTAGCAGAATCCAGTGATAGCTGCGCACATTTATATACAACAGTAACTCATCAATTACACTTAGCAGAATCAAGTGATCTGTACAAGGCAGTAACACTCTTATCTGTAGTTGTAGGGAAACAATATTCTTCGTTTGTAATGTTGCCTCAATAAGACCCTTAGCAAGTTACGCTTCGTGTCCTTGGGGTATTTCCATTAGCAATGCTTGATTAAACCGGTGTGGGTCGATGAACCTAGTGTCAAAGATTTTCTTCCGGTCACATTCATCGCTCTTCATTCTGCATAATAGCATATAGTGAAGATAATTACATGCAATAAAAGAGTTGGGTTAGATACTTTATCATAGAAATAAATGAACCACTTACAGACAACAGGTAGCGAGGAGACTCAAGTCAAGGGCATCTTGTTTGAATAACATATATAATTTCTCAAAATAAATTTGCATCTGGTCTTCACTATTAAAATGCTCACTTGTACTTTTCACAAGCAACACTGACAATTGATCTTCTTCATCGCATATAGAGACTTTCTCGTACCACTCATGCAGTCTTCACATTTGAGTTGGTAGAAATTTGACCTCATCAGGTCTGACCAGATTCTTCCCGTATTCATATCTCCATGCAAATTCCTCTTGTAGGGGGATATGCCCGCCTAGCGCTTGATAAACTGTAATATTAGCACCTTTGGCAAATTCCATTGCTATAATATTCTGATGATCAGTATTGGATAACACCTTGAGCGGGGCGATCGATTTGTTTTCCTGCATTCCGAGTTGCGCAACCTCTCTTTTCCCGCTGCTTGCAGTAGTATTTCCTGGAGTATTACCGCTGCTTGCAGTAGTATTTCCTGAATTCTTCCTACCAATTCTTAGCAGACAGCGTTTGTAGTCATCAGCCTTATTTATCTCATATTGCGATGGTTGCTCAAGAAACCCCTTAGCCCACTTTTTGGCTTTCGGATCAAAATTTTCTTTTGGCTCGGGAGCTTTGGGTGCAAAGAAGGCTTTAACTTGGGCATCACTGATCGCTTTGGTTTCCTCATCAGTCATCTCGTAAGGTAACTTGGGAGGAGGCGGCGGGATTTTCTTCACTTTTTTACCTTTGGCTTTCTTCTGACTAGTATTTATACTAGTTGACTGAGAGACCTCCTTCTTCGTCTGACACGGCGGCGGCGGAGTGGGATGATGCGGCGATGGACTCGCGCTATGGTGGTCATCCCACTCCTCATGTGGACTTGCTGGAGGCGGCAGACTTGGCTGACGCGGAGGAGACGGTGGTGGCTTGGGTGAGCCTGGAAACACGATGTATTTCTTGCGCCATAGAATGATGGAGCCCCTGACTTCTCCTAGCGTGCTCTCATCTTCAGGTCCAGGGATGTCAAGTTGTAGTGATTCATATTGAGGTAGAATCTTATCCACCCCGACACGAGCATAGCCATCTGGAATCTCTTTGCAATGCCAGCGTGCTTCAGGTTCACAAGATAAAGCATAGCCGAGAGACGCCTTGAAGGATAAGTTCATCACTCCCACATGCAGCTCGCAGCTTGTCTTCTTAGTGATATTGTCCACAGGATAGCGATATATCGGATCGGCTGCCGTGGAAGCGACACTGCTTCTCCGCTGAGATGGGACACCGACACTTTCTTCTAGCCGCTGATGACTTGGCCCTTGCTAGCGCATTTCGTCCAGCTGCTTCTGTTGCTCCTTTAGCATGACATATATTTCCTCGTTCTTTCTTTACACGCTACGCAACAAAGATGCCTCCTCTATCTCCCTCCGCTTCTTTGCCCTTACTCGGCTTCTATAGGATTCAGTGTCCCCAGGAAACCCAGTCTTCCACGGCACAGAAGGTCCAAAGCCTCGTGTTCGTCCTGGTTTTTGAGGATTCTCGAGGGCCTTTGTCAGCTCGTCGTTCTCTCTGTCGGGTTTGAAGTCACCCTTTTTAACCTCCTCAATTGTTGTAACAATTTCTCCATGGGGTGTAGCAACTTTGGACTTTTCATCGAATATTAACTAGCCTGTTTCCATGTCATACTTTGCCCCATGGGCAAGTAACCAATTCCTTAATCTGATGGGCCAGTCCTCTGTAGCTGGAGTGATCCCTTGGGCACGCAAGGCTTTCTCGGCTTCCTCCCACTTAGGAACGAAAGTCCTGTAGCCACTTGTCCCCATCGTATGGTGATATTTCTTTTTGCAGCATTTTCTTTATTCTTTGCGGACCTTTTTTTTGCTATTGCTGATTTCTTGTAGTCTAGAAATCTTTCCCAGTGAGGCCGCTGCTTCTCTAGTGAGTCCTCGAATGATGAAACTTTTCCTTCCTCGAGATATTCATTATACAATATTTTCTTATAGTTATTGAACTGTTGGGCCATCTTCTTAAGAGCGAAACGCTTAACTTTGGACCTCATCTCATCTGTGGCCTCCTTAGTCTCTAAGACCGGTAGGGCGAAATGGCGAATGAGCTTATCCCATAGTATGTCTTTGTATCCGTCCTTAACATAACTCATAGAATATTCATCGGTCTTTGCTGGCTTATTCCAGTTGAATGCTGATCGGGACATTGTCCCTAACCACAAATCCACATTGATGAATAAATGTGTTTGCGTTCTTTACGGAAAGCAACGGGACGCCCACTGGAGATACCTCAACAATTGTGAGATGTGCATCATCGGGCATCCCTTTGGCCGGTCCTCGTTTACTATTTTTAACTGGCGCGGTCGATGTGGATGTCTAAAATAAGAAACAACATTCGTTAATATATATATATATACATAAATCAATTAATGCATCTATCTACTAGTGATCAAAAGGCTTAATAATATACCTCGCCAGACTTTGTCAAGGATGGTCCATCATTTTCCAAGTCATCATCGAAATTAAAACTAGTATGCGCTTCGACATGAGGTTCTATCTTTATTACCTCACCGGACTCATTTAGAAACTGTGAGCCATATTCTGCTCCACAGTCTTCTTTCCCACCCTGATCGATGAGCGCTCCATCCTGATAGGGGAGCGGTCCTCCACCAGCCAGTATCATATCGAATAAAGGCTCTTCACCTTCTCTACTGTTGAAGTGATCCATAGAATAACTGCTATGACATAATGTGCATATATGAGTAATAAAATTATATAACATCTCGAATGACAACAAAAGTATTAATATCATATAACATCTCGAATAACATCTCAGAAAACAACAAAGAAGTCATAATACATCTTGAATAACGACAAAGTAGTAATATCATATAAAAAACAACATCTTGTCTGATAACATCGCTCAAACTCAACGTCGACTACCGGCTCCTGAGCCGCGGGATGTGACCAACCAAATAGTCGGAACCATCACCGGACTATAACTAGGGTGAGATCCCTAAATAACCTGCCAGGTATGGGGGGCCACCCTAGCGTCCAACATCACCATATAGCGACGGACGTGCTCGTCCTCCTCCCTGACGTGACGTCGTACCACCTCCTCTAGGGCCGGCTCCCTCTGCACCCTGCTTGGGCCACGCGACCTCCACCAAAGAAGATCCGAGTCGACGACGACACCCGGATTCCTCAGCAAGCTACGCATCCCTTACGGTAGCACCTCCCAGTGCCAGCCTGGCGGAGCCCAGTCTCGTACAACACCGCTAGAGCGTAGTACTCCCTCGCTCTGGCCGAGTTGGCTACGAGGATGCCCGGGCATATCCTAAAGTAGGTACAGATTTGATCGAAATAATGCGGTAAATAATTTTATTCTAATAATAGTAATAATTTCCTAAATATTAGCAGTAATATCTTAAATACTAACAAATATTATATACAAATCTCTAAATATCCTAAATACTAACTAATAGTATATACAAATCCATAAATATCGCTAAACTAAATAATAATATGTCTAAAGAAAATTATATATTAAACTAAAATATCCTTAAATATTATATACTAAAAACTAAAATATTCCTAAATCCCTAAATAATATACTAACAAATTTATATCTAACTAAGATACATCTAAACTATATACTTAAAACTAAACAATGATATATCTAAATTATATACTAAAATAAATTATGTATACTTAAAACTAAACAACGATATATATATCTAAATTGTATACTAAACTAAATTATATATAGTTAAACTAAACAAATATTTCTACATTATACCCTAAACTAAATTATATATACTTAAAACTATAAATATATATACTTAAAACTAAATTATATATACTTAAAACTATATACCCTAAACTAAATTATATATACTTAAAACTATACTTAAAACTATAAAACAATTGAAAAACAGAAAAAAAGAAAAGAAAAAACATACCGATGAGGGTGGCGACCAGACACATTTCTGTGCGGCTCATGAGGAAAGAGGAATGGCGTGGCGGCAAGCGAGCAGTGAGGCGGCGACGGAGCACCACGACAGGCGTCGGGGCCAGTGAGGCTGCTCATGAGCGTGGCGTGCTCAACGGGGCGTGACTATGGCGGCGTCGGATTTGGAGAAGAGGGCGTCCCGGCTCGTGGCTCGGGCCGGGAGGAGGGCGGTGGGTATTTATACTCACCACCTCTAGTCCCCCCTCTAGTCCCGGACCCAGCCTCCAACCGGGACTAGAGGTCTTTTTGCGGCGCCGTTTCGTTCTCACGCGCAAAGACCTCTAGTCCCGGCTAGAGGCTGGAGCCGGGACTAGAGGTTAATTTTTTAAAATTTATTTATTTCTTTATCTTTTATTCTATGATGATAAAAAATATGTATTATATATTAAATTTTGCAGAAAAAAGATCTATAATGTAAATCTATTAGCATATTCTGTTATAAAACTAATATTTTGTTGAAATAAAAAATATCTTTTG
Source organism: Avena insularis (assembly GCA_023614405.1). NCBI lineage: Eukaryota > Viridiplantae > Streptophyta > Magnoliopsida > Poales > Poaceae > Avena > Avena insularis. The sequence goes on along the minus strand of CM042697.1, from coordinate 460,203,847 downwards.
TATACTAGAGTTTGAATTTATTAATATTAATATTTCTTTATCTTTTATTCTGTGATGATGAAAAATATGTATTATATATCAAATTTAACAGAAAAAAGATCTATAATGTAAATCTATTAACATATTCGGTTGGAGGCTCGGACCGGGACTAGAGGTTAATTTTTTTAAATTTATTTATTTTTTTATCTTTTATTCTATGATGATGAAAAATATGTATCATATATCAAATTTTGCAGAAAAAAGATCTATAATATAAATCTATTAGCATATTCTGTTATAAAACTAATATTTTGTTGAATTAAAAAATATCTTTTGCGGCAGGCTAGAGAAGGCAGGACTAGGGCAGGCTAGGGAAGGCAGCACTAATGATATGGGTGAGTGTCGACATTATGTCGTGCATATTTTCCCTTGTCCCGGATGGTGTCGCCAACCGGGACTAAAGCTGAACCTTTAGTCCCGGTTGGAGACACCAACCGGGACAAAACACGAGTGAGCACTAATAATAGGGGTGAGTGTCGACATTATGTCGTGAGTGTCGATACTATGCCGAGTTGCTTGTACTATAAATAGTCCAGTCCTCCAGCCAGTTTGAGGCATCTCCAAGATCGATTGTTTGCGAAAGCAGGGACACCACTATGGCCAGTTTCAGGGAGATGCCGCCGGAGCCCAGTCCTCTGGCATCTCCAAGAAACTGGTCATAGAGGCACTCTCTAATATGTGAAATTAGGTTAGCTCCGCGCATATTGATCTAGTTAGAGAAGTTACAAGCTACAAGATGGTCTTCGAGAGCAGGGACACCACTACAGCCAGTTTCAGGGAGATGCCTTCGAAGCCCAATCCTCCAGCATCTCCAAGAAACTGGTCATAGAGGCACTCCCTAATATGTGACCGCACGTGTTTGGAGATCATATCTTCATGGTAAGTACGAATTGGGACAACATCTTCATAGTTTGGGAAAGTCGTAGTACGAATCGAAAATAAAAGCCCCCCTTTAGTCCCGGTCCAACCATAAAACGGGACTAATACACTCAAGAAATTTATTAATATTTAAAAACTGAGACTACGGAATCAGGACTAAAGGCCCCCTTTAGTTCCGGTCCAGCCACAAACTGGTACTAACACTCAATATTAAAAACCAGGACAAGACGGGACTAGCTGACACTCAGCACTAAAGCCGCCCCCTTTAGTCATAATCATGCCTTGTCCTATAGTACGCAACTTCAGGGTCTTCTTCGTCATCGTCAGCTGCCACTCCGGGGATCCTCAGCCCAGCCATGGCATATACCGGGGGCACCTGCCACTCCGGCCTCGGATTCACGGCGGGCGGGGGAGGGGTCTCCTGAAAGACGATGCCGCTACCGTTGGGCGGGGGAGGGGCCTTCTTCTTGTGGCTCTGTGGCGGGTGGCCTTGTGGGCACCGCAGGCGAGGATGGTCTCCCCCGACGATGTAGCGCATCACGCCGATGATAGTCCGGTTCGCCCACCACAGGCGGCGGCCGACTTTGTTGTGGTTCATCGGGGGAGGGCCGTCACCCTCGTACCTGGAGAGCTCTCTTCCTTGTCGGTTAGCAAAAAAGGCATTCCAGGTGTCATAGTTGTCGGGATCCCACTGGGGATCCATCCGCTGCTCCAGCATGAGCTCGTGGTAGAAGTGGTTCGTGATGGCCGCCTGACGTGCGGAACCTTGAGGGACAGGAGGGACAGAACCCCTCCAACGCTCAGCATCCAGCTGGTGGTGGCGGTAGCCGGAGGGCAGGGGTAGGGGCGCCTGGCGCCTCGGTTTCCTCGAGGGTCAGAATGGCCCAGTAGTCGATGTCCATTGTTGTGAGAGAGGAAGGTGTGGATGTGTGGATAGCGATGGCGCGGTCGGCCTAGATATAGAGGAAAATGGCGGGAAAACATTGCGGGAAGCGGTGGGAAATAGCGGGAAATTTCTTTAGTCCCGGTTAGTGGCTACAACCGGGACCAAAAGCTTCGGTCAGAGGAAAAGGGCGGAAAACATGGCGGGAAGCGGTGGGAAATGGCGGGAAATATCTTTAGTCCCGGTTAGTGGCTACAACCGGGACTAAAAGCTTCGATCAGATGGAAAGTTAGTATAATTATTCATAAAACAGAAAAAATAACAAACTTTGTAAAAGCTTCACAAAATGATATACATGCATATGTACATATTGATTGCATCTAAAAAATGGCCGCAGGCAAAATTCTAAATGCATCATATGACTTTCTTATGACCGTGTGGCCTTAATCATGGAGCATCTTCATCAAGTAACATGATGCTTGGGTCATCCTTCACTACAAACGGCGGAATTTCATGAAACTTGTCATAATCTTTAGACATCTCTGTCTTGTCCTTCACTCCTACGATGTTTCTTTTCCCTGAAAGAACTATGTGGCGCTTTGGCTCATCGAAGGAGATCTATGGATTTGGCATTGTCTTTTTTGGATTGCATGTCTTCTCTAGGCTTCTTGCTGGAGATGCTCCTCATATCAACTATGAAGTCAATAACCTGAGTATACCATGGGTTACTCGTATCAACTACGAACAAGGAGGTGCATGAACAACTGCATTATGATCTTGTTGAGCATTGCTGGTGTCTCCATAGTGCTACCTAGTTGTGTTTGAACTATTCTCGTCATTCGTTGCATTTGAACTCTGCCATGCGTTTGGATTTGAATTATTTGGTTTCTGAACTTAATTTTTATTTATTTGTAAACATGTTATTTCATTGTATTTGAACTGTCTCAAGTGTTTGGCTTTCAATTGTTTGATTTCTAGACAAAAAAATTACTCCAAGTTATTAGGAATCGATATACTCCTCTAAGGTTTAGAGACCCATTTTACTTCTTTAAGTTTTGGGAATCGGTGAGAGATGTCCTAAGCCCGTAAAAGTCAAATTTAGTCTTAACTAGACTAATTTTGCTGATTTTTAAAACTAAAGTACTCCTTCCGACCTATATTAGTTGACTTGGATTTATTAAAATTTATATGAACCTATATATTAAATAGTGTTTAGATTCATTTAAATCTAGATAAATCCAAGTCAATTAATATAGGTCGGAAGGAGTAACTAATTTGACTATGTAGTTGGATGGATCGGGTGGCGCTTTTGCAATCCTACGTGTACATAATGCAGTCCTAAGGGGTGTCCGGACGGGCGGAGTTTTGGTCATGCTAGAATTCGGAGTAATACAATCCTCCCAACGTATGTTTGGATTTTAATTTGGCTATATATTTATACTACTAGTCCATGTTGATTTGTCCGTACGTTAGGGACGCTAGTTAAGTTAGGACCTGTCCGTGACGTCCTCAAATTGAGTTAGTTACGGTAACCGTATTCATATAGGTCTAGACATCGAGTCTCGTTGAGTTCGTCCTAATTTCATAGCACGTTTCCTATTCTCCAAGCTTAAGAAGCCTTCATGGCTTCATAGTAAATCCTACGAGTCGAGTCTACAAGACAGTGCCCGCACAAACTCGTACTAGTATATATCAAGAGCCAAAGACACGTTGTACAGATTCTGAATTCCTGATGGGGCGCAAACACAAACACAAAACGGCTTGTAGCCTCGTCGATGTGACTCCTCCCGTGGTGGCGGCAACAGAGAGCAAGCCGCGAAGATGGACCGCGCCGGAGAAGGGGCTACTGAAGCTCAACTTCACCGGGGCGTCCAAGCGCAGGAGATCGAGCGTAGGCGGAGTCTTCCGTGATGACAGGGGCAAGTTCGTCCTAGGCTACGCACACCGGATAGGCATTGCCGCGGAATGCGTGACCAAGCTCGTGGCGCTCAAGCGAGGCCTTGAGCTCGCGGTGGAGAACGGGTGGCGCGACCTCTCCATCGAGAGCGACTTCTGGGGTGCCACCACCGCCATGGCAGGGGATTGCGACATGGAGAGACACGGGATGCTCCGGGACAAGAGGTGCCTAAAGCAGTGCACGGAGATTGCCGCGATGCTACCACACCTCGGCGACTCGACCGTGTCACATGTGCCCAGGAAAAGGAACAAGGTGGCCAAAGGCTTCGCGGTGCTCGGGCACAAGGCGGTAACGCTAAAGCTGTGGCGTGACATTCCGCCTGAGGAGGTTCTCCAGGACCTTGAGAAAGACGTAGCTGAACTGGGGGAGGAAGATGAGCAGAGTTGCGTCACATGTGTAAGCTGCAAGGCCGCGCCGATTCTCGAGCACCGTGAGCAAGACGCAACTGAACTAGGGGAGGAAGATGAGCAGAGTTGCGTCGCATGTGCAAGCTGTAAGGCACCGCCGATTCTCCAGCACCTTGAGCAAGACGCAACTGAACTAGGGGAGGAAGATGAGCAGAGTTATGTCGTATGTGCAAGTTGCAAGGCCGCGCCAACGACTCAAGTGGCGGAAGTAGAGAGCAAACCGCAAAATTTGAAGAGCGGTGCCCCGTCCTCCTCGAGCATATGGTCGGCGCCGGAGAAGGGACGGCTGAAGCTCAACTTCGATGGGTCATCCATGGGAAAGTCCAAGTCCAAACAATCAAGCATAGGTGGAGTCTACCGCGATCACGAGGGCAAGTTCATCCTAGGCTATGCGCAGCAAATTGGTAGGGCAACAAGCTCCGTCGCGGAGCTCGTGGCCCTCAAGTGTGGGCTCCAGCTTGCCATGAAGAATGGGTGGCGTGACATCTTCATCGAGGGCGACTTCAAGTCTGCCATTGATGCCATTGCAAGTGGTGTGCCATTCGGGGCGAAGAAGGACCAGGAGCAGTACAGGGAGATCAGCACGATGCTCCCGCTCCTTGGCAAGACGACCATGTCCCACGTGCTCCGAAAAGGAAACAAGGTGGCCAACTGCTTCGCGGATCTCGGGCACACGGAGGCGACACTTCGACTGTGGCACCACATTCCACCCAAGAAGGTTCTGAAGCACCTTGAGAAAGACGTCTCAGAAGTACATTACCCCATAGGTTGACATATCGGCACTATTTGTGTCGTGCTTTTGCTGTGAGACTTGTGCTACGGTTAGGTTAGTCTCTGCTCGTCGCGTTGCCTCCACGGCTCAGCAAGGTAGTTGAGTCAAAACGTAGGATAAAAAGGCAAGGTGGCGCATGGCGGCTCGGTACGAGCTGTGGCGCGACGTGCCATGGGCTCCTAGGAGGAGTCATCGCTAGTCATCTCTCTCTCTCTCTACTTGGTTGAATTGGGTTTGGGATCTCGCTAGATCTTTTTTTTTTAGATTGATCTCGCTAGATCTTGGTATAGTAGCTATATATACTATCACCGGTGCAGCTACACTGCATCGTTGTCGGTCTTCCTCCACGGCCGTCCTCACTCGCGGCACCACCAGTGAACCGGACCAACCATCCGCTTTCCCAAGCTTGTTGTGGCCAAGGTACTAGTCGATGGTGCTTTTGGTCGTTGCATCTCACCATATTGGGAACGGGTTTGCTTGCTTGCTAGTAGGTGCCACTTCGAGAGGCCAACACAATAAGGAACCGAACTTAGTAGTTGAGGATCTGTTGAATATTTTCTAAACTTAGTTGTCCTATAAAATATGGCACCGCCTGTTGTACAAATGAATTTGTTGTATACTGCATGAATTTGGTTTCAGCAACTGAACCTGAACAGAATATATTTAATTTTAGCAACTTACATGAACAGAATACATTTGATTTCAGTAACATTTTGTTTTTTGAAAAGTCAAACAATGTAAAACAATGACAAAGTTTTAGAAAAAAATAAGCACCTAGAATGTGAAACCATCAGCTATCATGCACGCACGCATCAAGAGCTTCGAGTTACTCAACATTCGATAATTCACCGCATCTAGGAGTAGGTTGGACAGTGATAATTCAATATTCGAACATAACCAAACATATAGGAGTATTACTGCTACTAGATAACAAGCAATTAATGAAAAGATCTCTCACAACATTGGAACTCATTTGATGGCACGCACGACCGCATCTGTGCGGTTTCTCCGGTGACTATGAACGCAACTCCCCCGGCCCCTGAGGAACCATTAATTTCATCTCTCCTGTTTGACTACACGACGAAGAACTTCGGAAACTGTGATGGCCTTGCTGGTAAAGATCTCCCCCCGCCACGGTGACATCGCACCTGACGCTGAATTTGTCGTCCTTGAGGTGAACCGATCCCTCCAGGTCGCTCCTCTTGATGAGCTGATAGCCCATGGTATGTTGGCTGCTGGAGAAGCTGCACAGCGGGCTGTGGTTGCTGAAGGAAGGCACGGGGTTCCCATCCTGGTCGAGCAAACTAATCTGGAAGCTTCATGGAGCGTAGTGTTGTAATCAAGATGCAGGAAGACGGATACCCATTCGGAATCCTTCAGGCCGTAACTGTCGGGGTAGTACTTCAGACACCAGCGGACGGAGAACGTCCCGGACGCGATGGATTTGCCGTTGCACGCGTCGCACTCTGATCCTGATGGGGCGCACCGCGCAAACACGCCGTACGTGCTGCCGGTTCGCGGGCGTTGGTAACATACGCGGTTCCTTAATTATTATTAAGCACGTACGCACAGAGCACATTACGCACGTACGGTGTTCACGCGCGCGAATTCAGCCCAAAATACTTTTCCCAAAAATATTCCTTTCTCAAGGAAGAAATCAAGAGCAACATGCATGTGTATATACGCATCAAACAAACACGTACGGGCCATTGGAGAGGACTTACTAATTACCGATCTATCGATCCAGACGTGGAGACCGCGCGCCTCGCAGGTCGCAGCTATCTAGCCCCGCGGTGCCCTCCCTCGCCGCCATCCGCGAACACGTACGCAGCCCCCAACGGAGGATAGGGATAGGGTGCAAGATCAAGAACGAGAGTAAATCGGTTTCTCCATCCATGATAAATCTCCCCACTGCAGGAAAATACGTACGTAGAGGACCGGGGTTACCTGCTGAACGGATGATCGCGGCAAGACCTCGACGCCGGCGGAGATCCAGTCCTCTCCGCGACCATGAACTAATAAGGGAAGAGCGCGTCGCTGGCCCAAGATCTCTCCCTCTCCCTCTCGCTCGACCTCGTCAAAGTCTAAGTCGGTCGGTCGCACGCGGTAGCTCCACCCCTCCTGATATTTATAGACCATGCTGGGACCAAATTTGAGTTTTCGTTCAAATTTCTAAACTTGGCGCCAACGTTTCATCTCTGCCCGTAGGCGCGCGGGTGACTGATTCTCCGCTAAACAGAGCCCGGCGAATTATTACATAAATCTGGAAACTGGTCCCGGTAAATGTGGGGGCGTAGTTATGGCTTGAGTATTCAATAGATAGATCGAGATCTGACTCAAAAGAGAACAATACCGTAGATTGGGGAGATGACGGAGGTATATATATGTGCAAGCTCAACCACTCAAGAAAGGAATTAATGTTCCTACCAGTCTATGATTTCTCCTTGTAATTATTCCGTAACCTGGGGACTACCAAATCTTGTCTCAGTTTCGGTTCCAACGGAATACGCTAATGCTCTGTTTAGATGCACATATAATTGAATTCAGAAAATGAATTAATAGATGCGAAAACTGATTCTCAAAACTGTTTAGATGCACGCTATCGAGTATTCAATAGCTAGATTGAGATCTGACACAAAAGAGAACAATACCGTAGATTGGGGAAATGATCGGAGGTATATATGTGCGAGCTCAACCATGCAGGAAAGGAATTGATGTGCCTACCAGTCTATGTTTTCTCCTTATAACTAATTATTCCGTAACCTGGGGACTACAAAATCTTGTCTCATTTTGGTTCCAACGGAATATGCTAATGCTTTGTTTAGATGCACATAACTGAATTCACGAAATGTATGAGTAGATGTGAATTCTAAATCATGTCTAGTAGAAAGGAAATTGCTGACAAAGTCTAAATCGGAGACGGTCATACGCGCAAACCGCACCCGGTAGCTCCACCCATCTCGGTATTTAGAGCACGGGGCAAGAATTGTGTTTTGGCTTAAATTGATGTACTTGGCGCTAACATTTTATCTCCGCCGCACGCGGATTTTTGCTTGAGCTCTTCTAGGAAAAGCATTTCTCGTGTCCACTCTACTAGTGCTACTATTACCTCATTTCTAATTACTTTTACTCTCTTCGGTCCATATTAATATGGATCAAAAGGAGTTTTTTTTCTTTTTCGGAAAACAAATTACTCTATTTTAGTGGCCTTCCAAAACGTTTTATAATTTGAAGCCGAGGGAGTGAGTGGCATGCATTGGAATTTTGGATATATTCATGCTAGATCACCGTTGTTTGCACTAGAGGAACATCATACTGATCCAACATCTCAATCGATTTAATTATCTTCTTTGTTCTACTCCCTCCGTTTCAAAATATAAGATGTTTTAGGTTTGTGAAAAAAATGAATCTAGACTTATTTTAGTATGTAGATTCACTCAACTTTGGGATGAATCTACACACTAAAACAAGTCTAGATTCATTTTCTTCACAAACCTAAAACATCTTATATTTTGAAACAGAGGGAGTACCTTTCTAGCATAGGAACTGGGCTCCACAAATATTATCCAGTGAAGCTAGCTTGTTCATCTTTTTATTTGCTTTTCGCCCAAGTGCTTTCTGGCCAAAGTGCATACATAAAAAACCTCAGAATTACTTTTTGCCCAGCTACTACTACTATCTCCGGTCCAAATCTACAAGATAAAAGTACTACTATCTCCGTTCAAATGAAAAGGCTTATAGATCTAATCAAAAGTCAAACTTTATTACGTTTGAACAAACATATAGAAAAGAACTCGAAAATATATCTAATCAGAGTTTGTCTCAAGCAAAGAACTATTCAAAATTTATCTCATACCAAACATGGTTCGGTCTAGCTAGAAGTGGTAAAAGCAAGAGCAAACATATTGGAAACAGATGACAACGCTAGCTGTCTCAAAGACCCATCAGGTACTCTAACACTAGACAGCTACTCAGATTTTAACCAACAATAATTTTGTGTCTACATGCAGGGTGCACTACAAAATAAATCCACTGTGCTCGGTGAGCGAGCTCAGACGCATCATGAACAATCCTGACACCTAAGACGGAGCCAGCAAGTGTGTTCGTGCTCCTCCGGCATTTCTTCATAGCTGTTGTTAAAACAAGTGCCACCGTCCGCTCCTCCCCCAGCCATAGCAGCGCATCAGCCTGTCAAGAATCACACATTTGTATGTTGATGTAACAAGCAAAAACAAGTCATGAACCGATTTGTTAACTCCCACAACTAATTAAAAACAAATAAATGAAAGTATTCTATGCTATATTTATCAACTAAAAGAAAAAGGTCCACTAATTCCATTAATGAACAGTCCATGCAAGTTAAACCAATCCAAACACGAATGCCAAGAGCCGACCGGGCCTACAACCACGGTGCAGGAGGCCACGGCTAGCACTTGATCATGTGAACAAGAGAGCATGAAAATGCAGAACAAGAAATGCACTTGGCACAAAGGATCAAAACCACAATTGCTACTTACTAAAAATTTGGAAGTAACTACATACATAAGATTGCTGCAATTCATTCTACTTACCTTAGCACCAAGACTGGGAACATAAACTGACTAGTACAAGCTCGCTAGGTTGAAACTTAATTTACATATTCAAAAAGTTGACCAATAAGGAAGAAATGAAATAAACTTGATATGCGGGCCTGCAAACTGCTACAGAATGTCACCCAAATAACCTTGCTCACACTAGGTTGGGACCCCAAAATTCAGAACAATGTTCCTAGATGACACCCAAATAATCATGCTTTGTCCATATATAGTTGATCCTATCACCAATCAAGGACAGGGAGGCATAATACAAGGAACATTATTACCAGTAAACAGAAATATACCAGCAAGTAAAGTTCTGTTCATAGGTTAGCGAAATGAGAATTCCCAGCTGTACACGAAATTAGACAATATATAATATGCTTAACTAGGCCAGATATTTCAGGCCTACACAAAACAACAAATCCACTGTCAAAACTACCTGCCTACATCAATGAAGAGTTCTCAGCTTAGAAAGCAACACAACATGTGCACGTCATTTCCAATTAAAAGACATCTCATGTGAATATATAACACTTGGCGACTACTACCAAGAATGATAACCAGATAGTACAAGCAACATCCAAGTGTAGGCATAGTGTCCACCAATAAGTCGCCCAGGACATTCTGGAGGTAGTTTGTTCTATGGTTCAGGATCATGGTAGAATAAAGTTTAGCTTCAAGTATGATACAAATTATTCAAGACAACAAACCAGCCTTACATGGAACAAAATGAAGTAATTGTTGGTACAATTCAACACCAACAAAAGTACCATTACTGCCAAGGACATAATAGCCTTTATTTTCCTCTCCCTTGTCTGTATCTTAATAGCATTCCATTCCTCATTATCTAGATTTAACAATTTACAACTTTTCATGTACAATCATGGTTCTAAAGATGAAAAGCCTTCCCAAAGTCCTCAGATGTTGTGGCAAACACAACAACCTATCTGACATTGTCATTTCACAACTACATACACAATGTAGAGAAATATCTGGTTGCTTGCGCTGCATACTTCCAAATAGGATTTGTAGAAGATCTAATGCTCATGAACACAATTCATAACACAGGCAGTGCAGAATATCAAAACAAAGACGAGCATGAAAAGGTTAAACGATTATAAATCCATAGGCATGCAGAACATCTATGTATATTTTCATTTGCCGGTTTCATTTACATAGATATTGGATCAGCTACAAACAAGCAAGAAAGAATGTGATAACGTGAGTTCAGACTGTGATTTTGAGCCCGCTAAAAGGAAAAGAAAAAGGGACTGCTTATACTAGAATAGCAGAAGAATTTGATAAATATTCATAAATCCTAGAATAGCAGAAGAAATTGAGAAGTATTCATACTTAGTGTCATGTTTTTCCAAACACTCAAGAGACAATTTTAGTGTATGTTCCAGACCAAAAAGGCAGATAATACTATAGCAAATACAAGTTGGTCAACCATCCGGGGAAATTTATAGGCAAGTAAAAGCATGCTTAGTAGAAAAAACATACATAATTCATGACTATGCATAAGCAAAAACAGCTAAAACCAAACCAACAGCACTGAATTGGGGCAAAATACATAACTATATGGACTTGCATTAAAATTCGGCAGGGGACTGTAACAGCAGCTGGGAAGCAAAATTTACCAGTAGCATTCCTCAGACCATCAATAGGAAGGGGAGGCCTCACAGGGCCGTGTGAGGAGCCCATATGCTAGCGACGTAAGAATCCAGGTCGAGACATAGGCCCAGCAGCGAAGCCAAGCGGGGAGCGGTGGCCACTTCCTGTGTCACTGCCTGCATACAGTGAGAGACATCCAGTTAAGAAGACAAATTTTCGAATTGAAAACTTCTCTTGTACAAGCATGGTTCTGAACACAACAAACCTTCCAATATTTGTAATATAGATAGCGTACAGTTCTCAACTAGGCTCATTGCGGTTACGATATTTAAGGAGATGAGAGGCTCATTTTAGCTGCCAACGCATTGGAAGACTATGATGGTTGGACAACAAATAAAGTAATATTTCCTCCGATCCATAATAAGTGTTGTTGATTTTAACTATTCACACCATTGGTAATCTAATTAATCATAGGTTAATTAGCAAGAGTCTAATTTTTTTTAGCATGGCCTCCTCTATTTTATGGACATCCAGATCGCATAGCAAATAATATACTTCAAATAAGACAACAAATCTAACATTAAAACATTTAATGAAAAATTGACCAGAGAGATAATCCGTGATACCGGAAAGTGAACGTCAATGCAAAGCTGATATGAATTACAACACATGAATATATGACAGAGCTGTGGTGCTAGAAAGAACATGGCAACCATGATTTTTAAGGCGTTAAGACGTCTTAACGCGATCTGGGGGTGCTTTGACGCTTAGGAGACGGCTAGGCGGGCGCTTTGGACGCCTAGGCGCCTAAAGCGGTCACTTTTGCAAAGCGAAGGGTGGGCGCGTTGACACCTAAGCGTCGCCTAGGCGTCCTTAAAAACCATGATGAAAACTGTCTCCGGGTTCCCCCTTGGGTATTTCAGCTTCCTTACAGGTAATGCATCAGGCTGCAGGCACCAGCTACCTCCCTCGCTGCCATCTAGTCCTCATGGTTATCCTTGAACAACAACAAAACTTGATGTCAGCTATATAGCAGATTTAGTAGCAAGATTAAATCTGGAGGGTTTCGACGTAACCCCATGCAACATAGCACCATCCATGCATCTACCATAGGCCAGCAAATTTGTTTTCTTAAAACAGATTTCTAGCTACCATGAAATACAATATTAACAGATCAAGATTCTCTAACGACTAGATTCTAAAACTAGGAAGAAGAAACATGGCATACACTGCATGTGTAGATATCATAAAAGACTCTGTTATGTTACAATTCAATATTCATTCATGAACACAAAACCACAAAAACATCATAACTAGCATGAACATGTTGATTGCCATGTATAGTAAAAAAGAACTAGGAAGAAGAAACATGGCATACACTGCATGTGTAGATATCATAAAATACGGCCATTATGTTACAATTAAATATTCATTCATGAACACAAAACCACAAAAACATCATAACTAGCATGAACATGCTGATTGCCATGTATAGTAAAAAAAGAACAGGCTATGATTTGATATAGTCCATAGTCTTGAACATCAACCAAAGAAATGCTTACAACATCACTTAGTAGTAGCATGAGCAAGTCTTGATTATACACCAGAAAATATAAATATTAAACGGACCAGGAGTTCTCAATGGACTCAATGTTGGAACTAGCAATGGAAACAAGCCATACAATATCATGGGTACATATGCATGGTTGCAAGTACAGACACAAATGGCAGCAAGTGAAATGACATTTTCTACTATAGGAACATAAGGCTGGCATCACTATATGTTATCTGAATCAAAAGAGAATAAGAACACAAGATTATATTCCTGAAATACTACTCCCTCTGATCCATAATAAGTGTCGCTGATTTAGTACAATGGATCTTATGGATCGGAAGGAGTATTAGAATATGAAGCATGCTGGTACCTCTTTAAACCAAAAATATTAGAAGAGAAATCAATAATTAGGACCCATTAATATTATCTTCAGTCAAATACAATACAAACAAATCAAAAGTATCATCATTGAGATAAATCCAACATGAAGTTAAGAGAAAATGAAGTAACTATCTTCGCGTTAAATCTATGGAGAGCCCATCTCCATGAAATCCTAAGTAATTCAAAAAAAAATTGAAGTAGATGTATTAATTCTCGCAGACAAGTGGTTCTGTTGTGTTGTGCAGACTATATATATTTTTCCTACTTTGCCTCAAGACATGTAAGTTTCCTAGCAAGACTCCTCGCAACACTAGCAGAACCAATACGAGTGGAATCCTCACAAGGCCTGCTGCAAATGTGATAATAATAACCATCACATTCAGAGTTCAAACTGAACTAACATATAAATATTACAAAGAAAGCACTCCTTAGTTAGCACTGCATACAAAATTAGGCAATACTGCAACCAAATTTCAGGCAGGGCTTCAACCATTTAAGCATACCTTCAAATAGATTTCAAGTATGTATCCAGTGACAGTGAAATAAAATCAATAAAAACACTTGGAAACTAATCATTTCATATAATGAACCCTTCAGTGCTCTAAGCAAATAAAAATTCAACAAATGATCCTTCATACATATATATTGCAATTGTACTCCTAATCGTTACTCTCATGTACAGAAAACTATCCAAGAGAAAAAATCAACAGCCATGAACATCAATTGCAACCAAACCTAGAAAGGAAGCAATAAGATTGCTAACCTGCAATATAGTTTATCATTGCGCAACTAATCATTTCCAAGACAACAACATCAAAAGTAAAACTTGCAGCCCCTAAAATAGATCAGAATGTTGCCAAAACAATTGGACATCCCAACATAGCAAAAAACACAATAACTTCACCCAAACAAAATAATCTGAAGTTGTTTTTGAAGATTATACTAACCTATTGGTCACCAACCATGGCATGGGAACAGTGAGGTTCCACGAGACATCCTATCCAGGATGCACAAAATAAACTGCCACAATGTGAATGAAATAACTAACTTGCAAAACACGCAAAACATGCTCTAAACTTGGCAAAACAGTCCAAAGTTGGTTCACGGACAGAAACAAGCGGACTAAACTCACAAAGCTCATATTTAGAACATAGCTAAAATAACTCTGATGTAAGGTAGCTAGATAGCTAGCTACTGAACTAATAACATAGTTCTCCTTGCTACAACCAAATTTAAGCACGTCACTTCATGTCAAAACCCAGTTCTTTGAATGGCACTACACAATTACAACACAAAGGCCAGACCAGCAACACCAGTGCTCTATGAGGCTAAAAACTAGACAAGACATGTGTAATTTGTTGATAGACAAATGCTCTCTTGTTACATCCACACTCACCTCCCCAGTTTTCCTAGTGGAATTTTTTACGGAACACTCTAACCTATTCCTCGCATTTTGCAAGAACATACATAATGCAAACAGAAGATGAGCATTTGCAGCAAGCATACGTACCAAAGCACCAGGGTTGGAGCGTAGGAATCAAGATAGCTCGATTGATGGTACTACCGTCGAGTGTGTCCATCCTGGACATCTCGTGCTCGAGGAAGTCCACAGCGGAGAAGAAGGATGCCGGTGGCAACTCAGTTCTTGAATCGTCACTGATTAAGAATGTTAAAGGTAGCTAGCATCAACTACAAATTATCCTTTTCAAAGAGATGGAAGAAAACAAGGTTTACAGAAACAACCTCACCTTTCTCTCATGGGAACACACAAGCAGCTCCAAAGTTTTCGTCGCATTTGTATGCCTAGTTTAAATTCAAATCTTAAATAAGTATAGGCTTGGTCCTACACAAACAAAAGGCAAAAAAAAAAAGTTTTAGAAACTAATGGTCATCTGCAACAAGCATATATACCAAAGAAACAGGGTTGAAGAGAGAGTGAGATTACCTGGACTAGATGGCGAAGACAACATTGTCCTCTCCTTCCTCTCATGGGACTACACGGCTCCTCGGCGGCTTTGTATGCCTAGTTTAAATTCAGATTACGAATAAGTAAAAGCTTGGTTATATATAAACCAAGAAAAGGTAATAAAAGATGTTTTATTAAGTGGTGAGACTATTGATTACCTACACACAGAGGCGTATATAGAGGAGCTCATCCATTGTGGTAAGCGAGTCCCTAAAACATATATATAGAGGCAAACAAGGGGAGATTAGAAGGTGTATCTAAAACCAACAACTACCATGACGGTGCTAGAAAATCGAAGGTGCAGCTAGACTAAATATAACAGTCAGAT
Source organism: Avena insularis (assembly GCA_023614405.1). Lineage (NCBI taxonomy): Eukaryota > Viridiplantae > Streptophyta > Magnoliopsida > Poales > Poaceae > Avena > Avena insularis. The sequence goes on along the minus strand of CM042697.1, from coordinate 460,188,489 downwards.
CTTAGGTATAACAAAATGTTAGAATACAACTATGTCGACTCAAACTAATTACAGACTAACGAGTATTGCAGGTCATCACTGATGATGACAATATGGAATGAACAGGACACCGATACAAACTAGCACAAAGACAAGTGTGAGCTGCTTATAGGCCGATTGAGTTATGTGCTTGTTCTGAATAGACAAGTGGTGTCTTTGTGTTTATGCAGAGCATGTGTATCGACATTTGGGCTTTGACAAGAACATACATACATGATGCTCACACTCGTCTCTCGTGAGATTACCTTGCGCCATACTAGATGGTTATTCAGGAGAGGATGGCCTCTCCGGCGACATGAGCAGCGCCGCGGTTGGCTGCCTGTTAGGGATGGAGTAGCCGGCCGCGAGGGAAGCAGACCAGAACCCCGACGTGTTGTGCAGCACAACCTAGCTTGCAGAACTAGAGGTGCAGCAGCAGACACAGCAGACACAGCTCCTCGCATCGTCCTAGCAGTAGCATGATCCTGACCACAGTAGCAGAGGGATCTCTGGCCTCAAGGGAGAAGAGTAGCGAGCGCAATGATGGCGCAGCGGTGAGGGAGCATTCCACCCTATGACCTATTCCTGGCAAAAATTGTCAAGAACATACATAATATGTGCACAGAATATGGTCATCTGCAACAAGCATATATAACAAAGAAACAGGGTTGGGGAGAGTGAGATTACCTGGACTAGATGGTGAAGACAGCGGCGTCCTCTCCTTCCTCTCATGGGACTACACGGCTCCTCGGCAGCTTTGTATGCCTATTTTAAATTCAGATTACAAATAAGTAAAAGCTTAGGTATAAAAAATGTTAGAATACAAATCTATGTCAACTCAAACTAATTACAGACTAACGACAGTTCATCACTAATGAAGACAGTAGGGAATGAACATGACATTGGCACAAAAAAGCACAAACACAAGTGTGGAGCTGCTTAGCTGATTTAGGTGCTTGTTCTGGATAGACAAGTGGTGTCTTTGTGTTGTGCGGAGCACGTCTATCGACATTTGGGCTTTGACAAGGACATACGTATATTGATTCTCACACTCGTCTCTCGTGAGATTACCTTGCGCCATACTAGATTGTGATTGGGGAGAGGACGTTCTCTGCGGCGATAGCGCCGCTGCGGTTGGCTGCCTGTCAGGGACGAGGGCAGCAGACCAGAACCCCCACGTGCTGACGTGCTGGGCAGCACAACCTAGCTAGCAGAACTGAGGTGCAGCAGCAGATGCATCTCCTCGTGTCGTCCTAGCAGTAGCATGATCCTGACCACGGTAGCAGAGGGATCTCCGGCCTCCAGGGAGAAGAGTAGCGAGCGCACTGCTGGCGCAGCGGTGAGGGAGCAGAGCAGAGGAAGAATTTGGATGAAGCGGCAGGCGGCGTACATAGTTCTCGAAGAGTATTTCTCCGGCGATTTGATTTGTCCTCCTCTATCCTGTAAAGAAATCGATTTTGAGGTCAGAGAGGGAAAAGAAAAGGATTCATATTGCGGGGTTGCGGGCACGAGTAAGTCGTACCTTGAGCATGCATCATCGGTGGTAGTGATGGTCCGAGCGGCGGCGTAGGCGTACGGCGGCGCTGGAGATCTCCGCCCTCACGGCTATGGTGAAGGGGGCGCGTCGAGCGTAGATGGAGAGGGGTGGGTGACGGATAGTGGAATGGCGAGGAGGAAAGGGAGGCGGCTCTACGCCGGCGAGCATAGGCTGGGGTGGCGGCCGGCGAACAGCCAGGCCTGGTAGTTCGGAAGAAATTGCGGGCGCGAGGGGGCGACGCGGGAGAGAAGGTGAGAGCGATGGAGAGGAAGCGGTCGGGTCAAACCCTAGCACGTTGTTGGTCTTTTTTTTTTTAGTAGATAGCGCACGTTGTTGGTCGATCGGATCGATTCATTGGTCTCGTTCGTTAGCGGTGGGCCGGATTCATTGGTTGGTTGTCGATTTGACAGGCCCAATTCTTTCGTTCCGGTTCCAGATAGAAAAAAAAAGAAGCCTCTTGTCAAAGTTTTTTTTCCCAGTCGAATTGTCTAGGAAGCTATGGGTACGTGGACATGCCGTTGCCTCCGCCCACGACAAAGACCGATACCGGTCACCCTCGGCTGGATTCAAATTTAAGCGTTTAAAATTCAGGTGAATTTGAATGGTTTCTTATCGATTAGACTTATTTAACTTGTATAAGATCGACCAAAATAGTGATGTTATTATGGGCGTGTTTGGTTCTTGGACAAAAACCGTTATAACCTTGCCGGACTAGGTTAGGCATTACCTACCACCAGGATAACCTTCTTCTTGGAGCACCTAGCCTCGTGAAGCGAGGAAAACATCGTTCTTCCAGCAAAGCCGAATCCGCTCGTCCTCGACGACAAATTGCGACGCGCAAATAAAAATAGAAATTGTTTAGCTCAAAACCGTGGATGAACTCCTCCGGACCAATTCCCAAAAAAAATTCTCCACTTCGATCCCGTCTTCCACATTTCTCGATTCTTTATCATCATTTGTCCATGTCCTCTTAATTTCTCTCTTTTGTTTATCATCTTTGTTCCACTTTCGTATTTTTTCCAGTTGATATGTTTGTTAAACTCGGCATCGAAGTAGGCACTTGCAGGAAATAAATCTGACGGACGATGACTTTAATGGGCTCTAAAGTTCACGGCCCAAGTGGGCGAAATTGTAGCAAGGCAACACCGGGCACCAGGGAGAAGGAAGGGAATGACTCGGTAGTGTGCTCGTTGCCGTGCTTCTGTTCCGCTTAAGAGAATGTATTACGGGCTTGGCCCATATCACGTTGTCAGTAGTGCATTCGTTCCTCCGAGTCGCGTTGTTAATTAGGTATGTGCGCTTAGTTTCTAGTTCAGTTTGGCCAAGATTCTTTCTGTTTCGTATCTTTGTTGCTTGTGCGCTATATATTTCCCTAACTATAGTCCTGATTTTGTTCTAGTTGGTCAAAATAATTGTTCTATGGACGCTATATTTTTCAAGTGTGTACTTATGATTAGTTTCATGGGTCCTAAATTTTTGTTCCATTTAATTTATTTATTTTGCTAGTTTTCGTGATTTTCCTCATGTGTGTTCACATTGTTCCACTTAGTATAATTTTTGGTTCCTCGTCTGCTCGTGATTTGTGCCACATGCAATAGAATTGTGTTCCACTTTATCTATAGTTTTTTATCCTCATGTAGTAATGCCATGTTCCCTGTTCTCATGATTTTTCCCATATGCTATAAAATCTTGTTCCACTTTTTATCCATACTAGAAAAAATACCCGTGTGTTGCAACGGAAAAAATTAAACTTTTGGATAAAAAAGAGACACGCCTAAATTTTACCTAAATCGATTTACTAATGAAAACATCAATTTTCCCTCTCTGTGTGTCAACTATACATGAATGGTTTCGACTGTGCTTACCAGGTTTCTATCAACATCCTAAGCACCGAACTTATGCTTTGTTGTGTACTATGTGAACAAAATTTGAGCATGTGGCCAAATTATGTAGTATATTAGAATAATATAAATGCATGGACTTTTGGAGCCAGCAATTGGCAAGAAACTAAAAGAACAACACAAAAAGGGACCCATACAAATTTTATTAGATGATGCACGGTTTCTAGCCACATCATTCTTAGGAGTGAAGTGTAAAGAATCATTATGTTTGGTGGTTTCAATCCCTAAATACCTAACCTTCTATTTCTATGGGATGATGCATCTTATACACACTCCTTTGTGAATTCCTAGGTTGTGCTGACAGAGGTGTAAAATTAATTTAAAAGATGTAAATTTTTTTATGTTGTTCATAATTTGCACCGCCAAAACATAAAAAGAAACAAAGCTTCGCCATGATACTCACGGAAAATAGTAGATCAGTAGGAGAGTGTATTGCGGTGACACTTTCTCCCTTTTTCACAACCGTGCAAAGTTTTTTTTTCGAGAGTGAACTGTGCAAAGATTAACTTAACATCATGTGTCTGACATCAAAGTTATTTGTCAAGTTATAGATCTTAACTTGACTTGGTAATTTAGAATATATAAAGTAAAATAAAAATTTCGTGGGATTTGGGTGGACACTTTTTATTAATTTATGACCGCACCTTTGCAGCTAGTACATATGCTACTTCAGTTCATCTTGTTAGAAATAATGGGGCTAATCCATTTAGGCCCATGTGTATTTTAGATTTTCCTAAATCTCAAAGCCCAAATTTGTGGCAGCCCATATGTGTTTGGGCCCATGTTTGTGGCCACTCACATGGGAGTGGAGTGAGAGCTAAAGTTTAGTCCCACATGGAAAGTTGGAGGAGAGTTACACCACCTTATAAGGTGGAGTGTTGCACCACTTTATAAGTAAGTGACAATAAGAGAGATACACGCGCGCGCTCCTCCTCCGGCGCCGCTCGCCCGCCCGCTTGTCTCGTCACGACGCGCGCGCCGCGGGTTGCAGGAACCCGAACGTGCGCAACGTGGACTCGGCCCACGTTCGTCTCCGTTAGGGTTTTCTGAGCCGCTCTATATAAAGTCCTGCACGGCTACCGCCACAACACCACCGAAAATCTTTCTAGGGTTTTGCCATCCTCTCTACTTGTGCTGTCATCGTATTCTACTCCATTCCGCTTGCCGGTGTGCACCGGCGGACGGGAGAGCAGGTCTCCAGAACCACTCGCCCTTGTGATCCTGTACGGGAGAGGGCGAATAAGGTTTTTGGGAAGCGCTCCGCGCGACTGCTCGAGTTCTCCATCACGGGTCGTCTTTCATCCAAGTCAGGCGGTGCTGTCTACCGCCGTCTTCGTCGTCATCTGCTTCGATCAGTCTTTCCTACAGTTTCTACTACGACAACCGAACGGTACGTGCTACGTGCTCATGTTTGGTTATTCATCATGTTCTGTGAGTACATGTTTAGCTGTTGTTCGTTTCCGTTCATCCTATTGTTTATTACATCTAGTATGTTCGAGTTACATGAGCTAGTAGCTGGTTTTGTCATGCTTAATATTCTAGAATTAATCATGAAAATTATGCCTAATATTCCAACAATCCAAAAACCTTATTGTATGCAATTTTCTGAATTAACAATGGCTGGTTTTACCGATGCACTGAGGCCGAATAAGTTTACCGGTGTGCACTTTAAGAGGCGGCAGTACAAGGCTGAGCTTTGGCTGACCACGATAAAAGTGTTCCATATCAGTAAAGGCAAACCTGAAGGAACTATATCTGATGAGGATCAGAAGAAGTTCGAGGATGCCAATACTGTCTTTGTGGGATGTATTCTGAGCATTCTTGCTGACCGTCTGTGTGATGTGTTTATGCACATAAAAGACGGGAAGAAGCTCTGGGACGCACTGGATACAAAGTTTGGTGCTGCAGATGCTGGCAGTGAACTGTATATTATGGAGAGTTTTCATGATTTTAAGATGTCAAAGGACCTTCCTGTGGTTCAACAAGCTCATGAGATACAGTGCATTGCCAAGGTGCTTGGTGTAGTACCTCGTTAAAGTCGCCTCCGCTTACCCATGGTAAATCAGTTTCCGACCTCAAGAATTTCAAGAGATCCCATGTCTTCTTCCTCAAACGGACATTACCCTCGCCATAGATGCATGTCAGTCTCCAATCCTCCTTATCCTGCTCATGCACAATCATGTAAATGTGGTAGTGCGAAAAGTGAATAAGCTCCATTGATAGATTATTGTTCCAATACATTGCAATTCCACCCTTCCTACCATCACTACTAACAGCAAAACAATTAACATAACCAAAAGAACAAGCTAGATTTTTTACTCGGGTATCCCCTACTTGGGTTTCAAGAATGCATAACATTGAGGGACGGTTTTGCGTCGCCAAGTTGCGCAGCTCTCGAATTGTCGCGTCACCGCCCAAGTCGCGACAATTCCAAAATAATACACTCATTGGGCCTTGCGGCGCTCCTCACGGGAGCCTGCCAACGCGCCAGTATTGATATCTCATCTCTAGATGCTCCTCCTCCATACGTATCTGCTTCGGATCCCTCTTTGGGTTAGGGCTTAGTGGGGACTATGGGTTAAATTGGTTAACCATCAAGCTAACTTTGTTTGCATTTATCGTTTTTTCTCACTGCATTCTCTCTAGAGACAGCGTGTGCGAGCACTATCCAACCTCGAGTTTGTCCCTCTCTTTCTAGTAGTGCATGTTTCATCTTTAGACTGTCCTCATCAACTTGATCATAAGCGTCTTCCGAAGATGATTCGGGCTAGCTTCCACGAGCCTGGCCAAAACCGCTACTGCCGCCACCCTTACCTCGTCCAGGGCGTGATCCTTGACGCATACTCTAGGTCGCACGCAAATCCTTGAAGACAAGAGCCTATGGAGGGTATATACCATCCCCATGATCCTTGTACTCATGACCAAGGTGCCCGCACACTTGACACTAGTTTTGCAGCCTCTCGAATTTTACCAAGAAAATCTCACGCTTCCCTCCACACACGTTTAATACAAAATTCTTCAGAGGCTTTCTCACGTCAAATTTTACCTTCACACGGTAAAAGTTTCGTTCAAAATTATTGGACATGTCCTCAGCAGATATGAACTCTCCCACTTTCGATGCTAAGGAAGAGGAAAAAAGACAAGGGCCTTGTACGATTCTATCTGTTTCTCAACTAGTCTCTATCTAGACAGCACACTCACCCTGTTCCGCCTGCTTCTCGGACTTTTCTCTTTCTCCTTCCCGTGCCCGTGCCACTTCTGCGAGGCCCACGGCCCAATAGCCTACTCCGGTTATGTTTATCTTTTTTTTTAGATGTATGTTTATCTTCTTGATTGACTCACGGTCACGGCAGCCGCGTGCTCCAACCACCCCGCCCCGCGACCCCCTCCCTCTGCGACGTCACCGTGCACCTCTGCCACAAATTCTTTCCCCCCTTCTCATCCCCACCGAGAGGAGAGGCTCAGGAACCCTAGATTTCCCCTCCGCCGCCGTTCCCCTCTTGCGCCGCCGCAGCACATCGCCGCAAGTAGAGCTGGTCTGGGCCAACTCGACGCAACTGCACCTCTCTCTGATCCTGATGAGGCGGGATAGCGGCCCGTCGTTGAGGATGTGGTCCACGCCTAAGAACCAGCGGCTGAAGCTCAACTTCGACGGGTCCTCCAAATGTAGATCCCGGCGCGCGAGCATCGGCGGCGTGTACCGGGACCACGAGGGCCGCTTCGTGCTGGGCTATGCCGCGGGGATCGGCAAGGCAACGAGCTCCGTCGCCGAGCTGGTGGCGCTCAAGCGCGGGCTTGAGCTGGCGCTGGAGAATGGTTGGCGCGACATCTCCATCGAGGGCGACCACAAGATGGTGGTCCAGGTTGTCAAGAACCGCGTGGCGTTCCGATCTGAGGAGGACGCGAGGCAGTGCGCGGAGATCGTGGCACTGGTCCGGCGGCTCGGCGACGTGGCCGTGTCGAAAGTGAGGCGGAAAAGGAACAAGGTGGCGCACGGCTTCGCCGAGCTCGGCCATAAGCTGGCGGCGCAGCGGGTGTGGCGCGACGTTCCACCGGACGAGGTGCTCGTGTACATTCGGAAAGAGGCCGAATCCCTGCAGGGGGCAAATTCCAATAATGGTTTTTTTCTGCCCACGCTTTCCCCACATTTACGGCCGGTAATTTGTATGCCTCCTCCACTAATCAGTCCCCTGCTGCTAATCCCACCACGGCCACAATTCTTCTCGCCCCACCATCGGCCGGCGATAACTGCGTCTCCTCCTCTTGGATCGACTCCTGCGCCGGTATGCATGTCGTCTTCGGGCATCCCTGACCGCCGGCTGTCGGCGCCCGAGGATCTTACAGCATCTCCCGTCGTGGCGCTCCCCAGCGCATCCGGCGATGGGATTTTGGGGGCTGCCCCGGCGATGGGCATCTGGTCTGCTTCAAGTGGTGCCCGCTACCCTCTCGATCCATTCAAGCACTACACGATCTGGTTGTAGGTAATTGCAACTGACCCCAAGGTTTCAATGTCCATGTATTTTCTAAAGAAAAAGTAAGATTAGATCTGTACGTATGCTCCTTTGTAACGTCTTAACTTCATAGAATCAGTGGTTGCGGGTCGCGGCACTGTAATTTTGTGTGATTCTACGCGCTGTTTCACAGAACCGGTGGTTGCTTTTGGTTTGAACATGCTTCTCATCATAGACTGCTGATCAGGCTACACTATGGTCGTAATATAAAAAAAATTCCACACCCAATCTTTGGGGGAAGCATATTTTTTTGTGTTTCCAAATTTTGTATGCTTCCAGTAAGTCTCATTTATATGTTGTGACAATGATGATATCTCAAATCGATGCTTCCAATTTGTAACATACTTCCTCTGTTTCAAAATATAAGATGTTTTAGGTTTGTAAAAAAAATGAATCTAGACTTCTTTTAATGTGTAGATTTATCCTAAAATTGAGTGAACCTATATACTAAAAAAAGTCTATATTCATTTTCTTCACAAACCTAAAACATCTTATATTTTGAAACGGAGGGAGTATATGTTGTGATACTACACAATTTTGCTTTTGAAAATCCATGCTTCCCAAGTCACATATGTTGTGATAGGAACATAGTTTTCATTTAAAGTGTCCATGCTTTCATATGTCTCTTTTACGTATCCTTTTGTTTCTACCAAGGGATGGTAGCTAGCAGCTCAGCGACGAGCCCCAACTGTTCTTTAATACCCTCGTCGTTGTTCGCCGATGTTGTGATTTGTCGATGCTCCTTCTCCTTCTCGAAAACATTGGTCTACACATAGGTGCCATATTCAAGCACATGTAGTCCTAGTGGGCATGTTTCTATAGTCCCAGGGGCGTGTAGCAAGACTTTCCAATGTCCCATTTTTGTATTCCCTCCGGTCTATATTATTGTTCTTAATTTTGTCTAGATACGAATGTAACCCGAGGGAGTATATTGGAACAAATCTTGTATTTGTAGAAGCAAATACTATTTATTTAAGATGCAGATTCAATTCAATTATGTTTTTATGAAGCGATGATGAAAGGAACATATATTATTCAATGGAAGCAAACAGTTTTAAAGCAATATTACTGAGAAAAAATGTCAGTATTTTCGAAGCAAGCATGTCAGTATTTTCGAAGCAAGCATACATATTTGTTTTAGTGGACGCAAACTAATGCTACATCGAAACAATTCTTTGTTCATTGGAAGGATATCTTTTCAAAGATGAAAATAATCACTAGTTTTTTTTAACTGAAATAATCACTAGTTATGTTGGAAGCAATCTCGTTATCAAGCAAACATGAGTTTCTCTAAACATACCCCCACAAACCCAAACCCACAAGGACCAAGTACCACTGCACAATAAAGGCAACAAAAGGCTATCTACTCCCTCTGTTTGGGATAATAGGTACATGCGTATACCTAGATCGCTAATTTTATTATACTGTATTTTCTAATGGTATAATTTTTATGTTATTTTACGTATATTTTGTTGGTCAAATTAGCAACTAAGTTAACTCGTGCGTGACCTATAATCTCAAACGGAGGGAGTAATAGCTATCATTAATCTAATATGTTGTTGTTGTGCACTCAGTAGTATTTTACAATGTTGGATGGACTCATCGCGGAGAGGAAAAAGTTCCGTGTCTTGGGCCCTTACATCACCCAAATCATCACCGCAAAAGAAAAGGAAGTGATCGCAGCAAAAAATCGCTTTGAAGCCTGGTCCTCCATGGAGGACTTTTTTGAATTTTTCAAAAAGCTTTAAATATTTTCGAAAAAATATATTCATATAGACAATAATATAAAATACAAATCTGCAATTTTTCGTTGAAAAATATTTAGTATTCTGGGTGCAAATATAACAAATTTTGGGAAAAGGAAGGCCTGTTTAAAATTGCACGGTTCACACCCAGATCTACACTAATATAAAAAAAATTACATGATTTTTTGCACACACCTATTATAAATCATTACCTACATCCCAATAGTTTTTTAGATTTCTTTGAATCTATAAATTTAAACTTTTCAAAGTAAATAAATTAATTCCTCCATAGACGAGCTCTAAAACGACACACTTTAAGTAAATAAATTAAGTTTTTTCATTTTTGACATATCCAACGAAAGAGACATTTAGAAACTTGCTCCACAAGAGTACCACTAAATCATCATCGATGAAAACTACAAAGCCTATCTTACCAAGGAAACAAACAGAAAGTAAATTATAACCAACAAGGGTCTTAACAAGCATGACGCCCACGAGAGAGATATCATGAACAACCACAACCTTGCCAATATCCAATACCTTAGACTTTGATTTATCATCATAGGAGATGGCTATTTCATCATGATTAGGCCTCATCTCTGTGATTTCTGGTCATATGACTTGTGCATCCACTATCAAGCACCCATTTTGACCCATCAAAAGCATAACCTTTCAAGAAAATTACATTTTGGTTAGGTACCTATTTTTCAATGGGTTCTCTCATGTTAGGTCTTTAAAACCCAAATAGACCAATCAATATAATTATCAAAAGGACCAACATAGCTAGCATAAACATCACCATAATAATCATGAAATAATTCATAATGCGGATTATTAGACCTTGCAAAACCGTTATAATCAGTTTTGTCCTTCGTAATGTTCTTTTCGGTGATTCTTTTCTTTGCTTGAGAATTCTTGTCATTCTCCTCCTCCTCCTCCTCCTTCTTCTTCTTCTTCTTCTTCTTCTCCTCCTCCTCCCTCCTCCCTCCTCCCTCCCTCCTCCCTCCTTCCTCTTCCTCTTCCTCTTCCTCTTCCTCTTCTTCTTCTCATTGAGAACTTCCTTACCTTTGAGACATGATGTCTTGGCAATAGGGCTGCAAAAATATTCGGGCTCGACAAACTGTTTGAACTCGACTCGTTATTGGCTCGTCTCGAACTTGACTCGACACCTAAACAAGCCAAACTCAAACTTCACTTGAGGCTCGCGACCTTAATGAGCTCGAACTCGAAGTGTTCGATAAAAGTTAAGACGAGGTCATTTTTCTAGACATGTCGTACAATCTGGGTTGCTCACGTTTTCTTGATCGCTAATTCATACATATGAAAATACGTAAAATGCCATTTTATAACAAGTGTACTAAAGAGGCTGTGATAACCCAAGGCGTTGTGATAACCTCCGCCTAGCTACTACGTAATTGTGGTGCTAAAATAAGCTTTAGTTCACGAGCATGTAACAAGCCAGACGAGCCGAGCTTGAATCAAATGTTAAGCTTGCGGGCCGAGCTCAAACTCATTTAGCTCGAAGTACAGCTCGAACTCGAGCCGGGCTGAGTAGTATTCACTCGATCTCGGCTCGTTGACAGCTCTACTTGGCAAGCTCACCTTTCAACCTACTGTAACACCCCGTCTACTGGGTCCCGGGGGTGTCACTCCTGGTAGACCTATTATAACACCCCGTCTACTGGGTCCCGGGGGTGTCACTTCTGGTATCTTAATAGGATATCTAGACTGACCCCACAGACTAACACTAGTCTTTTCTGCGCACTTTGTCCTCACTCATGCACACCCGGTTACCCACTTCTCGGTTGGTCACCCATCCTAGAATTGCTCTAGGTCAAACACGTTTAAACCTTAGAGTTCTTTTCGAATGAGCTTCCAAAAAAGAAGTTGCAACTTGTTGGTATGAGTATCCTATCAATCCTATTAATTCATGTGCTTGGATCTCACATACACCCACCCTTTAGAAGATTGGTGCCCTCATCGATGGAAAAAGAGGTGTTTTGATGCAATTTCGCGAAGACCAGAAAAATACCAGAAAAATATTGGAAAATTATATTTCCCCAGAAGACGGAGGAAGCCAGAAGGGGAGGCATAGTTGGGCCACAGGGGGCCCACACCCCCTAGGCGCGGGTCCCCCTAGGCCGCGCCTAGGGCAGGTGTGGCCCACCTGGCCGGCCTCCGACTCCGCCCTCTCGCATATATCTTCCTCTCGGAACCCTAATACCAGGAGAGCAACCACAGAAAGATTTCCACCGCCTCTGTGGGGCAGAAAATATCGAGAGAGAGAGAGAGCTCTCCGGCAGACAGATTTCTGCCGGGAAAATTCCTTCCCGAAGAGGGGAGATCGTCGCCATCAACACCGTCATCAAGCTAGGCTTCATCGGGATCATCATCATCATAATCCACACCATCATCTCCACTAGCACCATCATCACCACGCCATCCCGCTGTAACAATTGTGTTGGATATTGCTTTAGTTCTTAGGGGAAACTTTCCCGGTGTTGATTACTATTGTAGTTGATGCTTGTGAGTGGAACCATTGGATTATTGTTTATGTTCAGATTGTTATCCATTACCATATCATCCTTGGTATTGATCCATATGATGTCTCGTGAGTAGTTCGTTTAGTTCTTGAGGACATGGGAGAAGTCATGTTGTTAGTAGTGGATTTGTGTTGAGTTATTATTCAATGGTTTAATATTTAAGTTGTGGTACTATTCTTCTAATGGTGTCATGTGAACGTCGACTACTTGATACTTCACCATTTATGGGCCTAGGGGAATGCATTATGTATTTGGCTACTAATTGTGGGGTTGCTGAAGTGACAGAAACCTGAACCCCCGTTAGGACACCTTTGCACAAGGGAGTGTAGGATCTCAAAGTTTAAGGTTGTGGTTAGGTTTATATCTTAATTACTTTCCTATAGTTGCGAATGCTTGCAGGGAGTTTAATCAAAAATATGTATTAGTCCAAGTAAGGTCGGTACATTAGCACATGTTCACCAACACAACACTTACAACACCAAAGAAGAGTACTCAGTTATTTGAAGCGAAAGCACTTGACAGAATTCCCATGTGTCCTCGAGAACGCTTGGTCCTTATAAGTATTTCCACCGGCTTGTCCTTTGCTAAAAAAGGATTGGGCCACTTGCTGCGTTTGTTCGTTGTCTTTATTACTTGCACTTTGTTTTGTTGCTTTATCAGAAAATCCCTAAAAATCCGTTTGTTAAGTATTTACAGAGATTTCCTGCTCCATATCACTAGTCAACACCTTCTGCTCCTCGTTGGGATCGATACTCCTATTTATCGAAAGTATTAAGATACACCCCCTATACTTGTGGGTCATCAGGGGTACTCGGTTACTGATACGTCGGAAACGTATCTATAATTTTTGATGCTCCATGCTTGTTTAGTATCTGCTTTGCTTTGCTTTGTCTACACTTTGAGGTGCTTTTTACATGTTTTCTAGTACTAACCTATTAACAAGTTGCCACAGTGCCAGTTGCCTGTTTTCTGCTGTTTTTGGTTCTAGAAAAGCTAGTAAGGAAATATTCTCGGAATTGGACGGGACAAACGTCAAAGTCAATAACTTTCCATGGGGAACAAGAAGTCCATAGGGGAGCTGGAGAGGCGGGCCAGGGCGCCCAGACCCCCCTAGGCACGGGTGGGCCCTGCCTCACGCCTAGGCTGGGTGTGGCCCCCCCGGACACCGCCTCGGCCTCCCCCTTCGCCTATAAGAATCCCCCGATGCAGAAACCCTAAGTACTCGATCAATATTCCACGAAACCTTCTGTAGCCACTGCTACCATCGTCCCTAGATCGGGGGGATCTGAAGTTCTTCCCAGCACCCTGCCGGAGGGGAGATCATCCCGGAGGCCTTCTCTCTGGTATGATGCGTGAGTAGTTCCACCTTGGACTATGGGTCCATGTAGTAGCTAGATGGTTGTATCTCCTCCTTTGTGCTTTCATGTATAGATCTTGTGAGCTCCGTTCATGATCAAGATCTAATCTATTTGTAATCATGCATGTTGTGTTTCCGGGAATCTGATGGATATTGAGATTATTATGTTGGTTTGATTAATGGTTTTGTCTTTATGATTATATCATGTCTGTGTTGTTTGTGATCTTGCATGCTATCCGTTGTTAGTAGCTATCTTGGCCAAGTAGTTGCTAGTGACACCAAGAGGGGGTATTTATGCTCGATAGTGGGTTCATGCCTCTAGTTTCCAAGGGAAGTGACAGAAATCTCTTCGGTTATAGATGTGTTGTTGCTACTAGGGAGAAAACAACGGTCTCTTGTTCATGGAACATGTGGACTGTTTACCTTACACACTTTGATTAAAGTATTTGTCTGTTGCTTGCAACTTAATACTGAAGGGGGTTCGGATGATAACCTGAAGGTGTACTTCTAGTCATAGATGCAGTTGGATGACGGTCTATGTATATTGTTGTATTGCCCAATCAACCTCATAGGATCTTTCTGACTAGTAATTGCATTGTTATGCCTTGCTCAGTTCCTGTCAATTGCCTCGCTGTAATTTGTTTACCCTTCATGCCATGTTATTTATCTAAGGAGATCACCTCTAGTGAACTATGGACCCCGGTCCAATCTTTACCATTGTTACTTGTTTACTTGCTGCAAACCATTACCTTCCACACCATACGTTTAATCCTTTGTTACAGCAAACCGGTGAGCTTGACAACCTCACTGATTCGTTGGGGGCAAAGTCTTGAGTTTGTGTTGTGCAGGTCTCCACGTTGCTTGCAAGACCTGTGTGACGTTTCCTTCCTCCTACTGGTTCGATAATCTCGGTTTTCATCGAGGTAAAACTTGTCATCAGGTCGCTTCACACCTTGCTCTTGGGGTTCCCAACAAGACTCCACATCAAGCACCAAGTTCTCTGGCGCCACCAAGGAGTCACCAGCTACAAGTGCAAATGGTCTCCACAATTGTAGCAAGATCTTAGCTTTGGACCATTTTCCTTCCGTCCATTTGACCCTTTCTTGCGTTCTAATTCAAATTTAGCTTTGGTGGGATACTTCCAAAAATTTCTTGCATAGAAGGCCATGTATTCTCCATGTGCCCGCTTGACCTCCTCGGGGCATTTCATGGCAATAATGTCATCATCTTACTTAATAACATTTGCCTTCAAGGCCACATTTACTCCCTTTTGCATTCCAATGGATCATGCACGAGCATCTTCAGCATTCTTGGCGTCGACTTTGAATGCGGCCATTTCTTGGATCACTTCATTGGAAGCCATTTGGTGATAGTTGTGTCTTCCTTGAAGGTTCTTCAAATTCGTGAGCTCAAATGGCATAAGAGATATCACATACTTCCTCTTGATTCAAGCATCATCAACATGTGTTGCACCATGGTTTCTAAATGTGGTGGCAATGGACTTGGGTCTTCTATACATGTCTTCGTGGTCCTCACCGTTCATCATATAGAATCCTTCCGCTTGGTTGCTTAGTGCATCATACCTGTTTCTTCTCATGCTCTCATTTCCAATGAATAATTCGATACGAGCATCCCAGTAAAGCTTCCTGGGACCCACACCGAGATGAATCATGTGTAGAGCCGTTGTATTGAGTTGGCTGTCCATAACCTCTCTTCTTATCAAGTTGTTTGGATCCACAATAGAAAGAACATTCTCAATTATTTTTCATAACTCAATGGACGATCCGCACACATGAGACTTCATCAAAAATTGTCATTGAATAAAAGGAAATGCAGTAAACTTGGGTGGATCACCCCTATTGTTTATATGAGGTTGAGGGATTGGTGGATCAGGTGAGTATAAGTGAGGAACCTCATGGTACTCCTTGCCACCTCCATTTTTTGAGGAGGATATTTTACTATTTCCGTCACCCTCCAACTTGTCTTCCTTAGAGTTAGTGTTAGCTTTCTACTTAGAAGAAGGAGTAGCGGCCTCAGAGGCAGATGAAGGAGGGGCTGTGGGTAGAGACACGCTATCATTTCATGCATCTCTTCCATTTTGGTGTCCATATATTTAATCAAATTTGTTTCCAACGTCTTGAGATCATTCATGGTGACCTTGTCCACAGCCTCAGTACCATCTCCCCTAGTACCCATACTCTCTTAGGCGGTAAAGCCCGAATAAAGAGCCAAAGCTCTGATACCAATTAAAATAGATTGTATGGACACCTATATGGGGGTTTGAATAGGTGCTACTCCAAATTTCAACTCTTTTTCAATTTTAGGCTTGACACAAAGATAAATTCTCTAGATATGCAACTACTGAGAATTTCCCTATATGCAAACCTATCTACTAAGAGAGTAAAGGCGAGAAACAAGGTAACCGTTGTGGAGCACGCGGAAACACACGATTTGTTTGACCGTAGTTCCTTCCTTGTTAAGGAAAGTACGTCTGCGTTGGAGGGGTGGGCGGTACTAATACCACCATGCCATAATAGGCCTCACACTGTCCTCCGATGGATCTTGCCACCAAAGGTGTGATCCACCTTTCCACTATTGGGTACCCTTCGAGGCGGGAACCGGTGCCTTTACAACACTAACGGGGCACACATCCACAACTGAATTGGAGGCTCTCGTGATGACAACAAGCTTCCATAAGAACAAGTATAATCAATAACCGAAATTGAGATCTAGATATTTGCAAGAAATACTAGATCAAAAATTCCCAAGTGAATGGAGGGGAATTGAAGAGCTTGATTGGTGCCTATAAAGATCGAAACCTACTCCTTCGATTCCCCAAAGATCGGATCCTTCGGGTGGTTGAATGTGGAGATCTCGAATTGAACTCGATGAACATGGCAACACTTTTTCGAATGAATCAAAAGATCTGATAGGAGGAGCAATTGGGGTATTTACACCCCTTGTCAAAACTCAGATGTTGGAGAATTTGGGGCCAGATAATCCGGCCAGGGCAAAACTCAGGCCCGGAATCGGATTTTCCAGGCAAAAATCTGCCTCCTATACCGCATGACGCGCCTTGGTGCCTTTGGAAAAATTCCTGGGGGCATATTATCCAGCCCCCTTGAGGGGCAGATTATCCGGCCCGGGCAAAAACTCTAGCCCTAGCCGGACAATCCGTGGGAAAATCCGCCCCCATACCGTATGACGCGTCGTGTCCACCTTTGTCGATCGAGCCAGGGCAGATAATCCGCCTCCCAAAATCCTGTCTGACTGCTTTTTGAGTGTACATTTATTTGCAGCACTCAACACACATTAAATAATCCTTGGTATTGTTATCTAACACACAAAACACTAGATATCATGCAATGTTCTTTCAGCAAGTCTCATCCTTCCTCCCTCTCCCCCTCCCTCTCTAGGTTGGGGATCTCGCTAGATCTTGGTATCGTAGTTATACTATCACCGGTGCAGCTACACTGTATCGTTGTCGGTCTTCCTCCATGGCCGTCCTCACTCGTGGCACCACCAGTAGTGAACCGCACCATCCACTTTCCCAAGCTTGTTGTGGCCAAGGTACTAGACGATGGTGCTTTTGGTCGTTGCATCTCACCATATTGGGAATGGATTTGCTTGCTTACTAGGTGCCACTTCGAGAGGATAACACAATTCCCCTTCCGAGTTCCCCCCTCTCTTCCATAATAACTGAGAGCGCCCCCCTCCGTCCCTGACCGAGCTGAAGCCCTCTCCAACGGCTTCGACGCCGGGGAGCTGCGGAGGCGAGGTCCCTCTTGTAGTATAGGTAGTATAGGGTCTTGGCGTCTTGCCATAGGTGTCGTAGGTCTAGGGTTTGTGTTTGCCTCCATGGAGTTTGGCGAGATGCCATTCTGCCTGTCCCCTCTGGTGGTCTAGCACGACACCAGCAGGCCATCTTCGCAGTGGTTCAGCGAGTTCCTGTGGGTGGAAAGCGCCGTCGCCGTTGCTATGGACGAAGGCTATCGAAATAAGTGCTTTTGCCTCTGGATCTGGCTGCTGCGCATCTCTCTTCTTCCCCTGGCCGGCCTTGGTGGCGAGGGGTGGGAGGAGGAAGAGGCGGGGGTCGCTAGGTTTAGAAGGCGGTGGGGGTGCTTAGCGCGGGGTCGTTCTGGCCCGATCTGGCGTCAGTCGGAGGAGAGGTTCCCAGCGGCGATGCTTTGGTGGACAGAGGCGGTTACAGCGGTCTTCCTCGACTCCGGCAGCTCCCTGTATAAGGTCAGTTGGTTCGGTTCGCGACGGGCTTCTCTGTGCTCTCGCCGCTCTTCTCTGGCCGGCCGTGGCGGCGAGGGGAGTAGGGTGGGTGAGACCGTGCAGCGGCCTGTTGCTGCACCAACCTCGTAGCGCAATTGAGCTCATCAAGCGGCGGCTATGTTCGACCCTGCAATCTGTGACTGGAGGGAAGGCCTTCTTGGACGCCAACGATGCGTCCTCTCAACCTCTAGGATGGAGGCCTCAGCTCGAGCTCTGCACCGGCGTTCAGCACTCCTTCGTAGCCAAGTGGTTTGTCCCCGGCGACGGAAGGGTGGCCGGAGCGGGAGTCTCGTCGTCGGTGGTGGAGGGCAGGGACCTGATTGCTTTTCCTCAAATTCTTCTGGGGTCCTTGTTGTAATTTTGCAAGACTTTCTTTTACTTACTGCTTTGTATAGGGTCCTTCTTGTAATTCTGTACCCACCGCTTGGAAATTAAGACGCTGCGTCGGGGTCCTTCAAGACCCCTCTATTGTTCAAAAAAAAGAAGAGAGGAGAACACAATAAGGAACCGAACTTAGTAGTTGAGGACCCGTTGGATATTTTCTAAATTTGGTTCTCCTATAAAACATGGCACCGCTTGTTGTACAAATGAATTTGGTTTCAGCAACTAAACATGAACTAAATATATTTAATTTTAGCAACTTACATGAACAGAATACATTTGGTTCCAGTAACATTTTGTTTCTTGAAAAGTCAAACAATGAAAAAGTTTTAGAAAAAAATCAACACCTACAATGTGAAATCAATATAATTAGATGCATCATGACGTATACTTCCATCTTAGATTTATTTAATATCATGGTTCTCGATAGTTTTTTCTATAAGCTTGGTTAAAATTTACATGGTTTGAGATAAAAATTATAAGCCTTACTTTATGTAAAATAAGGAGGTATGATCCGTCAAAATCTATACTACACCTTTTACGCATGATACCTCTTATTTTTATTTTTCTGCATTATTTCATAGATAGGACAATTTCATCGGCTAATGGGAAGGTACATGCCAAAACTAGTTCTCGAGTTTTTAAAAAATATACAACTTCATGAGGTGTGGAACAATCTCATAATAAAGGAATGAAATCAACAATAACAAAGTACGTGGCCAAATCGACATAAACTTAAGTATGAATTGCCACATCTTATATATATACCACTTAAATTTAAGTAAATAAACTGAGCTGAATTTTCTTGGATTTTTTAATGCGTCACTCAGGTTTTGCCGCTCCTGCTGCTAGACATAGCGGTGCCGCCCTTTCGCTGGGAAGGAAAAGGTGTGACGCACGCCTGCTGGTTCACCAGGCACGGTCGCGGGCGTGTGCGACGTTACTGAATACATAGTGATTTGTTCAAGTTTTCGTACAGCGCACTACGGGATACTCAAAGCCGCGCGTATATGCACAACGTACATTCGTAGTATTTTGGTTGGAGGAGATATACACTGATGTGAAACAAACCAAATTGTTTGCAAATGTCTAAATCCGGAAACAGACATTTCACAAGTAATTACTAGGACGAAGATCAGAATAAATCGGCAATTGGTAAAGAACAACATTTGACCACAGTACTACCAACATATCGGCAACTTTTTTTCCACAGAAACACTACAATAAACATGAAAGATAAAAAGGCTGACTGGAACTAAGCAGATGGCACGCACGCAGGGCACGCGCACAAGCTAGACCAATGCATGGTCTCTCCAGCCGGAGACTTCAAACGCCATGACGAACTGCTGGAACAGGGATGGCCTTGGCGACGATCTCCTTTGCAAACACGGTGACATCGCACCTGATACTGAAAACATCATCGTCCTTGAGGTAAACCGATGCCTCAAGGTTGCGCCTCATGATGAGTTCATGAAATCCCCAGTTACGTTCTCTAACATAGAAGCTGCACAACGAGCTATCTCTGCTGTACGACGGCACCTTGTTACCATCATGATCGAGCAAACTAATCGTGAATTTGGCTTTTACCTCATTGGCATATGCTGCATAAGTACAATCAAGATGCAGGAAGACGGATATACAATCGGAATAGCTTGAGCCGGCACTGCCCGGGTAAAATTGCAGCCACCAACGATGGCCTCCGACGAGGAACGTCTCGTACTTAAAGGATTTGCCGTCGCCAAGCGTCTTGATGTGGGAGTAGCCGTCAATGCGGAGGATGTGAGACCCGACGGTATGGCCAACAATGGCAGAAGCCGTCACTGACGGCTCGCTGACTCTGGTGGACATGGCTGCCGATTATTGTGAGAACAATGGGGAGATGGAGAACGGTAGACGAGAATGAGCTCGAGAGGTTGTTATAGACTAGTACTGTGATGTTCGCTTCCCTAGACTTCTCTGCACTAATTGCCCACGCGCGCCACACGAGCAGTCGGACGGCTCGACTCCGCCGATCGAGGGGACGCGCGCGCGCATGCGCATCGATTGCATGCGATACTACCCACGCGCGTCACACGAGCATGGAAGTAGTAGCATACGAATCGCCGGTGTTAAATTACTACTAGTACCTCTCTGCTGCCAACCATCCGCCGAAGTGTGCCCCTTGTTTTCCCTATACGCGGTTCGACTGCTCTTCTTGCCCGTTGAGAAAATTTTGAAACGAATTTTGGACGATTTTTTTTTTGAGCAACCATCAAATTCACTGTACAGAGTAGGCAATTTTGTACTAAGGTGGGAAAAGGCCAAAACCACCAAAGGAAAACAAGAAAAACAGCAGACTAATCAGGATCAGCGCAACTCCAACAACTTAACTATATATGTTAAAACGAAATTTGGACGATTAGATTTGCTGAAAATATATTTCTTTTCAGCCGAGAAGTTCTAGGTTACTCTTTTGGTACGAAAATTATATCTACTATAATTGGGGTTTTCTTTAGGCCAGGCTACAGGTTGGTCAGGCGATCGTAGGTACAACAATTTTCTCTGCGTACGAAACTTCCTGGCAACATTTTATTCTCTCTCATGGTTTGTCCAAAAACGTGCTAGATGGTCGCAGCATTTTAGACACAAGTATGAAACAATTTAGTTAAGTCAACAAATCCTGGTTGGTTGCAACAAAGTTGTTGAAAAAATTTGGTTCCAACAAATCTAACAGAGAAACCAACGTATGAAACAACACGAAAACAACTTTAGAACATGAACACAACATCTATGACACATGCACATAATCATTGCAGCATGTCGAATATGTGTAGGCATTTTTCGCAAAAAGAAATAAATAGTCATTAGGCAACAAAACACAAATGGGCTTCCGGATGTCTCGAAATGACGAACATAATAGAAAGAAAAATCTTTTGACATCAACAATTTGGGCCACCAGCAAGTTGCCTCTAGCTCGGTGACAAGTATGGATCGTGAGAGCCCCGATGCAGAACATTGGTAAAATCTGTATTTCTAGATGGTGTATATGTTTTTGTATCTTCTATATCTATACCTTGTACGTTATTGTCATCTCTGGATTGTCAATTTGGGGTGTATGACAAGGACTCTTATATGCCTGATGCATGTGATGAAACGCCAGGCAAACCTATCAGTATTGTAGCCCATATTGCTTTTTCACTCTAACTATATTGCATCTGACAAACCAAACTCAATCGATCGTTGGCTTCCTCATCGACCACTCCCTCCATCGGGAAGTCTCGGGAGAAACTAACCCGAGACTACGATAAATACACTAAGACTACGATACTATATTGAGATTCTATACAATAATAAATACACTAAGACTACGATACTACTACTACATGATACTATGTATAGTGGAGATGGTATGATATACTAGTATCATATGCATGATACTACTATATGATACTCCCCATTGTGACTAGTCTTAGAGGTTGTTTCTTAGGGATGTTGCAATAAATGATTTTAGCCTCGTCCATGGATGTGATTGGACAATCCAAGTATTTTACCTATGGTTGCTTGCAAGAGGTGTATCTTAGATAAGATACAACATATCCTCTCTTTTACTTAAATAGCATGCCACATAAATAAAATATATAGGATAGCGCACTAAGAAACCCTATTGTGAAAGGCCAAAGTGAAGCACGGAAAAGACGAGTCCAATAGCATAGCCAGTAGAGAACAGGGCATCATGGTGAGCCCACAACGTAGGCATGTGTCGAGGACCACGCGGCCGGCGCCGGTGGACGTGGCCGCCGTGATCTCGAGCGGTGGGAGCATTGCCTTAGTGAAGATCTCCTTTGCTATGAGGAATGGCTGATGAGAGGGAGCTCGGGAGCTTGCACTAGTAGGAAAAGGCCTAGTGGTGGCGTTTAGAAAAGGGAGTTTGTGGCGTTGAGCCTGCACGCCACTAACCTCGCGCTACTGGTAACATATAGTGGTGGCGTTTCCGGTGAATGCCAGTACTAATATAGCTACTAGTGGCGTTTTGCTGAGCGCCACTGGTATGATAAGCTGTAGTGGCGTTATGGCCTTCCTGAACGCCATTAACTGTAATTCGGCAATTAAAAAAATAATGAAAATCTTGATTATATCAGCAATATCAAATAACGAATACAACAATACTAAACATCATTCAGAATACAACAGGATACAACAAAGTTTACTGGATAGCATTTAGAATACAATGATAAAAACAAAAACTAACTTAGAAGACTATCTAGTTTGTTCTACCAAGGGCATGGTCTTCAAAGTTAGAAGACTAGTTCTACCTAAGGGAATGACCTTCAAAGTCAGAAGACTTTGAGTTAGGGATCTCGTACGAGAAAAATATGACTCCACAAGTTTTGTTGAGGTAGATTCTCAACCTCATCCCGGCATCCATCCCAAACCGTTCTACCAATTTTGTCCAAAGTAGTCATGTAAAGTAAGTTCGGTTCGCCTCGTTAATGACTAGAATCTTTTAGCTCTTGTCAGGTATTGCCTTTGTAACATCCCAGCATTAGAGCCTAGAAATAAGCTGAACCCAGATGTATGCATCGCATTCATGCATAGAAAATCTGAATAATTTTCGCGCTTTTGAACAAAACTTGTCAAAGTGATTGAAGCTTCTCTTAACTTGATGGAATTGAAGTAGATCATCAAGTTGACTGCGATAAGTTTTAATATGACCTTTGCTAAAACCTTATTTTGAATAAGGGAGATTTGATCTAAGGTTAGATCAAAAGTAATAAAAGTTAAACCCTAATAGATTATGATTTATATTTTGATCCTTAGGTGATCATATCATAGTATTCATTATAATCATTCATGAGTACCAAGTTAAGGATATAACACAAATAATAAGAATGTAACAACTATATCTTAATCTCATCTTCTTATACCCTAAGTATCATGGTAATACCTAACCCTACTTCTTAAGTAAGATTGAGTAGGAAAGAAACTAAGTTTAGATCATTCACCATATATCTTTCTTTCCATATCAATCCTTATCATCTCTATTGAGTTATATTCCAATATCTGTTGTTCATCAATGTTGAGAAATCAACTATTGATTCACCAATTCTCAATCTACCAACTCTTGACCAGAACATAGCTCACATTTAAGTGTCTATAAAGAAACAACTCAGAAGAGGTAAATAGTAATTCTAGTTTTAGACATCATCTATAGGATGGGAATGATTGAAGAGAACCCAATCAATAGGATAATTGATGGAGTTAAATCACTCCTAAATAAATAGAAGAATTATTTATATCATCTAATTATATGGTAGTTAAGAAGATTACAAGGATAACCCCTGAAGATAGTTACCAGTAATAATTCTATTGGATCAAGTGGGCATAGTCCATGAATAACGGCCTTAATCCAATTAAAGATACTATGAAGATAATTCCAATACAATTGAAAGGTTGTATTGCTAAAGCCTGGCTTAGCCAACTAAAAATCTAAGCTATAAATGATTAAAGGATTAAAATGATCAAACCTTGCTCACCAAGATTGGATACTTATATCAAGTATAAGTGGCATTGGTGGGTAGAACATAATTGAAACCCTAGTATAAATAAGTAATCCTAGAGTAGTTATTTCAGGTCACAATAATATAATGTGAGGTTGGAGTATGAGTTATTAGAGTAAATGTAAGAAACTATGATTCAATTAAAGCTAGTGTAGCATAGAGTTTTGGAAGTAGTGTTATCCATCTTAAAGGATAGTAAGCTTTAAAGAAAGGTAGATGGATGATTAAGGAAGATTATGAGTGGAGTTTGAAAGAACCACTTGTTGGATTGAACATTATCAACAGTAGAGTAGTGGGTATAACCAAGCAAAGATATGAGAAAACTATGAAATGCTTTAGTATCAAACTCATTGGATTCATCCATGAGTTTAGAAGAATAAAAGGTGAATAAGAACATTCTTGTGAAGTAAAGCTCATCATGTTAATCATGATGATGGATAGGAAAAGGTAGTATATCTAGGAAAAGAATTCCTTAATAAGAAATCCAGGATTGTGAATTATGGAAAATAAACATTCTTGGAAAACATCCAACTCAAAATCTTAAACCAAACATAATATCCATTTCAGGTTATTGATCCATCATCTTATGTCTATATCACTTTATAGGAATATTCTCCTATAGCAAATCACATAAGCACATCTCTGTCAATTCCAACCATCATAATTATATGTGCTTAAGAGTATCTTTATCAATTCTTTTCTATAAAACATTCTAGATATAACTTTCTATTTTAAAAGGTGATGTCATCAAATATCACAAACATAAGACAATATGCTTAGTTATTAAATCTTTTCTCACATC
Organism: Avena insularis; assembly: GCA_023614405.1. Lineage (NCBI taxonomy): Eukaryota > Viridiplantae > Streptophyta > Magnoliopsida > Poales > Poaceae > Avena > Avena insularis. The sequence goes on along the minus strand of CM042697.1, from coordinate 460,163,876 downwards.
AGCAAAGAAATATAAGTAAATTAAGAACCCTAAACTTCTATGTTTATCATAATAGAATATATACATTGCCATTTTATAAGTTAATGGAAGTAGTAATAACCATATTAATTTATTTTGTATTTCATGCATATAATAATGATATAGGATCATTATACATATAAAAATTTCTATTCAAACTATGAGCCAACTAGAGTTAAGTTTTATAAACAAATAAGAATATATCATATAATAAAGCCATGGTTTAATGTAGAAAGAAAAATGAATAATAAGGGCTTCTACATAATATAAAAGGGGTTCTGATAGAAAATAAATAAAGAAATAATACCACTATATGACAAAATCATAAAAAGTACCTTAATATACTTTATTAATGCTGCAATCACTCAGCAAATCAATTCTATAAAGAGAATTCAAATCAAATAGGTAAAATTCAAATCTGAAAGTAAAAAAAAAATATAAAAAAGAAAACAAATAAAAAACATTTCCTGGCTGTGGCCCAACTCCTCTCTGCACTGACGCCTTACAGGCCACAAAGCCCAACAACCAGCCCAGCTCGTTCTCGTCTATGACTGACAAGTGGGACCAAAGAAGGACTGCGGGTTGAGCTGAAAGATTCGCTAGGGGGTTTTCCACAAAAGCGACGTCATCGTCATCCTCACGCACACAGGAAGCTCGCTGGAGGAGCTCGCCGCCTCCCGATGCCGTCGTCGTCGTCAGCCGTGCGTCAAAATGCTCGCCGTTGTTCTAGAGGGGGATAAGAAGGCCACCGCGGCGCCTTGTCTCAATCCCTATCCACAATCCCTCCTTATCCTCTCTGATTCGAATGTGGCCAAAACCCTAGCTCACCGGAGCCACATCTCGCCGTTGAACCACACCTTCCCACACTCTTCCAAGTAGCCATGGAGAAGCCCCGTCCTCCGTAGATCCTCTAAGGGAAATCTTGCATCAAGGGGAGCACTGGAGTGGACGAATTTTGCCATTCCTCTTTGTGGCAGTTCGTCGGAAATATTGTCAGAGAGCTCGCCTCCGACCACGCCTGTCCTCGCCGACCTCTCTATCGTCATCAGGGTAAGTTCCTGAACCTTCTAGTATCCATCAATCGTCTTATCTCGATGTGAATCGCCGTCTCGTCGTGTGCCATCGTCGGCCACCGTCGGAGCTTGTCGGAGCTGAGGCTCCGATGACCATTTACGAGCGGCGCCGCCACTTTAGGACTCATTACGTTGCACTGACTCGAACTAGGTTAGTTTCGCGTGCTGGGGCATCGTGGATCGTCGGCGGCGACTACCCACTGACAGTGGTGGTGGTGCTGACGCCATAGCGACGTCATGCCGACGCCACCCTGGACCCAGTCCTCTGTTTGACCTGGTCTTTTTCTCACGTGGCATATGACATGGCCTAGGGCCCATATGTCATTGTCTGGGGGGTAGAACTAGGGTCGGTAACAAACACATTTATTAAATCTGAGAACTAAGATGGTCACTAGCCCAATCGTCAGTGACTAGAGCTAGGTGTGGGTGCGGTGTAAAAAGTATTTCCTGTTTAAGAAATAAATAAAATGTTATAAGCTCAATTATTAATATTCCAGAAATCAAATAAATGATTAAATCTTGTTTAATTAATAACTTTTGATTTATAATTTAGAAAAATGTGTATAATATATGAAAATTTGGAGAAAAATAGAATCTACAATTTAAAATTATTATCAAACATTATTATGATGATTATTTAAATAAATATTATTTAATAAAGGTTTTATAAGTAATAAAACTTTGATAATTCATATTTTAATAATGATAAATGTGAAGAATATAAATAAATACCAAAAATATTGGAAAAATAAAAACAATATTTTAAAAACTATAATCATGTATTATTATTTCACTTAATTACAAATTTATTATTTATTAAGTAATTATAAAGTAATAAGAATTGTCAAAATCATATCTTATTATTTATAAATCACAAAAATAAATGTAATATACCAAAATGATAAAAAATAATAATATCTACATGTTAAAAATATAATATTCCACTTTTGAGTTAAAAACAAAAAAATCAAAAACTTTAATAACTCAAATTTAAACTTATTTACTTGAAAAATCATATAAGGGTAAATAAAATTTGTTAATATTCCTAAAATTAGTCAATTAAGTCTAATAAATAAGTATTAGTATTGAATATTAATAATATGAAGTCATAATGATTCAAAACATCATAAATACCATTTTATTGAATTATACTTCAGTCATCACTTTACAAAACTATCACAACACTATAGTGAATCCATAAATAGTTAAGTAATATTATTTCCTTGTTGCAAATTATTACCACTCATCCTTAAAAAAGTAAGTGATACTATTCCATTATAAAATTAATAAAACCACCACATCAAACAAAAATATAACCATTCTTAAGTAACATTAAGGCAACATTACCAAGTACACAAAGTACAAATATTATAAGCATTATACTTTCAAACTATCTATGTTTTAAAGTTAACTTTATTCTACAAGACTCTAAATATAATACCATAAACATTGTTAGATGTTTTATAGTTAACTTTGGTCTAATATAGTTAAGTCATAAAGCATCTCAAGATGGAACTATTCAAGCAAGCACAAATAATATCGACCAGACTCAACTAACCACAAAGGTTGTTTAGACCATAGAACACAAATCTTTTATTCAAATGTTATTCTTTTTGCCACTTCAAACAAGAACTCTTATATAAGCAATCTTGAGTAGCATCTCACATTTGTGTGTGTCCTATAGTTTTAGAATATTGTAATTATATGATTGTTTCACACACACTCACAAGCCTTAATAAGAAGCACGAGTATAAAACTCATCCAAAAGTACAACACATTTCAAATACATCATTTCTAGTACCCAAACACTAAAACAACGTTATCCCCGGGATTCGCGTTTATAAAAGTGCATCACATTACTTATGCATAGAGCATATTGCTTCTTTAAACATTAGTCCTTACCGGACCAATGATGCTGATTTCAGATATTGGACCTTATATTATCTTGAAGACCGTGAGTGCATAATCTTGCAATCACAAAAGGCAAGTTCACACTTGCTCATGTCTTTTGTTTATTTTCTATAAAGTATTTTACAAATCCCGTGTTGTCATCACCTCCATTTGAAAAGGTCAGGAAACACTATTTTCGATAATAATGTGAACTATTGGTTACTGATCCAGGGTGATCAGCTAATCTATTAAATCTTACAGTTGGAATACCACTGTTCAGAACTATATCACCTAGGACTAAACAACCGATGTCGCTAGTGATTCTTGCGCTGTATATTACGCGTTGACCATGAGATTTGGAATGGGACGGAGAAGTCAGCTGTATCTTCTTCCTCTCGCATGAAGCCGGATGCGCAGGTCGTGGCTGTTATCCTCGTAGCGTGCATATTAATTGGTAATTCGTAGAGGATATGCAACATATGGGTGGGAACCCTCAACGTCCCACGATAGTTCTGGCATCTAACGGTTTGTACAAACCATTGCCATAATCCAATATGTGGGCATGGTGTACACCAAGGAGGCATGCGAGGTCGTGAAGGGGGCAGTGATTGGCTTGGATCATCTTCTAGGCCCCACATCATGGAATTGTGGATGGGAATAAGCTGCTCGGTTGTGCAACAAAGAGTTGATCTCTCATGGGTAAAGTAACGCACCTCTGCAGAGTGTAAGAAATGTAACTTGTTACTCCCTGTTCCGGGAAGGAGCTGCGAACACGGCGGGAAAGGAACTCCATGAAAGTTCTGGTAAACCCGTGAAGGCTGACATATATAGCTTTTCAGAATAAAAGCATCCTTTGAAGAAATGTTTATGAAAACTTGCATTGCCTACGACCTACGGTCTGTGGCTGTAGATATAGTGCATCAAACACTCCTTTTCTAGTGAATTTTCCGAGTACGCTCGTACTCAAAGTATCTTCTTAACCCTTGCTAGATTCTGAAGCCGGGATAGACAACATCTACATCAAGTTATCTCATCATCCAAAGCTAAAGCTTTTCAATGAAGTCAAGGAATTCAACATATACATCAACTCAAGTGAAGATGAAGTTACTGATTAGATAGGAATATAATCTCTAGCCAAAGAACCTAATTCTGTAGTGTAGTGCAATAGCATCAATGCCAATCCCTTAGTTAAAATACTAGTCTTAATAGTATAATAGTTCTTGTGTTGTTTATCTTTAATTCTTTTCCGTAAGAAATTCTTTCTCTCTCTTTAACCTAGAGTGTTCTCTGGATCTTGTGTAAAGAGTGAGTTGTAACCTTTAGCCATGTATTGGACCCGCTGTGTTTCTATTGTGCCATTCTAAGGGATGTAATACTAGTGAACGGTGTTTCATTGGTGTTATGTCAACGACTATAGTATACTACATCATGCAGTGGTATGCTGGGTCACCACAGTTGGTATCAGAGCATATGCTTTGACCTTAGGTTGGAAACCTAGTAGATGGGTAGAACCTGTAGGACACATCCTAGCAATAATAAAGAGTTCTCTAGTGATATGAGGGATATTCACTTGAGAATAATCCTGTTATGTTACTAGTGCGATAATTCTTTAGTATGATTGCAATTCCGATCATTACCCAAGAGTTTTAACTCTATGTGACTAATGATAATTTCTTATCTACAGTTCCACATGTCACCTCGATATCCACCTCGGAATGTTCAAGTGATGAACAGGACGTTGAATGACTACGGAGGGGATTGGACAGATAATCTCAGACAACTTCTATGGAGTTTGGAATGTGAATCACGAATTTTGGTCAAGATTCACAGTTACTATGATGGGCAGGTATTAGCTAAATACCGTGTCATGGTCATGTTACCTAAGAAGTTAGGACTTAAGGGAGAAATGCCATCAGGAGAAGCAAGATGCATGGCATCTGCATATCAGATTTCCGTAGCAGCAGCCATAACCATGATCCGTGAGCAAAAATCCCAAGCTCTAGAAGGTAGTACTCACACCATTATACCTCATGAAACTGCAAACCCAGAGCATGAGTTAGATCACTCTACTCCAGTCCAAACTTAACCTACTCTAGCTGTAGAGTATATGGATCGTTATCGGTCTTTGCTAAACACTTACCATAACACTCACCAAGTTTTAGTTCAGGAGCTGGATACGGTCATTAAGGATTTTACTGATCCTGATAAAGCAATGGCTCGTAGGAAGAAGTTAGATAAAGAAGCTAGGCATCCTAAATGCATACCTTCAGGAGAAGTGTATGAGGAAACTGAGTTTGATGATCCAAACTCGGAAAATTATGCCTACTACCAAACTAAAACCGAGTCACCTAAAGATTTATGGACCAAGTACAACTCCGAACAACAGGAATGGAATGGAGTTATTCCAACCAACAGGAAATCCTATACCTTGTGATACCGGTATCGGAGAAGAGACCAATTATAACCATAGAGAGCCTTATGGACCATATGGGGGTGATACTAATCCAATCAACTTAGAAGAGTATTCCGATAGCTACTATACCAATATGTACGACTGGATCCAAGAAAAGGCTAAGGAGCCAAATTACTTTGAGGAAGCATTGCCAGAAAACTAGGAATATTCGGTAGAAGATTACGCCAACTCTAGCCATTTGGAACACTGTTTAGTGAGACTTCCTAGACCTTATATAATATAGTAAGAAAGCTCAATAATTAAATAAGACGAGTTGGATTAGGATACCTAACCGGGATATAGAATGCTAAAATTATTTTCATTTAAGGTCACCATAGAGTGGAGAAATATAACAACCACTACAAGTCAATTCCTTACTCCGAAACGTGAGAGTTTGCGAACTTCGAGGACGAAGTTTATTTTAAGGGGGAGAGTCTGTAACATCCTAGCATTAGAGCCTAAAAATAAGCTGAACCCAAATGTATGCATCGCATTCATGCATAGAAAATCTGAATAATTTTCACGCTTTTGAACAAAACTTGTCAAAGTGATTGAAGCTTCTCTTAACTTGATGGAATTGAAGTAGATCATCAAGTTGATTGCGATAAGTTTCAATATGACCTTTGCTAAAACCTTATTTTGGATAAGGGAGATTTGATCTAAGGCTAGATCAAAAGTAATAAAAGTTAAACCCTAATAGATTATGATTTATATTTTGATCCTTAGGTGATCATATCATAGTATTCATTATAATCATTCATGAGTACCAAGATAAGGATATAACACAAATAATAAGAATGTAACAACTATACCTTAATCTCATCTTCTTATACCCTAAGTATCATGGTAATACATAACCCTACTTCTTAAGTAAGATTGAGTAGGAAAGAAACTAAGTTTAGATCATTCACCATATATCTTTCTTTCCATATCAATCCTTATCATCTCTATTGAGTTATATTCAAATATCTGTTGTTCATCAATGTTGAGAAATCAACTATTGATTCACCAATTCTCAATCTACCAACTCTTGACCAAAACATAGCTCACATTTAAGTGTCTATAAAGAAACAACTCAGAAGAGGTAAATAGTAATTCTAGTTTTAGACATCATCTATAGGATGGGAATGATTGAAGAGAACACAATCAATAGGATAATTAATGGAGTTAAATCACTCCTAAATAAATAGAAGAATTATTTATATCATCTAATTATATGGTAGTTAAGAAGATTACAAGGATAAACCGTGAAGATTGTTCAAAAACTAGGCCGAATCAGCGATTAATAGGCCGATTAATCGCTACTAGGGACCTGACCGTGTCGATTACCACTAATACTTTGTGTTAATTGTTTAGCCCAATTAATAGGCCTGACACTCCGATTACTAGGTATGTTCCCGATTAACCACTACACTTGGTAAAAAGTTGCAAAAATATCAACACATATCGCCCATCCATCCACTAACCCGCCCCAATGAAGTAGGTTTTGTGAAGCTCCCATTCGATCCCTGCCTCTAGGAGCTTGATTTCAGCCATCACCAACTAGTTCCTTGTTGTTATTGACCAGTTCCTCGTAGTTATCGACCAGACCTCAGATACAAGAGCTCGAGTGTCTTGAGGATCTCATCCGGGAGCTTAAGGCTGAGGATTCATACATGTTTTAGATGCTAATTTTTGTTGGTTGCACCGATTAATAGCCGACCGATTAAATCAGTTAATCGTCCGAATTCCGATTGATCGCTACTCCCAAGCCAACCGAGCAGCTAACGATTACCGATTTCCTTAACATTGGTTACCAGTAATAATTCTATTGGATCAAGTGGGCATAGTCCATGAATAACAACCTTAATCCAATTAAAGATACTATGAAGATAATTCCAATACAATTGAAAGGTTGTATTGCTAAAGCCTGGCTTAGCCAACTAAAAATCTAAGCTATAAATGATTAAAGGATTAAAATGATCAAACCTTGCTCACCAAGATTGGATACTTATATCAAGTATAAGTGGCATTGGTGGGTAGAACATAATTGAAACCCTAGTATAGATAAGTAATCCTAGAGTAGTTATTTCATGTCACAATAATATAATGTGAGGTTGGAGTATGAGTTATTAGAGTAAATGTAAGAAACTATGATTCAATTAAAGCTAGTGTAGCATAGAGTTTTGGAAGTAGTGTTATCCATCTTGAAGGATAGTAAGCTTTAAAGAAAGGTAGATGGATGATTAAGGAAGATTATGAGTGGAGTTTGAAAGAACCACTTGTTGGATTGAAGATTATCAATAGTAGAGTAGTGGGTATAACCAAGCAAAGATATGGGAAAACTATGAAATGCTTTAGTATCAAACTCATTGGATTCATCCATGAGTTTAGAAGAATAAAAGGTGAATAAGAACATTCTTGTGAAGTAAAGCTCATCATGTTAATCATGATGATGGATAGGAAAAAGTAGTATATCTAGGAAAATAATTCCTTAATTAGAAATCTAGGATTGTGAATTATGGAAAATAAACATTCTTGGAAAACATCCAACTCTAAATCTTAAACCAAACATAATATCCATTTCAGGTTATTGATCCATCATCTTATGTCTATATCACTTTATACGAATATTCTCCTATAGCAAATCACATAAGCACATCTCTGTCAATTCCAACCATCATAATTATATGTGCTTAAGAGTATATTTATCAATTCTTTTCTATAAAACATTCTAGATATAACTTTCTATTTTAAAAGGTGATGCCATCAAATATCACAAACAGAAGACAATATGCTTAGTTATTAAATCTTTTCTCGCATCAGCAAAGAAATATAAGTAAATTAAGAACCCGAAACTTCTATGTTTATCATAATAGAATATATACATTGCCATTTTATAAGTTAATGGAAGTAGTAATAACCATATTAATTTCTTTTGTATTTCATGCATATAATAATGATATAGGATCATTATACATATAAAAATTTCTATTCAAACTATGAGCCAACTAGAGTTAAGTTTTATAAACAAATAAGAATATATCATATAATAAAGCCATGGTTTAATGTAGAAAGAAAAATGAATAATAAGGTCTTCTACATAATATAAAAGTGGTTCTGATAGAAAATAAATAAAGAAACAATACCACTATATGACAAAATCATAAAAAGTACCTTAATATACTTTTTTAATGCTGCAATCACTCAACAAATCAATTCTATAAAGAGAATTCAAATCAAATAGGTAAAATTCAAATCTGAAAGTAAAACAAAAAATATAAAAAAGAAAACAAATAACAAACATTTCCTGGCTGTGGCCCAACTCCTCTCTTCTTACCTGACGCCCCTGGGCATCCCACAAAAGCCCAACAACCAGCCCAGCTCGTTCTCGTCTATGACTGACAAGTGGGACCGAAGAAGGACTGCGGGTTGAGCTGAAAGATTCACTAGGGGGTTTTCCGCGAAATCAATGTCATCGCCATCCTCACGCACACAGGAAGCTCGCTGGAGGAGCTCGCCGCCGCCCGATGCCATCGTCATCGTCAGCCGTGCGTCAAGATGCTCGCTGTTGTTCTAGAGGGGGATAAGAAGGCCACCGTGACGCCTTGTCTCAATCCCTATACACAATCCCTCCTTATCCTCTCTGATTCGAATGTGGCCGAAACCCTAGCTCACCGGAGCCACATCTCGCCGTCGAACCACACCTTCCCACACTCTTCCAAGTAGCCATGGAGAAGCCCCGTCCTCCGTAGATCCTCTGAGGGAAATCTTGCATCAAGGGGAGCACTGGAGTGGACGAATTTTGCCGTTCCTCTTTGCGGCAGTTCGTCGGAAATATTGTCAGAGAGCTCGCCTCCAACCACCCCTGTCCTCGACGACCTCTCTATCGTCATCAGGGTAAGTTCCTGAACCTTCCAGTATCCTTCAATCGTCTTATCTCGATGTGAATCGCCGTCTTGCCGTGTGCCATCATCGGCCATCGTCGGAGCTTGTCGGAGCTGAGGCTCCGATGACCATTTACAAGCGGTGCCGCCACTTTAGGACTTAGCACGTTACACTGATTTGAACTAGGTTAGTTTCGCGTGCTGGGGCGCCGTGGATCGTCGCCGGCGACCACCCACTTACGGTGGTGGTGGTGCTGACGCCATAGCGACGTCATGCCGACGCCACCCTGGACCCAGTCCTCTGTTTGACCTGGTCTTTGTCTCACGTGGCATATGACATGGCCTAGGGCCCATATGTCATTGTCTGAGGGGTAGAACTAGGGTCGGTAACAAACACATTTATTAAATCTGAGAACTGAGATGGTCACTGGCCCACTGGTCAGTGACTAGAGCTAGGTGTGGGTGCGGTGTAAAAAGTATTTCCTGTTTAAGAAATAAATAAAATGTTATAAGCTCAATTATTAATATTCCAGAAATCAAATAAATGATTAAATCTTGTTTAATTAATAACTTTTGATTTATAATTCAGAAAAATGTGTATAATATATGAAAATTTGGAAAAAATAGAATCTACAATTTAAAATTATTATCAAATATTATTATGATGATTATTTAAATAAATATTATTTAATAAAGGTTTTATAAGTAATAAAACTTTGATAATTCATATTTTAATAATGGTAAATGTGAAGAATATAAATAAATACCAAAAATATTGGAAAAATAAAAACAATATTTTAAAAACTATAATCATGTATTATTATTTCACTTAATTACAAATTTATTATTTATTAAGTAATTATAAAGTAATAAGAATTGTCAAAATCATATCTTATTATTTATAAATCACAAAAATAAATGTAATATACCAAAATGATCACAAAAATAATATCTACATGTTAAAAATATAATATTCCCCTTTTGAGTTAAAAACAAAGAAATCAAATACTTTAATAACTCAAATTTAAACTTATTTACTTAAAAAATCATATAAGGGTAAATAAAATTTATTAATACTCCTAAAATTAGTCAATTAAGTCTAATAAGTAAGTATTAGTCTTGAATATTAATAATATGAAGTCATAATGATTCAAAACATCATAAATACCATTTTATTGAATTATACTTCAATCATCAGTTTACAAAACTATCACAACACTATAGTGAATCCATAAATAGTTAAGTAATATTATTTCCTTGTTTGCAAATTATTACCACTCATCCTTAAAAAAATAAGTGATACTATTCCATTATAAAATCAAGAAAACCACCACATCAAAGAAAAATATAACCATTCTTAAGTAACCTTAAGGCAACATTACCAAGTACACAAAGTACAAATATTATAAGCATTATACTTTCAAACTATCTATGTTTTAAAGTTAACTTTAGTCTACAAGACTCTAAATATAATACCATAAACATTGTTAGATGTTTTATAGTTAACTTTGGTCTAATATAGTTAAGTCATAAAGCATCTCAAGCTGGAGCTATTCAGGCAAGCACAAATAACATCGACCAGACTCAACTAACCACAAAGGTTGTTTAGACCATAGAACACAAATCTTTTCTTCAAATGTTATTCTTTTTGCCACTTCAAACAAGAACTCTTATATAAGCAATCTTGAGTAGCATCTCACATTTGTGTGTGCCCTATAGTTTTAGAATATTGTAATTATATGATTGTTTCACACACACTCACAAGCCTTAATAAGAAGCACGAGTATAAAACTCATCCAAAAGTACAACACATTTCAAATACATCATTTCTAGTACCCAAACACTAAAACAACGTTATCCCCGGGATTCGCGTTTATAAAAGTGTATCACATTACTTATGCATAGAGCATATTGCTTCTTTAAATATTAGTCCTTACCGGACCAATGATGCTGATTTCAGATATTGGACCTTATATTATCTTGAAGACCGTGAGTGCATAATCTTGCAATCACAAAAGGCAAGTTCACACTTGCTCATGTTCTTTGTTTATTTTCTATAAAGTATTTTACAAATCCCGTGTTGTCATCACCTGCATTTGAAAAGGTCAGGAAACACTATTTTCGATAATAATGTGAACTATTGGTTACTGATCCAGGGTGATCAGCTAATCTATTAAATCTGACAGTTGGAATACCACTGTTCAGAACTATATCACCTAGGACTTAACAACCAATATCGCTAGTAATTCTTGCGCCGTATATTATGCGTTGACCATGAGATTTGGAACGGGACGGAGAAGTTAGTTATATCTTCTTCCTCTCGCATGAAGCCGGATGTGCAGGTCGTGGTTGTTATCCTTGTAGCGTGCATATTAATTGGTAATTCGTAGAGGATATGCAGCATATGGGTGGGAACCCTCAACGTCCCACGATAGTTCTGGAATCTAACGGTTTGTACAAACCATTGCCATAATCCAATATGTGGGCATGGTGTACACCAAGGAGGCATGCGAGGTCGCGAAGGGGGCAGTGATTCGCTTGGATCATCTTCTGGGCCCCACATCATGGAATTGTGGACGGGAACAAGCTGCCCGGTTATGCAACAAAGAGTTGATCTCTCATGGGTAAAGTAACGCACCTCTGCAGAGTGTAAGAACTGTAACTTGTTACTCCCTATTCCGGGAAGGAGCTGCGAACGCGGCGGGAAAGGAACTCCATGAAAGTTCTGGTAAATCCGTGAAGGCTGATGGACATAGCTTTTCAAAATAAAAGCATCCTTTGAAGAAATGTTTATGAAAACTTGCATTGCCTATGCCCTACGGTCTGTGGCTATAGATATAGTGCATCAAACACTCCTTTTCTAGTGAATTTTCTGAGTACGCTCGTAAGAAACTTTAATTCTTCTCCATAAGAAGTTCTTTCTCTCTCTTTAACCTAGAGTGTTCTCTGGATCTTGTGTAAAGAGTGAGTTGTAACCTTTAGCCATGTATTGGACCCGCTGTTGTTTCTGTTGTGCCATTCTGAGGGATGTAATACTAGTGATCGGTGTTTCATTGGTGTTATGTCAACGACTATAGTATACTACATCATGCAGTGGTATGCTAGGTCACCGCAGCCTCTTCCACCAAAGTAACCTCAAATTGTCCCTAGTGATTGACACGTCTATTCACGTGGTCAAAAAAAGTCCTTTCTTGTGTGGCAAGGGATGGTCTGAGAAAAAGTTATATGCAAACAATAGTTAATTAGTTTTGATCAAAATGCATGCAAGGCTAGAAATCATAATTAAGCTAAACATATCATCATAGTCTCAAAATCTTCGGGGGAGCACTATGATAAACTTCTTATCCTGATAACTTTCATGGCCACGGTTGATGCAGGGATGCATTTGATGCATGTTCATCTAATATATTAAATATGTTCAAGTATCCGCTATGTTTAAATATATTAATTAGGAAACTTAAATTTAAAGGCAAACAAATGATCTTACAAATACAAGATGTCACAACTAAACTAAAAGTAGGGCAAAGTTATAGGAAACTCGGGGACGAAGTAAGCGAGCCAACTAGTGCAAAGTTGTAGGAAACTCAAACATAAAGGCAAGCAAGTGATCTTACAAATACAAGGTGTCACAGCTGAACTGAAGGTCTCATATAAAGACACACAACACAAAAAGAATGCCTATAAGACCAAACCAAACATGCAAGATATTAATGGACATACGACAAGGTCTTATGGACACCTTTTCATATTAGATTATGTCATAGTGTAAACATCGACCGTTAGAAGGAAAACAACCAAAATAATCATCTACACTAAATTATCTATACTAAATCATCTACAGTAAACAATCCACAATCATCGATCTACACTAAATCATCTGCACTAAAATAAATAAAAAAGGGGGAGAGAGGACGAGGCTGCGACGGCGAGACAGGGACGTGGCGGCGACAAGGACGAGGCGGCGGTGGCCGATGCGGTGGAGGCGAGGGCGACGGTGGCCGATGCGGTCGAGGCGGGGGCGGCGGGGGCGGCGGTGGACTATGCGGTCGAGGCGGGGCGACGGTTGCCGATGCGGTTGGGAGAGGGAGGGTTTGGGGGAGATACGGGCCGCGTTTGCGAATTAAAATGGCGTCCAGGTTGGTGGCATTTGCAAATTCCGAACGTCACCTCTAAATCCGGCCCGGTTCAACATGTGGATCCGCTTTAGTAGTGGTGTCCGCGGTACATTGAACGTCACCGTTAAGTTCTAGTACCGACATTCTGTATATTCGAGAAGCCATTACTATATTAACTATTAGCAACAATGTGTTCTTTCTAAAGCATGCCACTAGAAAAATGACGGCTATAAAGATTTTTCTACTAGTGTTGTGAAGATCTCCTTCGCTGTGAGAAATGGCTGATGAGAGGGAGCTCGAGAGCTTCTGATATGAGTCCTGCGGTAAATTATTGAGGCACATCACACGAGCAGTTAGGCGGCTTGTGTCCGCCGATCGTGTCCGCCGATCGAGTAGACACCAAGGCCTGGAGGGTTACATTTGGAGCCTAGATCGAGGAGTGAGTTAAGGCTGGTCCTAGTGGTAGTATCATACTACTAGTATCTTGCATATGATACTAGTGCATGATACTATGTCTCTAGTGCATTGTATCATATAGTACTCCCTCCGTTTCAGTTTACAAGGCCTACGCGTATATCTAGGTTATCAATTTGACCTATATAATTTGAACTATATAATATAAAAATTATATCATTGAAAAATACAAAGTCTAAAGTTTCCGGTGATATATTTTTTGTAATATATACATCATACTAAGTTGCTTAATTTGGCGACATAGAACTACGTGCAGGACTTGTAAACCGAAACGGAGGGAGTAGTATCATAGTAGTGGTATATTTATTGATGTGTAGAATCTCTATGTAAAATGTGTGTACAAAATTTACTTGTCATTATGATTTCTAACTTTACGTGCTATGATACGGTATCTACCTATGATACACTAACCACCTCTCTCTTCATTAATTAAAACGTCACATCAGATTTTTGTCAAGTTGGCATGCATGATACACCTTATGATACTAGCACTAGGACCAGCCTAAGGCTAGTCATAGTGGTAGTAACTTGGGTAGTAACATAGTCCTATATGTATTGTCAACTAAGCATTTAGATGACATGGCATGCAATTAAATGATGAGAGAGATTTGTGGTAACTAGCTATGTTACCATAACAACACATATTTCTAGACAATTGTAATAAATCAGGCTTTACATAATACCACTCCTATGTTATTTTGCACTATGAAGATAGTAACTTAAATTAGTAACATACACATGTTACTATTCTAAGTTACTTCTCACTATAACCAGGCTAAGTTGCAGCAATCCGAAGGAAGGCTCACCGGCCGTGTTCTTCCAAATTTCGAACGTTTGCTGTTCTCAAAGCCGGACGTTACAAAATTCTTTAGTAATCCTATATGGGTCGAGTCTTCAAGAGAGTGATCCACAAACTGTATATAATGAGCCAAATAGCACGTCTTACAGATCGCCCAATTCTGTCAATCATGCTGCGCATACACCGCACTCTCAGCCTGATGGGGCGCAAGCGCAAGCGCGCCTGCCTCGACGTCGGTGCAACCGGCAAGGCGACGCCTCTGGCTTTGGCGGCGGCGGAGAGCAAGTTAGCTAACCTGAGCACCAGTTCCTCGTCGACCATATGGACGACGCCGAAGAAGGGACGGCTGAAGCTGAACTTCGACGGTTCGTCCACGACCGACTTCTCGAGCATCGGGGGAGTCTACCGCGACCACAAGGGCAGCTTCGTCCTGGGCTACGCGGAGCGGATTCGTAAGGTGACGAGCTCCATGGCCGAGCTCCTGGCGCTCAAGCGCGGGCTCGAGCTCGCGGTGAAGAACGGGTGGCGCGATATCTCGATCGAGGGCGACTTCGAGTCCGCCGTCCACGCCATCACGAGCCGAGCGCGGTTCCGGGCGAAGAACGACCTGAAGGAGTACAGGAAGATCGCCGCGATGCTCCCGCAGCTCGGCGAGACGACCGTGTCGCACGTGCTCCGGAAAGGGAACACGGTAGCCGACCGCTTCGCCAAGCTCGGGCACGAGGCGGCGGCGGCACAGCGGGTGTGGCGGGGCGTGCCGCCGGACGAGGTTCTACAGCACCTTGAGCGAGACGCCGTAGGGAAATAGCGCGCGGCGCGAGGGAGGGTACTTGTACTTGATCTCTCGTCCAGGTCAATTCGTGACTGTTGGACTTTGGATATGGGTTACAGAATTTGGCTTTATCTGAGCGAGAGTGCGAGACTGTATGTATGTTTCAATTAAGTTGCAAAATTCAGAAATGTTTTGTCAAATCTTTTTACGGTAAAAAAGATTTTGTCAAATCCATGACAGGCGTTTTGTTTTGCTCGGGTCGTTTCAAATAAGGGAAATAATGGAAGCAGAGAGAATATTTACATAAAGATCAAACTAAAAAGCTCATGGATAACCTCTTTTTATCAATGTCTTCCTTGGAAATATAAGCAACATCTAGCACGGTTAGAGCATGTCTAACAGGCCCCGTATTTTTTCGCCCCTTAAAACGCGAGTAGAAGGCCTCAGATTCATTTTTCGAATGGCTTCGTTCGAAACTAGCAGACCCCGTATCCCCACCCCTTATTCTGTTTTACGGGGTGGGGATACGGGGTCTGCTAGCTCGGACGAGTTTTCAACCCCTCAAAACAGGTTTTTTTTTTGACAAATTGGATATTAGAACCAACGAAGAAGAACGCGGCGGAATACTCACCGGCGAGAACGAAGAAGAACGCGGCGGAATACTCACCGGGGAAAACAGCGAAGAAGACCGCGGCGGGGGTGCGGCGGCGCGCGCGGAGGGAGGCGGATCTTCGGCGGGGGTGCGGCGGAGTCTTGTGACGTCAGCCTTCGGCGCTGACTCGGCGGAGGGCGGATCTGACGGATTCCGGCGGCGGCTGTGCGAGAATTTGGCTTTATATGAGCGAGAGTGCGAGACTGTGTGTATGTTTCAATTAAGTTGCAAAATTCAGAAATGTTTTGTCAAATCTTTTTACGGTAAAAAAGATTTTGTCAAATCCATGACAGGTGTTTTGCTTTGCTCGGGTCGTTTCAAATAAGGGAAATAATGGAAGCAGAGAGAATATTTACAAAAGATCAAACTAAAAAGCTCATGGATAACCTCTTTTTATCAATGTCTTCCTTGGAAATATAAGCAACATCTAGCACGGTTAGGAGGAGTTTTGGAATACCTAACGGAGTCGATGTCGACACCATAGTTTGCCGCTTGTATCTTGCTCGCTTGCACATACACCCAACAGGCGAAGCTAGGCGTGCTCCCTAGCCATGCGAATTCATTTGAACGGTGGATTTTTGGAACGCGTCCCTTCATATCTATCCCGAGTGGTCTTCTACTTTGGCTGAATTGATGCACTTTCATGGTGATGTTGAATCCAATCGATTTATGTGTCTAATTCGCATATATACAATTCTCGGTTTGCTTTTGCATCTCTTAGGCCTTGTTTGGTACTAGAGTATTTGTGGGGATTAGAGGGGATAATCCCCACTAAACCCCAAATCCCCACTTACTTCAAATAGTATGTTTGGTTCTAGAGTATTTGACTGATTCAATCCCCCCTAATTCCCATTAATCCCCAAGTTCTAGTGTATTGGTGGGGATTGGGATTTTGTGAGGATTAGAGAGGTTTGGGTGTAGGTAGGGGTTTCACCCAATCCCCTTGAGGATTATCCCCTCTAATCCCTACTAAGACACTGGTACCAAACAAGGTCTTAGTGTTCATGTTCACAGGAGCATTGATATTGGAAATGGTTTTTAAAATTTGTGGGGCGTTTTTCATGAAATTGGTTCTTTGCTTCCTCTAGATGATAGCCCAATGTGTGGCATGTTATGTCATGAAATTGGTTCTTTGGTTCCTACGGTTCCTATGCAGGGAAGAACGGGATCCTGCCAAACGTAGAATCTTGGACAAGGATGCTCAATGATTGTAAGCCTTATTGTTCAGTACCTGCATCAATCTATGCCATGCATTTTCTCCATGATGTGCTAGGTTTCTCAAGGCATGCACAATGGTTGATAAGGCCCTAAATATGTGGCGAGAGAGATTGTTGCTAAGCTATCATCTCTTAGCTAAGAGATGACAATTGCTAAGATATACTTCCTCCGTTTGAAAATATAAGATGTTTTAAGTTTGTGAATGAGATGTATCTAGACATTTTTTAGCGTCTAGATTCATTTGAACCTATACATTAAAACATGTCTAGATACATCTCCTTTACAAACCTAAAACATCTTATATTTCTAAACAGAGGGAGTAAGTAAGAACCATTGCACATGCCCTTAGAAATAAGGAAATAACAAGACTTCTCTATCATGTGGTCACGTGTTTAAACTTGGGTTTCTAGTTTCCGACGGTTCCATATGCTTGGAGATATCTCTATCATGCAAGCCAGCCTAGAAGCAATCAAGTTTGAACAAATGTCATTTTATCAAATGTCTCGAGTATATAGATAGATAAAAGATACACTGGAGAACCTAATTTGATTGGTTCGAGGGGTATTCTATCTGGGACGAACCCACCCGAGAGTTAGAAAAGTGCAAGCAAAGAAACAGAGCTCGGCTGAGATACAATGATGACATCTGCACACAATCTGCATCTAAAGCGACCAAAAAAAACCTACTCATAATAAACTGCTAGAGAGTTCGAGTCTTCCAAAATTCCTATCTATCAAAGGTGGGGTTACATTCACAGTTACTCTCCGTATCTGCTCAGCAACAGTTCAATAATTCCAAGAAGCTTCGCTGACAAACAGCAAGCCGGCCTTCAATACCCCAAGAGTAAATTCAAATCATTCATCAGTTTGTCATCAACTAGCCCTCTTGTGGCACGCAATCAACTAAACATTCTAGGTGTTCTCCTCTACACCAATTTTCTTCCTGCAAACCCCAATGGCAATGTTCTGAATATTAGAATACATTGAATTGAAGATGGCGCCGTTGTTTATATCAAAACAAAGGTGACTCTTACCTCTCGATTGACGATTCTTTGATACTGATTCGTAATACTGTGTGAAGGAAGCGTTTCCACTGAGCTTCTCGTCCTGCATTTCAAGGGAAGGTCAGGTCTGCAAGCGTAAACATGGACTGTTTAAAAATATGAGTATCACAACGAAGAGGGAAGAATCAGACCTGGAGGAAGCTCTCAACTGACGACGTGTCATTTGGTGAAAAAGAAACAACCTCTCTCTTCCTCTGTACAAAATCCCTGTTCTCACTCACCTGCAGATTCAGAATTGGGAATTTATCGGAGGAAACACCGAAAGGTAATCAAAAGAATGAAATGCAGTAAGCCCATTTCCCGCAAAATTGCAAGAACACAAGTTCAAGTAATGTATGGAATCTGTTGACATTAATCAAAATTTGCAATATCCACATAATGTGTAGGCCTCCTTGCAGAGTGGAATAAAAATGCAGAATAGGATGCTTATACAGATTTAAAAATAACTGGAATACATGTTTTGACTGTCCTCACCTGGTCTATCAGTCGTTTAAGAGGACGGTGAAGGGAATCAATTGTTGTCTGCTCATGCAATCTTTTCAGTAGGATGAGTGGAATAGTGGCCACTTCTGGAAAAGAAACATGATAGCTCCACTGGGAAAAATGAGCCGACATAACTTCAATAGCCGAAAGAATGCACTGCTCTTGGAAATCTCTTGATTTCAGCAAGTTCCTTGGCGCCTTGCACATAGAAAATAGTAGCTAATCAAAACCAAGATGAAACCACCACAGCAACAATAACAACAAAGCCTTAAGTGCCAAGAGAGTAAGGTGTATGCTAGAGATGAAACTCAAGCAGAAGCCACACAGACACATGCAGAAAGCTAATACTTCAAGAAGATGAAAGCAGATATAATCAATACACATTAATAACGTAAGTTCAAAAAAGAGGAATCCAGGAAGATTTGGAAACAGTTCACAGATCTACCTAGGATTGTAAAAAATCACTCTTTAATGAACGTTTAGTCATTTGGGATGGGTGACCAAAAGGGTATATACTTCACATAGAATTTTTTAGAAACAGAATAATGGACATTTTAGTGACTTCACACAAGCATGAAGAAACACAAAAATTCCAGATATTATAACTGAGCAATATGGGCCAGACAAATGTGAAATACCTTCAATAGTGATGAAAAGTGGATGTTTGTTTTTTCTGTTTGCTCTTTCTGAAAGGTTTCCCTAAATTCTAGGCAACCAAATATCAAAGATGGAACTGGAAAGAACATCTGATTGCAATTCGAAAGCTCATTTAGCATATGCGCAAGCTTCAGTCTCAGTGGTAAGTATCGCATGCCTGGCAATAAATAAGCCACTCCTCTTATTATCTGAACAACTGAGGAAAACAATGAGTGGACATTGTTGCAATCCTTGTAATTAACACAAATAAACCTAACCCATAGGTTTATACAGTTAATATATTGCCAGTTATCAATCTTCAAGAGGTCATCCTGCAATCACAAACATAAAAGAGAATCAATAATCATGTGATACCAAAAGAATAAATAGAAGACAACGCCAGAAGGCTAAGACTCCATGCGCACAGGAAAATGACCATTCTGCTTTCTTTTGGGTGTGCATGAAAAGCAAAAGTTTTTCCTTGTATAATTGCAGCTTATAAATCTTGATCAAATATAGCAATACAAAGAAAATTCATTGACATGTCAAGTTATGGCAAGAACAAATTAGCAAGTATGGTACAGTTCGTGAATTCACCATCACTGCATGATAGGAAATCAAACAGATGCGACATATATGCCAGGATAAGAAAATAATGGATGGAGATTGGTGGAATCTTTAATATTTTTGGCAAATGTGACAATTAATTAAGAAGAAACTCCCAAAGACATAATAAAGGAGGAAAAAGACGAAGGGCAGTTTTTTAAATGCATTTTGCTGCAACTCGTAGGTCCAGATACACCTTAAAGCCTTGCTCAGATGTGGGAAAATAGAACATCTCTCAAGATACAAGCAGGTCCAAAGAATCTGCCCGCATGATATGGTAGGAACACTAAAATACACCAATTAAAGGTAAATAAAGTGCAAGCACAAATACAAATATAAGCATTGTTGTTTACCTTTTCCTTTGTTTTAGACGCCTGTCTAAGAATAGCACTTAATTGTCCCACCGAAGTAGCTGCCCTTTCGCCTGATTTCTGGACATCCAGAGAATAAAGTTCCACCAGAGAGTTCATAAAAAAATCAATATGCTTTATATTTCTGTTGTCCAGAAGCTTGGACCTGGAAAGATATGTATTATATCCTTTGGTCAAGCAGAGATCCAGACAGTCAGGTAACAGTGAAGCCACTTCTCGAATCATAAGAAATGAAGAGAGAGACAAGCTCTGGTCACCACTTCCCCATAAGCGAACTAAGATCTGCAGCGAATATGCAATATACATATACAATGAGCTAGTATACAAATTAAAGGGTCAACCATTCTACATGACAAAAATATTTAAAGACTATCTCCAAACAGTCATAGGATGGTTGGAGACCAGGTGAATTTTGAATATTCAAGACATAAGCACTGTGACAATGCATCAAGGATTCAAGACCAGGTGGATGTGTACTGGATCCAAAATAGCAATACTACAAATACCAAAGTAAAACTATACAAAAAATTGCAAAACAAACAGATCAATTATGACTCCTCCAAGTTTTTTGAAACATTCATTCCACAAGACTTGTTCAAAATACTAAGGAAGAAGATCGATTCTCTGCAAATACAATTTTCACAACATAAGTGTTCCAACCCAAACAACAATCAACCTTTTCCTCTTGTTCACACTCTTCCATAATTAACAAAAAGTGGAACAATTTTCCTTATATATATAGATATTTTTCAAATAGAGATTTCACAGGGAAAAAACAAAAAACTCAGAAAGGACAGCAGTCCTCAACCAATCTGATGTGATTGACCAGAACAGGTTTGAGAGATGAATTTCCTTCGAAAGAACAAAAAACACAAGCAAAACCAAATTTAATATTTAATATCAATAAACAACATCACCCACAAACAGCAGTACCTTTAGAAGCCTCCTTGATGTTGACGGGTATGCAGAAAAATATACCGCGGATGCTCGAAGCCGAGTCAGGACATTGGTAAGTATTTGGTTATCAGTAAGTTGACTAAGCAGATCAAGACAATTTCGCAAGTAAGACTTTATGAGCGGCTCAACATCTTGCCATTTCTGTCCATTTCTAAGATTCATAAGTTTCCCTTTGTCATCATCAGGAATGTCTAAGAGAGCGCGGAAAATGTTGTCTGCCTCAGAAAGAATGAATGCAATTATCTGATAAAATACTTCGGCACTTTGAAGTCTCTGCATGGAAAGGCTATTTGAGTGCAGACCAAATCGACATGCATCCCGAAAGGCATTTAGTAGGTTACGCAGAGCAGGTGCTTTAGGATCCTTTGAAACTAACTGACACCATTCACTTATTGTCTTGCTTGTAAGGATCTTATCACTAGGAGGATTTTTATCACCAGCATCAACACCATCGTCCCCAGAATCCATCTCATCTTCTTCATCTGAATCCTATTAAAGATTGAAACAGAATAATAGCAAAAGAAAAACTATTTTATGAGATCATTTTGGGTGTGAGAAATACATTCTGAAAAGGATGTACATGAATTGCAGCAGGTGTAGCAGGAATAATAAGTAGCACTTACTTCATTACTTTCATGGCTCACCAATTCCGATTCCCATTTCTCAAGGAATTTTGCAAACTCAGGGTCCTACAAATACAACAAACAATGACAATCCTGATAATAGATCACCTAAAATGCCGATTGCAGCCACAGAATTCCAGAAAACACAGCTAATATAAATATGAACCATCATGTGCTCCATACAATATATGGACATTAACAAGCATGGCTAACAGTAATTTCACTACATAACCAGTATATAACAACCTTTGTGATTCCAGGTATCATGTTTGCTTTGAGAATATAAATTCATACATTAATCTGTATGTCTAGAAAGCTCACGCAAATCAAGAAAATGAAAAGATATACACCACTTATATGGTGAGACGAGATTATGATAGTGTAGATTAGTTCTAGCAAAAAAGAATGATCTACGACGCTCAGTTTAAGATTAAACAGTTTAGTCTACATCGTTTTCTACAAGGGAGGTGATTACACATATAACTACAGACCTAAATATATCCAGCAATTAATATGGTATAAGATCTAACGAAGTTTTCACCTTATCCAGCAACTTCTTCAACTTCTTCTTTTGCTTTTTTACAGCTAAATTCACCTCATTGTTCTGTCCATCAAGATCATCTTGTACAATACAATCTGCAGGAAATATTGTGATGCTCAGAAACTAATGCACCACAAAACTCAATATGCATTAAAAACACACAATAACCTTTGAGAACATTGCCATCCTCACTGTCAGAATAGTACAAACACTCAGGATCCTGCAATTCAAGCATCAATCAGCATTTTTTAAGGGCAATAAGCAATAGCATTAGAAAACAGCAGATCCAACAAGATGACTGATTTCGCAAAGCAATAACGGACAGTTTCTTACTTTCTTATGTGCCAAAGTTATAAGCAGAACAAACACGCTATAACATAACCACATAAAACAATCTTGTTCATCATTTCTTGCCAAAAGAAAGTACATAGCATACTTGGGATTACTCAGTGGATTCAAAATTGATCCAAGCACCTCAGTCAAAATTGTGAAAATATTTCCAACCAAGTAGATTCTCTACCGAGTTTAGTAGGAATGTCAAACAACCAAATCGCTCCTTCTAGCCGCAGAGAGTCATCAACTTCTAAAGCTACTTGCCACATTGACTTGTCAAAAAGGAAAAGAAAAACAAATAAAATGCTCAAACAAAGTTCTATCCAAAATTTGAAGCCATGTCCACAAAATGGTAAGACGAAACAAAATCCCACAAGTTGTGGGCTGAGTGTGAACTGACTTAGGCTGATGGTAATATTTTATATGTCTGAGCTTGACATGTAAAAGGAAAATTACGTCCAATCAAGATAGTAAAAACAATAGTAGGTGTGACTATTCCTAAATGAATATTGTTTGCCAACAGATGAATAAAGAGACTCTGTAGAGGACAGTCAAGCAAACCTCTGAAAGATAGCCATCACTGTCGGATAGATCCGCATCAAATTCATTCTCATCTTCTGGAAACTCTAAACAGTTAGCCACAGTAGCTACATCATCATTTGTGTTCCTAGAGGAAAAGCATATTGAGCTTAGTTAGTTAGATAAAGAAATTAAAGAATTCAAGATTAACCAACAGTTTTATCATGAATGAAGCTGTGCGGTACATAGGGAAACAAGATAAAATCCACGCCCTCGACACTCAAGTTTGCAGGCTGGGTCAAATCAAATGGCTAGAAGTAATCACAGAATGACTTCAGATAACACACTGTCCAATATGCTCGGTGCCAGCGCCGCTGCATTGAGATCCCAGTTAACTGGTTTTACCCAATGCTAGGAGTTAACAGCGGTGACATGTCACATTGTACCAGTGCGACTAGCAATAGCTGTTATTACAAACCACAACGAAATATGCTCGATGGGGAGAGACTAGTTAGTAACTAAACCAATCCATCCTAACGCGAGTCGCATGAATTGGAAAGTAAAATCGACTCGGTACTACCAAGCGTTCTCAACACCTATAGCGCCCGGCAAAGCAATGTAAAGAGAGCACGAGCAGAGGGAGGTATGATGGAGAAAATACATGATGGAGTCGCTCCGGCGCATCTCCTCGTCGCCGTCGCCGTCCAGGCGGCCTCCGTCCTCCCGTCCCTTCCCATCTGAAGAAGCAAAAAAAGAGGGGCTCGAATCAGCAAGCAGGAGGCGGAGGTAGGGGCGGCAGAGGCGGGGCGCGGACGGACCTTTGCGGGTGCGGCGGTTGAACTGGGAGCGGAGCTTGCGGCTGCGCTTGGCGCCGCCCTGCAGGTGCTTGCGCGCGAACTTGCGGGCCTTCTTCCCTAGCTTCTTGGCCATCGCCGCCGCCGCCGCGCTCTGGGTGGTGAGGGTGGGGAGAAGAGAGAGAGAGGACAGGAGAAGACGGCGACGGTGGGTGGAAGGGGTTTAAGCCGACGGATGTTGGGGGACTAGGGCTTCCATGTTAGGACGCCATCTCAACCGTCGATGCACGATCGGACAGTAGATCAACCTGCGATTAAGGACTACTGACAAAAATGGCAAGAAAGTTTCCGAGAAACATTGACGACCTTAATATCGCCTGCACCTATAGTTTCTCTGACATTTCAAGTGCCATATCGTGAAAAGAATCAAAGTATAAATTATTCACAATATATTTGATGAGTGAACCATCGATGATCTTTGAATCTTGAACGGTGGATCCAGCTTTTTTATAAAGGAATATATTAATATCATGAATATATCATTACACCCCATCTTTGCAACAACATAGTACGATACGGATACACACAACCAAAAAAATAAAAAAAGTTACCAAGAAAAAGAAAAGTCCTACAGTACTATAATTATATATTTTCCTTATAATAGCAGATCAAACACCACCAAGCCATCACCAGAAAATCCAACTTCTCCAAAGCTATGCCCCTAAGAGAAAACAGTGTACAAGCATAGTCATCGCTGATTATAGGTCGTAGGTTTTCACCCTAAAAAAATTCACCTCTCAAAACAATGTCTTCAACAAAGTCATTGTCAGACACAACCAATTAAGACCATATATTGGGTTTTCATCCTAAAAGCTTAGACACTAAACTTTTCATGTGTTATCGTCCCTACTTTTCGATGACGCTGCTACAAATCACGAATCACCAGACAATTTCTCATAGCCACTAGGACTCGAACCACCATTATTAGTCCTTGAATATCGGCTCCCATGACATGCTCCGCACACTGATTTCACCATAGAACTAAAGACATGTCCCACAATGGCAACAGACTGCAGAGCTCTCTCCCTCTAGAACCAAATGGTCGGAAAACACTGTTGCGCGTAACCGAATCCCATTTGATTCAGGGTTCCAGGCATAATTCGCCTAGGAGAGTTCGCCGGTGAAGCCTTCCGGTACTCGACACTCCGGCCAGCTCAATGAAGACATGCATCAAGAAGATCAACGTCCTTACGTGAGAGAAACCCTAGGGCCACCACCTTTATTAGATCCAAGCCGGTAGCCCCGACGCCGCCATGTAGCATCCACCAGAACCGGCCGCCCAAACCCCACCGGCAGCCCGAAGGCATGACTAGCGGCAAAGGCGACCCACGCCGCCTGAAGCCTCCACTAGCCACCACCACACAGTCGATGCAGGACCACACATCTGCGCCGCCACCGTAGGACCACGCCGCAGTGCCCTAGTTAAAATTCAAAATATCCAGTTCTGTTGTGAACTATTTTCATATACATATTGTCATGCGCATAGGACCCAAAAGCGCAGTATTCGTTCCTAGCACATCTGTTCCTACGTTTAGTAGTGCATCAGCACCGGCCTATATGCATCTTGATCTGTATCATTATGTAAAGCCAACCAGTATTTCATGAACACAACAGAATAACAAATTAGTTCAACACTAGATTCAATTAGTTTTCCATCAAAACAAGCTTTGTTGCGAGTTTTCTAGATTACCCTTCATACTGAGGCAATGCCGACAATCTAAATGTTTCGGCTCGCGTTGATAAATTGTGTGAACCACCGGAAAAATTGAGAGAAGGATCCTAGACAATTCTGAGCGTTGATTGCGAAACCAACTGTGCTCCACACATACTTTGCAGCTACACATTCGAACTTATGGTGGATCGTTTCTTCTTCGTCGCAAAATTGACAACTAGTGTTGCCAATCCATTTCTTTTCAGCCATGTTATCTTTGGTAGCAATTGCATTATGCCAAATCAGCCACTGCTAAATTTTGATCTTGAGAAGAATTTTGGATTTCCACATGTGCTTACAGAGATCAAATAACTCGGTGAATTTATCTACCAAGACTATGGCCACACCAAGAGTCACCTAGAAACTTGTTATTTGCCCATTCGCAACCTTCATCCTCCCCCACATAAGTACAACCTCCTAACATGTAGCATATCAGACCAAAAGACAGTCTCTTGCTCTGCATTTGATAACATAGATACCAACATCACATAAGTATTTCTTCCTCGTAAAATCCTGCTAGGGTCCTTCATTCTCCATCTTCCACCACCATTTACACATTAAGCTCATATTGAACTTGGACAGGTTTTTAATACCCAGCCCTCCTTCACTTTTTGGCATGCATATTGATTTCCACTTTACTAAGTGATACTTTTCTTTCTTTTTTTGCACTCCCAGCCCAGAAGAAACATCTGATTGGTTTATCCAGATTCTCAACTGTAGTTTTGTGTATGATCCCCATTGTCATCCGATATACAACAACACTTGACAGGCATGCAGTCAATTTTTGTGTATGAAACTCATCTCTGCCACGGTTATTCTTTCTTTTAAAGCAATTTGGTGTGCCTAGATATTTTAGTCTGACAATTAACACTGAGAATCGAACAGGGTATAAGCCGAGGGGAATCAAACGGGTTGTTGGGGTCTAGGGCTTCGCAAGCTTGGACACCATCTCAACCGTCGATTGTATGATCAGATGGTTGGATCAACATGCATAAAGGACTACCGCCAAAAATGTCTTCAAAATTTCCCAAACAAATTGACAACATTGGCATTGCATGCACCTCTAGTTCAATCCAGACTGCCATATCCAAAAAAAAAGTAATTCACAAAATAATCAAATATACTTTCTCGAATTGTGCATCAAGTTTAGACTAAGAAGCCATTGCATGTTAGATGCGTCTTGTATTAATGTTGTTGGAATGTTTCGAACAGCGACAAGTGCACATTTGCACCTAATGACACAACCGACAACACGAGAACAAATTGCATGGTTCTTGTACGATGTGGACAGCAGGAAAATTCCACCTTGGTCTCCATTCTCCTATCAGCAAAGGGACCCGCTATTCGGATACCAGAGCATCCAGCTTCTTGCGGAACTTGGGAATCGCTTCAGCCTTAACGCACATCACCAAGCCCATCTCCCTGTAATTCTTCAGCTGCAAGGGGAGACAGAAGAACCTATTTAGGCAACACGTTTTAATTTCGACCAGCGCATAGGTATAGACACCATCCTATTTCGATAGACTGGTGGAAATGGGAGGTTTGAAACCATTATTAGAAGAAAACATAAAGAAGTGTTCAAGGCAAAATGAAAAAGGAAAGAAATGTTCCTACTTGGCAGGCTTGTCTGCGGCTACTGGCATTTCCTTGGAACAGGATAAGCAGTTATGTATTCTAAAATAGAACAGAAGAAACTACCAACGGTGCATATGCACCAGCAACACAAGTAAAACCGTCAACGGTTGCACACGATGAATGATATGGGTATGCTACCAAGATTATCACATATCAAAACATAATAGAGCATCGAAAGATTAAACACAACTGACCTCCTTCTGAGCCGACTGTTCAGCGCGAATTGGGAAAGTGAAAGACCACGAACTAAGCTGAGAAAGAAAGAGGTGTTAGCACCTATCTGTCACGGAGATATACAAAACAAGCAGTAACTCAGCGGATGTTTTGATACCTCACGGAAAATTTCATCCTCCAACTTCGAATAGATAACAGGTTCTTCGTCATCCTTGTTGCTCTTTGATTTCTTCTTTGGAAGAGTTTTTCTCTGGACAAAGTGACAGAGACAAGTTTGTTACTATGAACAATCACCAAATCAATAGAGCTCTTCCATACAAGGGGCAAAATATATGGCTTTAACCAGTAAAATGCTTGAACCAGACCAACACACATATGGCTGTACTTATTCACAAAACATGCCACTTAGAACATTTAAGCAAAGTGGTTACTGTCGTAGAAAACCAAAATATACTGCACAGCTCACCTCAAAGATTCTGACAACCAGGAGGTACTGCTTGAACCGGAACGAGTCCTGGAGTTCTTGTGTTGGCTTCAGACATGAACGCACAGTTTCAAAATTCACCATACGCACAAAATGGACAGAAACAAATGTTGCTTGACAACCAGAAAACCCACCTCATCTTCTGTGGCCCAAGAAACCTCGTCGAAGAGTGAATCATACATCTTAGGCACCATCTCATACGGGAAATTCACAAAGCGCCGGCACACCAACAGGCCGACAGTAGACGCTTTCTGTTCCAGCAGTGCCTTGAGCTTCTTCTTGGTATCCTTGTCGCCACAGACACCGAGCAGATAATCCTTCAGATCCTTGATGCAGCGGTTCTCCTGCGAGGCGGCAGCAGCAACGACAACATATTCAGAGTGAAATCCACCTGAGCAGCAACTGATCTGAATCAGCAATCTGTGCATACACCATATCTTCCAAGATTAAGCACGGTAATGAGACCGAACAGATCCTCGTCGTCGCCGCCATTTGCTTCCCCCTCCTCGCCGTCCTCCTCGTCTTCGGCCATCTTGACAACGGTGCCCACGGTGGTCTGCTCCAGGATGATGTCAACGAAGCCGGTGAGGTCCCAGGGCTTGGAGTCGAGGTAGGTCTTGAGCAGCAACCTGACGCCGTGGAAGTCATTGGGCTTGGGGTCGAAGAAGGCAAAGTCCGCCTGCACCGTCTCCGTCTGCAACCGCCAAGCCGAGGAGCAAAACATCAGGCTATTGTAGCTGAGAGAGAAAATCATGAGGCTGTAGATAAGGAGGTAGGGGTCAGGTAGGAACCTCCTGAGAAGCGTCTTCGCCGCCGCTGCTCGAGTTATCGCAGTCGCTGCTCGAGCTATCGTCGTCGCTGCTCGGGAGCTCCTCTTCGTCGTTGGGGAGCTCGGCCAGCTTCGCGCGCTTGGACGGCGGCCGCGGCATGCCGGCGGTGTCTGGTTAGAGAACGAGGGCGTGTGAGGCGCGTTCGGTAGAGTTGGGGGTGTTGGTGCAGCAGGAGCGTACCTTGTTGGGGTTTGGCGGCGGGGCCGGCGGGGAGAGGCAGTCTGGAGAAGCCGGAGGCGGGGGAGAAGAGGAGGGAGCGGGCGAAGGTGGAGAATCCGGCGAACGGGGCTGGTGCTGGGCGTTTCCGGCCTCCGGGCATGTCTCCAAGCGTAACCGGCGGGGAGGAGGGTGGCGGCGATCGGCGGAGGAGGCGGCGGCGCTTAGGGGGAATAATTCTCGGTTCGTGTCTGGGTTTGCTCTGCTCTGGCCGCTTAGGGGGAGGGAGAAGGATCTGTGGGCTGGGCTATTGAATACAGCGATGAGTGAGAAGAGAAATGCAGCGCTGGGCTGAAACAAGAAGAACAGAAAATGCTGAACGGCCCATCTTATCTTTGCAGCTCGGCCTTCTGCTTTTTTTCCATAAACATGGATGCGATGGCTTTCGAACTTGGAGAGCAGCATTTTATGCGGGTCACAGGGCCAAATCCATGCCGATTTCCACATTCCCCATGCCGTCCCGCCCCCGCCCACCAAATCCTATATCGAATCTGCCAAATGTGGGCTGTGAGTAGTGGTGGAGAGTTCCCGGGATGTTGTGCGTTGCGAGCCAGCGCCCCTGTACAGGTGGAGTTGCCATCATCCTCAGTGGAGGTGGAGGTGGAGGAGGAAGTAGCTGTCGATGACGACGAGGAAGAGGAGAAACCCCCCCATCCCGACGAGCTCGAGTAACAAGTGTTGAAGCAGGTGCTCGCGTGCTCGGTGAGCACGGCGGCGCGGGAGGAGCTGCGTCGCCGTGTTGAATGTCGCACAACTGGAGCAGGGGTTGGCATCACCTGAGCAACACGAGGCCAACCGCCAAGCTAGGTGCGACAAAGGTTATCGTAGGCCTACTGGGCAGACACCTCCTCCAACGAGGAGTGAGGAGTCCTCGCCTTTTGGTTCCCGTTGAAGTGATGTCGTTGCCTTTTAGTCCCTTTGATTAGGGTTAGGTTTTAGGTCGCCGACACATGTAAAATTGTAGAAATCGTATGTTTGTAAATTCAGTGTGAATGTCATGAATTCATATGCAAAAACTCTCGAGAAATTAATTTTTGAAATAAGCAATATGGATATCCAAGATCTGTTCTTCCACGGGTCCACATCAGCACATGGTAATGCAAATAAGTAGAATATGAATCAAGAAGGCCATTGAACTATTTAGAATCATGGAAACATGTGAGGTGATGCTCATTATGAAAGGCCATTGAGTTGACATCACTAGTGATCATAGAATTAAATGATGAATGGCTTTTTTTACATCACGTATTACTTCCATAGGATTATGCGTAATGCAGACACATATCTGGTACCATGAAGAATTGACAACACAAATGAACCAGCAACTTACACTAACACAAATCTAGAGAAAGACGACAAGACAGGGCAATGGAGAATATGAATATCAATTTAATCTAGTTAA
The DNA here is from genome assembly GCA_023614405.1 of Avena insularis. Classification (NCBI taxonomy): domain Eukaryota; kingdom Viridiplantae; phylum Streptophyta; class Magnoliopsida; order Poales; family Poaceae; genus Avena; species Avena insularis. Next base: position 460,133,109 of record CM042697.1, on the reverse strand, counting down.
ATCAGCTTACACCACAAGTGTACCAGCCCTCCTTCCCCTCTCAAACAAAAAAAATTGCATCCATAATTAGTATCGACTCTATGCGATGTTATCTGATTAAGCGTTATCTGATTACGCTACTCAACACGTTAGTTTTTTTTTTGCGAAATACTCAACACGTTAGTTAGCTCGCCTTTTCTCTACAGCCGTTGGACTCTATTTTCCATGAACCTTTTCTTGTACTAGTAATAGATGGATACATGCATGGTTTCGATGCAGAGGTCAAAATATCAGTAAAATCCTGCCTTTTCAAACCAAATGCCTCACTTGTTTAAAGCTGTCACAGTATCCGACCTACCCAAAGATGAAGCTCATAACCAAACGATCCCATTCGGCCTCTTATAAAGAGCATGTCTTCTCTAAGCAAAACATGAACAGCTCACTCACCATTTTATTTCCATCTCAGAATTATCCAATCCAAAGTCGTGAATTGTTTCTCATGTCTCTAGGTACCAGGAAGTTAAAATTGGCAAGTACATAGGCATAGGAGGCACTGGGAATCACCAATGGATCACCATAAGAAATGCATTCAGACTAGGGAAAATTACTCGTGCATGCCCAAAGGAGTACTCCAAGCTGCAGCCGATGCCTCTGGCGCTGCCATTGGAGGAGCGGCTAATCCGGGAACGCGCCGAGTGATCTGCGTGTCTGGCTCCTATCTCAGAATGTAAACGGCGCATCCAGCGAAGAATAGCAGTTTTTGTGGCAATCACTAATGATTTTTGGCGGCTTAGCGGCATCATGAACGCCGTTCTAGGCTCTGGCTTTAACATTGTGCTGGACGTATGCTCCAGGCTCGGGATCGTTCATTTGACTCTTGCGCGCGTGAAAATTTTCACGGTCGACTGAGGTCTCTACTATGCAATCTCTTATGTGCATGTATATATCTGAGACAGAAGTATAGCCGAAAAATTTCACAACATGAACAATAGTAAGTCTTATACTAGCATGAACAGAATTGGGAGTTGGAGACTTGAGATCAACATGAACAAGAGTAAATCGTATAATAGCAGGAAACCATGAAATCTACTTGGATGAAATGTAGCAGTAGCAACAAGGACATATAAATGCTTTTTATACATTAGGGAACTCTCGATCTCGACCATTTACATGCCAAAAATAACAGGTTACAAGGTCTGCCCGACATAATTATAGACGATCAACAATAAAAGCAGGGATTCTCTAGAGAATGGTGCTTCGGATCACATCATGCTGATAGATTCATGGCTTCCAAATCCTAATAGCAGATAAGAACGTTTACTGAACATCTTGAGGTACTGGAGAATTACCAAGAAATGCATCATCTGAAAAAAGAAAGAAAAACTTCAATAAATATAAACTTGTGAAGTTTAGGTGCTTTGTGAAGTTCAAATATTTTTTGAAGTTTGAGAACTATCGAGTTTTGCTGTTCACCATGACAATATGTAACTAAAAACTCACATAAACTAGACACCACCAAGAACTTCACCATGATAAATAATTAATTAATTACTCCCAATGCCTCAAGTTAATGAATCAACAATATTCTAGAAAATGCAATATGGTAAAAGCATGCCCTTCCTAGAGCTCAAGCCATGACAAGCATACCAAAATACAAATTCAAGCACAACAATCTGAAACATGGAACATGGTCAAGGAATGCCTTGTGGTTGATGGAACATGGTAAAAAGAATAGCTCAACATATTAGAAAACACAATATAAGTACATCATAAGTACTGGAAATAGAAGGATGGACCTTGCATCCATATAGTCATCTATATAGCCTTATCTTGAGGAGAGAAAGTAGAAACAACTAAACAGTATCATGATTCTAGCATAGCTCAACATATCAGGAAAAACAATATAAAGAGAACATACCTCCTCATAGATCATTATTACCAACAATATCAGCAAGTGACTCAAAATGTTTGAGTCAATCTTGCAAGCAGATCAAGGCTTCGACCGTGCTACTGTTTAACCTACTTCTTTAATCACTTATAACTCGTTGTCTGGTACTAACGCTGATTCAGATGGCACGACAGAAGAAGGCATAGCAAGAACATCACAAACTGTGAGTTTTACCTTTTTTTTCATGCAAATTTTATTAATAAATTTATTCTTGACATATTATCTTGATGCAGAGGTTAAGAGATTGATAAAATTTGCCTTTCCGAAAAAGAGGAAGTATTGGTTGTCTAAAGCTCTTATAGTCTCTGACCTACCTAAGGATCAAGCTCATAGCTAGAAACCCTGGGGGTACGTTTTCAGGTTAAATATTGGGTACAGATTGGACTAGGTTCTTCATTGATTTGTTTATGCTTCGAACTGGAGTGACGGATTATAATTTATCCTCGATTATGAACCAATCAACACTTGCTATAAATGTCACATGTATACACAAGCTCTTGTTTTTATTCCTAAAATATGACCGGTCTTTTAAAAACAATAACTACGGCGGCTTGAATTTTCTGATGTACTTCCGACATCAGTTTAAATAAAAATGCAGGTTAAGTATAAATTGCAACTTTTTTCTATTCACTTTTTTCCAAAAAAATAAAATAGGATTCAATTATTTTAGAAAATTGGAAAAGAATGAGCCCATCAAATATTAGAATAAAGTTCAGAAAAAATCACGCATCAATTAAGGGGATAAAAGTTGAAACAGCGAAAAAGATGAGAGGACCGACTGTTCTCGTAATATTTCTTTCTATATCGCAGATTCAGATCCAACCATTATGACGCGTCAAGATTTGAACAAGGTGGGAAGGAGAAAACAAGGCTGACCGCCACTTACACTTATGAGATTGCGTGCAAGTCTAACATGCTAAATACATAAGAAATGGAACTTCCTTTTTGCTTGCCTAAAAAAACTATTATTTTTTATGAACATCTAGAACGAAGGTCATCCAGAAAATGAATTAAACTGCAATTGATAGATGAAAATCGCAATGAACTCACGACACTGGCAGGGATTACTAGGATGGCAAGAACAACATCGTACTCCTCGTAGAAAAAAAAAGAACAACGACATTAATCATGAAAGATGAAAAGAGGCTTGGATAAGCGAGCCAAACGGTCTTTAACTCCGGCGACTTGAACATCAGCTTCATCTCTCCCGTTTCACGACTCCACGAAGAGCTTCAGATACAGGGACGGTCTTGGTGAAGACGTTATCGACCAGCATCACATCGCACCTGACGGTGAAAGCATCATCTTTCAGGTAATCCGATGCCTCCAACTCGCTCCTCTTGATGAGCTCAAGGCTGCTCGAATAATATCGTCGGAAGAGCTTCGACCCGGACGTACGGGAGTACGACGTCACCAGTTTCCCCGCTTGGTCCAGCAAACTGATCGCGAATTTGACTTCGGCTTCCACTACACCAGTGTCATCACTGTTAACAAGAGCGAAGGAAATCGAATCGGAGAGCTCGTTGTACTCAAGACTATCGGGGTAGTATCGCAGACACCAAAGGTGCCCACCGGCGAAGAACTTCTCAGACGCGATGTACCGACCGTTGCCGCGCCCCTTGGTGGCGGAGTAGCCTTCTATGCGGAGAATGTGCGAGCCGGATGCTATGACAGGAGCGACGATGGCCGACGCGGACAGCTGCCCGCTGTTGTTGCCACCGACGGAAGACATGGCAAGCCTAGTATGGTGTAGTATACTTGGAATTGGTAGCAGCTACGAGAATGGAGAAGAACGGCATATGGGATCGTGACAATGGCGTCGATCGGGAGGTTGCTATATATACTGGGTTTCCGCATTACTGTGGCCCAGCACACGAGCAGTCGGCCTGCTCGCGTCCGGCGATCGAGGAGACGCGCGCGCGCACGCGTAAATATACATGCGAATACGAACCGCGCGCCCCCGTGTTTTAATTTCCTCGGTCAAAAGGAGATCGTAGATCGAAGCGCCACCCACCAACGCCGCTATATAGTTCTTCCCTATCGTGACGATAATTTGTACTTCGTCCATACTACGGTGTAAGTAACAATCTCATTTTCAGATTGTCTCGCATATAAAGCAAATAAGTCACAATTTTGCATTAATTGGAGTTAATTAGCACATACAGCCCGCATCTTCCTCTCCTCCACATGCATCGGTTTGGCACGTCCACCATGCATGCTGTAATTATGTGGCTGTTTTTATTGGCCGTACCAGATACAAAGCATCACATTCCGGCCTAATTAGTCACAATTTTATCCCCAATCACGTTAAGCCTTGGTCCAAGATATTAGAGGATTGTGACTTACACTCTAGGACGGAGGGAGTACTTTCGTTTGGAAATATAAGATGTTTGTACAGCTAATGTATTTTTTTTATAAATATAAAATATCATATATTCTCCACATGCGGGCCTTACCGTGCGACGCCCCCGCTAGTGCATCCGATTCGATTTGGGTCCTTTTGAACGCGTGGACGCATGTTGTGTCATCACCGGAGTCTACCTATAGAGGGACAATGAATAGAAATTCCCATTAGGGTTTCTTCCCTCTGGTTTACGGGGCTCTCGTGGCGATCGTCGGCGTTGAGATTTTATCCCTCCCTTCTCACCGGCTTTCCTCTAGAAATCACGCACGTGACTGATTAAAGGGGTGATCGTGGATCACTTCTCGGCCTTGTTGCTCTATAGAGGGAAAGAAGAAATTAGGGTTTTGGTGGTCAGATCAGTTGTGGCCGTGAGTGCAACCATGGATACAAATAGTTTGAAGGCTTCATCCGGTGGCGCTGATGGGAACTTGGAATCAAGGAAGGAGCAACTAGGATTGAGCAAGGAGGACCTGGCAGAGGTTACATGTTGGTTGGCAATTGCTAGGGTTTATACGGAGGCTGAATAGTCGAGCTATTGGTTTTTCAAGAATATGAGGTCAGCATGCATATATGAATTGGCTCGGTAAGTGAAGACCCAATTGCTAGAAGGGAACCTGCATACTTTTCAATATTCTTGTTTTGGCGACTGGGAGAGGGTGATGGAAGGAGGCCCTTGGAATTTCCGTGGCAACCCTGTTCTAATAAAACCATATGACGGATCCACTAAACCGACGCTTATGCAGATGTACTGGGCGGACACCTCCTCCAACGAGGAGTGAAGAGCCGCCGCCTCTCTGTCCTAGCGAAGAAGCACCGCCACCTTGATATGTCCAAAAAGTATCTACTTTCCCGAACACTTTTGCTATTATTTCTCCTCTAAACTTGTGTGATTTGGATACAACTAACACGGACTGGCGTTGTTTTTCAACAGAATTAACTTGGTGTCTAGTTTTTGTGCAGAAAATCAACCATCAGGAAAAATCCGGAAAAATATGCCAAAAATCCTATTTCACCAGAAAACACACGGAGCCAAAGTACGAGATGGAGTGGATGCCTGGGGGGTCCACACCCCTGGTAGGCGCGGGCCAGCCCTGGCCGCGCCTAGGGGGTGTAGCCACCCCTTCGGCCTCCCTCTGTGCCTACAAGTTGCCTCTTGACCTAAAAACCGAGGGGGGTTTCGAGGTTTTTCCAGAAAGAGTTCCGATGCGCCACCACCACCAGAAACCAAGATTCGAATCCAGAAACTCCGTTGTCAGGACGGGGAATTTGGAGAGGATCATTGTCATCATCATCACCAATGCCTCTCCATCTACCATCCATGTTTCTCTCATCCATGAGTGAGTAATCCCCCGGTGTAGGCTATGGGGATGGTAGGGATTGGATGAGTTCTATTATGTAATCGAATAAGATTGTTAGGGCATAATGCCTAGTATCTCTATTAGTGCTATTTGATTTTGTTGCAACTTGTTGTGCTTAATGCTTGTCACTAGGACCCGAGTGCCATGATCTCAGATCTGAACTTATTATTGAATCATTATGATAGTATTGATTGTGATCTTATGCAAGTTGTGTACACATATCATTGTCCGGATCCAAAGGTCCTGAAGTGACAGAAATTGGGACAACCGGGGGGATGACTGTGGTGTGAGGATTCCTCACATGTGTTCACGGAGTGTTAATCTTTGCTCCGATGCTCTATTAAAATGAGCACCTTAATTGTCAGTAGTTTCCTAGAGGCCCCGCTGCAACGGGCTGGCTAGACAGAAGATGTTGTGCAAGTTCACACTGCGAGCACGTATGACTATATATGGAGCACATGCCTAGGATTAATTAGTACTTGGATGCTTGTTTTTATTTATCTGCAATGCCCTAGATCTTGAAGTTACATGTTTAGACTTGTCCATGCAACGCTCGTCCATTCACCCCTATGCCTACCACACTCCAATCCTACTGTTTGCTACTACTGTTACTATTGCTTTTGTTTTACTGTTGTTGTTGCTTTGCTATTGCTACTACAAACTGTTGTTACTGATAAACTTCTATGAGCAAGAACTATTTCCAGGTGCAACTGAATTGACAACTCAGTTGTTAAGGCTTGCAAGTATTCTTTGGCTCCCCTTGTGTCGAATCAATAAATTGGGTAATACTACCCGTGAAGACTGGTGCGATCACCTATACTTGTGGGTCATCAAGACTATTTTCTGGCGCCGTTGCCGGGGAGCATAGCTTTATTTGTAAGTTCACTTGGATCTATTATTGGTCACTGCTATTCCTTTCACCATGGGGAAGTCTCGTGATGGAAAGTTTTCTATTTTACCATCCACTACAAGAAGAGGTACAATCCTAAACACCTCTGCTGCTCTTGATTCACCGTCTGTTATAAGTAAGCTTGTTACGCCACCACCACATACTCATGCTACACACACTGCTACTACTGCTAAATCTGAAACTGCTTTTGATACTCATGATGTTACTTCTATTGTGCTTGATGCGAGTGGTTCATTAGATCCTTTCCTAGATGCTATTATGGCTAGTCTAGGAAATACTGAAACTCCTAGTGAAGACACTGTTACACCTCTTAGCTCACCTGAGTCTAAAGATATATGATATTAATGATGGTTACATTGAGTTTACTGATGAATTTATTGAAGAGTGCCAAAACACACATGGTACTAGTGCTATTAAGAGTCTCCTTGCAAGATGCACCATTATTCCTAAGTTGTCCTCTGATCCTAAGTTTGCCACTTCTCCCATAGATATTAAAGATAAAGATTATGAATTCTCTCTTGATTTATCTTATCTAGACATTGTTGAGAAAGAACCTTTTTGTGGGACTAAAAATGAGAGTGTTGTGGCTCATATGAATGAGCTTTCCACTATGAGTGCTTTATTCTCTGATGATTTTAAGATGCACAAGTACTTTATTACTAAGATCTTCCCTTTTTCCCTAAAAGGAGAAGCTAGGGCTTGATTTAATAGATTACCTCCTAGTTCCATTGATAGCCCTGATTGTTTGATTGCTTCTTTCTTCCAGAAATATTTTCCTCCTAGTGCTAGACATGCTGCTTTGCAGAGACTTTTTGATTTTAAACAGGGAGAAGAAGAGAAATTGCCTGAGTCATGGACAAGGTTCTGTGCGTTGATTCATGCACATCCTGGATGTCCATTACCTAAGAATGAGCTTCTTGATATTTATTATAATGGACTAACTGATGATTGTAGGACATACCTAGATAGCTTTGCTGATTGTGTTTTCAGGAAAAGAACTCCTACAGATGCTGAAGAATTAATGGCTAAAATAAGCAAAAATTATGATGATTGGACTTCAACTGAGCTAAATACACCTGAGCCTATTACTCCTGAACTAGTTGTGCCTGAACCCATTCCAATACCAATACCAAAGAAGAGAGGAGTTATTGCATTAAATGATGAAGCGATGAAGGAAGCTAAGAAGTGTCTAAAGGAGAAAGGTATTAGATCTGAAGATGTGAAGAAACTACCTCCTATAGAAGAATTATGTAAGTCAATTCCCCACTCATCCACTATTGAGGTACACTCTCTCCAACACTTTGATGAAGATGATATTCCTTATGGTAAGCCTCATGATCAATGTTTAGAGGAACTTGAAATTTTTATTGTTAAGCAAGGTAATTTTAATAAACAAGTTCAGAATCATTTATTGGAAAACTCTAGAGCTATTAAAGAGTTGAAAGATATTGTGGAAAGAACTTCTAATGATATTAAAATGCTTTGTAAACACTTTCAAATGGTTCAAACTCAACTTGATCAACTTGCTAAGGTACAAAAGGATATGCTAGTTAATGCCTCAGGAGATAAACATGCTTATGGAATTAGAACTAGGAGTGGTATAGCTACTCAAGATCCTTTATATCCCGAAGGACACCCTAAAAGAGTTGAGAAGGATCTCAGCAAGGTGAAAGTAGTGGTAGTCCTCGTAAGAGAAAGAAAAGGAAACATAGAATAGTTGAGGAACCCCTTGAACCTGTTGTAGAGCCTAATAGTATATCTGTCTCTGATGCTGAAACTGAGAGTGGTAATGATAAAAATGATGCTCCTGATAAGTAGGAAGTTGAGGAAGAACCTGAGAAGCACACTAAGAACACTAGGTACACTAAAGAAGACTTTATTGCTAATAAACATGGTAAAGAGAGAGAACCTTGGGTGCAGAAACCTATGCCTTTTCCAGGTAAGAAACACAAGTCAAAGGAGGAAGAACACTACAACAAGTTTTGTGAGTGGATGAAACCTTTATTATTGCAAATTCCTTTGACTGATGCTATTAAGTTGCCTCCTTATTCAAAGTATATGAAGGATATTGTCTCTAATAAAAGGAAGATTCCTAATGAGGATATTTCTACTCTGCTTGCTAAATATTTCTTCAATGGTAAGGTTCCAAAGAAACTTGGTGATCCAGGTATACCAACTATTCCTTGCACTATTAAGAACAATTATGTTAGAACTGTTTTATGTGATTTTGGGAGCTGGAGTCAGTGTTATGCATTTTTCTCTCCACAAGAGACTCCAGCTAGAAAAGTTGATACCAACTGATATATCTTTGCAAATGGCTGATAAGTCAACTACTATTCCTGTTGGTATATGTGAGGATGTTCCTGTTCAAGTGGCTCATAATTGCTTGGTTTTAACTGATTTTGTTGTGTTTGAAATGCCTGAAGATGATAATATATCTATTATTCTTGGGAGACCTTTTCTTAATACTGCAGGTGTTGTCATCAATTGTAATCAAGGAAAAGTAACATTCAATATTAATGACAAAGAGCATACTGTCTATTTCCCCAAGAAGGTTTCCAAGAGCTTTTGCCTGAATTTCATTGAAAATATTGAGAGCATCAAGGTTGGAGAAATATATTGTCCCATTCCACAATTTTTTTGAAACTATTATGATTGGGACCATTACTATCTAGTATGAGGTAACATAATCACCTTGTGGATTGCAAAGTTTTGTTTCATATAAGATTGTTTTGGTAACAAGACTTGATCAACCTTGTTAACAAAAGGATTTTAATGAACAAAATAATGTTTCCACCATGGTTATACTTTCTTTTACTTTTCCGCTTCCTAGTCTTTGCTTTTTCTCTTGGTAGCTCTAGTTGTTTGCTTGTTAGAGTGTTTTAGAACTTCTATAGTTTGGTTTCTATTTTCTTTTGCTTCTTCTGGAAAAAAAAATTGCGAGAAAATCAATTTTCATACCCTGAAAATTGGCAAAAAAAAAGTTTTCCGAAAATTTCCAGAAAATTCAATATAAATTTTTTCTCGAAAAAAGGGGCACCGAGGTGACCTGGGCTACCTGTGCACCCACACCCCTGGTAGGCGCGGCCTCCCTATAGGTGGCGCCTGGGTGAGGTGTGGCCTGATACGTCGGAAACATATCTATAATTTTTTATGTTCCATGCTTGTTAGTATCTACTTTGCTTTACTTTGTCTACACTTTGAGGTGATTTTTACATGTTTTCTGGTACTAACCTATTAACAAGTTGCCATAGTGTCAGTTGTCTGTTTTCTGCTGTTTTTAGTTTCAGAAAAGATAGTAAAGAAATATTCTCGGAATTAGACAGGACAAACGTCAAAGTCAATTAATTTCCGTGGGGAACAAGAAGTCCAGAGGGGAGACGGAGAAGCGTGCCAGGGAGGCCAAACCCCCATAGGAGCGTCCAGGGGTGGGCCCGCGCCTGGGTAGGGTTTGACCCCCCCCCCCCCGTCGCCTCCTCGGCCTCCCCCTTCGCCTATAAGAAGCCCCCGATGCAGAAACCCTAAGAACCCGATCAAATCTTCACGAAACTGTCTGTAGCCGCTACCACCATCATCCCTAGATCAGGGGGGTCTGAAGTTCTTCCCGGCACCCTGTCGGAGAGGAGATCATCCCACAGGCCTTCTCTCCGGTATGATGCGTGAGTAGTTCCACCTTGGACTATGGGTCCATGTAGTAGCTATATGGTTGTATCTCCTCCTTTGTGCGTTCATGTATAGATCTTGTGAGCTCCGTTCAAGATCAAGATCTAATCTATTTGTAATCATGTATTATGTGTTTACGGGGATCCGATGGATATTGAGATTATTATGTTGGTTTGATTAATGTTTCTGTCTTTATGATTATATCATGTTTGTGTTATCTGTGATCTTGCATGCTCTCCGTTGTTAGTAGCTATCTTGGACAAGTAGTTGCTAGTGACTCCAAGAGGGGGTATTTATGCTCGATAGTGGGTTCATGCCTCTAGTTTCCAAGGGAAGTGACAATAATATCTTCAGTTGTAGATGTGTTGTTGCTACTAGGGAGAAAACAACGGTCTCTTGTTCATGGAACATGTGGACTGTTTATCTTACACACTTTGCTTATCATTGCATTGCTTGCAACTTAATACTAGAGAATGGGATGATAACTGAAGGTGGACTTCTATTCATAGATGCGAGGAAGGAAACATCACATGTGTTGCAAGAAACGCTGAGACCTGCACAACACAACTCAAGACTTTGCTCCAACGAATCAGTTGAGGTTGTCAAGCTCACCGCTTGCTGTAATAAAGGATTAAACGATGGTGGAAGGTAATGGTCCGCAAAGAAGTAAACAAGTAATAAAGGAAGATGTATCAATGGTAAATATTGGACCGGGTCCATAGTTCACTAGAGGTGATCTCTTAGATAAACAACATGGCATGAAGGGTAAAACAAATTACGTAGGCAATTGACAGAATCGAGCAAGGCATAACAATGCAATTACTAGTCGAAAGATCCTTTGAGATTCGATTGGGCAATACAACAAGATACATAGACCGCCATCCAATCAGATCTATGACTAGAAGTCCACCTTCAGGTTATCATCCCAACTCCTCCAAAGATTATGTTGCAAGCAATGTATAACCGCTGAAGCAAAGTGTGTAAGGTAAACAGTCCACATGTTCCATGAACAAAAGACCGTTGTTTTCTCCCTAGTAGCAACATCACATCTACAACCGAAGAGATTATTGTCACTTTCCTTGGAAACTAGAGGCCTGAACCCACTATCGAGCATAAATAACCCCTCTTGGAGTCACTAGCAACTACTTGGCCAAGATAGCTACTAACAACGGAGAGCATGCAAGATCACAAACAGACAACTGCTTTAAGCAATGTGTGTAAGGTAAACAGTCCACATGTTCCATGAACAAGAGACCGTTGTTTTCTCCCTACTAGCAACAACACATCTACAACCGAAGAGATTTTTGTCACTTCCCTTGGAAACTAGAGGCATGAACCTACTATCGAGCATAAATACCCCCTCTTGGAGTCACTAGCAACTACTCGGCCAAGATAGCTACTAATAACAGAGAGCATGCAAGATCACAAACAACACAGACATGATAGAATCATAAAGATAAAACCATTAATCAAACCAACATAATAATCTCAATATCCATCGGATCCCCGCAAACACAACATGCATGATTACAAATAGATTAGATCTTGATCATGAACGGAGCTCACAAGATCTATACATGAAAGTACAAAGGAGGAGATACAACCATCTAGCTACTACATGGACCCATAGTCCAAGGTGGAACTACTCACGCATCATACCAGAGAGAAGGCCTCCGGGATGATCTCCCCTTCGGCAGGGTGTCGGGAAGAACTTCAGATCCCCCCGATCTAGGGACGATGGTGGCGGCGGCTACAGACGGTTTTGTGGAGATTTGATCGGGTGCTTAGGGTTTCTGCATCGGGGGCTTCTTATAGGTGAAGGGGGAGGCCGAGGAGGTGGCCAGGGTGGCCAAACCCTAGCCAGGCGCAGGCTAGGGCCCACCCGCACCTGGGGGGGTCTGGCCCCTCTGGCCGGCCCCTCGGGCTCTCCTCTAGACTTCTTGTTCCCCGTTGAAAGTTATTGACTTTGTCCTTTGTCCCGTCCAATTCCAAGAATATTTCTTTACTACCTTTCTGAAACCAAAAACAGCAGAAAACAAGCATCTGGCACTGTTGCAACTTGTTAATAGGTTAGTACCAGAAAACATGTAAAAAGCACCTCAAAGTTTAGAAAGTAAAGCAAAGTAGATACTAAACAAGCATGGAGCATAAAAAATTATAGATACATTTCCGACGTATCAGCCTCCGGGATGACCTTCCCCTCCGACAGGGTGCCGGGAAGAGTTTCAGATCCCTCCCGATTGAGGGACGATGGTAGTGGAGGCTACGAACTTTTTCGTGGATTTCGATCGGGTCCTTAGGGTTTTCTACTCGGGGTGTTTATATAGGCGAAGGGGCAAGGTCGGTTGAGGACCAGGGGGCACAGCATGCCCTGGCGCGGCCTAGGGTGGACCCATGCCATGGGGTGGTGTGGTCGCCCTGTGGCGCCTCTTCGTCCCCCCCTCTGGACTCTGTCTTTGTTACGGTAAAATATTGACTTCGGCTTTTGTTTCGTCCAATTCCAAGAATATTTCCTTACTAGCTTTTCTGAAACCAAAAATAACAGAAAACAAGAACTGGCACTACGGCTTCTTGTTAATAGGTTAGTTCTAGAAAATGTATAAAAATGCCTCAAAGTATAGACAAAACATAAGATAGTTGGTATAAAACAAGCATGGATCATCAAAAATTATAGATACGTTTGTAACGTATCAGCATCCCCAAGCTTAACTCCTGCTCGTCCTCGAGTAGGTAAGTGATAAAAATAATAATTTTTTAGGTGACATGCACCATCACAATCTTGATCAAGCTATTTGTAAAGCATTGATATCTAGGATCAAAATACTCTAACATAAGCATGAAAGATATAGTTCTAACAATAAGACAAAGCAACTATGTTGCAACATGAAAGGCAACACAATAAAAGATCATGAATAACAATGCATTGAAAGACATTTGTTTGTTTCACATATAGAAAACACAGAAACAGTGGTATTCATCTTGTCCTTCATGGAATAGCAAAACATAAATGCATAGGACACCTTCAAAGTTCATAAGGGTGACTAGATACAAATAATTTAAGAACAAGCTATACCATAATTATGAATCAATCAACAAGTTTTGGGACAATGCACATTGAACTAAGAATGACAACTATGCTCTATTAATTGGTGCATAAAGATAGAAGATGGAGACTCAAGAAAAAGTAAAAAAGAAAGGCCTTTCACAAAGGGAAGCATGGATTTCAAGTTTCATAAAGATCTTCCAAAAATTATGGTACTTACTAGCTTTGAGCTCTCATTGCCCCTATCATAAGCATCTTGAAGTGGTTAAGGTTAAAGTGAGACAAATATGAGTTATATGCTTGACAAATCACAAGTTGAAAATCTCATGTCCCTTGAGTACGAGGGTCGTTCCTCATGCTACTCAACTTTAGTCACAAGCAAGTCCTTGTCATTGTAAGTATATGTGTATCATAGAGACCCGCCAACGGGGTACCCCTTGCCCCATGACACAGAAGCTATCCGATATCAAAATGACAAGGCAACAAACAATGAGCATCTCAGCGATCTTTTTATTTACCATGAGCATGGTGCCTTTTTTTTCTGAAGATGCTTCATAGATTGCTCACTATGGTTATGCTGCAAGTTTATACCATGATTAGGCATGGCTTAGGCTAGCCGCACATGCGTTTCTTTAACACATATACAATACTTTCATGGACTTATAAGCTACCTTTTATTTCAAACCGCCGACATCCATAAACAAAAGAACATGATATCAACTGGATAGATATGTACAAGTGTTGAAAGCGTTCCCCATGACGACATGGTTCTGCTAACTCCCAACTTATAATTTGCAAGCATATAAGCACATAGATGGGCACAATGGTTCAAATTTATTAAGTGCAAGAAAATAAAGTGTGCCATCAAGTTCGTGAGAGCTTTAATCACTAATTTTCACATAACAAAAGTTTAATTTGGCAGATAGATAAAAACATGAATATACTTGGAATGGTGTAACACACCATGTATAGGAGTTTATAGTGGCCTCTTTGGAATAACTTGGTTTCTTGGGAGTTAGATGCACGAGTAGAGCTCATACTCAGTACAAGTGGAGGCTAGCAAAAAGACTGGGAGCGACCAACTAAGAGAGCAATAATGTCCATAATTATACAGAGCGACAAAACACTATTAATTAAAGCATAAAGTGATATCACAAGTAAAAAACTAAATGATCATAGAGGATAAGGTGACTGATTTATAGTCTTAACATTGTGTAAGCATGTGCCAAGTCAACCCAAATAAAGCATCAAAGGAGAATACCACAATATTATGCTTTTGTATGCTAAAACAACGCATGATTCTTTCAAGGAACATAAAGCAATCTCACTTGTTTGAAACAAGTCATGATACATCAATAATTACTATGTATATGGTCAAAGCAACATCTAACATGACATGATAAAGTCTAAACCATAGTCAAAACAAGCTTCATTTTCTACCAACATAAGCATGAAACAGTCTACTCTTTTCCAACACCAATCGACTTTATTTGAAACAACTCACAAAGATAATAATCAATAAGGATCAGAGAGCTTCTCTCACCTAACTACAAAGAAGAACTAAAAAGTTCTAAGCAAAAAACATAAGAAATCTATAGCTAAACGCAGTGCTAGCAAAAGAGAACACTCACAAAACAATAAGGGTGAAAACTAGAGTTTTAGGCAATGAAGAACTAGGTGTGACTCCTCCAAAATAGGTGTGTTGGGGTCCGACCAACTTATTACAGCAAAAAAAACAAAATAAATCTAAAAACAAAGACAAAGACACTCCAAGAACAACATATAGTGCATGAAGCAAAAATAAAGTGTTTTGAAAGAAGACCTAAGATTTTTGTTGATGAAGATGGGGATGCCCAAGGCATCCCCAAGCTTTGACGCTTTTAACTCTTGAATATTTCTTGGGGTGACACGGGTGGCATCCCCAAGCTTGATCTTTTGTCTATACTTCATCTCATCACATCATTCTCTCCCTACATTTGAAAATTTCCTTCACACAAAACTTCACACAATCTTCATTAGCAATATTAGTGTATTCAAGATAATAGGCCTTTGGGTTTAGTTTAAACTCAAGTAATTCATCCATTAAAACATAGGATATTGTAGCACTCCTTTTAAAAGCTCAATTGATCAGAGAGAACTCAAAAAGAAACCGATTAAGAGGCAAATGCAAATAATGGCAGAAATATATCAAAACAGACCAGTAGGTAAAGACCGATTTTTTTAAAAATCTTATGTTGCTCAAATCGAAAAGTGCAAAACTAAAAAAAGTTGGATAAATACCAGGGGCATGCTCACAAAACATTTTAGCTCAATCCAACGTACTGGGATTTTTCACGATTTTTTACAGTGAAGTACAGAAATCTGTTTCGGGACAGCAACTTCCCCACATCTTACTTCCCTCTCATCAGAGGTTATTCTTGGCACAAAAACCAAAAAAAAAGGATAAGGAGAGGTTATTACTGAGGAAATAACTTCCAAGACTCAACAAAACAAAAACTTAGTGAAAGTAAAAAATGGGTTATCTCCCAAGAGTGCTTTCTTTAACGCCTTTCAGCTAGGCATAGAAAGTAAGAATCAAATATTTTCAAATAGAGAAGCATCAACATCAATATTTGTTCTAATAAGAGAATCAAAAGATAGCTTATTTATTTTCTAGGGAAGTGTTCTATACCTTTCTTGAGTGGAAATTGATATTTAATGTTGTCTTCTTTCATATCAATAATGGCACCAACAGTTCTAAGAAAAGGTCTTTCCAAAATAATAGGACAAAAAGCATTGCATTCAACATAAAAAACATAGAAATCAACGGGGACAAAGGTTTTGTTAACCATAATAAGAACAACATTAATTCTTCCCATAAGTTTCTTTTTAGCATTATCATAAATATGAACATCCAAATAACAATCTTTCAATGGTCATAAATCAAGCATTTTATAAATTTTTCTAGGCATAATAGAGACACTAGCACCAAGATCATATGAAGCTTTAAAGTCAAAATCATTCACTTTCGTATTGATGATGGGCTCCCAACCATCTTCTAGTTTCCTAGGAATAGAAGCTTCATGTTTCATTTTTTCTTCTTTAATTTTCATGAGAGAATTTGTAATATGTTTTGTTAAAGTCATATTCATAGCACTAGCATTAGGACTTGTAGCAAGCTTTTGCAAGAATATAATTACTTCATAAATATTGCAACCATCAAGATCAAAATCAAAATTATCATTCAAAGTAGTAGAACTATTGTTTCCCATATTTCGATTTTTTTTAGCATTTTTATTGGAAAAAAGAATGGGGACTTTAGGTGGTTTGCTAGCATCAACATTACTAGTGGTGGTAATGGTACAAACTTTAGTCATACCGTTATTTCTAGCAATTTTATCTTCTCTCTCCACCTAGCATGCATTTCAGCTAACATCCTAACATTTTCATCAATTCTAACTTGAATGACATTCAGAGTCTTGCTTTCTTTAACATCATGAGGCATTACCTCCACGCTAGATTTCATCTGCGCACCCTTGTAACCTTCGGTTCCGTCGTAATCACGAAAAGACAAGCAGGTGTAGGGTTTTTCCTCAGAGGCCTGAACCTGGGTAAACCTCGTGCCCCCGTGTTGCTTGCCTGTTAACTGTTCCACGACTTCGAGCATCCTCATCTTCTCTAAAACCCAAATCCATAACAATAGGCATTAACGAGTCGAACCCTCGTCAATTGAAACAAGGGATGCTGATGTTATGGTCATGACGGCTCCATCAACCCAGCACTCTACGATTAGCCAAGGTCAACGTCACCGCCATCCTGTGTGTAGATGCGTCCTTAAAGTCAGATCGGATCGAGGATAAATCTGCAAGAAAAATACTTTGGGAAGCCGAGATTACGGTCAGTGGAGTCAGTGGAGGACATAGAAATCGATGCATACACGTCCGTGGTTGGCTCGCAGACGGCTCGCCACCTTACCATGATTTGTGCCGTCTCACGTTTCCTATTCAGATTCGATGAGGAGTCCAGCTCCCTACTCTATCCGAGTTATCAACTGTGGAACGACACCTGGCCCAGGATGAAAACGGGCAGCAATATTCTCAAAGTAATCAGCAAGCAAGAAAAAAGAAAGCGATGAGTTATGTATACATCAGATTTACACACGCGAGCAATGGAATCAGGAAATCAATACTGTACGTACTAGGAACAAGGAGAAGTTGAGATTTATTTCCAAAGGAAAAATTAAGAAAAGAATCACCTGATACCATCATGGCCATGATCTCACCTGCTATGCGTGATCCGATCCACGGAGACCAAGAACATGGACATGCTTCACATCAATTATTCCACCACCTGCTACAATTTTTGGCCGCGGCGACCTGTTACGGTCTTTGGCTTCAGCGACCGCGAATAGGGGGCTCCTTCGACTCCGGTCATCCTCTACGATCTTCGGCTCCAATAACTCGGGGGCTCCCTCCGCTTCGGCAACCAGCCGCGGCCTTCGCCTCCAGCAACCCGCTGCGGTCTTCGGCTCTAACAAACTGTGTGGCCTTCGGCTGTGGTGACCCGATGTATTCTTCGGATATGGTGACCCGCTGCATTGTTCGGATGAGACGACCCAGTGTGGTCTTCGATTGCGACAATCTTTGGATGCGGACCTCGCTGCTGCCATCGACCCCAGGAACCCGTCGCTGCTATGACCGTGGTCCGCCGCATCGACTACGTCTGCGACGTGACCCGCTACCGCGTCAAATTCTCCATGAAAACCAACAAAGCTAAGTTTCCCTCTACTTAGAGCTGTTTTTTTAAACTTGCACTCGAAACACTCGGGGGCTGTGCCCTCTTTGAGTAACCTAATGTGCCATCGGCTCCACGCACTCGAGCACCTCGAACGCGACAGGCCGAGTAGCTGATTCTGCCTGATCGTTGAATTCTTGAACTCCAAGTGCCTCAGCAAGGTAATAAGACTAAGGGTAATCAGCCTAACGAAGAGGTCTAGCAAACAGTGCAAAAATGTCGAATCGATTGGCACTAGAATTTTACTCTACAAGCCGAGATGCAATATTCTTTACAAGATACAAGTACTTCGTAATTTTTTTATGTTTTCTGCAGCTTATAAGGATGTTGATTGCATTGAGCTATTGTACCAGATTCTCCAATAAAGTAGACCATCACCAGTCGCATCAATAGACGCCAAGACCCGTGTCGACGCATTCCTCGGATAACCACATCAATCATCAACAAAAGTGGCGCTAGACGCGCACCAAATAGAAGAAACAGCGTTGATCTCATCTGAAATGTTGAGTCCTTCAGGCTAAACGTCACGCGACTTCGCTATGTCTACTCTTGGCTCCTTATGTGTGAGACCCTGACTTGATGCACTTCCGGGCCAGTGGTTTCTCCTTGCATGAGTCTCCACTCGAGTTTACGACTCGACTAGACACTCCGGGATACTCCTATCAAGAGCGCTGGTCGCGCACCCGATGTACTTCCGGGTCAGCGGTACGCCCACGAGATTGTCGACTACAACTTCACAAGACTCGAGTCTCTTCCCGAGTCTACGACTCCGCCAGACACTCGAGGGCTACTCCAAACTAGAGCGCTGGTCGCGCGCACAGAAGATCTTGGCACGCTTCGATTCCTCACTCGAATCAACGATTCGACTGAGGACTCGGGGGCTACTCCCATAGGGACCGCTGGTCGCGCATTCGAAAAATCACCGGCGTTGATGGCATTTGCAAGATCATCCGAAGAACTTTTGGATCACCGTATCACGCAACCGATGACTATAAGTCTCTGCTCGAGTTTACGACTCGAATAGACACTCGGGACTACTCCCATAGGGAGCGCTGGTCGTGCACCCTATGAACTTTTGGGTGAAGTGCTTCGCACTCGACAAAACTTTCGACTCCGACATCAAAATACAAGGCTCAAGGGAAACTAAGTCTCCACCCGAATCTACGTTTTGGATGAACACTCGGAGGCTACTGACATGGATATGCCCTACGGGTACTCGATGTTAGCATACCTGGTCCAGCCCAATAGAAGGCCCACTCGACGACCTGCCAGGGTCCATGACGCCTATGACGGTTCGACCGATATGAAGCCCATATAGACATGGACTCCAAGCGCGCAAGACAAGGAAATATCAAGACTAGAGTTTGAATACAACTTGTAACCAATTCGTATCGATACCTGAGACCTAGCCTCCCCATATATAAAGGCTAGGAGGGTCCAATAAGGAGGACACGATACAATAAGCTACGCCACAATAGATCTACAGATCTAGACAATCACCGCATACACACCTCTACGCCAGATTGCATCTACGCGCCCTTGTAACATTTGGTTCCGCCGTAATCAAGAATAGACAAGCAGGAGTAGGGTTTTCCCTCCGAGGGCCTGAACCTGGGTAAACCTCGTGTCCCCGTGTTGCTTGCCTGTTAACCGTTCCACGACTTCGAGCATCCCCATCTTCTCCAAAACCCAAATCCATAACAATGGGCATTAACGAGTCGAACCCTCGTCAGGAGGGGGTACTTAGAATGCACCATACCCTAATGGGCTGGGCACATGGTACCCTAGGCCAACCCGGCCAATGACTAGGAAGAGAGAAACAAACTCTAGTTTGAAAAGTCAAATCTTAGTTTAAAAAGTCAAATCCTAGTTTGAAAAGTCAAAGTCCTAGTGGAGGAAGGAAAGAAAACCTTGAGGGACAAGGTTTCCCTCTCTCCCTCCCTTGCCGCCGGCCATGATGAGTTGGGGGAGGACTCGTCCAGGGCTAGGAACTCTGGTCGCCGCCCCCACCTATATAAGGAGGGGTGAGGGCGCCCCCTTGACCCTCACCCCAAACCCTAGCCGCCGGCGCCTCCCCTCTCTCCTTCATATGCTGCTTTGGCTAAGGTGAAGCCCTGCAGTAATCTTTTCTCCTTCACCGCCACCACCACACCGTCGTGTTGTTGGGATTCCGAGGAGATCTACAACCTCCGTTGCCCTGCTGGAACAAGAGAGAGGAAGGTCTTCACTGACTACCATACGTGTGACCGACTGCGGAAGCGCTGCTGGAACGTGGCGCCGAAAGGATCGTCTTCACGATCTTGAGATCGGTAAGTGATCGACTATATCAACCACGAGATCCAAATCTCATTAAACGCTCTGGATATATGAGGGTTAGTTCTCTACAAACTCGTTGCTCCGATCTCGTATATTAGATCTTGGGCTTTTGTGTGTTCATGCAATAGAATTTTTTTGTTTTCCATGCTACGAACCCTACAGTTACGAGGGTTATAAACCATAGTTTAGAGAAACTCCGGTAACACCTATGAGCGATTACTATGTTCTTCTAATTATACTTGCCATTGAAATAGTTGAGCAATGCATTGTCATTTAACAGATAGATCTAATTTTTCTGAATGTTTTGATATACTATACATATTTTCTGATTTAATATGAATTAGTTATTGAATTTACAAGATTAAACAAATTTTTAGAATTATTATAACGGTTTAATGGGTTTACTGGTCAGGCTAACGTCAGCATAGGGTGAGGGTTCTTTTTCACCGGGGAAGAGCCTATCCCCAGAGGTTGACTGGTGGGCCTCAGGGCCACGTGGACAGGACACGCTGGCAACACTTGCGAGGTGCTCACGAGTGCGCCACGGCGTGGCCACACAGACGCCACGTTGGCGACACGCGAGTGCCACCTAGGCTCAACGGCGGGAGCGGCTCAGGCGACCACGGCTACGGCAGTAGCGAGCACGCGAGGCGACAGGAAAGCGCGCATCTGGCTCAGCGTGAAACGGTCGACCCTATAGCGGTGGCGCCACTCGGTTTGGGTCACCAGAGCTAGGCTACGGCGAGCGGGCAGCGGCGGATCTCGCAGACGAACGCCGGCAGGGCAAGCCAGGAAGCGAGGGAGAGGTTGGAGGGCACTGGGAGGTGCAGGAGCTCACAGTGAGTGTAGAGGAGGGCTGGAGGAGGCCGGGCGAGGTCGGTGGGCGCCGGAATCGACGATGTATGCGGTGGCCGGAGTCAGGAACGAGGGTCCGATTGGGACGCCTGGGAGCACGCCGGCTCACGTGAGTGGGGGCAATCGAACAAGCCGGGCTAGGCGAAGCTTCTAGGCATCACGGAGAGGATTGGGGAGGCCGGGAACAGCGACAACGACGGGTCCTGCGGCGGATAGGGTTTTGGCCAGAGAGAGAAACGAGAGAGGGAGGTCACTAGGGAGAGCGGAAGTGGATGAGGACGGGCAGGGCGTCGGCGTGGTGACCTTATCCTTCTCCAGAGCACGTCGGGCGGAGGCGGGCAAGCGGCAGGGATCGACGGCGGAGGCAGCGACAACGAGTTGGTTTGCGTCATCATCGAAAAAGACGAAGCGAAGGGGTATCGGGCCTGGGCCGAGGTGGGCTGCAGCTAGGCCGCAAGCTGCTGCGCGGGGGCGACATGAAGAGGGAAGGGAGCTAGGCCGGCCTGGGCTGAACTCTGGCTCTGTTTTTTATTCTCTAAAAACATTTTCCAGTTTCGGTTTTATCTTTTGTGTTTTTACTTTCAAATCCTTTTGTTTTTGAATACTTTCAAAATACCAGAAACTTTTATAAAATATACAAAATATTGTGGGGTCCTTTTAGTCCATTTGGACTCCATATTTTTGGTGATTCAAAATACAAACCATTTGAAAAGGTTTTCAAGAGAGGTGGAAAGTTGGGGTTTTATTCTATTTGTTTCTTGCATGCATTTTTGAATATGATGCTTATGAATGCACAATCAAACCTAAATACTATTTATCTAAAACTGAGACGATACATCTAGCAGCGGCATGAAGAGGACGCGAGCGGTGGCAGAGCAAAATTGCTCCCGATGAAATTGTTCCTGGCGCCGGCGCCGCCGCTAGGGCTCGGCGTGGGCTGCAGCGGTGATGGAGGTTGCACGCACGGAAGGGGAAATTTCACCACCGTTTCTTCAAGCGCGAGCCGGAGGAATGGAACGCGCTACAGAGCAAGTGCTAAATATGCCGCGTTAGATTGTGCAGAGTCCTTCCAGCGCTAAAACTTTTGCAGCGTACGGTTCTTTACAACGCCTGCTAGAGGAGGAAAAACGCGTCTCGCGCTATATATCCTTGGTTATTTTCTGGAGATGCTCTAAGGATCTCTATTTTGGAGAAACAAAATACAATATCCATAATTCAATTCACTTTGTTCGTGACCTGCTAACCGCTGTGTCGATTGCTGTCTCTTGGTTCCCGGAGTATCGAACATCCGGTTAATTTCTCCCTTTTGTTAATATATCACCACACCTCCGAGCAAACCTTGTGGTTGACTTTGTCATCTTCGCTCCAAATTGTAAAGGTACCACAGACAGGGTGCCTAAAAGGTCATGATACGATGACTGCTCAAACTTTGAAAATTTTGTCCACGTTACAGCTAGCGCGTGACGGATTATTGAATGCAGCTGTGTATCTATGCACTCATGTACATTCACAATGAATATTCGTTGTATTTTGTTTGGAGTAGAACACTTTAGCTTTTAATATTCATAGTTGAACCAATTTTATTGCAAACATTTGGAACACGATCAGGCATTTCAAAAGCAATTACTAGACGAGATCATAGTGATATCTGCAATTTGGTACTTCCTTGGTTTTAAAATATAAGATGTTTTAGCTTTATAAAACAAATATATCTAGACTACTTTTAGTACATAGGTTCACTTAAATTTGAAGTGAATCTAGACATTAAAAGAAGTTCAGATTTTTTTTTATAAACCTAAAACATATAATATCTAGAAACGGAGAGAGTAGTAATTAAGGAGGACTACTAACTTTCACTTGCATAAAAAGAGAAACACACCGGTACGACGGAGTACAACATATAGGCAGATTTTCTCCACAAAACAGTACGATAAGCATGAAAGGATGAAAAAGGTGGTCCAGAACTAATCAGATGGCAGCCAAGCAGAAGCGACTTCATACGCCACGAGGAACTACGGGAACCGGGATGTTCTTGGTGATGATCTCCTTTGCTGCCACGGTGAGATCGCACCTGACGCTGAAAACATCGTCCTCGAGGTAAGCCGATCCCTCCAGGTCGCTCCTCCTGATGAATTCACCAAAGCCCCACGAAGCATGCCTTAAGGAGAATGTCCTCGAGGCGCTGCTGCTACGGCTGTACGACGGCACCGGATTGCCCTCTTTGTCGAGCAGACTAATCGTGAATCTGGCTTTGACCTCGTCGACATTGGTGTGATCAAGAGAAAGGTAGACGGATATCCAACCCGAATATTTTGAGGCGTCACCACCGTCCGGGTAGTAGTCCAACCGCCACCGATGCCCTCCGACGGTGAACTTTCCGGACGCGATGCGTTTGCCGTTGCCGAGCGCCTTGGTGTGGGAGTAGCCGTCGATGCGGAGGATGTGCGACCCCACGGCCTGGGCGACGATGGCCGAAGCCGTCACTGACGGCTCGCCGGCGCCGGCGCCGGCGCCGGTTCCACCACCGGAAGCCGCGTTGGACATGGCGAGACTTACTGTATTGCTGGAGTGGGAGTATAGGGAGTAACAGTTGGAGATGGAGAATGGCAGATGGAAGATCTCATGTGAGGTTCTTATATAGGAGTACCGTGTGATGCTCGCTAGTTGAGACTTGTTGCTTGCATTACTCAGGCCGGCGCATCACCCGAGCAGTCGGGCAGCTGGAGTCCGCCGATCAAGGAGACGCGCCGCGCGCACATCCATTTGCATGTGTGTCGCCGCCGTACGCATGTGCGTTGTCCGTTGTGGCATACGGATCGTCGGCGTTTAATTACCTCGGTCTAGGAGTAATATCGCAGGCGCCGCAATCGTGCATCCGTCTCCAATGCTCTTCGGTTATCTGTTTTCCGTTGAGCGGCTCGTCTGCTCTTCTTGCCCGGCAGCTCCCGTTGAGAGAGGATGATCGACCCAGTTGTCAGGAATCTGAGGGCTCCTCCCGCGTCGCCCCCGCGCGGCGACCGGGGGAAACCCTAGCTCCTCGAGCCGCCAGCCCCCCCCACCCACAGGCTCCTCCCTCTCCTCGCTGCCGCCATGGGGCCCGGCCGGGCGAAGCCAGGCCGGTGCCGCCGGCGGCGGGGCGCCTTCGTCCTCTTGCGCGGTGGTGGTGGGGGGTGGGGGGTGGGGGGGGGTCGCGGGGCCCCTCGTCAGGGCGGCGGCGGCCAGCTCCTCAGGGCGCCAGCGCGACGGGCGACGACGGGTGGTGCGCGCCGGGTGTGCTGGGGGCGTGCTCCGCAGGCGGCTGCGGCGTGACGGCGGCTCACCGGCGCTGGGCGACGGTTTCCGGCGTGCCTGGGCTATAGCGGCGGCGGCCATGGGGCTGTTGGCCTGTGGTTGTTGCCATGGCAGGGGCTTTGCTTGGCCCAGATCTGGGCAGGCGGGTCCGCCCCGGGCACTGCGGGCCTTGACAGGCGGCGTTGGTGATCGGCCGGCGGCGTTCTTGACGGTGGCTGCGGCGACATGGTGGCGGGGCCGCTTCCCTTGGCGGCGAGGTTGCCGCGATGGCCGGAGCTCGGCCCAGATCTCGCCCCTTCGGGCCGGATCTGGGTTTGAGCGGGCTGGCTCGGACCGGTGTGTCTTGGATGGATTTCAGAGCGTCTTGGGCTGGGGGTCGCGGGGCTGATGTCACGTCTTCTGCAGCGCGGCGTGAAAGCTTCACGGGCACATCCGGCTCGGCCGGACCTATGGCTTCTTCGGGGGTAGCGGTGGCGATGTTCTCCGTGCTACAGCGTGGCGATGAGAACTTTACGAGCCCTTCCAGGGCTCGGCTGGGCCTTCGGCCTGGTGTGTTCTTGCGGCTGCGTCCGGTCGGCACCCGTCATTGACGGTGGAGGAAGTCCTCCGGGGGGATAAGCTTCTGCCGCCCTCCAGTAGCTTGTGGCTTGGTGTGCTTGAACCGTGGCGTCCGGTCGGTTACCGTCCCTGGCGGTGGAGGTTGCGCCCTCCCACGTGGTGATAGTTCCGCTTCCCCGTGCCTTCGATTGCCTCCTTTTGGTCCGTCCGACCCCGTAGGAAGTGTCGTGGTGTGGCGGTGATGATGTTGTCAAGATCGTGGTGGCGCATGTTGGTGGGCGGCGTGGTTGGTGGTGTGCTTCGGCTTGCCCGGGGGTGTGGTTGTTGGGATTGGGCGAAATCCCTGTCTGCCTTGCCGACCCCGATGCGGTGACGCCTGCGGGTGCCACCATACTTCTTGAAGGGCGTTGGGTGTTCCCTCTTCCTGCTTCCATTGCGTACCGGGGGAAACCTTAGGATTCGTCCGGGCAGCAGCGTCGACATTGTCGCTTCCCTTCTTGGAGGTGTTGCTTGGTACGGGGTGTGTCGGAGTACGAGGAGTATGGTGGTCATCCTCCGGTGGGCGCAGCGGTTGCGCGACATCGTCATTTTCGTCGCGCCGACGGTCAGCATTGTTTTCTTTTCTTCTTTCTCTTGTTTTTCTTTCCTTTTGGGCTTTGTTGTGCTGTTTGCCCCAGCGTTGGTCTCGTGGTTGTCCTTTGGGCGTTGTGCTGTCTGGCTCAGCAGCGGTCTCACCTGTGTGCTTTATTTATAAAGCGGGGGGAAAGGCTATTTCGAGAGAGCTCCCGTTGAGAAGAAGTTGAAACGGGTACTCTTCTTGTTTCTTTGGAAATATAATCGTCAACAATTTTGATTCAGCCCGTATCACGTGTTGCCAGTTTTGTCTTGTTGGGTCGTTGTCTCCAGTTGTTGGGCTTGTTCTTTGACTTGTGTTAACTTGTTGTTGGGCTCTACGTGTTCTCCCTTTGTTCTATTATATATATAAGTTATTTTAGCTTACCCTAAATAAATAAGTTATTTTAACCTAAGAGGTAAGAGCATCTCCACTCGGGTCCCTAAAGCCCCCCTAAAAAGCTATTGTGTGTGTGGGGGAGGGGGGCTCGAAATCACGCCCAGTTGGCTCTCCAATCTTTTTTTCGCGCCGACGTAGGCCATTTTGTCATCCGGCACCTCCAGGCCGAACTCAACCCATGGTGGGGCAAACTGGGGTGCCGGATGGATCTGGAAACAACGTGGGCCAGCCCTGTCGGCGACATGCGCCCGCAAAGTCGCACGCATTCTGTACATTCTCCCTCGATAACCACCACTCCACCACTCGCTGTTGTCTGTCGTTCAGTCCACTAGATCCTCCCTCGCACCGTTGGAAATACTCCACACACCCTCCCACTCCGCCTCCTCGCCCGCGTCGACAACAATGTTCCTCTCTTGGTAGCTCCAAGCCAACTAGGTGTTTGGAGCTTTTCCAAATAGATGGATTCAGATGAGGAAGAGATGTTGGCCGCTATGATGGACGGCGAAATTGTTGTTGCTGCTGGCACCCGATACACGGTCGGTGACGATGATCATCTCATGATCGTCACTTCCCTCCTGAGCATGATGGCCGATACCAAGGAGAAACCGTCTGTTGGGGGTTCAAAGCCTGGGCGGCACAAGAGCAAGCCGAGACAGAGGATGGAAGGCTACTACATGCTCTACACCGACTACTTCGTGGATGACCGATTGCACGACGACGTCACATTTTGGCACCGTTTTAAAATGAGTAGGAAGCTCTTCCTGAAGATCGTCGAGCAATTGAGAAAGTTCGACGATTACTTCAAACTGAAGAGAGACTTCGTCAACACACTTGGTTTCTCCATGGATGCTTGCATATGGAATTCCTGGAGACATACATGACGATTACCTCCGCATGGCCAAGTCCACAGCCATTGACTGCATCTACTGGTTTTGCAGTGCAATTGTGGCAGTGTATAGGAAGAATTACCTGAGAACACCCAATGCACAAGACACAGCTCGGATCTTGGAACAGAATGCGGCAAGAGGTTTTTTGTGGAATGCTTGGAAGCATTGACTGTATGCATAGGGCATGGAAGAACTGCCCATTCGCGCACCAGGGCATGTATAAAGGTCACAAGGGATCATCCAGTGTGGTTCTTGAGGCTGTGGTAGATCAGGATCTATGGATTTCACATGATTTCTTTGGTATGCCAGGATCACACAATGACATTAACATGTTGCAGTGTTCAAATGTGTTCGCCAAGATTGTTGAAGGCAGAGCTCCTCTAGTGAAGTTCGAGATCAATGACCACCAGTATGACAAGGGCTACTTCTTGGAAGATGGTATCTACCCAAAATGGTCAACATTTGTGAAGACAATATCAAACTTTGTGTCTGAAGGGAAGAAAGCTTGGTTTGCCACATAGGAGGCTTGTAGAAAGGATGTGGAGAGGGCATTCAGTGTGCTCCAAGCTCGATTTGCCATTGTCATGTATCCTGTCCTTAATTGGTTGAAAGATCGGATATGGGAGGTCATGACTGCATGTGTGATCTTGCACAATATGATCATTGAGAGCGAGCGGGAGAATCTAGTGTTTGATACTGAACCATATTATCGCCAAGGTCCTCTTGCAGATATTGATCACCAAGTGCCACCTGGTTTTTTCTTCTTTTCTCACTAGGCGGCAAGAAGTTCGAGACACGAGTACTCATAGTCAACTGCAAGATGATCTAGTGGAGCATTTTTGAAGGCTCAAAGAAGCCAGCTAGATTGTTTAATTATTTGTCTTTGTTTCCTATATTGAACTTTTTGAATCTGTTTGATTTCCTGGACTTGTAATAAATTTGTATGTTGAATTATTTATTTGCCATATTATACTTGTTGATTTGATAAAAAAACTTGTTCAATTTTTTTGTATGGGGGGCACGGCTGGGAGCTGGCACACCCCCAAATCATGGACCAATATGAAGCCCCCAATCATGGGGGGAGAGTGGAGATGCTCTAAAATAGTTGGCTATAAAGGCTGTTGGAATTATGCCCTAGAGGTAATAATAAAGATGTTATTATTATAATTCTTGTTCATGATAAAGTTTATATTCCATGCTAGAATTGTATTAAGCGGAAACTTTAATACTTGTGTGGTTTGTGAACAACACCGTGTCCCTAGTACGCCTCTAAGGACTAGCTCATTGATTAATGATGGTTAAGGTTTCCTAACCATGGACATGAGTTGTCAATTAATAATAAGATCATATCATTGGGAGAATGATATGGTGGACAGACCCAAACTAAGCGAAGCAATTAGATCGTGTCATCGTGTTCGTCTTTGCGAAGCTTTTCTTATGTCAAATATTGTATTCCTTAGACCATGAGATAATGCAACTCCCTGGTATCGGAAGAAAGCTTTGAGGTCATCAAACGTCATCCTATGAGAGGGTGATTATAAAGGTGTCTCTCAGGTGATCGGAAAGTATCTGTTGGGTTGTATGTATCGAGATGGGATTTGTCCCTCCCAAGTCGGAGAGATATACTTCGGGCCCACTCGGTAATCGATATCAACACCGCTTGCAAGCATGTGGTTAAGGAGTTAATCACTAAGTGATATCGGATTACGGAACGAGTAAAGTACTTGCTGTGAACGAGATTGAACTAGGTATGACGGTACCGACGATCGAATCTCGGGCAAGTAAAATATTGCGAGACGAAGGGAATATATATATGGGATTGATTGAATCCTGGCATCGTGGTTCATCCGATATGATCATCGATGAATGTGTGGGAGTCAATATGGGTTTCCAGACCCCGCTGTTGATTATTGATAGAAGATCATGTCTGCATATTCTCGAACCCGCAGGGTCACACACTTAATGTGTCTCGATGCTAGGATAGATTGGATAATTGGTTTATGATTTTTTGTTCGGAGTCTTGGATGGGATCCAGGACATCACGAGAGGTTCCGGAGTGGTCTGGAGAATAAGATTCATATAAGGCAGTGCAGTTTTTGGAGTTTGGAATTGTTCCGGGTTAATCGGTATTGTACCGGAAGCTTCTAGAACCTTCCGGAAGGGGACCAAAGTGGCCCCACCTTCCGGGAGGGGGCATGGGCCTATGAGGGAGTTCCCTGGCCGCATTGGGCCAGGGGCACAAGGCCCCATAGGGCCCAGGCCAAGAGGGTTTAAACCCTAGATAGAGCTTCTAGAAGGGGGGTTTCCTTGCCCCCACTCCTCCTCCTTGGCCGGCCTTGGCTTGGGGAGGGGGGCTGGTTGCCACCCACCTCTATATAAAGAGGGCTGGGGCGCACCACCCCCACACCTTCCCTCCAACCCTAGCCGCCTCACGCCTCCTCTCCCCTCCCATCGCTTGTAGGCGAAGCCCTGCTGCAGAAATTCTCCACCATATACACCACGCCGTCGTGTTGTAGATCCAATCCGTCTCTCCACCATACTTGCTGGTACGAGGAAGGAGGAGACGTCGAGGTGCTGCACGTGTGCATCTCACGGAGGCACCGCCACTTGTGGTGCTAGATCGGATCGCGAGGAGGAGAAGCGAGTACGACTACATCACCCACGCTCCGAAACGCTCATTGCATGTAATCTTCAAGGGTATGAAGATCTAATCCAATCTCTCTCGTTGTTTGCATCTCCTAGATTAGATCTTGGCTTTCCCTCTGTTCGCATCCGTAGAAATTTTTGATTTACTATGTCGCGAAACCCTTCAAAGGCTATATTGTGGAACATAGGAAGTAGTGTGAAGAAAACTATAGCTGGTATTTAAGCACGGGAGAGGATAGAAGATCCGTGACAGGCGCACACAACACAAGCTGGAGGCTGATGTTCTTTCCCTCACATTAGGGTTTATTGTCTCCCACGGTGAATATGTTGGCAATGTTGAGTTCACCCTTCCCCGATCTACTTGTGACCCGATGTTGTTCTCTCTAGCTAGAAGATGGGAGGTTTAGGATTTTGGAGTAGATGGAACCATTTCACGTTCATGGCGAAGGATCGGGTGTGTTCTTCGTCGATCGGCGGGGATGATGGCATCACAGCTATGATGCATCAGATGGGCATCTCGAAAGAAGATCTTGGATGAAGTATTTGAAGAGGCGGGGATGCCACCGGCGGAGGCCATCCGGTGGCTAGCCATTGCTAGGGTTTTTAAAGATGGAGATTATTCTAGCTATTTGTTTTTCAAGAACATGCGATCTGCATGGGAATTGGCGCAAGATGTGAAAACCAAAACTTTGAGAGTAATTACATGTTCCAATTCACTTGTCTTGGCTAGTGGAGAGGGGTTATGCAAGGGGGCCGTGGAGCTTCAGAGGGACTCCATTCCTAATTAAGGATTTTTTTTCGAAATGGGGGTGTGCCCCAGCCTCTGCATCAAAATGATGCATATGGCTACTTTATTACCTTATTATCATTATGACGGGTTTACCAAACCCTCACTGATTATTGAGTAGTTCAAGTTTGATATTTGGATTGAGATACAAGATTTGCTAGTTCGGTATGCATCCATGCTTAAGTCATTGGCTGTGAAGGTGGGCGAGTTCATTGCCTCTGAGGGCATATGAAATAATTTTGAAGGAAATTTCTATAGAGTTAGGGTCGAAGTGGATGTTAGAAAGCATCTCAAGAGCTTCGTATCAACGGCTCGTACTAGTAATCGTGAGTTTTTCTTGTGAAGTATGAAGGGATGCCGAACTGGTGCCAAGTCTGTGGTCATCTAGGGCATGAGTATAAGGACCATGGTGCTGAACACATCTCCCGAAGCTCCGGTGTTCAAAAATCTGCGTTATGAATAGGTGATGTGATCAGACAGTCACCCTAGACAAGGGCCAGGTGGTGCACATGGTTGTAGGGGTTTGTAGCATGGAAAACAAAAAAATTCTACCGCATGCAAACAAACAAGCCAAGATCTATCTACTAGATTGTAGCAACGAGTCAATAGAGGAACTCACCCTCGAAGATTCCAAAGCGGTTAACGAGAGCAGATTCTCGTGGGTGATGTAGTCATACTCTTGCCGATCTCAAGATCGCGTAGACGATCCTTCCGGCGCTGCTCAGAGCGCTCAGAGTCGGTCACACGCTCAGTACTCGATGAAGACCTTCCTCTCCCTTGTTCCAGAAAGTGGAGGTTGTAGCACTCTCTCTCATGATTCCGGAAGACGACGCGTGGCAGTACCGAAGAGGGAGATCTCGCAGGGATTCGTCTTAAGCCGGAGCGAGTATGGTGGACTATGAGAGAGGCCTTGGCGATCTAAGGTTTACAGACACCAAGGGAGGAAGTTTGGCCGGCGGCTAGGGCTTGGGGAGAGCCCCAACTCGCCGAGTTGGAGGGGAAACCCTAGGCGGCGGCTGCACTTGGAGGTGGAGGCGCCAAAGCTAGGGTTTGAGGTGTAGGTAGAGGGGGCACCCCTACCCCTTCTTTTAAAGGTGGGAGGGATGCGCCTAGGAGGAGGTAGTCCTCCTCCAACTCCTCCTCCTTGGCCGGCGGGTGGAGGGAGTGGGACTTCCTCCCCAAGTAGGTTTCCTACTGTCCCTCCACCAAGCAAACTTGTCGTTTGACTTTTCAAATTGGTGTTTGACTTTTCAAACTAGGATTTGATTTATCCCTTTATTTTGCTCAGCGATGACACCTAGTACATGATGCAACCATTCCAACTTGTTATGACACATTCATGCACCCTTCCCCTCCGGAGTGCCGGACCTTCCGGACCCTTCTAGAACATTCTCGATGAAAACACCGGAATCATTCTCCAACTCCGAAACAGGACTTTCCTTATATGAATCTTATTCTCCGTACCATTCCGGATCTCCTCATGATATCCCGGATCCCATCCGAGACTCCGAACAACATTCGGTCTCTTACTCATCATTCCATAACTACTCAACAACAACGAATCCTTAAGTGTGTCTCCCTACGGTTCGTGAATTATGCGGACATGATCGAGACACTTCTCCGAACAATAACCAATAGAGGAATCTGGAAATTCATATGGCTCCCACATATTTCTACGATTACTTTGCGATCGAATGAACCACTTACATACGATACCAATTTCCCTTTGTCTCACGATAGTTTACTTATCCGAGGTTTTGATCGTCGGTATCTACGATACCTAGTTCAACCTCGTTACCGATAAGTACTCTTTTCTCGTTCCCGTGATATGTGATCCCTTGTGAGACAGTCACATGCTTGCAAGCTAATTGGATGACATTCCACCGAGAGGGCCCAGAGTATATCTATCCGTCATATGGATGGACAAATCCCACTCTTGATCCATGTGCCTCAACCCATACTTTCCGAACACTCAATGCCACCTTTATAGCCACCCAGTTACGGTGTGGTGTTTGATGTCATCAAAGCATCCTTCCGGTGATGGTGATTAACATGATCTCATGGTCGAAGGAATTAGGTTACTATGTATCAAAAAACTTATAGCAAATGAACTATATTAAATGACTTGATATTTATGCTACACTTAACTATAGGAGTATGTCCATCACATCATTCTCCTAATGATATGACCCTGTTGTTAATAACATCTCTATGTTCATGATCAGGAAACCATGATCATATATTAACCAACAAGCTAGTTTAACAAGAGGCTTTACTAGGGACTCTTTTATGTTTACAAATCACACAAGTATTAATGTTTCCGGTTAATACAATTATAGCATGGTATGTAAACATTTATCATAAGTATGAAGATATGATAATAACCACTTTATTATTGCCTGTTGGGCATATCTCCAACAGTCTCCCACTTGCACTAGAGTCAATAATCTAGTTCAAACCTTTGTGTATTCAACACCTATGGCTTTCCGGTGTTGTATGTACACGATTGCTAGTGGTCAACTGATCTCCGGATCTGACACTTTCAGGTCCGTGTGTAATTGCATGTCTTTGCGTCTCTACGCATCACTCATTCTCTAATGAGATGGCTTTGTACGAATTTGGTCCTTTGGTGTGACCTTTAGTTCTTTGGGGTTAAAACATGTTGATAATATTGTCGTACAATATATCTTCATAGTATTATCCCGCTGTGAACTACACCTAGTTTGATAACAAACTACTTGACACAAATGCCCTCTTTAGCTGCTATTATAGCAGTCACATACTTAGCCTTTTGTTGTAGTATCTGTCACAATGTCTTAACTTTGGAACCCATCCAAATCCATTATGGAACTTACTTTCCATTATATTGTGCCACCCTTAGTTTAGATTGAGATAAACTTAATTTGTACTTTGTGACAAAACTAGTATCAATGTAATACTTTTACAATGAATTAACCATCTATTTGCCACTTCTACAAAATAATATACTCTTAGTTCTTCCAAAAGATCATAAGAATATCCTTACTATCGTCCAATGATCATATTGTGAATCATTCTGGTATATGCTCATAACATTTAGAGCATAGGACATATCTGGATTTGTACATATCACAGTATGATTGATATAAATACTCTTTGTGATTTCATACATCAAGTATCAATCTATACTTGAATCTTTGTTTCACTTATCAAGTGTCAATACCCTTGAATATATCATCAATATTGAACTCATTCAATCCTTTCTGTGCGACAAGAATCTTTCTTGTAGTTTCTATATTGAACTCATTCAATACATCATCTATGCACTTTCGGCATAACCATATTAGCGTCTATTGATGCCAAATATTTGGGTTTTGCCTAAGTCTTTCATCGGGATGAAATTCTTTAATATGTGTTAATAAAAGATACATTATTTCTAATCAACAATATGTCTTCCACATAATGTATTAGAAACATGTCTTAGCGCTCCCACTTAATTTCTTGCAAATGCAAGCATCTTCATTGTCTCTGATGAAATTAAACTCTTTTAATAGTTTCATCATAGTGAAGATTCAACTCATGATGCTCACTTCAACCATTGAAGTTTGCATATGCTTTTAGCATCCTTTGAATTAACAAAACCCTATGGACCGTGTTATGCACATGTCCTAGGTAACAATTCTATTAGAAGAACTTGTTTTGTTTATTCAACTACCACATAACAAATTTATATGTAGTGGTTGCTACATTAATCCGTCTAGACTAAATATCGCTATGAAAGATCAAATCTTGTCATAGTCAACCTTTGAACAATGTTGTGAACTCTTTCCCAACATGTCGACTATTTCATAGATGTGAAACATCCATGTCTATTTTACAGATCCAAACACAACTGTAAGGTCTTACACCTTTCTCGGGGGTCCTTCAAGTTCAAAACTTGATTTCTCGTGTATGGAACTATCACGAATTTTATGGCTTCAAGACATTTGACGGAGTCAGGGCTCATCGTCGCTTCTTTGCATGTAGTCAGATCATTATTATCAAATAATGATTTAACTCTCAAATCTTGGTATTTGATTGTTTACCCGACCTACTTGTTTCAATAGGAACTTAGACCACTGTGACCGTAACCTTTGAGGCACGTGAGCCATGAGCATTGTTGTTGCTTCCCGAACACTTTTCGGCGCTGCGCAACCTTGCATATATAGCTAAGGTTCTTTTAACCTCATCAAAGTTCTATTGTTCTCCCACTTAACTTTTCACGGAAAATTCCTTCTCAAAGAAACTTGACGTTCTAAGCGACAAACACTTTTGTCTCCGATGTTATGGAGGAACATTTATTCGAAATAACATACAAAGATAGGTTCATCCGACTTTGGTTGCAAACATCTTTCTTATGCATAGCATACCATTGTTTAAGAAAGGACTACTTGGGTTTTATCCCAAACCATAACTTTATATGGTGTCATTTCAATGGATTATGATGAAGCTCTTTTCAGTGGAAAAACGGTAGTCTCTAGAGCTTTTAATCTTTAAAATATAATGATAGTTTTATAAATTACACCTTTGATCTTTACCATGTCAAACAAGGTTTAATTACATATCTCGAACGCTCCATACTCTTATGGTGTTTCGGGAAATGCAAATCCACGGAACGATTCCTTAAATCTTAGGTATTATGCTAAACTTGTAACTCAAATATCTTCCTTTATGATCTTATCATAAACTATTTATATTGTTGTTACAATGATTTTGCACTTCATCTTGAAAGTCTTTAAACTTTTCAAATGTTTCATACTTCATCCTTATTAAGTAAATATTCTTATATTCACTCAATTTTTTTTGAAGAAACATATGAAGTTGAAATCCATCGCTCTTGACTACACATAATGGACTTCATACAACAATATGTACAAGTTCCAATAAGCTAGTCATGCGTTCCCTTTTGGCCTATGAACGAAGTTTTAATTATCTCTAGGAAAGTTTCACAAGCGTCATTTGATCAAAAATCAAAAGGACTCCAAAATTCCATCCACATGGAGTTTCTTCAGGTTTTCTTTCCAATATAATTTAAATGGCGATGTCACTTCCTAATCAATTTGTCTTTCGACATTTTTAGCACTAGTTTTATGGATGTGATTTCTCCAACGAGATTTGTGAATCATCCATCTTTTATGGATTACGGCAATTATTTGAACAACCCTTTTGTTCTCATAATGCCTGATAAAACAAATCTTGAAGGCAAGCTTTGATGTTTAACAAGCAGCACAATAACCCTTTATTTGTTCTTGATGAACATCATCACATATTCTTTTGCTAGTTACTTAGGCCATTGTAGTTCATGAATTGTGTTGTTTCGTATGACGATTCACACCAACAAATTCAGTATCAAATACTTAAGAACCACATTGTTTAATAAGCAAAGAATATAGCCATAACATCTATATCATCTATATACTTAAGCTGAACAATTCTAGTCTTTTCTTTTCTGCCATATATTTATGAGATTCTCTTTCAGTATTTCCTTTTCTGTATGAAAGAATCTATCAACATCAATAGTGGAGCCATATACATGACACATAGTCCAAAGCATGTATAGTAAAATACCAATGTCTTTGGACTTGCACTTTGAAGTAGATCACCATCATCAAATGTTTGGTGTTCTTTTAAATTCCTTTATTTAGTAATCTCTTGGTGTAGTAAACATTTTACCTACATCAAATATTCACCCTTATCATGGAATTATCCATGATCAAGCTACTTTTAGCTTATAAGGATAAATCGTGAGTATAATGTTGCTTTCCAAAACCTTTTGGAGGATTAGGACAACTAGTGTCTCCAACCTTTTGCAAATTCTCATCAAATATGAAAACATGACTTTTGCCATATTATACTCTATCATGTTGCAACCAAAACTTCGTTTCAGATATCATAATATCTTCCACACATCATGGTTTCGGAAACAACTCTTTCAGATCCTAGATAACCTTGATATTAAGACAATCCTTTGAATATCAAGAATCGTGGAGACAAACATGATACTCATACACTAACACTTGGAATTGTCACTCTTGATTTAATATCAATTATTAAACTTCATGGAGTAACCGGAACTTACTGAAAGTTTGCAATAGGACTTTTAAACTTTAGATTAACACTTCAAAACAATACGATACCAGTTCGTAAAGTAACTAACCAGAATTCTATAGTTCTATCTTCTCAATTATAACTAAGCGCAAGGTGGTAAACGGATGCCAATGACTACAACAATTATGCAAATTCACTTGATTTATGATAAATAGTGTTCAACTTTTAATTATAGTGCTGTTGAACTCCCACTCAAAACAATATCCCTCACATTCTTTTAGTGATCACACGAACCAAATCCACCACATCAAAACCGATCATCACGAGAGTTGATGTAGCTTCAATGGCGAACAATCAACATGTTCATCATATCTACTAAATGACTCATGCTTTACCTTTCGGTAATCCGTGTTCCGAGACCATGTCTGTACATGCTAGGCTCGTCAAGATCAAACCTTAGCTTCCGCATGAGCAAATCTAGCTTGCTCACATTGTATACACTCGCAGAATCTAACACACCCGATCATCACGTGGTGCTTCGAAACAACGAGCTTTAGCAACGGTGCTTACTAAGGATGAACACTTTAAAACTTGAAATTGTGTGCTTGAGGGATCATCTTATAATGTTACCGTCGTGAACTAAGCAATACAAGATGCATCAAAGGACTAACATCATATGCAATTCATAATATGTGATATGATATGGCCTTTCTTCTTTGTGCTTCCGATCTCCATCTTCAAGCACGGACATGATCTCCATCATCACCGGCATTGCATCAAGGTCAATGACGCCGCTCCATGGTTATCGTCCACCAGCTTCAACTATTACAACTACTTTGAATAGACACGCGGGTCTTAACAAAATTTAAAGACAACCATATGGCTCCTGCCGGTTGCCAACTTACAATAAGGAACATTGCATACATCAAATATAATCACAATCATGGCCATATCACATCACAACACACCCCTGAAAAACAAAGTTAGACGCCTCTAATTTTCTTTGCATGTTTTACGTGGTTTGGGGCTTTCAATAAGTGTCATTCTAACTTACGAACAAGAACCACAACATTGATACTAGTATTGTTAATCACCCGTTGTAAGTTGAATCTTAACTATGTTGAGAGAAATAGGCACCTGCAAAGCCACTTATGCAATACAAGTTGCATGTCAAGCGTGGAGCAAGTCTCATGAACGATGTCATGTAAGGTTAGCCTGGGCTGCTTCATCCCACCATCCCGCAAGATGCAAAGTACACAAGAAGCAATCGACAACAAAAGCATCAACGCCCACAATGACCATTGTGTTCTACTCGTGCAACAGATCTACATATAGACACGGCTCTGATACCACTGTAGGGGTTCGTAGCATGGAAAACAAAAAAATTCTACCTCATGCAAACAAACAAGCCAAGATCTATCTACTAGATTGTAGCAATGAGTCGATAGAGGAACTCACCCTCGAAGATTCCAAAACGGTTAACGAGAGCAGATTCTCGTGGGTGATGTAGTCGTACTCTTGCCGATCTCAAGATCGCGTAGACGATCCTTCCGGCGCTACGTTCGGCGGCTTCCACGATCGGTCACACATTCGATGAAGACCTTCCTCTCCCTTGTTCCATGCGTGGAGGTTGTAGCACTCTCCTCCCGATTCAAAGACGACTGGCGTGTACTGTAGAGGGATATCTCGGGCTTAAGCCGCCTTGAGCGAGTATCGTGGACTATGAGAGAGGCCTTGGTGATCTAGGGTTTAGAGACACCAAGGAGGAAGCTTGGCGTGGCTAGGGCTTGGGAGAGCCCCAACTCGCTGAGTTGGAGGAAACCCTAGGCGTGTCGCACTTGGAGGTGGAGCGCCAAAGCTAGGGTTTGAGGTGAGGAGTAGAGGGGCACTCCTGCCCCTTCTTTTATAGGTGGGAGAGGGCGCCTAGGAGGAGGGTCCTCCTCCAACTCCTTTCCTTGGCGGGTGGAGGAGGACTTCCTCCCCAAGTAGGTTTCCTACTGTCCCTCCACCAAGCAAACTTGTCGTTTGACTTTTCAAACTAGGATTTGATTTATCCCTTTATTTTGCTCAGCGATGACACCTAGTACATGATGCAACCATTCCAACTTGTTATGACACATTCATGCACCCTTCCCCTCCGGAGTGACGGACCTTCCGGGCCCTTCTAGAACATTCTCGATGAAAACACCGGAATCATTCTCCAACTCCGAAACAGGACTTTCCTTATATGAATCTTATTCTCCGGACCAATCCGGATCTCCTCGTGATATCCCGGATCCCATCCGAGACTCCGAACAACATTCGGTCTCATACTCATCATTCCATAACTACTCAACAACATCGAATCCTTAAGTGTGTCTCCCTACGGTTCATGAATTATGCGGACATGATCAAGACACTTCTCCGAACAATAACCAATAGAGGAATCTGGAAATTCATATGGCTCCCGCATATTTCTACGATTACTTTGCGATCGAATCAACCACTTACATACGATACCAATTTCCCTTTGTCTCACGATAGTTTACTTATCCGAGGTTTTGATCATCGGTATCTCTGCATACCTAGTTCAACCTCGTTACCGATAAGTACTCTTTTCTCGTTCCTGTGATATGTGATCCCTTGTGAGCCAGTCACATTCTTGCAAGCTAATTGGATGACATTCCACCGAGAGGGCCCAGAGTATATCTATCCGTCATATGGATGGACAAATCCCACTCTTGATCCATGTGCCTCAACCCATACTTTCCGAACACTCAATGCCACCTTTATAGCCACCCAGTTACGGTGTGGTGTTTGATGTCATCAAAGCATCCTTCCGGTGATGGTGATTAACATGATCTCATGGTCGAAGGAATTAGGTTACTATGTATCAAAAAACTTATAGCAAATGAACTATATTAAATGACTTGATATTTATGCTACACTTAACTATAGGAGTATGTCCATCACATCATTCTCCTAATGATATGACCCTGTTGTTAATAACATCTCTATGTTCATGATCAGGAAACCATGATCATATATTAACCAACAAGCTAGTTTAACAAGAGGCTTTACTAGGGACTCTTTTATGTTTACAAATCACACAAGTATTAATGTTTCCGGTTAATACAATTATAGCATGGTATGTAAACATTTATCATAAGTATGAAGATATGATAATAACCACTTTATTATTGCCTGTTGGGCATATCTCCAACAGTCTCCCACTTGCACTAGAGTCAATAATCTAGTTCAAACCTTTGTGTATTCAACACCTATGGCTTTCCGGTGTTGTATGTACACGATTGCTAGTGGTCAACTGATCTCCGGATCTGACACTTCCAGGTCCGTGTGTAATTGCATGTCTTTGCGTCTCTACGCATCACTCATTCTCTAATGAGATGGCTTTGTACAAATTTGGTCCTTTGGTGTGACCTTTAGTTCTTTGGGGTTAAAACATGTTGATAATATTGTCGTACAATATATCTTCATAGTATTATCCCGTTGTGAAC
Source organism: Avena insularis (assembly GCA_023614405.1). NCBI lineage: Eukaryota > Viridiplantae > Streptophyta > Magnoliopsida > Poales > Poaceae > Avena > Avena insularis. The sequence goes on along the minus strand of CM042697.1, from coordinate 460,093,116 downwards.
TACACCTAGTTTGATAACAAACTACTTGACACAAATGCCCTCTTTAGCTGCTATTATAGCAGTCACATACTTAACCTTTTGTTGTAGTATCTGTCATAATGTCTTAACTTTGGAACCCATCCAAATACATTATGGAACTTACTTTCCATTATATTGTGCCACCCTTAGTTTAGATTGAGATAAACTTAATTTGTACTTTGTGACAAAACTAGTATCAATGTAATACTTTTACAATGAACTAACCATCTATTTGCCACTTCTACAAAATAATATACTCTTAGTTCTTCCAAAAGATCATAAGAATATCCTTACTATCGTCCAATGATCATATTATGAATCATTCTGGTATATGCTCATAACATTTAGAGCATAGGACATATCTGGATTTGTACATATCACAGTATGATTGATATAAATACTCTTTGTGATTTCATACATCAAGTATCAATCTATACTTGAATCTTTGTTTCACTTACCAAGTGTCAATTGTTGGAGATATGCCCTAGAGGCAATAATAAATATAGTTATTATTATATCTTTGTGTTTATGATAAATGTTTACATTCATGCTATAATAGTATTAACAAAGGAAACATTAATACTTGTGTGATTTGTAAACTAAAATAGAGTCCCTAGTAAAGCCTCTTTATAAATACTAGCTTGTTGGTTAATAAATGATTGTGGTTTCCTTGTCATGAACATTGAGATGTTATTAACAACAAGATCATATCGTTAGGAGAATGATATGGTGGACATACTCCTATAGATAAGCGTAGCATAAGGATCAAGTCATTTTAATAGTTCAATTGCTATATGCTTTCTAATACATAGTAACCTAATTCCTTCGACCATGAGATCATGCATATCACCTTCACTGGAAGGATGCTTTGATGACATCAAACACCACATCGTAACTGGGTGGCTATAAAGGTGGCATTGAGTGTTCGGAAAGTATTGGTTGAGACACATGGATCAAGAGTGGGATTTGTCCATCCATATGACGGATAGATATACTCTGGGCCCTCTCGGTGAAATGTCATCCAATTAGCTTGCAAGCATGTGACTGGCTCACAAGGGATCACTTATCACGGGAACGAGAAAAGAGTACTTATCAGTAACGAGGTTGAACTAGGTATGCAGAGATACCGACGATCATAACCTCGGATAAGTAAACTATCGTGGGACAAAGGGAAATTGGTATCGTATTTAAGTGGTTCATTCGATCGCAAAGTAATCATAGAAATATGTGGGAGCCATATGAATTTCCAGATTCCTCTATTGGTTATTGTTCGGAGAAGTGTCTCGATCATGTCCACATAATTCACGAACCGTAGGGAGACACAATTAAGGATTCGACGTTGTTTGAGTAGTTATGGAATGAGGAGTAAGATACTGAATGTTGTTCGGAGTCTCGGATGGGATCCGGGATATCACGAGGAGATCCGGAATGGTCCGGAGAATAAGATTCATATAAGGAAAGTCCTGTTTCGGGGTTGGAGAATGGTTCCGGTGTTTTCATCGGGAATGTTCTAGAAGGTTCTGGAAGGTCCGGCACTCCGGAGGGGAAGGGTACATGAATGTGTCATAACAAGTTGGAATGATTGCATCATGTACTAGGTGTCATCGCTGAACAAAATAAAGGGTTTAATCAAATCCTAGTTTGAAAAGTCAAACGCCAATTTGAAAAGTCAAACGGCTATTTTGTGAGGTGGAGGGGAAGTAGGAAACCTACTTGGGGAGGAGTTCCCTCCTTCCACCGTCGACCCACTTGGAGACCGAGTTGGGGAGGGACTCCCCTCCCCTGGCGCGCCCCCTCCACCTATATAAGGAGCGGCAGGGCTGCCCCTCCTAGTACACAAGTTGCGCCACGCAAACCCTAGCTCCTAGCCGTCGGCGCCGCCACCTCCTGCTGCCGCCGCCGCCACCTAGGGCAACTCGCCGCCGCCTAGGAAAACCCTTGCCGCCGGCCTTGCTCCTCCTTGGTGCGTCTAAACCCTAGATCTGCGAGGATCTCTCTCATAGTCCACCATACTCTCTCCGGCTTAAGGCGAAGCCCTGCGAGATCTCCCCTCTACTTCCTGCACACGCCGTGCAGTCACGAATCGTGAGGAGAGTGCTACAACCTCCGCTGCCTGCTGGAACAAGGAGAGGAAGGTCTTCGTGAGTACCGAGCGTGTGACCGATCATGAAGCGCCGGAGCATGATCGGAAGGATCATCAACGCGATCTTGAGATCGGCAAGAGTACGACTACATCACCCATGAGAATCCGCTCTCGTTAAACACTTTGGAATCTTTGAGGGTGAGTTATTCCATCGACTCGTTGCTACAATCTAATAGATAGATCTTGGCTTGTTTGTTTGTATGCGGTAGATTTTTTTTGTTTTCCATGCTACGAAACCCTACAGTGGTATCAGAGCCGTGTCTATATGTAGATCTGTTGCACGAGTAGAACACAATGGTCATTATGGGCGTTGATGCTTTTGTTGTCAATTGCTTCTTGTGTACTTTGCATCTTGCGGGATGGTGGGATGAAGCAGCCCGGGCTAACCTTACATGACATCGTTCATGAGACTTGCTCCACGCTTGACATGCAACTTGTATTGCATAAGTGGCTTTGCGGGTGCCTGTTTCTCCCAACATAGTTAAGATTCAATTTACAACGGGTGATTGTCAATGCTAGTATCAATGTTGTGGTTCTTGTTCGTAAGTTAGAATGACACTTATTGAAAACCCCAAACCACGTAAAACATTCAAAGAAAGTAGAGGCGTCTAACTTTGTTTTGCAGGGGTGTGCTGTGATGTGATATGGCCATGATTGTGATTATATTTGATGTATGCAATGTTCCTTATTGTAAGTTGGCAACGGAAGCCATATGGTTGTCTTTAATTTCTGTTAAGACCTGCGTGTCTATTCAAAGTAGTTGTAATAGTTGAAGCCGGTGGACGACAACCATGAAGAAGCGTCATTGACCTTGATGCAATGCCGGTGATGATGGAGATCATGTTCGTGCTTGAAGATGGAGATCGGAAGCACAAAGAAGAAAAGTCCATATCATATCACATATTATGAATTGCATGTGATTTTAATCCTTTATGCATCTTGTATTGCTTAGTAGACGACGGCAGCATTATAAGATGATCCCTCATGCACATGAATTTCAAGTCATAAAGTGTTCACCCTTAGTTAGCACCGTTGCTAAAGCTTGTTGTTTCGAAGCACCACGTGATGATCGGGTGTGTTAGATTCCGCAAGTGTATAAAATGTGAGCAAGCCAGATTTGCTCATGCGGAAGCTAAGGTTTGATCTTGACGAGCCTAGCATGTACAGACATGGTCTCGGAAGCTAAGATTAATTTAACTATTAATTAGAACTCAATTTGTCATAAACTTAGTCTAAACTATTGCAAATATGTTGTATATCAATGGCGGCCCCTACCATCAATTTTAATGCGTTCCTAGAGAAAGAAAAGTTGAAAAACAATGGAAGCAACTTCACGGATTGGTTCCGCAATTTGAGGATTGTCCTCACAGATGGTAATTTGACCTATGTGCTGGATGCACCGCTGGGTGACCCACCTGCAGCTACTGCTACCGATGAAGTAAAGAATGTTTACCTCGCTCGGAAGACTCAGTATTCCACAGTTCAGTGTGCTATCTTGTATGGTTTAGAATCAGAGCTTCAGAAAAGGTTTGAGAATTCAGACCCACATGATATTGTCCGTGATCTCAAATTGATCTTTGAGACTCACACGGCAATTGAGAGCTATGAGGCTTCTGAAAAGTTCTTTAACTGCAAGATGGAAGAGGGAAGCTCCGTCAGTGAGCATGTGCTTAAGATGTCTGGGCACGCAAACAAACTTCAAAGCTTGGGTATAGTGATTCCTAATGCTTTGGGGATTTATCGTGTCCTCCAATCACTACCACCAAGTTACAAGAACTTTGTGATGAACTACAATATGCAAAACATGAACAAGCAGTTGCCAGAACTCTTCGCCATGTTGAAATCTGCAGAAGTGGAGATCAAGAAAGAGCACCAACTGTTGATGGTCAATAAGACCACCAAATTCAAGAAAGGCAAGTCTAAGCAAAAGGGAGACTTCAAGAAGGGTGGTAAGAAAGTTACCGCGCCGACGAAGAAGACAAGGGCTGGACCTAAGCCTGATCGAGTGCTTTACGCAAGGAGAAGGTCACTGGAAGCGGAATTGCCCAAAGTACTTGGCGGATTTGAAGAACGACAACATCAAGAAGAAAGGTATATCCGATATACATGTTATTGATGTGTATCTCACTAATACTCGTAATAGTGCCTGGGTATTTGATACTGGTTTGGTTGCTCATATTTGTAACTCGAAACAGGTGTTGCAGAATAAACGAAAGCTAGCGAAGAACGAGGTGACGATGTGCGTGGGAAACGGATCAAAGGTTGATGTTGTTGGAATTATGCCCTAGAGGCAATAATAAAGATGTTATTATTATAATTCTTGTTCATGATAATGTTTATATTCCATGCTAGAATTGTATTAAGCGGAAACTTTAATACTTTTGTGGTTTGTGAACAACACCGAGTCCCTAGTACGCCTCTAAGGACTAGCTCATTGATTAATGATGGTTAAGGTTTCCTAACTATTTACATGAGTTGTCAATTAATAATGAGATCATATCATTGGGAGAATGATATGGTGGACAGACCCAAACTAAGCGAAGCAATTAGATCGTGTCATCGTGTTCGTCTCTGCGAAGCTTTTCTTATGTCAAATATTGTATTCCTTAGACCATGAGATAATACAACTCCCTGGTATCGGAAGAAAGCTTTGAGGTCATCAAACGTCATCCTATGAGAGGGTGATCATAAAGGTGTCTCTCAGGTGATCGGAAAGTATCTGTTGGGTTGTATGTATCGAGATGGGATTTGTCCCTCCCAAGTCGAAGAGATATACTTCGGGCCCACTCGGTAATCGATATCAACACCGCTTGCATGCATGTGGTTTAGTATTTAATCACAAAGTGATATCGGATTACGAACGAGTAAAGTACTTGCGTGAACGAGATTGAACTAGGTATGACGGTGCAAGCGATCGAATCTCGGGCAAGTAAAATATCGCGAGACGAAGGGAATATATATGGGATTGATTGAATCTGGCATCGTGGTTCATCCGATATGATCATCGATGAATGTGTGGAGTCAATATGGGTTTCAGCACCCTGTTGATTATTGATAGAAGATCATGTCGCATATTCTCGAACCCGCGGTCACACATAACGTGTCTCGGCGCTAGGATAGATTGGATAATTGGTTTATGAGTTTTTGTTGAGTCTCGGATGGGATCCGGGACATCACGAGAGGTTCTGGAGTGGTCGAGAATAAGATTCATATAAGCGGTGCAGTTTTGGAGTTCGGAATTGTTCCAGGGTTAATCGGTATTGTACGGAAGCTTCTAGAACCTTCGGAAGGGGACCAACGTGGCCACACCTTCGGGAGGGGCATGGGCCGATGAGGGAGTGCCCTGGCCGCATTGGGCCAGGGGCACAAGGCCCCATAGGGCCCAGCCGGCCAAGAGGGTTTAAACCCTAGATAGAGCTTCTAGAAGGGGGGGGTTCCTTGCCCCCCACTCCTCCTCCTTGGCCGCCGGCCTTGGCTTGGGGGAGGGGGCTAGGGTTGCCGCCCCACCCCTCTATATAAAGAGGGCTGGGGGCGCACCACCCCCCACACCTTCCCCTCCAACCCTAGAAGCCCTGCTGCCCTCCTCTCTCCCTCCCGACTGTTTGTAGGCGAAGCCCTGCTGCAGAAATTCTCCACCATATACACCACGCCGTCGTGTTGTAGATCCAATCCGTCTCTCCACCATACTTGCTGGTCCGAGGAAGGAGGAGACGTCGAGGTGCTGCACGTGTGCATCTCACGGAGGCACTGCCACTTGTGGTGCTAGGTCGGATCGGATCGCGAGGAGGAGAAGCGAGTACGACTACATCACCCACGTTCCGACGAACGTTCCACTGTGCGAATCTTCAAGGGTATGAAGATCTAATCCAACCTCTCTCGTTGTTTGCATCTCCTAGATTAGACCTTGGCTTTCCCTCTGTTCGCATCCGTAGAAAATTTTGATTTACTATGTCGCGAAACCCTTCAGATGTGATCACGGTCGGCACGCTACCTCTTCATCTATCATCGGGATTAGTTTTATACTTAAATAATTGTTTTTTGGTGCCTGCGTTAAGCATGAACATTATATCAGAATCTTGTTTATTGCGAGACGGTTACTTGTTTAAGTCCGAGAATAATGGTTGTTCGATTTATATGAGTAATATGTTTTATGCACATGCATACATACCTTTGATGGTCTATTCTTATTGAATCTCGATAGTGGAAATACACATATTAATAACATTGAAGCTAAACGTTTGAAATCGAGCGATAACTCGACCTATATGTGGCACTGTCGTCTTGGTCACATTGGAGTGAAGCGTATGAAGAAACTCCATTCCGATGGACTTCTTGAATCACTTGATTTCGAATCACCTGAAAGATGCGAAGCATGTCTGATGGGTAAAATGACTAAGACTCCATTTTCTGGTATGATGGAGCGAGCTACGGACTTATTGGAAATCATACATACCGATGTGTGTGGTCTAATGAGTGTAGCATCGCGCGGTGGTTATCGTTATGTTCTTACCTTCACGGATGACTTGAGAAGATATGGGTATATCTATTTCATGAAACATAAGTCCGAAACTTTCGAGAAGTTTAAGGAATTTCAAAGTGAGGTGGAGAATCAACGTAACAAGAAGATTAAATTTCTACGTTCTGATCGTGGAGGTGAATATCTAAGTTACGAGTTTGGCGAGCATTTGAAGAAATGCGGAATACTTTCACAATTGACACCGCCGAACACCCGCCGTAATGGTGTGTCCGAACGTCGTAATCGAACTCTCTTAGATATGGTTCGTTCTATGATGTCACTTACAGATTTACCGCTATCATTTTGGGGTTATGCATTAGAAACAGCCACATTCACTTTAAATAGGGCACCATCTAAATCCGTTGAAACGACACCGTATGAATTATGGTTTGGGAAGAAACCTAAATTGTCGTTCCTTAAAGTTTGGGGTTGCGAAGTCTATGTAAAGAAGTTACAGCCGGACAAGCTTGAACCCAAAGCAGAAAAATGCGTCTTCATAGGATACCCGAAGGAAACTATTGGGTATACCTTCTATCATAGATCCGAAGGCAAAATCTTCGTTGCCAAGAATGGATCCTTTCAAGAGAAGGAATTTCTCTCGAAAGAAGTGACTCGAAGGAAAGTAGAACTCGACGAGGTTGTCGAACCTTCTCTCGAACTTGCGAGTAGCGCAGCGCCGGAAGAAGTTCTTGTGGTGCCTGCACCAATAAGAGAGGAAGCTAATGATGATGATCATGAAACTTCGGTTGTAGTTGCTACAGAGCCTCGCAGGTCAACGAGAACTCGTACCACTCCTGATTGGTATGATCCCGTTATGAATGTCATGTTGGTGGACAACACTGATGACCCTGTGACATATGAGGAAGCGATGATGAGCCCAGATTCCAATAAATGGCAAGAAGCCATGAAATCCGAGATTGGATCCATGTACAAAAACCAAGTGTGGACTTTGGTGGACTTACCGGATGGCTGTCGAGAACAAATGGATTTTCAAGAAGAAAACAGATGCTGATGGTAATGTTACTGTCTATAAAGCTCGACTTGTCGCAAAAGGGTTTCGACAAATTCAAGGAGTTGACTACGATGAGACCTTCTCACCTGTAGCGAAGCTAAAGTCTGTGAGGATTATGTTAGCAATCGCTGCATATTATGATTATGAGATATGGCAGATGGATGTCAAAACAGCATTCCTCAATGGAGACATTGATGAAGAGTTGTATATGATGCAATCCAAAGGTTTTGTCGATCCTAAAGATGCTAACAAGGTATGCAAACTTCAACGGTCCATCTATGGATTGAAGCAAGCATCCTGAAGTTGGAATCAGCGTTTTGATAAGGTAATCAAAAGTTTTGGTTTTATACAAACTTATGGAGAAGCTTATATTTACAAGAAAGTGAGTGGGAGCTTTGTAGCATTCTTAATACTATATGTAGATGACATATTGTTGATTGGGAATGATGTAGACCTTCTTAATAGTGTCAAGGAATATTTGAATAATAGTTTTTCAATGAAGGATCTTGGCGAAGCAGCTTACATATTAGGCATAAAGATTTATAGAGATAGATCGAGACGCCTAATATCATTGTCTAAAGTACATATTTGGACAAAGTTCTAAAGAGGTTTGGAATGGAAGATAGCAAGAAAGGGTTCTTGCCCATGTTGCTAATCGACCTTGAGTAAAACTCAAAGTCCAAACAACGGAAGATAGAGAAAGGATGAGTAAAACTCCCTATGCCTCAGCCATATGATCTCTAATGTATGCCATGCTATGTACTAGACCCGACATTGCATATGCTGTTAGTTTAACTAGTAGATATCAAAGTGATCCAGGAGTGGATCATTGGACAGCGGTCAAAAACATCCTTAAGTACTTGAGAAGAACTAAGGATATGGTTCTTTCTTATGGAGGTGATGAACAACTCGTTGTTAATGGTTACACCGATGCTAGTTGGAACACCGATCCGGATGATTCTAAATCACAATCTGGATACGTATTTACTTTGAATGGTGCAGCAGTTAGCTGGAGGAGTGCAAAGCAAAGCGTTGTGGCGAGATCTTCAACTGAATAGGAATACATGGCTGCTTCGGAGGCTTCACAAGAAGAGATATGGATGAAAGAGTTCATTACAGAGCTCGGTGTGGTTCCTAGTGCGCTTGACCCAATGTCAATCTATTGTGATAACATAGGCACCATAGCCAATGCGCAAGAACCAAGGTCACACAAGAAGCTGAAGCACATCAAGCTACGTTTTCACGCTATTCGAGAATATGTCCAAGATGGGGACATAAAGATTTGCAAAGTACACACAGATCTAAATGTGGCGGATCCGTTGACTAAACCTCTCCCGAGGGCAAAACATGACCAGCACCAAACTGCCATGGGTGTTCGGTATATTACCATGTAATCTAGATTAGATGACTCTAGTGCAAGTGGGAGACTGTTGGAGATATGCCCTAGAGGCAATAATAAATATAGTTATTATTATATCTTTGTGTTTATGATAAATGTTTACATTCATGCTATAATAGTATTAACAAAGGAAACATTAATACTTGTGTGATTTGTAAACTAAAATAGATTCCCTAGTAAAGCCTCTTTATAAATACTAGCTTGTTGGTTAATAAATGATTGTGGTTTCCCTATCATGAACATTGAGATGTTATTAACAACAAGATCATATCGTTAGGAGAATGATATGGTGGACATACTCCTATAGATAAGCGTAGCATAAGGATCAAGTCATTTTAATAGTTCAATTGCTATATGCTTTCTGATACATAGTAACCTAATTCCTTCGACCATGAGATCATGCATATCACCTTCACCGGAAGGATGCTTTGATGACATCAAACACCACATAAATCGGGTGGCTATAAAGGTGGCATTGAGTGTTCGGAAAGTATTGGTTGAGACACATGGATCAAGAGTGGGACTTGTCCATCCATATGACAGATAGATATACTCTGGGCCCTCTCGGTGAAATGTCATCCAATTAGCTTGCAAGCATGTGACTGGCTCACAAGGGATCACTTATCACGGGAACGAGAAAAGAGTACTTATCAGTAACGAGGTTGAACTAGGTATGCAGAGATACCGACGATCATAACCTCGGATAAGTAAACTGTCGTGAGACAAAGGGAAATTGGTATCGTATGTAAGTGGTTCATTCGATCGCAAAGTAATTGTAGAAATATGTGGGAGCCATATGAATTTCCAGATTCCTCTATTGGTTATTGTTCGGAGAAGTATCTCGATCATGTCCGCATAATTCACGAACCGTAGGGAGACACACTTAAGGATTCGACGTTGTTTGAGTAGTTATGGAATGATGAGTAAGAGACTGAATGTTGTTCGGAGTCTCGGATGGGATCCGGGATATCACGAGGAGATCCGGAATGGTCCGGAGAATAAGATTCATATAAGGAAAGTCCCGTTTCGGGGTTGGAGAATGGTTCCGGTGTTTTCATCGGGAATGTTCTAGAAGGTTCCGGAAGGTCCGGCACTCCGGAGGGGAAGGGTACATGAATGTGTCATAACAAGTTGGAATGATTGCATCATGTACTAGGTGTCATCGCTGAACAAAATAAAGGGTTTAATCAAATCCTAGTTTAAAAAGTCAAACGCCAATTTGAAAAGTCAAACGGCTATTTTGTGAGGTGGAGGGGAAGTAGGAAACCTACTTGGGGAGGAGTTCCCTCCCTCCACCGCCGGCCCACTTGGAGACCGAGTTGGGGAGGGACTCCCCTCCCCTGGCGCGCCCCCTCCACCTATATAAGGAGGGGCAGGGCTGCTCCTCCTAGTACACAAGTTGCCCCCGCAAACCCTAGCTCCTAGCCGCCGGCGCCGCCACCTCCTGCTGCTGCCGCCGCCGCCACCTAGGGCAACTCGCCGCCGCCTAGGCAAACCCTAGCCGCCGGCCTTGCTCCTCCTTGGTGCGTCTAAACCCTAGATCGCCAAGGATCTCTCTGATAGTCCACCATACTTGCTACGGCTTAAGGCGAAGCCCTGCGAGATCTCCCCTCTACTTTCGGTACCACGCCGTTGTGCTGCCGGAATCGCGAGGAGAGTGCTACAACCTCCGCTGCCTGCTGGAACAAGGGAGAGGAAGGTCTTCGTCAAGCAACGATGTGACCGATCAGGTGGCCGAACGCAAAGACCGGAAGGATCATCAACGCGATCTTGAGATCGGCAAGAGTACAACTACATCACCCACGAGAATCCGCTCTCGTTAAACACTTTGGAATCTTCGAGGGTGAGTTATTCCATCGACTCGTTGCTACAATCTAGTAGATAGATCTTGGCTTGTTTGTTTGTATGCGGTAGAATTTTTTTGTTTTCCATGCTACGAAACCCTACATCAATACCCTTGAATATATCATCAATATTGAACTCATTCAATCCTTTCTGTTGTTAATAACATATCTATGTTTATGATCAGGAAACCATGATCATATAATAACCAACAAGCTAGTTTAACAAGAGGCTTTACTAGGGACTCTTTTATGTTTACAAATCACACAAGTATTAATGTTTCCGGTTAATACAATTATAGCATGGTATGTAAACATTTATCATAAGTATGAAGATATGATAATAACCACTTTATTATTGCCTCTTGGGCATATCTCCAACAATGGTGCGGGTAGAGCCCCACCGGGGAGAGGCAGAGGCTGGTCATTTGCTCCCCCTGATCACCGGTACATGCATGATACTGATATAGTCATGAACGAGGAAGGACTATATGCAGGTAGGAAGATTAGGGCTAATCCTGAGGGATGTTGGTGATCCAAGCTTCGTCGGAGCTATTGTTCTAGTGAAAAAAAAATCAAGGTGGGGGCTATGATAAATCAATTTGAGCCAGTTGCACCTCCTATCCCTAACCCAGTGAGTGAAGGGATACGGATAGGCTACACTAGAGCAAATCAAAAAAATTCTACCGTGTAAACCAGGATTACTATTGGCATAGATCTCGGGATTACCACTAGACGCGCAGTTGCGGAACTGGATGAAGTGCGTCGAGGAAGTGTAGATGTTTTACGTCTCCTCCTCGTCCTCGTCCCACGAGCATCTCCCCTTGCGCGGCTCGTCCAAGTGCCACAGGTGCAGCACCTCCAAGGTATCCACATGTGCGGGGTGAAAGCGTCAGACGCCGGACTGCTAGGTCCGCATGCGCAACACAGGTGTTAGGAGTGGCGGATGGATGGAATGCTCAACTCTGGTCAGCTCGCCCCACCCTCTCTTATATAGGCGTCCCTAGTGGGCTTCTATATTAGTAGCCTATTAGTAGCCCAAGCCTGGTCTAATTTGGATCCAATCCTTATTAGGCTTTCAGCCCCTTAAGTGTGTGACCCAATAGGTTCATATACGTATAGACATGACACGAATACACTTATTTTGTCAATAGTTGGTAGCGGCCTCTAGCAAGACGTGCCAACTCCTAAACGCATACAAATATCATTCAGACGAACCATCACAAGGTTTAGTACATGTCTTTCCCTTTGCCTCGCGATATTTGGTCTAGCTCCAAGCTGACCTCTCTTTCTCGATACTGTGATTCGGAATCCCTTTACTAGGTTAACTCTTAACCTTATGTAGCACGGTCAGGCATTTCTGGATCCGATCACTCGAGTGCCCAGAGATATCTCTCTCAAGCAGAGAGGGACAAATCCCATCTCGATTGACCAATGCCTTGCAGCATGCTTCAGGACAAACCCGAAAGCTACCTTTATGACTACCCAGTTACAGAGTAGTGGTTGATAGCCCCAAAGTAGATCGATCCACATCTCAAGTATATGCGACAATCTCAGGTCTAAGGACAAAACATACATGATGTGTAGAGAGAGCTGCAAGTCTAATTGCCAGTCTCATGGTGGGTCAGTCCAACCCCATGTTCATACCATGTGTCCACATTATTGGTTTGACATCTCCATGTCTATGACTTGCGAAACATAGTCATCAACCAATCGATGTGCTTAGTATAATATTCATGTGTGTCCTCACATGAACTCCGACTAGGGACAACTATTCGATAACCATACTAGTAAAGAATTTCACAAACAATTCATATAATTGCCAATCAATACAAGTTGTCTGATATGGATATACAAGGAACATTACAATAACTCATGGATACATATGAAATATAATCATCTCTATGATTGCCTCTATGGCATATTTCCTTCAGTGAGATACGCAAAGAGGAAGAAAAAATGATGAAGGAGAATGGTTGCATACAAGCAAATCTGATGGCGCGTTGGTGGGCTCCCTCGCGGAGGGTCGCCAAGCCCAATAAGTATCTTCAGCCTAAACTGTTGGGGAGCGGACAATACCTCGAGCTATGTGATCTTGTAACAAAGTTTTCCCTAGATTTTTCTGTATTCTCAAAACAAAAATTAGAAAATCAAGACTAGAGTCACTTTCTGACACTTTGGGATATGATAGAGGATTTGATGTTGATAATGATGGAAGGAAATGTGGACTTGGCGTTTCCTGAGGTCTTCTTGAATGCATTGTCTCTTAGCATGTCATCCTACATAATTGTCTATTTTAGTAAACGACCATCATACCACCATAATGTATTGTTTTTAAGGGTTGTATCTAAATTTAATAATTTTAGACTCATGTATGCATATCACTGATCTAGCAAGTTTCTTTGCCTATGACCACATTCAAGGGTTGTATGTTAGCTTCGTACAATGTTAGTCGCTTTTATATTAACTATAGTGCGATAGCAACATTTTGCACATTTTTCCTATGATGCCACGCTAGGAGACTAGAATTGGGAGCATCTCTAGCAAATCCCACATAATGGTCTAAAACCAGAAAACTCCCGTTGTTTTTCGGTTTTGGACCGATTTCGTACTCTGAACATACCCTAGGAAAAAGCCTGGTCTGGCTAAAATTATCCTAGGCACTTGATACCGGCCCGTCCCAGCACCATATACCTGAGTCAGAGGGAAATTTAGGGTTTTAATCCTCTAGCCTTCTACCGCAATCCTCTCTCCTCCACCACACCACCCCTCTCGCTCCGCGCGAGAAATCCCAACTGATTTGCTATGGATTATGGGTCCGATATGGGGTACGAACCCCGCATGGCGAGAAAATTACTCAGGGCACCCGATAAAATTATCCAGGGGACTGGTTCATACGGGTCCACCAAACCCGCTTGACGAGCCAAGCTTCCACTCCCTCAGAATGTGATGGAGCGGAGCTCCATCAATGAGCGCGCCGCCGATCTAGAATTAGGGCTAGTAGAACTAGTTAAGTTCCACCCTTCCGTTTGCTTGCAAATGTAAATGTCCCCTAGGTATATTGAATAAAGGTTTGCAATAAATTTTATTTCCAGAAATTTCATGGCGTCACCTTGTTTTTAAAATTTTCAGTTCTTGTTTCTGGTTTCTGTTCTGCCAAATCATCTTCTCTTACAGGAGACGAATATCCAGCTCCCCCGATCCATGTTTTGGGGGTTAAGTTTATCCTGTAACCGCTAGAGATACTCTTACATCCGTAAGTTCTTGCATCTGTTCGGAGGATACAAGACTGAATGCCAATTACACGAGTCAGATTTCCTGAGTAACATGCTAACACAAAAGCAAAACCTTGTTTGCAAACATCTAGAATTAAATGTTATTCATTTTTTCAAATGAAAAGACATATGTAAATACTTATGGAAGTTGAAAATACCGACGAAATGTTATTCATAAAAGGAATTAAACTGCAGCTGATAGATGAAGATCAGTAGATCACAATGAACAACATTGGCAAGGGTTACTAGCATGGCAAGAACAGCATTAAACTTGTTGCAAAAATAAGAGAGTGAACAACATTGTCATTACATTTGATCATTAGCATTTATCCACCGAAACACTACAATAATCATGCAAGATAAGAAGAGCCAAGGGTCTCGATCTCCGGCGACTTGAACAGCTAAATCCTTGGCAATCCTTCCCCTCGCTGGCCTGGCCGAGAGGAACCGTTTCATCTCTCCTGATCCACGACACCACGGAAAACTTCAGATACCGGGATGGTCTTGGTGAAGACCTTCTTTACCACGGTGACATCGCACCTGACGCAGAAAGCGTCGTCCTTGAGGTAAGCCGATCTCTCGAGGTCCCTCCTCTCGATGATATCAAAGCCGCCCAAACAACATTTCTCAGCCGTGTCATAGGTCTGCGGCGAGGAGGTATATGTGTAGGACGGCACCGGATTACCCGCCTGGTCCAGCAGACTGATCGTGAATTTGGCCTCCATTTCGTCGACATCAGCGTGGACAAGATTCAGAGCGACGCATATGGATTCGGAGCTGTTGCGGTGGCTGAAACTGTCGGGGTAGTAGTGCAGACACCAGCGGTGTCCGCCGGCGGCGAACGTCTCGGACGCGATGTAGTTCCCGCCGCCGAGCCCCTTGGTGGCGGAGTAGCCGTCGATGCGGAGGATGTGCGACCCGGACCCGACGACCGGGGCGACGATGGCCGATGCGGTTACCGCCGGCGAGCCGCTGCTGGTGGACATGGCGAACCTCAGGATGGCGGAAAAAGCAAAGTAAGATACCGTCAAACGGGAGAATGGGAGATGCAGAATGGCAGATTATATATACCGCCAATCCGCCAGCGCCCTCTTCGGTTTCTCCGTCCGCGGTTCGTCTGCTCTTGTAGCTTCTTGCACAGCGGCTCCCCTTGAAAAGAAATATCGAGCTGACAACTGACGTCCGGTTGGCATTTGGGAGAACTAGGATGATCTGACGAGGTGCTCCGCGGACTTGCTGAAAACGTGTGTGCTTACGTTGATCTGTAACGGATTTTGCAAACAAAAATCCTGGACACCGTGTGAACAGATGGTAGAAGAGGCTAGTCGGTGTTCCAGTTTGCTGATCTAAACTGCAAACTTAATCGTTGGTGCGTCTTACACATGATCGATTTGGAAACTAACTACGAGGATAAGCTAATTTGCAGTACACTCTGCAGAGTTGCAGTACAGTATAGTAGTACCACCGGCCACTACTTCAGAATTCCCTGCAGAGGTAGTGCGGTGCAGATGCAGATTAAGATAGAGTGGGCTCGATCGTCGGTGCTGCTGAAATTCTGTATTATTGACAAGGTTTGATGCAAGGCTTTAGCCTAAAACAACAACTGAATTAAATCGCCGGAGCTGTACGTTGATGCTGCAACGACCTAGCTGGCTATTACGACATCAAGATCTTCGAGGAAGAAAACTCTACCTGTTTAGCTGGCTAGACCTCCTAGCATGCCAACTACTTCATCCGTTTTAAAATATAAGATGTTTTAACTTTATGAAGCAAATGTATCTAGACTACTTTTAATATATAGGTTTTTCATATTTGAAATGAATCTACACACTAAAACAAGTCTAGATATATTTTCTTTATAATCCTAAAACATCTTATATTTTGAAACGGAAGGAGTACATAATAAAAAAGTAATACCTTATTCGTGAACTTCCAGAACGATAGTTGATTCATAAAAAGAATTAACCAGCTAATAATAGATGAACATCACAATCAACTCGGCCATTGCCCATCTATTATCTATTATATACTAAAAGCAATATAAGAAGGGAAATGATATAACTCCCCCGGGGGATTGCATCCCCCGCCTCCAACAGTTGACACGCGTCCAGACTCCCGCGTGGGTCACCAACTACCTCGTGCCTTATCCTCTCCAGCGCGTCTTCTACCTGCTTTTTTTCCCATGGACGCCATGAATCCCGCAGGACCTCACCACAAACCATTGCCCCCCGCCGCCGCTGCCCCCCGGCGTCGTCGCCGCTGCTGTTCATGACCTCCCCGGACTTCACCTCACCACCACCCCTGAGTCCCCATCTCCGGCGCCGGCCTCCCACATCTCCACATGTTCCTCCGCGTCGCCGCCGCTGTTGATGAGATCCCCGGACTTCACCCTCACCACCGCCCCTGGTCCCCATCTTCGCCGCCGGCCACCCCATCTCCCATGTGCTCCGCCATGCGCCCACGTCGGTGGTGGTGCCGCCTCAAGCATGTGCTGCCCCGTGGTGACAGTGGTACTGCCGCGGGCAGATGCTGCCTGCATCAATGGTGGTGACACCCAGCTCCGTCTCCGCCACCGGTGCACCGCGCCGCCGCTCACTGTTTTCTTCCTAGGGCCGCTGCTACCAACC
Source organism: Avena insularis (assembly GCA_023614405.1). NCBI lineage: Eukaryota > Viridiplantae > Streptophyta > Magnoliopsida > Poales > Poaceae > Avena > Avena insularis. The sequence goes on along the minus strand of CM042697.1, from coordinate 460,076,285 downwards.
GTGGCAAACTCTGCTACCTACAGTGCCAAGAGTTGCTCTCTTCGGCCTCCTATGTTGCTACTGCATTTGTGTTTGTTTTTGCTATGAGCGTTGCTACTTTAACATATTATTTTTGCTATATACTCATATATTTTTTGCTACTTTGGCATATTTTTTTGCTACAACCAATTTTTTATAGTTTTGCTACGTGGTCTCCGACGATGTATTCGGCGATGTCCCCTTTGCTACATTAGAAAAAATATTTTGCTACATCTGTTTTATGATTTTGCTACAATAGCGTTGAGTTTTTGCTACACGATCTCCGGCGAGGTCAGATCTGCTACATTAACACAACTTTTTTGCTACCATCGTTTTGCGTTTTTGCTACAATAGCTTAATTTTTTTGCTACACGGTCTCCGGTGAGATCTACCGGCAAAAGCCTCCGGTGAGGTCGAATATGCTACGTTAGCCCAACTTTCTTGCTACACGGTCTCCGGCGAGGTTTCCGACGAAATCTCCGACGAGGTCCAATCTATTTTTCTATTTCTGGGCCAACCGTTTTCTGCTATAGTGTAGCAAAAGCGGGGCATTGTGTAGCAAAAGCGGGTCTGAGTGTAGCAAAAACGGGATTTGGATGGACACGTGTCAGCAGGAGGACTCGAGGGATTTTGGGAAAATATCCACCGAGAGACGCGTAGTACGGCCCATATAAGAATGGTTTTCGAGGCATTACGTTGATCCACGTCATCCGAATTATTTTTAGTCGTCAGATCTAATATTTACTACCATGATTTCATTTAATCTCATAAAACTTAGTGACTAGATATGTCCGTACCAATTTGAAGTATGTAGTCACGTAATTCTTTTTTTAAAGGAGCGAACCGGTTGGCCCAGAACTAAGATCCGTTCAATCCAAAAAAAACTTTTTGGCCAGATAATGCGTGAGTAGAGATAACACGTACAAGAAGCTAGCTCTAAAGCTGATAGGTTACTGATTTTTCTTTCAAAAACCGATCGATATGCATGAAGCCAACTTCAAAATGTCACGATGGGAAAATCTGTAAACCAGATCGTAGCATGGATTGAAATAGAAACATAAACCATACCCACATTATTTGGATTGAAAATGGTATAATGAGCAAAAATCTCTAAAACTAATTGATACGTCCGGGAAGCTAACTCCAAAACTCATGGCCGAGGGAAAAAAAAAGTCCAAAAATATAGGTACGATCTAATTTTAGCTTACACGATGCGTCCCTATCACGATATAGGAGTATTTATGCACAACATTTTTTTTAGTATTTATGCACAACATGGTGGGGTCCGCACGAACAGGTACATGAGAGGGGGTAAAATTAAACTGATTTGTACATACATATATGCAAATATCACTACTGAATAAATGTCTTAAAAATATGGAATAATACAATTTTTTAAAACCCCGAATATTGCAAAATTTAAAATGTAAATAAGATTAAATTAATCTCACATGTTTTAAAAATACATATTAGATCTATGTCGTCGAACATATGGTGATACCATAGGCACACTCTTCGCCGCATGTCCTTGAAATCTACAATCAATTAGAAAAAATGGTGATCCACTAAGATGCCAAAACTAAGTCATGGCAGTGTAGTCATGTTACATCATACGCCAAATACAAATGAGCAGTGCCAGGAATAACTAGGTTGAAGAGTAGAGTTAACATAAATAGTTAAAAAATAGTTAAACATAATGCATCCATTATAAATAAATTGTATGCTACTATTATTTATATGCAAAATATATTAATAAATCATGACAAAAAACAAGATCGATAAAATTATTACCTAATTTAGTAAATAACATTAATAATGGTCAATGGTATATGTCACAAACTACCATGTTTCAGACATTATGTATTTCACAACATGAGTGCGTACATACTTTTACAACAAATGAAGGAAATAATAGAAAGGTCATATAAAAGTAGAGAGAAAATTTATACCCTTTGGTGGAACTATATATTGACGTGGATATATTCTTTTTGTTTTGCCTTATATTAAGAAAAATAATTCTATGTTCCATCAAACTGGTCTAAACATTGTATAATAATTGCATAAGAAAATCTAATTATTTAACAGTATGTTCCCTGGCATACTTATTCAACATCACATAAAAACTAACAGATGGCTCCCAGTCTGAACTTGAATTATATATACCAATTTATCTCATGCATAGAAATTGGAAGTTTATTAATGTACCGTTTTTGCAATACCCCTATAATCTTTCACCAATACATTTAAGATGATTAAAGATGTTTCTAGGTGTGTGATATATATTTTGCATAAATAGATCATTGATCTTCAATTTATTATTCTCCATAGCATTTGAGAACTTGACACACTAAAGAAATCAACTATAGGTGATGCCCTCGCATTTCCGAGAGCCCTCATGCTAGTTATTGGTAACAGAAAGGGGATTTTTCTTAAGTAGTAGTAGTAGCTTTGACCATACTAGCAAGAAAAACATTGTACTACCGTAGTTGGCATTATAATAGATCTGCAATAATTCTCCACGGAAACACTACGATGATAAAAAAAGAAGATCAAAATAGCAGTAAGCAGGCATGCGTCTGGATAAGTGAGTCGTCCCTTCGCCACCACCATACCCTGAGGATCCATTTCAACTCTCCTTTCTGATAACACCTCGAAGAACAAGAACAAGTTTGCCAATTCCAATTATGATTTATCTTTATGTATATCTACTGTGACTGTTGTACTTGGTTGCAAGCTAAGTTATATAATGGTGAGTTGCTTTCTTCTATGAGTTGTGTAATGGTAAGTGTGATGCTTCTTGTTCGTATTATTTTGTCGACACCTCACTCCATAAACTTGTGGACTTGTTTACTGAGCTCAGTTTTCGCTTGGGGACAAGCGAAGGTATAAGCTTGGGGGAGTTGATACGCCCAATTTGCATCACCTTTCTATATCATAATCTTCCTCTATTCATTGATATTTGTCTTATTATGAGGTATTGCTTATGTCCTTTCCACTGTTTATGCATGTTGGATGATTCTTGGAGGATGGACTGCCGAGTCTGGATTCTGATAGAAAAGAGGGCGTTTTGATGCAATTTCGCGAAGATTAGAAAAATATCAGAAAAATATGGGAAAATATTATTTTTTCAGAAGATTGAGGACCCAGAAGGAGGGACGGAGAAGGGCCGCAGGGGCCCACACACCCCTAGGCGTGGGCCCACCTGACCCCGCGCCTAGGGCAGGTGTGGCCCACCTGCCCGGCTCCCGACTCCGCCCCTTCGCCTATATCTTCCCTACGGAACCCTAAGCCTTAGGGAGCGACCACAGATAGATTTCCGCCGCCTCTAGGGGACGGAAAACACCGAGAGAGAAAGATCTCTCCGGCAGACAGATTTCTGCCAGGGGAATTCCTTCCCGAAGAGGGGAGATTGTCGCCATCAACACCGTCATCAAGCTAGGCTTCATCGGGATCATCATCATCATCCACACCATCATCTCCACCAGCACCATCATCACCACTTCGTTCCGCTGTAACAATTGTGTTGGATATTGCTTTAGTTCTTAGGGGAAACTTTCCCGGTGTTAATTACTATTGTCGTTGATTCTTGTGAGTGGAACCATTGGATTATTGTTTATGTTCAGATTGTTATCCATTATCATATCATCTTTGATCTTGATCCATATGATGTCTTGTGAGTAGTTCGTTTAGTTCTTGAGAACAAGGGAGAAGTCATGTTGTTATTAGTGGATCTGTGTTGAGTTATTATTCAATGGTTAGTATTTAAGTTGTGGTGCTATTCTTCTAGTGGTATCATGTGAATGTCGACTACATGACACTTCACCATTTATGGGCCTAGGGGAATGCATTGTGTATTTGGCTACTAATTATGGGGTTGCCGGAGTGACAGAAACCTGAACCCCCATTAGGACACCATTGCATAAGGGAGCGTACAATCTCAGAGTTTAAGGCTATGGTTAAATTTATATCTTAATTACTTTCCTGTAGTTACGGATGTTTGCAGGGGGTTTAATCACAAATATGTATTAGTCCAATTAAGGTCGGTACCTTAGCATAGGTTCACCCACACAACACTTACAACACCAAAGAAGAGCACTCGGCTATTTGAAGCGAAAGCACTTGACAGAATTCCCATGTGTCCTCGAGAATGTTTGGTCTTTATAAGTATTTCCACCGGCTAAAAATCCGTTTGCTAATAATTCATAGGGATTTCCTGCTCCATACCACTGTTCAGCACCTTCTGCTCCTCGTTGGGATCGACACTCCTATTTATCGAAAGTACTACGATACACCCCCTATACTTGTGGGTCATCAAGACTATTTTATGGCGCCGTTGCCGGGGAGTGAAGCGCTATTGAAGAGTGGAACTGGTAAAGGAAAATTCTACTGTGAGTTACTTTTTGTTACTGCTTGTTACTTTGTTTCCAATATGGATAACCCACTTGGTTTTCTGTTTGGGAAAACTACTACCGCTGCTAGGGTAGTAGATGAACCACCGCCTGTTGAGATAGATCCTTTTAACATACCTGCAAGTATTGTTGATCGTGTTATGGATAATTATTATTTAGGGGATGGATCTGTCCATCCTGGTGATCACTTGCTATTTATCCATGAATTATGCGGTTTATTTAAGTGTGCAGGTATCACAACTGAACAAGTGAAGAAGTTACTCTCCATATCCTTGAAAATGAGAGCTGAAGAATGATATAAGCTGCTGAAGAATGGACAATCCATGGAATGGGAGGAAATGACATCTCTCTTTTATTCTAAATTTTATCCTCCCAGTGAGATTCATAAGGATAGAAATTTGATATATAACTTTTGGCCTCGTGATGGAGAGAGTACAGCTCAAGATTGGGGGAGATTGAAGTTACTAATGCTTAAATGTCATATTTATGAACTCCCTAACAATATTATTATCAATAACTTTTATGCTAGGCTCTCTCTTCATGATAAAGATTTACTAGATGCTTCTCGTGCTGGATCATTCACACGTATGAAGGAAGAAGCTAAATGGGATCTACTAGACCGTATTCAAGAGAACACTGAAGCTTGGGAGAATGACAAAGGAAGAAAGTCAGGTATAAACTATGATTATGAATGTATTAAATCTTTTAATTGAACTGATGACTTTCGTGATATTAGCAATGAGTTCGGTCTTGATTCCAAAAGTATTGCCAACTGTTTTAAGGCCTTTGCCTCTTACATAGAAATTCCCAAGAAGAAGTGGAATAAGTACCATGCACCTTATAAAGATGTTGTTAGTCATGTTCCTGTTAGAAGTACTCAAGTTTGTACTACTAATCATATTGTGCCCGAACCTTATGTTGAGAAAGTTCCTTTCCCAGCTAAGGTAAAGGAGTATTCTATGATTATTAGTGCAAATAATAAAGGTACAAAGAAAACTATGGAGCCTGTTGAGCAATTGAATATTGAACCCATGGTAGCTATTGTGAAAGACCCTGCACTAGAAATATAGAGGATGAGCACATTGTCTTCTATGAAGACGCTTCTAATATTATTTCTCATCCTAATAAAGCTAGAAAAGCTAGTATTCCTGTCCTTTCTGTTAAAATTGGTGAGCATTGCTACTATGGTTTATGTGATATTGGTGCTAGTTATAATGCTATTCCTTATGATATTTACAAGGAAATTATGCATGAAATTGGTCCTTGTGAGCTTGAGGACATTGATGTGGTTATTCACCTTGATAATAAGGAAACAATTTTCCCTATTGGCATTGTAAGAGATGTGGAGGTTCTTTGTGGTAAGATTAAATATCCTGCTGATTTTCTAGTGCTTAATTCAGCAGATAGCAAAACTTGTCCTATTATTTTTGGTAGACCTTTCTTGAACACTTGTGGTTCTATTATTGATTTTAAGAAGGAAAAGGTTTTAACTAAGTTTGATAGAGATTCTTATGAGTTTAACTTTTCCAAATTTGCTAAAGCTCCTTGTGAAAACAGCTTGCCTAATAAAGATTTCAGGATGAAACAACTTGCTTCTATTGATCTGGTTTATGAACTTGGACCTCTTTTTGGTGAATGTAAGTATGCCTACTCAGATGATAAAGTTATTGCCAGTGACAGTTATATGGTCAACTTTATTCAAAGTGCTACTGAAAGTTATTATGAGAGAGGGAAACATGGTTTTATGCATCTCAATAATGTTAAGTTTCCCCGTTTTATGTTGAAAGCTTTGAAGTTGCATTTGTTTTGTATTCCTATGCTAGTGCCTTTTTGTTTCAGCAATTCATTTTCTCATGATACTCCCATGCATAGGAATTGGGTTAGACTCAAGTGTGTTGGTTATTTGCTTCTTGATGCTCTTTTCACTCCAGATTTATATCTCCTTTGTGAGCATCTTTAAAACTCTCAGGCCTAACTTAAAGGCATAAAAGAAAAGTACTTGTTGGGAGATAACCTAAGAGTTTTGTCGAGTCTTGGAAGTTATTACCTCTGTAATAACCGCTCCTTATCCTTTTTGTTTTGTTTTTGTGTCAAGTTCAACTGCTTTTGTGAAGTAGAGGAGTTGTGAAAAGTGGCTGTCCTGGGACAGATTTTTGCGCTGCACCGTAAAAATTCGTGAGGAAGCTCAGTACGTCGGATGGAGCTGTATTCTTCTGATCTTGTTCTCCAAGTTGTTACCCAACTTTCATTAGTTCTTCACTTTTTGATTTGAGCAACAGAAGGTTATCGAAAAAATTAATCTTTACCTGCTGGTCTGTTTTGACAGATTTCTATTATCATTTGCATTTCCCTCTTATAGAAGCCTTTGTTTTGATAGATTTCAGTTGAAGTGTGGACCCAATGGTTAATTGTTTTTGCTTACACTAATGTTGCCATTTAAGCTTGTGTATTGCCTTGTGAGGAAAGGAAACTTCCAGGAGAAGGAGAAAAGGAGTCTACAGAGTTCGTCTTTGAATAGGTAAAAGTGGTGAAAACAGAGGGTTCGTGAAATCCCAATCTTTTTATATTTTTGATGTTTTTAATACATAAGGGAAGTTACGAGACGGAATAAAGGAGGAGACGGAGTCCGGGGTGGACAAACCCACCCCAGGCGCGGGCCCCCGTCACAGCGCTGGAGGTGTGCCACCCCCGAACTCCGACTCCGCCTCGTTTCCATGCCAAAACCTTCCTTATGCTTTGAAAATTCGCAATATATAACCCCCCGAATCCCCCGAGGTTTGCGCATCGTGTTCTCGTTGTGTTTTCATTTCAATCTGCTTCTGTCAGGAAATCTTCTCAAGTTTAGAGCACCATGGTCTCCCCCAACGACAAAGGCAAGAAGCCCGAGGAAGACGATCCTCGCAAACCCAATGAGGAAGAGATTTTGGTAGGTTATGAAGGATACATGGAGGAGGACAAACAACCGGACACCCGCACTACCGTCGCGAGCATTGGAGTGGTGGCAAAACCTATCAAGCTCAAGAGGATAGCACGGATGTCTACAGGAGGGAAAACTCCATGTCATACCCTCTCTCCATGGTCACCTCCTCCTCGTACCACTCACTCTAACCATGCAGGGAAGGAACACTCTAAGAAGGAAGAGTGGAGAAAGAATAATAAGGACTGGGATCCTCGGTCCGAATTGATCACGGGCTGCATTGAGCATAATTCAGAGTTGATTCGTACTCTGACCTTCGATATTGAGGATTTGAAGAAACTTATTGAAGAGCTTATCAAAATAACACCACCACCACCGAAGGAGTAATTCATCATCAGGTTTGGCATCCCCTTGGCTTGTTCCAAGCTTTGGGGAGTGTCGTGGTATCACCACCATTATCTTTTATCTTTTACCTTTTTAGTGGATTCGTATCTTTGGTAGAGAGGTTATCTTATAGTTCTGTTTGCATGTGTAAGTATCTCTCCTTTAGTTTGTTATCTATGTATCCCTTGGTGTGAGTGCCTTTATTGGAATATTAATGAGAAGTTTCATCTTTTACTTTTTGCACTTCTTATTTTAGTTTGCAATCTCTATTATATGATGGATCTTGTTGATCAGTATTGGCATCACTTTGGGAGCATCAAATGGATCTAAATTGGTTTTGGCAAACCGAGTTATGATCAGTAGCAATACCTTTTGAGATTTGAAAGAAAAAGAGAAAAAAGCTTACACGTATTTTGTATCATTTACGTTCTCTCTTGTTGTCTCATAAGCTTAGTATTCTTTATTTAATATATTTTGTGTCTTCAAGGAAGATTGCATATTTGGCTTTATTACTTGTATGTTTTCTTGTTTTTTTCAACTCTCTTGCTTGCTACCCAGCCTTGCTAGCCAAAAACCTGTTTTGAGAAGGCATACTTCTCATGTTTCCAAACCCTTTAACCAAAACCTTTGCCATTTGTGTTCACCATATCTACCTATTAGCTTTTGCTATTCCAAGCAAATTCTCAAGCTTCATCTACCTTTCGAAATAAAAAGTATTGTGTTATCCTTTAACCAAAACCTTTGCCATTTGTGTTCACCATATCTACCTATTAGCTTTTGCTATTCCAAGCAAATTCTCAAGCTTCATCTACCTTTCGAATTGAAAAGTATTTTGTTATGTGAAAACTAGTTAGTAAAGCTCTCACGAACTTGATGGCACACCTTATTTTCTTGCCCATAATAGACTTGAACCATTGTTCCATCGAAGTTGAATATGCTTGAATCTATACATTGGAATTAGCAGAACCGTGCTATCACGGGGAACGTTTTCGACATTGCACTTGTACTCTGTACACAGTTGATATCGTGCTCTTTTGTCTATGGATATCAACAGTGTGAAATAAAGAGGAAACTTGTAAGTCCATGGAGTTGGTATTTTGTGTTAGAGAAACGCCTGGGCCGCTAGCCTAAGCCATGCCTAATCATGGTCGAAACTTGCAGCATCACCATAGTGATCTATCTATGAAGCATCCTCAATAAAAAGCTATACACATGGTAAATAAAAAGATTGCTGAGATGCTCATTGTCTAGTTGCCTTGTCATTTTGGTTATGGGAAAGCTCATGTACCATGTGCAAGGGGTACCCCGTTGGCGGTTCTCTATGATACGCATGTACTTACAATGACAAGAACTTATCGGTGACCAAAGTTGAGTAGCATGAGGAGTGGCTCTCATATTCAAGGGACATGAGATTGCCAACTTATATTTCGTCAAGCATATACTCCATCTTTGTGCCCTTTAACCTTAATCATCTCAAGATGCCTATGGTAGGGGCAATGAGGGCTCAAATCTAGTAAGTACCATAATCTTTTGGAAGCTCTTTATGACTTGTAATCCCTGCTACCCTCTATAAAGGGACCTTTCTCCTATTTACCAGTTTGAGTCAGTAAACCTACTTCCTCTCTACCTCCAGCAAGCATTTGAGTTGTTGTGTTTCAAGCATTCATATGGTGATTTATTCAATCATGTTCTCCATCTTCCTTGTTTGCACAACACTCTTATCTATTGAGTATTACTTTGAAAGCCTTCACTTGTGAAAAACCTTTTTGAGCAAAGAGTGCTCCTGTTGTAAAACTTCTAAAAAAGCTTTTTGTGAAACTGTTTGAGAGGTGTTCTCTGACCAAGAACAAGTTTGCCAATTCCAATTATGATTTATCTTTATGCATATCTATTGTGACTGTTGTACTTGGTTGCAAGCTAAGTTATATAATAGCATAACTAGGCCGAATCAGCGATTAATAGGCCGATTAATCGCTACTAGGGACCTGGCCGTGTCGATTACCATTAATCGTTTGTGTTAATTGTTTAGCCCGATTACTAGGTCTAACACTCCGATTACTAGGTATGTTCCCGATTAACCACTACACTTGGTCAAAAAAGTTGCAAAATTATCAACACATATCGCTCATCCATCCGCTAGCCCACCCCAATGAAGTAGGTTTTGCGAAGCTCCCGCTCGATCCCTGCCTTTAGGAGCTTGATTTCTGCCATCACCAACCAGTTCCTTGTCATTGTTGACCAGTTCCTCGTAGTTGCCGACCATACCTCAGATACAAGAGCTCGAGCGCCTTGAGGATCTCATCTGGGAGCTTAAGGCTACCATTAATAGGGTAGATGGTTGGGGTGCAATAGTATTAACATGTGTTTCAGGTGCTAATTTTTATAGGTTGCACCAATTAATAGTCGACCGATTAAATCAGTTAATCGTCCGATTTCCGATTAGTCGCTACTCCCAAGCCAACCGAGCAGTTAACGATTACCGATTTCCTTACCATTGTATAATAGTGAGTTGATTTCTTCTATGAGTTGTGTAATGGTAAGTGTGATGCTTCTTGTTTGTATTCTTTTATCGACACTTCACTCCATAAACCTATGGACATGTTTACTAAGCTCGTTTTCGCTTGGGGACAAGCAAAGGTCTAAGCTTGGGGGAGTTGATACGCCCAATTTGCATCACCATTCTATATCATAATCTACCTCTATTCATTGATATTTGTCTTATTATGAGGTATTGCTTATGTCTTTTCCACTGTTTATGCATGTTGGATGATTCTTAGAGGATGGACTGCCGGAGTCTGGATTCTGATGGAAAAGAGGGCGTTTTGATGCAATTTCGCGAAGATAAAAAAAATACCAGAAAAATATGGGAAAATATTATTTTTCCAGAAGATTGAGGAAGCCAGAAGGAGGGACGAAGAAGGGCCACAAGGGGCCCACACCCCCTAGGCGCGGGCCCACCTGACCCCGCGCCTAGGGCAGGTGTGGCCCACCTGCCCGGCTCCCGACTCCGCCCCTTCGCATATATCTTCCCTACGGAACCCTAAGCCTCAGGGAGCGACCACAGATAGATTTCCACCGCCTCCGGGGACGGAAAACACCGAGAGAGAAAGATCTCTCCGACAGACAGATTTTTGTCGGGGGAATTCCTTCCCGGAGAGGGGAGATCGTCACCATCAACACCGTCATCAAGCTAGGCTTCATCGGGATCATCATCATCATCCACACCATCATCTCCACCAGCACCATCATCACCACTCCGTCCCCCTGTAACAATTGTGTTGGATATTACTTTAGTTCTTAGGGGAAACTTTCCGGTGTTAATTACTATTGTAGTTGATCCTTGTGAGTGGAACCATTGGATTATTGTTTATGTTCAAATTGTTATCCATTATCATATTATTTTTTATCTTGATCCATATGATGTCTTGTGAGTAGTTCGTTTAGTTCTTGAGGACATGGGAGAAGTCATGTTGTTATTAATGGATCTGTGTTGAGTTATTATTCAATGGTTAGTATTTAAGTTGTGGTGCTATTCTTCTAGTGGTGTCATGTGAACGTCGACTACATGACACTTCATCATTTATGGGCCTAGGGGAATGCATTGTGTATTTGGCTACTAATTGTGGGGTTGCCGGAGTGACAGAAACCTGAACCCCCGTTAGGACACCATTGCATAAGGGAGCGTAGGTGAAAGGATACGGATGTCGCCTAGAGGAGGGGGTGAATAGGCGATTAAAACTTTTCCTAGAGTGGCTCAACAAAGTCGGAATAAAACTAGTGTTTACTTTGTTAAGCATAACCTAGAACAACTAAGGTTCACCTCTATGCACCAATAACTTATGCTAAGCAATACAAGCAACAAAGTGATAGCAAGATATATATTACTTCAAGCACGAAGGCTATCACAATGTAAAAAGCTCAGGTATAGAGATAACCGAGGCACGCGGGGACAACGATATTTTACCGAGTTCCTCCCAACATGGAGTACGTCTCGTTTGGAGAGGGGGCGGTATCAAACCACCAACGCCACAAAATGCCTCCCTTATTCTCCGGTGAATCTCACCCCAATGGGATCGATCCACGCTTCCACTATTGGTGCACTTGTCGGTAGCAACCGGAACCTCTCACAAGGTTGGGGCACTTATCCACAACTTAATTGGAGGCTCCCAACAAATGCCACCAAGGCCACAACGCCACCAAGGCCACAAAACCGTCTAGGGTTCCAAGAACCCAAGAGGGACAAACTCCAATGAGTAACTCAAACCAAATCCTCTAAGGAGAACTCAAACCGATGCACCTAATGCAAATGGCAAGAACATCACAAAGATGCTCCAATCCCTCACTCTCAAATTCCAACAAAGCTACTAAAGCTATTGGGGGGACAAGAGATGAGGAATCAAAGAGGGACACAAAATCCCCCAAAATCTAGATCCCCAAAGATACACTCACAAAGAGATGAATCAGTTAGGTCAAAACGTGGATCTAGATCTCCTCTCTCTTCCACTCAAATATGGGCAAGAATCATCGAAGGGGAAGAGATTAATCAAGCAAGAGAGTGAGAGCAAGTATGGACAAAGCTTAGACTAATAGAGGAGGAAGAAGCAACCCTAAAAGACAAAAGGAAAAGGCTATTTAAAGAGGAGCCAAAATCTGCACGTTGGGGCGATTTTTCTGGACGGAACGGTAGTACCGGATCCGACCGGTACTACTGGACCGATCAAAACCACCAGCCCAGGCAGAGCCAGTCAACGCAGCAACCAGCGACAGGGATCGGCCGATGCGCGCGCAAGCGAGCGAGGCAAGCGAGCAGCGCGCACGTGGAGTGGGGCCAGCAGCAAGGATCATGGCGGCCTGGCCCAGCGAGGCAGCGCTGCATCGCGCGGTGCACGGGGAATTGAGGCAGGCAGCGGGTCAACGCGCGAGTGGGGCTAGCGATGCGGCAGCGAGAAGGCAAGGGTGGGGCCAGCTGAGTCGAAGCGGCGCCAGCGGGAAACGAAGCAGTAAGGGGAAAGGCATGAGTCAACGCTGACAACAAGGCGGCTCATGAAAGTGATGCCAGGCGGCGGGGCGAAGCCGGCAGCAAGGCGCAAGGAAGCGCGAGGCGGTCAGCGCTACAAGGCAAGGTAGTGATGGGAGAGGAGATGGTGGCGCTAAGGATAAAGTTCTGGCCGGTCGGTAGTACCACCCAGCGGCACTACCGGGCGGTACTACCGGGAAAAACTACTGGGCGAGGCAGAGAAATGGGGCGTGATCGGGGCGGTAGTACCAAGCCCCCAAGCGGCTACCGCTCGGCCCAGCAACCTGATTCCTTTTCTTTTTAATAAAAGAGGGGCAAATTCAAACCGCTATAACTTTTGATTAGTAACTCTGATCGACCCGATTCCAATTGCGTTGGAAAGAGGACAACATGAGCTACCCTATAAAAAGTGAAATTATGGGTTATCACCAAGTGAGAATGTATCATGTATAATAATGTGAGATACCTCACTTGGTGAGAAACTGAAAAACCGTCAAGATCAAAATCGCAACAAGATACAAACGAAAGATCCGATTTTGATGAACAAGAGCTTGTTATGGAGATTACCACGAGCTCTATATCCTCACATGGATAAGACCAAATAACAACCAAATACGATGATGCAAGTATGCAAATGTTTGAGCTCTCTCCGAACGATGTGTCCGAGTTACTCATTCGGGAGCCCCTCTTGATAAAACGGCTATCTATTCTAAACCCGGTCTCCCACTAACAATATGAGGCCGGCAAAAGGGAAAACCTATCAAGATTGTACCTTTGCCTTAAGCATTCCACTTGAGATCGATGTAGACGATCTATCCCTTCTCAAGATGGAACGCCTTTCTTGATTCCTCATCATCGATCCATGATCACCGAGGATGGCAAGCATCAAACACGAGATCTTCTATAGATGGCGCATTTTAAGCTTGCACAACACATCTTCTTTTCATTTCATCGACCTAGAAGCCAACACATGCTCCAAGCGATGCCAATGAACAAATATTACAAGTATAACTTAATACACACATTAGTCCATAAAGATTGTTATTAATTACCAAAATCACACATGGGACCCACATGTACTTTCAGTAGGATCTTAGAGTTTAAGAATGTGGTTAGATTTATATCTTAATTACTTTCCTATAGTTACGGATGTTTATAGGGGGTTTAATCACAAGTATGTATTAGTCCAAGTAAGATCGGTACATTAGCACAGGTTCACCCACACAACACTTACAACACCAAAAAAGAGTACTCAGCTATTTGAAGCGAAAGCACTTGACATAATTCCCATGTGTCCTCGAGAACGTTTGGTATTTATAAGTATTTTCACCGGCTTGTCCTTTGCTAAGAAAGGATTGGGCCACTTGCTGCGTTTGTTCTTTATTATTTGCTCTTTGTTTTGTTGCCTTATCAGAAAATCACTAAAAATTCGTTTGCTAAGTATTCACAGGGATTTCCTGCTACATACCACTGTTCAGCACCTTCTGCTCCTCATTGGGATCGACACTCCTATTTATCGAAAGTACTATGATATACCCCCTATACTTGTGGGTCATCAATGTTCCTCCCCATCTTGAATCGGACCGGGAGCGGCGCCACCGGCACACCCATGTAGCTGATTCGCCAACCATAGGGCACCTTCGCTCCCGACGACGTGACGATGTCATAGTGCGCAAACATCACCGCCTCGTAGAAGTTGAGTGTCGGCGTCTCCATGGCGGCACGGTGAAGAGTGGAGAGGGTGGCGATGGATGGGGATGGATCGCGTCGACGCCTCCTATTTGTACACGGACGGAATCAAAATAGAATATTTGTTTTTCTGGTTCGGATATATGGGTTATGTTTCAACCAACGGCAGCCCGAAAAAACATGAAAAACTCGACCTGAAAACACGATTTCTGGTTCGGTGTTTTAAGGGGTCTAGAGTTGCTCTAAGTGCTCCGGTTAGTTGCTCTGAAATTAGTAGTCCCATTATTTGAGAGGCCAGTTTTTGCGTCTTAAACTGCAAACTTAATGGATGGTGTGCTTCTTAATCGAATCGTATAAGAAACAATTCGGAAACTAACCAAGAGATGTTAATTTGCAGTACACTTGCAGATTTGCATACCTAATTCAGATTTTCCTACAAAGTTCAGCGGTAGTGCGGTGCAGATGCAGATTTAGTTAGATATATGTGCGATCGTCAGAGCTGCTTAATCCTATCCTGTCCTAGTTTGGTGTGTGCGTGTCTCTATCATACCAGGAGGAATCCGTAGATCGTCAAGTTCCAAGGGCGAACAGGTGAATTAGTAGATTCTTACAAGCGTAGTTCTCGGCTTACACACAACCACATTTGTCATTTCGTCGACAAAGGGAAGAACCGAATTACGTACTCTATGGAACAAAAAAAAAATCGGATCAATCAGTTGGGTCCCCAGCAGACGATGTGGTACGCCTTGTGCAGCTTCTCCTCCTGGGACCGCCTGGGCCGCGCGGCCCTGGCTACGCCGCTGCTCAAGGCCTCCGAGGAGGAGAGGGAGACAGGGACGGCGCGGCGGCCGGTGACCATGGCGCGCTGGTAGAGCGAGCGCAGCGCGTAGTCCCAGCGGCACAGCCCCGCCTGGTCCTTGAGCGCCTCCACCGCCGCCATGCTCGCCGCCACGACCAACGACGACGCCTTCTTGCTCGCCGACGAGCTCATTTTCCCCCCTGTAGTTTCAACCAATCGACCGATTCTTCACACACACTGGAGCTGTGGGATGCCGGCTCTGTAGCTCGGTTCTTAATTTGTTTGCTCTGCTGCAATGGATTGGCGCTGTGCGTTGTTGCTGTAAAATGGCGGAGAGGGTTTATACGCGGGCAAGGCAGGGCGGGGAGCGTGGCGGTAGCGCGGGATGGAGGGAGTGGAAACATGGGGCGGACGGTGGCTGCAGGCTGCTGGTTTCGGACAAGACTACACCTGGGTTCCCAAAAACCAGGGCCTGGAGACCGGTGGTGGGTGCCTCGCTTTCGCAGGTGTCGGTGCCGCTTGCCGAACAAACAGATCCACTGACTGACTGACTGACTGACTGACTGACTCAGGTGGGTGCATCCCCCGTGTCGCACGGACGGAACGCACCGGGCGTTCCATTCCATGGGTTGCTCGTCTCGACTCGTCGTCTCGCGCGCGACTGGCCGCACCCCCAAACCGTGGACGCCCCCCGATCCCCCGTTCCTGGATTAACATGAAACCGAGTAAACCTGATATGACTCGCCGCGCACCCGGTCAGGCCGAGAAAAACAAAGCCAGCGCACTGTGCTCTACTATAAATCATGTTCACATCTTCCAGAAAGAAGCCAGCGCTCCCCAATAATCTACTTCGGCATGACAGGTGGTGTATATCAGTCCGGCACCGGCATGTGCGACGGGCGGGACTGCAGGCGTGAGCCCGCCGTCAGGGCGTCGCTGCGCGGCGCCAAGCTGGGGGAGCGACAGCCTGCACCCGGCCGCGTGCGGCGGCGGAACGATCTACGGGGCACCCTGAGCATGGAGAGGCTGACAGGACACAGGCTACCGCAAGATCTTGGAAGGCGGACGGGAGATGAGCCGAAGGCCGCCGAGATCGCCAGGAATGAGACGCTCCTGCACTTGCTCTGGGGGCCCAACTGACTGCCACGTCTCCGCAAGCGCCAAGCAGCATCGTGCACGCAGAGTCGATCGTGTCCATACCACTTGTTGGTACACTGCGGAATTCCTTTTTTTTAAGTCAAATATACTAACAGTTCTTGTATTTGACTGGCTGGCTGGCTCGATTTAGTTCTTGTATTTGGAATTTGCTGAATTTTGTCCGTGTACTTATGGATTGGGCTCGATTTAGTTCCAATCCAGGTTTGGCATCGAAATTGCGCTGATTCAGACGCCATGTGGACCGGAATCTTACAGGAACACCCTCTCGCATTTCACTGCCAGATATTTGAACGTACCCCTTCCACATTGGCTCTGTTATGCAGAGCGTCCCACGCTGTCGCGGATCCTTTCAGACGACAGATTTCTATTCGAGGGAGAACAAAAGGAAGGTCTCGACGGTGGTGGAGGCGACGGGCAGTGACAGAGGCGGCGGTCGTTGGACCAGAAGATGGAGCAACATATTTAGAACGGGAGGTTAACTAATGGTATCAGGGTAACACGGGAGGGGCTAACTGCAAATTTCTAGTCCATCTTAACTCCTGCAGATGGGGCACACCTCCATGTGGCATCCGAGTAAGCGCAATTTCAACGCGAAATATTGATTAAGACTAAATCAAGCCCAATTCATAAGTACACGGATAACATTCAGCAAATTTCGAGTAAGAGGACTAAATCGAGCCAGCCTAACAAGTACAGGGACCAGCAGTGTATTTAACTCTTTTTTTGTATTAGGATTTATTTTGTTAATGTAAGCAAATTCAATAGAAGATTGTATTAATTTTTCTCTAAAGTGAAACGAGTTGGCTCTGTTTGTAAAACCAAAGTAGTAAAAACACATGGTTTTCCAACGGCTTGTCATGGAATACTTCTTCTTTTGGGGGGAAAAAGAGGTGCAGACCTCTTTCTACTATAATGTAAAAATAACTCGGTTGTTTGAATACTTTCATTTCAAAACTTTGGTATTTCATTTTAGTCAAGCAACTCAAAGTATTGCAAACTATTGTATTTAATAAAATTGTGTTATCTTTGCAATACAGATAATAAACTCTGTTGCCAAACAAGCCCTTACGGTTTGACCAAATTTATAAAATAAATTATTAACATTTCCAAAATCAAATAGACGTAGTATAAAAGTACTCCCTTCGTCCCAAAATATAAGGCATCTAGGTTTTAGGCAAAAGTCAATATTTTCTAAGTTTGACCAAGCTTATACACAAAAATATAAATATATATAATATCAAATCAATATCAATAAATTTATCATAAAGTATATTTTCTTAATTTGTCAATTCCATAATGTAGATGTACATATTTTTTTCCTAAATATTTGGTCAAAGTTAGCAAGATTTGACTTTTAAACAATCCTTAGATGTCTTATATTTTGAGACAGAGGGAGTACATTGCATGATGTATCTATTGACATTGATCTCTATTATAGTCTTTGATACCACTTTTTTCCATAAACTTGGTCAAACTTTATGTTTTTTGACTTTATGCCTTTTATTGGAACGGAGGTACTTCCTCCGTCTCGGTTTATAAGACTTACACGTATTTTTAGATTGACAAATTAACCAACTTAGCATGAGGTATATATGATAAAAACTATATTATTCAAAACTTCAAATGTTATATTTTATAATGGTATAATTTTTGTATTATATAATTTATATTATATAGCTCATGCGAACGATTTAGATATACGCATAAGTCTTATAAACTGGGATGGAGGGAACAGTAGTAGTACTTGCTACCGAAGTGGAGTACTAGAATAAAGAGCCATTCCAAAGCATTTACTCACTCGAGCCAAAATGCCAGTGGTGTTTGCCTAGGCTCGCATTCCCAGATGTAGCTAGAGTTGGCATAGCTTGTTGATTTAATTTCTCATCTTATTCTTTTTGATTATTTTCCCTTTTCGGTTGCTATTTTATTTTATTTTTTGTTTTCTATTATTTTTCACTTACTTATTTATGTTTTCATTTAATTCTTTATTTTTTTATAAAAACATTAATATAAAAATTTAACACACAAGAAAATTTGAATCCATATTTTAAAAATATGAACATTTTTTACAAAACATCAACATATTTCGCAAGATGTATGAACTTTTCTCAAATATGTGACAATTTTATAAATCTACATGAGTGTCTTTTTATTAGAGGCAATCATTAACCATAAACCATTTCTTAAGACATAAATTTTATCCTTTGATATAACAAATGTGTTCATACAAATAAAAAAATCAAGTTGCTTTCATAATATTGAAATATCACTCAAAGCCGTGAATATTTTTTGAACCCCATGAGACTATTTTCTCCAAACCCATGAAATTTTTTCTAACCCATTTTGAACAATTTTACAACACACGTGAGCATTATTTTGAACCTGTGAACATTATCATGACTCTACACGTACTTTTCTTTAATCAAAACATGTTTTTCGAGCCCGTGAAGAAAACTTGGAATCAATAAGCGTACATATTTGAACCATGTGAACATTTTTTAACCTTCGCGAACATTTTTTGAATCCATGAGCTTCAAACAATGAATAACTTTATAACATCCAAGAATATTTTTAGAGCATGGACACTTTTCTAATGTAAAAATTGAAAATGAATGAAAGAAGAACACAAAGGAGAAGGAAAAAGTAAACAATGACAAACCCCACTATCATGAAGTTTTAAACAAGATTTATAACTCTAATTGACTATTAAAAATTGCAGAACAAAAGTAACATAAACAAAAGGAAACAATCCATAAATAACAATAAAAGAAGACAAAAATGAATAAGAAGAAAATATGATAGGCTCCCGGCACACAGATTAGAGCAGACAAACAAATAAAATGGGCCATTGCACACAAGACATCTACGCGAGACGAGAAAACAACTCACAACAAGTGATACATAGGGTCCCCCGTTTTGTTGGCTATCGTAATCCTCGAAATAGAGTGCAAGTGTAGGCTCACAAGAAGCGAACAACTGCCTAGATTGATCGAAATGACTGCCACATAGTAGACTCTTCTGAAAGGCAAGAAGAAAAATCCACAATATGATCTTCTAGTGGTAACAAGTACAAGAGGGTGTAGTGCTCAAGTACAATAAAATTAGCATTGATGATGTTAGCTTTTTTCTAAGACGATTTATGTTGCTAGCTAGTTAAGGCCTTTCACAATGGTACTTGCAAAAGAAAGGCCTTGCACAACGGGTGTTTCTTAACACGGTATCATAGACAAATTGATTTTACGACACTATACTTAATGAGGAAAGAGGGTGATGTTATATATTTGCTAAGATACAAATCTTGTACGAAGCCAGGGGCAAAATATATGGTAAACACACCACTTGCATACATGATTTCAAAATCATTAAATATAAATACAATCCTTAAAATGCAATTTCATTTGGTGGTTGTATCTTAAGATACACTACTCCCTCCGTCTCAAAATGAAAGGCACCTAAGCTTATGGATGGCAATGGGTACCCGATCCCCGTTAACCCGATGGGTACCCGCCTTAAATGGGGAGGGTTTGGTTGAATAAATAACCAGGTCTGGTCTGAGGTAAAATCTAGACCCAAACCCGTGGGCAATCTAACCCCACTTTCCTTGGCACATTTTTGTTCAGCCCCTTAGCCATCAACGTCCTTTCCTCCCAGTCCTTCCACACCTGCCCCTATTCCTACCTGCACACACGACCTTTCCCCGACGGACACGCACACAACACACGCAACTCACGGACGCGCACACATAGCCTAGAGGCCCAAGACGACACGCACACCACCTCTGCCTCGCACGCGCTCGGTCTCCATCGACGCGCCGCCGAAGCGGCCACCGCCGGCTATCACTCTACTCCACCCACAGAGCTCCGCCGCCTCCTGGGATCCCCTCGTTCCCTGCATCCCCGGCTCCTTCCCCACAGCAGCACAACGCCGCCGCCTCCCGTGATCCCCTCGTCCCCTGCTCCGACTCCTCGAGCTCCGCCACCTCTCGAGCTCCTCCCTACCGTTGTCAAGGAGTGGGGAACGACTCCAGCGGCGGCCAGCACCCTCACCGGCTTCGGAAGACTAAGGAGATGCCCTAGATCTTGTCGTCGGCGGGTACCTGTCAGGTCCCGCAAACCCGACGGGTCGTGGGTCTGGTGGAGAATCAGACCAATGGGTATGGGGCCGGTCAGGGACGGGAGGAGGGTCGGGTATGTGGAGCAAACCGACCCCAAACCTGGCGGATGCCATCCGGACCTAAGCTTTAGTCAAAAGTCAACATCTTTTAAGTTTAACCAGGTTTATACAAAAAATACAAATATCTGCAATATCGAATACACATATTGGAAAACTATACTCTATGGTGAATCTATTGATATTCATTTAATATTGTAGATGTTTATATTTTTACATATAATTTTGGTCAAACTTCGAATATGTTGACTTTTAACTAAAACTTACGCGCCTTATATTTTGGGATGGAGGGAGTATTACCTAGGATAGTGCACTAGGATACGATCCATTGTGAAATCCTAAGAGCCAACCAGATGGAACAGTTTATGCTTGTATGCACTGGAGTGTGAGATAGGGAAGAATCCATAATATGCAGATCGAACTCTTGCAAAAGCATCACCCACCTAATAAGCCTAGGCTTAGCGTCCTTCTTTGTCATAAGGTACTTAATAGCAGCATGATTAGTATGAATAGTAACCTTTGAATCAACAATATAAGGTCTAAACTTATCACAAGCAAAGATTACAGCTAAGAAGTCTTTTTCAGTAGTAGCATAATTATTTTGAGCAGCATCGAGAGTCTTGCTAGCATAATGAATAACATTCAACTTCTTATCAACACGTTGAACAATAGGAGCACATAATTTCAAAGTGTTGACCAATAGAACAACACCCACAACAAAATCACTAGCATCACACATAATTTTAAAAGGTAAATTCCAATCAGGTGGTTGAACAATATGAGCAGTAGTCAAAGCTTTCTTTAAAGTTTCAAAAGCTTTCTTACAATCATCATCAAAAACAAAAGGTATATCTTTTTGAAGAAGATTAGTAAGGGGCTTTGAGATTTTGTATAAATCTTTAATAAACCTCCTATAGAAACCAGCATGACCTAGGATACTACGAATACCTTTGATATCTCTAGGGCAAGGCATCTTCTCAATTGCTTCAATTTTGGCTCTGTCTACTTCAATGCCTCTTTCAGAGATCTTGTGTCCAAGAACAATCCCTTCATTAACCATGAAGTGGCATTTCTCCCAATTAAGAACAAGGTTGGTTTCTTTACATCTCTGCAAAACTTTATCAAGGTTGTGCAAACAGTTATCAAAATAAGTTCCATAGACGGAAAAATCGTCCATGAAAACTTCCACAATTTCTTCACAAAAACCATGAAAGATAGCAGACATACATCTCTGGAAGGTAGCAGGAGCATTACATAAACCAAAAGGCATACGCCTATAAGCATAAGTACCATAGGGACAAGTGAAAGTAGTTTTCTCTTGATCATGTGCTTTCACGGCAATTTGAGAGAACCCAGAATAACCATCAAGAAAACAAAAGTGAGTCTTGGATAACCTCTCAAGCATTTGATCAATAAAGGGCAAAGGATAATGATCTTTCTTAGTAACTTTATTGATCTTTCTAAAATCAATGCACATTCTATACACAACCACTACTCTTTGGGGTATAAGCTCATTATATTCATTAGGCACAATAGTTATTCCCCCTTTCTTGGAAACACAATGAACAGGGTTAACCCATTGACTATCAGCAATAGAATAAATAATACCAGCATCAAGGAGTTTTAGTACCTCATTTCTTACCACATCCTTCATCTTAGGATTTAGACGGTGTTGGTGCTCAACAACTGGTTTTGCATCAGGCTCTATATTAATAGCATGCTGACATATAGGAGGAGAAATTCCTTTTAAATCATCAAGAGTATAACCCATAGCTCCTCAGTGCTTCTTCAATACTTCCAATAATCTTCCCTCTTCCTTTCCTGAAATTTTAGAACTAATAATAAAAGGATACACTTTCTTATTATCAAGATAAGCATATTTAAGATCATCAGGTAAAGGTTTTAATTCGAAAACAAGGTCCTCTTTAGGTGGTAGTGTGGTTCCCAACTTCCACATGTAGATTATGCTTAAGTTGCTCCGGCTGACGAAGGAAAACCTCATCAATCTCATTTCTTTCCTTCATGAAGACATCATCATGATCCTCCATAAACTGTTGCGAGGCATTGTTAGGAGCAAGAGAAATAGCACAAAGTTGTTCAACCTTGAAATCATCATTAGGCAGTTCATTTTCATAAGGAGTTTTGGAAAATTTGGAAAAATTAAACTCATAAGACTCTTCATCAAACTTAGTCAAAACTTTTTCCTTCCTACAATCTATAATAGCCCCACAAGTATTTAAGAAGGGTCTACCAAAGATAATAGGATAGGTGTTACTAGCTTCTTTACCAAGTACTAGAAAATCAGCAGGATATTTAATCTTACCACAAAGGACCTCTACATCTCTTACAATGCCAATGGGGCAAACTTGCTCTCTATTGGCAAAGTGAATAACCACATCAATGTACTCAAGCTCACAAGGACCAATTTCATGCATAATTTCCATGTAAAGCTCATAAGGAATAGCACTAGAACTAGCACCAATATCACATAAACCATAAAAGCTATGGTTACCAATTCTAACATAGAGGACAGGGACACTAGCTTTTCTAGCTTTTTTAGGATGAGAAACAATATTAGTAGCGTCTTCACAGAAGACAATATGCTCATCCTCTATATTGCTAGTGACAAGATCTTTCACAATAGCTACCACAAGCTCAATATCAATGAGCTCATCAAGCTCCACAGTTTTTTTTTTACCAAAAGAGGCAAACAAAACCAAGCAAAAGAAACTAAGCAAACTAAAAACAAAGCAAAGAGAAAGGTTGAGGAGGACTCCCCCTGTGAAGACGTCCTTAGCCTCCCCGGCAACAACGCCATAAAGTCTTGATGTGTGTTGAACGCCCCGTTGGAAAACCCCAAGAGCAAGGTATGATGCAGCACAACAATAAATTTTCCCTCAGTGAGAAACCAAGGTTATCGAACCAGTAGGAGGAAGGAAACGCCTCAAAGGTGTTGCAAGCAACATGGAAACCTGCACAACACAAACTCAAGACTTTGCCCCAACTAACATTGAGGCTATCAATCTCACCGGTTGCTGTAACAAAGGATTAACTGTATAGTGTGGAAGGTGATGATGGTTTGCAGCAAGTAAACAGTAACAGCGGAAGATGTATCAATGGTAAAGATTGGACCGAGGTCCATTGTTCACTAGAGGTGTTCTCCTTAGATAAACAAACATGACATGAAGGGTAAACAAATTATAGCAGGGCAATTGACAGGAACTGAGCAAGGCATAACAATGCAATACTAGACAAAAAGATCCTATGAGATTCGATTGGGCAATACAACAATATACATAGACTGCCATCCAACTGCATCTATTACTAGAAGTCCTTCTTCAGGTTATCATCCGAACCCCCTCCAGTATTAAGTTGTAAGCAACAGACAACTACTTTAAGCAAAGTGTGTAAGGGAAACAATCCATTTGTTTCATGAACAAGAGACCGTTGTTTCTCCCTAGTGGCAACAGTACATCTACAATCGAAGAGATTTCTGTCACTTCCCTTGGAAACTAGAGGCATGAACCCACTATCGAGCATAAATACCTCCTCTTGGAGTCACTAGCAACTACTTGGCCAAGATAGCTACTAACAACGGAGAGCATGCAAGATCACAAACAACACAGACATGATAGAATCATAAGACAAAACCATTAATCAATCTGACATAGTAATCTCAATATCCATCGGATCCCCGCAAACACAACATGCATGGTTACAAATAGATTAGATCTTGATCATGAACGGAGCTCACAAGATCTATACATGAAAGCACAAGGAGGAGATACAACCATTTAGCTACTATATGGACCCGTAGTCCAAGATGAAACTACTCACGTTTCATACCGGAGGCTGGCATGATGAAGAAGAAGGCCTCCAGGATGATCTCCCCTCCGGCAGGGTGCCGGAAAGAACTTCAGATCCCCTCGATCTAGGGACGATGGTGGCGGCGGCTACCTACGGTTTCGTGGAGTTTTTATCGGGTGCTTAGGATTTCGGCATCGGGGACCTCTTATAGGCGAAGAGGCGAGGTTGGGAGGCGGCCAGGGGGCCCACACCCTGCCCGGGCACGGGCCCACCCTAGGCCATTCCTGTGGGGGGGTGGCCACCCTATGGCGCCCCTCTGTCTCTCCTCTGGACTCCGTGTTATCCTCGGTAAAATATTGACTTTGGCTTTTGTCCCGTCCAATTCCGAGAATATTTTTTTACTAGCTTTTCTGAAACCAAAAACAGCAGAAAACAGGTAACTGGCACTGTGGCAACTTGTTAATACGTTAGTACCAGAAAACATATAAAAAGCACCTCAAAGTGTGGACAAAGCAAAGGAAAATAGATACTAAACAAACATGAAACATCAAAAATTATAGATACGTTTTCGACGTATCAAAGACGTCTTCCATCAGTTCGCCACAGACAGCAGCAGCCAGGGCACCCATGGGCCTATCGGTGGAATGCGTGATGACAGCGACATCATGGACGACCTCATCAATGGGGGCTCGCACCGCTCCTACACGCCGGAGAAAGCCGAGGCATACGACAACAAGGAGGAGGGCAGCAGGGACCGTGGGAAAACGAGGCCTACGCCTATGCGGAGGCCGATCCCATCTAGGAAGAGGTGGAGATCGTGCCCGTGTCCGATTCAAAAGGGAAGAAGAAGACATACGTGGTCGGCGGCGCACCGGGTAGACCGGAGCGGAGAGGGGCGCGGGGCACAGGAGAGTTGTGTGGCGCGCGCAGCGACAACTAGTAGCGCGGAGACGGTCAGCGCGCGGGGGCAGCAGCTTAAAGGCGAGCAGACGCCGACGCCGCTGCCGCTGCCTACATCGCCGAGCTGCATGACCGCGTGGCGCAGCTCGAGGAAGAGGGAAAGCAGACAGCCGCCGCGAGGTAGGAGACGAGCACGGCGTCGGTGGCGCCTCCTTCCAGGACCCGACCATGACGCCGGCGCCATCCCGTGCGTGACTCTAAGCATGGGGCACGCCATGCCGGTGCCGGGCTTCGTCACGGGCTCCTCCCGCGCGCACCGCCGGACCTAGCCGACACCATCCTCCATGTCATCCGCCTCGGCTACCGCCACATCGACACGGCCTCCTTTCCTTCTACGGCACGGCGCCACCGTTGCGAAGGTGGAGTTCGACATGGAGGGCGTGTGGCGGGGCATGGAGGAGTGCCACTGCCTCGGCCTTGCGCGGTCCGTCGGCGTCAGCAATTTCTCCGCAGCCAAGATTATCAGTCTTGCCGCTCTACCCATAAAGCGGTTCGGGCAACTGGGAGTCTGGGATCCACGGACTTGATGAAAACGTGTGTGCTTACGTTGATCTGTGATGGATTTTGCAGAGAAAATTCGTTGACACCATGTGAACAGATGGTACAAGAGGCTAGTCGGTGTTCCAGTTTTGTTTCTGTAAATTTTCGTGTTAATTAACTGCAAACTTAATCGTTGGTGCGTCTTACACTTAATCGATTTGGAAACCAATTACAAGGAGAAGCTAATCTGCGGTACACTCTGCAGTCTTGCAGTACAGTATAGTACTACCACGGCACTACTTCAGAGTTCCCTGCAGAGGTAGTGCGGTGCAGACGGGTGAATCAGTACATCGGACCTCAGATTCTTTGCAAAAACATATCTCGATTTACACCCCATATAAGACGGACGATCGAGGTAGAGAGGGAAGAAACAGAGATAACGAATTGCTAGCAGAGCAAAAAAAAAAAATGGAGTAGCAGCACTGGTCAGTTGGGTCCCCAGCAGACGATGTGGTACGCCTTGTGCAGCTTCTCCTCCTCGGACCGCCTGGGCCGCGCGGCCCTGGCGACGGCGGCGCCGGCCGCGCCGCTGGTCGCGGCCTGGGTGGAGGAAGAGGAGGAGAGGGAGACGGGGACGGGGACGGCACGGCGGCTGGTGACGACGGCGCGCTGGTAGAGGGACCTGAGCGCGTAGTCCCAGCGGCACAGCCCCGCCTGGTCCTTGAGCGCCTCCACCGCCGCCATGGTCGCCGCCACCACCAGCGACGACGACGCCTTCTTGCTCGCTGATAAGCTCATTTTTCCTGTGTAGTTCCGATCGATCGATCGATGTATGTCCTGTGCGCTGAGCCTGTGGGGGAACTCTGTATGTAGAGTAGCTTGCTTCTTGTTTGCTCTGGTTGAATTGGAATGGATTGGCGATTTGCGTTGTTGCAAGGACGGAGAGGGTCGTCGTCGATGGAGGTGTTTATAGGCTGGCAGAGCAGGGCAGGGGAGCTGAGGGGTGGAGTGGAAACAGGGGGCGGGTGCTGCTAGTTTCAGACGAGACCACACCTGGGTTCCCCAAAAACCAGGGCCTGGACTTCCTGGAGACCGGTGGGTGGGTCGACAAAAGTGGATTCCCCCATGTGATGGCGGTGGCGCAGGACGTCGGTAGAACGCGTGCGGAGAAGGTTTCTTTCTTTCCACATGGTACAGCGGTCAATGAGACGACGATCGATGCGACGGAATCAAGAGATACGGGTGATCACTCGCACTCGCAGGCCAAACTGCGCGCGAGCCGGCGGAATCTCGGGAACGGGCTTCGCAGGTGTCGGTGCCGCTTGCCGAACAAGCATATCCACTGACTGACTGACTGACTCAGGTGCATCCCCCGCGTCGCACGAGCGGAAATCCGCGCCCGCCGGTTTCAGTTCCATGGGTTGCTCTTGCTCGTCTTGACTCGTCGTCGTGTCGCGCGTGACCGGCCGCGGCCCGCCCGCAGGAGGGGGCCAAAACCGTGGACGCCCCCGATCCCCCGTTCCTGGGTTCACCTGAAAGGCTGAAAAAACAACGCCAGCGCTCTGTCCTCTATAAATCACGTTCACGTCTTGCAGAAAGAAGCAAAAGCTAACTGCGAGTTCCCCAGTAATCTACTTCAACTCCAGGACACGGTGGTACCGGCCTCCCGGCCCGGCATGTGCGACGGGCAGGGTTGCAGGCGCGAGTCCGCCGTCCGCGCGTCCCTGCGCGGCGCCAAGCTGGGCGAGCGGCGGCCTACACCGGCCGCGTGCGGCGATCGGCACGGCGGAACCACGGGGCGCCCCGAGCCTGCAGAGGCTGACAAGACACACGCTACGGCGAGCTCGAGGAAAGCGCAACCGGAGCGGGAGGAGGCGCGGCGGGCGACGGGGGCTGAGACGACGAAGGCCGCCGAGATCGCCAGGACGGAGATGCTCCTGCACTTGCTCCTCTGGGGGCCCAACTGACCGCCACGTCCTCATGACCACGCGTGCCGTGCAGCGAGCACCGAACAGCATCGTGCACACACGCAGAGTCGACCGTGTCCACTTCGGCACGCAGAGCCTATTTGGTAGGCAGTTTCAGTAAAGAATACGTACAGTTTTTTTTTCCATAAAGTCACCCACATTCCGTTTGACCAAAACTGTTGTACTCCATCTGTATGTATACATACATATCTTCGACAAATCTGCGACATCCATTCATGGCAAAGGGGTAGAATAAACTATCACCAACATTTACAAAAGCAAATAGACACAATGTGAAAGTATATTGCACGACATATCCAATGATACTGATTTTGAATTATAGACTTTGATAAATTTTTGTATAAACTTCATCATAAATTTTGTTGTTTGACTTTTAGAAGAAAAAAGGTACGTCTTCTTTTTGAAATGGAGGTAATATCTGCTACTAAAGTACTACTCAATAAAGAGTAATATAACGTAATATGAAAGATATCCGTAAGCATATACTCAGTCGATCCAAAATGCCAAAAATGTTTGGTTAGGCTTAGTTTTAGCTTTTGAACAAAAAATGTTTGTAAATATATGCTTTTTTTTGTTTAGGGTTTTTGCTTACACTATCATATGACAATATCAATCAAATCTTGAAGGATCACACACATTGAGATCTGTTATAGATCACACGATTATCACTAGACGCATAGTACCACGACAAGAGTAGCTAGAGTTGGCATAACGTGTCTGGGCGGTGTGTTCATACTACCTCTTCCTCCATGTCGTTCTCATGAAAGGTTCGTCCAAGCATTGTAGGTGCAACCTTTTTGACTTACATCTCAAGATGGGCTCAACGATTTAGGCCCACTTGGACTCAATGCTCAATCTCAACTAATATGAGTAGTTATTAAGAGCCAATCAGCTGGAACACGCTATGATGTATATGTTGGAGTGTGAGAGAGTTATTTCTTCGTGGCACCCAGCACCCGTAACTACACTAAATACTCTAGATAGTCTCCAATGATGATATGATAAAAAGTCAAGAATGTACCAGACAAAATGCGACAAGACCAGCTGACTCTCATAACAACTTGATCATGGATTATGTGATGTGGGGATGTTGCCACGGACTTAAAGCGCACCCAAAGAGACTATTTCCTGGTGCCACTCACTCCCAACATTTGTAGAAGTTTTCATTTCGTTTCTCTTCCCGTGCAATCTAGGAAAAATTCTTGCTTGGCTAGAAGTTTTGAACAAGATATAAAAGTTTGTATTGTGCTCTCATCTTACTGTATCTATCCATTGGAGGTCACCTTGGTTACATATATACATGTGAGAAGAAATGCGCATAGATGAAGATATATTTGTATCTTTGCCTTTGAAATAGGAGTAGGTGAGCAAAAAATGAATATGAGAGTAGGTAGGTGGAACATAAAGTTGTCTTAATTGAAGAAAAATAAGTTTAACAATACTTTCACATTCACATTAATGTTAATAGCTAATTAAGAGTCAAGTGCGCTACATGCAGTTTCAAGGGCATGTGTTGTTCTTCAGCTTTCTTGCCTAGCTAAACTAGTTGGACCAGTAACTAAACCATGTATATATGCACATTTCGAATCATGGGGCTTTAACATTGTTAACATGCACACTCTAAAATTATTATCTCCACTTTGACATCATGTTTATTTTTCTAGAAGGAGGTTAAAACTCCAGCTGCATCAAAATGATGAACACAACCTATTCGAAAATTATGTATATTTGTGAATTTACACGATATTCTTCCGCCATAGCATGTTTATGGACTTTGAGATCCCACAAGTCTTCATGTAAGCTAGGAATGAGCCACACTGGACTCTGGACATGCACAATATTCTTATGGCAGGTGGTAGAAAATAAGGAACATCTAGCCTATTATAATATTCATAGGTTGATTATGTATGCTCACAGACAAATGACTACGTGCCAGTCAAACATGTTCTATATCGAATCTCAATTGAATTTCACTTACCTACTCCCTTAAATTTCTAATTGCAATGACGGTTCCAATTTTATGACGGCCAAACAATTTTTATATGAAATATAGATTAAATTTCACAATTCCGACATGAAACGATGGCTTCCAAACGAGCTCTTATGTTTTTCACAGAGCATTTTCCACTAACTGAATTAATTCATTGGTTATAGTTATATGTATTGTTTCTCCTTTTTCCTTTTTATATTTTAGGTAAAAGGTCATATATTGATTTTTTTATGAAAACATATTCTAGAAAGTTCAGATTTTTAAAAATGTTTAAATTTAAAAATGCACAAATTTGTAATATTCAGATTAAAAAATTTAAAAGTAAAAGAAAAACAGCCCTAGCGAAGCTCCTCAGGATGGAATCGCTCTCTCACTAAAGGGGCTGGCCCACCACGAGCTCTCGCATGAGCGGTTCCTCTATCCACCTAAATGTTGTAAATCCCTAGTAAAAAATAGTTAGGTTAAAGAGCTACCTTCTGCACAAGTAAACATAGTACTCAAGGTACTCTTACTTAAATATGTTGGCGACAAGAACTAGCATTGACTTATTTTTTTATCGACATGGATACCTACTCCATTCACAATTAATCATCAATCATAATTTAGCTAGCTCCATATTCGTGAATATCATCTCATATGTTCAGACCACCACGCCAAGCGCCTCCGGCCTTCACGGCAGATCCCCCCCCCGAGGGCCGGCTCTATATTTTGCGGGGCCCTAGGGCAAAGTTACAATGTGGGCCCCTTAGTAAAATAGTACGTATGTATGCATATCGAGATATATAGACTTCTAAAATATTAAACGTTAAAATCCGACCACACATTCTTAATCTAAGATGTTCAAATAATTTTTAAGCACATATACAATGTCATATTATACATTATACAGAAAGAGTAGAAAAATATAGCAAGTAGTATTTCTTGCGAGTTTTATCGGCTTAAATAAGAACCAAATTCTAGTGAGTCCATCGGCAATAATGCTTCGGTGCTTCACAAAGAAGCTTCTTCGAGCATTTTTAGATGCAAAATCATTGAGGGAAATATCAAGATCAATGTGGTCCAAGATATCCTTCTCAATACAATAGGCAGCCAATTCGTTCAATTCGTCTTGTGATGTAGTTGACCTCAAACAAATTTTCAGAAGTTTCAATTTATAGAAACACCTCTATGTGATTCAATAAGCTCATTTTCTTGTTTTCTTTTTTTTTCGTGTTCGGAGCACCCGACTTATGCTTCGGCATTGTAGCGCGTATAGTTTTAAAGAAATAAAATACATGAATAAAAATTAGAAGTTTATCTAGCATGCTTGCAAAAGAGGAGGGGAATTGAAATTTCAAATTATGGATTAGACTAGAAATTAGATCGCTGTCGTGGATTCGTGGATTTAGCAGATGGTACACACGACGGAGCAAGCAGGAACAGTATAGAGAGGGAGCATCCGGCGAGCGAGCTGCGTCAGCGAGGGCGCCGACCATGAATTCATGTCTCGCAGGCTACCCGATCAATGCGTTGTGGCCGTTTCTACTCCCCGTCCACTACAGGCCTCTGTGTACGTGACGGTTGGGCCTTTCGCATGGTACTAGGAAACGTAGAAAAGGAGCAGTTGTCATCGGCCCCACCCAGGCGTGGGCCCATGTGCGTCGCACAAGGCTGCCATGGGTCAAAGCCGGGCCTGCCCCCCCCCCCCCCCCCACCACACACACACGACCTTTGGCGGCGAGGACGCCCGCCGCCACCTCGCCGATGACCCGCGGAGGCGGCGCTGAGAGGAGCTCGGGCAAGGAGGGGCCTCGACGGCGGATTTCTAGGGTTTTCCCCGAGCCGCCCATGCGGGAGCGACGCGGGGTCGGGCTGCCGTGTGTCGTGATAAAAGAGAGTAGTTTAGAATGTGAAAACATTACACATAACTTTATTAAGTTTGACTTAGGACTATGCTAGAAGTATATTTATTCGGGATGGAGGTAGTACCGGGTGAAACCCACAAGTTCATTTTCACCTGCAGGCTGCGGAGGTAGATCACTCGCAGTCGCAGGCCAAACTGCGGACGAGCCAGCGGAATCTCGGGAACGCGCGTGGCATCGGTGCCTCGCTTTCATAGGTGCCGGCGGCGGCGGCGCTTGCCGAACAAAGAGATCCACTGACCGACTGACTAATATCAGTTTCAGGGCGGCGGCGCTTTGCATCCCGCGCGTCGCACGAATGGAACGCGTCCGCGCCCACCGGTTTCAGTTTCAGTGCTTCGGCGTTCTTGGATTCACCTGAAAGGCTGAAAAAACAAAGCCAGCGCTCTGTCCTCTATAAAGGCTGAAAAATCGTGTCCACTTTGGCACGCAGAGCCAATTTGGCAGGGATTTTCAGTAAATAAGATGTAGTAGTGGTAGTACTACCTCCGTCCCACGTCTTTAAGACTTGTACTTATTTTTTAAAGTCAAACCGCAAAATTGGACCAAGTTATAAAAAAAATATTAATATTAACAATATGAAATACATGCCGTTTTGATACATTATGAAACACATATTCATATGGTACCTATATAATATCATAGTTTTTGATAGTTTTTTCTAGATGTGTGGTTAAACTTTTTGTAGCTTAACTTTATTTTTAAAAAGGAAGTGCCTAGATCTCAGGCACCTGAGAACTACTTATGTCCAAGTCGCAGATGTCATCCTAATATTTGTGCTAATTCTCAGTTGCAACCTAGTTACAACTCATAAGATTTGTACTAATTCTCAGTTACAACCTAGTTGCAACTCATTAAATTCTCAGTTACATCCGAGTTGCAACTCATGTGTAACTTCCATTTTGCACAATCACGAGGTAAATCGAATGGTGAAAGAGACGACTGAGACTTAAGAAGATCTCAGGCGCCTGAGAACTAGCAAATCCATTTTAAAAAATAAGCCTTAAATTTTGGGACGGGGAGTATAGTTTTTCTCCAAACTCAACCCACTTACCGTTTAACCAAACTTGTACTCCATCTGTCTCATTTGACCAAACATGTACTCCATTTGCCTCCAACTAGTAGTAGCAATTTTGTCTAGATCCGTATGTCTCTACACCTTTTTCACGTCTCTATACATACAAATCTGCGACTTTCATTCGGGACAAAGGGAGTAGAATAAACTATCATCAACATCTACAAAAGCAAATGTATGAAAGTATATTGCACGACATATCTAATGGTACTGGTTTTGAATTATAGACTTTGAAATATTTTTGTATAAACTTGATCAAAAAAATGTTGTTTGACTTTCTGAAAAAAATTGTGCGTCTTCTTTTCGAAATGGAGGCTAATAAAGAATAATGTTACATGATAAGAAATATATCCGTAAGCATATACTTAGTCGATCCAAAACGCCAAAAATGTTTGGTTAGACTTAGTTTTAGATTTTGAACAAAAAATGTTTATAAATATGTGACTTTTTTGTTTAGGGTCTTCACTTACACTAATCCATCCGTTGTTTATTACTTCGCGTTCTAGAATTTTTAAGAGTCAAACTTTGTCAACTTCGACCAAGAATATAGAAAAATATATCAACATTCATTATTCCAAATACATATATTATAAAAATATTACTTACAAAGATTCTATTTAATTTTTGCAAAACATTTGGTCAAACTCCAAAAATATTGACTTTGACTAAACCCAGAATGCGATCTAATTGTGAACGGAGGGAGTATCATGTGACAATATCAGTTAAATTTTGAAGGATCACACACATTGAGATCTGTTATAGATCATGTGATCACCACTAAACGCATAGTACCAGTGTACCACGACAAGAGTAGCTAGAGTTAGCATAACATGTCTGAATGGTGTGTTCATACTACCTCTTCCTCCCTGTCGATCTCATGAAAGGTTTGTATAAGCATTGTAGGTGCAACCTTTTTCACTTACATCCCAAGATGGGCTCAACAATTTAGGCCCACTTGGACTCGATGCTCAATGTCAACTAATATGAGTAGTTATTAAGAGCCAATCAGCTGGAAGAGGCTATGATGTATATGTTGGAGTGTGAGAGAGTTCTTTCTTCCTGGCACCCAGCACCCGCTGCTACACTAAATACTCTAGATAGTCTCCAGTGATGATATGACAAAAAGTCAATAATGTATAAGACAAAATGCAGCAAACACAATTGACTCTCATAACAAATTGATCATGGATTATGTGACATAGTGATGTTGCCACATACTTCAAGCGCACCCAAAGAGACTATTTCCTGGTGTCACTCAATCCCAACATTTGTAGAAGTTTTCATTTCGTTTCTCTTCCCGTGCAATTTAGGGAAAATGTTTGCTCGTCTAGAAGTTTTGAACAAGATATAGAAGTTTTGAGCCGGTTGATCCATCTACCGGTTGGGCATATGGGTGTCCAAGCACCAAGGTGCCCCTCTTAATTTATATATATATATATATATATATATATATATATATATGTGTGTGTGTGTGTGTGTGTGTGAGAAGAAATGCGCATAGATGAAGATATATTTGTCTCTTTGCCTTTGAAATAGGAGTAATTGAGCACAAAATGAATATGATAGTAGGTAGGTGAAACATAAAGTTGTCTTAATCGAATAAAAATAAGCTCAACAATACTTTCATATTCACATTAATGTTAATAGCTAATTAAGAGTCAAGTGCTACATGCAGTTTCAAGGGCATGTGTTGTTCTTCAGCTTTCTTGCCTAGCTAAACTAGTTGGACCAATAACTAAAACATGTATATATGCACATTTCAAATCATGCGGCTTTAACATTGTTAACATGCACACTCTAAAATTACTATCTCCACTTGGACATCATGTTTATTTTTTGAGAAGGAGGTTAAAACTCCCGACCACTTCATCAAAATGATGCACACAACCTGTTTGCAAATTATGTATATTTGCGAATGTAGACAGTATTCTTCTATCATAGCATGTTTACGGACATTGAGATCCCACAAGTCTTCATGTAAGATAGGAAATGAGCCACACCTGAAGGTACTATTATTATGTTAGGTTGTATAAAATAGGAAACATTGAGCCTGTTGCACTATTTATAGGTTGATTATGCATGTTAACAAACAAATTACTTGGCGACAGCCAAACCGTTGTATATGGAAATTCAATTAAATTTCACTTACCCACTACCTAAAATTGAAGGATCATGCACAATGAGATCATGTTTTTGTTATAGATCATGTTATTACGACTAGACGCATAGTACCGTGACGGGAGTAGCTAGAGTTGGCATAGCGTGTCTGGGCCATGTGTTTGTACTACCTCTTCCTCCTTGTGGATCTCATGAAAGGTTCGTCCAAGCATTTTAGGTGCAACCTTTTTCACTTACATCCTAAGATGGGCTCAACAATTTAGGCCTGCTTGGACTCGATAACTAAATGTCTACTAATATGAGTAGTTGTTTCCTCTTAAGAACGTCTGCCTTTGCCGTTATCCTTTTTTCAAACTCTGTTAACATTTTTGGGACAATGAATAATTTTTAAAAGAAACAATGCCATAAAGAAATAAGTTTTCATATTTACTATATCGATAATAATTATTACGTCATGCTATAATCACAATTTTGACACTAATAAACTATTAGAAATGTCAGAACACAAGTGACATAATTAAAAAGCGGTAGAATCGATTCATATCAAATAAAGAAGTATTTTATGGTGAAATAAAAAAGTAAATAAAATTGGCTCTGGGCGCACAAATAAAAAAAATGAACAAATAAAATAGGTCGGCCAATGCATATAGAGGAGTACACACAAGGATGGTATTGTACAAAATCACATAGGCGAGATGAGAATACGGCTCAAAACAAGTGATAGATAGGGTGTCCCTGTGGCGTGTGCGACCCTCAAATTAGATTGTAGAGGTGTCCGCTGACAAGATGCCATGGTCCTCCTTGCATGTTACTACTAGCTTAGAATGATGGTTAACAATTAACCATCTAGCCTGATCGATATGACTCAAACGTAGTTGAATCTTCTGACGGGAAAAAAAGAAAAAAACCACAACATGATCTTCTAGACGGTAACAAGTACAAGAGGATATAGTGCTCAAGTCAGCATTGATGTTGTTAGTACATTGGAGTGTGAGAAAGGTTGTTCTTCAGGGCACCCATCACCCCCACATCTGCACCAAATAATCAAGATAGTCTCCAATGATGATGGCAAGAAGTCAAGAATGTATCAGGTAAAATGCAGCAAACCCAACTCACTCTCATAGCAACTTAATCATGGATTATGTGATGTAGTGATGTTGCCACAGACTTTAAGCCCACCCAAAGAGACTATTTCCTGGTGCCACTCACTCCTAACATTCGTAGAAGTTCTCATTTTGTTTCTCTTCCGTACAATCTAGGAAAAATGCTTGCTCGGCCAGAAGTTTCGA
The DNA here is from genome assembly GCA_023614405.1 of Avena insularis. Lineage (NCBI taxonomy): Eukaryota > Viridiplantae > Streptophyta > Magnoliopsida > Poales > Poaceae > Avena > Avena insularis. The sequence continues at coordinate 460,040,116 of CM042697.1, read as the reverse complement.
ACAATATATAAAAGTTTGCATTGTGCTCTCATCTTACACTATCTATCCATTGGAGGTCACCTTGGTTATATATATATATATATATATATATATATATATATATATATATATATATGTGTGTGTGTGTGTGTGTGTGTGTGTGTGTGTGTGTGTGTGTGTGTGTGTGTGAAGAAATGTGCATAAATGAAGGCATATTTGTCTCTTTGCCTTTGAAATAGGAGTAGGTGAGCAAAAAATGAATATGTGAGTTGGTGGGTGAAACATAAAGTTGTCTTGATCAAAGAAAAAAAGTTCGACAATACTTTCATAGTAACATTAATGTTATTAGCTAATTAATAATCAAGTGCTACATGTAGTTTCAAGGGCACATGTGTTGTTCTTCATCTTTCTTGCCTAGCTAAACTAGTTGGACCAATAACTAAAACATGTATATATGCACATTTCGAATCATGGGGGCTTTAACATTGTTAACATGCACACTCTAAAATTACTATCTCCACTTGGACATCATGTTTATTTTTCGAGAAGGAGGTTAAAACTCCCGACCACTGCATCAAAATGATGAACACAACTTATTCGAAAATTATGTATATTTGCGAATGTACACAATATTCTTCCGCCATAGCATGTTTATGGACTTGGAGATCCCACAAGTCTTCATGTAAGATAGGAATGAGCCACACCAAACTCTAGACATGCACAATATTCTTATGTCAGTTGGTAGAAAATAAGGAACATTTAGCCTACTGTAATATTCATAGGTTGATTATGTATGCTCACAGACAAATGAATAGGTGCCATTCAAACACGTTGTATATTGAATCTCAATTGAATTTCATTTACCTACTAAAAGGGCATTTATTGTCATAATCACTTTTGGTGTTCGGTAACAACAAGTAGATCATTTTACTGTTTGTCACTATCCACAGGTTGGTATTTTGATGAGTGAAAAACACCCACACACTTGGGAAAAGTCCATAATCGTGTGTCACATTTCTGGAAACTCCAGACCGGAGTCTCCGGTGTGGTCCAGAGTTTCCGGATCTGTCTCCGGGGATGTCTTCAGGATCTGGGTTGGGACATATTGACTAGGGGTCCGGAGCCTGCACCGGAGGATACTCCGGAGTCTCCGGTTCTTGCTCAGTCCGGAGTCTCCGATGTTGGAAGACCGGAGTCTCCGGTCTTGCAGGGTCATGGATGGTCTGGGTCATTCAGATGGGCGGTCCGGAGGCTGGTCCGAAGATTGTCCGGAATCTCCGATGTAGACTGGAGTCTCCGGTCTGACTTTTCTACAACGGTCAGAAAACGGTTCGTGGAGGGAGATGCCTATAAAAAGGGACCCTTATCTTCTTCCTCCAGCTGCTTGAGCTGCTCAAGAACACCAACTCTATTAGAGCCACCAAATTTACAAGATCTCTTCATCCAACCATCCAAAGTCATTGATCTTAGGAGAATCGAAGGAGGAGGCCTTGATCTACATCTTCACCAAGAGAGATCTTCATTTCCCCCTCATTCACTTGAGGGCCCCCAAGCTCTAGTGTTTCATTGGAAACCCTAACTTTGATTTGGTTCTTACAAGCTTGTCTTTGATTTGTCTTGACAGCTTGCTTGTATTTGGGATCCTACAATTAAGTTGTGGATGTGTGCCCCGAACTTGTTGTAAAGGTGCCGGCTTCCACCTTGAAGGTTGCCGATACAGTGGAAGGTGGATTGAGCCCGTTGGGGTGAGATTCATCGGAGAACAAGGGAGGCCTCTCATGGCGTTGGTGGTTTGAAACCACCCCCTCTACAAACATAGACGTACTTCCCCTCAAAAGGAAGGAACTACGGGAAACAAATCCTTGTGTCTTCGCATCCACCCCTTTGGTTACTTCTATCCTTTACCGCACTTTACTTACTTGTTCTTGCTTAGTGTTGTGATAGTTAGTGCATGGTTGACATATAGGTTAATTCACCATAGTTGCATAATCTAGAGAATTTACCTTTCTTGTCAAACCCTAATTGAAAAAGAAGAAAATTTGAAGTAGCACCTATTACCCCCCCCCTCTAGGTGCCCATATGATCCTTTCAATTGGTATCAGAGCCTCGGCTCTTTATTTGGGCTTTACCGCCTAAGAGAATATGGGTAGCCACGAAGGGGATGGTGATGGCGAGTCCACCACGATGACCATGGAAGATCTCAAAAACTTGGAAACAAGATTGAGCTCTTCCTTGGTCAACGAAGTCAAGAAGATGCTTGAGCAACTTCTTAAAGACAAAGATGGCTCATCATCCCCCTCTCCTAAAGAGGATCCTCCATCCGTCTTACCTAAAGGGAGTACTCCGGTATCCCCCGAGGATATGATGGTAAGGGGTAAACAAGACAACACTAATTCCTCCACACAAAATGATGGTGGGAAGGGTGAGCACCGTGATTCATGGTACTCTCCCGACCCTCCAATCCCTCACCCTCATGTATACAATAGAGGTGACCCACCTAAGCTTGAAGAATCTGCTACTTTTTCTCAATGGAAATCACTAATGAGAACTCATATGCGCAGCTCTTGCATTGAACTATGGAACATCATCGAGCATGGACTCTTTATTGGGGATCCAGACAACTTGACAAGAAGAGATGTTGTCAATAGTCAACTCAATGCCACTGCCCTGCATATGATTCAACAAGGTTTAGGTACAAAGGATTATCCACACATTGAGCACTTTAGCATTGCCAAGGAAGCTTGGGATGCCCTCACTATATTGTTTGTTGGAAATGAGAGTATGAGGAGGAACCGGTATGATGTTCTAAGCAATGAAGCCGAAGGCTTCTACATGAAGGAAGGTGAAGATCACAAAGACATGTACCGAAGGCTCAAGACCACCGCCACCGCTTTTAGAAATGTGGATGCCTCACATGTGGATGATGCATGGATAAAAAGGAAATACATGAGTGCACTCATGCCTTTTGAGCCCACCGACTTGAAGAGTCTACAAGGAAGACACAACTATCATCTCATGACCTCAAATGAAGTTATGCAAGAGATAGCCGCCTTCAAAGTTGCCGCCAAGAATGCCAAAGATGCTCGTGCCCGTGACCTTGGTATGAGCAACGTTGTCAATGTTGCTTTAAAGGCCAAAGTTGTGGACCATGGGGATGAAGATGATAGTGATGAAGGGCTCTCCATGGACCACCCCGATGAAGTCAAGATTGCTCATAGTCAATATATGGCCTTCTATGCAAAGAACTTTTGGAAGAACCCCGCCAAGGCCAAGATGGAAATGCAAAGAAGAAGCAACCCAAATGGGAAAAGAGAAAATACAACTAGATTGAGAACTTGCTTGAATTGTGGTGACCGCTATCACTTTGTGGCAAGTTGTCTCTATGAGAAGAGAGAAGATCATGGGGGCAAGCTTGTGTTGAAGAAGACTCTCAAAGCACCTTACAAGAAACCCTTCATCAATAAGAATCCCATCAACAAGAAGTCGGGAGAAATTGTCTTGATCACTCATGAAGAATACTCCTCCGACAATGAAGATGATGAAGATGAGGAAGACAAAACTTCTAATGGCATGGCGGCTCTAGCTACTACCTCTACTCCGACATTCTCTCTCTTCGATTCCCCAAATGAGAATTCTCCCATCAAGAACGTCACTTGCCTTATGGCAAGAGGAACGGAGGTATCGTCATCATCTCACTCCACTCCCTTAGCTAATGATGAAACCGATGATGAGATGTCTCTTGATGTTAAAAAGGAATTAATTGCTTTTGATGAGTTTATGACTAAACTATAAGGGGATGCTAAGATACATTTTGGTAACATCCTAGATCAACTTTCCCACACACAAGAGCTTCTAGATGTAAGATGTAAACTTGGGCATGAACACATGATTGAACTAGAGGCTTTAAACAATGCTCTAGAAGAAGAACAAGAGACTAGGTTGTCTTTTGAATTAAAACTTGAAGGGCTTGATGAGGCAAACAACATTATTGTTAACAAACTCATCAAAGAGCGTTAACACACAAGCTTTAGAGAGTGAACTCTTGTCACTCACAAAGTCCCATGAAACGCTTCAAACTCAATTGGCCAACATTCCTTCACCTAGTAACTTCATTCCATCTAGTAGTACAACTATTCTTGAAGAGAATGCTAGGTTGAAGGGGGAGCTTGCTAAGGCCACATTTCCACAAGGCAACAAGTCCATTGATGACCTTTTGAGCAAGCAAAGGCTTAGTGGTGATAAAGGGGGCATTGGTTTTGTCTCCAATACTAAGAAGAAGAAGAAGAACAAGAACAAGAAGAAGAAGTCCAAGCCCACACAAGAAACTAACAAGGCCATTGTGGATAGTAAGACCACAAGTGGTAAAACTCTGTCTCATGATGACTTTGCGGGAAGTGCTAACCCTCACTATGTTCTAATGCGTGATTATTATGGTGATGTGTATGCACAATATGTTGGCCCATATGATGGTTATATTGCTTGGTCTACTTGGGTTCCCAAGACCCTTGTTGCTAATAAAAGAGGACCCATTGAAAAATGGGTACCTAAAAATTAGCTTGATCTTTTGTAGACATATGCTTCCGGAGGGTCAAAGTGGGTGCTTGATAGTGGTTGCACAAGTCATATGACCGGAAGCTCATCTATTGTCAAGGACTTAAAGCCAAATAATGATAAAATCACCGTGACATATGCCGACATGTAACATACCTAAAATCATGTTTTCAAAGTTTGCATATCATTCATGCATGCATATAATTTAGGGATCATTTTCCAACTCATTTCAAGAAAACAGAAGCACTTAGTGCTATTATTTTATGTGAGCAACTATTAATCAAGTGCCACTCTCAATTGAGGGTATAAATGTATTAAACCAAGCTTTCTTTGCTTCCTTGTTGTTTGGTTGAATGTTAGAGTTTGGAAAAAAAGTTACAAAACAATTATGGTTTCAAAACCATTTCCTCACTATTTATATGTATTTAACTAAGGCTTGTTTAAATTCTTTTCCAAACCCTTTTTGATTTTTCCCTCAAGTGTGAACAGTTGCTACACCTCCTAGGAGTCAGGTTTCAGCAAACTTTGATTTGAAGAAAGTTTCATTTGAAACAGGATTGATTTGAGCTTTCAAATTCAAACTAGAATTCTAATCAGAAAAGGAAAAAGATAAAGGAGGAAAAAAAACAAAGCAGACAACCAATCTGGCCCAACCCAGCCAGATAGCCCATTTAGCCCAACAGCCTCTCCCGCGAGGAAAACGATTCACACCGATTGATTGACCCGCCCCCTCACTGACATCTGGCCCCCACCTCCTCTCTTTTTCTCTCGCTGACAACAATGGCCCACGCGTCAGTCATCGTCTCCACCCCAGCGACCAATTCCTCCCCCTAATTCCTCCGGCCGTTTCCTGTTTGATTTCGTGGATTCAATTCCCGTTGAATGCTCGAGTAAATCCCACCCACGTCCATGCCTACTTAAGCACCATGCTTCCCTTCCCCTGTTCCCCCAACCCCCACCCCACTGGAGCCACCAGGCGCTCGGAATCCTCTCAGGACCTCCCTCTGCTCCGACGAGTTCCAACCCCGATTCCGGCCAACACCTTCAGCCCCCCAAGCCCTTCTTCACGCGAGTGTGATCCCCATCGCCCCCTGCGCCTCTCAGCACCCTCGGCTTGCTCGCGCAAGCACCCTAGCCTCGACTACGACATCGGCAGTACTCCGCCACCGTCTGCCTCTTCTCCCACGACCATCTGTGGTAAATACCGACAGCCCCTCTCCTTCTCGTGGACACACGCATAATCAGGATCATCCTACGCATATAATGGACTATTTCCCTTTCCTTTCCGAGACCTGTAGCATCGCCAACTTCGTCCGCCCGAGCACACCGTCGCCAGGAACTTCTCCGACGAGCAATCCACGAGGACCCCGAGCGCCCCTTCGGCAACTGAGGCATCGTTGAGCATCAGCACGTCGCGACGACCTCGGTGAGCCTTGCCTCTACCCTTTTTGCTTCCTGTATCGCCGGCTCCGCCGCTAACTGACCATGCCGCCGCCAGTCGCCGCCGCTGGCGCCGCTCGTTTTGAGTCCATCAGTTTGGGCCGTTAGATGTAGATCTGAGCGTCATGATAGATTCATAATCGAAGGGGTAAGTTTTGTTCTGAACCGTGCGATGTGCATTAGATCTAACGGCTGTCCTCTATCGATCCGCATGAACCGTTATCACCCAATGAGATGCAGCCACGTGGCTCTGTCTGTTTAATAAAATCAGATTTTATATCTATTAGATGTTTAAACTTGTTTAATTCATAACTTTTGATTCCTACGTCCAAATTTGACAAATTTTATATCATTGGAATCAGGAGAGAAAAACCTTTCTGTTTATGCAATGTGTTTAATGTTTTGCCTCTGTTAAAATGTTTGTTTTTGCAGAAACATTTGTAGGCATAATTTGAGTATAGTAATTATTTGAAAAATGTTTTGTTATTCAAATAAAGTTTATTTGGCTTGTTTTGTACTTGTTTATGATTCAGTACTGTGCACTTGACTTGTTTGGTGTAGAAAATCATCACATGGCATTTTGCATACATTCATGTATTTTTGCTAGTATATATTGTGTATGTGATTTGTGCCATTATTTTATGTGTAGATTTTGGTGCAAATAGTGATTGTGATTGTGAGGATTGTTGCTACTCCCCAAACTACCAAGGCAAGTGGTGCTTCATGATTTTATTCCTATGTTTTCAACTATGCATTAGAAATATTTTGCTAGCCTTGCATGAATATTTTGATCGATGTGCTATGCTTGGGAAATCCTAGTAGTTATAGAATTGCTAGAAATTTTCTAAGTTAAGATTCTTATCAATGCCATGCTTAGCCTAGCTAGTAGCAACCAAGGGTGGTTATATATTCATGCTATGAGAAAATATTTCTAAGTCTTTGGACTTGTGTTTTGTTTAATAAAACAACTAAGTGAATGAAACACCTGGGTGGAATGGAAGGAATGGTTTGTGTTGAGTGGTTACACAAGGCCCATTTCTATGGTTTACCTTGTGTATCTCACTTGTGGGAAGCCACCCAGGAACAAAGGGATTTGAGATGCCATATGTTAAGAAGCTTCTAGTGCAGCCACTTGGCAATATGGGCTCTGCCTGGATCACATAGGTTGTAATAACTTAGCCATTTGGACAGTTGGTGGTAGTGGGATGATAGGTTGGAACGCGTCCATTTGGTCTAAGGGAAGGCTTCTGAAAGGTCCTATCTTGGTGAAAATCAAGTCTTGTGGGGAAAGTGCACAACCACTGCAGACGGAAGAATCTAAGTACTTAGCCATGTCCATGGTATTGGACAACTTGAGCATCAAGACATGGAAGCTATCAAGAATCTCCTCATCCTAATTTCTAAGTAAAAACTTGTGGTTGAACAAGGGTGAAGGTACACCAATTTCTATTGGTGTTTCCTTGGGAAAGTTTTATCAAAGAAAAACTTAGTGTTTCCAACTAATAGGCAAAACCTATTTTGAGCAAAGCAAGCCTAAGCTACACTTAGCCAAATGCATATAGTTTCTAGTTACCAATATTATACTAAGGTATCACTTGCCAATACTATTCCAATGTATTGACCCACTGTGGCTGTAACTTGTGATGTTGCAGGTTATTCTGATGGTGACTAGGGGTTATGAGTCTACACTCAACATGCTTGCATGTGGCACATGAAGATGAAGACTTATTTATCTTATTACATATTTAAACTATTGTACTAGGCCTGAGGCCATGGAGTTTGTAAAAGACTATGTTTGTCTCTGGAATGACTTGTAATAATGACCTTTGTTTCTGTGTACTTCATCTTAAACTGTGGATGCTAGCATTGATCCAGGGACTAGCATTGCAATCACAGGGATCTTTTCCTTTATAAAGGAGGTATATTACAGATGGTATCAGAGCACTGTGTTGCCTGTAGGATTATGACCCTAGGATTGGAAACCACTAAGGAAAAATTTTAACAACTTCCACACTTGTCTTTTCTTCTCGTAAACTTTTCCAATCTTATTTCTCATCTCTATTTGTAGATGAACTCCATCAACGAAGCCATGAAGAAGGGACCACTTATGACTATGACTTTGGAATGTGAGACAGAATTCCCCAAGGCTCTCAAGGACCTCATGGTTGCCATGGGAATACATGGTGCAGCTGTGTACAAAGGTTTTCCTGTGATGGATGAAGGAGTTGAATACTGGTGGGTGCAACTTCACTTGTATAAAAACAAGGAAGACAACCACAAGGAATCAGGATTCTGCATGGTCACCAACTCAGTGATGCACACTACATTCTTTGATTCAGCAAGGGATGCAGCTTGGAAGTCCATCAAAGAACTTGGTGATAGAATCAAGTGCAGAATGATCAACACCCAGAATGACCCTAAGGAAGAAAAGAAACATACCCAAGAGTTAGAAGCTACCAACCAAAGTTTAAGGGAGGGCATCATAGACTTAGCAATGGAGTCATGTGATCTACATAGACAGATTGCCTCTAGGGATGCCCTGTTAGCCAACTTGGCAAGTGAGATGGGATTGTAACGTACTCCATTAGTTGGACCACCACTTTCATTTTTTTTCCAAATGTTGTTTAAAATAAGATGAACCTTGAATGCTTGTAATGGTTTTATGTATGCCATGACTTGTGTGTTTTGATTTCCAAAGTTATGCATGTGATGCTTTGTCTTGTGATTCATCTCTATGTATGTTGATTCTAACTTTTTCTATCTTATAAAATAGATGCCTAATGTTATTATCAGCACGGCTGAAGAGTTCAAGGGAACTCATTTTGGCACTCGTCTTATTGAGCTCACTAGTTTGCTCAATCTCCCACTTCCTTCAATCATGATGCTTCCCCTCACCAAGTTCGAGAGGAAGGACCTTTGGGGCTTCAAGGTTATTCAGCCAGGACGTCAGACTGAGCCAGCCATGGAGGCCATCACCTTCAAGCTCATGCATGATGACAAGGAGAGGCCTAGAGGTAGTCATGTAGGATTTGCTTGGACACTTGATAGGGAGACACTCTCGGGAGGTTAGAGGTACTCACTTCCATGCCTTCGGTAGACGTGACGAGGATGGTGAGGCCATTGACTTCGAGGATACTGCTAGAGAGATAGCAGAGCCGATTCGTCTGTACCTCTAGGACTTAGAGGTTCTTCTTAGGCACCTAGACACTGATAGGACCAATGTCATGCTTAGCAATGACGAACTCCAGGTGCAGCTTCGTGAGAAGGACAAGCTCTCCGTGGAGCAAGATGAGATAGTCAAGGAGATGGAGGCCAAGTTTGAGAGTCAGGATAGAAAGTTCAAGAGTCAAGAGAAGAGAGTCCAAGACAGGAACAAGAGGATTCGAGACATGACTGCAGAACTAGAGGCCAAGGAATTCGAGCTCGAGCATCAACAAGGTGTGATTGAGAGGCTTCGTGCATAGAAGAGGGCTCTCAAAGCCAAAGTAGAGGCCTTGACCACCAATGTCGAGGAGTACAAGACCGCGATGGAGAATGCAGGTCTTACACTTGTTGATGAGGAGGTTGATGCAGAGGAGTAGTGATGGCTACTCATTTAGCATTTATTTACCATGCTTTTGATTATTGAGTCGCAATGACCATCTAACATGTGGATGGCTTGCTATTGGTGTGTTTACTTTTTCAAAAACTTGTCGTCTGTGTTGTTGAACTTTTACTATCATGATGCATGATTGTTGTTTGTAATGTGATGTATTGTGCATGTTAGCATCTATGGGTATCTCATTCTTATCCTTATTGAAAACCACAGATGCCTCCCCGACGTGCCAATCCCAACCCCAACAACAACAACATCACCCCTGAGATGCAGCAGATGATGACAGCTCAGACGCAGCTGATGCAAATGATGACTACTTTCATACAGAACCAAAACAACAACAACAACAACAACAACAACAACAACAACAACAACAAAAACAATAATAATAACAACAATCAGAACAACCCACCGGGTTTTGACATGCTCACCAGGTTCTTAAGACTGAGGCCAGCAAAGTTCTCAGGAACTACTGATCCTATGGTGGCCAATGATTGGCTATGCTCTGTGAACAAGGACTTGGTAACCGTTGGCTGTACTGATGAAGAGAAGGTCAGATTTGCAGCACACTTGTTGGAAGGACCAGCAGCCACTTGGTGGGATAACTTCCAGATCACCACTCCCATTGCGGATGTGACATGGGCTATCTTTGAAGATGGTTTCGTCTTTCACATCTCATCCGGAGTGATGAGTCTGAAGAAAAAGGAATTTCATAACTTGAAGCAGCGCCACCGCAGCGTGGCTGAGTATATTGAGGAGTTCAACAATCTGGCGCGTTATGCACCGGTTGAAGTCGACACTGATGCTAAAAGGAGAGAGAAGTTTCTCGAAGGACTGAACGATGAACTGAACCTGTAGCTATCTGTGGCCTATGTCCCCACTTACCAGTCTCTTTGTGACAAGGCTGCCATCTTGGAAAGCAAGATGAAACAGGTTGAAAGCAGGAAGAGAAAGCACAACTCTGACAAGCACAGCTCGGGATCGTCTCACAAGCGTTCCCATTATGATGATAGTGGGAATTCTGGATCCCACAAGCATGGAAAGTACAACAACCACCACAACCACAACCGTCACCATGACAACAAACATCATCATAGTCATGACAATGACAGGTACAAAAATCACAAGAGTGGATATAAGAGCCACCACAATGGAAGTGGAAGTGGCAGTGGAAGCCAGCCTGTCAAGAAGGATCTTAGTCAGGTTGAATGTTTCAAGTGCAAGAAGATGGGGCATTATGCAAATGAATGCCCAGAGAAGAAAGTTGAAGGACCCAACAAGCCTAACCCTTTCCAAAAGGGACAAGTGAACCACATCAATATGGAGGAAATCTATGAGGAACCTGATGCTGTCGCTGGTAAGTTCAAACTCAATTCTGTTCCAGCATTTGTTCTCTTTGATACTGGTGCATCACATTCATTCATATCAAGAGCATTTGTTGAAAGAAATGAACTACTGATAGAAACTATTGGGTGTCCTATAAAAGTAAGTTCTCCTGGCGGAGAAATGATAGTGAATTCAGGATGTCATGATCTAGTCATAGAGTTTGGGAAGTATAAGTTTCCGTTAACCTAATAATCCTAAACTCCCAAGGATTGGATGTTATTTTGGGAATGGACTGGATGACTAAGCACAAGGGAGTGATAGATTGTGCCAACCGTACTGTCTCACTCACAACTCCAGAAAACAAAAGGATCAAATTCAAGACCAACTTTGAATCGAAAAGGAGTAAGCTAAATTCTCTTAAGGGGGTTAGCATAGACAGTGTGCCTATTGTGAGTGAATATCCTGATGTGTTTCCGGAAGAATTGCTGGGAATGCCTCCAGATAGAGATGTGGAATTTCTTATTGATTTGCTACCAGGATCTGGACCAATAGCAAAGAGACCGTACAAGATGTCAGTTGATGAGTTGAAAGAACTCAAGAAGCAACTTGGAGAACAATTGCAGAAAGGTTTTATCCAACCAAGTTCTTCATCTTGGGGAGCACCAGTTTTGTTTGTGGAAAAGAAAGATAGAAGTCAAAGGTTATGCATAGATTACCGTTCACTCAATGAGGTGACTATCAAGAATAAATACCCTTTGCCTAGAATCAATGACTTGTTTGATCAGTTAGAGGGAGCTTGTGTGTTCTCAAATATTGATCTCCGGTCAGGATATTTCCAGCTCAAGATAAGGGAACAAATCATACCTAAGATAGCTTTCACCACAAGGTATGGATTGTATGAGTATACTGTGATACCATTTGGTTTAACCAATGCACCAGCATACTTCATGAATATTATGAACAAGGTGTTCATGGAGTTCCTTGATAAGTTTGTTGTCGTTTTCATCGATGACATTTTGATCTACTCCAAGAGCAAGAAGAGCATGAAGGACATCTAAGTTTGATACTTGAGAATCTTAGAGAGCATAAGTTGTATGCCAAATTCAGCAAGTGTGAATTTTGGTTAAATGAAGTTGATTTTCTTGGACACATTGTGTCAGGAGATGGTGTAGCAGTGGATCCTGCTAAAGTTTCAGCTGTAACTGAATGGGAATCTCCTAAGTCAGTGAAAGAGGTTCGTAGTTTCCTTGGCTTGGCAGGATACTACAGAGGATTTATCGAGAATTTTTCCAAGGTAGCTAAGCCTATGACATAATTGCTAAAGAAAGACAAGAAATTTACTTGGTCTGAAGGATGTGAACTTAGTTTTCAAGAATTGAAGAAGAGACTAGTGACAGCACCAGTCTTATGTTTGCCAGATTTGGAAAAAGATTTCCAAGTGTATTGTGATGCATCTCATCATGGATTAGGTGCGGTACTTATGCAAGAAGGGAAAGTTGTGGCCTATGCCTCGAGACAACTCAAAACTCATGAGGTAAACTACCCTACTCATGATTTAGAGTTAGCCTCTGTTGTCCATGCACTCAAAACATGGAGACATTATCTTTTGGGAAAGCGATGTGAAGTGTTCACAGATCACAAGAGTTTGAAGTATATCTTCACCCAGAAAGAAATTAACACGAGACAAAGAAGATGGCTAGAACTCATCAAGGAATATGACTTGAGTCTGCAATACCACCCCGGTAAAGCGAATGTTGTAGCAGATGCTCTAGGCCGTAAAGTTTTTGTGAATGGCCTTAGTAAGGGAGAATTGCCTGATGATCTGTGTGCCCAATTCAGAGATCTCAGATTGGAGATTGTGCCTGAGGGACATCTCATGTCTTTGGATGTTCAACCCACTTTGTTGGACAAGATCAAAGGATCCCAACAGATAGATAAGGAAATTGAAGAGATTAAGGAAAAGATTGGCAAGGGAAAATCCAAAGGATTCCATGAAGATGAACAGGGTACTTTATGGTATGGAAAACGTATCTGTGTTCCACAAGATCCGGAGCTTCGGAAACTGATTTTACAAGAAGCCCACAACTCACCATATTCCATTCATCCGGGTAACACCAAAATGTACATGGATATGAAGGAAAGATTTTGGTGGAATAATCTCAAGAAAGACACCACCGAACATATTGCTTTGTGTGATGTGTGTAGCAGAGTGAAAGCAGAACACCAGAAACCAGCAGGATTGTTACAACCACTACCTATTCCTGATTGGAAGTGGGACAAGATTGGTATGGATTTCATTACCGGATTGCCAAGGACCCGGTCAGGATATGATTCTATTTGGGTAGTAGTGGATCGCCTAACTAAATTGGCTCATTTCATACCCGTGAAGACAACTTATACAAGTGCTAAGTTAGCCAAAATCTATATGAGTAGAATTGTATGTCTACATGGAGTACCCAAGATTATTGTGTCTGATAGGGGAACTCAATTCACTTCTCATTTTTGGAGGCAACTACATGAGTCATTGGGAACGAGGTTAGAATTCAGCACTGCTTTTCATCCTCGGTGATGGATGCATGTAAAGGACCAACCAGATACTTGAAGATATGTTGAGGGCATGTGCCCTAGACTATGGAGCCAGTTGGGATGAAAGTCTGCCTTACGCAAAATTCTCTTACAATAACAGCTATCAAGCCAGTATTGAGATGGCACCATTTGAGTTTCTCTATGGGAGAAAGTGTACCACCCCATTGCTATGGAATGGTGTGGGAGAAAGAATTTTTTTTGGACCAGAACTAATCAAAGAGGCTGAAGAGAAAGTCAAGCTAGTTAAGGATAGATTGAAGATAGCACAATCCCGACAAAAGAGCTACGCAGATCCTAAGCGTAGAGAAGTCGCCTATGAAGTGGGTGATAGAGCTTATCTTAGAGTGTCACCACTTCGTAGAGAGAAGAGGTTTGGTGTCAAAGGTAAATTGGCCCCAAGATATGTTGGACCATTCAAGATTCTGAGTCGTAAAGGAGAGGTAGCTTATGAGATTGAATTGCCAGAATCTTTGTCTGTTGTTCACAATGTATTTCATGTGAGTCATCTTAAGAAATGTCATCCATAAATGGAAGAGACTTCTTTGAAGGATACTATACCTTCGGAAGAGGTCCAATTGGAGAGTGGCCTCACTTATGAGGAGAAACCTATCAAGATTCTTGAGACTGCAGAAAGAGTTACTCGGACTAAGACTATCAAATTCTGCAAAGTTCAATGGAACCATCATTCCGAAGAAGAAGGAACATGGGAAAGAGAAGATGATCTTCGGAAAGACCACCCTCACCTATTTGCTAGCCAACCCGAATCTCGAGGGCGAGATTCACCATAAGGGGGTTAGATTTGTAACATCCCTAAAATCATGTTTTCAAAGTTTGCATATCATTCATGCATGCATATAATTTAGGGATCATTTTCCAACTCATTTCAAGAAAACAGAAGCACTTAATGCTATTATTTTATGTGAGCAACTATTAATCAAGTGCCACTCTCAATTGAGGGTATAAATGTTTTAAACCAAGCTTTGTTTGCTTCCTTGTTGTTTGGTTGAATGTTAGAGTTTGGACAAAAATTTACAAAACAATTATGGTTTCAAAACCATTTCCTCATTATTTATATGTATTTAACTAAGGCTTGTTTAAATTCTTTTCCAAACCCTTTTTGATTTTTCCCTCAAGTGTGAACACTTGCTACACCTCCTAGGAGTCAGGTTTCAGCAAACTTTGATTTGAAGAAAGTTTCATTTGAAACAGAATTTATTTGAGCTTTCAAATTCAAACTAGAATTCTAATCAGAAAAGGAAAAAGATAAAGGAGGGAAAAAAACAAAGCAAATAACCAATCTGGCCCAACCCAGCCAGATAGCCCATTTAGCCCAACAGCCTCTCCCGCGAGGAAAACGATTCACACCGATTGATCGACCCGTCCCCTCACTGACATCTGGCCCCCACCTCCTCTCTTTTTCTCTCGCTGACAACAATGGCCCACGCGTCAGTCATCGTCTCCACCCCAGCGACCAATTACTCCCCCCTAATTCCTCCGGTCGTTTCCTATTTGATTTCGCAGATTCAATTCCCGTTGAATGCTTGAGTAAATCCCGCCCACGTCCACGCCTACTTAAGCACCATGCTTCCCTTCCCCTTTTCCCCCAACCCCCACCCCACCGGAGCCACCAGGCTGCTCGAAATCCTCTCAGGACCTCCCTCTGCTCCGATGAGTTCCAACCCCGATTCCGGCCAACACCTTCAGCCCCGCAAGACCTGCTTCACGCGAGCGTGATCCCCATCGCCCCTGCACCTCTCAGCACCCTCGGCTTGCTCGCAAGCACCCTAGCCTCGACTATGACATCGGCAGTACTCCGCCATCGTCTGCCTCTTCTCCGACGACCATCTGTGGTAAATACCGACCGCCCCTCTCCTCCTCGTGGACACACGCATAATCAGGATCATCGTATGCATCTAATGGACTATTTATCTTGCCTTTCCAAGCCCTGTAGCGTCGCCAACGTCGTTCGCCCGAGCACACCGTCGCCAGGAACTTCTCCGGCGAGCAATCCACGACGACCCCGAGCGCCCCTTCGGCAACTGAGGCATCGTTGAGCATCAGCACGTCGCGACGACCTCGGTGAGCCTTGCCTCTACCCTTTTTTGCTTCCTGTATCGCCGGCTCCGCCGCTGACTGACCATGCCGCCGCCAGTCGCCGCCGCTCGTTTTGAGTCAATCAGTTTGGGTCGTTAGATGTAGATCTAAGCATCACGATAGATTCATAATCGAAGGGGTAAGTTTTGTTCTGAACCGTGTGATGCGCATTAGATCTAACGTCTGTCCTCTGTCGATCCGCACGAACCGTTATCACCCAATGAGATGCAGCCACGTGGCTCTGTCTGTTTAATAAAATCAGATTTTATATATATTAGATGTTTAAACTTGTTTAATTCATAACTTTTGATTCCCACGTCCAAATTTGACAAATTTTATATCATTGGAATCAGGAGAGAAAAACCTTTCTGTTTATGCAATGTGTTTAATGTTTTGCCTCTGTTAAAATGTTTGTTTTTGCAGAAACATTTGTAGGCATAATTTGAGTATAGTAATTATTTGGAAAATGTTTTGTTATTCAAATAAAGTTTATTTGGCTTGTTTTGTACTTGTTTATGATTCAGTACTGTGCACTTGACTTGTTTGGTGTAGAAAATCATCACATGGCATTTTGCATACATTCATGTATTTTTGCTTGTATATATTGTGTATGTGATTTGTGCCATTATTTTATGTGTAGATTTTGGTGCAAATAGTGATTGTGATTGTGAGGATTGTTGCTACTCCCCAAACTACCAAGGCAAGTGGTGATTCATGATTTTATTCCTATGTTTTCAACTATGCATTAGAAATATTTTGCTAGCCTTGCATGAATATTTTGATCTATGTGCTATGCTTGGGAAATCCTAGTAGTTGTAGAATTGCTAGAAATTTTCTAAGTTAAGATTCTTATCAATGCCATGCTTAGCCTAGCTAGTAGCAACCAAGGGTGGTTATATATTCATGCTATGATAAAATATTTCTAAGTCTTTGGACTTATGTTTTGTTTAATAAAACAACTAAGTGAATGTGGGTGGAATGGAAGGAATTGTTTGTGTTGAGTGGTTACACAAGGCCCATTTCTATGGTTTACCTTGTGTATCTCACTTGTGGGAAGCCACCCAGGAACAAAGGGATTTGAGATGCCATATGTTAAGAAGCTTCTAGTGCAACCACTTGGCAATATGGACTCTGCCTGGATCACATAGGTTGCAATAACTTAGCCATTTAGACAGTTGGTGGTAGTGGGATGATAGGTTGGAACGCGTCCATTTGGTCTAAGGGAAGGCTTATAAAAGGTCCTGTCTTTGTGAAAATCAAGTCTTGTGGGGAAAGTGCACAACCACTGCAGATGGAAGAATCTAAGTACTTATCCATGTCCCTGGTATTGGACAACTTGAGCATCAAGACATGGAAGCTATCAAGAATCTCCTCATCCCAATTTCTAAGTAAAAACTTGTGGTTGAACAATGGTGAAGGTACACCAATTTCTATTGGTGTTTCCTTGGGAAAGTTTTATCAAAGAAAAACTTAGTGTTTCCAACTAATAGGCAAAACCTATTTTGAGCAAAGCAAGCCTAAGCTACACTTAGCCAAATGCATATAGTTTCTAGCTACCAATATTATACTAAGGTATCACTTGCCAATACTATTCCAATGTATTGACCCACTGTGGCTGTAACTTGTGATGTTGCAGGTTATTCTGATGGTGATTAGGGGTTATGAGTCTACACTCAACATGCTTGCCTGTGGCACATGAAGATGAAGACTTATTTATCTTATTACATATTTAAACTCTTGTACTAGGCCCGAGGCCATGGAGTTTTTAAAAGACTATGTTTGTCTCTGGAATGACTTGTAATAATGACCTTTGTTTCTGTGTACTTCATCTTAAACTGTGGATGCTAGCATTGATCCAGGGACTAGCATTGCAATCACAGGGATCTTTTCCTTTATAAAGGAGGGATATTACACGACAAGTCAAAGTCTAAGGTACCAGGGTTTGGCAAGGTTGTGGTTGTTCACGACATTACACTCGTGAACGTCATGATTGTTGAGACCCTTGGATATAATTTACTTTTACTCCGTGCTCTTGGAAAGATGGGTTTTGCCGTCTTTGTTGATGATGATATTGTGGTCCTCATGTGGAGCAAGTCTCTCAATGTCGCTTTCGTTGGGTACGTCGAACATGACTTGTATGTGGTGGACTTTTCGGGGCAAGCCACTACAAGTGCGATGTGCTTATTCGGAAAGGCCGATGTGGGTTGGTTATGGCATCGCCGACTAGCCCATGTCAATACGAGAACTTTGCAAAGTCTCCACAAGGAGGGCCATATTGTTGGACTAAAAGAAAATGTTTCCTTTGCCAAAGATCGTGTTTGCAGGGCATGTGTTCTAGGGAAGATGCATGATGGTCCTCACAAGCCTAAGAACCGCATTAAGTCCACCAAGATCTTGGAGATCCTCCATGTGGACCTCTTTTGTCCTCCATCTCATGCAAGTCTTGGTGGAAAGAAATATTGCTTGGTGATTGTTGATGACTTTTCAAGATACTCTTGGGTTTATTTCTTCAAGTTGAAGAGTGATACTCAAAAGACCTTTATCGACTTCATCAACTTGGTTCAACGGTAATACAATGTTCCCGTGTTGATTATAAGAAGCGACAACGGCACCGAGTTCAAGAACTACACCTTGAATGATTTCCTTAGTGATGAGGGGATTAAACATCAATATTCCGCAGCATACACCCCTCAACAAAATGGTGTGGCCGAAAGGAAGAACCAGACTCTTATTGAGATGGCTAGGACCATGTTGGCGGAGTTTAAATCTCCATACAACTTTTGGGCCGAAGCCATCTCCACCGCTTGCCATGCTTCGAACCGGCTCTACCTCCGCAAAGAAATCAACAAGACTCCATATGAAATACTTACCGGTAACAAGCCCAACATATCTTACTTACGGGGTGTTCGGTTGTAACTGTTTCTATCTCATTAAGGGTGTTCGTTTGTCCAAATTCGAGTCTAAAGCATTAGAGGGTATTTTTGTTGGCTATGGTCTCGAATCTCACACTTATAGAATCTATGATAAGCTCTCTGGAGCCGTCATAGAATCTTGTAGTGTGACCTTCGAAGAATATGATGGTCCCCAAGGGGCGCGTGTTGATGCTTGTGATGTAGATGATGAAATGCCTCAGGAAGCCATAGGAAGAATGGGTGTGGGATATATCCGCCCCGTTGAGGAACCCCTTATGGCGGATCAAGAAGAACTATGCTCCACTCAAGTGGAGCCCTCATCTTCACAACATCAATAAGCTCCATCCACCGAGGAGGACAATGACTCAAGCCAAAGACAAGATGTGGACCCCCAACATGATGATCATAGTGACAACTCTAGTCAAGGGGAGCTTGATTCATTCGCCAGGGTGTCAAGTGGTGCCAAGGCAATTGCTCAAGGAAGATCCGTACAAACTGCGTTGAAACAAGCTTAGATTGATGCTAGAAGGGCACTTGATCAAGACCAAGGTTAATCTGTGTCTCTAAATGAAGAGAATGATTCCAATGATGATCAAGGTCGAGTTGATGGTCAAGATGAGGATCAAAATGATGAAGAGGGTCCCCTAAGAAACAACACAGAGATCCACGCTCGTCGCGAAGCTAGAAAGGAAAGAATGCTGGAATTAAGAGACCACTCTCTACAAAATGTAGTTGGTGACCTAAGGAAAGGTATTTCCACAAGAGCACAATTGAAGAGGTTCAGTGAACACCAAGCACACATCTCCATGATTGAACCAAAGAAAGTGTGGGAAGCTCTTGAAGATTCGGATTGGTTAGAAGCTATGCACAAAGAGCTCAACAACTTTGAGAGAAACAAAGTATGGAAGTTAGTAGAGAAGCCAAAGGATTGCCGCAATGTTATTGGAACAAAGTGGATATTCAAGAACAAGCAAGATGAGTATGGAATCATAGTAAGGAACAAGGCTAGATTGGTTGCACAAGGGTTCTCTCAAATTGAAGGCATTGACTATGGAGAGACTTATGCACCCGTGGCTCGCCTTGAGTCCATCCGTATCCTTCTTGCTTATGCGGCACATCATAACTTCAAGTTGCAACAAATGGATGTAGAAAGTGCATTTATTTATGGCCCACTAAATGAATTGGTATATGTTAAGCAACCCCCGGGATTTGAGGACCCCAACTTTCCAAACCATGTCTACAAACTTGATAAGGCGCTTTATGGGCTCAAGCAAGCCCCACGCACGTGGTATGAGCACCTTAGAGAGTTATTTTTTGGCCGTGGATTTGAGGTTGGGAAAATCGATCCCACTCTTTTTACTAAGAAAGTCAATGGGGAGCTTTTTGTATGCCAAATATATGCTGATGATATCATCTTTGGCTCATCTAACAAAGCTTTTAATGATGAATTCTCAAAGCTTATAACTAGTAGGTTCCGAATGTCTTTGATGGGGGAGTTGAGAGTATTTCTTGGTTTTGAGATCAAGCAAGTTAGAGGAGGGACATTCTTCAATCAAGCCAAGTATACTGAAGATATGCTCAAGAGATTCAATATGCAAGATTTAAATGGAGATCCTACTCCCATGGCTACAAAGACTCATCTAGAACAAATCCAAATGGTAAAGATGTGGATCAAAAGGTATACCGGTCTATGATTGGTTCTTTGCTTTACCTTTGTGCATCTAGACCCGATATTGTGTTGAGTGTAGGTGTGTGTGCAAGATATCAAGCGGCTCCTAAGGAAAGCCATTTAATGGCAGTCAAGAGAATCTTTCGATATTTAGTTCATACCCCATTTTATGTTCTTTGGTATCCTCGAGGCTCAACATTTGCTCTTTGTGGATACACAGATTCAGATTGGGTGGGGGACAAGGATGATAGAAAATCAACATCCCGGGCTTGCCAATTCCTTGGTAGGTCCTTGGTATGTTCGTCTTCCAAGAAGCAAAATTGTATATCTCTCTCCACCGCCGAAGCCGAGTATGTGGCAGCTGCTAGTGCTTGCACCCAATTGATATGGATGAGGCAAACTTTAAAGGAATACGGTGTCCATTGTGACAAAGTGCCTCTTCTATGTGACAATGAAAGTGCCATCAAGATTGCCTACAAACCGGTGGATCACACAAGGACAAAGCATATTGAGATTCGCCATCACTTCATTAGAGATCATGTTGCTCGAGGTGTGTAACATCCCAACATTTAGGACCAAACGAAGGGTAGATTTAGGATTTTGTGCATCTGCATGCATGCATCTGGAAATCCGGGTAAAATTTTCGCCAAATAAAAAGACTAGAGTGATCAGAATTCTCACTCCGATGAATTAGGTTTAGTGTTATTAGAAGTGGAGTGAGATGAATTTTAACATGACTTCTATTGTTTTCTGGAGTTATGGGGAATAAATTTGACTTATAACTAATTATTCACAATAATACAAATGCAAGTATTGTAAATAAAAGTATAAAGATTATTTAAGACCAACATTACAGTATTCTTTTATAATAAAAGAATAAAGAGAAGATAATAATAAAATACTTAAATGAATAAAGAAAATGGAAAATGAATTACAATAAAGAAACAAATAGAAGAGTTCCTTATAATAAAAGAATATATGTATATTACATTATCCTTTTATAATAAAGGAATAAAAATAAAGTACAATACATTAACAAAAAGTAGAAGTCATACAGATTGATGGAAATCAAAGAACTACAAATCTGAAGAAATCTGTGTTCAACAAAACAAAGATTTAATCAATACAAGAAAATTCAAAGTCATTACATAGATGAATAGTTACAAATAAAGAAAAATAAAAGCTTCACTACAATATATAATAATTACATTGTTATTACAATTAAATAAAAAGATTACAGAAGCTATAAACCTAAGTTAGGATTTCTATCTACTTAGATGTTCCTGGATATTCTTTGATTCCTGCAAAACAAATAAATAAAAGATAAAAACAAAGAGGGTTAATGTTAGTAATTTTGCTCTCAGTTTAACAATGAGGTGCACTGTTCATTACATCACCGAGCAGAGTTGATGAGGGGCAAGTTTCACCAAAAAGGAACATCTGTTCTTATCAGCATAGTATTGGTCTCAGCCCAGCATCATTGACAAAGGTGGGGCAAGTTTTACCAAAATAGTAAGTAGTAAAGGTAAAACCATCAACAAATATCCAATATCTACTTGATCTGATCCATGTAGGGTTTCATAGCATGGAAAACAAAAAATTTCTACCGTATACAAACAAACAAGCCAAGATCTATCTACTAGATTGTAGCAACGAGTTGATAGAATAACTCACCCTCGAAGATTCCAAAGTGTTTAACGAGAGCGGATTCTCGTGGGTGATGTAGTCGTACTCTTTCCGATCTCAAGATCACGTAGACGATCCTTCCGGCGCTCCCGTGAGTCGGTCACACGCTCGAGACTGACGAAGACCTTCCTCTCCTTGTTCCAAAGTGGAGGTTGTAGCACCTCGCGATTCCGGCAGACAACGGTGTGGTACAGGAAGTAGAGGGAGATCTCGCAGGCTTCGCCTTAAGCCGAGCGAGTATGGTGGAGTATGAGAGAGTCCCGACGATCTAGGGTTTAGACACGCCGAGGAAGCTTGGCGTGGCTAGGGTTGCTAGGCGGCTTGGCTAGGTCGGCGTGGCGATGGAGATGGCAGCGCCGGCTGGCTAGGGTTTGGAGGAGAGGATCTTGTGTGTACTAGGAGGAGCCCTGCCTCCTTATATAGGTGGAGGCAGGCCGGCCAAGGGAGGGAGGAGTCCCTCCCCAACTCGGCTTGGGTGGGCGCCGGTTGGAGGAGGAACTCCTCCCCAACTCGTTTCCCACTCTCTTTTCCTCTTTCTAAATTTATCCTTTTGACTTTTCAAACTAGCTGTTTGACTTTTCAAACTAGGATTTGAATTAATCCTTTATTTGGTTCATCGATGACACTTAGTACATGATGCAATCATACCAACTTGATATAACACATTCATGTACCCTTCCTCCGAGTGTCGGACATTCCGGAACATTCTAGAACATTCATGAAAACACCTAACCATTCCCCAACTCAAACGGACTTTCCTTATATGAATCTTATTCTCCGGACCATTCCGGATCTCCTCGTGATATCCCGGATCCCATCCGGACTCCTAACAACATTCGGTCTCTTTCTCATCATTCCATAACTACTCAAAACAACGTCGAATCCTTATGTGTCTCCTACGGTTTGTGAATTATGCACATGATCGAGACACTTCTCGAACAATAACCAATAGAGGAATCGGAAATTCATATGGCTCCCACATATTTCTACGATTACTTTGCATCGAATGAACCACTTACATACGATATCAATTTCCCTTTGTCTCATGATAGTTTACTTATCCGAGGTTATGATCGCTTGATCTCTCGCATACCTAGTTCAACCTCGTTACGATAAGTACTCTTTTCTCGTTCCCGTGATATGTGATCCCTTGTGAGCCAGTCACATGCTTGCAAGCTAATTGGATGACATTTCACCGAGAGGGCCCAGAGTATATCTATCCGTCATATGGATGGACAAATCCCACTCTTGATCCATGTGTTTCAACCAATACTTTCCGAACACTCAATGCCACCTTTATAGCCACCCAGTTACGGTGTGGTGTTTGATGTCATCAAAGCATCCATACGGTAAAGGTGATATGCATGATCTCATGGTCGAAGGAATTAGATTACTATGTATCAGAAAGCATATAGCAATTGAACTATTAAAATGACTTGATCTTTATGCTACGCTTATCTATAGGAGTATGTCCATCATATCATTCTCCTAACGATATGATCTTGTTGTTAATAACATCTCAATGTTCATGATAGGGAAACCACAATCATCTATTAACCAACAAGCTAGTATTATATAGAGGCTTTACTAGGGACTTCAAATTAAGTTTACAAATCACACAAGTATCAATGTTTCCTTGTTAATACTATTATAGCATGAATGTAAACATTTATCATAAACACAAAGATATAATAATAACTACATTTATTATTGCCTCTAGGGCATATCTCCAACAATCCACACACAGGAGGCAAGCACACACACACAACCTACACAATACATGCATAGCATGTGTTGTCACCACCACAGCAACCAGTACAACAGTATAAAGGTAACAGTGAGGGAATTCCAAGATTCTTTCTTACTTACCCCAATAGTCCAGCCGAAACCACACTCCTCTATCTCAGTAGTACAAGAGTATCAAGCACACTGCTTCCATTAAATCAAGAACACAAACACTGATTCATTCCCAGATCAATTGGGTGCATCACATCTACATCACAAGCATCCTGGTTGCTTGGGAAAGCCATCCAGGTGCTCAAGTAGGAGTTCCAGCAGCTGATCAAGGGCAAGTAAAAGATCTACAACAAGCCATAAGCCTCTCACCAACCTCAGGTAAAAATCATCAGAACCAACTACTGTATCATCGAGAAACCATTCTTGTAGCTCACACACAGATTTGGAAATACCAGGGAAATTCAACAAATTATATTTATCCTTCAACTAGATATTCCTCTAGGAGGATAGAATAGAGAGATCCTCTCAAAGTTGCATGGAGATGCCAAGAAAGATTCATCATAGAGGTTTGGCCTCAGCTTTTGCATCACAGTCCAAGTAAAGAAATCCAGCAAACCACATCTGAGATGCTACCACTATGCACACTCCTACGGGAGGCACCACAGTGGTACACTTAATCATTTTAACCAACCAATTTAGCTTCAGCCTTCTGCATCATGAGCTAAATATCTATTTTTTTACATATCAACATCAACTACATCATTGTAGTGATTCCCAACAGCAAATCATGCTACTTGGGCCACCACTGTGCACACTCCAAGATTGGAGGCACCACTGCAGCAGCCCAGGGCAGCAGAATCCACAAAACTAACAACAAATCATGCACACAAGATCTACCACTGTGCACCTTCCAAGATGGAGACACCACAATGGCAGTCTTATGCACAAAAGACATTAGGGAGTATCATCACATTAACCAATCACTCAATAATTCCAGCTAAAACAGATTTATCATTTTCCTAGTAGAAGAATCTAGGAATCAAATGTATACAATCTCTTACTGACAATAAGGACATGAAATCAGATCCTTACTTAGATTCCAAATCAATATGAAAGCCACAATCATCATTCTAGTAAATCATCAGGCATTATCCCTAAGAATCAAGCACATATCACTCCGCGACCATCTTTAACAGTTATAAAGTTTTAGAAACCCAATTGGTCCTGCAAGGCAGTATGAGACCAAGCCAAGTATGAATATCACAAGGTTCTAATGGATGCTCACAGCAGATCACAATAGGTGAGATAAGCATGCAACTCAAAACCATATGATCCATTGGATCATATCATTAATAGGGTGGATAGGAGTAATATCACTGCTATTCCTAGATATTTCCACAACAAGTTATAGCACCAATTCCAGCAGTATATAACTTATGATTGTGTAAGCCACACCAGTAGTGCAACCACACAGGTTAGCTAGCATGGAGCCAATACCAAACAATTCCACAAGCCAACTAGATTAAAACCAATTAATATTGGATCATCTCAACAACCAGCCAAACCTTATATAAGCATAAATTCATCATCATATGGTCACAAACCAGTACCATCCACTATCTAATACAAGCAGATAAATTTACAAGCCAAATTCAGTGAGCAAGCTATGTAGCAAAGCTACTGTAGAGTATCATGAACCAAAGTGAGGAACCCAAATTAGGGTTCATACTCAGAGAGAGTGGGTTTGAGAAGATAACTCACCCAGGGTCCTCGCTTAAGCCGAGAAGAGGAAACAACACTGGCCATCAATTGGCGACCACGGCACGGCGGCACGAGGGTACTCAACCCGCACCAAGCCGCACCAGTGGGTGTCTGTGTGTAGAAGAGGCGGCACCAGCAACCAACCATCACCAAATCACCATAACCGCACCATCACTTTTCCATCATCACCATCCAGGGGTCATCAGAGCACGTCGGAGTCGAGGCCGAAACCCTAGCCACGGGAGTGCAGCTGGGACGAGCGGAAGACGGTTCGTATCACAAATCAAATTGGATGGAAGGGTGTAGTAGAGGGAGAAGCGTCAAGGATAACCGATGGCGGTGGCCAAGGAGGCCAGAGCCGGCCATGGTTGTGCGGCGATTGCGGCGGCACCACATCGCCAGCAGGGGAGTGGATGAGGAACAAGCCAGCGAGGAGAAGAAGGGGGTCGGTTTGACCGATTTGGTCGACCAGGTCCAGGGGTGTAGCCCAAATGGGAGATGGTCTGGGCTTAGAATTAGGTTAGGCTGGCCCAAGAACCAAGCCAGGGTAGTAAAAGAAAAAATAAAGTTAAGCTAAATATTAAATAACCTAAAATACCCCTGTACACTATTTTAATTCTAGCAAATGTAGAAAAATCCTAAAAATATATTTAATACATCTAAATCCTTATAAAAATAATCTCCACCTAGGAAAAATATAATCATATTTACTTAAGTTTAATAAAATTGAGATAAACTTTAATACCCTTAAGTAACTAAATGAAATTTAATAAATTCAGAATAATTCCTAAAAATAAATAAAAATCACTTTCATACACACAAAGAAATCTCTTATCTAATAAAAATACTAACTTAAAATTTTAAAAATAAAACTTAAAACGAATATTTAAAGACATTCAATAATTGAGAAATTTTATAAAAAAATCAAAATAATACTTAAAATAAAATAAAATTCAATTTTAAGATTTTAAGTAAGAATACTTACTAAGATAATACTAAATATATTACTCCTAAAACATTTTAAAATTCTTAGATCATATTTCTTCAATTATTAAAATAGGATAGTTGTTTTATTAATTATTTAACATTATTTCCTAAGTAAGAAATAATCATGTTCAAAACACAATCTTTTAACTCTAAAATAATCTAACATATAATTATAATTTAGGATACTATATTTAAGTCTTTAAGACTAAGTTTCATTATACTTAGGAAAAACCCTAATTGCTCCTAATGCCATAAGTATTATATCCCAAGCCCAATTATATCTTTATAATTAACTTTGGTCTGACATATCATAAGATAGGTATATAATGACTCAAAATAATTTAAACCTTATCCTAAACCATAACTTTAATCTTATTAGTCTTTAGAGTTGATTAACTTAACATAAATAATATTTTTTTTCAAATGTTATCCTTTTTGCCACTTTCAAAAGAAACACTATACCATTTCTTTTGAACCATAACAAAAATTAAAACATAAACCTTGTAATGATTACATGGTATCACCCAATCTTAGAATTGTATTACAATTGTACCTTACTTTCATATCTTATATGTTATCCAAAAACCCTTACAACTACATTCCTTTATAAAGTAAACTTAAAGATAACTCACATCCTAAACAAATCATCTAAATCCAACTCACATATAATGTTGAGGAATTACTTAAGTTTTTACAAAATGCATAGCATTACTTATGCATAACAGCATATTGCTTCTTTAAACATTGTCCTTACTGGGCAATGATGGTAATTTTGTAGAACCCGATGTCCTTGGTCAAGTCGAGGCATTTGACTACAATACTTCGCTATATCAAGGCAAGTTCACACTTGCTCATGTCCTTTGATTATTTTCTGTAAAGTATTTTGCAAATCTAGTGTTTTCATCACCTGCATTTCAAAAGGGTGAGAAAACACTATTTTCATAATAATATGATTATAGGTTATTTACCATGAGGTAATAACCTTCTATGAAAGTTCCGATGGTAAAGGAACATATTATCTAGGACTTAACAACCAATGTCGCCAGTGATTCTTGCGTCGTATATTACGCGTTAACCATGAGATTTGGAATGGGACGAAGAAGTCAGCTGGATCGGCTCCCTTTCGCATGCATTGGACACTGTTCTGGGCATTTGTAAGTTGCAGATCGTGGCTATAGCCGTTTTATACGGGGGAAAGTCTACCGCGGATCTGGGCTTACAAAAGACAGATATCTAGTGTAAATGGTTGTTGTGTGTATCCAACTAAGGTATAGCCGTTTTATACGGGGAAAAGTCTACCTTGAGTTTGGGAATACAACAATTGTGGTGTATGCGGGGTCGCGGAGAAGGACAGTGATTGGCTTGGATCTTAGTCAGGGCCTCATACCAAGGAAGTGTGAACGGGAATGCATGTCCGGATGTGCAACAAAGCTAAGATCTCTCATGGGTAAAGTAACACACCTCTGCAGAGTGTAAGAACTGTAACTTGTTACTCCCTGTTCCGGGAAAGAGCTGCGAACGCGGCGGGAAAGGAACTCTATGAAAGTTCTGGTAAACCCGTGAAGGCCGACAGACATAGCTTTTCAGAATAAAAGCAAACTTTGAAGAAATGTTTACAAAAACTTGCATTGCCTATGACCTATGGTCTGTGGTTGTAGATATAGTGCATCAAACACTCCTTTTTAGTGAACTTGCTGAGTACGCTCGTACTCAACGTATCTTCTTAACCCTTGCTAGATTCTAAAGACATTAACGGTCAGGAAGAGGACATACTATATCCTATTGAAGACCAAGAAGAATTCCGCTATGAAGAACCAGAAGTATCCAGAAGCGTCGAAGGGAACAATTACGAAAACATCTATGGAATGGAGACTGACGTATCTGAAGTATAGATGTAGCATATATAGTGATCTAGTCCAGTAGCATAGATCTCTATCTTCTATCTATCTTAAATCTCGTATAAACCTTAGTTGCATCTTACTTCTGTTCTTCGAGTTATTATAGTTTAGCCCTGAGTCATCGGGATACCTCTATGGACCTAGGAGGGTCTCGAAGTCGTCATGTAAATTTCTGATTGTAATAATGACAATGTATGTTGTGGACCCGCTTTGTTTCTGTTGTACCACTCTGAGGATATAATATTTGTGGAATGGTACTCCGTGAGTGTTATGTCCATGACTATAGTATACTACAACATGAAGTGGTATGCTGGGTCACCATAGCTGGTATCAGAGCAAAAGCTTTGACCTTAGGTTGGAAACCGATTAAATGGGTAGAACTTGTAGGAAGTATGCTAGCAACAGTAAAGAGTTCTCTAGAAATATGATGAGAATTCACTTGAGAATTACATTGTCATGTTTCTAGTGCGATAATTCTTTATTATGATGCAATTTGGGTAATGATACTAAGTTATGAACTAGTAGGACTAATTATAACCTTTTACCTACAAGTAGGGAATGGCATCTCGGTACTCAAACTGGAATGTTCAAGTGATGTATAGGACTTTAAATTACCATGTTGGTGATTGGACAAAACTTTTGAGATAACTCTTATGGAATATGGAATTGTAAATCTCGACTTTTTGTCAAGGTTTATAGTTTCTATTTCAAGAAAGTGTTAGTCAAGTATCGCGTAGTGTTTATCGTACTAAAAAGGTAGGGATAAGTGAATAAATGCCATCAGGGAAGATGAGATTTATGGCAACGGCGTATCGATTGCAGTTTTAGAGGCAATAACCAGGCTTCGAAAACAGGAATCCAAGAGGATTGGTAGGTAGTACTCATGCTACTACACCTCAAGATCCCATAAATTCGGAACTTAAGTTGGATCATGCTGCACTTGTGCAGACTAAATCTACCTTAGCTTCCGAATACATAGATCATAAAAGGACATTATTCAGTACCTATCATGACGCACATTAAGGTTCTAGTCCAGGAGTTGGATACAACCTTGAGGATTATGTTGATCCTACTAAAGCAATAAACTGCAAAAAGGGAGTCAGATAGAGAAGCTAGGCATCTTAGAATAGTCTTTTCAAGAGTGGTGTATGAAGAGAATGAATTTGAGGGACCATAGTCCAAAACCTATGCCTAGTTATCAGAATAGGTTTTATAAACACGTAGACCATGGACGAGTATAAAACAAAACAATAAACTCGGGAAACAACCAATCCAAGTATTCCAATTTGGAATTACAGTGGATGGGGAGTAGAATCTTAGACTGGAACCAGGAAGAATCCTATACCCTATGATCCTAATAAAGGAGTAGAAACCAGCAAGATTAGCATGGAACCTATGATCCATATGGGGGTAGTACCAATCCTATTGACATGAAAGAAGGCATTGATAGTTATTACATCTATATGTATGACTGCATCGAGGAAAAGCAGAAAATACATCTTACCTTGAAAGTGCGTTTGAAGGTGGACCTGAGAATTCCATGGGAGATCACGCATTTCCTAGTCATTTCTCAATGGCTAATCTCAATCTTCGTAATTCTAATCAAGAGTGCGCATCCTCTGGATGTTTATATAATCCAAAAGATAGTCGTCGGACTTCACGTCATCATGGACGAAATTCCAGGAAGTACTAAGAAGAGGGAGAAAAGTAAGAAGAGACAGTCCACAGAAGTAGAGGGCTTAAATAATGTACATATCCAGTAATGTGCATCATAGTGTTTGAGAGGCATGACTTAAGAAGTAAGAGCATGCTCATACAAGCAAGTCCTTGAAACATATAAGTAATGTACCAAGTGAGAGACAAACCGTAGTTATGAGGATTGTTTGTAATAGCTTATAAAAACCATGCATAATACATGGTATAGGTTTGGTTGTTATTTGGATTTGGTTCTTGATTTCCTTGTGTGACTAGCACTATGCATAGAGTTGAGCTCAGAAAACATATGCATGATGTAAGTATGAGTAATCACTTTATGTAACAGGACTAGAGAGGGTATGGATACGGGAGTAGAAGCTGGGTCTGAAGGACAGCGTATGGAGCAAGAAGCTAAGCAAAGGGAAAGTAATAAGGATATACCCGCAACTGGACGATCAACTCGTCCGTTGATAGAGGGGAATTTCAAGCAATATATGCAAATGATGCAAGAGTACCAGAATAAGTTCATGCAAGAAATACTCAAACGAATTGGACCCGGAGAGAGAAATAAATATAATAGAGTAAGTCTTTCTGATTTCCAAAATACCAAACCAATCCCTTTTGTGTCCGCACCAGAACCTATGGATGCGGAGGATTGGATGATGGATACAGAAAGGAAGCTTAAAACAGTTGGATGCAATGATGAGGAGAAGTTACGTTATTCAACATTTCTTCTATCAGGACCTGCCGCAAATTGGTGGGAAAATCAATTAGCCATGCTCACACCAGAAGAGGTAATCACTTGGGAAGAATTTAAGTGGAAGTTTCGTGAGTATCATGTTCCAGAGAGCATTATGGAATTTAAGAGGGGAGAATTCAAGGACCTAAGGCAAAATGATGAACCCGTGATGAAATATATTAGCAAGTTTAGCCAATTATCTCGTTATGCAGTTGATGAGGTAAATACGGAGGAGAAGCGCAAGAGAAGGTTCTTGGAAGGACTAAACCCTTATATGAAGATGAAAATACGAGGGGCTTCAACATGACGTTTCCAAGAGCTAGTTGATGTGGCAATTACTTTTGAGGATGATTACAAGATGCTATTGGAAGAGAGGAAGAAATTAGCCAAGGAACAAGCTATAAGAGAACCAAAGAAGATTCAATCTCCAGAATCAACATCAAACTTAAGTTTTATGCCCAGATTCTTATCCGCAAATGGTATATCAAAACATGAGGCATCAAAACGAAAGAAACAAATCATAGGCAATAAGTGTGGAACTTCAGGTCACCTAAGCAGGAATTGTTGGAAGACCGATAAGTTGTGTTATAGGTGTGGTCTGGACGGACATAAGAGATCTGAATGTCCCAACAAGTTGGTTACTCAAGGAGTAAAACCACCATCAAGGGGTGGAAACTTTGGATGGAACCACGTTGACGAGGCTACGACAGGTATGTTTAGTATTAGTGGTCCTTCATCAATAAAGTTGTTCAGGGTTAAAAGTAATCTCATGAAGCTTCAGGAGGAAGTATAAGTTAACATTAGGCACTAACAATAACCGAATCAAGGTGGAAAGTACACTCAAAGAGTGCTGAGTTTATTAAAAACATTACTTTGAAAAGATAAGAAACAGGGAGAAAAGAAGAAAACTCAGGACGAGACTATCGGAAACCTTCTTGAACAAGAAACCACACACTTTGGGACGAAGTTTAATTTAAGGGGGGAAGTCTGTAACATCCCAACATTTAGGACCAAACGAAGGGTAGATTTAGGATTTTGTGCATCTGCATGCATGCATCTAGAAATTCGGGTAAATTTTTCGCCAAATAAAAAGACTAGAGTGATCAGAATTCTCACTCCGATGAATTAGGTTTAGTGTTATTAGAAGTGGAGTGAGATGAATTTTAACATGACTTCTATTGTTTTCTGGAGTTATGGGGAATAAATTTGACTTATAACTAATTATTCACAATAATACAAATGCAAGTATTATAAATAAAAGTATAAAGATT
The DNA here is from genome assembly GCA_023614405.1 of Avena insularis. Taxonomy (NCBI): domain Eukaryota; kingdom Viridiplantae; phylum Streptophyta; class Magnoliopsida; order Poales; family Poaceae; genus Avena; species Avena insularis. The sequence continues at coordinate 460,008,190 of CM042697.1, read as the reverse complement.
ATTTAAGACCAACATTACAGTATTCTTTTATAATAAAAGAATAAAGAAAAGATAATAATAAAATACTTAAATGAATAAATAAAATGGAAAATGAATTACAATAAAGAAACAAATAGAAGAGTTCCTTATAATAAAAGAATATATGTATATTACATTATCCTTTTATAATAAAGGAATAAAAATAAAGTACAATAGATTAACAAAAAGTAGAAGTCATACAGATTGATGGAAATCAAAGAACTACAAATCTGAAGAAATCGGTGTTCAATAAAACAAAGATTTAATCAATACAAGAAAATTCAAAGTCATTACATAGATGAATAGTTACAAATAAAGAAAAAGAAAAGCTTCACTACAATATATAATAATTACATTGTTATTACAATTAAATAAAAAGATTACAGAAGCTATAAACCTAAGTTAGGATTTCTATCTACTTAGATGTTCCTGGATATTCTTTGATTCATGCAAAACAAATAAATAAAAGATAAAAATAGAGAGGGTTAGTGTTAGTAATTTTGCTCTCAGTTTAACAATGAGGTGCACTGTTCATTACATCACCGAGCAGAGTTGATGAGGGGCAAGTTTCACCAAAAAGGAATATATGTTCTTATCAGCATAGTATTGGTCTCAGCCCAGCATCATTGACAAAGGTGGGGCAAGTTTTACCAAAATAGTAAGTAGTAAAGGTAAAACCATCAACAAATATCCAATATCTACTTGATCTGATCCACACACAGGAGGCAAGCACACACACAACCTACACAATACATGCATAGCATGTGTTGTCACCACCACAGCAACCAGTACAATAGTATAAAGGTAACAGTGAGGGAATTCCAAGATTCTTTCTTACTTACCCCAATAGTCCAGCCGAAACCACACTCCTCTATCTCAGTAGTACAAGAGTATCAAGCACACTGCTTCCATTAAATCAAGAACACAAACACTGATTCATTCCCAGATCAATTGGGTGCATCACATCTACATCACAAGCATCCTGGTTGCTTGGGAAAGCCATCCAGGTGCTCAAGTAGGAGTTCCAGCAGCTGATCAAGGGCAAGTAAAAGATCTACAACAAGCCATAAGCCTCTCACCAACCTCAGGTAAAAATCATCAGAACCAACTACTGTATCATCGAGAAACCATTCTTGTAGCTCACACACAGATTTGGAAATACCAGGGAAATTCAACAAATTATATTTATCCTTCAACTAGATATTCCTCTAGGAGGATAGAATAGAGAGATCCTCTCAAAGTTGCATGGAGATGCCAAGAAAGATTCATCATAGAGGTTTGGCCTCAGCTTTTGCATCACAGGCCAAGTAAAGAAATCCAGCAAACCACATCTGAGATGCTACCACTATGCACACTCCTACGGGAGGCACCACAGTGGTACACTTAATCATTTTAACCAACCAATTTAGCTTCAGCCTTCTGCATCATGAGCTAAATATCTATTTTTTTACATATCAACATCAACTACATCATTGTAGTGATTCCCAACAGCAAATCATGCTACCTGGGCCACCACTGTGCACACTCCAAGATTGGAGGCACCACTGCAGCAGCCCAGGGCAGCAGAATCCTCAAAACTAACAACAAATCATGCACACAAGATCTACCACTGTGCACCTTCCAAGATGGAGACACCACAGTGGCAGTCTTATGCACAAAAGACATTAGGGAGTATCATCACATTAACCAATCACTCAATAATTCCAGCTAAAACAGATTTATCATTTTCCTAGTAGAAGAATCTAGGAATCAAATGTATACAATCTCTTACTGACAATAAGGACATGAAATCAGATCCTTACTTAGATTCCAAATCAATATGAAAGCCACAATCATCATTCTAGTAAATCATCAGGCATTATCCCTAAGAATCAAGCACATATCACTCCGCGACCATCTTTAACAATTATAAAGTTTTAGAAACCCAATTGGTCCTGCAAGGCAGTACCAGACCAAGCCAAGTATGAATATCACAAGGTTCTAATGGATGCTCACAGTAGGTGAACTCAAAACCATATTATCCATTGAATCATATCATTAACAGGGTGGATAGGAGTAATATCACTGCTATTCCTAGGTAATTCCACAACAAGTTATAGCACCAATTCCAGCAGTATATAACTTATGATTGTGTAACACCAAAGAGGTGCAACCACACAGGTTAGCTAGCATGGAGCCAATACCAAACAATTCCACAAGCCAACTAGATTAAAACCAATTAATATTGGATCATCTCAACAACCAGCCAAACCTCATATAAGCATAAATTCATCATCCTGTAGTCACAAACCAGTACCATCCACTATCTCATACAAGCAGATAAATTTACAAGCCAAATTCAATGAGCAAGCTATGTAGCAAAGCTACTGTAGAGTATCATTAACCAAAGTGAGGAACCCAAATTAGGGTTCATACTCAGAGAGAGTGGGTTTGAGAAGATAACTCACCCGGGGTCCTCGCTTAAGCCGAGAAGAGGAAACAACATTGGCCATCAATGGCGACCACGGCGCGGCGGCACGAGGGCACCGTGGTACTCAACCCGCACCAAGCCGCACCAGTGGGTGTCTGTGCATAGAAGAGGCAGCACCAGCAACCAACCATCACCAAATCACCATAACCGCACCATCACTTTGCCATCATCACGAGGGGTCACCAGAGCACGTCGGAGTCGAGGCCGAAACCCTAGCCACGGGAGTGTAGCGGGGACGAGCGGAAGAGGGTTCGTATCACAAATCAAATTGGATGGAAGGGTGTAGCAGAGGTAGAAGCGTCAAGGACAACCGATGGCGGTGGCCAAGGAGGCCGGAGCCAGCCATGCTTGTGCGGCGACGGCGGCGGCACCACATCGCCAGAGGGGGAGTGGATGAGGAACAAGCCAGCGAGGAGAAGAAGGGGGTCGGTTTGACCGATTTGGTCGTCCAGGTCCAGGGGTGTAGCCCAAATGGGAGATGGGCTGGGCTTAGAATTAGGTTGGGCTGGCCCAAGAACCAAGCCAGGGTAGTAAACGAAAAAAATAAAGTTAAGCTAAATATTAAATAACCTAAAATACCCCTGTACACTATTTTAATTCTAGAAAAATGTAGAAAAATCCTAAAAATATATTTAATACATCTAAATGCTTATCAAAATAATCTCTACCTAGAAAAAATATAATCATATTTACTTAAGTTTAATAAAATTGAGATAAACTTTAATACCCTTAAGTAACTAAATGAAATTTAATAAATTCAGAATAATTCCTAAAAATAAATAAAAATCACTTTCATACACACAAAGAAATCTCTTATCTAATAAAAATACTAACTTAAAATTTTTAAAAAAAACTTTAAACAAATATTTAAAGACATTCAATAATTGAGAAATTTTATAAAAAAATCAAAATAATACTTAAAATAAAATAAAATTCAATTTTAAGATTTTAAGTAAGAATACTTACTAAGATAATACTAAATATATTGCTCCTAAAACATTTTAAAATTCTCTGATCATATTTCTTCAATTATTAAAATAAGATAGTTGTTTTATTAATTATTTAACATTATTTCCTAAGTAAGAAATAATCATGTTCAAAACACAATCTTTTAACTCTAAAAATAATCTAACATATAATTATAATTTAGGATACTATATTTAAGTCTTTAAGACTAAGTTTCATTATACTTAGGAAAAACCCTAATTGCTCCTAATGCCATAAGTATTATATCCCAAGCCCAATTATATCTTTATAATTAAATTTGGTCTGACATATCATAAGCTAGGTATATAATGACTCAAAATCATTTAAACCTTATCCTAAACCATAACTTTAATCTTATTAGTCTTTAGAGTTGATTAACTTAACATAAATAATATTTTCTTCAAATGTTATTCTTTTTGCCACTTTCAAAAGAAACACTATACCATTTCTTTTGAACCATAACAAAAAATTAAAACATAAACCTTGTAATGATTACATGGTATCACCCAATCTTAGAATTGTATTACAATTGTACCTTACTTTCATATCTTATATGTTATCCAAAAACCCTTACAACTACACTCCTTTATAAAGTAAACTTAAAAACTCACATCCTAAACAAATCATCTAAATCTAACTCACATATAATGTTGAGGAATTACTTAAGTTTTTACAAAATGCATATCATTACTTATGCATAACATCATATTGCTTCTTTAAACATTGTCCTTACCGGGCAATGATGGTAATATTGTAGAACCCGAGGTCCAGGGTCAAGTCGAGGCATTCGACTACAATACTTCTCTATATCAAGGCAAGTTCACACTTGCTCATGTCCTTTGATTATTTTCTATAAAGTATTTTGCAAATCCAATGTTGTCATCACCTGCATTTCAAAAGGGTGAGAAAACACTATTTTCATAATAATATGATTATAGGTTATTTAACATGAGGTAATAACCTTCTATGAAAGTTCCGGTGGTAAAGGAACATATTATCTAGGACTTAACAACCAATGTCGCCAGTGATTCTTGCGTCGTATATTACGCGTTAACCATGAGATTTGGAATGGGACGAAGTAGTCAGTTAGATCGGCTCCCTTTCGCATTGGACATCGTTTCGGGCATTTGTAAGTTGCGATCATGGGTATAGCTGTTTTATACGGGAAAAGTCTACCGTGGATCCGGGCTTACAAAAGATGATATCTAGTGTTAATGGTTGTTGTGTGTATCCAACTAAGGTATAGCCGTTTTATACGGGGAAAAGTCTACCTTGAGTTTGGGCATACAACAATTGTGGTGTATGCGGGGTCGCGGAGAAGGACATTGATTGGCTTGGATCTTAGTCTGGGCCTCATACCAAGGAAGTGTGAACAGGAATGCGCGCCCGGATGTGCAACAAAGCTAAGATCTCTCATGGGTAAAGTAATGCACCTTTATAGAGTGTAAGAACTGTAACTTGTTACTCCCTGTTCCGGGAAGGAGCTGCGAACGTGGCAGGAAAGGAACTCCATGAAAGTTCTGGTAAACCCGTGAAGGCTGACGGACATAGCTTTTCAGAATAAAAGCAACCTTTGAAGAAATGTTTACAAAAACTTGCATTGCCTATGACCTATGGTCTGTGGTTGTAGATATAGTGCATCAAACACTCCTTTTTAGTGAACTTGCTGAGTACGCTCGTACTCAATGTATCTTCTTAACCCTTGCTAGATTCTGAAGACATTAACGGTCAGGAAGAGGAAATACTATATCCTATTGAAGACCAAGAAGAATTCCGCTATGAAGAACCAGAAGTATCCAGAAGCGTCAAAGGGAACAATTACGAAAACATCTATGGAATGGAGACCGACGTATCTAAAGTATATATGTAGCATATATAGTGATCTAGTCCAGTAGCATAGATCTCTATCTTCTATCTATCTTAAATCTCGTATAAACCTTAGTTGCTTCTTACTTCTGTTCTCCGAGTTATTATAGTTTAGCCCTGAATCATCAGGATACCTCTATGGACCTAGGAGGATCTCGAAGTCGTCATGTAAATTTCTGATTGTAATAATGACAATGTATGTTGTGGACCCGCTTTGTTTCTGTTGTACCACTCTGAGGATATAATATTTGCGGAATGGTACTCCGTGAGTGTTATGTCCATGACTATAGTATACTACAACATGCAGTGGTATGCTGGGTCACCACAAGGTGATATTGATCTATCATATGTGTCAACCAAAGATCAACTTGCCGATATCTTCACGAAGCCACTTGATGAAGCAAGGTTTTGCTACTTGAGGAATGAACTAAATGTCGTAGATTCAAGGAGCTTGACTTGATTTTCTTGCATTCTCACCTATGTTTCAACTCATATTTGGTTTAGGTGTAGGCATGGATATAGGGGGAGTGCGGTCCTAATTGATTGGACCGTCCCTCCCCCCATTATGCCCAAAGATATCAAAATCATTCCTCTTAAGATCATTTAGTGATATGTGAGCTTAATGATGAGTTTTGGTAATGGACCCAAGATATATCTTCGTGGTGCCAAGCCGAGTATACTCAAATATGGTGGCCTAGGCCACTGCCCTCTTTCATTCGAGAGGTTGGTACTTACTCATGTTTGTCATTTGTCTGATTCTAGTCTCTTGGAGCTTTTCTAAATGTTTTTGTGAATTCATATGGATCTTGTTGGTTCTTCACAATTTGATGTCTCAACCCAAGCCCTTTCCCTTTCTTAAAAACTGTCTATCTCTCATATTTGTCCCCAAAACACCTATCTTGGAACTTTTGGTCGAGGAGGACCGGAGTCTCCGGTGTAGACCGGAGTCTCCAGTCCAGACGGTTTCTATCACTTAAAGAAGAGGGGCGGGGTGAACTGGTACAGAAGTTCCTCATTCTTCACCCTGTCCCCTACCTCCAAACCCGTCGCCTCCTCTTCCAAAACTCCTCCCCGGAGGTCAAGAAGCCCCCGGGATCCGCCGTGCCGCTGGCCAACCTTCCCCTCTCCTCCATTGGGTCATTCCCACCGGAGGAATTAATCCCATGGACAGATCTGGTACCTCTCCTCTACTTTTTCTCCTAGGGTTCATCTCTAGATGTGTTTTTGAGGATTGATGCTGATTTGTCCATTGGAATCACTTGTTTGTGTGCACTCTAGTACTTTAGCCTTGTTACATTGCCCGATCTACTAGATTCACCCTCACCAGCATCTTCCCATCTCATGCCCGAGCCTCCCGACCGGAGATTTCGGACTTAGGTCCGGAGACTCCGGTCCTGGGACCGGAGACTCCGGTCTGAGCCAGAGACTCCGGTACGAGGTGCGGAGACTCCGGTGTTGGGTGAATCAAAATAGTCCAAAAATGCATCAAAGCTCTTGTACTGCATTATTGGGACATATATACTCATCTCCATGCTATCTTCCTCACTACTGTTCACAGGTGATGGTTCTAGTCGTCCTCGTCGTACCAAGGCCAAGTCCCAAAGGGGCAATCCTCGCTATGATGAAGCTCGGGGTCAATTTATCGTGCCTCCGTCCAACCGGAAACAACTGGCACCTGATGCAGCTTACTTGAAGAGGGATCAAGAGAGGGCTGAACGAGAGGACCGTGCCAAGAAGGCCAAATATGACAACCTTCAGACCTTGGCCAAAATGTCTAAAGTGGAGTACCGTGAGCTGAGAAAGACAGATTTCTATACGCTGCCTCGCACTAGTGATGACCCTCGTTTCTAGAGGAAAGAACATGCTGTGTTCATGAAGGATGTGTATGGTGTGCTCACCAAATCACATGTCTGCCCTCAGAAGTTCATGAGTGTTTAGCAGATGCGCCTCAGCCCCTACTTCAATGATGCCTTGTGGATCTGTGAGAAGCTGGGTCTGTATAACTTGATGGAGCTGCGTGAAGACTACAATATCTACCTTGTACAGCAGTTCTATGCCACAGTTGTGTTTGGGTCTGATCAAGACAGGACTATGGTTTGGATGTCTGGTACCACACGCTGCACAACTACATTCCATGACTTTGCCAACGTCATTTTTGAGACCTTTCATGGTGTATCCACTCCTGTTGGGCTGCGTATGCACTCTGCAACTCAGGGTGAGAACAAGTTGAAGCTGGTGCCTCTATATGACGATGGTGTTGTGGGAGGGTCCAAGGGACTCAAGACTCTCTACAACCTTATGCTAAGAATTTTCCGTCATACCATTGCACCTAGTGCTGGGAATGATGATGCGATTAGGGGTGGCCTTATCAACCTTCTTTACTACACTCACCGGATTTACAATGTTGGACCTGAGGCAGATGCTGCACCTATTGATGTGACGGATTTTATCTTCGAGGATATGTTCCATGCTATTCTTTACAAGAAATCTTATCCTTATGCACCTTTGGTTATGAGGCTCATCAACTCCCAGGAGCATGATTCTCCACTTGGCATACCATCACACCTCACTGAACACATGTTGGTCTCACTGTAGCAGAAGGGGCGTATGGGGCCTGCTCCGAGGCGTCGCTATGGGGATGATGATGAGGAGATTGAGACTGAGAGAGCTCCCTCCCCACCTAGAGTTCGGAGGAAGAATGCCTCCAATGCCCTATGCCTACTATGACTCGAGACTATGTGCATGAGCGGATCAAGAAGGCCAGTTTTTGGGAGAGGACCCTTTGTTGCATGAATGTTGACATCCGTAAGCAGCAGCATGCATCCTACCAAAGCAACCGTTGCATTGAGAAGCTCCTCAAGGAGATCAAGGACATGGTGATGAGTATAATGAGGAAGGTGAGGATGAATACAATGATGAGCATGGGGCTCAGCAGTCCACAGAGCATGATCACACACTCTCATTTGGTGCATGGAATTCCCAACAGGATAGTCTGGTGGATTGGAAAACCTTTGCTGATGTCACCTCCAGTTCTGGGTACCAGGGTACCTCCTCTTCTCGCCCTCATGGCAAAGGGCATGCTGTCCCTGAAGACGATGATGATGACTATGATGAGGATGGTAATGACCAGGATGAGGATGAGGATGCCGAGGATGACGATGACTACTGATCTGTTGGGGCGCTAGTTTAGGTCTTTTCCCTTTTTTGGCGTTTCGATGCTTCCCGACCAGGTTTGTTTGTTGGTCTGCTCCATCTGATGTATTACTAACTACTCACCAGATCTGCACGTGTGTGCCCTTCCGTCCATGGCTGCCAAGAAAGAATTGGCACGGTGGAGGAGGATAGGAAGCGACAGAGGAGGAGGAGGAGGAGGAGAATCTAGCAGAACATGTCTGACTTTTTTTATCCTTCTCTTCAGTTACATTGCTTGATCGATTTTGGCACTGATGAATAACCTTGATGGATGGATCGCCTCTCTCTAAATCGAACTGAACTACTAGAGCGCATTGCATTTTCCATGAATTCAAAATTGTTGCATGTGGACTATGTACAAATCTTTGTACCAGTCAATTTAGTAACTTAGCCAATTCGATCATCATGATTGAATAATGTTGGAACTTGAGCACTGAATAATTTTTGCATGTTCGTTCTTAGCTTGAGTGCTCAAGGATGCAGACAGTGAAGTATATGTTAGATCTTCTACATGGTATGTAATGGTTGAATGGTAATTAGTATGAGTTGTAGGTTTCCTAAGCTAGATCCGATATTCTAAATAATTGTACTGAGTAGTAAATCAGCTACTGTCTACTGGAGTATTGGTTTGTATTTGAACTTACTGAAGTACCACAAGAAGAAAATGCACGATATGTTAATATTGTACACTGAAGTATAAATTACGTGAATTATTTTGTTGTAACGGTTGCTAATGCACTATATCAGGCTGTTCATCAAGTATTAGAAGCTGCAACAAACAAGTATTGCAAGCTAGCTTGTACGCATCACCATGTCTGCATGTGTCGGTCAAACACCGCAGTCAGATGACCAAGCTATTGGGAACACTGTGGACATGTGATGCGGCTGATCCAGTCTATGCAGCGGACGTGTCTGTCGCCATCCTGATTTCTGTGTAAGTGCACAATCCAATATCCATGTATTTTCACTTATTGACACATGGATTGGTAGCTAGTATAGTAGAAGCAATTGTATAGATTATAAAAGAAGATAGCTCATCTAGGATATCGATTTTTCAAAGTGATACTAGCTATCACTTCAATCTGTACATCGTTAGCACAGCCAGAATGGGCACTTCATTATGTATATTTCTAACATTTCAAGATTATTCACATTTGTTCACTTAGCCTCGTCTATTGGTTCTTTGTGAAAAATCTTGCAATCGTTGTAGTACAAATAAAAGTAGATTATTAGAAATTTTTAGCTGGTGAGGTGATTTCCAGCAAGTGCTAGCATATTTAGAGTGATTTAACTAAAGGTTGCTAGTAGAATCATATGAATTGCATTGTTGCTTATTATCTGCCTTGATGGTTATTGGTTATAAGAGGAATGAAGTACTAGTGTAACACTAGTACTTGTTGTACACTTGGCGTGAGCTCTTAGTTCCAATACTAAGATGTGATTAGCTTTATCTGAACCAACATAGATGATTCTAGAATAGTTAAGCGTGGTCTCTGTAATTAAATTTCTGGTATAATGCATTATTTTTCATCTCTTAATTTCTTAGGGAATCTGAAGCAATACTAGGCTACTAGTGATGATGAGGATGACACCTATGTCGACAAGGGAGATTATCTCTATGGCGAGGGTGATGATGATGGGGATGGGTGTGATGATATCTACTGCGATGATGCTGATGACGGGTGATGAGTATTGACAAGCGAAGTTCTGAAGTTTTGAAATTCCTCCTGTGTTGGTTCAAAGCGAAATTCTGAAGTTTGCATAGTATACAAAAATGTTATGTCTTAGTTCATATTTGTTTTGGACGACACTTTCTAAATGGATCATATACCTTTCTAAATATAATATATGTTCTTTGGTCATACGTGGTTCTGTGTACATATGAATTGTTCTTGAAATGTTAATACTCTGAAATACTGGTGTGGAATCACACTTCCTTGTTTTCTAACATCCCTAATGTCCATAGCTCACAAAACGTGTATCAGTAGCCGCTCAACTATAAGATAAAGTGATCAACGACATGGCATACGACCTGTAGGTAAGTAGAATAACTGACCGGTAGGCTTACCTCGGATATACCCTCGCCTATTACAAGAACTGACGGTACACAATAACTATAGGAAAATAAATACCTGATGGGAAACCATCAGCTATTAGCATCGTTGGCTACTGTGAGGCAAATGCGGCCCAAAACATAACCGACGGCCAACCGTCAGCTTAGTACTGTTGGCAAAGATATTAACCGACTGTACCGTCGGATATTCTACTAATGGCCGACCGAGCATAGCCGACGGGAGATGACCGACGGTGAACCGTCGGTTATAAAGTTATCTGACAGTAAACTAAAATGCCCGACGGTAATTAGCCCCTTGGCTATAATGGGATATCTAGTAGTGAAGGGGGAGAAGACATTCTCATCGTTTTGCATGGGTTTGGGGCTTTGGATTTGCTACTATCTTTGCTACTATATGCTTTTATTTGCTATATTCGAACTTGAACTTTATGTGTGTTATTTGCTGTTCATGTGTGTGACTATGTGCTTGTGTGCACTATCTATTGTAACTCATGTGAGATTTATGCGTGTTATCCTTGATACTATCTACCTTGCATGATTTACTTAATTATCTTATTGCACATAGTCAGGGGGAGCCCCATATATATTCTATTCCATGCAAAATCACTTGTTGTCATCGAACACCAAAAAAGGGGAGATTGAAAGGGCATTTATTGTCATAATCACTTTTGGTGTTCGCTAACAACAAGTAGATCATTTTACTGTTTGTCACTGTCCACGGGTTGGTATTTTGATGAGTGAAAAACACCCACACACTTGGGAAAAGTCCATAATCGTGTGTCACATTTCTGGAAACTACAGACCGGAGTCTCCGGTCTGCCAAGACCGGAGTCTTCGGTGTGGTCCGGAGTTTCTAGATCTGTCTCCGAGGATGTCTTCAGGATCTGGGCTGGGACATACTGACTAGGGGTCTGGAGCCTGCACCGGAGGATACTCCGGAGTCTCCGGTTCTTGCTCAGTCCGGAGTCTCCGGTGTTGGAAGACCGGAGTCTCCGGTCTTGCAGGGTCATGGATGGTCTGGGTCATTCAGATGGGCGGTCCGGAGGCTGGTCCGGAGATTGGCCGGAATCTCTGGTCTACAGACCGGAGTCTCCGGTCTGACTTTTCTACAACGGTCAGAAAACGGTTCATGGAGGGAGCTGCCTATAAAAAGGGACCCTTATCTTCTTCCTCCAGCTACTTGAGCTGCTCAAGAACACCAACTCCATTAGAGACACCAAATCTACAAGATCTCTTCATCCAACCATCCAAAGTCATTGATCTTTGGAGAATCGAAGGAGGAGGCCTTGATCTACATCTTCACCAAGAGAGATCTTTATTTCCCCCTCATTCACTTGAGGGCCCCCAAGCTCTAGTGCTTCATTGGAAACCCTAACTTTGATTTAGTTCTTACAAGCTTGTCTTTGATTTGTCTTGACAGCTTGCTTGTATTTGGGAGCCTCCAATTAAGTTGTGGATGTGTGCCCCGAACTTGTTGTAAAGGTGCCGGCTTCCACCTCGAAGGTTGCCGATATAGTGGAAGGTGGATCGAGCCCGTTGGGGTGAGATTCATCGGAGAACAAGGGAGGCCTCTCGTGACGTTGGTGGTTTGAAACCACCCCCTCCCAAACGTAGACGTACTTCCCCTCAAAAGGAAGGAACTACGGAAAACAAATCCTTGTGTCTCCGTGTCCACTCCTTTGGTTACTTCTATCCTTTACCGCAGTTTACTTACTTGTTCTTGCTTAGTGTTGTGATAGTTAGTGCATGGTTGACATGTAGGTAAATTCACCATAGTTGTATAATCTAGAGAATTTACCTTTCTTGTTAAACCCTAATTGAAAAAGAAGAAAATTTGAAGTAGCATCTATTCACCCCCTCTAGGTGCCCATACGATCCTTTCACTTACTCCCTTAAATTTCTAATTGCAATGACGGTTCAAATTCTGCGACGACCAAACAATTTTTATATGAAATCTCGATTAAATTTCACAATTCAGACATGAAACAATGGCTTCCAAACGAGCTCTTATGTTTTTCACAGAGCATTTTCCACTAACTGAATTAATTCATTGGTTATAGTTATATGTATTGTTTCTCTTTTTTCCCTTTTCTATTTTAGGTAAAAGGTCATATATTGATTTTTTTATGAAAACATATTCTAGAAAGTTCAGATTTTTAAAAATGTTTAAATTTAAAAATGCACGAATTTGCAATATTCAGATTAAAAATATTTATATTTTGAAAATTGTTCATATTTATAAAAAAATTAAACTCGAAATTTTTTCAGATGTGAAAAATATTCAAATTCGGAAAAACTTAAGTAAAAAATACAAAACAGAAAAGAAAAATTAGCATAAAATAAAAAATAAAAAGTAAAAGGAAAAAAGCCCTAGCGAAGCTCCTCAGGGTGGAATCGCTCTCTCACTAACGGTCTGGCCCACCACGAGATCTCGCATGAGCGGGTTCCTCTATTAATGTCCATAATGAGCGAGAGATAGGAATTGCCACCAAGATGTTGTAAATCCCTAGTAAAAAATAGTTAGGTTAAAGAGCTACCTTCTGCACAAGTAAACATAGTACTCAAGGTACTCTTACTTAAATCTGTTGGCGACAAGAACTAGCATTGCCTTATTTTTTAATCGACATGGATACCTACTCCATTCACTATTAATCACTCATAATTTAGCTAGCTACATATTCGTGAATATCATCTCATATGTTTTCTAGGTACTCTTACTTAAATCTGTTGTTGTCGTGGTTCCTGCGCTTATTTGTTCAGGTATGAAAATGGAAAGGTACAAGCATCATTTTCTTGTATATTTTCCATAAGGAACTTTTCATGTAATTTTTTTCAAAAATTTCCTCTGTCTATTAATAATCATCAACAATAGTACAAAGAGACCTCAAAATAATAAAAAATACAAATATATCAAAGGATCACCTAGCGACGACTACAAATACTAGCACGAGCCGAATGCGCGCCACCATCCTCGTCTCTCCATCACCTGAGTAAGGCAAACTTTTTAATATAGCTTGTTATAGTAGATAGACCAGAAGTTGTTGTGCTAAGTCCCTAAAAAACTAGTGCATGAGAGCAGCAACCACCATCAATAAAGACAATCATATACTAGAAGAAACTGACCAACATACCAATGAACACGAAAATCGATTAGATCTCAAGAGATCCTCTAGACACATGAATCCACGTGCCCTCCGTTGGTGCTAGACCCACCATCCGAGTGAGGATAAGACGGGAGGGTCTTATTCTAATTTTAGGATGTAGGTATCGCCTCACCATCTAAAAAACATGAAAAAAATAGTCTAAACGAAGAACAAAGACCTCCCACCGCCATGGTCTAGCACGCTTCCAACCTATAAAAATAGTCTACTATTATGTGTTGTGTAAAGGCATGACATAATTCGGAGCAAACCCGTGACACAATCACGACGTCTCGAGCAACCTATAAACTTGAGCAACTACTAGTGCGTACTACCTCTTTTCCACAATGTAAGCCTTTCTAGCAAGCTGTTTAAGTTTGCTAAAAATGCTATATTATGGAAAGGAGGGAGTAATTAAATAATGGCAATATATGTATTCAGATCGTGCGAGCCCTCAAACCAGAGGGAAACAGGGAAGCTTTGCCCATTCTTTTAGCGCATCTATGCGATCTACAACGCTAATTTGTAGTGCAAGCAGCCAGATAGCTCCCAAAGCCTCGGTTTAAGGATTTCCCAGAATCAAATACAGATTAAAGGGAGCAAGTACCAAGGAATGTGATACACACTATACATATTTACCATGATAAAAGAGTTGAAGTGCATGTAGATTATACTTTACATAGACGTGCAATGGCAAGTACGCGCATAACTTATGAGCGGGAATGTGAAATGCATGTAACCTAAAATCTTCCAAATGTAAAACTATGGAGAGAAAATAATCCTGCATAAATCAAGTTACAGAGAAAACTTCATGCAAAAACAAGTTTAAAAGCTTAGTGTGTAAAACCAATTCATCTCCAATGATTTGAATGGGCACATATGAAACAATGTGTCTTTGTCTGGGCCGGTCCGATCTTAGGTGAAGTGGTGCATCTTAGTTAGGGTGAGTCTAATTCAAAGGAGGCAAAACTTGTTTGACGGTGGAAAAGCTGTGTCTAGAGCAATTAGTTTGGATCGCTCTTGGAGGGAGGTGAAGCAAAAAAAGGGAGGACAAGATCCAGGACGGGGCATATTTTGTTTCATCATACCTCCAAATGAAATTTGGTTTGAATATGAATATTTATGTTTTTATAGAGTGTCATCTCCCCCAACATATTTACCCTTATTCAAGAGGTTTTAAACATTTGTAGACTGATTTTGCAAGGATTTTAACCGTTTTTCATTGTAAAATGTCTTTAGTGGAAACTTCACCAAATATATAGAGATTGCAAGTTGAAGACGCTAGATGGTACCCCATCCAGTTGGAATGTACTCGGACATAGTTTGATTGTCCAAATGGAATGTTTGAACAACAAGTGATGACACAACGACATATACGCTCATTTTTTGGGGACAATGAATATTCTTTTTCAAACTCTGTTAACATTTTTTGGGGACAATGAATAATTTTTTAAAGAAACAATGCCAGAAAGAAATAAGTTTTCATATTTACTATATGGATAATAATAATTATTATTACATCATGCTATAAACACAATTTTGACACTAATAAACTAGTAAAAAATGCCAGAACACAAGTAACATGATTAAAAAGCATAGAATCGATTCATAAGAAATAAAGAAGTATTTTTTATGGTGAAAAAGAAGAAGAAAATAAAATTAGCTCCACACACACGAATCAAAACAGACAAACAAATATAATAGGCCGGGCAACACATACGGAGGGGTTACGCGGAAGGATGGTAGGCGAGATATGAATACAATTCATAACAAGTGATACATAGGAGGTCCACGTGGCGTGAGCTATCGCGACCCTCAAACCAGAGTGTGAGTAGCTTACAATGATGGTTAACAATTGACCGTCTAGTTCGATCGCAATGACTCACACATAGTTGAATCTTTTGACGGACAATAAAAAACCCACAATATGATCTTTTGGGCGGTAACAAGTACAAGAGGATGTAGTGCTCAGGTCAGCATTGATGTTGTTAGGTAGTTAAGAGCCAAGCAGCTGGAACGGGCTATGGTGTATGCATTGGAGTGTGAGAAAGGTGGTTCTTGGTGGCACCCAGCACCCGCAGCTACACTAAATACTCTAGATAGTCTTCAATGATGATATGACAAAAAGTCAAGAATGTACAAGACAAAATGCAGCGAACACAGTTGGCTCTCATAACAATTTGATCATGGATTATGTGACATAGTGATGTTGCCACGGACTTCAAGCGAACCCAAAGAGACTATTTCCTGGTGTCACTCACTGCCAACATTTGTAGAAGTTTTTGTTTCATTTCTCTTCCCGTGTAATCTAGGAAAAATGCTTGCTCGGTTGTAAGTTTTGAACTAGTTATAAGAGTTTACATTGTGCTCTCGTCTTACCTTGTCTATCCATTAGAGGTCACCGTGTTTATATATATACATGTGATAAGAAATGTGCATAAATAAATACATATTTGTCCCTTTGGCTTTGAAATAGGAGTAGGTGAGCAGAAAATAAATACGAGAGTAGGTAGGTGAAACATAAAGTTGTCTTAATTGAAGAAAAATAAGTTCAACAATACTTTTATATTCACATTAATGTTATTATCTAATTATAAGAGTCAAGTGCTACATGTCGTTTCAAGGGCATGTGGTGCTCTTCAGCTTTCTTGCCTAGCTAAACTAGTTGGACCAATAACTAAAACATGTGTATATATATATATATATATATATATATATATGCACATTTCGAATCATGGGGGCTTTAACATTGTTAACATGCACACTCTAAAATTACTATCTCCACTTAGACATCATTTTTATTATTCGAGAAGGAGGTTAAAACTCCTGACCACTCCATCAAAATGATGAACACAACCTGCTTGAAAATTATGTATATTTGCGAATATAGACATTATTCTTCCGCCTCCCACGAGTCTTCATGTAAGATAGAAATTATTGGAGATATGCCCAAGAGGCAATAATAAAGTGGTTATTATCATATCTTCATACTTATGATAAATGTTTACATACCATGCTATAATTGTATTAACAGGAAACATTAATACTTGTGTGATTTGTAAACATAAAAGAGTCCCTAGTAAAGCCTCTTGTTAAACTAGCTTGTTGGTTAATATATGATCATGGTTTCCTGATCATGAACATAGAGATGTTATTAACAACAGGGTCATATCATTAGGAGAATGATGTGATGGACATACTCCTATAGTTAAGCGTAGCATAAAGATCAAGTCATTTAATATAGTTCATTTGCTATAAGCTTTCTGATACATAGTAACCTAATTCCTTCGACCATGAGATCATGCTTATCACCATCACCGGAAGGATGCTTTGATGACATCAAACACCACACCGTAACTGGGTGGCTATAAAGATGGCATTGAGTGTTCGGAAAGTATGGGTTGAGACACATGGATCAAGAGTGGGATTTGTCCATCCATATGACGGATAGATATACTCTGGGCCCTCTCGGTGGAATGTCATCCAATTAGCTTGCAAGCATGTGACTGGATCACAAGGGATCACTTATCACGGGAACGAGAAAAGAGTACTTATCGGTAACGAGGTTGAACTAGGTATGCAGAGATACCGACGATCAAAACCTCGGATAAGTAAACTACCGTGAGACAAAGGGAAATTGGTATCGTATGTAAGTGGTTTATTCGATCGCAAAGTAATCGTAGAAATATGTGGGAGCCATATGAATTTCCAGATTCCTCTATTGGTTATTGTTCGGAGAAGTGTCTCGATCATGTCCTCATAATTCACGAACCGTAGGGAGACACACTTAAGGATTCGATGTTGTTGAGTAGTTATGGAATGATGAGTAAGAGACCAAATGTTGTTCGGAGTCTCGGATGGGATCCGGGATATCACGAAGAGATCCGGAATGGTCCGGAGAATAAGATTCATATAAGGAAAGTCCTGTTTCGGGGTTGGAGAATGATTCCGGTGTTTTCATCGGGAATGTTCTAGAAGGTTCCGAAATGTCCGGCACTCCGGAGGGGAAGGGTACATGAATGTGTCATAACAA
Organism: Avena insularis; assembly: GCA_023614405.1. Taxonomy (NCBI): domain Eukaryota; kingdom Viridiplantae; phylum Streptophyta; class Magnoliopsida; order Poales; family Poaceae; genus Avena; species Avena insularis. The sequence goes on along the minus strand of CM042697.1, from coordinate 459,990,410 downwards.
TGTGTAATGGTTGCATCATGTACTAGGTATCATGGCTGGGCAAAATAAAGGGATAAGTCAAATCCTAGTTTGAAAAGTCAAACGCCAATTTGAAAAGTCAAACGACAGTTTTGCTTGGTGGAGGGAGAGTAGGAAACCTACTTGGGGAGGAGTTCCTCTTCCTCCACCCGCCGGACAAGGAGGCCGACTTGGGGGAGGACTCTCCTCCCCTGGCCGGCGCCCTCCCACCTATAAAAGGAGGGGCAGGGGTGCCCCTCTAGACACACACCTCTCTCCTCTAAATCCTAGCCCTAGCCGCCGGCTTCCACCAAGTCGCCGCCGCCCCTAGGGTTTGCCTAGTCGCCGAGTTGGGGCTCTCCCCTTGCCCTAGCCGCCGGCCTAGCCCTCTCTCCTTGGTGCCTCTAAACCCTAGATCACCGAGGGCTCTCTCATAGTCCACCATACTGCCCGCTTAAGGCGAAGCCTCGCGAGATCTCCTCTACTTAGGTACCACGCCGTCTGCTTAGGAATCGTGAGGAGAGTGCTACAACCTCCGCCGCTGGAACAAGGGAGAGGAAGGTCTTCATCGAGTACCGAACGTGACCGATCATGGGAGCGCTGCCGAACACAAATACCGGAAGGATCGTCTACGTGATCTTGAGATCGGAAAGAGTACGACTACATCACCCACGAGAATCTGCTCTCGTTAACCGCTTTGGAATCTTCGAGGGTGAGTTCTTCTATCGACTCGTTGCTACAATCTAGTAGATAAATCTTGGCTTGTTTTTTTGCATGCGGTAGAAATTTTTTGTTTTCCATGCTACGAACCCCTACAGTGGTATCAGAGCCGTGTCTATATGTATATTTGTTGCACGAGTAGAACACAATGGTCATTATGGGCGTTGATGCTTTTGTTGTTGATTGCTTCTTGTGTACTTTGAATCTTGCGGGATGGTGGGATGAAGCGGCCCGGGCTAACCTTACATGACATCGTTCATGAGACTTGCTCCACGCTTGACATGCAACTTGTATTGCATAAGTGGCTTTGCGGGTGCCTGTTTCTCCCAACATAGTTAAGATTCAATTTACAACGGGTGATTGACAATACTAGTATCAATGTTGTGGTTCTTGTTCGTAAGTTAGAACGACACTTATTGAAAGCCCCAAACCAGGTAAAACATGCAAAGAAAATTAGAGGCGTCTAACTTTGTTTTGTAGGGGTGTGCTGTGATGTGATATGGCCATGATTGTGATTATATTTGATGTATGCAATGTTCCTTATTGTAAGTTGAACTCCGGCAGGAGCCATATGGTTGTCTTTAAATTCTGTTAAGATCCGCACGCTTATTCAAAGTAGTTGTAATAGTTCAAGCTGGTGGACGACAACCATGAAACAACGCCATTGACCTTGACGCCATGCTGGTGATGATGGAGATCATGTCCGTGCTTAAAGATGGAGATCAGAAGCACAAGAAGAAAGGCCATATCATATCACATATTATGAATTGCATGTGATGTTAATCCTTTTATGCATCTTGTATTGCTTAGTTAACGACGGTAGCATTATAAGATGATCCCTCAAGCACACAATTTCAAGTTTTAAAGTGTTCATCCTTAGTAAGCACTGTTGCTAAAGCTCGTTGTTTCGAAGCACCACGTGATGATCGGGTGTGTTAGATTCTGCGAGTGTATACAACGTGAGCAAGCCAGATTTGCTCATGCGGAAGCTAAGGTTTGATCTTGACGAGCCTAGCATGTACAGACATGGTCTCGGAACACGGATCACCGAAAGGTAAAGCATGAGTCATATAGTAGATATGATGAACATGTTGATTGTTCGCCATTGAAGCTACATCAACTCTCGTGATGATCGGTTTTGATGTGGTGGATTTGGTTTGTGTGATCACTAAAACAATGTGAGGGATATTGTTTTGAGTGGGAGTTCAACGGCAATATGATTAAAAGTTGAACACTATTTATCATAAATTAAATCAAAGTGAATTTGCATAGTTGTTCTAGTCATTGGCATCTGTTTACCACCTTACGATTAGTTATAATTGAGATGATAGAACTATAGAATTCTGGTTAGTTACTTTACGAACTGGTATCGTATTGTTTTGAAGTGTTAATCTAAAGTTTAAAAGTCCTATTGCAAACTTTTAGTAAGTTCCGGTTACTCCATGAAGTTTAATAATTGGTATTAAATCAAGAGTGACAATTCCAAGTGTTAGTGTATGAGTATCATGTTTGTCTCCATGATTCTTGATATTCAAAGGATTATCTTAATATCAAGGTTATCTAGGATCCGAAAGAGTTGTTTCAGAAACCATGATGTGTGGAAGATATTGTGATATCTGCAACGAAGTTTTGGTTGCAACATGATAGAGTATAATATGGCAAAAGTCATGTTCTCATATTTGATGAGAATTTGCAAAAGGATGGAGACACTAGTTGTCCTAATCCTCCAAAAGGTTTTGGAGAGCAACATTATACTCGCGATTCACCGTTATAAGCTAAAGTAGCTTGATCATGAATAATTCCATGAGAAGGATGAATATTTGATGTAGGTAAAATGTTTACTACACCAAGAGATTACTAAAGAAAGGAATTTGAAAGAACACCAAACATTTGATGATGGTAATCTACTTTAAAGTGCAAGTCCAAAGACATTAGTATTTAACTATACACGCTTTGGACTATGTGTCATGTGTATGGCTCCACTATTGATGTTGATAGATTCTTTCAAACAGAAAAAGAAATACTGAAAGAGAATCTCATAAATATATGGCAGAAAAGAAAGACTAGAATTGTTCAGTTTAGGTATATAAAGGATATACGTGTTATGGCTATATTCTTTGCTTGTTAAACAATGTGATTCTTAAGTATTTGATACTGAATTTGTTAATATGAATCGTCATACAAAACAACAGAATTCATGAACTACAATAGCCTAAGTAACTAGCAAAAGAATATGTGATGATGTTCATCGAGAACAAATAAAGGGTTATTGTATTGCTCGTTAAACATCAAAGCTTGCCTTCAAGATTTGTTTTATCAGGTATTATGAGAATAAAAGGGTTGTTCAAATAATTGCCGTAATCCATAAAAGATGGATGATTTACAAATCTCGTTGGAGAAATCGCATCCATAAAACTAGTGCTAAAAATGTCGAAAGACAAATTGATTAAAATATCACTTAGATAGTGACATCGCCGTTTAAATTATATTGGAAAGAAAATAATCCTGCATAAAAGAGTCGAAGTGTATGTAGATTGTACTACTTTACATACACGTGCAATGGCAAGTACGCGCATAATTTTATGAGCGCTGATATGAAATGCATGTAACCTAAAATCTTCAAAATGTAAAACTATGGAGAGAAAATAATCCTGCATAAATCAAGTTACGGAGAAAACTTCATGCAAAAACAAGTTTAAAAGCATAGTGTTTAGAGTGAATTACAATTTCTACCCACTACACTCACACACTTTTGTCAAATTACGCCATTTAAAATAGTTTCATCTGAATTGCCTTGTTTAATATGAAAGTTTTGTTAGGCTTTGCACCTTGTGGTCTATCACCTTGTTTTCTTGCCGCCGAGCCAACTCATCTCCAATGATTCGAATGGGCACATATGAAACAGTGTGTCCTAGTCTGGGCCGGTCCGATCTAGGCGAAGTGGTGTGTCTTAGTTAGGGTCAGTCTAATTCAAAGAAGACGAGACCTGTTTGACTGTGGAAAAGCAGTGTCTAGAGCAATTAGTTTGGGTCGGTCTGGGAGGGAGGTGAAGGAAAAAAAGGGAGGACAAGAACCACGACGGGTTCATCGTACCTCCAAATGAAATTTGGTTTGAATATGAATATTTATGTATTATTATGGAGTGTCATCTCCCCCAACAATTGCAAGTTGAAGACGCTAGATATGGTACCCCATCCGATCGGAATGTACTCGGACATAGTCTGATCGGCCAAATGGAATGTTTGAACGACAAGTGATGACACAATAACATATACGTTGTGCTACGCGAAAAAATGGTTGCGTCACATCGACGTTCAAAAGAACCTTGGAACCTTTGTATGGTTGCGATTTTAGAGCTAAATCCACTCAACTAAAACATCCAAAACGATGTGCATCTAAAACAGGCAGTGAACAAAAGAAATTCAAACTAGACAATGATGATGAAACTTACCTGCAAAAAAATACTCTCTTCATCCAGAAATAATTAATTTAGATTTATGATTCGAATGCATCTAGACGTATTTTAGTGTATAAATATATTCAAAACTATTTCTGAAGGGATGGAGTATGATGAAACTGCATTTATGCACAAGAAAACGGGAATATCCTTCAAAAGAGCATCCTTTTCCGGAATAAAAGTAGACTTTTCGAGTTATCAGATCGACGGGGCCTGAAAAGGAGAGGGAGCGGAGTTCCGGTGGACGCAACGTCTACTGCTTGTGCGCTGGCTGGTACCCACTCCGCTCCCCATCTTCCGTTCCCAACGGTCGGATCCGACCTCCCTCTTAAACCCTCTCCTCGCATCGCGTCCTCCCCCAACGAATTCGAAAAAGGAAACGAAAAATCCCCACATAATCCGATCCCCATCCAATCACGCCGGAATCCGCTCGCCTTCATCACCAATCCATCCAGGTACCCGCCGATCTGCGCTCCGCCTCACCCCCATTCCGATCTGTTCATCCGCCTCTAACCTCTCCGATTCTGCCGCCTGCAGGCGACGGCGAAGGGGGCCTCTCCGACGGCGGCGGCGGCGATGATGGAGGAGGACCCGCTGATCCCGCTGGTGCACGTGTGGAACAACGCCGCCTTCGACGACTCCTCCTCCTCCTCCGCCTCCGCCTGGCACGCGAACGCCACCCCCGCCCGCCTCACCGCCAGGGGCGACAAGGAGAACCGCCGCCCCCAGCTTGAAGACGTCGACGCCGAGATCGACCACATCGAGGCGGAGATCCTGCGCCTCTCCTCCCGCCTCCACCACCTCCGCACCTCCAGGGGCCTCGACACCCAACGCGAACCTCCACCACCTCCCGCAGCGGCCAAGGCTCAGCCCCAGCCGCGGCCGCGTGCGAGGGGGCTCAGCCTCGGGCCCCTCGACGTCGCCTGCGCCGCAAACCCTTCCCTGCTCGTCCCCGACAAGCAGCAGCCTCCCGCCGCGGCCCAGAGGATGAAGCCCGCCGTCAAGCAGAAGCAGGCCCCGGCTGCGGCGGCGCGGGGCAGGGGCCTCAGCCTCGGCCCCCTCGACATCGCCGCCGCAAACCCTACCACCAAGCTCCCCTCGCCGCGGCAACCACAGCAGCAGCAGCAGCCGCAGGTGGGCGCCGCCGCCAGCCGCATCCTGAAGCCGATCAAGGAGCCGCCCGTGCAGCGCCGCAGGGGCGTCAGCCTCGGCCCGATGGAGATCCAGCACGGCATCAGCGGCAAGCCTGCTGCGGCGACGGCAGCGGCGCGGGCCAAGCCGTTCCCCAGCAAGCTAAACGCCATCCGGGAAGAAGGCCAGCCTTCCAGGCAGCCCGCGGTCGTCCCGGCCAAGCTGTGGCCGTCGAGCAACAAGGCGAAGCAGCCGCTGGACGGCAAGCAGGGCGTGGCAGCTGCACCGAGCAGGGCCAAGGCGAGGAGCTCCAGCATGAGCCCCAGGTCGAGGAGGCAATCCATCGCCAGGCTTACCACTAACACCAGAGGAGGCGTTGCTGCGTTTGGGGCTATCTCGAGCAAGGTTGCCGACGAGCTCACGCCCAAAGGCGTCACGAATCATCCCATCAGCAGTGCGTCCACCTGCAGGAGGCCGTCAGGGAGCTCCAAGGTCCGGGTCGTCCCGAGCCGCTACAGCCTCATGCCGGGCGCGTCCATGGGAGCCGGAACGCAGGAGAGGCGCCGCAAGGACTCTCTCCCAGGATCAGTGCCAGCGATTCTGGATGCAGGCCAGAGCGAGGAAACCAGAGCAACGCCCACCACCGAGCCTCTGGATGATGACACGTCACCTGAATCAATTGACAAAGTTGCTGAATTGCTCCCGAGGATCAGGACCATGCCGCCTCCCGACCAGACTCCCCGCGACTCAGGGTGCGCGAAGCGGGCCGTCGATCTTGTCGGGAAGCGGTCGTTCTTCACGGCCGCAGCGGGCGACAGCAGTTCCATGTCGTCATACCAGGCCAGGGTCCTCGAAGCCGCTGAAGAACCGGAGGAGGCAGCAGCAGAAGCTTTGGGCAATGATCCAGAGGAGGCAGCAGAAGAAGCTTTGGGCAATGATGGGGAGCAGCAGCAGTAGTATGATTTTGGTCCATCCCTGTTCATGATTGTCACTTCAGAGTGAGTGCCTGCTTAACTTGAGCATATTTGGGTGAGGGTTTTTGCAGTGTGTTAGATAGTTCTACTGTTACATTCATATCTCATGGTTTGTTTGCCACTTCTTTATTGTTATAAGGCCTTGCTAGAGTGTGAGGATTATGGGTGCTCTTGTTTTGAGTTTTACCTGTAAGTGTGTGCTCTGTTCTGAGTAAGTACAGTGTCATGGTGTGGTACTGAAGTCTGAAAACCTTTTGTTTGGAAATGCAAGAGGATAAATTTCTGCTCCAAAGCTTGCTGAAATATTGCCCTTTGTAGTACTATGCAAATAGCTGACATCTGTTCTTAGTAATTGTTCCCACCAATTCATTTCAGCAGAGATCTGTTCTGGTAGAAACTGTAGTTTCAGTTCAGTACTAGAGCATAGTACTGCAATTCATGGATAGGCATAGCTGATAAGATAAACAACCAAGCTTGAATCCAAATTATCTGCAAGTTCATTATCTCCAGGCCATTGAACACTTGGTTTTTTGAGACACGTGAGCATCCAGTGATCACTTTGGCTGTAGGGAAAATGACTGGCAATGCACGCTAAGCTGTTTAATTTAACCCGCACAAACAACAGCCATTGCTCGAGATTCAAGTGCTCATCTTGAAGTATCACGGGATGTTAAAATCTGTAGGTGGATAGGACAACATGTTCTTGTCTTAATATTTTGATGATTGTCATGCATGCTGCTCTATGGCGTTTTGCGGTGATGAAGGACCAACAGTAATACTGTGTTAATCCTTTGGTTCGTCTGCTTGCTGCTATATCCTACTTGCTCCTGCCAGTCTTTGACAAATTGGTGAGAGGTGAGATTCCTAAAATGCTGTGTTTGGATAATGGATATATTTACTGGACTTGCCAGAGTCGACAACAGTTATAAAAATGAAGGTTCTTCAGTAGCACAAGTGTTCTCATTAGTAACAACCACCAACAGATGGACTGACTAAGCTTTTAGATACTAACAATTCTTTTAGATAGCAATGGACTGACTAAACTTGAATCCAGAATTACTAGACTTTGAATACTTGGTTTTCTGAGGCACGTGAACATCCATAGACCAATCTAAAAAAATAAAAATAAAATCCATAGACCACTTTGGCAGTAGGGAAGATTACTAAACTGTGCAATCTAAGCCGGTTAATCTGATCCACAAACAGCCATTGATGGAGGTTCACGTGTTCATCTTGATGTATCACGGGCTGCTAAAATGGGGAGGGGAAGATGAAGAAAGAATCCAAGTATAGGGGAATAGGACAACAATGTTCTTGTCCTAATATTATGATTGTCACGGCATGTCTCTCTATGGCGTTTTGCAGTGATGGAAGTATAATAACTACTAACAGTAATAATATGTTCAAGCCGTTGGTTTGTCTGCTTGCTAACTCCCACTTGCTCCTGCTAGTCTTCACAAGCTGGTCGATGCCTCAAGGCTGTGTTTGGATGTATTGGCTATGTAGATTTACTGGACTTGTCAGAGTTGACGGTTCAGCATAGTCTGAAAGAAGTGTTGCCCTTTCCTAATTACCTTGGTATATTCTTGTCTGTGTTCTTTGACATCAGGAAATCACAATGATCATGGATGCAATACAATGAATGAATTGCTCCTGGATTGGGATATCCAGCATTCCTGGTTCAAGAATCAGGATAACAACTGGGATCAACTGTTTGATAAAGTTCCTTGTCTATGGATAATGCTCATATTCTCATGTAAAACATAGGGATAAGACTGAAGACTCCATGAATCAGGACAAGACTGAAGGCAAAACTTGAATTTCACTGAAGTTGCAATATACAAACACAAAGGAACCACACTGATGGAACTATAGACAGCAAATCAAACTGCTAAAGCTAAATCAAAGGGGTGTGTTTAGTAAAGCCATCTGGGTGGAGGGGTCAGAAAATAACTTAGGCACTCCATATCTTGCTGAACATGGACTGCAGTCTGTTATTGGCGATCTTCTTGACAAGCTTCTTGGCTTCATAGTCCCCGGAGTCTGCCAGTTCCTTCAGGCTACCGAAATGCTCCGACGACACGATCTTCTTCCTCCCGCTGTTGGTCTCCGCCAAGGACACGATGGCGGAGAGGATCAGGCCCTTCGCCATCAGCTTGCCCTCGGAAGGATCGAGCAGCTGCAGCAGCCTGTCCAGATTGTCGCCGTCCTGGATGAAGATGACGCGGTTCGGATGACGCGACAGCAGGCTCGAGAGCACCTGCGCCGCCATCTCGCGAACCCGGAAGGATTTCGCGGCGAGCAGGCTTGCCAGGGCACTGAAATACCCTGCTCTGCCCATCATCCTGCTGTGCTCCTCAGAAACCTCGGAGAGATGCCTCAGGATCTTTAATGTGCATTCGAGGACGGCGTAGTCGCCATTGTTGAGGTAGTAGAGGAGCCATGCCAGGACGTCCGAGGTGGCGAGGTCGTCGATGGAGCTGGCGGAGGAGAAGCAGAAGAACCAGATGGCGGCGAGGGCTACCTCCCTGGCCTTGTAAGAGTACGGCAGGTCAGGGTATATCAGCTGGAGCAGCGACTGGATGACCCCCATGCCGATCGCCTCCTCCCGGACGTCGGCGTCGTCGAGCGCCATGGAGTGGAGCAGCTCGACGGCGCCCAGCTTCCGGACCTCCTCCACCTTCTGCGAGAGCTTCACCAGCTCCGTGACCGCGCCTTGCTCCACCATGAACACCTTCACCTCCTCCACCCTGCTCAGGTTCCTGAGCACCGCGAAGGACGCGCCGAGCAGCCTGCCGCCGCTGCCGGCGTCCGCCACGGCGCGCAGCAGCGTGGTGACGCCCCCGTGCGCGCACACGGCCCACACGTTGTCCGAGTTCTCCGTCAGCTCACGCAGCGCCTGCGCCGCGCTCTCCCTGGTGGCGCCGCCGGACGCCGCCGCGGTCTCCAGCAGCTGCACGAGCGGCGCGATCACGCCGGCCTTCACCAGCATCCCCCTGTAGGTGTCCGAGCCCGCGACGACGGCCACGGCGCCCGCGGCCTCCTCCTGGATGCGCGGGTCCCGGGACTCGAGGAATCCCGCCAGCATGGCGACGCCGTCGTCGACGTCGAGCGCGACGACACGCACGCAGGCCTCGTCCTCCGCCATGAGCTCGCGGATGGTGGCCAGCGCCTGGGCGCGCTGCACGGGCCCGCCGATCCTGATCCTGGAGAAGAGGTCCTTGAGGAAGAACCTCTTCTCGCCGACGCCCGCGTCGGCGCCGGGCCTCACCGCGACGATGGCCTGCGACGGCGCCGGCGCGCTGGACGAAGAGGAGGCTAACTCCTTGAGCTGCCTCACGTGCGCCTCCAGCTTGGCGCTCAGGCTGTCCATGTCGCTCCGCAGACGCAGCCTCCCGCCCCTGTACGTGCCGTCGCCGCACTGCGACGCAACGGCCAGGATGCTCCTCACCGTGGCCGAAGCAGACTGCAGAAACTGAACCAGCACATGATGCTCTTCCTCCTCCTCGTCGCCGCCACCGCCATCGCCGACGCCGTTGCGCAGCAACTTGAGGCCGGTGCAGAGCTGCTGCAACTTGTCCTTGACGGCGTTCCACTTGGTCGGGAACTGCGGGACGGAGCATGCCAGGGAAGACGACGCCAGCGACTCCAACACCTCCATCGCCTCACCATGCCCGCCTCCCGGCACCACCTCAGCTTCCACCATTGCTACCATCTCCGTAACAAACCTACTGCACAAGCACAACCGTCTCGTGCTACCTACGACGCAGCATGCATCTTGGGTGAGCTTCTTGGCAGTTGCAGCTGACTACGATGATGTTGGTGTGAGGAGGAGGAGGAGGAGGAGCTTGGGGACTTGAGGAACTCAACTATTAATGGAGGTATTCGTGCAGACTGAAGGTACGTGACAAACGTGTTGGTTTTGTACCTATACTGGTAGGGCAGTCGCCGTGTGCGCCGCATCGGATCGCTGAGGGAGGGTAGATGGTTGGTGCTCGCCGCACCTGTCCTCGCCCGTTTCTGACCTGTCTTCTTCCTGCTGCCCTCCTTTTGGTCTCTTCCATCAGATTCTTGCTGCCTGCTCCCTCTCTCTGAAATTCACTCACCTTGTCCTCATCTTTTTTATCAACACAATCTCAGTCTAGTAGTAATATAATTTTGACTACTAGATAGCATCAGCAAATCAGATTTATGGATAAACAAATGGCGACATGGAATGATGGGACGGATCAGTGGGTTGGGTGAGAGGGAAAATGGAGGATGCGATCATGGGATACAGTCAAGAGTTGGTGATTATCGCATTGGCGTATTATTATGGATTTTTAGGATATTTGCGATTGCGAGGCCGTCATCGAGTGTGCGTAGCTATCATTGAGTAAAATAACAGAAAAAGGCTTTACGCTTCCCCTTTCTGTTATTGATTATCCACGAAACTGTCCTGGCGATGGAACCTGCAGTGCTGTCTGTTGGGCACCTAACTTAACTAGCCTCAACCCGTAGGGGCCGTATGATACTTGTGTGAAGGTGAAGCCACGGTACAGGAGAGAGCACCAACCTGCTCTCGCTCTGTCATGGTCACGAGTTCATCATCAGCTCACTGTTGTCAGGTTAAAAAAAATCATTGAGAGAAAATTAGTGAGGTGCTTTCTATCTATATTACTAGAGGGATTTGTTCAGCAGAACCAATCAGCATTTTGCTAAAAGAAGAAGAAGCACCAATTGTTTCTTTCTTTCTTTCTTTCTTTCTTTCTTTCATGTGGGAATTGTTGTTTTTTATTTTGGGCCAGGATATGCTGCGAAACGAAGGCACTTGATCGACAGAGACAAAAAGAAAAAGAAAAGGATAGTTCCATTAACAAGTGCATATCATCATCATCTAGTAATTTGTGTCTTGGACTTGAAGCTTGGACATGTCTCCACAATCTTTTCTGGAAAGGATTTAGTAAGGGCGGGAGGCCTACATGCATGTTCCTGAAATGGTCTTTTTCTTCTTCTCCTGTGATAAAATCCCAATCTCAGAAAGGCCAGGACCAAGGAGACAGGCACTAATTTTGGTGTTTAGGTACCCACTTGTGTACCCACGTGCAATGAAACAAAGAAAAAATGCTGCGGACGTACGCTCTAGTACATTGAGGCAGCAGCTGTTGGGGTGATTTCGGTGACCCCAAAATAACCACCTTTTGGGGTCCTCAAAGTTTTCTAACTGTCCCGTGGATTTGCATGGAAATCACTTCAAACGAGATCGCATCGAAAGTCACTGAATTTTCGGTGATTTTGGTAGATACCGGAGTAATTAGCTTTCGATCGAAGTACTTTCGAAACTTTCAGCAGTGCACGTGAATTTCAAATATATTTCAAAATTTTAAATATTTGACTGAATTTGAAGTGAAAATTCTGATCCTTTGTCTGAAATGGAAACCCAAATCCCCGTGCTCGGTAGTGTTAGCCTGAAATCGGGCGTACATGTACATATACATGTGATGGGGCAGGAAAACGGACCATTCGCTGAAGCTCCGTATATAGAGTACAAAGATGGGGGACTGAACCACATGTACCTGTATCCAATAGGCCAAATTGGAGGACCATACAGTACCCATACCCGTACACGTACACATCATACATGTGACGTACGTTTTCATGGTTACCCGTAGAGCCGTACCAGTACACCCTGTTACTGCTGGCTGCTACTGCCCGGCCTACTACTGGTCACTGACAGTGGAAGTTTCAACTGCAGCTAGTTTTGGTGGCTCTTGACTGTTACTGTTACTTTTACTGATGCTTGCACACACTTTGTCACTGCAAAATAACTCTGAAAAAACAGACAACCTAGAATAATCCTCACAATTACTCTGAAAAACAGACAGAGAATGCTTGGGTGGTGATGAGCAGCACATAGACATGGAAGAAGAAAAAATAAGCAGAAGCATGTAGTACATCGAATTCACAAAGCACTTTATGCATTTACCAGATAAGCTAAATAAAAAAATCATCTGTCCAACCGCCAATTTTGCGCGAAACCTGCATGAACTGCGGCTGGCAGGCTGCCAAGGCGGCATTTCGTCAGTTCGTTCTGCCAGATACGCCTCGGCCTCACGAGTCGCAGTCAGTCACATCCACAATTCCAGATAAGAGAACCACCACGACACACACAACCACATGCAGGGAAGGAGGATTGGTGGCTTTGTTGGCAGGACAGGAAAAGGAACAAGCTAGGGACAGCGCTGCTCGCTCCAGGTTGAGCAGGAACAAATCAAGTTTGAACTGTACAGAAAGGGCCTTGCTTGCTGCACGCAGGATCGACGGCGCTGCTAGATCCGGCTCGAGTCCCGCCCGAATACGAACCGGCGGGTCCAGTCGGACACCACCAGCACCCGTGTGCGCCAGCTCACTTGCTTGCTGTTCATAGAAAGAAACAATTCTGAGTTGCAGCTAAGGGGATAAGAAGGTTGATAAGGTAGTGCCATGGTTTCTTTGGAGATAACGGTAGATGGTGATGTGTGACAATGGCACTGAGTGTGAGAGCAAGTTCATACTAGTTGTTACCTCGCGTACACAGAGTACCAGAGCCACTGGGTGCTGTGGCCCATGGAGACCCAGTCGCCGGGGAGCTCGGCGGCAGCTTGCTCTCCTCCCAAGGGCGCAAACTGACCCAGATGCTTGTACCTTCAGTACCAGGATATCAGAAGATGAGAAAGCAAATATGGATGTAGAAACAGGAGGTACTGTACTGATATCAAAACAAAACCCAATCAGCAACCAGTTCCAGTGAATAGTTTCTGCAGGAAATAGTCAGGAACTGGTCTATCGAGTTACTTAAATGCAACGTAAGTTATTCTTTCTAAAACAGAAAACCTGGAGCATGTTCTTTCTAAAACAGCTGGAGCCTGTACTATGAAGTCTTAAGTACTGGCTGTGCCGAACACGCCAGTGCAAGTCTTAAGTTCATGGTTTAATGTAAACAGAGGAGCTAAGTACCGGAATGGGCGGAAGTTGTGATGGTCTCCTCCTGACCCTGACAGACGTAATGGACCTTCTGGATGCTCTTTGCAGTGATCCATCTTGTTAAAACAGTCAGCAAGATAGTATCCTTGTTGTGCAGCGACCTGGCAAATATTCAAGAAACACTCAGGGAGTATTCACACACGCAACAATTGTCTGTTCACCCAACTCATGTTCTAATCTATTGTTTCCTAATGGGAAAAAAAACAGCGTGTGATAAAAAAATCATGGTTCATATGGAAGTAGAAGCAACCTGAGCCGTCGCCGGGACAGTTTTAACTTGGGAGTCCACATGGGAAAGAGCTTTTTTGAACTCCTCTATGTCAACCACCATCGACTCCTTGTGGGAATCACCTACGGCGCTTCCTATCAAATCCGCAATGCCAAGCATGTGCATACTTTTCATGTAGAGTTCTACTTGAGGGTATCTGATACAAATGTCTTCCAGAATATCAGATATCTCTTTCAGTGTCAAAGTGCCAGAGTTATCCTTATCTGCTACTTTAAATATTGTTGAAATATCGTCCTGAAAAAATGAAACAAAGAAGTCAAGAGGAAGGATGAAACATGCTGTAAAGGATGCAAATTTAGATGGTCAGTGCGCTTGTTTATTCAGAGTAATACAAAGTTTTCAATGCCTACATACTGGAAACTGGAACATACATGGGCTAAATAATTTCACACCTATGACAGTTCTATCCATAAACCGTTACCATGCACGATAATTTTTGATGTGCAGTGTGTGTTGCTGTCCCTGCAGTCGCTAGAAAGCACACACAGGGTGCAAATAATATTCATGAAATGCTTATTTGACATACCATTATTTTTCTTTGACTTATTGAAGCACAGTCTCCAATTGCATAGACACCATCACACTCACGAACTCTTAACCATTCATTAGTTGCCAACACACGTCGTTTAGCCTGTTAAAGGAGAGAAGAATTTGGATATGTCAACTAAGTGTTGGAAGTAAAACATAATTGGGTAACCTGAATACGCAGCTTTGATTCAGATTTAACAACCTGACCAACTTGATTCATGAAGTCTGTAATGACCGGACGAGTACCAATACCAGCAGACCAAACAGCCATCCCATACGGCACTAATATTTCACCACCAGATGATTTGCTCTTCACTGTAATCGAATCATCAGCAACCTTTATCACTCTGAATCCTGTATTCACCTCAATGCCATCTCTCTGAAACTTTGTTTCAGCAAATGAAGCTATCCTATCGTCAAATCTACATGAAAGAAGATGTACTGAGGCTACAACCGAAGGCATGGATATTGAAACAGTAGGCAAATTTCCCTTGTCAAATCAACAAATTTCAAATTATCAACAAAACTGCAATGTCTACAGTAAGCGTGGTAATTCCATAGCAGTTATTTCTTTTTTTTGGGGACAATTTCATAGCAGTTAGGAACATTCATTTTAAAAAGAAAAGGAAAGGGAGGAAGAACAGAGAAGAAACAGCCATAATCCAAAAACTACAAATAAGATTTGGTAAAAAAAAATCCAACGCTAGCATTGGTTGGCGGTGGAAGTAAAGTGGTTTTGATGGTAATAAATCAATGACTGGGATATATTGTCCACTTCTACTGACTAAATTTTTTTCCTAAACATGTAAAAGATCTGAAATTATTGTTCACTTTTTCCTAAAAATATTTAATAATGATCCCAGGGCCACGAGATGATTAGCTGGGGAGCTCACTACTTGCAGCAACATGTTACTAGTCTCCTAGATGTGAACTAGCAGTATCATCCTCATTACCTGGGAACAAAAGCTGACTTCCCAATACATTAATTCCCCGGGAGGATTTTTGTTCATACCAAAACTTTTTCTTAGTGATGAAATCCTGACATGATAATTCTTTGTATGCACCATGCAATGCAAGTGAACCATGGCTATTACTGCAGGATCTTTCAATCCTAATTATATGTTAAGTCAATACTTCCTTACGTATTCAATATGTGTTCTCCTGATTGAATAATTGTTATCTTCACAAATTCCTGAATTGCGGGATATATCTTCACCAGATCTTCAACAAGAAAATCATGCAACTCTGCAGTAAATTCGACCCCAGTAGGTCCACCGCCAATGACCACAAAGTGAAGGATCTTCCTTTTCTCCTCTTCACTAATGTTAGGAAGTGATGCCTTTTCAAAGCAGTCCAGCACACTCTTCCTAATCTTTTGGGCATCCTCCACTTCCTGCTTTTACAATGTGAGGCTGTAAGTAGAACATATTGGTAAATAGTTCCATGAATGTAAAATTTCCTATTACTGCATAGTACAATAAATTGCAGTTATCCTGCTTTATGGGGAAAAAATGCATAACAAAAACAAACGGTTCAGAGGGAGGGTTATAATGATACTGAGCAGCTTCTCCGCGGAACATATTCCTTGGATCGGTACTTGCATATGTAGCTCTTAACTCAAGTTCAAATGACAACACAGTACATAATACAGTTCAATATTTTGTAACATGGCACTTTAACTCAAGCAGTTGCGTGGTCTTGCGAAAGAAAAAAGTGACATTTGTTAGGACACGCAAAAGTAAAGTACCAACACCATATATCTCAAGATACCATATATCTCAAGATGTTGCATACAACTAAATAGAATAGCTTACGGCTTAGGATCAAAACATGAGAAAAAGCAGAGCAGTAAATTTACACACTAGTCAGTGCCATAATTGATTTTACCTTCAAAAAGTAGCAATGCTCCATCACGCCAGGAGTGTTGAACGTATTTACAGTAGCCCCAAGAGCAACTACTAAATAGTCATAATCAACCTCGAAATCACCATTCCCATCCAAATTAGTCCCAACAGCAGAACGGCAGTGGACAGCCTTCTTGGTCGCATCGATCTTGAAGCACTCGGCTTCATAATACGAAACATCTTTCTTTTTCTGCAAAAAAAGTGGAGAACAAGAGAAGCATTCAGTGACTCACTGAGTGACTCCACAGCTTTGCATATAACAGACATAACAGCAACCACAATCATCAGATCGATTGCTAAACCGATTAACCACGTTACCTTCTCGAACATCTTCCGTATAGGTTCGACGATGCTGCGCGCCTCCACGGTCCCACACGTGACGCTTGGGAGCAGAGGCGTGAACGCGAAGTAGTTGCGAGGCGATATGACCTTCACGTCGTAACGGGAGCAGTCGAGGTTCTTGAGGAAAGAGGTGCCACCCCAGCCGGTGCCAAGAACCACCACCTTCTTCTTCCTGGGGGCATCCTGTTGCGGCGGACCTGGGGCATCTTCTGGCCTGGAGGAATCGGCATACGCCACAATGCCTCCGCCGCTGCAAATTCAGTAAACAAAAACGTTGAATCTCGCAAATGCAGCCGATTAACGCGCTTTGATCCGGAGGGGCAAAAGTGAAATCGGAGGCTATTGTACAGAACTCTCTCTTTTCTATCAAAAAATGCATCGAAACCGCAAATTTTTGGGAGGTTTTGGTGAAGAAAAAAGAAAGAAATCGGGGAGTGTTCAAGAACAGGG
This sequence comes from Avena insularis, assembly GCA_023614405.1. Lineage (NCBI taxonomy): Eukaryota > Viridiplantae > Streptophyta > Magnoliopsida > Poales > Poaceae > Avena > Avena insularis. The sequence goes on along the minus strand of CM042697.1, from coordinate 459,973,616 downwards.
GATAACTGCCCAACAAACATCACATATGCAGAGTCCTAGACCAACATAGTGATCACATCTCTGTTGACCAAGATCGTCTAGGGTCATAGACCAAGAAAAGCAAGCCAAGAAGCGAACAAAAAGGGGAGGCAGAACAGTCAAAAGGGAACAGCGAATCATCATTTGCCAAATATAAAAAGCGATTTTAATTTCAGGGACGGACGGAGAGAGAGATTGCGGGAGGCGCGTACCTGGCCGCCGTGAGAAGGAGCGCCGCGGTGGAGAAGCCGGCGGGGCGCCTGACGTCCTCCAAGAACCGGGCGGCGGCACGAGAGGCGAAGAAGGAGAAGCCCATCCTGCCGTCTGTCTCAGACGCCCCAGCCCAGCCCCGTAAACTGCTGTAGATCAATCAAATTCAAGATGATCAGGCGAGGTTTCCGGCAGCAGAGGGAGGAGGGACCAGAGGGCAAAGAAGGAAAGCGATGTGAAGTGAAAGGCTACCTGCTCCTTCTTCAGCAGGAACACGTGGTAGCTGGCCATTGGAGACCCATCCTCGTGGAGACGCGGCTATTTCTGCCATGTAGCAGATGAGACAGACGCTCCGACCTTTGGGGATAAGATCTGGCAATGCTTTGGTAACTTCGTTTGGATCTGATGCACATGCGCTGACCCACAAGAGCACACTACCGACCACCAGCACTTTGCCCAAACGATGATTTTTTATACTCCATGATCCTTGATCGGAGACATCAGCAAGCAAACCTAGCATGCTTAGCACCTGATGGTGTCAGTGTCACCAGCTACAAGTTCTGCTGGTCTCGTAGTCAGATGTTTGAGAATTACTACACACGACAGGGCAGGATATACTGAATTCACAGTAGAAAACATGTAGAAAGTGACACATATTCAGACGCAAAGAAGTGACAGGCAAGTCAACATCTGACATAAACATAGAGAATTTGGCCTCAACCAGCAACAATCAGGCTACAGTTTCCAGGTTTCATGCCAGTTGAACTCCACATTATTTCCTCCTCTCTCAAAAGAAAGAACTCCAGATTAATCTACACAATTAGTTTTTTCTCTTGAACTCAGAGGACAAGGACAAGGACAAGAACCCTTCATAATCTCCATGACTTAAAAGGAGCGAATTCTTAAAACCAGCAATAGTAAATGAACAAGGAAAACTGGAAGAATCGTAACATTGCAACTGGTACTATCCTTCCAACCGATTACGGCAATGCTATAGTAAATGAAGATTGAGCAGAACAAAGATAGGGCATAGCAAGTCTCAGGCTCTCGGCCTCCTACGGTATTTTCATAAGACCTTGTCCAGTTACTTGTTGCACTGAATTATGATCACTTTGTCCACAGTGGATAATAAACTGAATTACACCTGCGGCAGGCTAAACTGAATTCACAGTACAAAACATGTACTAGAAAGTGACACATTCAGACGCAAAGAAGTGATGACAGGCAAGTCAACATCTGACATAAAGATGGAGAATTTGGCCTTAACTGGCACAATCAGGGTACTGTTTCCAGGTTCATGCCAGTTGGAGTTGGCATTATTTTCTCTCTAAAAAAAAGAACTCCACACTACTGTACATAATTAAGTCTTTTTTCTTGAACTCCAGGAATAGAACCCTTTGATCTCCATGCCTTGTTAAAAGGAGTGAATTCTTAAAATCAGCAGTAGTAATGAACAAGGAAAACTGGAAGAACATAACATTGCAAATATTACTGTCGTTCCAACTGATTACAGCAATGCTATACTAAATGAAGATTGGCGAGAACAAAGATAGGGCATATAGCAGAGTCTCAGGCTCTCGGTCTCCTACAGTGTTTTCATAAGAACTTCTTGTCCAGTTGTTGCACTGAATTATGATCAGTTTGTCCAGAGTGGATAAACATGATACTTGAGATAGTCTTCAGAAGTTAAGGTGCAAAATATGAGGGCCATACGATAAACTCCATGATCCTTCATGGACAACAGAACACAGCAGCCTGCCTATCTTAAAGACCACCTTGTCCTTCATCTTACGGAATACTAGCTATGCTTTGGCATTTCACATTATCTGTAGAAATCCACTGCTAATAAATCAGCTAACCTTGATAAAAGTCGTGTAACGGCTGGATTGCACTGTCATCAGGCTCACCGAGAATTATCTCAGCATTAGGGGACGCCATTCTGAGAGGCAATAGTTTTCTTTCAATAAATTCAGATGTATTCATGTGATCTTTCTTGAGTCCTCTTCGGTGATTACTTTTGGGAGTAAATAGTATCAGTTGCTCGAGACGAGTAGACTTCTTCAACACAAGCCTCACTAGCCGCATCTCGTTGTCGTATCCCCTTAAATTAATCATCTTGAGCAACATTAGGTTCTCAAAGGCCTCTGTCTGATCCTCCTCTGGCACCTCACCCTCTGACAGATCTTTCTCTAACTCATCTTCCTCTTGTGCCTCTCCCTCTGACAGCTCATCCTCTAGCTCATCAACCTCTGGTGTCTCTCCCTCAGACAAATCTTCATGTAGCCCATCTTCCTCCGGGGCCTCTCCCTCTGACAACTCTTCATGTAGCCCATCATCTTCTGGCACTTCTTCCTCTGACAGCTCTTCATCTAGCTCAGCTTCCTCTGGTGGCTCTCCCTGTAACAGCTCTTCCACTAGCTCATTTTCATCTGATTCTGATCCTGATAGTTCTTTCTCAGATTTCTCTGGCTCACACTGATAGCCCCGTGTCGGAAGCTGCACCAGGGCATAGTGATAAGCATTCAAACCAACTAAACACAGCAGGAGAAAGCAACAAAACATGAAATACTATCTGAATGTGTTTCTCAAGGTCATCCGGCAACTTGTTTAGCAGTGCATATCAAACAGGGTCCATACAAGGGAAACTAAATCAGCCATCATTACCTGCACAAATAGCCTCTCCAATCGGGGGCCGCAGCAGTTCATGAGGAAAACATAAATGTCATCCATGTTATCATTGTCCATTGCGAACATCAGCAGCTGAAGCTCTCTCAAATTGTGCAACTTGCAAGGTGTGGCATGTCTGGCACGAGCCCTGGCAGACACTCTCTGCAAGGTGGAGCAAAGAACAAGGTTATGAGTAACTTAGTATTGGAGTCAACCAGAAGGCATGAGATGAAGTGAGCGACGAACGAACCCGTAGGGCGATGTTGCAGAGGGTAAGCACAGTGAGGTTGGACGGGTTGGTGAGTGGGTCAAGCCAGTCTCCGTGCGGCTCAAGGGAGTAGGGTCCCAGTCCATAGCATAACAAGCGCGCCCACTGGCGGTCTGCGGATTGCCTGAAGCAGATGCAAAGGTCAGCGAGCGCGGAGGTGGCCGGGATGCTGTAGGCGGCAATGTAGTGGCCGCTGTAGCGGAATGAGCGGAGGCTGACAGCCTCGTCGGCAGAAATGCCGGCAAGCAGCGGGCATTCTGCAACGGTGAGGCTCGTCAGGTGAGCCCCAGCCCCCACGATGCTGAGGAAGCGCAGGCCTTGCGCATAGCGCAAGTCGAGGGTGCGGAGGAGGGGGCAAGCGGCGACAAGGAGTTTGACAGTAGTGTCGGAGATGTAGACGTGGCGGAGGTGGATGACCTCGAGGGCGGAGAAGGCATGGGAGCGGGGGCAGAAGGAGTCGGAGATGCCGACGCTGATGCCGCAGATGGAGAGACGCGTAAGGTGGGGATCGCCCGGCGGGAGCTGCAAATGGAAGAAAAAGCTGTGGATGGTTTGGTTGGTGAGGTGGACGCGCAGGTCCTCGACGGCGCAGGCGGTGGCGTATTCGAGGCAGCGTTGGATGTGCTCGGACTTGAGCCCGCCGATCTCGAACGAGAGGGCGAACCGCTCGAGGCGCCGCCGCCCGCGCCGCTCCAGGGTTTCGAGGACCGGATGCGGGGAGTCGTGGGAGCCGACGCGGAACTCGAGAGAGGAGGGCGCCGGCCAGCGGCGCGTCCAGAGCGAGCGCCACTGGGTGGAGAGCGCGCCCGTGCGGATGGCGGACTTGAGCGGGAGGAGGCAGAGAACGTGCAGCCGCAGCGCCTCCGGCAGCGCCGAGATGCGGTCCTCCGAGCTTGGTTTTCTTTCCTCCCCTTCCTTATCCTCCCGCCGCGTCTTTAGGCCGCCGTCGGGATGGGACGCCGCCGCCGCCGCCATTTTCCCCTTTTACCGCCGAGGGCTCTCCACCCCGCCGGACCACCGCCACCAGTTAACACTCTGCTTGCTGATATTTTGGGCCGGGCCAACGAAGCTCGTGCCGGTCGACCAGCCCAAAACAGATTCAGTTTGTGTTTTTTTCCTTGAAGAAGACTAGTTATCATGTACGTGCACGCACGTATGTACTACATGATCTTGCTAAACATATTACAAACGCTAAAATTATAGAATAATGAATGTATCAAATATTTGTAGATCCAGTAATCATGCACATGCCTATTAACATACAAAATTGTATAATACATATTCAATAAATAAAGCTTACTCATTTTCAAGCTTGTAGTAATGTGTACAAATATACCGAGTAGCACATATCTCGTATCCGAGAACACTTAGCACATATCTCGTATCCGAGAACACATATCGACACCAAACTATTCCATTATTCTCGCTTATATACTTGTTCTGCTGCTTGAAACTTACAGCAACAACAGTCATGCGCATATATTAGAATGAAGTGAAGAAACCTGGGCAGAGAGCCAGGAATACAATCAGTATTGTTCCTTCAAACGAAGAAACGTTGAGAAATTTTATATGAAACACCATGTTTATGTTTAAAAAAATCCACTACACATCCAGTGTCACCTCCGACTCGGTGAGCTGCAGCTTCAGAGACATGCTTCTACACATTTTTTTACAGCGGCCAAGACACCACTGTCTTTGAATTGTGCCACCAGCCGATTTGCAAATCACCGAGTAGCTCAAAACAAGAAAATACACTTGTGCCTGAAAAATGACCTACCACTTGGGCTGTTGTGTTTTGTCACAACAAGCTGCTCTCACTTTTTAGTCATGAAGGCATCCACGCCTCACCCTCTTTTCTTTTGGAACATACCAAAGAATGGTGACTCTGCAACAAATCAAGCAAAAACTCATTTGTATCAAATCATGATAGACCTATCTGTAGTTGATAGTAAAATACTTATCTATGGGAAATCTTCTCTTTTTTTTGAAGGCTCCTCTTTATGTGAACCGCTGGATAGACCTCTCTGCACAACACAAACATATGTGAATCACCGGATAGAATCAAGCGCGAACAAGATTATGTAGGTAATTAAAAAAGTAGAAATTTGATGGAGAAGATTAAGCTCCCATGATCTTATTGACATGCCAAAAATTCTGGACGTAGTACGGAACCATTAAGGTGTAGCCCTTCCACTGAACAAGTATCAACATATATATAACCAACATTGTATTTGAAATCTTCAAAACTGCATCCCTTTGTTTTGATCTCGACATTGTTGGCTTCCCATCTTTTATAAGTGGATGTGGCAGTTTGGGATGGAACTATCTGATGGTACCGAGCTAGACAACTTATTAGTACTAATGCATGGTCAATATAATGAATAATTGAAAAACAATTAGTGGATACCATAAGATGTATTTACCGATGTAGACTATGAAAGGAAACTTTCACCATTTTAAAGGTTACATTTCTTAGAACCAAATGACTGTTCAAAATAAGCACTCTAAAACATGGGATGTACACCTTGATTTACAATCACATGACAAAAACAAAGACAAAGACAAAGACAAGGACAAAGACAAGGGGTAATTATAACAAATTCAGCATCGAGTTAAAAAAAGACGGCTTCGGGATTTTATCATACTTAAAGCCCTTTATTCTAAAGAATTGATATAGAGAATCCTCTACTACGACCTGAAGACACTATAATGGAAAAAGAAAATTGGCATAAAAACAGTAATTTGTCCCATGTATCAAAAATGAAGCTACTCAGTTCTAAAGAAACAGTTTCCACCATTTCGACATGGACACAAAATGACACAAACAATAGATCCTCCTCCCAGCCACCTAAAAAACTTGGACATGCTTTGGTCCCTCAAAAAAAAAACTTGGACATGCTTCAGACACAACAACCTTTCCAAATGCGTATTTTTGAAACATAACAAGTAGTACACAACATCCATTTGTTGAACCATCGACACCTACATATAGGGAACATCCATGTGGTCCGTATTGAAGAGGCACCTTTTTCTTCCCCATGAGACGCGTGCTTGGTTTTTCTAGTACTTCCTACATCCAGTGGTACCGTGCATCAGACTACCGGTTCATATTAGCAGACAAAATTGTGCTAGTAAAAAAATTATTACTATGAATACAAATGTATACGAATGAATTGTACTCCCTTCGTCCCAAAATAGATGTCTTAGATTTATCAAATTTTGACAAATTTGAGACATCTATTTTGTGACGGAGGGAGTAGCATCTTTTGCAGCTATGAGTGTGTGAGTTATTTTAATGCCAAGGGACAATTAACAGTATCGCGGTTCATCATGAGGATCTGCATCTCCTTGGCCAACATACAGCTGAGTATATTCTCGAACACATGCCTCATCTCACCCTACTTATCCTCTGGTGATCTACAATACGTCAGATCTAGCTAAAAGATTAGACGTCTATTAGATTCCAATATCAAATCCTAACAATACATGGGTGACGCGGCACCTACGGATCCAAATCACGCGGTGGCGATCAGCAAGCAAATGATAGAAAAGTAGACGAACAAAATTCAGTGTAGAAAGCAGTGCACGTGCCGAGATGTGCAGCCGTAAGATGCTTCTCGACATCATCGCCCCCAACACCTCGTGGATCCCAGAATCCATGTCCGCCATCGACGGTCGGCGGACTGGTCGGCGTCAACTGCGAGACCTAGCCACCGCGTGCAGCGGACGACTGCGCTGCCTCGACCATCGCCATACCCGTGCTATCTCCTACTCGCCGCCTGACGTTCTTGCCGCCGCCATTAGATTAGACGTGATTTTAGGGACCGCGGGTTACAGAGACGGGACGGGGATTTTCATCTGCCGGTGAAGTACGGTCAGTCAACATAAATCACTAAGTGCACACGGGAGAAGGTTTAGATTAACGATAGCTGTTAGATCTAGATTTAGTGGGCTTAATCATGTGGTGATAATAGGTCTGTGTACGTTTTGTGGGTGCGTTTAGAGAAAGTAATGTTTGCCCTTTTATTAGTAGTAGAGATAAGACTCGGCTTTGCGTTTGGTTTGTTCATCTAAAAAAATGTTTTGTGCTCTAAAGAAAATCAAAAGAAGTGATGTGCGGGCGTAGAGGATATGGTAACTAGAGACACGGAGCTTTTAGATTGACAAAATGAGGACGGGCTCCCGATACTCTCTCAATTCTCAATCTGATACATGAGTTCTGATGTTCTAGAATTTTGGGGATTGGGGAAAGAGAGGAACAAAGGATATAGGAAGAGAGCCGTGTCGGTTACAGTTTACTGATTCCACACCCCTTCCCACTCCCAAGTGCCTCCCTTGTGTAGTAGCTCAGCTCGCTGTGTCTTGTTGGGCCGCTATGCTCCATAGCGCCGAGTCGGCTTGCGAATACGTGATCCTCGTCGAGCAGGGGGCCTCTCCATCTCAGCTTCGCCGCTTGTGGTTGACATGGCCGGGGCATGGGTCGTGACAATATTTTCCACCGAAATAGCATCTTATCTTAATTTAACAACCCTAACCATTTGATCGAGGCACGGGTACAATTGATATCCTAACCATCCATACAATGGTCATGGTTTAGTCCACAAGGCACTTACTACAAAATTAGGAGAGTTTAAATTATAACCACGAACTCAATATCCCGTTTTTTATTTACGAGAACTAACCGTTGGTTTGGTGGCTAGATATCAGGGTGATGAGCAAGTCCACCCGGGTTCGAGTAACAAAAGTGCTCGTTATCAACGGGGTGCTATCTTGTGTCAAAAAACAGACAATGGAGAGGTATAGCGAAGGGTGGGATCCTTACCCTGTTGGTCAACGTTGTTTTTTCTCTACCATACTTTTCTCATAAGTCGATTTCTTTTATCTATTTTGTATTTTCAATCTACATAAACAACACATTAAAAATTTGTGCAGCCATTTTAGCGTAATGTGCAATTGTATTGTCCTTGTACTTGTATATTTTTAGGTTTTTAAACTTTATTTTGTGGGTTGCACTTCAAATTATATTTGCATTGTGCAAAATTGATTTTCTATACTACTAAATATGTTTTGATAATATATTTGGGTTATTTAATTCTCTTACCTCATTGAAGTTTTAAATATACACAATTTGCACATTTCAAAAATGTGTTGCGTGTTCTTCTTTTATGTAAATGTAACATGTGTACTTATAATGTGCAAACTCGTTTTCTACTACAATTTTTGTCTTCATAGTTCACTTACTTCTAAAACTTTATTTGCTTGGTAAGACTTAAAAATATGCTAGTTGCTCACTTTGAAATGTGCAACTTGTTTTCTGTTATAAAAATAATTTTGTGTTTTATATGTTTTCATATTTTAGGGTATTAAGTGGGTACGCACAGTAGGAGTGTGCCACAACTCTAGTCCACATTGGATCCTCACGGCGGATGTTTGACGGCTAGGAACTAATTAAATAGCCAAATTACATATTAGGAAAAAAAGTTATCTTTAATACAGAATTGCAAGTACACTGCAGCTGTAGTACGTGTTATACATATGGGGCATTCGTACCATTTTCTTGAGGGAATGGGGCATCTAGTTTTCCCCTAGTTCAGTGTATATTACTTGCCCCAAAGTAGCTTTTACATGTTGGCTAGTATGTTGTAGTCTGCACACATAGCTTGAAATTACTCCCTGGGAGCACCACGGGCAGGCTGGATGTGTATGAAAAGGTCCTGTGTCTAAGTAAAACATAGTTATTACAACATCTATACATGTTGACAGAGATCTGTTCACCAATCGTGATGCGAGCTATCGATGGTGGGATGTGCGTGGGGATTAAACCTGTGGTGACTGAATCCACACTCATATTTTTATTGTATTTATGTTTCTACCTTTAATTTTGTTGATTTTTTTTTTGTTTCTAGTCAATTGGTAGTCTCAGACCCTTCGCCAAATAGAGGCAAGACAACCCTTGAATGGGCAACAAAAACGAAAACCAACGTCTAGGGAGTGTCAAATGCCTACTCACCAATATGGATCTGAAACCTCATTAGAAACTTGCTTCGGAATGAACTCAAGAGTCAAACTATGGCCGCCGGCCTATGATCCAAATTAAAATGGATCCTCGCATTATTGACAAGCCTGCCTACATGTAGATTGCACAATGAATGTCAGATCATTTTTCGTCCAAGCACAACATACTGATTCTATTCTACGCTTTTGCTTCTTGGATCTCTGTTCTCTATCAATTGCTGTTCAGTTAAACTATATCATCGACTAGCGACGAGCCCTGCCGCGTGGGGGCGCCATCATCGTCCTTGCCGGAGAGAAACCAGGCAAGCCACACTGCGCCAGCGACGTCGCTGACCAACATGACGGCGGTGGAGGCTGCGGCCTTGTCTGACAATGCAATGATCAATGCCACCCAGAACAGGAAGGCCAGGACGGCCGTCGTCTTCCACATGCGCAAGAACCTCGCCTCGGTCATGTCCTCCACCGGCCGCAGCATCGGGACGAAGAAGAAACTGAAGGACTGCAGGAAGAGGAGGCCGCCGAAGCCGAGACCGAAGGCCGCGCCCATCGACACGCCGGGCAGGTACGCCGGCCGTCGCGCATGCCGCGGATACGGCCAGCCCGAAGCGGATCGCCGACTTGCCCCGTGCCGCCCGGTCATCGACGACGACCCCGGCGGGCGCCTTGTAGTCTACTTCGACTTCCATGCTTGATCCCGTGTTTTCCCTTTCTTACGAATTCGATGATTTTGCCAGCTTACATGGACTCCATTAATAATCTGCAGCACTGTATCAAGTGCAAGTAGGATACGGACACGAACGGTAGAAATCGTGTAGGATAACGAACAGGAATAGTATACTAACAATCTGAAATTTCGGAATCTGAAACGTAGTCGGATCAGTCCGAACATGTTGGCTACACATATATTAATTACCCCGGCATACAGGCCGTTTCTCTCAGTCTCACCCGTCCGTCGATCGCTCGCCGGCCGTGTGCACAGGGCCACAGACAAACATGGACGCAGACATCCGACTGGGGCGGCGTCTCCATGAGGTAGTAGCGCGTGTCAGGGCCTCGTGGGGAAGACGCTTGTTGGCGGCGGCTGCGGTCCCGGGGATCGCCGTGGCGGCAGTGCTCGGCAGGCCGTCGACCATGGGACTCGCCCTGGGGGTCGGTCTCGGCGTGCCCGTGTCCCTCCTCCCCGTGACGCTCCTGGTGCCCTTCCTGCTGCTGCGCCCGCGGCCGTACGAGGACATGCCGAGGTCGGCGTGCGCCGCCGTGCTGGCCGCGCCGGTGGTCCTGATCGTCGGTTACTCGGCTGCTCTGCTTCAAGCCCTGCGGAACCAGACTGGGCCCGCTACCTGGACCGCGTGGGCCTCCAACCTCTGTAACTTCCTCTGCCTCACTTGGGCCATCGATAGAGACGGCTACATGCAGAGCGACTGAAATTTCCCTCCGCTAAAAAAAAAGACTGAAATTTCCCAAGTCGCAGATCTGTGTCGGGTAGGGGTAGTCCCATGCTTATACCATTGCTTCCTGCGTGCGTGTGTGTGTGTTTATAGGAGAATCTCTGAGTGCGTGTGTGTCCTCTCCTCCATTTTTAGGTCAGACAGTGCCCTTTTAGTTCATCTTGTTGTTTATCCAGAGTTTCTGGCGTTGTAGGGTGATGATGGAATACGCCGAAGCGTTCGTCATGTTGCATAACCAACTGTTAATGTTGACTATTTGGATCATCTAGTCTAGGCTATTACAGTAGATCTCTTTAGGTATTAATCTTGACGAGTGAGAGAGGGGTCGGTGAGGAAGAGTGACATACCGAGCCAGTGGCCATGGTGGCGGTCGGTGGTGCTTCCCGTCACTCTGCGTGTGCCCTTGATCGGAAGGGCGTGGGAAATGGTGCACGACACACCTCGTTAGTTGTGCCACCGGACCCCACCTCTTTGTATACGAGCAGGTGACAGGGCCCCACCAACCGGGAGGTTGGGCGTCCCCGATCAGGACGCGGTTAAGGGGTGTGATCGAGTCGTTGGGCTCGGATATGATTCAGATCAATCTAACATTCTCCCCCTTGATCTCAACTTTACTTTTAACTTTATACTTTTCTCATTTCATCACAGATCAGTACATAGAGCATGTTTTATCGTCACAGCTCAATTGCCGATAGAATCAGACAACCACCATATACTTTTCTATTTTGAAACAAATCCTGTTACTTTTGGGCCTCTATAGTCCAGAAATCATAGGCTTTCCATTAATCTCATGCCGGCTAAGTGTTTGTTGAACACATTGGGTGGTAAGACTTTCGTTAACGGATTCGCAAGCATATCCTTTGTCCTTATATGCTCGAGTCTTATAGTTTGATCATGGACTTTTCACAACATAATATTGTAATTCTATTGGCTTTGTAGCATTACTCGACTTGTTGTTGTGAGCATAGAATACTGCGGGCTCGTTGTCATCTTTAGTGGCTTGCTAATGCAGTCTGCCACTCTCAAGCCGGGTAGAATTTTTTTAGCCATAACGCCTGTCCCATGGCCTCATAACATGCTATAAATTCTGCATACATCGTAGATGATGCAACTATTGACTGTTTGGCGCTTCTCCATGAAATAGCACCTCCTGCGAGAGTAAAGACATATCATGTCGTGGACATTCTATCATCTTTATCTCCCGCATAATCTGCTTCTGAATACCCTCTTATTTCTAGGGAATCGGATCTTTATATGTTAGCATAAGGCCTTTTATGCCTTGCACATAACGCAAAGCTTTCTTTACCATTTTCCAGTGCTATATGCCTGGATTCTCTTGATATCTACCGAGTACCCCGGTGATAAAATATAAGTCAGGGCGAGTGCACACTTGTGCATACTGTAAGCTTCCAACGACCGAAGCATATGGTACTGACTTTATTTGATCGATCTCATATTGGTTCTTTGGACATTGAAATTTTCCAAAACTGTCGTCCTTGACTACGGGAGCAGGTGTGGCATTACTCACATGCATATTGTATTTCTTTAGAATCTTTTCACAATATGCCTTCTATGACAGTCCTAAAACTCCATTCTTTCTATCTCGGTGAATTTCTATGCCCAAAATATAAGAAGCTTCACCAAGATCTTTCATATCAAAATTTGAGAACAGAAACTTCTTTGTTTTTCTAGTAGTAGACTGACATCGCTGCTAGCAAGCAAGATATCATCCACATACAGAATTAGGAAAATATATTTTCCACTTTTAAACTTTCCATAAATGCAGTTGTTCTCAACATTCTCTTTAAATCCAAATCTTTTAATTGTATCATTAAACTTTAAATACCATTGTCTAGAGGCTTGCTTTAACCCATAAATGGATTTCTTTAGACGTCTTCCCATATGTTCCTTCCCCTCCATCAAAAAACCCTTGGGTTGTTTCATGTAAACATTCTTTTCTAAATCTCCATTTAGAAATGTCATTTTTGCATCCATTTGATGCAACTCTAAATTAAAATGCGCAACTAGTGCCATTATGATTCTGAAGGAATCCTTACATGAGACCGGAGAAAAAGTCTCATTATAATCTACCCCTTCTCTTTGCGTAAAGCCTTTGCCACAATTCTTGCTTTATACTTTTCTACATTGTCATTGGAGTCATACTTTATTTTGTAGACCCATTTGCAGCCTACTGTTTTGACTCCTTTAGAAATTTCCTCTAAGTCCCAAACATTGTTGGAACTCATCGATTTCATTTCATCTTTCATTGCCTCCACCCACTTGGCCGAGTGAGGGCTTCTCATGGATTCTTCATATGAGGTGGGATCACCTTTCATATGATCTGTTTCTGTGTTATAAACTTTGTAAATTTCTTTAGAAATGGCTGGTCTTCTTTTTCTTTTAGACCTTCTGAGTTCGTCAGATTCTTGATCATTTCGTGCCTCAGGTTCTGGCACATTTTCTGTGTGTGGTTGTTCCGGCTCCCTTTCGCGCTCAGTAGTGGGTTCAGGCGGCTCCTAACGGACAGGTTCCGAACCTTCTCCCATTGTTGTCACATGTGAAGTCACAACAGGTGTCTGCACCACAACCTCAGGGGTTATCGATGGTGGCACAACAGGTAGCGAGAAAAATGGCTCCTGAGTCATCGGATTAGGTGCATGCACCCTCTTCTCCTCAAGATCGATTTTCCAAGCTACCGTGCTCCCCCTCATTAATTCGTCCTTCAAAAAACTTTGTGTATTTGTCGGGACAGTAGAAACGATAACCTTTTGATCTATCGGGATAGCCAATGAAGTGGCATGTCACTGTTTTGGGGTCTAACTTTGCATTATTTGGATTAAAAACTTTTGCCTCAGCTGGACTCCCCCAGACCCTCAAGTGGCACAGAGAGGGGACTCTGCCTGTCCACAACTCGTACGGTGTTTTGGGCACCGACTTGCTTGGTACTCTGTTGAAAATGTGAATGGCGGTTTTAAGCGCCTCCATCCATAATCCCAATGGGAGGGTGGAATAGCTCATCATGTTGCGCACCATATCCATAAGGGTAAGGTTACGCCTTTTAGCTACTCCATTTTGCTGAGGTTCGCCCGACATAGAATACTGGGCGACTATTCCATTTTCCTGTAAGAACCTTGCAAAAGGTCCAGGTACTTACCATATGGAGTGTGTCGACCGTAGTACTTCCCCCACAGTCGGACCGGACTATTTTAATTCTTTTATCATGCTGATTTTCAACTTCAGCTTTGAATATATTAAATTTATCCAATGCCTCAGGTCTTTCTTTAACTAGATGATACCCCGCGCATTGCTGCGGGATTCTTATTTGACATTAAGGGTTTTGGTACATGATTTCTTGATTGCAAATTTGCAATGATGATCGATAAGGTTAGCTTCCGGCCACAAATTGAATAGTTGATGAATTGAATTCTCAAGTCAACATTGATCTACCATTTGATAAATTTCATATTTATAATGTGAACACGCAAGGAATAGAATTCCAAACGGGATTTGAAAAATCCAAGGAAAGTAATATATCAACCGTAATAGTATCCTATGGATTACCAATGCTTGACTACCAAGAATTTATCTTGATTATCTAAGAGTAAAAACTTTCATTCTCAGACATTGCACCGCATATGAGGTTAGAGAATAAATAAAAAGGAGAGCTATTCATTTTAGCATGCAACAAATATCTAGTCGTATTATGCAGTTTGCATGGCATATAAAGCTCACAATTATGTAAGATATATTCCAACTTATTTTTCATGGAGATGTTAGGAAATTTGCAAATACGATTGATACAGAAGAAGGTCCCAGTGATTTCACAAGTTTTCACAATACCAATTCAAGGAAACCATTAATATTTTTATCTGTAGAATTGGGCATGCTACTTCCTAGGAAACCGTAGGAAAAACTCACATGCCAAAATATCAGTTATTGTATAATCTCGGTTGGATTGTAAAGCACATCCAAGAAAGATTTGCATTGATATCATAATTAATTTGCAGCTAAATACACCAAATATTCGCTGGACATGAAGTCAAAAATCATCGAGCATTATTACCATTATCCTAGCTCCATGTAGCAACACTATTAGGACATAATCCATTACAAAAAAAGTGTAGAGAATAAGGTTAATTTAGTTTGACTCGATCCATATGATCATTCAAAAGGAAATTTGTAATGCTATACTCCAGCCCCGTATGACATAGAACCATTGGAGGAAATGAAGGGTTTCGCAGCATAGTAAATCAAAAAATTTCTACGGATGCGAACGGGAAAGCCAAGATCTAATCTAGGAGATGCAAACAACGAGGGGATTAGATGAGATCTTCATACCCTTGAAGATTCACATGGAGCGTTCGTGGACGTGGGTGATGTAGTCGTACTCGCTTCTCCTCCTCGCGATCCGATCCGATCTAACACCGCAAGTGGCGATGCCTCCGAGAGATGCACACGTGCGGCACCTCGACGTCTCCTCCTTCCTCGGTCCATCAAGTATGGTGGAGAGACGGATTGGATCTACAATGCGACGGCGCGGTGCAAGTGGTGGAGAGTTTCTGCAGCAGGGCTTCGCCTACGTGTAGTCGGGAGGAAGAGAGAGAGGAGGGCAGCAGGGCGGCTAGGGTTGTGGAGGAGGTGTGGGAGGGGGGTGCGCCCCCAGCCCTCTTTATATAGAGGGGTGGGCGGCCAGCCCTTGCCCCTCCCCCAAGCCCTAGGCCGGCGGCCAAGGAGGGAGGAGTGGGGGGCAAGTTTCCCCCCTTCTAGAAGCTCCCCTAGGGTTTCCCCTAGGTTTGGCCGGCTGGGCCCTATGGGGCCTTGTGCCCCTGGCCCAATGCGGCCAGGCACTCCCTCATAGGCCCATGCCCCCTCCCGGCAGGTGGGGCCACGTTGGTCCCCCTCTGGAAGGTTCTAGAAGCATCCGATACAATACCGATTAACCCGAAACAATTTCGAACTCCAAAAACTGCATTGCCTTATATGAATCTTATTCTCCGGACCATTCCGGAACCTCTCGTGATGTCCCGGATCCCATCCGAGACTCCGAAAAAAAACTCATAAACCAATTATCCAACCTATCCTAGCGTCGAGACACGTTAAGTGTGTGACCCTTCGGGTTCGAGAATATGCAGACATGATCTTCTATCAATAATCAACAACGGGGTCTGGAAACCCATATTGACTCCCACACATTCATCGATGATCATATCGGATGAACCACGATGCCAAGATTCAATCAATCCCATATATATATATTCCCTTCGTCTCGCGATATTTTACTTGCCCGAGATTTGATCGTCGATGCGTAGTCATACCTAGTTCAATCGTTCACAACAAGTACTTTACTCGTTCGTAATCCGATATCACTTTGTGATTAACTCCTTAACCACATGCTTGCAAGCGGTGTTGATATCGATTCGAGTGGGCCAAGTATATCTCTCCGACTTGGGAGGACAAATCCCATCTCGATACATACAACCCAGGTACTTTCCGATCACCGAGAGACACCTTTATGATCACCCTCTCATAGGATGACGTTTGATGACCTCAAAGCTTTCTTCGATACTGTGGAGTTGTATTATCTCATGGTCTAAGGAATACAATATTTGACATAAGAAAAGCTTCGCAAAGATGAACACGATGACACGATCTAATTGCTCTGCTTAGTTTGGGTCTGTCCATCATATCATTCTCCCAATGATATGATCTCATTATTAATCGACAACTCATGTCTATGGTTAGGAAACCTTAACCATCATTAATCAATGAGCTAGTCCATAGAGGCATACTAGGGACACGGTGTTGTTCATAAACCACACAAGTATTAAAGTTTCCGCTTAATACAATTCTAGCATGGAATATAAACTTTATCATGAACAAGAATTATAATAATAACATCTTTATTATTGCCTCTAGGGCATAATTCCAACAGTCTCCCACTTGCACTAGAGTCAATAATCTAGTTTACATTTGGCAACAATCTCACACCCATGGCACTAAGGTGCTGATCATGTTTTGCACGTGGAAGAGGTTTAGTCAATGGATCTGCGACATTCAGATCTGTATGTACTTTGCTAATCTTCAGATCTCCATCTGCTATATAATCTCGGATTATATGAAACTTGCGGTTGATACGCTTGGTCCTTGGATGATATCTTGGTTCCTTAGCGAGTGCTATGGCGCCAGTGTTGTCACACAATATCTCCAGTGGGTCCAATGCACTTGGAACCACGCCAAGCTTCGATGATGAAGTTCTGATCCAAACTCCTTCACTTGACGCTTCTGCAGCCATGTATTCCGCTTCTCGTAGATCCCGCGATCACGCTTTGCTTGCACTTCTCCGACTCCACAGCTCCTCCATTCAAAATATAAACGTATCACATGAGATTTAGAATCATCCTTGTCGATTCGAAACTAGCGTCGACGTAACCTTTTCTGACAGTGTTCATCACCTCCATAGACTAAGAACATTTCTTTAGTCCTATTTAGGTACTTTAGGATGTTCTTCACGGCTGTCCAGTGTTCCACTCCTGGATCACTTTGATACCTTCTCGTCAAACTAAGAGCATTGGACACATCCGGTCTAGTACATAGCATGGCATACATGATAGAACCTATGGCCGAGGCATAAGGCACTTTTCTCATAGCTTCTCTATCATTTCGTGGCTGGACACTGAGCCTTGCTCAATATCTTACCTGACAACATAGGCACTGAACCTTTCTTTGCCTTATCCATTCTGAACCTTTTCAGAACTTTGTCTAGGTATGTACTCTGGCTTAAAGCTATCAGGCCTCTCTGTCTATCTCTATAGATTTTGATGCCCAATATATAAGCAGCTTCACCTAGGTCTTTCATTGAAAAACACTTGTTCAAATAACTCTTCACATCGTTAAGCATGTTAATGTCATTTCCAATAATCAATATGTCATCCACATATAGTACCAGAAATGTCACCTTGCTCCCACTCACTTTCTTGTAGATACAAGCTTAGTAGCAATTTGGAACAAATCCAAAGCTCTTGATCACTTGATCAAAACGAAGGTTCCAACTCCGAGATGCTTGCTTCAGTCCATAAATGGAACGCTGAAGTTTGCACACTTTATCAGCATCCTTAGGATCGACAAAACCTTCGGGTTGCATCATATACAACTCTTCATCAATGTTGCCATTGAGGCAGATCTTGACATCCATCTGCCATATTTCATAATCATGAAACGCAGCAATTGCTAATAAAATCCGAATGGACTGAAACATCGCTACGGGAGAGAAAGTCTCATCGTAGTCAACACCTTGAACTTGTCGAAAACCTTTCGCGACAAGCCGTGCTTTATAGACGGTAACATTACCATTCGCGTCTGTTTTCTTCTTGAAGATCCATTTGCACTCAACGGCCTTTCGGTCGCTAGGAGGGTCCACCAAAGTCCATACTTGGTTTTCGCTCATGGATCCCAATTCGGATTTCATGGCCTCTAGCCATTTCTCAGAGTCTGGGCTCATCATCGCTTCCTCATAGTTCGTAGGTTCACTGTCTTCTACCAACAAGACAACAAGACAGGTTCGTACCACTCGGAGGGCATGCGACCTTGTCGACTGCGACGTTCAAGATGCATCGTCCGAAGCTTCATGATCCTTGTCATTAGCTTCCTCTATTGTTGGTGCAGGCGGCACTGGAACAATTTCAGGTGCTGCGCTACTCTCCAACTCAAGAGAAGGTTCAACAACCTCTTCTAGCTCTACTTTCCTCCCACTCACTTCTTTCGAAAGAAACTCCTTCTCAAGAAAGGAACCGTTCTTTGCGACAAACACTTTGCCTTCGGTTCTGTGATAGAAGGTATACCCAATAGTTTCCTTAGGGTATCCTATGAAGACGCATTTCTCCGCTTTGGGTTCGAGCTTGTCCGGCATCAATTTCTTGACGTAAGCTTCACATCCCCAAACTTTAAGAAACGACAACTTAGGTTTAGCACCAAACCACAGTTCATACGGTGTCGTCTCAACGGATTTAGATGGTACCCTATTTAAAGTGAATGCAGCGGTTTCTAATGCATAACCCCAAAATGATAATGGCAAATCAGTAAGAGACATCACTGATTGGACCATATTTAATAGGGTTCGATTCCGGCATTCAGACACACCATTGCGCTGTGGTGTTCCGGGTGGCGTGAGTTGCGAAACGATTCCGCTTGCTTTAAGATGCGTGAGAAAATCATAACTCAAATATTCACCTCCACGATCGGATCGTAGAAACTTAATTTTTCTGTTACGATGGTTCTCCACTTCATTCTGAAATTCCTTGAACTTTTCAAATGTTTCAGATTTATGTTTCATTAAATTGATATACCCATATCTACTTAAGTCATCGGTAAAAGTGAGAAAATAGCGATATCCATCGCGCGTCGAAACACTCATCGGTCCGCATACATCGGTATGTATGATTTCCAACAAGTCCGTTGCTCGCTCCATCATACCGGAGAACGGGGTTTTGATCATCTTGCCCATGAGGCATGGTTCGCATGTGTCAAATGATTCAAAATAACGAGACTCCAAAATTCCATCAGAATGGAGTTTCTTCATGCGTTTTACACCAATATGACCTAGAGGACAGTGCCACAAATAAGTAGTATTATCACTATCTACTTTGCATCTCTTAGCCTCAATGTTATGGATGTGTGTTTCATCCCTTTTGAGATTCAGAAGAAATAAACCATTCATAGCAGGTGCATGACCATAAAAGATGTTACTCATATAAATAGAACAACCATTATTCTCCGATTTAAATGAATAACTGTCTTGCAATAAACACGATCCAGAAATAATGTTCATGCTCAATGCAGGCACATAATAACACTTATTAAGGTTTAAAACTAATCCCGAAGGTAAAACTAAGGAGAGCGTGCCGACGGCCATCACATCAACTCTTGATCCGTTGCCAACGCGCATCGTCACCTCATCCCTCGCAAGCCGTCGACTATTCCGTAGCTCCTGTTTCGAGTTACAAATATTAGCAACTGAACCAGTATCAAATACCCAGGCACTACAACGAGGGCTAGTAAGGAAAACATCAATAACATGTATATCAAATATACCTTTGATGGTGCCAGCCTTCTTGTCCGCTAAGTACTTGGACGATTGCGCCCAAAGGACCCGTGTCCTTGCAATAGAAGCACTCAGTGTCCGGCTTGGGTCCAGACTTGAGCTTCTTCTCAGCAGGGCAACGCGCTTGCCGCCGCCTTTCTTGAAGGGCTTCTTTGCACCCTTACCTTTCTTGAAGGTGGGGGGCTTGTTGACCATCAACACATGATTATCCTTTTTGATGTCCACCTCCGCAGCCTTCACTGCGAAGAGCTCGGTGATCGATCGATGGAACCAATCTGATTGTGAGTCACTACAAAACTTTTGTAGCTGGGAGGGAGTGATTGCGAACCACATCAATCTTGAGCTCCTCTGGAATCTTGCAGTCCAGTTGCTCAAGGCGTTGAGTGTAGCCCGACATTTTTATGGCGTGCTCACTAACGGAACTCCCTTCCTCCATCTTGCAGTTAAAGAATTTCTCAGAGATCTCATATCTCTCAGAATGGGCCTGAGTCTGAAACATAGTTTTCAGCTCCTCAAGAATCTCGAAGGGCCCGGGATAGTCCTCAAAACAATTTTGAAGGTCTGATTCCATAGCAAACAACATGGTGCTCTTAATCACACCATAATCATCTTTGCGCGACTGATAGACAGCTTTCTCATCAGCCGGCGCATCTACAGCAGGGGCGTCACCTAGCGCATTCTCAAGGACATAGTCCTTTTGACCGCCAGAGAGAATGATTCTCAGATTGCGGAACCAGTTGGTGAAGTTAGACCCATTGTTTCTAAGCTTTTCTTTCTCAGCAAAAACGTTGAAGTTGAAGTTGGATTTAGCCATTTGATCTACAATATTTGCAAGTACAAATTAGACTATGGTCATGATAACTAGTTCAACTTTTAATCAAATTACTAGATGAACTCCCACTAAATTCAACATCCCTCAAGTTGTTT
Organism: Avena insularis; assembly: GCA_023614405.1. Classification (NCBI taxonomy): domain Eukaryota; kingdom Viridiplantae; phylum Streptophyta; class Magnoliopsida; order Poales; family Poaceae; genus Avena; species Avena insularis. The sequence continues at coordinate 459,952,966 of CM042697.1, read as the reverse complement.
AGTGAACACGATCCAAATTCACCACACCTAATCCGATCTTCACGAGAAGAGATGTGGCTTCAATGGTGGACAACGAATTATCGATCATATCATTCATATGACTCATGCTTAACCTTTTGGTTCATGTGTTCCGAGGCCATGTCTGTACATGCTAGGCTCGTCAAGTCAAACCCAAGTATTTCCGCGTGTGCAAAACTGGCTTGCACCCGTTGTATGTGAACGTAGAGTCTATAGCACCCGATCATCACGTGATGCTTGGACACAACGAACTTTCACAACGGTGCATACATGGGGAGAACACAGTTTTATCTTGATATTTAAGTGAGGAATCATCTTATAATGCTACCGTCGCGATCTAAGCATAATAAGATACATAAAAGGATAAACATCACATGCATATAACTTTATGTGACATGGTATAGCCAATCTTCGCGCAATGATCTCCATCTTGTGTGTGCCGGCATGATCTCCATCACTCCACCATGATTGCCTCCACCACGAATAGCAACTATAACTATTGCTAACTACTTAGCGATAAGTAAAGCTATTACATGGCGTATAAGAAGTTGACACACCGGTCATACACAATTATAAAGACGACCATATGGCTCCTGCCGGTTGTGTACTCATCGACATGCAAGTCGTGAAACATTACAAAACATGATCATTGCATACAACATACACATCACATCTTGGGCCATACCATATCACAGAAAACACTCCCTGCAAAAACAAGTTAGACGCCTCTACTTTGTTGTTGCATGTTTTACGTGGCTTATGGGAGTAGCAAGCTAAGAATGATTCTTATCTACGGAAAGCCACAACGGTGATATTATGGTTGCTAAACTCCGGTGTAAATCCCATGACAACTATAGTGAGAGAAACTGGCATCCACCAGCCGCATGTGTGGAACAAGCCACACGTCAAGTGCGGAGCCGGTCTCGCGAACGACGTCGCGTAAGGTTGGCCTGGACCGCTTCAATCTCACTATCCCGCGTCATACGAAGAACACAAATAAGAGGCTTGCAACAGAAAACATCAACGCCCGCAACAACCATGTTGCGTTCTACTCGTGAAACACATCTACGCATAGATCTAGCTCTGATACCACTGAAGGGTTTCGCAACATAGTAAATCAAAAAATTTCTACGGATGCGAACGGGAAAGCCAAGATCTAATCTAGGAGATGTAAACAACGAGGGGATTAGATGAGATCTTCATACCCTTGAAGATTCGCACAGCGGAACGTTCGTCGGAACGTGGGTGATGTAGTCGTACTCGCTTCTCCTCCTCGCGATCCGATCCGATCTAACACCGCAAGTGGCGATGCCTCCGAGAGATGCACACGTGCGGCACCTAGACGTCTCCTCCTTCCTCGGTCCAGCAAGTATGGTGGAGAGATGGATTGGATCTACAACGCGATGACGCGGTGCAAGTGGTGGAGAGTTTCTGCAGCAGGGCTTCGCCTACGTGTAGTCGGGAGGGAGAGAGAGAGGAGGGCAGCATGGCGGCTAGGGTTGTGGAGGAGGTGTGGGAGGGGGTGCGCCCCCAACCCTCTTTATATAGAGGGGTGAGCGGCCAGCCCTTTCCCCCCCCCAAGCCCTAGGCCGACGGCCAAGGAGGGAGGAGTGGGGGGCAAGTTCCCCCCACCCTTCTAGAAGCTCCCCTAGGGTTTCCCCTAGGTTTGTCCGGCTGGGCCCTATGGGGCCTTGTGCCCCTGGCCCAATGCGGCCAGGGCACTCCCTCATAGGCCCATGCCCCCTCCCGGCAGGTGGGGCCACGTTGGCCCCCCTCCGGAAGGTTCTAGAAGCTTCCGATACAATACCGATTAACCCGAAACAATTCCGAACTCCAAAAACTGCATTGCCTTATATGAATCTTATTCTCCGGACCATTCTGGAACCTCTCGTGATGTCCCGTATCCCATCTGAGACTCAACAAAAACTCATAAACCAATTATCCAACCTATCCTAGCCGAGACACGTTATGTGTGACCCTTCGGGTTTGAGAATATGCGCATATGATCTTCTATCAATAATCAGCGGGTCCGAAACCCATATTGACTCCCACACATTCATCGATGATCATATCGGATGAACCACGATGCCAGGATTCAATCAATCCCATATATATATATTCCCTTCTTCGCGATATTTTACTTGCCCGAGATTTGATCGTCGGTGCCGTCATACCTATTTCAATCTCGCTCACAGCAAGTACTTTACTGTTCCGTAATCCGATATCACTTTGTGATTAACTCCTTAACCACATGCTTGCAAGCGGTGTTGATATCGACACCGAGTGGGCCCAAGTATATGTCTCCGACTTGGGAGGACAAATCCCATCTCGATACATACAACCCAATGTACTTTCCGATCACCTGAGAGACACCTTTATGATCACCCTCTCATAGGATGACGTTTGATGACCTCAAAGATTTCTTCCGATACCAGGGAGTTGTATTATCTCATGGTCTAAGGAATACAATATTTGACATAAGAAAAGCTTCGCAAAGATGAACATGATGACACGATCTAATTGCTCTGCTTAGTTTGGTCATCCATCATATCATTCTCCCAATGATATGATCTCATTATTAATCGACAACTCATGTCTATGGTTAGGAAACCTTAACCATCATTAATCAATGAGCTAGTCCATAGAGGCATACTAGGGACACGGTGTTGTTCATAAACCACACAAGTATTAAAGTTTCCGCTTAATACAATTCTAGCATGGAATATAAACTTTATCATGAACAAGAATTATAATAATAACATCTTTATTATTGCCTCTAGGGCATAATTCTAACAGGAAAATGCTGAGAACCTCAAGGTAATTTAGTTTGGTTGGATCTGTAGCAATGGCCTGCCTACAAACAACACATGATTAGCAGTACAATTCCGCAGAAATCTAATTAGTATGTGATATACATCAAACCTGACTGAAAATAAAATGATGGCCGGTAAAGATGATCAAGTAGATTGGCTCCACGTCAGTCAAAAACTTTTATCATCATCCACCATCAATGAACGACAGCTTATCATGTAGTTAGTAACCGTTGCAACAAAAAGAGTCTGTTTTGGAGATAGATGTTGAAGTCAATAGTCAATTATATGTGGAAGAAAAAACGGATTGCTTCCTCCGATTAAATTCCAACACCTTTATTATGGTAATCAAATACTGTTGGTAAGCTGTTGGAACGCCATTCATATGTATACCAGGAAATCAGATCCAATATCATATGTAATCTGGAAAAAATCAATAAAACGCTATACAAAATCTGATATAAAGAAGCAACACAATTATATGTAGGAGGTCCTGCAACACTGGCCAAATTGTTCTGCACATGATGTACCTTCATCGGAAGAATGTCTATGCATCTTCAAACCATGTAAAATTGATGCAATCTGTGGAGAGAAACTGGGGAGAAACAACTCAGAACATATTATCACAGAGAGAAGGGGAGGGAGACATGGTCTATCTATATATATGAAACATGAAGGAAAATAGCCATGCTCTTACCATATATGCAGAAGCTTCGTCTTTGATATGCTTCAGTGGAGAGAGATCAAGATGTACCAGCATAGCGAGAGAAAATAACTATGGGCAAGGAACTGATTCAGTGGGCAGCAGTATCGTTCAGACGCTAACCTAGTACTGGGGAATCCAAACACAGTCCAGGCGTCAATTCAATGTAATTAATTACCAATGCTGGTACCAATGCAAGCAACTCTTGTTGTCTAGACTCTGTAGAATGTTCCTACAGAACCATTAATTGCATCGTGTGAGAATCCCTTAGAGGATCATGTCGCTCAAGATTTGAGCCACACAAGATAGGATCAGGGGTATGTACCTTGATCTGGAGGTCCAGCCATGGCCTCCTCTTGGTTTGCTTCACTTTATCCTTGTTGATGTAGACGTGAGGGTTCTTCCTAGTGCTTTAGGTGCTTGCTTGATCAGTGAGCTGGGGAGAGTGAGAGAGAGAAACACAGCTAAATGAGCAGCCTCTCTCAGCCCTAACCCTAGGTCCCCTATTTATAGCACTTGCACTAGGGAAACCAGCACCTTAGGATGGATGGTCAGGATGCCCCTGATCAGGGCATCCAATGGCTGTTATTAAACAGCCCCTTAATCATCATTAATTTGACTTAGATTGATCACAACAACCTTTAGATCACTGCAGATCATTTATATCCAACATTCTCCCCCTTGATTGTAAGGATAAACTCATAAACTCATTTCTCAACAAAACATCATATGAGACAACAGAATTACAAAGGCCATAGAGTACTGCAAAACTTAGTCACTACAATATACCACTTTATTTCAAAACAAAGCTTCTTTAACTTAGGAGCTCCAAAAACTTATATTTATTACAAACTTATGAGCTCAGCTCTTTGTTGAAACTTATACAGAGACAACAAATTGCAATGGTCAGTTAAGTACCATTGAACTAATTGACGACATTACATCATTCCATCAAAGAGAAGAACCCTTCTTAGGTTATGGGGAGATGGTGTCATAACGGTCCCAATTCCAGGATCAAAAGCTTTCTGCCAATCCCATATTAACAATGTGCTCTTTAAACACACTGGGTGGCAAGCCTTTTGTAAGTGGATCCACTAACATTGCGTTAGTCCTTATATGCTTAATACTTATTGTCTGATCCTGGACTCTATCTTTCACAACAAGATACTTGATGTCAATGTGTTTGGCAGCACCACTTGACTTGTTGTTACTCGAATAGATCATTGTGGGTTGATTATCGCAGAAAAGAGTGAGTGGCTCAGATATACTGTCAATCACCCTTAAGCCCGGAATGAAATTCTTCAGCCATACTACCTGCCCGGTTGCCTCATAACATGCCACACACTCTGCCTGCATTGTTGACGATGCAGTAACACTTTTCTTGGTGCTTTTCCAAGAAATAGCACCTTTTGCAAGGGTGAATATATAACCCGATGTGGATTTCTTAGTATCAACACACCCTGCAAAATCAGCATCTGAATAACCCACCACCTCGAGGTTATCAGTTCTATTATATGTGAGCATGAGGCCTTTAGTACCTTGAAAATAACGCAAAGCTTTCTTAGCAGCCTTCCAGTGATCCAACCCTGGATTAGACTGATATCTGCAAATAACGCAAAGCTTTCTTAGCAGCCTTCCAGTGATCCATCCTGATTATGAATGCTAAGTCAGGGCGAGTGCACACTTGTGCATACATCATACTTCCAATGATTGAAGCATAAGGAACTGACTTCATTTGTGCAGATTCATAATCATTACTTGGGCACTGGAAAGTCCCAAACTTATCGCCCTTGACAATAGGAGCAGGCGAGGCTGAGCACTTATGCATATTGAACTTTTTGAGTACCTTCTCAATATACGCTCTTTGTGATAACCCCAAGATTCCTCTGGATCTATCTTGGTGAATTTGAATGCCTAAGACATAAGCGGCTTCACCAAGATCTTTCATGTCATACTTTGAAGAGAGAAACCTTTTAGTTTCCAGTAGCATATTCTTATCGCTACTGGCTAAGAGTATGTCATAAACATACAATATCAGGAAGACAAATTGCTCCCCCTGAACTTCACATAAATGCAATTGTCCACTTATTCTCCTTGAAAACAAAATTTTTTATGACTTGATCAAACTTGAAGTACCATTGCCTTGAGGCTTGTTTTAATCCATAAATGGATTTCTTAAGACAACATCCTAAATTTTATTTTCCTTCCGTAACAAAACATTCCAGTTGAGCCATGTAAACATCCTCATGTAAGTCACCATTCAGAAATGTTGTTTTGACATCCATCTGATGCAACTCTAGATCATAATGATCCACAAGTGCCATTATAATTCTAAATGAGTCCTTAGAAGAGACAGGTGAAAAAGTCTCATTATAATCAATACCTTCTCTTTGAGTGAAGCCCTTAGCCACAAGCCTTGCTTTGAACCTTTCGATATCACCCTTGGAGTCACATTTGGTCTTATAGACCCATCTGCTGCCCACAATTTTGGCTCCTTTAGGATTTTTTACTAAGTCCCATACATCATTAATGCTCATGGACTTCATTTCATCTTTCATAGCATCAAGCCATTCTGATGAATGATCACTTTGTATGGCTTCCTTAAATGATGCAGGATCATCATCCAACATCGACTCATTTATATCCTCACTCATATAAGTCACATAATCATCAGGAATAGCAGACTTTCTAGCCCGCTTTGACCTTCTGAGAGGTGCATTATTTGGTACCTCAATCACAACTTCAGGCTGTTGAGCATCTTCCATAGAAGTATAATTAGATATGGACTCTGACGGAGCCACTAGTATCTCAGTAGGAGTAGCATTAGCGGTCCTCACAGCTGGAGATGAAAACTCAGCATGAACAGGAAACACCGGTTCTTGGATCATAGGTACCGGGACATATTCCCGTTTCTCCTCTAAGGTTATTTCCCTGGGTGCAAACTCTCCCTCAACATATCACTTTCCAAGAACACAGCGTGTCTTGTTTCAACAAACTTAATGAATTGCTTTGGACAATAGAAACGATATGCCTTAGATTTGTTAGGATAACCAATGAAATGGCAGCTGACAGTCTTGGGGTCTAACTTTCCCATAATTGGATTGAAAACTCTTGCCTCAGCAGGGTAGCCCCACACATGCAAATAACTCATGGTAGGTTTTCTCCCAGTCCATAATTCATACGGTGTTTTCGGCACCGATTTACTAGGGACCTTATTAAGAATATGTGCAGCTGTCTTTAGAGCTTCTATCCATAAACCAAGCGGCAAAGTGGAGTGACTTAACATACTCCTTACCATATCCATAAGAGTACGATTCCGCCTTTCAGCGAATCCATTTTTTTGAGGTTTGCCCGGTGCTGAATACTGAGCAACAATACCATTTTCCTGTAGGAACTTAGCAAAAGGTCCAGGAATTTGGCCATAAGAAGTGTGTCTTCCATAGTACTCACCACCACGGTCAAACCTTACAACTTTGATCTTTTGACCAGCTTGATTCTCAACTTTAGCTTTAAATATCTTGAACTTTTCTAATGCCTCAGATCTTTCTTTGATAGGATAGATGTATCCAAAGCGGGATTCATCAGTGAATGTTATGAAGGAATCAAAACCATCCACTGATTTCACATTAAACGGACCACAGATATCCGTATGAACAATTTCCAAAACTCCCGTGCTTCGATTTGCACCTTTCTTAATTCTCTTAGCATATTTCCCTTTGATGCAATCAATACAATGATCCAGATCCGCATCTGAGAAATTTAAAGGATGAAGAACTTGCTCCTTAATGAGACGCTCGATTCTCCCCCTCGAAATATGGCCCAGACGATAGTGCCATAGTTTCGAAGAAGTATCATCATCATCGCGCTTACGCTTGGTACTAATATTTACATTAGAGGAAGCATTAACTTCACTTATGGAATCACTTAAGGAAACAAGATAAAGTTTATCTTGTCGGAAGGCAAGACCAACATCATTATTGTCAAACATAATTATACATCTCTTGTTCCCAAAGTCACAATGAAAACCATCATCATCTAAGCATGAGACGAACACAAGGTTTCGTCTCATAGAGGGTACATAAAGTACATTACGTAAACGAAGCATAAAGCCACTATGGAGTGTAAGTGTAAACTCTCCAATGGCCTCAGCTTCGGCTTCAACACCATTAGAAACTCTAATGGTTCTTTCCCCTCTTCTTAGGGTCCTCTTCGTATCGAATCCCTGTAAGGAGTTTGCAACATGAATTGTTGCACCTGAGTTATGCCACCATGTATTGGTGGCATAATTAACATAAAGGGATTCATCAACAAAGGTTATAACATTAGTACCTTTCTTATTGAGCCATTTCATGAACCCAATACAATCCCTCTGGACGTGTCTGCTTTTTCCACAAAAACGACATCCATTAGGATCTTTACCATCAGCATTAGGGGGTGCATCTGCATTACAAGCTCTGTTAGGGTTCTTTTGCTAAAAGAACTTAAAAGATTGCCCTTTATCTTTAAACTGAGTAGGCTTAGGCTTTATAAACTTTTTCTTCTTCTGAGAATGCTTGAACTGATTGACATGATCAACTCGTCCAGCTTTAAGCCTTTCCTCCTCTTGTACTCATCTAGCCATCATTTCATCCATGCCCCATTTAGAATCCATCGCATTGTAGTTGATGGTGAACGGAGAAAACTCTGTGGGCAAGGATGACATAATAAAATGGACAAGGAAAGCTTCAGATATTTCCATTTCCATTGTCTTAAGTTTAGTGGCCATGTTAATTTTCCTCATGATATGTTCTCTCAGACTCCCAGTTGGATCATACCTTTCATCAATAAGCCTTGTAATGAGGCTTGTTGCATAAATTTTGGGTGATCCCTTAAACTGGTCCTTAATCTTTCCAAGGTAACCCTTGGCAGTCTGAGAGTCTGGAACAGCTCCCCTCATACTTTGAGTAATGGATCACTTAATAATCATGAGGCACTTACGATTTGAATCCTCCCACTTAGTTTTCTCATCATCATAAGCCCTTTTCAGGACATCATAATTCTCATCACCTTCAGTAGGTGCTATAGGAGGATCCTTAAGGAGGGCATAATCTATATTCAACAAAGCTAAGGTGATCTCAAGCTTCTCCTTCCAAGTACCAAAATTTCTACCAGTCAACTGTTCTATGCCATTTATAATACCGGCAATTTGAGAGGCATTAGATGCTGCAAAAGGAAACAAATGCTTTGAATAAGCATCATAATTTTATACTCCTTTCATCAATTTAGTCTACATCAGCTTTGGCCATAAATAGACATGATCAATAAAATTTTGTGATCAAAATATCTGCTAATCAGCTTTGGCCAGAATGACAGATATAAGCCACACTTAATTAAATCCTCTAATTATATAGAATTCTTTTATCAATCCGGAACACATCAGCTTTGGCCAGAAGTGAACCAGATCAATAAAATTTCATGGTTAAAATGCCCATCAATCAGCTTTGGCCAGAATGATTGATATAAGCCATGCTCAATTTGAGGACTTACAAACTTTATTTTGTAGCAAAACATTATTATCACAATTTATTTGGATAAAACCACAAAAGAATCAACTAAGCATGAAAAAATACATTAAACTTGCTTAAGTGAGGTACATACCTCCACAAAAGAATAATTTGTCACATAATTATGTTCCATAATTGACATAATAAAATATGCCAAAAAATTAGCCCCAAAAACTATTTATATATAAACCCTAACTCTTATATCTTAGATTTTAAAGAAAAGGAAGAAACATTAGTTTCAAATAGTCAAACTGAGCCCATAAAGGATTTGGCCCAGTCCCCTTTTCTTTATTAATAAAGGAAAACTAAAACAAAACTTTTGGACTAGGCCCAAAAAAATAGCCCAGCCCGTCTTCCCTTAGTGGCCTGCTCGGCCCATTCGGCAGCCAACGCAGCGGGCCATTGGATACAATCCAACGGCGGTGAGCGCGCCTGGCCAGATCGAAACCGACCCGTGACGGCCACCCCCCGAACCCTAGCCCTCATTTTCCCCTCCCTCCTTTTCTTCTCTGCCTCCCGAGCGACACCGAGCGAGAGAGAGAGAAACGCGGCGGCGAAGCCAGCCGCAAAAGAGGAAGAAGGTCGGTGTCGGTGAGTGCCTCTCGACGGATTCGCGTGCAGCAGCACGCGGCTCCGTCGAGTGGTGCTTGCCGGTGCCCGTTTGCATCACGATGGCAAGCGCACGGGCGTCCCCGCGACGACATCGACGACGCAGCGCCAAGTCCAGCGCCGCGGTGGGCTCCTGCACCGACAAGAGCGCGAGGAGACATCACCACAGACCGGTGTGGTGGACGGCAAGGTCGCGCGGGCACGAGCCCAAGCATTTCTGCCGGCTTAGTAGGTCGGCACCGGCGCCGCCGTGGCCAGCAACGGCAACGAGGCCCTTATGGTACACGTCCACCACCTATTTATCATTAGATTAGGGTTAGAGTTTGTCCAGTTTGGGAATTAGGGTTAGGGTTCATCAGTAATTGGGGAATTTAGGGTTAGGGTTCTTCGATTCGATGAACTAAGGTTAGGGTTCTTCAGGAATTGGGGATTAGGGTTAGGGTTCTTCGATTCGATGAACTAGGGTTAGGGTTCTTCAGGAATTGGGGATTAGGGTTAGGGTTCTTCACCAACAACTCAAATCCCCACATAAAAATTGCATAAAAGCAACCCTAGCACCTGTTCTTGATCAGATAGAACTTAAACTTAGTAATTTTTAGGGATAAAACATCAACTTTATGTTGTTCTTAAGCAATAACTGGAACAAGAACATAGCTCCAGCAACAAAAACATGAACAAACCAGGAAGAACAAACTTGCTGGAACATAATTTAATGCATAATAGGGCTCAATCTCAGAACTAGAGGCTCTGATACCACTGTGAGAATCCCTTAGAGGACCATCTAGCTCAAGATTTGAGCCACACAAGATAGGATCAGGGGTATGTACCTTGATCTAGAGGTCCAGCCATGGCCTCCTCTTGGTTTGCTTCACCTTATCCTTGTTGATGTAGATGTGAGGGTTCTTCCTAGTGCTTTAGGTGCTTGCTTGATCAGTGAGCTAGGGAGAGTGAGAGAGAGAGAGAAGCACGGCTGACATGGTTATACCCCGCGGGTACACGACCTCAGCATACCTAGTCCAGCCCAAGGAAGGCCCACAACAAATATACGTCGGCCCATGAAGACTTTCGGGTGGCCAGGGCCCATGACGCCTTCAGATCCTTGGAGAGCAAGACTAGAGTAGATAGGAAATTCAAAGGGGTAAACCCTAGAACCTGTAACCGAATAGATCTGTGCTCGGGACCTGCCTAAGTCTATATAAAGGCCAGGAGGGCACAACCTAGATCTCTCTCTCTCATGCTTTCGCATACACACCTCCACGCCAGATCGCATCTGCGCACCCTGTAATCATCGGTTCCGCCGTAATCAAGAGCAGACAAGCAGGAGTAGGGTTTTCCCTCCGGGGGCCTAAACCTGGGTAAACCTCGTGTCCCGTGTTGCTTGTTTGCTAACCGTTCCGCAATCTCCAGCATCCCCATCTTCTCCAAAACCCAAGTCCATAACAATGAGCATTGATGAGATCAAACCTCGTCAACGCTTGAATGAGCAGCCTCTCTCAGCCCTAACCCTAGGTCCCCTATTTATAACACTTGCACTAGGGGAACCAGCACCTTAGGATGGATGGTCAGTCCACGATCAGGGCATCCAATGGCTGTTATTAAACAACCCCTTAATCATCATTAATTTGACTTAGATTGATCATAGCAACCTTTAGATCACTGCATATCATTTATATCAAACACATCGGTGTATAATTAAAGTGTAAAATCCACATGGATCCGATCTTATTCTAAAAAAAATTGGCAGTTGTGAGCTCACCTTGTACAGGGGATGGAGTTCCTCCCCTAGGCACTTCAGGAAGTCTAGGAGGACACATGATACCGAAGATCAAATCAATTCCAATAACACCAAGATATGGGATCTGCAGGGTGGGTGGTCGTCCTGGAGATCCACTTTCCCTTGCCTATATCCTGTAGCACAGTTTGTGATCTCGGCGGTGGGGATTATTGGTCATGCGCGATTGCGAGTCATGATCTGTCGACCATGCATGGGTGAAGTGAAGGTCCACGATAGCTCGTGGAGAAATATGGAGGCAGGGATGTGGAAGATGGCGGCGATGCAAGCTGCAATGGTGTTGATGGAGTTTAAAGGGGGAGAAATCTACGCCCACCCGTCGTATGTTGCCATCATTTTCGTTTCTAGCGGAGATCGTGCGGGAGACGAAAAGAGCGCGGCGCCGCATGATTGATGGTGGAGAGGGAGAGTCGGCGTCAATGGTCGTAGGCGATTCTTTTGGTGTTTGTAGATATAGTGGAGAAGACAAAGAGTATTGGGCTGGTTCATCACGTGAGCATCAATGAAGATGAAGGACTGGGTTGCATATGGGCTGAGCAATGTGAAGGGGCTGGATCGGTTTGTGTTATTTTGCTAAATAATTTTTGTGTGTATCTGTGAGCACCAAACTAAATGGAAATGACGTGGCATATGTGAAGGAATGACGTGGATCTGAAACTTACCAAAGTGATGTGGCATGCTTGCATGTTGAGAGAAATCAAGTAGTGGGGACTCCTATTTAGATATATAAGATTGGATAAATATAACCATATCGGGAGTAATCATCTGTGAATATTATGAATGAGTCATAGCCATCCACACTTTTCACAGAAAACAGTCCACAAATATCAGTGTGAATGATTTCTAGTGTTGTTATACTTTGGTTTGCATCCTTTTTTATTTGCTTTACATACTTTCCTTTTATGCAATCTATGCATTGTTCGATATTTGAGAACTCTAATAGAGGAAGAATACCATTTTTAGTGAGGTTTTTTATTCTTCCCCTCGAAATATGGCCTAATCGACAGTACCATAACTTCGACGAGTCATGAGTTTGCTTTCTTTTATTTTGTACACACAGAAAACACTTTTTCACATAGTGATAAAAAATAAAGCTCATTGTGAAGCAAAGCAACACCCACATAAGCATTATTAAACTATATGGCACACTTGCCAAAAAACACTCATAGTTATCTTTGTCCACACAGGATACACTTATCAAGTTTCTGTGTAATATAGGCTTTTAGTCTTTTCTATGTCCCATTTTTCTGGGGACATGCTATAATTAACAACAAAGGTGTCAAACTGTTGAGGCAGTAAATCCATCACCAAGTGAAAAAGGAGTGCAACCTTTAGCTCCAAATCAGTATCCATGGGCTTAAGCTTATTTGCCATGTTGCTCATCCGGAGTCTCTTATGCCATGTGCACCTCTATTGTACCTTTTTGTCACCAGCTTAGCATATGTCTTTTGAAGAACCAATGAACTGGATCTTTATCTTTTCTATAAACTCCCATGCGGAAGCACACTTTGCAATTGAGCCCGCATTACCGTTCTCAATTGTGTTCTTTATAAAAATAATACAACTTTTGTTGGTATTAAACATCTTTTGGTTCTCTAAGGTATATGCCATCTCCAATAGAGCATGGTCCCTTTTCTTTTCCTGTCATGCAACATCATCATCTTTTCTTCCTTAAACCACAATGATATGTAACCATAACAACAATTGTATGCATTAATCCAACGTTGGTATAAATTAAAACATACAACTGTTTATGCAATTAAATCTATATCACCGTTGGGCAGATAATAGAGAATATGCACATATTATTGCAAAAAACATGATCATGTTATTAATAACGTTCGTCATAAAATAATAGAACCATAATTGTTTTAATAATCACTTTAACATACTTTTAAAATTTAATTCTCACTTTAAACCTTTAATAAACACTTTTTACTATTTACATAGATAAATGCACCTTTTAACATAAAATAACAAATCATGATCATGCTATTAATAATCGTTGGTTATATAATAACATAATCATAATCGCATTTTAATATCACTTTATCACATCTTTTAAAAAATAATTATCACTTTATTGTATTTAAGCAATTACCTTTGAATATTTGCAGCAGAATGTGAATATAAAATTCATGAACTTTAATACTTTACAGAAATATTTCTGTTACTTTTCTATTTTTCTACACAAATTTTTGTTGGAATAATTTGAATAGAAGAAACTATGTGAAATTTGCTAAAAAACTGAAGAAAAAAATATTAAAACTTTGCTCTGGAAAAAATAACAGACAGAAAAAAATAGAGCGGCCCGTCACGTGGCGGCCCACAGCCCGCCAACGTGCTTCTCCTTGCGCGTGGCTCTGGGCGGCAGATAGCGGCCTGAATGGTGGCCCAGACCACGCTGGCGCCAAGACCCGCAGCCCGCTGCCCTAACGGCAACGCCCAGCAGACGATGCTGGCCGTTCGATGCTGCCGACGCCATCGGACGGATCCCCGCGGCCCTCGCTGGAACAAAAATGGGTCGCCCATGTGGCCCCGAAAACCCTAATCCCCATTTCTCCCCTTCACTGTGCGCTAGCAGAGCTCCCTGGCGGCGCTCTCCCGTGAGCGTGGCGAGGCGGCCGCGCCGCCCGGCGCATCGCCGGCGACGAGCCCCTCCCTCCTCTTTCCTCCCCTTACACCTCGGTGTTTCCCCACATGCTGAACCCCGCCCCCACTTCGAAGAAATGGTGCAGAGAGGAGCATCAAGCAGCGGAGCCCTCCCCCTTGGCCCCTTGCCGGTGCACGCATCCACCCTGGGTGGGTGCGCCGTGGTCAAGCGGCCCAGGCGGCGGTGCCCTTTTGCTGGCGGTGGCCGGTGATCCTCCGGCGTGAGCTCGGTGGCCCCACGCCGGTGCAGTGGTGCACCCTTTGGCCCTTCACGCCGGCGTCCGCGTGGTCTTGTGGTGCCCCCATCGGCCCAACGGCCGGCGGTGAGCCTTTGCCCCCGAAGGGGTCACTCCCTTTCGACCGTGGCAGAGGAGGGGTGCCCCCTCCACTGCCCTGTTCTTCCTCCGACAGCTCGGCTTGCCGATGCCCGTCGGTTGGAGAGGAACGACGCGGCCCGACGGCGGCGCTATTTGCCGGCGAGCCCATGGCCACGACGGGTGAGGTTTCTTTTCTTTTTTCCCTCTTTTCCGAATTAGGGTTTCGGGATTTAGGGATTTCTTTTGGGGATGAACTCGGGATGAACTAGGGTTTTGAAATCGAAATCTTTTTCCCATTTCTTTTCTAGAAAAGAAAATCTAGATCACAAAGTTCTTTCTCTACCGAAAAATCAAGGACTAGAACGCATAGCTCTGATACCAATGTTAATGTTGACTATTTGGATCATCTAGTCTAGGCAATTACAGTAGATCTCTTTAGGTATCAATCTTGACGAGTGAGAAAGAGATCGGTGAGGAAGAGAGACATGCATAGAAAAGATTTGATATATGTATTCATTTTGTTTGTTTCCTTTCCTGTACATGTCAATGACAAGTTCTTCCTAATTTGCATTACTTGTTTACAATTTTTCTAAACGATTCATGAATACATCTTGAATCCAAAGAATGATAGCACGTTTGAGAATGTTCTACCTATGGCTTGCCTAAAGTTCTTTAGGTTACTCGGTGTTGCTGCTTGTCCATCAGCCTCCTCCTCCTCCTCGGTGCTGTATTCGCTGACATTATCATCCTCTATGGCCTCCCCCTCCTCGTTGCTGCTATACTCGTCCTCGTCGTTGTCACTATCGTAATCCTCTGAACTCTCCGCCACTTCGTCATTATCAGGACACAATGTCTCCGCTTCGTCATCATGACACTTCTTGCGGTGATACGTGTATCCCTCAGCCTGGAAGACGAACCTTTCATCGGGGTAGTAGTGGCCTCCCGGCACATAGAGGGTAAACTCTTGGTCCAGTACCAACGGGTCAATGAGCGCGGCACCGGGGCTCTCCGCCGAGAGAGACGCGAGCGTGTATCTAAGCTTGCCTATCTTGATACATGCGTCCACGACGCCCTGGCCGGCGGCGCTCGCCGGGTCAACGAGAAAGACATGGGTAATAGCGAGGAGGATGTCGTTCGAGGTCGACGGTCTGAACGTTTCCCAATCAATCACTTTGGTGGACCAGGGACGGCGCGACGGCTGTGGAATCGTGGCCATGCCCCGATCGACTAGACGGCAAGCAGCTGATGTGAGGCAGTCTTCTGTTCTAATCTGTTATAGCTTGATTGTTTGACCGATCGTCTCGTTTGATGGAGCTCCTCTCCTGTCCTTCTCCCGCTGAATCTGCGGTCATTATATTGGCCCGATCGAGTCTCGCACACTCCGAACTGAATTCCTCACGGAGAGGTCGTACGTTGTTGTCCACATGACATGCCGGTAACGAAGTTGGGCTCGGACTCGGACACCGACCTGAGCTGGGACAACCCCGACCAGGAGTGCAAAAATCCGTCTGACCGGCTAATCGTGCGTGCAGTACATACTCCCTCTATCTGCAAATAAGTGTACTTCTAGCATTGTCTTAAACCAAACTTTATTAAATTTGATAAACTTTTTAGAAAAACGTACCAACATTTATGACACTAAATTGATACCATTAGATTTATTTTTAAATCTAGTTATGTCAATTTGACGTAATATATGTTTTTATATTTTTTTATAAAGTTGGTCAAATTTATTATATTTGACTTAGACAAAAACTAAAAATATACTTATTTGCAGACGGAGGGAAGTATGTAGTAGCTAGTATTCCATATCTCTTATCTCAATACGTATCCTCGGCAAGAATCTGCTGGAAAATTGCAGTTTTTACCACCTTTTGTACAAGCGTTTGCAAGGATCACCACTTCTACATTTGTAGGTTTCACCACATCTACGTCTAACCTGTTGCACATTTCACTAGTTATTCGCTAATACATTAATTAGTTCAGTTGACAGTAAAATTGATTATTAGATCATATATGACAATGCTCACGTTTTATGCACAAAATTCGATAAAACACTTTATTAGGCTGTAATGGACCAATTATATATGAAATAAAAAATGTTTATCCATCCAAAAATGGTTTGTTTTGTGTGTGTGCACTCTAGGCTGCAATAGATCAATTTTATATGAAATATGGATGTATATTCACAAATATTTGGTATGTTCATTTCTGCGAAACAAATAATCGTGTCAAACTAAATAAATCATAGAAACAAATACATCTTTATGCTTTATGTATATCAATTGACTTAATTTTGATCCAACAATTATAAAATGGGCTATACAATAATTAGACCTGAGATAATGTAGCATGTTCAAATAGACAATGATACATACGAAAGTAGATGAATTAATTAATCTAAATGGTGGATTAATGAACAACTGGTGGGATGTGCAGCAGATTAGATGTAAAGGTGGTGAAACCTGCAAAAATGTTGTAAAACTGGTGATTCTTGCAAAAGCTTGTAGTGAAAGTGGTGGATAGTGCAATTTCCTCCTGTTGGGAAGCCTGCGTTGGAAATCATCGCAAGAAATTTGCATGGCCAGGTGATGCTGGATCTCTGATTCATTCGTTGCAAACTATGGGGAAATAGGAAAGAGAGAACTTTCGGTACTCACTGAAATTCATGAAATTATTTTCGGTAAATATTTTGGCTTTTTTACATTAAATTTAGACATTCAAATTCAAATAGATTTAAACTAGTTTGAATATGGTCCGAAACACTGACCAAAACTTTCAGTAAAAATTATATTCCCCTGCCATGATTTCGGACATTTCGTCTAATTCCGGACACAATCACGAGATATACAAGGAAACCCTAAGTTCGCCGAGGAAGCTTGACCATAGCCTCAGGAGTCGCTTGTGGAAGCGATGCGGGTATACCAGCGGGGCCAAAGACGGGCCGACCCATTGTAGCGATGTTGACATGTTTCCCATGGGCGGGACAACGAACCGGATCTGGCATGTTGCCCTGTTGGTATTGCGCATCGATCCGACGCAGCCGAGAACAAGAAGGGTGTGAGTTAGTTATTCAAGACTCCGCTTCCCGTAGAAAAGAGATTGTGTCGTGTAGACTAGAGTGAAATCAAGGTAAGTGAAATCATGTGCGCACACTGCTCTCGGTCTCTTTGTTCCATGCGCGCCTGTTGGAGATCACGGCCCAAATCTAGACGTGCTATCCAATACCTCATGTCCTGTGTACACACCGGTGCACAATTTTTCCATCTCTATTCATGAATCATCTTGGTAAGTAAGTGGAATAGGGACTACCAACTTAGTGTTAGGCAGAATGACACCCAATATTGCTGACGATGAACTCTCCAGAAGTGGGCATTTAATTACTATACAAACAAGAAATGGAGTGACGCGCTAGGTCATTAGTGCTCAACTGAACCACTAGGCCCCCATTTCTAGTGCTGAACCAATAAAGCGCACTAGGTCATTAGTTTTTTTTTCAAAATGGGGTTTTACCCCGGCCTCTGCATCCAAAGGATGAACACAACCATCTTTATTTAAAATGTTCGGAATCCAAAAAAGTGGTATTACAAAACTCGGATCAGCTACGGTTGATACACATACCAACCATCTGAACACACTCAAACACAGGCTATACATTTGTCAATCGACTAGAATGACGCCACGAAGCCTGGCTGAAAAAAACCGTAGTAACCTCCACAAGACGGGTGCACCCACTAGAAATGCAATTCTAGCATGCACGTTAGGTACCGTGCATGCTAGAGACGTCCATCTGCTGCTTTTGCTTTGAGATTTGCACAAAAAAGAATCTTTTGCATGCACATAGTACAATATCTGACAAATCTATAACACTCTCTCACTCCTTTTAACTCTTAATACTAGATTTAAAAGAGTCATATAATTTGAAATAATTATCTGATTAAAAATCTTTTTGAACCAGCGTATTTATTTTTGTTAAATCTTTTAAACAAGCCCAAAATTAATAAAATTGAAAATTTAAATTTCGAAACATAATGAAATGTCATGATTCACAATGAAACATATTGTATTATTGGTTTCTTGTTTTTCTTTAATATATTTTATTTTTTCAACTCGAAGGATTTTGTCAACTATTTTCTAATTATGATGGAAAAAGTTTGAAACATAAAGAAAGAGACTGTTTTAGCAATAAAAAACCACCAAGTTTCATATAATTTTTTTTGTTTTATCAATTTCAAAAATCGATTTTTAAATATTGTCAAAATATAGTTAATATTAGTCTTATTTTGAAGCTCTCTCCGTTAAAAACCCAGATGTGCAAACGGTTTTTAAAGTGAACTTGTAGTTAAAAATCTATAAGCGTTTTAAACTATACAACAATATAAAAGAAAATAGGCTAATCTACATAAAGGTTGCATGCATCAGAGGAGAGAGAGGGTGGGGCCATTTACACAATATAGCGTGCACGCCAGAATCGCCGTTTTACTCAACTGGACACCACTAGCCCATTTCTAGTGCTGAAACAATAAAGCAGAGAGTATGAGGCTGTCCGTCTCAGAACGGCCGGCAACAACCTACACACTAAATATATATCTGATGTTTCCCCGTGTCCAGAATCCCATCTTCCAAAATGCCATCTCACTCAGCACCCTCCTGCTTGAACGACCGGCATATATCTGTTCGTTTCTAGAAAAAAGTTTTCACTACTCCCTCCGACCCATATTAGTTGACTTGGATTTATCAAAATTTAGATGAACCTATATACTAACTAGTGTCTAGATTTATCCAAATCTAGAACAATGTAAATCAATTAATATGGGTCGGAGGGAGTAGCACAAACGGCTGCCTCACAAGGTTATAATAATTTAATCTAACTTCCGACATAAGATTTTCTCCATTTTCTAAATAAAACAAGACCTAGCTCCAAGTCCTCAGTTATTATTCCAGCTGGAACGAACTGCACCATTTGTTTCTGCTGCCGCATGCTTTATCTAAATGATGTAATCATCACACGCATAAAACTTGGAGTACTTGGTATTAGCATGCCCGCCCTAGCAGTGCACAAATTTTTTAGGTCGCTGCACAAATTTTCCATGTCCAAGTCACCAATCAGTGCTCGTATAATATAAGTTAGGGATAGATAGGGACTAGCAACTGAGTGTTAGGCAGAGTGACACTCACTCGTATTGTGTTATCCAAAAGCACCACTAGACATTTAAGTATTATAATACTATATGAACAAAAAACGGAGTGACGCATTTGGTTATCAGTGCTCAATCGAAACACCACTAGTCCACTAAACACCATTTGGTTTCAGAACGGACGGCAGCAGCATGCACGCTATATATATCGGAAGTTTCCCTGTGTCCAGAACCCCATCTCTCTCAAAATGCCATCTCCCTCAGCACCCTCGCCCTCCCGCCTTTGCCTACTGCTCTTGACATGCCTTCTTCTCACGCAACAGGCCGCCTGTGCAGCGCCGCTGGCGCGGCATGGGGGCATATCACTGAGGTCCCAGAAGTTGGCCCTCCTCCACTGGAAATCCACGCTCCGAAGCCCGTCGCCGCCGCAGATGAGGTCCTGGCAGGAAAACACCAACCCCTGCAACTGGACGGGCCTCACGTGCACTGCTGTTCGCCATGGCCACCGCATGCCTTGGGTCGTGACTAGCATCTCCTTACCAGGTGCGGGAATCCATGGCAAGCTCGGTGAGCTCAACTTCTCGGCCCTCCCTTTCCTCACATATATTGATCTCGGCAGCAACAGCCTCCATGGTACGATAGCTGCCACCAATATCACTTCTTTGTCGGCGCTATCGTATCTTGACCTCAGTTCAAACAACCTCATAGGCCACATACCGTCTGAGTTTGGTCGCCTACAGAGTCTCACACAGCTTGATTTCGCATATAACAAACTCACAGGCCACATCCCTCCATCCTTTGGTAACCTAACAATGTTAACTATTGTGGTAATTGACCAAACCATGCTCTCTGGTCCCATTCCAGATGAGATAGGAGGGCTTCTCAACCTTCAACTTCTACAGCTAAGCAATAGCAGCTTAACCGGTGGCATACCAAAAACTCTTGCAAATCTGACCCAACTAAATACTCTCTTCTTATATGGTAATAAACTTTCAGGCCCTATTCTTCCCGAACTAGGCACCCTAGTCCAGCTGCAAAATCTTGATCTTGGCATGAATGACTTTTCAGGTCCAGTTCCAATCTCCATAACAAATCTCACTAAGATGACCTTGCTTCGTATCGACGAGAACCAGATCACGAATATGATACCCAAAGAACTAGGTAACCTATTAAATCTACAATCCTTGGAAATGAGATTTAACAAAATCTCTGGCCCTATTCCTGCTACTTTAGGTAACCTGACAAAACTACTATGGCTGGGCCTCGGACAAAATCAGTTAGTCGATTCCATCCCCCATGAACTTGGCAACCTGGTCAACCTGAAACACATGCATTTGTCCTCGAATCAACTTTCTGGGTCAATACCCAAGTCATTCCAGAACCTAATAAACATCCAATATATGTACATGTTTGATAACCAACTAACAGGATCAGTTCCATGGGGATTCTTGAATCTCACGGGCATAATTACGCTTGATATAGATAGTAACTCATTTTTGGGACCTTTGGATGCGAATATATGTACGAGTGGAAATCTTCAAAATCTAAATGTCTATGGAAATATGTTCAGTGGCCCAATACCATGGAGCTTGAAGACATGTGAAAGCTTGTTGTGGCTCAACCTTGGCATGAATCAGTTAACAGGAGATATTTCTGAACATTTTGGGGAGTATCCAAACCTCACTAGGATTAATTTAGAATGGAATGAGCTCACTGGACAGATCTCCTCGAATTGGGCTGCTAGTCCTCAATTAGAGATAATGTCTCTAGAAAAAAATATGATCACGGGTTCCATACCTACAGCTCTGTCCAAATTGTCCAAGATGGCATTACTAGATCTCGGTTACAATCACCTCAGTGGTGAGATTCCATCAGAGATTGGCACAATGGCGAATCTATATAGACTTCATTTGTCATCGAACCAGTTATTAGGATCCATACCTTCACAGCTAGGAATGCTGAGCAATTTAGGATACCTTGACATTTCTGAAAACAGACTGAGTGGATTAATACCTAAGGAACTAGGGAGTTGCAGAAATCTAGTCTCCTTAAATATCAGCAACAATAATTTTAGCGGTAATTTTCCTGTTGCAATTGGAAATTTAGTAAGCCTACAGAACATGGTAGATGTGAGTAACAATAACCTCAGTGGTGCTTTACCCCAAGACATTGGGAAGCTGCAAATGCTAGAATATTTGAATTTATCCCACAATCAGTTCAGTGGAAGCATTCCATCCTCGTTTGCAAGCATGGAGAGCCTTTCAACACTTGATGTTTCCTACAACAACTTGGAAGGATCAGTACCGATGACACGTCTACTCCAAAATGCTTCGGCAACCTGGTTTCTTCACAATAAAGGTCTGTGTGGTAACCTCTCTGGCCTGGCACCTTGTTATTCAAGTCCAATAGTGCCTGATCACCATAGGACAAAGCGACTTGGTTTTCTTTTGCCCATTCTTGTTGTGGGTTTCAGCATTCTTGTTGTTGTGATTGTTACCAAAATAATTCTTATTCGTAACAAGACAACATCCCAAGAAAGTGTAACCGCTCAAGGACGTGACCTATTCTCTGTTTGGAATTTTGATGGGGGGCTAGCATTTGAGGACATCATAAGGGCAACTGAAAATTTTGATGATAGATACATCATTGGGACAGGAGGGTACGGTAAAGTATATAAGGCACAACTCCAAGATGGGCAGGTAGTTGCTGTCAAGAAGCTTCATCCGTTTGAAGAGGAGTTGAATGATGAAAGAAGATTCCGTAACGAAATGGAGATTCTGTTACAGATCCGACAAAGAAGTATTGTGAGATTCTATGGGTTCTGCTCTCATCCAACATATAAATTTCTTGTCTACGACTACATTCAGCAGGGAAGCCTCCATGGGACCTTGGAGAATGAAGAACTAGCAAAGGAATTGAATTGGCAGAAGAGAATTGATCTTCTGACTGACGTGGCTCAGGCAATATCTTATTTGCACCATGAATGCAGTCCACCTATAATCCATCGAGATATCACAAGCAACAACATCTTACTTGATACCACCTTGAGGGCTTTTGTGTCAGATTTTGGCACAGCAAGGATTATTAAGCCCGATTCATCAAACTGGAGTGCACTAGTAGGAACATATGGCTACATAGCTCCTGGTATGAACTTCAACCTCTCTTCTCACATCATTAGCATTTATATCTATTTCGATATCCATAAATTTAATGCTTTCCTTTTCTTTTCCAGAATTATCATACACATGTGTTGTGACGGAAAAATGTGATGTATATAGCTATGGAGTGGTTGTGCTGGAGGTGGTGATGGGGAGGCATCCAAAGGATCTATTAGATGGTAGTTTTTCAAGTGGGAAACAACCTATATTGGTGAAAGATATACTATACCAATGTCCTGTAGCACCAACGATAACAGAAGAGAAAAGCTTAGATATCCTCATCAAGCTAGCCTTTTCTTGCTTGCAGTCTTCTCCTCTACTAAGGCCAACCATGCAGGAGGCTTACCAAACACTCACCAAAAGACCATCTTCAAATTCCTTTCACGTTCCTTTTAGTGAACTAACAATTCAGGCAAATGCATGCTAATACATGATTCGAGTTCCAGCGAGAAGGCGCGGTATGATTTAGCTGAGACACAACAGTTAGATTTTGTTTTCTCTTCAAATTTAAAGTCAGCGATACACGACCTATATGAACTTATTGTGAGACGTAGGAGATGAGTTGATGACTCGTTTAGAAATCCCTACATTTGTAAAGGCTATGAGTTGATGACTCGTTTAGAAATCCCTACATTTGTAAAGGCTATGAGTTGATGACTCGTTTAGAAATCCCTACATTTGTAAAGGCTATGAGTTGATGACTCGTTTAGAAATGGATGTTAATTGCATTTACTCGTGCAGCCAGAGCCTAAATGGATGTTAATTTGTTAGTCTTTACTTCTTTGGTTCGGGTGCTCAACTGTTTTGCAAAAGCTTCATCATCTCTCCTTGGTAAAGCAGTTGCTGAGAAAAAAAAGCTACCTTTCTTTCATTATCAACATATTGTAGTAATATATATGTAATATCTCTCTGCATATGTTACGAGAAAAAGTAGAGGAATCATTTAGAGCCAGTGTGTCCTCTTTATAACTGCTCTGCATACTAAGAAAACAAGCAGTGGATCGTAGGACTAGATGATTATCCTGTATATAATGACTGCTCTACGGACCAAGTGATTTAGATTTGTCTAGATTTGTATATATCTAGTAGATTTGTATATTTCTAGAGACTAAAATGCGTCTAGATATATGCGAATCTGGACAAATCCGAGTCACTTATTTCCATACGAAGGGAGTAAAATAGAATGGGAATTCCAAATGATCCTACAGTCAAGAATCGTTAGCTCTTAACCCAAACATTATCTCCAGGAACGTATTGCAGGCATCGGTTAAAAATTAATTGAAAATACTTAGAGGATGCTAAAAGTATTGACCCATCAGTTGAAATATTTGTTTGTTTTGAACTTTAAGTAGTTAAAATAAAGCAAGTTTTTATAAGCTATCAAATGCTCTTTAGCCAACAGGACTTCCAAACAATATCGAACTCAGGATTGTTTTCCACTTTAAGCCATCTTTTTTTCACTTTTTTTAGATGAAAAAAATAAGAATTTCTGTTGTGGGATTTTATCCCAGGGTCTGGTCATAGATTACAAGGAATGTAATGTTGTGTTACAACTGCATCGGCATTGTTTCCACCCCGTGAAGTTCAAATTTTCAAATTCAAAAGCAATACCAGTGTCTTTGGCCGAATCAAATTTTGGAAGTAATACATTTTTGAAAATTCATAAATTCTGGCAATACTAAAATTTAACCTTAACTGCATCCTCTAATGCCATCCCATGCAATGTTTGTACGATCCAGTAGAAGAAGTCATCAAAATTTGGTAAATGTACATCCAAACTTATGCTGGTAGTTGCAAGGTCAAATAGACCTATGTAAGGATTAACAGATCTAAGAAATTTTCAGCATCCAAATTGTTCTCGTTCCTAATCCTACAATAATATGTATTTGAGCTAACATATGCACAATAGTTTTTTAAGTATATGCATTTTTCTACATATTTTTGTGAACCTTAGTATTGGATTGAACAATGCATCCAGCATCTCCCTACCTTCCTGCCCTAATCCATAGCTACCACCCTACCAACCCACATGCACTTCCCTTGCCCTACCTTACCTACTTTTTTATCCTCTCTCTCATCGTCAACCCCACCTTCCAAGCCAGATCGACCATCATGTCCTTCTGCATCCTCACCTTCTCCTCATTCACATCAACTCGCCAACTACCTTTGCCCACTACCATGTTGCAACATCCACAGAGTGGCTTAGCATCCCGCGACCCCACAAAATTCACGTTTTTTGAACTCTGAGAACAAACACTACGTGTTGGTTGCATGAACAAATTACTACAAGACACTAGACAATTTGTTTAGATATGCATAAATGTATTTTAAAAAGTATCCCAAAAAAAATATTTAAAAAGTATACTAAGAATTAATGTCTATCGAGAAAATATTAGATTTTTGCATAACCAATTATAATAATATTTTGAACACTTTTAGAATCTTTACGATCAAATTTGTAAAAACAAGTAAGAATTAGTTAATTTTGAGTCGACTGAGATGTAGACGAGCCTTAGAATAATGTTTATATTTATATTTTAGAAGCAAAGTAAATATTCACTACATACCATGTGTTGATGATATATGGACTCTAAACTGACATACAAACTAGTATTTGTTTGTATCCGTAAAGAGTCAAGAGAACTATACGATGCTAGCAGGGAGGCATCTTATTTCTGCAAAAGTCGGTTTTTGGGAGTGACTCTATTGCAGCGTGAAAGCATTTATGTTGCCCATGGATATAAAGTTACGGTTAATAGGCTATTTTGTGAAGGGAGGTTTAGGGAGGAGGGTTGATTGTCACATCTATTACAGTACTGAGAAGGAGATAAAAATACAATATAGATTTTTTTTTCTAAAAAAGGCTTAGAATCCACTAACGATCCTTTTGACATCCATTTCTTAGTCTGTGAGTGATCCTCGTCTGTAGTGGGATTCCCTTGCATCTGGGAGTAAAAATCAGAAGCTCGGCATACAAGCTGGCAAATTCTAAGGCAGTCTAATTGTGATTAAATAGCGGAAGAGATAGCTAGTTCTCAGTCAAATGAGAATTTTCAAATATAATGCATATCTTATTAAGCAGATGTGTCGAACTTTATTATATTTTTTTTCTTCAAAAATGAGTTATGGTGATGGCATTATATATTACTCCACATGCAACATATATACTTTGTCTGGTAAGAGGAGATACTTCGCTCAATTGAAGAAAGAAAGCCTACACCAACAGACATGATCCCCACTCGCCGGCTACTGATTTTTCAGCTAACATGTCATTTTAATCTGGAGCATTTGTCTATGCAAGTAACAAGCAATCAGAATGGATAACCATAATCCCCGGTTCCTCACTCGCCAGCTACTGATTTTCCACCTATACATGTACATTCAGATGTGGTCTACTTCAAATTCTAGTAAAAAAATTGCTAGTTTCTTCACAAGAAAAATAAATAATAGTAATACTTTCCAAAGTTTATATATGGAATTGGATTATTTGCCTCGAGCCATGCCATGATACAATTCCTTTCTTAACCTAAACAAAAAACTGAAACAGAATTGAACGGTAAAGTGGGTAATAAGTATGAATCCGCACCTGCCTATCACAGGGATGTGGAGAGGTGGGGTCATCGTGAAGACTCCTTTTGAAGATCAAAGACCGGAAGCAACTGTCGCCAAAGACATGGATCATGCCGCAGGGCGGCAGCCTGTTTCCCCGGGAGGAGGCGGTGGCGCCAGGAACACGCATGGCAAAAACCTCCACTAGTTTGCTCCCTTAGAATGGAAGGTCGGCGTTCGCTAGTTCGGCATACACACATGCAACTGCTCATCGTTTGGGCCGTCGTAGCCAGTTGCAGCCGCCATGGGACTCTGGGATGAGATCCTCTGTTTGGGCTAGAGCTGCTTGACAAAGAGCCGGGACGTGGAAATGTTTTTGAAAATGCTTTTTGGGATGGCTGGTGGCAAAATCTGATGCCCTGTATGTTGAAAATGATGAAGTCCTGATTAAGCACGTTTATTTGTCTTTTTTATAATTTAGCACAATTCACATGTTTAGGATATGAGTTTAGAGAAAAAAAGATTTATTAAGAGCAAATATTCATCAAAAAGACAAACCAGTATAATTTCATATTTTCTAGAAGTATATAAATATCAAAATAATAATTACATAGCCCCCCAAACACAGACTCCACACCACAGGCATCGATGAAAAGTACAAAATACAAACCGACTCCCAGTATATAAACTTGGTATCATCCTACCAAAGAATTGCATTTTCTAAAATATAGCCATCCATCTTATTTGTAACAGGAGGCACGGATATACTCCCTCTGTTTTAAAATATAAGATATTTTAGGTTTGTGAAGAAAATGTATCTAAACTTCTTCTAATGTGTAGATTCACTTTAAACCTGAGTGAACCTATACTAAAAGTAATCTAGATACATTTGTTTCATAAAGCTAAAACATTTTATATATTAAGAAGGAGAGGATACTTCTTAAAACAAGTACTACGATTATATGCATTCACAAACAAAATAAGGAAAATGGAAGGATGTTACGGTTGCATCCATACATGTGCTGCAGAATCTTACGAGAGAGAGGTGAGAGGCTATAACTTTCGTACAGCTCACCTTGGTACTGGACAGCAGCCGCTGTAGGTGACGGGAGTGTACGACGGCCCGGGGGAGAGGGCCTGGACGGCAGCCTCGACAGAGAACTGGAGGATTCAGGTGACAACGGCGGCGACTAGAAACGCTCGAAGCCGGCCGCTACAGGGGAGAAACGTGGCGGAGAAAGTAGGAGGTGAGGGAGGAGGGCGGACACTACGGCGTGGCAGGAGAGGTCGACGGAGCCGCCGTGTTGGATCAGACACTGACACCTGGACCCAAGTCGCGGCTAAATTATTTTCACCGTTTAACCCTTTTGACGATGCGCCCTGGATTTGCCTTAATAGTTTTTCTTCAAAATAACACACGGAGATATGGTGTGAGATCTCCAAAACTAGAAAGACCGCTATGTTTCAGCCATGCTAGACTTTTGGCTAATTTTCACTTACCTTTTCAACAAAGAAAACTGAACACTGTGTACGAATAAGAGCATCTCCACTCGCCTACCCAGCCGGCCGATTCGGACGCCGAAATTACGTCCGGACGACGAAAATCGGCCCAGTCGCGTATCCAGGGACCTGTTTTCGGCCGGATTTAGGCCAATTTTGGTCCGGACTACCCAGGCCGAACCCAGGATTCCGGGTAAGCCATGGGGACGCCGGACTCAGCGAAAACGGGCGTGGGCCAGCTCTGTCGAAGACAGAAGCCGACTCGCCGCCATCCTTCCCGCCGTTTTCCTTTTCCCGCCCTCGCCGCTACACCCCTCCCGCCATTCTTCCGGCCTATAAAAGCCGTACATCTCGTCGTCTCTCTTCACAGTTCCTCACACCACCACAACTCCGGCGAACTTCAAACATTCGCACCTTGCTTCCTCCCCAACTCCGCCGAGAAGCCATGGCTGGCCGCCGCACGCTGTCGCCGTGGGAAGCCCGGCTCCTCCGGGAGGCGCGCTATACGGCCCCGCCGGACACTCGCCTCCCCCGAGGCTGGACACTCAGCGCCGACGGGATCCCTGTTTCGCCGGTGCGTGACGGGCAGGACCTCGCCGGAGAGATCCAGGCGACTATCGCCGCCATGGAAGACCCAGACCTCGCCGGAGAGATCCAGGCCGCTATCGCTGCCATGCAAGACCCGGATCTCGCCGAGGATCAGGGCAACTTGGTCTTCTGGAGGCAGTTTTTCGCCGACAGGCGCCTCGAGGAACTCGCCCGACACGGCGAACCGCCGGGCTCGCCGCCGCCGCCACGTAACAATATGGCTTACCGCCGCCGCTGGTGGAGCGTTCCAGGGCGGACTCTCGCCGGAGTCATGGCGCACATCGAGGCCGGTAACAACCCCCGCCTCGGCGTCCGGCGGCGACCACGGCGGCGTCCTTTCCTAGTTAAACCGATGTACTATGTTCCCCTCGCCTAATTTAATGAAATTCCGCCTATATTCGCCCATATTCACCAAGTTTAAGTGAATTTAGCCGAAACTGGGAACGCGGCCTGGATACGCGAGTGGGCCACTGGGCGTAACCCAGGCCGAAAACGCGATTCGTCATGCCGAAAATCGGTCCGATTTTCAGCCTGGGTACGCCCAACGAGTGGAGATGCTCTAACCATAGCTTTCCACTCGGTCCAGTTTCCACTGGCACAATGGCTGTTTGCATCGACAATAATTACGAAAATACCAAATCAGAATCAAGGACCTAGTAACAAGACCTACTTGAAGTCCTCTCTTACTATTCTTAGCATTGCATAATCTGTTTCTGCCGTATGCTTTACCCTGGACAGTACACTCTGATGGTCTAACCACACACAAAAAATGGTATTCGCCAAGCACTAGCATGTCTGCTCTAGAATTCCAAACCAGAATAAACTTTGCACCGGTGCACAATTTTTCCATCTCCATTCATGAATCACTTGGTAAGTAAGGGGAACAGGGACTAGCAACCCTGATGACGTACCTATATGTCCCGATGCGTTGATTTTGGCCGATCGATGTTTGCTCCCGAGATGGATGTCCCGCTGCATTTAAGTTTCCAATCCTGAACTCGTGCGTGCCCCAGAACACGCGGCATGCGTGTCCTGGCCAGACAACTCCCGGCGTAATGTTATTTTTTTTACAATGACTCCCGGCATATTGATTTTTTTTTTGACATGACTCCTGGCGTATTGATATTCTTCTTAAACAAATCGCAGATTGCCAAAACAAATTCGGTAGACAGAAAAAAAACTACTCCCTCCGTTTTCAAAAAGGACGTCTCACTTTTGTCTAATTTTGTACTCGCAAAAAAAGTTTGACCAAACCTTTAGAAAAAACTATGATATTATATAGATACCATGTGAAAATATATTTCATGATGTATCAAAGGGTGTGATTTTCCTATTATAAATATTAATATTTTTCTCTAAAAAATGGTTAAACTTTACGTAGTTTGACTTTTAGAAAAAAATATAAGCCTTAAGCTTTGTGACAGTATGTACCTAGACACTATTTAGTATATAAATCTATCTAAATTATGACAAACTTGCGATCTCCTTTTTAAGAAGGAAGGAGTATCATATTAACATTAATGAACATAAGGTCGCTGTCAAATCTCTAGTTAAGAGTGAGTTCAGTTAATGTTCAACAGACCACCATTCGTTCCAAAACGGCAACATGAAAGCAGAAACAGCAAGGCATCATCACGCCATGGGGCTCAGATATGGTGTACTCAGGCTCCAAATGCACAAGTGGATAGACTCGCATATACACAACAAAAAGGTTTCTCTCAATCACGAGATGCCTTGGGGGAGTTTCCAGGAGTCTGCAACGAGTACGAAGCCTTCATCGCCATATGCGCCTCCTCCACCGCAGCTTTGAAATCTTCCTTGATGCCAGCGTCCTTGAACTTGAGAGCAAAGGTGGTAAGCCTGCTCGGCGGCGGCTCACGAATGCCGTTGATACATGCAAGCGTCACACCCTTCTTGTCCATGTCCTTCAGCGCCATGCTGTCGTAGATGCTTGCGTTCAGGATCAGGCGGTAATTTCCCTTGGTTCTCATGATGAGCCGAGGCCTCTCGCTTCCTAACACGGGGATGTTCAGCTTCAGTGCCCCTTTTCCTCTTTCTTTCCAGCTCCCGTCGAGGTACTCGTACAGTGCAGCAGAGTCAGCGGTAAATGCAGCCTTTTCGTTCTCCTCGCCTGTTTCAATTGGGACCTCTTGCATAGCAAATTTCTTGGATGATGCTTCTGCTGCAGTGGTGAGGGCTGGGGCAGAACCTCCGGCGTTGTTCATACCGCCAAAATTGAAAGAAGGGAAGGAAGAACCATCACACTTTAGCCCAAACAGGGGAGGATCTGAGCTCTCTTTAGAAGCTGAGCCAAATGAGAATGATGAGCCTGAAAACCCAGTTCCAACCAACCCTATGAAGGCATTCTGGCCACTTGACAGATTCTTGAAAGAAAAGAGGCGCTGGTGATGATGACTCCCCTTCTTTCTTCTCAACGCCGTCTTTGCAAATTTTATCTTCATCTCCATCTCCATTAACTTTCTTCTCTTCAGCATCTCCATCCTCTGCTTTGCCCTTGATTCCATATGTCCTGCTGTTATCTGCCTTGGGCCCTCCAACCAGAACTTTGTCCTCGCCAGTTCCATCCTCCGTATTGTCTGCCTTGTTATCTGTCTCAGTAAGTGGAGAGTGTGCTTCCGTTGGGGAACTGGACTTGTGTTTTGCATCCGACTCTTTCATCCCGGGTTCATCCTTTTGAATCTCCGCTACCTCATTAGAATCTGCATTAGTGTCAGCATCTTTCCCACTGCCATTGCTGCCCTCATTAGCTTTCTCACTCGAGTAACTGCCCTGCGCATTTGACATTTTGACATCAGAAGGTGGAGGCTTTGAGACAGGGATACTTGCCTGAACACTAGAATCACTTCGAGGTAAACCTAATTGCAGAGAAAAGATTAGAAGAAGGAGCTGACGAAGGCTGCTGGCGCCGAACCTTTACAATCTTTCGGGTCGCCATCACTTCCTCACTAGCTTTCTTAAATGTTCCGGCTTCTTGCTCCGGTGAGTCATCATCAGGCTCAGGATTTTCCTTGTTGATTTGTTTATCTGCAACCCTCTTACTAGAGGTTTGAACATGTTCCTCATCCGCCATCTTAGGAGTTTTGAGTACCTGGATATCGAAACATCAGAACAAATTAAGAAAACATCAGAACAAACATCAGAACAAAAATGAGTCTGATCAACCCCATCAGGGGAATATCTCTTATCTTTGGAAGAAATTTGGCTTGTTGCTCCAGGGACAAAGATCAGATCCGGATTAAAAATAATATTTCATTTCTTGTAGGCGGCTTGTTCTTTGCTGGAATGTTTTAAGATCAGACGATTTATAGCTAAGTATGGTGCTAGTGAACATGTAAAGACTGCTCTTTCTGGTGTTACAATCTATAATTTGCCTAGGTGATGTGGATTACATAAAATTTCTTGATGCTTTCATATTCAAAGTGCAAATTCATGACGTGTTTCTCTTTTACTTGTCACAGTAGTTTGTTACTATGTTACCATTACTAAAAAAACCCTTACATGCATAGTTTAGTCCAATTACCTGACGTCTAGCCACACGTCTACGCACAGAACCGCCATGTCGTGGAGCACTGTATGCTAGGCATACTGCAGCAACAATGATATCCTCAACGTCGTCAAGGAGGTCGTCATCTTCGGATGACGACGACGAATCGAAGAGGCCGTGACCATACATTGCAATGTGGCAGAGGAGGAACACCCAGGAATATCGACTGGCTTTGCATATATAGAACAAAATAAATAGCTGTTAGACTTATTGGGTTGACAAACATAGCCATTACAAATATATAATTGTTTACAGGATATCAATAGAATATAGGAGAGTGGAATACGGGGAGTGAAAAACGGAGTCTGGAGCATGTAGAGATATGGAGAGGGAACTTTCTGGAGAGGTCCTCCATATGTAGATAATATGGAGAGTGAGATTTGGGGGTTTGTTTGGAGATCTCTAACTAAACACTACAGATTTATCAAGGGAAAAAACATGTTGCTTATATAAAAATGTATCAAAAGGTAACTTCTGTGTTAGTGGACATATCTTTTCCAGCATCAAAATGCTGGCACATTACTGACATACCACGGGCAATGCAACGTCTCCTAGAACTAGAAGCTTGAATGTTATACGTGCAACATTATGTTTACGACTATAGGTTGTATATTTAGCACCTAAAGTAGAAGAATTCCTATATATATATGAACACTGAAAAATAATCTAATGAAATGTACAAATCAAAAATCCATCCTACACAAATATATATGTACTAACGTACACAAGTAATTCCTAATTGCGCCCGAGCTGCAGTGGTCCTGGTAGAATAGCAAAAAACACATAAATACTGCACTATTATGTGGAAATTGCATTTTTTTTGTGTGGAAAAAGAAACTCGTCTGCAAGCTGTGAAAGAAAAATAGGTTGGAGCACTAGTATTTAATATACTAATCCCTCTGTCCCACAATATAAGATGTTATTTCAACCAATATACTATGGGACAGATGGAGTAGCGTCTATTCCATCCGGTCAGGAAGAAAACAGGGAACCCCTCTCGCGTCTCTCGCTCCCCCGAGGGCGACGAGACGCCGCCCCTCCCTCCGGCCACCCCCGTCCCCTCCACCTCCCTCGGCTTGGGTCGCAGGCGGAGCCTGGCTGGCGGGCCGGGCCTTCCCAGCGTCTGGAGAGGGTGGGGCCCTCTTCTCCCTGGCGGCGGTGCTCTTCGGGAGGCCCTGGTCCGGCGCGGCCGGGTGGCCCAGGCGGTGGCGCCAACCTCGGGTGGCAGCCGCCATGGCGGGGAGCTCTGCTGGAGTCCGTCCCCGGTTCGACTCTGGGCATCTCGGGCCTATATGGGCTCGAGCGGGCTCAGATGGGCTTGGGCGGGCCGGTGTGCTGCCTCGATGGCGTTCTCTGTAGGTGGCGGCGGCAAGCTAGAGTGGAGGATGCGGCTCTGTAGCCTCCCATTGCAGCAGCGGCGGCTAGGGCTTTACGGGCCTGTCTAGGCCCGGCCGGACCTCCGGTGCGGTGTGCCCCGGCTGCCCTGTCCGGTCGATGACCGCCTCTCGGCGGTGGAGGTGAGTTCCTCCCGCGCGCTGCGGGGCTGCTGTCCCTCACTCCGGCGTTGTCGTGTACCCTCGCTGATCAGGCCACGTGTCAGTGTCCACGAAGAGGCGGGTGAAGATGATTGCAAGATCGTGGTGGCGCATGCTAGTTGGTGGCTTAGCTGGATGGTGGTGTTCCGAGGTGTTGGGTTCTATGTGGGCAGTGGTCGGGAGAAATCCCTGTCGGCGTGTTCGACCCCGACGCGGTGCCGGCTACTGGTGGCGCCACTCCTTCCTGAAGGGCGTCGCGGGATTCCTCTGCCTCCACTTTTCTCAGAGTACCGGGGGAAACCCCAGGACCTTGTCCGGGTAGCAATACCGTGTCGACGGTGCTTCCCTTGGGAAGGGGCTGCTTGGTACTCAGCGCTTCGGAGCGCTTGGAGCGTGATAGGACATAGTCGGAGGGCGCAGCGATTGCGAATCATCTTAGCCTTGTCGCTTCGCCTTTGTCTTTATTTTTTCTTTGGGCATGTTCGTGTTGTGCTGTTTGCCCCAGCAGTTGTCGTGGTTGTACCGGTTTATCCCTTGGGCGTTGTGCTGTCTGGCCCAACAGCAGTCTCACCTGTGTGCTTTATTTATAAAGCTGGGCGCAAGCCTGTTTTGAGTAGCGTCTATTCCTTGTGTTTATTTGCATAGAACCAACTGTCTATTATTCTGATGTGTGGTAAATAAAGGAGTGAGTGCTGTAGCGAATCACACACATGGCTTGGAGTCAGGATGCTTTGCGAACAACTCATGGACCCAAGCCATACGTTGGCACGCGCGCATCAGACAGATTCCTTCCGTCAGGCATAAGAAACATACTGCTCCCCAAACAATCGTATGTGCATAAACATGGAAATTAGTTTCTGCAAATCTATACACCCACACACCGACCCAAGTACGCATGCTGTTTCATACAAACACGAATTAGGCAGCACATGTTCATCGATAGGCAGCACATGTTTACCTTGGGGACGGGCTCGGCAGCGAGTGGAAGCAGAGGGGCGAGGTTTGGGCGCGACCTGGGCTCCGTGGTGGAGGACTGGGACGGAGATGAGGGTCTACGGTGGGGGCGCTCGGCGGTGGCTGGGATCTACGGAGGGGGGGGGGAGATCCACCGGGCAAGGGAGTGGGTGGTGGTGGTGGTGGCGGCGTAAACCCTAGCACCCAACCCTGCTCGCCATGTCGCCCGCCGTGGGATGGAGCAGAAAATAACGCTTCGGGGGTGGAAGGAGAGAAGCGATTTGAGCGGACTCGGGCAGGAAATTGGAACACTACGGGAACGAACGCAGATGCTGAGCGGGAAATTCAACGCTGAGAGGAAATGGTCGGGCCGCTCAGCATAGGTCGCGCAGTGCCGTGTGCCGCAAAAATACCGTCGGCATAGCAAAACCTTCGGCACAGACGAGCAATGCCGAGAGGGACCCTCGGCGTAGCTATACCCTCAGCATAGAAGTAGCAATGCCGAGGGGTACCATCAGCGCAAGCTGAGCACGGGTCTCCTTCCCGCGTTGCGGACGGACAGTTCACGGTATATGACAGTGCCGAGAGGCTTACCGTTGGCATAGCTCTGTGTAGTGAAAGTTAACGGCAATTCCTAGCTACCGGGTGCGTTCATGTTCACTTGCATGCGATAACACATAGAAAAGTGTTGGACATGTAGGAGGAAACTCCCGCCACGGATCAAACAGAGGGCTACCGGTGGAATCTTGGTCCCAACCTTTCTTGTCCATGTAGATATAACCTATACAAACCGTCAAACAGAGGGCTACCGGTGGAAATTTCACTAACCGTCACCGGAACTCCAGAGCCACCGGAATCCGGGCAAATTATACCACCATGCACCGATTTCTCTCATTTTTTTCCCAACCTCTAACGAATAGCCTCATTAGGACTGATTTTAGACAGATTTAGAACCGATTAACTCTATTAGCATGCGTATCTCCCATGGCGGCACTGCGTCCGTGCGCAGCCAAAGCTCCCGGCCTGAGCTCGGTCGCCCCGCGAGGGAGTGGGTCCGTGAGGTGCGCGAAGGGGGTGAGGTGGGAGCTGGCGAGGATGGGGAGGCTGCCTCAGGCGAGCTGTGATGCCGCCGTTGCGGAGAAGCCTAGGAGGCGGCCGAGCGGGCCAGCGCTTCCCGAGCTGTCTAGAAGGGGCGAGGCGGAGGTCCAGGCGGGACGGTGGTGGGCCAGGAGGGGCCGGGCGGGGTCCAGGCGGGCGACACGGCAGGCTGTCGGCGCGCCGTCGAGAGGAAGAAGATGAACGAGGCAGGACAAAAAACAATGGACCGAATATTCGCTTTTACGATATCTGCTTTGCGTCGCATAAATCGGAACACAAAATACGTTTTCAGTGCCATATACACACAAATTTACAGTTCTGGTTTTAAAAGCACTGCTAGAGATGCTCTAAGTTTTTTTAAGAACACGTGCACTTTATTTACCACATAGACATAATGTCAATACAACGAGTTTGCCGAATACACTCCAAAGCACACCACGCCACAAACTAGAGAAAGAAAACTCACTATAACAAGCAAAAAGGTGCGCGGCAACATTTTGCTCATGCCGAACATGATAAACGGAGCACAATGAAAAAGAAGGGATAAAACCCTTGATATCTTGTATCACTGGCCTACAGAAAGAGTGGTCCTTCCCTGCGTTTTTCATGTGCTGGGCGATGGAGAGGAAATCAGTCGCCAATGATACTCGGTCCAGACCTTCCTCTCGAGCAAAGGAAAGAGCCTTCCTGATCAACATAGGCAAGTTCAGGAATGATGACCTCCTGAAAGACATCTCTGCACGAAGCAACAACGCATGTGGCAATGTGGTCTCGCACTTCGCTCCCATCCGACGAGATAAAGCGACAAGAGCTGCATCAACATTAATCAAAACCATACCTGTCGGCGGCGGAACCCAACGAGGTGCTGAAGAGGGTTCACGTCTTGGGCCACATTTGGTCTTGAACATATGCTTAATGATCATATCAACATAAGCCTTGATCCTTGTGGCCCGTCTGGGTATTAAGGCCCCCTTCTTTTTAGCTTCTTGGCCAGCTTCTCTCCGAAGCTACCCTCGACCAGCTTCTCCCAAAATCTCATCTGCCTAAATCGTTTATACTTTTAAATTGACGTTGAAACTACTAGTTAAGAAGTTTGAACGAATTTTGAAGATGAGATTCTGGAAAAAGCTGGTCGAGGATAGCTTCTGGAAAAAGCTGGCCAAGAAGCTGAAAAGAAGGGGGCCTAAGTTGGGCAAAGCCAGCAGCAGACTTGTGTTTTATCTATCATCGAAAAAAATAAAAGAACTTTAGATCTTTCTGATTCGACGCGGTGATGTCAACATTTATAACATCAAACTCTAGCAGCCTCTCTAGACCATCACAGATAGGGTATCAAAGTGGGATCCAAACAAAGTCCCACCTTTAGTTTATTTGTCAACATCTAGTTTAAATTTTAAGAAAAATTTGATCTAAAATTTGACAAATGAACTAGATGTGGGACAAAGAGGTAACCAAGAAAATCTTGATATTCTCTTCTTTTGTGTATCTTTCTTGTTTATATAGCTACCAAATGAAATTATGTCACAAATGTATGTATATATACATATACTCCCCCCGTCCAGAAATAACTGACTTGAGTTTGTCTAGATTTAAATGTATCAAGCGTCTAGATACATTCGAATCTAGACAAACTCAAATCTGTTATTTCTGGATAGAGGAAGTAATATATCAAATGTGCCATCGAATATAATTTATATTTTCTATATAATTAGGATGAATGTTGAATTATGGGTTAATGGTCCTGCTGGGCACGCATTTGCTATTCATGGTTCTATAGGTACTGCTAGTAGGAGCCTCATCATGTTATTGTGACACATCGCATACATACATACAGTCATTAGTGTAAAAATCGTGTCTGAAGTTTGGAAGAGCAGACTGCTATAATGAACTATCATGTGCAAGAAGAGATTAACCCAAATAATCAAATAATATTCATTATTATCTATCTTCTGACATGGAGAAGAGATTGT
The DNA here is from genome assembly GCA_023614405.1 of Avena insularis. Lineage (NCBI taxonomy): Eukaryota > Viridiplantae > Streptophyta > Magnoliopsida > Poales > Poaceae > Avena > Avena insularis. The sequence goes on along the minus strand of CM042697.1, from coordinate 459,915,467 downwards.
ACTCCCTCCGTTCACAATTAGATCGCATTCTGGGTTTAGTCAAAGTCAAACTTTTTAAAGTTTGAACAAATACTTAGCAAAAAATAAAAGTATTTATGATATAAAACTTGTAGTATTGAAATCTTCGTAAGTTATATTTTCATAATATATGTATTTGGAATAATAAATGTTTATATATTTTTCTATATTTTTGGTCAAAGTTAAGAAGGTTTGACTTTAAAAATTCCTAGAACGCCAAGTAATAAAAAACAGAGGAGTACTTATCTCTATATATTCAAGTCCTTTGAACACGCGGGTTTTATTAATGCTGTGCTAAGTGGAGCCTCATCGCCTTCCCGCATAGTGACAACTATCAAATCACGTGGGATGTGTCATTTCAGCCACGAGTGCGGAAAAAAAGCTTATTTGTTAGAATGGAGGTACGTAGCAGCTTTCGTAGCAACTCGACGGCCAGTCGGTCACCGGTCGTACGTCTTTGTCGCGGGATTGACACCGGGGTCCAAGTCAATTATATATTGGAACAGTTTGAGTACTGCCCTCTCACAGTCTCACATGGTTAATTAAAGGGCTTAACATCGATTCGAGGGCCAAGCCAAACAGCTTAAGTACCAACTTCTTAGCCCTTCCACAATGGAATGTATCTTAGCACAGTTTTATAAGAGATATAATTAGATAAAGACATCCCTTCCAATGCATTGTATCTTAGAGGTTATATCTAAATTTAATATTTTTGCTCTTATGTATGTATTTGATTGTGCTATCAATCCTTTTGCATATAATTACGTACAAGAGATATATATTAGCTAAGATACAAAAACACTCTCTCTCATCACTAAATATGGTGCCACGTCATTTTTTCCCTATAATACTTTGCCAAAAAACGGCCATTGTAAATGGCCTTAGACTAGTGATAGTGAAGTTCCTCTATCTTAAAATATAAGGCGTCTAAGAATTAGTTAAAAGTTAAATTTTACTAATTTTGACCAAATATTTAGTTAAATATATCTATATCTATATCTATAATATTAAATGGATAAATTAGTAAAAATACTTTATGGTGAATCTATTGATATTGATTTAGTATTGTAAATATTTATACTTTTGTGTATAAACTTGGTCAAACTTAGAAAACGTTGACTTATGACTAAACCTTAGGTGCCTTATATTTTGGGACGGAGGTAGTAACATGCAACTAACTGCATTGCCAAGTAAGCAATTTGATGACATGTCATGCTATTTAAAAGAAAGATAGTTATGCCAACTAGCTATGTTACCATAATATCATATTTTTCTACACAAAATGAGTCTATAAGGTAATTAATATAATCATCTATGACACTACCTATTGGTTACTATGCATACAAAAATGGTAATTTAGACTAGTGTCACGTGCATGACACTAGTGTAAATTACTCCCCACTATGCCCAGCCTCACATGGTTCATTAAGTGGTTGTTTGGATAGCCAGGATTGGCAAATAGATTTTAAAAACGAGTTTTAGGAAAACCGGTTATACAAAATTTTCGGTTGAGAATTGGTTTATAGGAAACCGTGTTTGGTTAGGAGTATGATACTGATTTGTTCTATTCCTTATCTCATGGGAATTAACTCGCTTTTTGTTGAGAAAATTATGGGGCACCGGTAAAAGGAATGTGGACTCCAACGAAGTTGTTGGGAAAAAGAGTAGAATCAAAGCAGTTTTTTTTGAACAAAAGAGCTGATATATTAGCAAAGATAGAGTATAACACAGCTCTTACAACCAGAACTCTGAAGATTGGATTCGACCCCACAGCCTACAAGTTCACAAGAGAAAGAAAAAGCTAAAAACCCAAGTTGTCTAAGCAGAAGAACACTATTAGAGCCTGCCAGGATGTCCATCGAGAACATGGACTTGCCAATCCTGCAAATATGTTCTCCAAGGGCCTCACAAATCCTGACCACCCGAAGAGCCAACGGCTCAACCAGCAATCGAGATGGCAAAAGAAAACGAGGTTGAAAGTTGAGCTGTAGATTTTGAGGTAACATCACCAAGCTCAACACAAGGAGACCTTCACCGTTGAATCTGGGGAGCGACATCAGAAACGATCTCAACTATCTCCGGCGCACACACCCGAGCGGAATGAAGATCGCAAAGACAACCTGAATAGCAATTCTCAATTGATCTGTTGTGAAACAGGTAGACCGAAACACTTCATCCAAAGAAGTGAATTTCTGATAAAATCCATATGGAGTAGCAGGGCAAGAAGACACCGTCTCATCGGATCTCCAGTGCACATCAAAGCCCAGATTATCGTTGTCCTGACCATCACCACGACAGCCAAAGCAGAGAAGAAACATAGCAGAACACCGCCATTTTGAGGAGGACAAAGTAGAAGTGGCTGCCCCCCCCTCGCCACCACGCCTGGCTAGGATAAGACGAAGAAACCACCGCTCCACATCGCCGCACCTCGCCCCCCCCCCCCCCCCACCACCACCACCACGGCTAGCCAGGTGAACTTCCTCCATCCTCCCGCCACCACGGCCGACCAGAGGGTGTAATAAGAACTCCAACGGGCAAGCAGAAAAAGGCCAGGGGATCATGGCCGTCCGGTTGAAGTCGAAGCAGTTTGTTGGAATAGAGTACATGGAAATAGCGTTTGTGGAAAAACTACTCATACTCATTTATCTCAAAACGCGGATTATGAGATTCTTAAAACAAAGTTTTGCATATCCACATATTTGTTGGCATCGTCAAACAAGGTTTTATTCCGGTTTTCCTCGTTTGTAGAAAGCTAGTTTTGTATATTCCATTTATCCAAACAAGGCCCCTAAGGTGTATGCAGTTAGGGATGGAAGGTCGCCTGTCGAGCGGACCTGGCATTAGTGTACTGGACAAAGTCACGGAAGCGCATGTTTCCTAGCTGTAACCAGTTGCGTCTCCCTTTGGAGAAGCGATATCACGACTATAGTGTTGTAGCTGCATCGTGGTACACACGGATGATGACAAAAGGGAAAAATATTCATCTTCCTCTTTCCATGTGAGTATATCGCGGTCACGAAGACAAAAAGGTAACCAAGTAAATCTAGATGTTCTCTTCTTTTGTGTATCTTCCTTGTTTATATAGCTACTAATATCTTTGTGTATCTTGTATATCTTTGTGTATCAGAGTAAAAACGTGTCCAAAGTTTGCAATAGAGAAGACTGCTGGATTGAACTGCCGTGTGCGAAAAGGGATTAACCCAAACGATCAAATAATATTCATCATTGGCTATCTCCTGAAATGGAGACGAAAACTACACGTTTGCAATTCATACACAATTATACTTTTCCAGCCGGTGTAGGATATTCAAGACCTTTGAACACGGGTTTTATTTAATCGTGTGCTACGTGGAGCCTCATCGCCTCGCTCACGATAGTGACAATCTATCAAATCACGTGGGGTGTGCCATTTCAGCTCAGCTGCGTGTGAAAAAAGGTTTATATATTAGAATGGAGGTAGTAGCTACTCGACGCTCACCGGTTGTACGTCTTTGTCACGTGGGGTGGAGCCAATTTAATTATATTTTGGAATAGTGTGAGTAATAAAACATGGTTCATCAAGGAATATCCAGTTAGGGATGCAATGCAAGGCCGCAGGTCGGCCGGCATCCCGTGTAATTAGTGCATGAACAAATTGATTAAGGCCTCGACATAGAGAACGAATTGGCGGATAAGCCTCGATGTATGTCTCCACGTATGTCCACGTATCCAGTGGTCACAAAACTTCTTAAACCCACGATCGAGACTCGTTGTTCTTGGAGTTATCCTCTGAGGATCGATGAATCCCATAGATCTCACAAGTACTTTGTATAGACCATTGTTTCGGTGGTTCCCGATCATTGTCTTGGGTTCTACTCTCTCCGTTACATAATATACAATGTTTTAGACTTATGAAAATAATATATCTAGACTTATTTTAATGTATAGGTTCGAAAATGAACACTTCAAATCTACATACCGAAAAATGCCTAGATACATTACCTTTATAAATCTAAAACATCTTATATTTTCAAACGGAGGAAGTATTCATGTGGCTTCTTTGTACGCACTCGGTTGAGACTTTTATAGTGCTGTACGCAACATACTGGCATAGTCTTATGGATGATGGGAGATGATTATATTAGATGCAATCAATGATATGGTTGGGTAGGACATAGCAGCGTGTGTGCGTCATAGTATGCTGCACTGTTACAACGTGGAAAGCGTGACTGCGTGGACTGACGACGATCCAACTCGTGTTCGTGTATGACAAAAAAGGGACAGCTAATATAACTACAAGAAAAATAATGTTATCACACTATCCCATAAATCCACAGTCCAGAATCGCTTTGAGATAACTCTAACATGAGAATAATGAAATGACCATAGATAGTCTGTTCATGATACTAAGAAATATACCCTGTACGCATGTCTAAAAAAGAAGAGTGAATTCCACTTTTTATCTTCTACTTGTGCATTTGTGACACTAATTACCCTATGTAGTGAAAATTTATCTAAATTATCATGTTCGGAAACTTTAAACCCTCATTTTCTGATGCATATCTATTGGGCAAGGCGTGAGGTAACTATTGACCCTCGAAATTATCGAGATGGCAACAAAAAATAGAACATTTGGTACATAGAAGGGTAGATATGATCGACGACGACGTCCTTCAATCTTGACATATTTTATGGCGGCACATCGTCCTAACATGTCAGCTTTATCCAAGAACACGTGTTGAATGCTAAGACGGGACACAATCATGCTTAGAATTTTCTTAAATAGGACATTCGGGTACAACTTCTAGTAAATAGGGTAATTAGTGTCTCAAATGCACAAATAGAAGGTAAAAAGTGGAATTCACTCAAAAAAGAAAGAATCGAACCGGTATTTATGAGATGATGATCGCAGGGTCTAACTTGACGACCATGCCTCCCACCCCTCTTGTTTCCCTTAGAGTCGCAAGAAGGCGACCGGGCCCCTCCCGAGCCCTTCTGATCAGATTAGCTGGCCGGAGGCGGCAAAGGAGGGGCACCCGAGTAGCTTTAGGTAGTAGAGGTCGTCGTAGGTGTAGGTTTCAGATTCTTGCGAGGTTTGGCATCTTGCCAGGAGAGCAACTCAAGTGGCTTATTCCCCGACGTAGGTGTAGGTTTCAGAGTCGCCTCAAGTGGCTTGTTCCCCGGCGTCGTCGGCGATGGTTTCCCGGCATGGATGTCTCTTAGATGCGGTGGAGAAGACCAGGGCTCTAATTGCGTTTTCAGTTTTCTCTTCGGGTCTTTCCTATAAAAATATGTATCGTTACCTGCTAATCCCATATCCCTTAGAGGCATGTATGCAACTCTATACCCACCGTTTGATTAATGCAGCTTCTGGGGCCTTCAAGCCCTTTCCCATTTCAAAAAAAAACCTGGTATGTATGGGGGGAGAAGATAGGGGATCCCGAGGCCACTACGAAACCATATAGAGTTTCCTCCCCTCGTTGGTGATGTTATCGGTCATTTCTGCCTTTGCTGGCCTTGGGGGCTTGGGGTTGTGGCGGATTAGAGTCCCTCGTTGGCGGGAGGTTTTCCGTTGTAATTTAGCTATGGTGTGCTGGTCTTCGGAATCTTAGCACACAACTTTCGTCTAGTCTACTTCAACAAGTTATATTGTTACAACTGTGATATGTTTCCACTCCTGAGTCGGCGAGGCTTGAATCTCCTTGGATTCAGCCTCAGGCATTATTCGTTAGTATGAGACAACCCCATTGCCATGCACAGTATATGGGACGAAAGTCGGGTCTTGGGCGTCGGATAGCCCCGAACACAGATCTTCCGTCTAATATGAAATTTGTGTTTACTCTACTTTATCTGTATCATACAAATATATGTCAAACGCAATCACTATGCTAAAATTAGTACCGCACGGTCTAAACGAGAAAATAGTTGATAACCTTTTATTACACTTGGAGACAAATATGAGAAAACTTAAGTGTGGGTCGGGCACCTCATATCATGTCTGTCTTGTGTGACCTAAACTCGCATCGCTCTAATAGACATTTCACCGAACACCTCTAGTGCATATGAACAAGAAAAAAAATAGCACAACAACACCTCTCCCACCAGGAAAAAAACTTTTAAGAGGGGGAGGGGGCTGTGCATATATATAGGGCCAGACCACTAGTCCCGGTCTAAGATACAAACCGGGACTAAAGGGGGTGCCCGCAGCGAGCGGCAGGGCCATGGCCCTTTAGTCCCGGTTTGTGTCTCAGATCGGGACTAATGGGGTATAACAGGCCGGGACCTATGGTTTGGGGTGGTTCGGGCCGTCCGACGCGGGCCATTAGTCCTGGCCCCAGCCACAGCCGGGACTAATGGCCTAGACGAAAGGTCTGTTTTCTACTAGTGAGTGTTAATAGCATCGTGGTGCCCTTCTGCCTGGTACTTTGTGCTGCCATGGAGGCGGTGGATCGAGATTGCTACAGGGCTACGGTTATTGAAAATATTGAAACTGCAACTTGTGGAGTCCCTGAACATTGGCGAAGTGATGTTATCTTTGGCCAGAGAGGCCCCTCCATGCTCTGGTGTTGTGGGCACCGGACATCCTCCTTCCACATGGCTAGAGTTCCTACAAGGAAGATCTTCCTCGACTTTGGCACGGGTTCCATGGTCAGAGTCGCCTCAAGTGGCTTGTTCCCCGGCGGCATCAGCGCTGGTTCCCCAGCCTAGAGGTCTCTCTTAGATGCGGTGGAGAAGACCAGGGCTCTAATTGCGTTTTTAGTTTTTCTCTCAGGGTCTTTCCTGTAAAAATATGTATCCTTACATGCTAATCCCCTATCCCTTAGGGGCATGTATGCAACTCTATACCCACCGTTTGATTAATGCAGCTTCTGAGGCCTTCAAGCCCTTTCCCGTTTCAAAAAAACCCGATATGGACGGGGGGAGAGGATAGGGGATCCCGAGGCCACTAAAAAACCATATAGAGTTTCCTCCCCTCGTTGGTGATGCCATCGGTCATTTCCTCTTTTGATGGCCTTGGGGGTTTGGGGTTCTGGCGGATCAGAGTCCCTCGTTGGCGGGAGGGTTTCTGTTGTTTGTTTAGCTATGGTGTGCTGGTCTTTGGAATCTTAGCACACAACTTTCGTCCAGTCTACTTCAACAAGTTATATTGTTACAACTGTGATATTTTTCACTCCCAAGTCGGTGAGGCTTGAATCTCCTTGGATTCAGCCTCAGGCATTATTCGTCAGTATGAGACAACCCATTGCCATGCAGAGTATATCGGACGAAAGTCGGGTCTTGGGCGTCGGATAATCCCTGAAAATAGATCTTACATCTAATATGCAATTTGGGTCTTGGGCGTCGGATAAACATTTCACCGAACACCTCTAGTGCATATGAACAAGAAAAAAATAGCACAACAACACCACCTCTCCCACCAGGAAAAACAACTGTTGAGAGGGGGAGGGGCTGTGCATATATATAGGGCCAGACCACTAGTCCCGGTCTGAGATACAAACCGGGACTAAAGGGGGTGCCCGTAGCGAGCGGCAGGGCCATGGCCCTTTAGTCTCGGTTTGTGTCTCAGACCAGGACTAATGGGGTATAACAGGCCGGGACCTATGGTTTGGGGTGGCTCGGGCCGTCCGGCGGGGCCATTAGTCCTGGCCCAGCCACAGCCGGGACTAATGGCCTAGACGAAAGGCCTGTTTTCTACTAGTGAGTGTTAATAGGGTCGTGGTGCCCTTCTGCCTGCGACTTTGTGCTGCCATGGAGGCGGTGGATCAAGATTGCTACAGGGCTACGGTTATTGAAAATATTGAAACTGCAACTTGTGGAGTCCCTAAACATTGGCGAAGTGATGCCGATGTTATCTTTGGCTAGAGAGGCCCCTCCATGCTCTTCCTCATGGCTAGAGTTCCTACAAGGAAGATCTTCCTCGACTTGTGGTGTTGTGGGCACCGGACATCCTCCTTCCACATGGCTAGAGTTCCTACAAGGAAGATCTTCCTCGACTTTGGCGCGGGTTCCATGGTCGGAGTCGCCTCAAGTGGCTTGTTCCCCGGCCTGGAGGTCTCTCTTAGATGCGGTGGAGAAGACCAGGGCTCTAATTGCATTTTCAGTTTTTCTCTCAGGGTCTTTCCTGTAAAAATATGTATCCTTACCTGATAATCCCCTATCCCTTAGGGGCATGTATGCAACTCTATACCCACCGTTTGATTAATGCAGCTTCTGGGGCCTTCAAGCCCTTTCCCGTTTCTAAAAAAACCTGGTATGTACGGGGGAGAAGATAGGGGATCCCGGGGCCACTATGAAACTATAGAGTTTCCTCCCCTCGAAGGTGATGCCGTCGGTCATTTCCGCCTTTGATGGCCTTGGGGGCTTGGGGTTGTGGCGGATCAGAGTCCCTCGTTAGCGGGAGGGTTTCCGTTGTTTGTTTAGCTATGGTGCGCTGGTCTTTGGAATCTTAGCACACAACTTTCGTCCAGTCTACCTCAACAAGTTATATTGTTACAACTGTGATATTTTTCCACTCCTGAGTCGGTGAGGTTTGAATCTCATTGGATTCAGCCTCATGCATTATTCGTCAGTGTGATTTCTTGTTTAAAATAAAATCTGAACCAGGAATCAGAAAATAAGCTATAAGTAACATTTCGGTACGGTTGGATTCATCTCCATGGTGCACAGTTCTAGCTATTCCACGGATTTCGCTTTCATGATATCAAAGAGTCAAGACACATAGGTGATGAGCCATAACCGATTTGATATACCACGTGGGGGCGTACGTATACATCGTATGGTGTATAAAAAGGCGGGAGAGTCTGGAGTTTGCTCCAACGACCCACAGGTAGATTGCTGCCCCGCTACCATTCCAAATTTCCAATCCAAGCACACAATCCCACAACAGTGGAGTGGGCACCATGGCGGGGGTGATAGTGGCCAGTGTGACAGAACTCGTGGTTGCAGTGCTTATTATGTGCGGCTGCGGGTTGCTGGCTGTCACACCGGCAGCGGCGGAGAGCCTGGTGCCGGCGGTGTACGTGTTCGGCGACTCTACGGTGGACGTCGGGAACAACGGGCCGCTGCCGCTCCCCTACGGCATCGACCTCCCCGACCACTCCATGCCCACCGGGAGGGCCAGCAACGGTTACAACCTCGCCGACTCCATCTGTACGTGCGCGCATGCATTTTTTTTCATCTTTTTTAGCTGGAAACTACTCTCTCTTCGTTTTGAAATATAAAATATCCTAGGTTAGTAAAGTTAATATATCTAGAAACATTTTAATGCATAGATTTAAATAAATCTACGTACTAAAAAATATTTAGATATGTTTACTTTATAAACCTAAAACATCTTATTATTTTCAAACGGAGGGAGTAGCTAGCTAACGCCATGATGCAAAATTGAAATAATGCAGCGAGGCTGCTGGGTTTCAATATGAGCCCGCCGGCGTACCTGTCGCTGACGCCAGAAACGAGCCGTGAGGTCCTCACAGGCTTCGGTGGGGTCAACTACGCTTGTCGTGGCTCCGGCATTCTCGACAAAACCGTGAGTGCTGCTATAGCCGCTCCAAAAAAAATGTCTCTTTTGTTTGTCCATCTCTAATTTGCACGTACGGGTTCTTGTTCCTAATTTGTTTTTCATGTTTTGCCTGGACCGATCGATCAGGGCAACAAAACCAACAGCCTGACAATGACCCAGCAGGTGGAGTTCTTCGCGGAAACCAAGGCAAAGATGACTGAGCATGCCGGCAGCAAGGGCTCCGCTGCCATCGACACGCTGCTGTCCAAGTCCCTCTTCCTCATCAGCACCGGCGGCAACGACATGTTCGAATTCATCCCGAAGCCGAGCCTGGTGACGTTCTTCTACGCCCAACTCCTCTCCAGCTACACGAAACACGTGCAAACCCTGTACAGCCTCGGGGCCCGCCGCTTCGGGATCATCAACGTTCCGTGCATCGGCTGCGTGCCGGTGATACGCGCCATGTCACCGACCGGCGGGTGCGTGGGCCTCGCCAATGCGCTCGCCGAGGGGTTCAACTACTTGCTGGGAGCGAGGATGGCGAGCCTCGCCGCCGACCCCAAATGGTCCGAAATGGCGTACTCCATAGGGAGCTCGTACAACCTGGTGACCAACTTCACGGCAGACCCGGAGGCCGCCGGGTTCAGGGAAGTGAACAGCGCGTGCTGCGGCGATGGACGGTTTGGCGTGGAGCGCTGGTGCCAGGCCAACTCCACCGTCTGTGAGAACCGCGACGACTATCTGTTCTGGGACGGGGCGCACAGCTCCCAGGCCACTGCCAACAAGGGCGCTGCCATCATCTTCGCCGCCCCGGTGGAGCTGGGATTCGCCGCGCCCATCAACTTCAACCAGCTCGTTTCTTCAACTCACTCTTTTGATAAATTTAGCAGCTCTTGATTTTATTATGACTCGATCTGAAAGGTAATCAGGCTCGACGCTATTTTACTTTATTTCTCCAGTCTGTTGGCACGACAGTCTTTACTAAATCTGCACGTGCCGCCCCGTGCTCTGTTTTTTTTACACAAACTGAACCTGGCACGTGTATTGTTCACGTGGAGGTGCGTCTAGTTTCGATTGTTGGATGGCACGATGAAAGTGTATCATTTGCGTAGTATTTGGTCCAAAAGTTTGTAAGGCTTCCTTTCTGTTGACATAGAAGTTATGTGTCACAAAACCCTCTTTGTCTCTCTAGGATTTTGTGTCCGTGTGTGTTTTCATCCACAGGGTTTAGACTCCACCTTTCATGTGTGTGTTGATCCAGGAGTTGATCTGATATTCACGAGTGCAAGCTATTTGATTAAGGGAGAGAAAATAAGATGTAAACGTTTTGATTATTTTTGCAGATCGATGGATATGCAATAGAATAATAGAAAGGGCGCAGCCTTTTGTATACGAAATATGTTCAAATTCAAATAAAAATGCCAAATGGAACCGATAGGTACTCTTGAATAAAAATGGTCGCCTGCAAAAAACGTGGTGCGTTTTCTAAAACCTTCTGTAGATGACAGAGAAACAATTGAATCATAGAGAGAAGAGCCGTTGTGCATGCAAATCAAGGTGGTCAGAAGTACTACCTTTTTATGAACAGAGTGTTGTCGAAGTACATTCTCCATGTCCCTTCTCTGCGTGTTCATGGCCGCAAGAGTAGCCGGTCTGTGGTGATATAATTTAAGCTCATCGCATCAGAATATTGTAAAACTGGGCTAGGGCTCTTTTTCTTTTGAACAAGGAACGAGGTCTCCAAGGACCCCGAAGCTGCTATTAAAACATCACAACAAGCGGCAGCGGGGGGGGGGGGGGGGAGGGGGGGAGGGGTGTATAAATGTGCACAGATGCCCCTAACAACTATTTCCCTAAAGAACCTGCTAAAGTAAGGCCTCCATTCTTACAAAAAAACACCCTAGCACTAAAAGAAGAAATGCAATCTAGTGCATGGGCTCTTCTGTCGCCGATCACCGGCTACCTCAAGGTGTAGAACACACTGAAATCCAAGAGGATGATGCTCGAGTCCTCTCCTCTGACGATGAACCGCTGCCGCCGGCCATCTCGAAGCCTCTAGGGACGAACCACTTGGTGACGACGAGTTGCCGAGCTCTGGCGCAGGGTTCAAAGATCCTTCGTAGAGGAGAAAGAAGATGGACCACTGATACCTTCGATTCGGATTCACGTATGTAGTATAATAGATTTTTTCCTAGAAGATGTAGGTTTAATCGAACCTTGGAAAGAAATGCTAAAATGGAATAAAAAGGACACATTTATAAGACTTTGTTTCTTTGTTTTACCTTAGTTTACTAGACCAATCTAGTTTACTTTTATAATGGGTTGAATCAATGGATGGAGATAGGCAGGGGTTGAAGATCCACCTACGGTTGTACATCATATGGGATAAAAGATAATAATAAGCATAGTCATGTGTAATGTTTAAATGAAGATAATCTCCTGTGGGCAACACATCCTAATACACTAGAACCCCCATGATGCAGCGAGCATAACAATAGTATTTTAGTTTAACCGAGTGCACACTGAAGCAACGGGCTACAAACAATTCTTAAGCATAAAATACATATCAAAGCATTAATTGATGATGTTTTTTTTGATCCGGAATGGGTCGCTAAGCGAAGACCGTACTACCCATTCTGTCAATGAGGTTCCTATGAGATCGCCGCTAGCCAAGTATCTCACCTCAAGCCTTTATCAATCTACAGGATTGTAACGCCCCAACATTTAGAAACCAACAAAGGGTAGAAATAGGAATCCGAGCATGCGCATGCATTCATGTGTAAAAATCTGGGTATTTTTTTCGCCAAACAAAAACTTAAAGTGATCAAAGTTTCTTTCACTATCTAGAGGTAGGAATAGCTCTTTATAGTGATTGTTATAAATTTTGACATGACCTTTAGGAATTAATGATTTGGGGGGGCATAATTTGAATTCAAATTTGGAATTTAAAATCATTTAGAAAATATTTGAAAAATAGAAGTTAGTAATATTAAGTGATTTTTCAAAATGATTTAGTATCATTGCTTGATTACATTAAAGATATATTAAACAATAATAATAATTTAAGACAAGGAAATTCAAATAAGAAATGAATTCTTATTTCTTTTCTTTATTCCATAATAATCTTACAAAGTAAGATAGATACAACAAATAAAAGAAAACATTACAGGAGGTGAATTACAACAAAATGAAACTTTATTAAATTATAAAAATATTATTACAAGATTCTTTACGAAAGAATAAAAAGGAGATTACAATAAAAATCTATAAAACCTATCTATTCCTACACTAAATCTTGAGCATCCAGATCTTGTTCCTGCAAAATAAGAAAAACAACTCAAAAAGAAATAAAAGGTTAGTTGGTTATTTTTACTCTTAGTGGTGAACAGCGAAGTGCACTGTTCATATTACTTCATTGAGTAGTTAAAAGGGGCAAGTTTCACAAATATGAAATATTTGTTCTTTTATATCAAACAAGCTTCAGAACAACATCATCAGCAAAGTAAATGGGAAAGTTTCACCAAGACAGTATATAGTAAAAGGGTAGAAGTGAAAATCCATTTCACTTGATTTGATCCACAACCAGGCCAAAACAACAAGGAAGTTTACTCACCTAAATGCATTGAATATGTTGTCCAAACAACAGCAATAGCACAAACAGTCAAAATGGAGTGCACAGTGATACGTTGGAAACGTATCTATAATTTTTTATGCTCCATGCTTGTTTAGTATCTACTTTCCTTTACTTGTCTACACTTTGAGGTGCTTTTTACATGTTTTCTGGTACTAACCTATTAACAAGTTCAACAGTGCCAGATGCCTGTTTTCTGCTGTTTTTGGTTTCAGAAAAGTTAGTAAAGAAATATTCTTGGAATTGGACGGGACAAACGTTAAAGTCAATTACTTTCCGTGGGGAACAAGAAGTCCAGAGGAGAAAGGCGGCCCAGGTGGCAGACCCACCCAGCGCGACCTGGTGAGCACGTGCCTGGGTAGGGTTTGCCCCCCAGGCCGCCGCATTGGTCTCCCCCTTCGCCTATAAGAAGCCCCCGATGCAGAAACCCTAAGAACCCGATCAAATCTCCACGAAACCGTCTATAGCCGCCGCCACCATCGTCCCTAGATCGGGGGGATCTGAAGTTCTTCCCGGCACCCTGCCGGAGGGGAGAACATCCCGGAGGCCTTCTCTCCGGTATGATGCGTGAGTAGTTCCACCTTGGACTATGGGTCCATGTAGTAGCTAGATGGCTGTATCTCCTCCTTTGTGCTTTCATGTATAGATCTTGTGAGCTCCGTTCATGATCAAGATCTAATCTATTTGTAATCATGCATGTTGTGTTTGCGGGGATCCGATGGATATTGAGATTATTATGTTGGTTTGATTAATGGTTTTGTCTTTATGATTCTATCATGTCTGTGTTGTTTGTGATCTTGCATGCTCTCCGTTGTTAGTAGCTATCTTGGCCAAGTAGTTGCTAGTGACTCCAAGAGGGGGTATTTATGCTCGATAGTGGGTTCATGCCTCTAGTTTCCAAGGGAAGTGACAGAAATCTCTTCGGTTGTAGATGTGTTGTTGCCACTGGGGAGAAAACAACGGTCTCTTGTTCATGGACCATGTGGACTGTTTACCTTACACACTTTGCTTAAAGCAGTTGTCTGTTGCTTGCAACTTAATACTGGAGGGGGGTCGGATGATAACCTGAAGGTGGACTTCTAGTTATAGATGCAGTTGGATGGCAGTCTATGTATCTTGTTGTATTGCCCAATCGAATCTCATAGGATCTTCTGACTAGTAATTGCATTGTTATGCCTTGTTCAGTTCATGTCAATTTCCCTACTATAATTTGTTTACCCTTCATGCCATGTTGTTTATCTAAGGAGAGCACCTATAGTGATCTATGGGCCCCGGTCCAATCTTTACCAATGATACATCTTCCACTGTTACTTGTTTACTTGCTGCAAACCATTACCTTCCACACCATACGTTTAATCCTTTGTTATAGCAAACCGGTGAGCTTGACAACCTCACTGATTCGTTGGGGCAAAGTCTTGAGTTTGTGTTGTGCAGGTCTCCGTGTTGCTTGCAACACCTGTATGATGTTTCCTTCCTCCTACTGGTTCGATAACCTCGGTTTCTTACTAAGGGAAATTTGCTGCTGTGCTGCTTCATACCTTGCTCTTGGGGTTTCCAACGAAGCGTCCCGCGACAAATGGTGGGCGCCATCACACAGCCGTAGCACAGCTACCAGTGATCAAATTCCACCAACACCTTCTCAAGTACACAACCAAGAACACACTAAGACTGTCAAATTACCAAACGAATCCACCATCCCAGAAACACAAGAAATTATCCAAACATCCTTAGGATGGTGACATGAGGAGGGGTTAGTGTAGGTGGATAGCAAGGCCAAGTACAAGATCACATGAGCTAGGAGGAGCAGGAGCAGCACCGGGAGGTGCAGAGCAAGAACAAGTGAAAGAACATGTTGGGCCCCCATGTGTGGTTTTGGTAATTAATGACAATCTTTCTGAACTAATGTCTGTATTAAGTTATACTTGTAGGATTTGTCCATTGGCATCGCTTGGAGCATGTGTTGGCTTCAAGGTCGATGAAATGACAAGAAGATGTGTTGTGCAAGATCAAAATACGCCATCTATAGAAGATCTCATGTTTGATGCTTGCCATCTCGGTGATCATGGATCGATGATGAGGAATCAAGTAAGGCGGTCCATCTTGAGAAGGTCAAGTTCGTCTACATCGAGCTCAAGTGGAATGCTTAAGGCAAAGGTATAATCTTGATAGGTTTTCCCTTTTGCCGGTCTCATGTTGTGTGTGGGAGACCGGGTTTAGGTTAGATAACCGTACTATCAAGAGGGGCTCTCGAATGAGTAACTCGATCACATCGTTTAGAGAGAGCTCAAACCTTTGCATATTGCATCATGTGTGTTGATCCAGGAGTTGATCTGACATTCAGGAGTGCAAGCTATTTGATTAAGGGAGAGGAAATAAGATGTAAACGTTTTGATTATTTTTGCAGATCGATGGAGATGCAATAGAATCATAGAAAGGGCACATCCTTTTGTATACGAAATATGTTCAAATTCAAATAAAAATGCCAAATGGCACCGATAGGTACTCTTGAATAAAAATGGTCGCCTGCAAAAAACGTGGTGCGTTTTCTAAAACCTTCTGTAGATGATAGAGAAACAATTGAATCATAGAGAAAAGAGCCGTTGTGCGTGCAAATCAAGGTGATCAGAAGTACTAATTTTTCGAAATTTAGTTCCTGCTCTAGTTGCTGCTGCTGTTTTTGGCTTGCCCACCTTTGCCAAAATGAATTCTGCGGAGAACACCAAGTTGTGTGACTTCACTAGCACCAACAACAATGATTTCCTTAGCACACCTATTGCTCCACCTTCTCCTGATGCTACCTTTTATGAAATTAAACCTCCTTTATTGAATCTTGTGATGAAAGCAATTTTTTGGTGCTGGTTATGATGATGTTGCTGCCCATCTCAATAGCTTTATTGAACTTTGTGAGATGCAGAAGTATAAGGATGTAGATGGAGATATTATTAAGCTCAAGCTTTTTCCTTTCTCCTTGAGGTGAAAAGCTAAAAAATAGTTGCTTTCTTTGCCTAAAAATAATATTAATTCTTGGACTAAGTGCAAAGATGCTTTTATTGGAAAGTACTATCCTCCTGCTAAGATTATATCTATGAGAAGTGATATTATGAAATTTAAACAACTTGATAGTGAACATGTTGCTCCAGCTTGAGAAAGAATGAAATCTTTGGTTAAAAATTGCCCTACTCATGGACTCACTGCTTGGATAATTATCCAGACTTTTTATAGGGTAGCTTGTGTCGTCCTCTTTCCAACGCAATTGGATTCGGGTCAATCGGAGATACCAATCAAAAGTTATTCACGTTTGAATATTGACTGCTATTTGCTTTTAAAAAGAAAAGAAAAAGATTTTTTTCTGGCTGTCCGTACTAATGCCCAGATACACACCGATCTGATCCGCCTGGTTCTCCTCCCGGAATGAGTTGGTGCCGCACTAACGGACCGGCCAGGTATCTGCTGGGTGGGCCGGTAGTACCGGCCAGCCCAGGTTGGCCAAAATCATCCGCCTTGGCCTGACAAGCCGCATCGCCTCAATCTCGCCCGCTGCGCAGCCTGGCTCTTCCCGCTTGCTGCCGCTGACTTGCCGCTGCTTGCATGCCGTGGCCAGCGGTGTTGGCTCTCTCGGCTTGCGTTTTGCTGTTGCCACTGCTTGCCCGACCAGACTGTCGCTCTGTTCATTGCATGTCTTTGCCGCCTCCTGCATGCCTCGCTTGCGCGCACTGCTGCTTCTCTCTAAGCGTGCTGGCGCGTGAGTTGACCAGCGATCGATCGCCCCAAGATTCTGCCGCCGATACCCTCTGCTCCGTTGCCGCTTCACTTTTTCCTGGGGCATACGGTACTACCGGTTAAATCCGGTAGTACCGGACTGTTCCAAAAAATGCCCCAAACGGCTAGTTTTTTGGGGCCCCTATTTAAGGCTTTGCCCGTTTTTAGTTTAATAAGCTTCTTCCTCTTCTATTAGGCTAAGCTTTGTCCACACTTTCTCTAGATTTTGAATCTTGCCTAATCTCTTTCCCTCCAATGATTCTTGCCCATATTTGAGTGGAAGAGAGAGGAGATCTAGACCCACGTTTTGACCTAACCGATCCATCTCTTTGTGAGTGCATCTTTGGGGATCTAGATTTTGGGGGATTTTGTGTCTCTCTTTGATTCCTCCTCTCTTGTTCCCCAATAGCTTTAGTAGCTTTGTTGGAACTTGAGAGTGAGGGATTTGAGCACCTTTGTGGTGTTCTTGCCATTTGCATTTGGTGCATCGGTTTGTGTTCTCCTCGGAGGATTTGGTTTAAGTTACTCATCGGAGCTTGTTCCTCTTGGGTTCTTGGAACCCTAGACGGTTTGTGGCCTTGGTGGCATTGTGGCCTTGGTGGCGTTTGTTGGGAGCCTCCAATTAAGTTGTGGAGAAGTGCCCCAACCTTTTGAGAGGTTCTGGTTGCCACCGACAAGTGCACCGATAGTGGAAGCGTGGATCGATCTCATTGGGGTGAGATTCACTGGAGAATAAGGGAGGCCTTTTGTAGTGTTGGTGGTTTGATACCACCCCCTCTCCAAACAAGACGTACTCCATGTTGGGAGGAACTCGGTAAAATATCATTGTCCCCACGTGCCTCGGTTATCTCTATACTCGAGCTCTTTTACTTATGCACTTTACATTGTGATAGCCTTCGTGCTTGAAGTAATATACATCTTGTTATCACTTTGTTGCTTGTATTGTTTAGCATAAGTTGTTGGTGCACATAGGTGAACCATAGTTGTTCTAGGTTGTGCTTAATAAAGTAAACACTAGTTTTATTCCGCCTTTGTTGAGCCACTCTAGGAAAAGTTTTAATCGCCTATTCACCCCCTCTAGGCGACATCTGTACCCTTTCAACAAGCCAGCAAGATCAAGCCAGCAAGACCAAGCCAGCAAGATCATCTAGCACAATATCTGATTTTCAAAATAGGGAATCGAAATAAAACCCTTTTTTGCGTGGTGAGTACAAATAAAACCATCACATGATCAAATCATCTTAGATTATCCAAACATGTGATATTTTATATGAAATCTTCTCAGAAAAACACCCAAGTGGGGTGTATCCATCATAGAAGAAATTAAACAGAAGCAACCATTAATCTTTGCAAACATTACCAAGATCTCAGCTTATGCATCATTGATCTGGGACAAGAATCCTTATTTTCCCAATCAAATATACAAACAGTCTTAACTAAATAACTTTGGGCACATCTTTTGGAAAAGTAGCACCTTAGAAGCTATTTCATCATAAGAATGCATCTGTGTGTTTCTTTCTGTTGAATAAAAGGAATAAAGGGAAAACGACGCAGAAGTTATGTGTCACAAAACCCTCTTTGTCTCTCTAGGATTTTGTGTGCGTGTCACATCCCAAAATTTTCCAAATTTTGAAATGTGAAAAATAAATAAACAAAATAAATAATTGTTGAAATTTAGGGTGAAAAGAAACTGTTTGTTTCTAAATAGAAACATCAAAACCCATCTTGAACAAACTTTGAATGAAATTTGAATCCAATAAAATTCAAATCAAGGGGAATGCATTCTTCATAAATGCATCTTGAAATTTAAACACATGGAAAATAAACCAAAAACCCTAATGGGAGATTTCCAAGATTACTCTAAACCTATGGATTTGATTCATTTAAAAATTGTCAACATACATTTATAAATGATCAAGAATGACAAATAGAAATATTATAAAACCATAGAAATCGATTTCATTCAATTTGGAACCAAAGATAAAATCTTATGAACTTAGTTAGATAAGGAAATGGAATTTCCAAAGCTAATAAAGCACCTATCTAAAAATCCATACCAAATGGTGAGCAAATAATCCTAAAGAGATTTAAAAGGATAAACAAATATTAAATAAGATTTTACCAATTTGAATCACCAAGTTTGGATCTTTAAATAAAAATATATGGATTTTATAAGATAAAGAAAGAAATAATAAATAAGGACTATTTTTAAAGACCAAATTAAAACATGGCCAAGCAAATAAAATAAAATATTTTTTGTAATAAAAAGAATAAAGGTTATTTGAATAAAATCATGAGGATTTATTATTATCCAAATTCATTTAAGCAAAGACATTTTCCATTTTAAATGAACATTAAAACAAAATAAAGTATTTTAAATAAGAATTCAAAGTTTTTATTTCTAAATAAAACCTACTGAAAAGATTTGGTAAAATTTAGATTTCAAATGGAGTTTGAAAACATTAATAAATCTTATTTGAATTAATACATGGGCTATTTTAAATAATTAATATACCCTAAAAGAATAAAAGAAATATTCTAAATTTGATTTTATATTATGTTAAATAATAGTATTAAACTCTACACAACGTTTGGTAGAAGATTGAATTCAAATAGTGCTTGAATTATTTGAATAGAAATCAAAATAGAAATTCAAAATAGAAAAAGGTTTCAGTAAAAAAATGGAACCAGCCAGACCAAGCCTAGCAGGCTCAGTGTAGCCCAGTCCAGCCCACTCCCCCTCTCTCTACGCGCGAAATGTTTTTCCCTGCAGAACAAACCCGCAACGCCACTGACGACTGGACCCCACCTCTCCCCTCTCTCTCTCGCTGTAAAGCAGACCCCACGCTGTCAGCCTTCTTCCTCACTCACCGCGGTGACCACGCCCCCTCGCCGGCCGTTTCTGCCGTCTTAAAAATCGATTCAATACACGTTAATGCTGCGGCGATTACTCCCGATTACCAAGCTCATTTAACCACCTCCCTCTCCCCTCCCTTTTCCCCCAGACGCCATACCTCGAGAGCCCCCAGGCTGCCCCAATTCCCGCTTAGACCGCCACTGCCTCCGACGCTTCCGGCCAGCCACCACTTCCCCTCGCCCCCTCGACCACATGAGCGTGTTCCACAGACTCCTGTGCATCTCGCGGTGTCGTTCTCTTGGCTGCGCGAGCACCAGAGCTTCGGCAAGGGCATCACCCGAGCGCCACCGTCGCCTGCCACTCCTCCGGCGAACTCCCCAGGTAGCTTCCGTCCACCCCCATCCCTCTCGTTGACACGCGTATGATCCCCAAAGATCAGGCGCATCTAAAGAACCCTATTCCATCTCAGACGCATCAGAAGGCCGTCTTCGACGATGATCGACCGCACTGACGCCGCCTTTGAACTCCGCGAGATTGACATCAACCCCGTGCGCCCCTCGATAAACAGCAAGCATGTTGAGCATCCTCTCGTCGTTGCGAATCTGGTGAGCTACCCCTCTCTCTATAGCCCTCAGACGCAGTAACCTCATCGGAAAGGCCATTTCGCCGTTGCTGCGCCGCCAAACTATGGTCAATCACCTGTGAGCCGTTAGATCATCATCCGGTGGTTTAGATAGAATGACTAACCGAAGAGGTATCGAGTGATGCGAGCCGTGCGATGCCCATTAGATCTGACGCTCCATGTTAGCCGATCCGTGCGAACCGTTTTCGGCCAATCAAAATATTCCACGTGGCCCAGTCTGTTTTATAAAAACCAGAATAGATTCTATTAGATGCTCAATCTTGTGAATTGCATAACTTCAAATCTACACGTCCAAATTTTGCAAATTTTATATCAATGGAATCAGCAAGACATGTACTTTCCAACTATGCACTTTGTTTAGTAAATTGTTTCTGTTAAATTAGTTTTTTTGTAGAAACATGTGTAGGTATATTTTGAATATAAAAATTATTCTAGCAACGTTTTTAGGATAAAATCTTTGGCAAATGGTTTGTTTTTAACCTACCGACCATATAAAACAACTCGTGGAATTAAAAGTATATTCTGTGAAGTTAAAATATGAATCTTTGATTTAGAACATTTCTAGTCAAATAAAAATAATGTTATTATGTTAAAAATGCTTTTGGAGAAAAAACCTTTGGGAAATGTTTTGATTTAAACTCTTTGACCCTAAACACAAAGTTTTATGAATTAAAAACATATTTGGTGAACCCCATAAAAATGATTACTTTGCTAAAGGCATTTCCAACAACATAAAATATTGAAGTGGTATAAAAATGGTTTATAAATAAAACCTTTTACAAATGGTTTCAATACTAAACACTTGAATTTAAAACACTAACCTTTGTGTTGAAATTATATTTGTCAAACACTAGATAATATTACTTGGATTTAAACCCTTTCTAGCAAAACAAAAATGATTTAAAGTGGCCATTATACACTAACTTAATATCAAATGGTTTTACCACTTTTGTAAATGACCAATAGTTGTTTTTCAAATGTTTATAATCTATTATAAACCACCTTTCCAAATAAAACAATCTTTGGCAAGTTTACATGCATTGCCTTGTTTGTATTATTTTATGTGATGATTGCTTGAATGGTAGATTGAACATTTGCTTGCTTGATTGAATTGTAGTGGAATTTGAAGAGTGTGAATATTCCAAGATCAAGGAGTGAACTTATAATTCTCTACCAAAAAGGCAAGTGATGCTACATACTTCTGTCCTATTATTTTCACTATGCATTAGTGATATTTCTAAGTAGATCTTGCATGGAATTTTTGCTAAGTATAAACTATGCCATGGGAAATCCTAGTAGATGAAACCTTAGAAGAATTTTCCTAAGTAGGATTCCTATTACTATCATACTTAGCTTAGCTAGTAGAAAACAAGGGTGGATTATATTCATGCTATGGAATATTTCTAAGTCAAGGACTTGTGTTTTGTTTAATAAAACAACTAAGTGAATGAATCACCTGGGTGGAATGGAAAGAAAGGTTTGTGTTGAGTGGTTACACAAGGCCCATTTCTATGGTTTACCTTGTGTATCTCAGTTGTGGAATGCCACCCAGGAACAAAGAGATTTGAGATGTCAAATGTTGAGAAGCTTCAAGTGCAGCCACTTGGCATTATGGGCTCTGCCTGGATCATATAGGTTGCAATAACTTAGCCAAATGGATAGTTGGTGGTAGGGGATTGATAGGTTGGAGCGCGTCCATTTTGGTCTAAGGGAAGGCTTCTGAAAGATCTTGTCTTGGTGAAACCAAGTCTTGTGGGGAAAGTGCACCACCTCTGCAGAGTGTAAAATCTAAGTACTTAGCCATGTCCCTGGTAAAGGACAATTTGAGCATCAAGACATGGAAGCTATCAAGAATCTCCTCATCCCAATTTCTGAGTTTAAAACTTGTGGTTGAACAAGGGTGAAGGTTCACCAATTTCTATTGGTGGTTCCTTGGGTGTTTTGACAAGCAAAAACTTAGTGTTTCCAAATGATAAGGAAAAATATATTTTGAGCAAAGCAAGCCTAAGCTCCACTTAGCCAAAAGCATATAGATGATAGACTCCACTATATTACCATAGTATCACTTGCCAATACAATTCAAATGTATTGACCCTTGTGGCTGTAACTTATTATGTTGCAGGTTTGTTTGATGTTAGTGAAGTGTGTTGATTAGGATTACAAGTCTACAACCAACATGATTGCCTGTGGTACTTTGAAGATGAAGGACTCCATGCTATAGTTATTTCTGCTGCATTGTAATGAGATAGCCAAATGAGCTATGTAAGATGTAATGAATTATTTTATTCCTGGTTATAAAGTTGTATTATGACCTTTGTTTCTTGATATTACATCTTAATTGTGGATGCTAGCTATTGATCCAGGGACTAGCATTGTAAACACAGGGATCTATACCTTATTAAAGGTTGGGACCTCTACAGATGGTATCAGAGCATTGTGTTGCCTGTAGGATTGTAACCCTAGGATTGGACAAAACCCTTAGAAAAATAGGAGTTGTGTTTGTTCCAAAACTTATTTACAAACAATCTTGTAAACTCTTTCCTCAACCATTTTGGTTTTGATTCTACATCTCTTCTATTTTCAACTTGATGAGCAAAGACGACAACCATGAGCAAAGGACTTCAACAACATCAAAGACTTCAACTTTATTTTCACCAAGGACTTCAATTTTGGATATCACTAAGGGCTACAAGTGAGATAATAAATATTGCTCAAGACTTGGAGACCAAGAAAATACAACTTATAAGGAACCATCATCACCTTTGAAGTTTTGTGACCAAGATACAAGAAATTTCTCCAAGGAATACAATGATCTTGTTCATGAAGAATCAACAAGGAAGGATGGAATGATCTCAAGTGAACCATATAGTTGGACCACCATATTTAGTTTAGATCAAACCCACCAACTTATGTGGTGTAGCAAAAATATTTTATTGCCTAAAAATGTGCTTGAAACTTGTTGTTTGAGTGGAATGTTTGTTTGTGATTGCTTGGACATTGCTTGTGTGAATTGTGATGTGTGTGATTAGAATTAATTACTTAGAAATCTTTGCCTATTCTAATCCCAATCCAACCCAAACAGATGACTACTCCAAGAAACTCCAACATCAAGGATGGTGACAACAACAACCAAGAGATGCACATGAGATAACTCATAGTAACCCAAACCCAGTTGAATCAAGTGACAACTCAATTTTTAGCCAACAACAATGAGTTAGACCCGACCATGCAAAGGTTTTTGGAAACCCAAACTCAATTGATGCAAAAGGTGACAAATCAAATGATCAACATGGGAGACAACCCTTTCCAAGGAGTTTGTGACAACAAGGATGTCAAGGATGATATTATAGAAGGAACTCAAGCTTGCAATATTTATGGAGACATGGATCACACTTCCAAAGAACATGAAGATCAATGCCCCAATTGTGAAGAGAAACATCCAACTAATCAATGCCCCACATCTCAAGCTACTTGTTTCCTATGTGAAGGAAATAATCATGTCCCTATCCAATGCCCCATCTATTCCATAGTTCAACAAAGGAAACAAGGTGGAGTGCATCAACAGTTAGTAAACCCCCATGAGGGAACAACTTCTACCAAGAAGGATGAAGACAAAGGAAAATCTCAGCTTGCACCTCCATGCAATATGACTCAATTTTATGGACAAAAGAAGAGACATATGTACTATCCAAGAAAAAGATTAAGGAGACCAGGAGACTTTCCCACCTTTGAGATAAGATATGAAGAGCATGAACTAGAAGAACTCCTAGCTTTGGAGAAACCCAAGAAGAAGAAGGACAAAATCCAAGTGCAGTGTTGCCATTGCAAAGAGATGGGACACTATGCCAATGAATGTCCAGAGAAGAAGAAGAAGTATAAGGAAATTAGCCAAGTGTGGTGCAACAACTGCAAAGAGCTAGGCCATTATGTATCAACTTGTCCACAGAAGATACGTGAAGAGCTCAATCTTGTCACATGTTACAATTGTGGTGACCAAGGACATTATGCAAGCATTTGTCCAGAAAAGATGAAGCACAAAGTAAACAAGCCTATGAAGGATCTCAGCCTTGTCACATGTTTCAAGTGTGGAAACAAAGGACACTATGCAGATGTTTGCCCAGAGAAGTTTCATCAAGATCCCAAGCAAGCCAAGAAGTAATCCAGTTGGAAATTTTAAGGGTGGTAGCACCCTAGTTGTTTTGAGCCAACTTGTAACCCCTATCTTTACCAAATCTCGGGACGAGATTTCTTTTAAGCGTGGTAGCCTGTCACATCCAAAAAAATTCCAAATTTTGAAATGTGCAAAATAAATAAACAAAATAAATAATTGTTGAAATTTAGGGTGAAAAGAAACTTTTTGTTACTAAATGGAAACATCAAAACCCATCTTGAACAAACTTTGAATGAAATTTGAATCCAATAAAATTCAAATCAAGGGGAATGCATTCTTCATAAACGCATCTTGAAATTTAAACACTTGGAAAATAAACCAAAAACCCTAAAAACCCTAATGGGAGATTTCCAAGATTACTCTAAACCTATGGATTTGATTCATTTAAAAATTGTCAACAAACATTTATAAATGATCAAGAATGACAAATAGAAATATTATAAAACCATAAAAAATTGATTTCATTCAATTTGGAACCAAAGATAAAATCTTATGAACTTAGTAAGATAAGGAAATTGAATTTCCAAAGCTAATAAAGCACCTATCTAAAAATCCATACCAAATGGTGAGCAAATAATCCTAAAGAGATTTAAAAGGATAAACAAATATTAAATAAGATTTTACCAATTTGAATCACCAAGTTTGGATCTTTAAATAAAAAGATATGGATTTTATAAGATAAAGACAGAAATAATAAATAAGGACTATTTTAAAAGACCAAATTAAAACATTGGCAAGCAAATAAAATAAAATATTTTTTGTAATAAAAAGAGTAAAGGTTATTTGAATAAAATCATGAGGACATATTATTATCCAAATTCATTTAAGCAAAGACATTTTCCATTTTAAATGAACATTAAAACAAAATAAAGTATTTTAAATAAGAATTCAAAGTGTTTTATTTCTAAATAAAACCTACTGAAATGATTTGGTAAAATTTAGATTTCAAATGGAGTTTGAAAACATTAATAAATCTTATTTGAATTAATATAAGGGCCTATTTTAAATAATTAATATACCCAAAAAAGAATAAAACAAATATTCCAAATTTGATTTTATATTATGTTAAATAACAGTATTAAAATCTACACAAAGTTTGGTAGAAGATTAAATTCAAATAGTGCTTGAATTATTTGAATAGAAATCAAAATAGAAATTCAAAATAGAAAAAGGTTTCAGTAAAAAATGGAACCAGCCAGACCAAGCCCAGCAGGCCCAGTGAAGCCCAGTCCAGCCCACTCCCCCTCTCTCTACGCGCGAAATGTTTTTCCCTGCAGAACGAACCCGCAACGCCACTGACGAGTGGACCCCACCTCTCCTCTCTCTCTCGCTGTCAAGCAGACCCCACGCTGTCAGCCTTCTTCCTCACTCACCGCGGTGACCACGCCCCCTCGCCGGCCTTTTCTGCCGTCTTAAAAAACGATTCAATACACGTTAATGCTGCGGCGATTACTCCCGATGACCAAGCTCGTTTAACCACCTCCCTCTCCCCTCCCTTTTCCCCCAGACGCCACACCTCGAGAGCCCCCAGGCTGCCCCAATTCCCGCTCAGACCGCCATTGCCTCCGACGCCCTCCGGCGAAGATTCCGGCCAGCCACCACTGCCCCTCGCCCCCTCGACCACATGAGCATGTTCCACAGACTCCTGTGCATCTCCCGGTGTCGCTCTCTTGGCCGCGCGAGCACCAGAGCTTCGGCAAGGGCATCACCCGAGCGCCACCATCGCCTGCCACTCCTCCGGCGAACTCCCCAGGTAGCTTCCGTCCACCCCCTTCCCTCTCGTTGACACACATATGATCCCTAGCACTATGCGCATCTAACATCAACCCTATTTCGTCTTAGCACGCACCGTAGCATCGCCCCCGACAACGACTGACCGTACCCGACGCCGTCTTGAACTCCGGCGAGAGATTGACAATAACCCTGTGCGCCCCTCGACAAACAGCAAGCACGTTGAGCATCCTCTCATCGTTGCGAATCTGGTGAGATACCCCTCTCTCTCTCTATCCCCCTGTATCACCGGCAACCTCACTGGCTGAGCGCGCCGCCGCCACTCGCCGTTGCTGCGCCGCCAAACTATGGTCAATCACCTGTGAGCCGTTAGATCATCATCCAGTGGTTTAGATAGAATGACTAAACGAAGAGGTATCGAGTGATGCGAGCCGTGCGATGCCCATTAGATCTGATGCTCCGTGTTAGCCGATCCGTGCGAACCGTTTTCGGCCAATCAAAACATTCCACGTGGCCCAGTCTGTTTTATAAAAACCAGAATAGATTCTATTAGATGTTCAATCTTGTGAATTGCATAACTTCAAATCTACACGTCCAAATTTTGCAAATTTTATATGAATGGAATCAGCAAGACATGTACTTTCCAACTATGCACTTTGTTTAGTAATTTGTTTCTGTTAAATTAGTTGTTTTTGTAGAAACATGTGTAGGTATATTTTGAATATAAAAATTATTCTAGCAATGTTTTTAGGATAAAATCTTTGGCAAATGGTTTGTTTTGAACCTACCGACCATATAAAACAACTTGTGGAATTAAAAGTATATTTTGTGAAGTTAAAAGATGAATCTTTGATTTAGAACATTTCTAGTCCAATAAAAATAATGTTATTATGTTAAAATGCTTTTGGAGAAAAAACCTTTGGGAAATGTTTTGATTTAAACTCGCTGACCCTAAACACAAAGTTTTATGAATTAAAAACATATTTGGTGAACCCCATAAAAATTATTACTTTGCTAAAGGCATTTCCAATACATAAAATATTGATGTGGTATAAAAATGGTTTATAAATAAAACCTTTTACAAATGGTTTCAATACTAAACACTTGACTTTAAAACACTAACCTTTGTGTTGAAATTATATTTGTCAAACACTAGAGAATATTACTTGGATTTAAACCCTTTCTAGCAAAACAAAAATGATTTAAAGTGGCCATTATACACTAACTTAATATCAAATGGTTTTACCACTTTTGTAAATGACCAATAGTTGTTTTTCAAATGTTTATAATCTATTATAAACCACCTTTCCAAATAAAACAATCTTTGGCATGTTTGCATGCATTGCCTTGTTTGTATTATTTTATGTGATGATTGCTTGAATGGTAGATTGAACATTTGCTTACTTGATTGAATTGTAGTGGAATTTGAAGAGTGTGAATATTGCAAGATCAAGGAGTGAACTTATAATTCTCTACCAAAAAGGCAAGTGATGCTACATACTTCTGTCCTATTATTTTCACTATGCATTAGTGATATTTCTAAGTAGGTCTTGCATGGAATTTTTGCTAAGTATAAACTATGCCATGGGAAATCCTAGTAGATGAAACCTTAGAAGAATTTTCCTAAGTAGGATTCCTATTACTATCATGCTTAGCTTAGCTAGTAGAAAACAAGGGTGGATTATATTCATGCTATGGAATATTTCTAAGTCAAGGACTTGTGTTTTGTTTAATAAAACAACTAAGTGAATGAATCACCTGGGTGGAATGGAAAGAAAGGTTTGTGTTGAGTGGTTACACAAGGCCCATTTCTATGGTTTACCTTGTGTATCTCAGTTGTGGAATGCCACCTAGGAACAAAGAGATTTTAGATGTCAAATGTTGAGAAGCTTCAAGTGCAGCCACTTGGTATTATGGGATCTGCCTGGATCATATAGGTTGCAATAACTTAGCCAAATGGACAGTTGGTGGTAGGGGATTGATAGGTTGGAGCGCGTCCATTTTGGTCTAAGTTAAGGCTTCTGAAAGATCTTGTCTTGGTGAAACCAAGTCTTGTGGGGAAAGTGCACCACCTCTGCAGAGTGTAAAACCTAAGTACTTAGCCATGTCCCTGGTAAAGGACAATTTGAGCATCAAGACATGGAAGCTATCAAGAATCTCCTCATCCCAATTTCTAAGTTAAAAACTTGTGGTTGAACAAGGGTGAAGGTTCACTAATTTCTATTGGTGGTTCCTTGGGTGTTTTGACAAGTAAAAACTTAGTGTTTTCAAATGATAAGGAAAAATCTATTTTGAGCAAAGGAAGCCTAAGCTCCACTTAGACAAAAGCATATAGATGATATACTCCACCATATTACCATAGTATCACTTGCCAATACAATTCAAATGTATTGACTCTTGTGGCTATAACTTATTATTATGTTGCAGGTTTGTTTGATGTTAGTGAAGTGTGTTGATTAGAATTACAAGTCTACAACCAACATGATTGCCTATGGCACTTTGAAGATGAAGGACTCCATGCTATAGTTATTTCTGTTGCATTGTAATGAGATAGCCAAATGAGCTATGTAAGATGTAATGAATTATTTTATTCCTGGTTATAAAGTTGTATTATGACCTTTGTTTCTTGATATTACATCTTAACTGTGGATGCTAGCTATTGATCCAGGGACTAACATTGTAAACACAGGGATCTCTACCTTATTAAAGGTTGGTACCTCTACAGTGCGTGTGTGTTTTCATCCACAGGGTTCAGACTCCACCTTTCATGTGTGTTGATCCAGGAGTTGATCTGACATTCAGGAGTGCAAGCTATTTGATTAAGGGAGAGGAAATAAGATGTAGACATTTTGATTATTTTTGCAGATCGATGGAGATGCAATAGAATCATAGAAAGGGCACATCCTTTTGTATACGAAATATGTTCAAATTCAAATAAAAATGCCAAATGGCACCGATAGGTACTCTTGAATAAAAATGGCCGCCTGCAAAAAACGTGGCGCGTTTTCTAAAACCTTCTGTAGATGATAGAGAAACAATTGAATCATAGAGAAAAGAGCCGTTGTGCGTGCAAATCAAGGTGATCAGAAGTACTACTTTTTCTAAATTTAGTTCCTGCTCTAGCTGCTGTTTTTTGGCTTGCCCACCTTTGCCAAAATGAATTCTGCTGAGAACACCAAGTTGTGTGACTTCACTAGAACCAACAACAATGATTTGCTTAGCACACCTATTGCTCCACCTGCTCCTGATGCTACCTTTTATGAAATTAAACCTGCTTTTTTAAATCTTGTGATGAGAGAGCAATTTTCTGGTGCTGGTTCTGATGATGCTGCTGCCCATCTCAATAGCTTTGCTGAACTTTGTGAGATGCAAAAGTATAAGGATGTAGATGGAGATATTATTAAGCTCAAGCTTTTTCCTTTCTCCTTGAGGGGAAAAGCTAAAAAATAGTTGCTTTCTTTGCCTAAAAATAGTATTGATTCTTGGACTAAGTGCAAAGATTCTTTTATTGGAAAGTACTATCCTCCTGCTAAGATTATATCTATGAGAAGTGATATTATGAAATTTAAACAACTTGATAGTGAACATGTTTCTCCAGCTTGGGATAGAATGAAATCTTTGGTTAAAAATTGCCCTACTGATGGACTTACTGCTTGGATGATTATCCAGACTTTTTATGCAGGTTTGAACTTCTCCTCAAAAAAACTGTTGGATTCAGCTGCTAGAGGTACCTTTATGGGCCTCACTTTGGGTGCTGCAATAAGGCTCCTTGATAATATGATAGTTAACTACTCTGAATGGCATGTTGAGAGAGCTCCACATGGTAAGAAGGTAAATTCTGTCGAGGAAACTTCCTGTTTGAGTGAAAAGATTGATGTTATTATGGCTATGCTTGTTAATGGGAAAGCTCCTTTAGATCATAATAATGTTCCCTTAGCCTATTTGGTTGATCAAGAAGAGCAAGTTGATGTAAACTTCATTAGAAAGAAAAATTTCAACAACAATGCCTATAGGAACAATTTTGGTAGCAACAACAATTATAGGCCTTATCCTCCTAGTGGAAATGCTTATCATGGTAGATCTGGAATGCCTAGTGAAGAAAGGATTCTAGAAGTAGAGAGATCCACTAAGAATTTTATGCATATGCAATATGAGCAAAATAAGATTTTCACCAAAACTATGGAGGAGCAATCTATTATCTTGAAAAACATTAGTCATCAGCTTGAGAATTTGAATAGAGAAATTCCTAGTTTACAGTCAAAAAATTTGAGTGTTGAGAAAAATATATCCTCTTTGTCTGAAGCTCAGTCCTCCTTGATTAATAAAATGGCTTCTAAACCTGAAGCCATGGAAAATACCTTTGCTACTACTCATGCCAGACAAGTTACTATTGATGAAAATGTTAGGCCGTTAGCTCAACTTCATGCTAAGTGGGAAAGGGAAGCTTAAATTGATAGAAACAATAGTGTGTGCACCATCACCACTAAACCACAAGTAGTCCCTATTCCTCCTCCTACTATGCCTAAGCCTATTGAGCCTACTACTAGTGATGCCAAGTTTGACTTTGATATTGATGGTTGCAATATTTCTGAAGTGATTATGTTCTTGCAAAAGCTTGCTATAAGTCCTGATGCTAGTTATATGCATGTTGCCTTTACCAAACATATTACAGATGCTCTTGTTAAGATTAAGGAAGAGAAGCTAAAACACAAAGCTTCTATTCCTAGGAAAGTAGAAGATAGTTGGGAACCCATTATTAATATGAAGGTGAATGGCTTTGACCTCAAAGCTTCATGTGATCTTGGTTCTAGTGTCTATATTATGCCTAGGAAGATTTATGAAATGCTTAATTTGCCACCATTGGAAGATTGTTATTTAGATGTCCCACTCAATGATAATGCTAAGAAGAAACTCATGGGGAGTATTAATGATGTTCTCATTATGGTTAACAATGCTTATGTCCCTGTTGATTTCTATGTTTTGGATGTTGAATACAATGCTTCTTGTCCTATTATTTTGGGAAGACCTTTTCTTAGAACAGTTGGTGCCATCATTGATATGAAAGAAGGCACCATTAAATATCATTTTCCATTCAAGAAAGGTATTTAACACTTCCCTATGAGGAGAGAGAAGTTGCTTTTTGCTCCTCCTTTGAAAGCAAGATTTGATGTTAATGCTTCCTCATTTGAAAATACTTGATTCTTCTTGCTTCTTGTGCCTAACTTAAAGGCGTTAAAGAAAAGTACTTGTTGGGAGATAACCCAAGAGTTTCCTTAAGTCTTGGAAGTTATTACTTCAGTAATGACCTCTCCTTATCCTTTTTGTTTGCTTTTTGTGCCAAGAATGACCTTTAATGAGAGGGAAGTAAGATTTGGGGAGTTGTTGTCCCGAAACAGATTTCTGTCCTCCACCAAAACAATTCGTGAGGAGTCTCTATAACTCAGATTAAGCTCAAAATTTACTAATAAATCCCCCAGTATGTTAGCTAACTTACATTAATTCAACACTTTTTGATTTGAGCAACATAAGATGTTCGAAAAAATCAGTTTCTACCTGCTTGTCTGTTTTGATAGATTTCTGCCATTATTTGCATTTTGCTTCTTATTGATTCCTTTTTGAGTTCTATTTAGGTGAATTGAGATTTTTGAAGGAGTTACTACAGTATCTTGTGTTTTTAGTGAAAAGCCTTGCTGTTCTAAAGCTTTGCCAGAGGTCTAATATCTTTTAAATACACTAATGTTGCTAATGAAGATTGTGTGAAGTTTTGTATAAAGGAAAAATTTCAGGTGTAGAGAGAGAATGATGCAATGAGATGAAGAATGGACAAAAGCTCAAGCTTGGGGATGCCACCATGGTGTCACCCCAAGAAATATCCAAGAGGTACAAGCGTCAAAGCTTGGGGATGCCCAAGGCGTCCCCTTCTTCATCAATAAAAAGCTCAAGTCTGTTTAGACACTTCGTTTTTATTGTTTCATGCATAGTTGCGTTGTTCTTGGAGGGTCTTAGTTTTCGTTTGCTTTGCTTAGGTTGTTTAGTTTGCTTGAATAAAGTAGTTTGGACCCCCGTTCTCGCTGTGTTGTTTTGCAAATAAGTTTGCTTGGTGTTGGAAAGACGTAGTAAGTTGTTGCTTGAAGTGCAAGAGGAGCTTGCATTGACTATGACCTAGACTTTATCATGACATGCTAGGTGTTTTTTTACCTTATGCTTAGTGATTATTGATGTAGAATGTCTTGTTCCAAATAATTGGGATTGCTTAGTGTGCCTTGAAGAAATAATGTGTTGTTTTAGCATGCAAAAACATAGTATTGTGGTATTCTCCTTTGATGCTTTCCTTGGGTTGACTTGGCACATGCTTACACCATGTTATGACTATGACAGGTCACCATTAGTCTCTATGATCATTTAATCCTTGACTTGTATTACCACTTTTTGCTTTGATTAGTATGTTTTGTTGCACTGCATGATTATGGCCATTATTGCTCTCTTAGTTGGTTGCTCCCAGTCTTTTGCTAGACTCCACTTGTATGAGTAAGTTCTACTCATGCCTCCAACTCAAAAGAAACCAAGTTATTCCAAAGTGTCCACTATAAACTCCTATGCATGGTGTGTTACACCATTCCAAGTATATTCTTGTTTTCAGCTATCCTCCAATTAAAAACTATTTTGTTATTTGAAAACTTAGTGATTAAATCCCTTACAAACTTGATGGCACACTTTATATTCTTTGGCTATAATAAACTTGAACCATTGTGACAACTTTGTTGTATATGTTTGCACTTATAAGTTGGAATTAGTAGAACCGTGTTGTCACGGGGAACGTTTTCAACATTGCTTGTACTTTGTACTCAGTTGATATCATGCTCTTTTGTCTATGGATGTCACTGGTGTGAAATAAAGAGGGAACTTGTAAGTCCATGGAGTTTGTATCCTGTGTTAGAGAAACACCTGGAACGCTAGCCTAAGCCATGCCTAATCATGGTGAAAACTTGCAGCATCACCATAATGAGCTATCTATGAAGCATCCTCAATAAAAAGCTATGCATATGGTAAATAAAAAGATTGATGAGATGCTCATTGTCTGCTTGCCTTGTCATTTTGGTTATGGTAAAGCTCATGTACCATGTGCAAGGGGTACCCTGTTGGCGGTTCTCAATGATATACAAATACTTACAGTGACAAGAACTTACCTGGGCCCAAAGTTGAGTATGCATGAGGTGTGGCCCTCGTATACAAGGGACTTGAGATTTCAAACTTATACTTCGTCAAGCATATACTCCAGCTTTGCCACTTTAACCTTAACCACTTCAAGATGCTTATGACAGGGGCAATGAGGGCTGAAAGCTAACAAGTACCATAATTTTTGGAAGCTCTTTTTGAAACTTGTAATCCCTGCTTCCTTTACAAAAAGGCCTTTCTTCCACCATTATTTGAGTCTCCACCTTCTACCTTTAGGCACCATTAAGAGAGTATAGTTGTCATTCTGTGTGCAGTGCTCCAAAGCTTATTAATTGATGCATATTGTGTTATTACTTGTTCTTGTGCTACTTGTTTCTAGTCACTCTTGTGAACTTTGAAGGTGTCCTATGCATCTATTTGCTACTCTATGAGGGACAAGCTGATTGCCACTATGCTATGTTTTCTGTATGTGAAACAAAAAAACGTTTTTCAATGCATGTTATTCATGATCTTTGTTTGTAGCTTGTCATGTTGCATGCATAGTTACTATGTCCTATTGTTAGAACTCTATCTTTCATGCACATGTTTAGAGTTCTTTGATCCCAGCTTTCAATGCTTGCCAATGGTTGGATCTTTATTGTGAGGGTGCATGTCACCTAAAAAATTATTCTGTTTATCACTTACCTACTCGAGGACGAGCAGGAGTTAAGCTTGGGGATGTTGATATGTTGGAAACGTATCTATAAATTTTTATGCTCCATGCTTGTTTAGTATCTACTTTGCTTTACTTGTCTACACTTTGAGGTGCTTTTTACATGTTTTCTGGTACTAACCTATTAACAAGTTGCAACAGTGCCAGATGCCTGTTTTCTGCTGTTTTTGGTTTCAGAAAAGTTAGTAAAGAAATATTCTTGGAATTGGATGGGACAAACGTTAAAGTCAATTACTTTCCGTGGGGAACAAGAAGTACAGAGGAGAGACGAAGGGGCCGGCCAGGGTGGCCAGACGCACCCTAGGCGCGGCCACAGGTGGGCCCGTGCCTGGGTAGGGTTTGACCCCCTGGCCGCCGCCTCGGTCTCCCCTTCGCCTATAAGAAGCCACTGATGCAGAAACCCTAAGAACCCGATCAAATCTCCACGAAACCGTCTGTAGCCGCCGCCACCATCATCCCTAGATCGGGGGATCTGAAGTTCTTCCCGGCACCATGCCGGAGGGGAGAACATCCCGGAGGCCTTCTCTCCGGTATGATGCGTGAGTAGTTCCACCTTGGACTATGGGTCCATGTAGTAGCTAGATGGCTGTATCTCCTCCTTTGTGCTTTCATGTATAGATCTTGTGAGCTCCGTTCATGATCAAGATCTAATCTATTTGTAATCATGCATGTTGTGTTTATGATCCGATGGATATTGAGATTATTATGTTGGTTTGATTAATGGTTTTGTCTTTATGATTCTATCATGTCTGTGTTGTTTGTGATCTTGCATGCTCTCCGTTGTTAGTAGCTATCTTTGCCAAGTAGTTTCTAGTGACTCCAAGAGGGTGTATTTAGGCTCGATAGTGGGTTCATGCCTCTAGTTTCCAAGGGAAGTGACAGAAATCTCTTCGGTTGTAGATGTGTTCTTGCCACTAGGGAGAAAACAACGGTCTCTTGTTCATGGAACATGTGGACTGCTTACCTTACACACTTTGCTTAAAGAAATTGTCCGTTGCTTGCAACTTAATACTGGAGAGGGTTTGGATGATAACCTGAATGTGGACTTCTAGTTATAGATGCACTTGGATGGCGGTCTATGTATCTTGTTGTATTGCCCAATCGAATATCATAGGATCTTTCTGACTAGTAATTGCATTGTTATGCCTTGCTCAGTTCTTGTCAATTGCCCTACTATAATTTGTTTACCCTTCATGCCATGTTGTTTATCTAAGGAGAGCACCTCTAGTGAACTATGGACCCCGGTCCAATCTTTACCATTGATACATCTTCCACTGTTACTTGTTTACTTGTTGCAAACCATTACCTTCCACACCATACGTTTAATCCTTTGTTACAGCAAACTGTTGAGCTTGACAACCTCACTGATTCGTTGGGGCAAAGTCTTGAGTTTGTGTTGTGCAGGTCTCCGTGTTGCTTGCAACAACTGTGTGACGTTTCCTTCCTCTTATTGGTTCGATAACCTCGGTTTCTTACTGAGGGAAACTTGTTGTTGTGTGGCTGCATACCTTGCTCTTGGGGTTTCCAACGAAGCGTCCCACGACAAATGGTGGGCGCCATCACACAGTCATAGCACAGCTACCAGTGATCACATTCCACCAACACCTTCTCAAGTACACAGCCAAGAACACACTGAGACTGTCAAATTGCCAAAAAAAATCACCAGCCCAGAAACACAACAAATTATCCAAACATCCTCAGGATGGCGACATGAGTAGGGGTTAGTGTAGGTGGATAGCAAGGCCAAGTACAAGATCACAGGAGCTAGGAGGAGCAGGAGCAGCACCAGGAAGTACAGAGCAATAACAAGCCAGCAAGATCAAGCCAGCAAGACCAAGCCAGCAAGATCAAGCCAGCAAGATCATCTAGCACAATATCTGATTTTCAAAATAGGGAATCGAAATAAAACCCTTTTTTGCATGGTGAGTACAAATAAAACCATCACATGATCAAATCATCGTAGATTATCCAAACATGTGATATTTTATATGAAATCTTCTCAAAAAACACCCCAAGTGGGGTGTATCCATCATAGAAGAAATTAAACAGAACCAACCATTAATCTTTGCAAACATTACCAAGATCTCAACTTATGCATCATTGATCTTTGACAAGAATCCTTATTTTCCCAATCATATATACAAACAGTCTTAACTGAATAACTTTGGGCACATCTTTTGGAAAAGTAGCACCTCAGAAGCTATTTCATCATAAGAATGCATTTGTGTGTTTCTTTCTGTTGAATAAAAGGAAAAAAAGGGAAAACGACGCAGAAGCTATGTGTCACAAAACCCTCTTTGTCTCTCTAGGATTTTGTGTGCGTGTGTGTTTTCATCCACAGGGTTCAGACTCCACCTTTCATGTGTGTTGATCCAGGAGTTGATCTGACATTCAGGAGTGCAAGCTATTTGATTAAGGGAGAGGAAATAAGATGTAAACGTTTTGATTATTTTTGCAGATCGATGGAGATGCAATAGAACCATAGAAAGGGCGCAACCTTTTGTATACGAAATATGTTCAAATTCAAATAAAAATTCCAAATGGCACCGATAGGTACTCTTGAATAAAAATGGTCGCCTGCAAAAAACGTGGTGCGTTTTCTAAAACCTTCTGTAGATGACAGAGAAACAATTGAATCATAGAGAAAAGAGCCGTTGTGCGTGCAAATCAAGGTGATCAGAAGTACTACTTGTGAGCAACACATCCTAATATACTAGAGCCCCCGTGATCGAGCGGGCATAACAATATTCTTTTAATTCAACCGAATGCACACTAAAGCAACAGACTACAAACGATTATTAAATATAAAACACATATCAAAGCATTAAGTGGTTATGTTGTTATGATCCCGAATGGGTCGCTAAGAGAAGATCGTACTACCCATTCTGTCACTAAGGTTCCTATGAGATCGCCGCTAGCCAAGTATCTCACCTCAAGACTTTATCAATCCATGGGATCTTGGATATCTATAAGTCCACAGATCGAGATAAGAGACAAAGAAACAAAAGATACAAATCTCAGTTACGAACAAAATACAATACTCCCATGATTACATGCACATAATTGTTGCGGGGTTTCTTCCAAAACCGCAGCCCGTGAGGACTAATCACTCATAATGAATAGATCTAGGATAGAAAACATTGTGCAAAATACTTAGATTAAAATCCAATATGTTTATAATGATTGCCAAATCACAAGGAGATCTAAAGTACAAAGTAATATCTATGGCTAATGGAGGGGATGGATGATGGAATAGATGAACAATGGATAAACGATGACGTGGATCTCCTTTGGTAGTGTTGTGATGTAATCTGAAAATGGAGGCCCCCTGGTTAGCGGCTGGAGCCTCAGAATATATAGGCGTCTTCATGAAAGTCGTAGTGTTTGACGAGACGAAGTCGCCACCATCCAGTACGGGTGGACCCCAACCGTACCGATGGTCATTACGCGTACGGAGCCTGGAATTTGCTTCCCAATTACTTGGCCGTTTGGACTTACTCAAAATCCTTCATTATGACTCTTGATTTTGCATTAAAAGCCGTGATTTCCTACACAACACAATTTAAAAGAAGGTTTTGCATATCTTTGCAATTATTAGTCATTATTGGCAAGGATTGAGAGTTCTTTGTCGGTTGATTGACTAAAAACAATGTTTAAACATGGTGAAAGATGGAAAAATTTAGAGTCATCAACTTCCCTAAAGCTCAAACCTTGATCGCCCTCGATCAAGAAGAAACAAAAAAAACTATAAGGAATTCAGCATTTAAACTTGAAATAATAAGAATAAGAATTCACTTACGGTTGGTAGTCATATGTGATTAGTACTTTATTCATTTGCGAGGCTTATCAAAGTTAGAAAGATGAAAGAGTACTATACAAGTTTTGGTAAGTCAAGACAATCAAAATAGAGTTTAATATTAGTATAAATAACTAGAAGTGTAGCAATCAATCCAATTCTTCTAGTTAAATCTCAGGTTGCCAAGGAACACTAGGATGTTTTATATAGCATAATTAAGTAAGAGAGTTTCATGTCCTAAGTAGTATAACAATGAAGTGTCTTATTTACACCCACATCAATAAATCAAGTCTATTAAAAACACTTCTAGTCCAATCATTGTCTTTCAGAAAAAATTCGTAGAGTAGTAACGAGACCATGCCAAGTACTTGTTATGTGAATCTTCATAAATATATTTTTCTTTTTATTCTTTCAAGGATTGCTGGCTTTTTCTTTTGCAAGTGCTTGCACAACCTTTGAGAATACCAATACTTTTGCCCATATATTGACACGTATGTCAATCATGTTATCAACTCATAGCCAAAATCCGGGGTTATACCATAGATCGTTTAAAAGCTGGCGGAGTTGTTGGCATCCCAAAGATGTGCACTAGAAATATAAAACATAATTTTCTCTTTTTTTTAGCTAGTACCATAATTTGATCCACAAGATTAGTTTTGGCATGCATCACAATTACCACTAGACTTTATTTCAACCAAACAACTCCTTTTACGAGTACCGTCAAGACTATCAAAATATCTATGGGGTTAAGTATCTTCAAGAGTATACTCTTAAGATAATCATTCATCAAACAAGTCGTAAATTTTAGACTTTTTCTTATTGTACTTGTTTGGAAATATTATTTTCAAGACAAGACTCGGTTAGCTAAAAGAACTAGAGCAAAAGCTTCCACGTCTAATCATCATACTAATAAAAAAGATTTACTCTAGTCTTTTCTATGCAATTAGGTTTACCTCAAGTGATTCTAGTGTCCAGGCAAGTATCCCCGTCTCAAAGCCTCCACCTTATGATGTCAAAATGTCAAATGCACAGGGCAGTTGCTCGAGTGAGAAAGCTAACGAGGGAAGCAATGGCAGTGCGGGAGATGCTGACACTAATGCAGATTCTAATGAGGCAGCGGAGATTCAAAACGCTGAACCCTGGTTGAAAGAGTCGGATGCAAAAAAAAAAAACAAGTCCAGTTCCCCAACGGAAGCACACTCTCCACTTAGTGAGACAGATAACAAGGCAGACAACACGGAGGATGGAACTGGCGATGACAAAGTTCTGGTTGGAGGGCCCAAGGCAGATAACAACAAGACATATGAAATCAAGGGCAAAACAGAGGATGGAGATGCTGAAGAGAAGAAAGTAAATGAAGATGGAGATGAAGATGAAGATAAAATTTGCAAAGACGGTGTTGAGAAGAAAGACGAAGAGGAGTCATCATCACCGGCGCTTCTATTCTCTTTCAAGAATCTGTCAAAGTGGCCAGAATGCCTTCATAGGGTTGGTTGGAACTGGTTTTTAGGCTCATCATTCTCATTTGGCTCAGCTTCTAAAGAGAGCTCAGATGCTCCCCTGTTTGGGCTAAAGATTGATGGTTCTTCCTTCCCTTCTTTCAATATTGGCGGTACGAACAACGCCGGAGGTTCTGCCCCAGCCCTCACCACTGCAGCAGAAGCATCATCCAAGAAATTTGCTATGCCAGAGGTCCCAATTGAAACAGGCGAGGAGAACGAAAAGGCTGCATTTACCGTGACTCTGCTGCACTCTACGCGACGGGGGCTGGAAAGAAAGAGGAAAAGGGGCACTGAAGCTGAACATCCCTGTGTCAGGCAGCGAGAGG
The DNA here is from genome assembly GCA_023614405.1 of Avena insularis. Lineage (NCBI taxonomy): Eukaryota > Viridiplantae > Streptophyta > Magnoliopsida > Poales > Poaceae > Avena > Avena insularis. The sequence goes on along the minus strand of CM042697.1, from coordinate 459,875,664 downwards.
CCTCGCCTCGTCATGAGGGCCAAGGGAAATTACCGTCTGATCCTGAACGCGAGCCTTTACGACGAAATGGCGCTCAAGGACATGGACAAGAAGAGTGTGACGTTTGCATGTATCAACGGCGTTCGCGAATCGCCGAGCCGGCTTACAACCTTTGCTCTCAAGTTCAAGGACGCTGGCATCAAAGCTGAAGTGATTGAGAGATGAAGGCTTCGGACTCCTGGAAACTCCCCCAAGGCATCTGGTGATTGAGAGAAACCTTTTTGTTGTGTATATGCGAGTCAGTGGGAGAAGATCTTACATTCTATCCACTTGTGCATTCGGAGCCTAAGTACACCATATCTGAGCCCCATGGCGCGATGATGCCTTGCTGTTTCTGCTTTCATGTTGCCGTTTTGCAACGAATGGTGGTCTGTTGAACATTAACTGAACTCACCCTTAACTAGAGATTTGACAACGACCTTATGTTCATTAATATTAATCTGATACTCCTTCCGTCTTAAAAGGGATGGCGCAAGTTTGTCATAATTTAGATAGATCTATATACTAAATAGTGTTTAGAGTACATACTATCCCGTCCCAAAACTTAAGACTTATATTTTTTTTCAAAAGTCAAACTAAGTAAAGTTTGACCATTTTTTAAGAAAAATATTAATATTTATAATACGGAATTTATACCTTTTGATACATCATGAAATATATTTTCACATGGTATCAATATAATATCATACTATTTTTTATATTTTTTCTAAAAATTTGGTCAAACTTTTTTTTTGCTTAATTTTTAGAAAAGTTATAAGCCTTAAGCTTTGGGAGTACAAAATTAGACAAAAACGAGACATCCTTTTTGAAAACGGAGGGAGTAGTTTTTTTTTCTCTACCGAATTTGTTTTGGCAATCTGCGATTTGTTTGAGAACGAATATCGATACGCCGGGAGTCATGTCAAAAAAATATCAATACGCCGGGAGTTGTCTGGCCAGGACACGCAAGCCGACAGCAACGCATCGGGACATATACGGGCTCCTAACTGGAATCGACTTTGGTCGATCGATCCGTCAATTCCCCTTCCATCGTCGTGTGATAATATATATAGGTACGTCGTCATCACGGTACGATCGATCGATCATGGCGACGGCGTCGCAGAAGACGACGTCGATGCACAGGACGGCGTTCGTCCAGGCCACACACCGGTTCGACATCCTCGGCTACAGCAGGCTCAAGTCGCTCGGCGTCCGCACCTCCGTCCGGTCCGGCAGCTTCAACGCCGGCGGCTTCCCCTGGGCCCTCGTCTGCTGCTTCGACGAGATCGTCGAACCCGCCGGACGAGGCCTCGCGTCCATCTCGCTGGAGCTCTCCAAGAACGAGACGAACAACGACGTCGTCGCCATGGCCAGCCTCCGGATCGACGAGGCCGCAGGCACCGGCCAGTTCCCAGCCGCCGTATGGCAGAGCGACAAGGCGAAGAACTTCGGCCCCTGGCACAAGAACGCCGTCGCCTGGGTGCTTGCCGTCCCGGCCGCGTTTCGGGAAAACGAGGCGCGGTACATCGATGCAGCCGCCGACTGCCTAACCATACACTGCACCGTGGACGTCCTACAGCAGGAATCTGCCGCCGCCGGAGCCGCGAGTGACTGCTTCGTCTCCGTGCCGCCGCCGCCCAGCATCGCCCGGGACTTCCACGGGCTTCTCAGGGGAAACAGTCAGCCAGACGTGACTTTCGTGGTCGAGGATGATACGGAGATCCACGCGCATAAGCTAGTGCTGGCGGCACGGTCGTCGGTCTTCCGCGCCGAGTTCTTCCACGGGGATATGAAGGAGCGGAGCACGCAGCGCCTCAAGATCGACGGCATGAGCGCGGCGACCATGTGGTCCATGCTCTACTTCATCTACACCGACGAGCAGCCTACACCCCTGAGAGGGGAAGGCAGTGTGGCCGCGGCGCAGGACCTGCTCGTCGTGGCGGATCTCTACGACCTCGAGAGGCTGAGGCTCATGTGCGACAAGACACTCTATGAGAACATGGATGCCGATAATGTCATGGAGACAATGATGCAGGCGCATGGCAGGCATAGCTGCCAGCAGCTCGAGGCATCCTGCATCGAGTTCATGGCGTCCAATTCGGATGTCTACGAGGCCATAGAGGACACTCTACAGTACAAGGAGCTCGAGAAAGACTGTGGCCCTTTCATAAACGAGCTAACGAAGAAAGTCGCCAGGCGTGCACTGGCTCGCAACTCCCCTCTTTCCTCTAGTTCTACTTTCAGCAATAGTAGCCTGCCGCAGCCACACAGGAGCAAGTCGACATACAACCCATACACGGTGTTCAGGGGCACGCACGAGTTCAGGATTGGGAACTTGAACGCAGCGAGGCAGAAAAGGCATGGTGTCGACGAATACATCCGATCTGGCACTTTTCTGGTTGGCGGTTATGGGTGGGCCATAGACGTGTACCCATGGAAGAAAGATGGGGATGACAAGGAGCACATCGGCATCTTCCTTGTTCTCTTGAATGCTCCTGCTGATGTTGTCATCAATGTCAAAGCCTCGGGGTTCTTTAGGATCCATGACCCTAACGGGAAATCACCGGCATTCTCCCGCGAGTTGGGACCAATGCACATCTATACCAAGGTGGGGCAGTCCTATGGGTTTCGACTGTTTATCACTTTGGAATCTGCCACTTCAACATACCTGGGACACGATGGCTCTCTCACGGTACACGGTGAATTCCAGGTGGCCACCGTGTCACGCAGTAGCACCGCAAACACCAACGTTGGAGCCAAGATCATCGTGCCGCCGACCGACTTGTCCTGGCATTTTGAGCAGCTTCTGGTGAGTGAGCAAGGGTCCGACGTCAAGTTTATGGTTGAACAGAGCGAGATTCGTGCGCACAGGCTTGTGATCTCTGCACGCTTGCCGGTCATGCACAAGATGGTGGAATTAGCTACCAACGCCGATCACGTGAGGATCGATGACATCGGCACCATTGCTTTCAAGGCCATCCTCCACTTCATCTACACGGACGAGCTGCCTCTTAAGGAGAACCTAGTGCTTCAAGCCATAGATTTCACAACGGTGGCCGGAGATATGCTTGCGGCAGCGTGCCGGTTCCGTCTGGAGAGAATGAAGCAGTTGTGCATGAATTTGCTGGCCGAGAAGGTCACGGCGGTTTCGGAAGCGCTCGCCACCGTGAAGGTGGCGCGACGTCATGGCTGCCCGGAGTTGGAGCAATACTGCAGACGGTACCTCACGTCTCCAAGGAAGTCACGGAAGCTTGTATCAGCTTGTTTCTACAATCCCAACTAGCTTAGCTAGGGCTACCTGGTTCACTTGTAATATCTTTTTCTAATCTCGGTCCACGTGCAACTCAATTTGTTGTGGATCATGATTTTCAGATTAACTAGCTAGCCACGAAAATTTATTTTAGGAATTACTATCTTTATTAATCTAGTAATATGTTTCGATCGATGTGCTAGTAGGATAATAATCTACAAACAACTTCAGAAAAAATAGGCAGAGTCTACAAACAGCCGCCAGAGAGAGCAATCTGACACCAGGAAGTATATATGGGCTACACAGAAAAAAAATATTTACAGAACAACCAAACTAAGCTGATTCAGGAAACGTAGAAGCAGAAAACGTGCGTAAGAATTGCGACACGAAGGGGAGCACTACGCGTCCTCCGGAGGATATTTGCCTCCGATCTCCCGGGTCCTCGTGCTGACACGTGTCCACCTAAACCCGCTTTTGCTACACTTAGACCCGTTTTTCTATATAGTGTCCCGCTTTTGCTACACTGTAGCAGAAAACGGTTCGGTCCAGAAATAGAAAAACAGATTGGACCTCGTCGGAGATTTCGCCGGAATCCTCGCCGGAGACCGTGTAGCAAAAAAGTTGGGCTAACGTAGCATATTCGACCTCGCCGGAGACTCGCCGGAGGCTTTCGCCGGTAAACCTTGCCGGAGATCGTGTAGCAAAAACTCAACGCTATTGTAGCAAAAACGCAAAACGGTGGTAGCAAAAAAGTTGTGTTAATGTAGCAGATCTGACCTCGCCGGAGACTTAGACCTCGCTAGAGACGACCTCGCCGGAGATCGTGTAGCAAAAACTCAACGCTATTGTAGCAAAATCACAAAACGGATGTAGCAAAATCACAAAATCACAACGCCGAACCTCGCAGCAACGCCGACGGCCCAAGGTAGCAAAGCCGGCCGCCGTATATAGCAGAACTGGCCTCCGTCGGTAGCAGAACCAGCCGGCGTCGTGGTAGCACCGCCGCTGGCCCTATGTACCATCACTCGTGACCTGTGGTAGCATCACCGGTGGCCTTGGGTAGCAGTAGCACCCATGGCGGCCGCTCGTCGCATCTTCGGCCAACTTTCAGCACGACGCCGGCTAGTAGCGGCCTTCGTCATCGCCTGTAGCAACGTCCGCCAATGCATGTAGCAGCCGCCGACGCCTCGTGTAGCAGCCACCGTTGTCTCATGTAGCAACAGCCACCAGCGTATGTAGCAGCCGCCGTCGCCGCCCATGGCAGCCGCCGTCGCCCCGTGCAGCAAGCCCTCCTGCCCCTTGTAGCAAGCCCAGGGGACCTCACAGACAGAGGCTCCCTGTGTAGCCCCGGGGCCAAGCCGGGTGTAGGAGCAGCGCGAACGCTGATTTCTCCATGGCCGCCGCGTCACAAGCACGGGCACCACATGCCTTCTATTGGCTGGGCTGCGGCTCCACCGTGGGGATCCTCAGCTGACTGCGATGAGTAGCAGGGCGGCGTAGGCGTGATGGGGAGCGGGGTAGTGGCTGGGCAGCCATGGCCTATGTTCGCAGAGGAGATGGGAAGAAGATTGGACGGGAGAGACAGAGATAAGTTCACGAGCAGAGGACATACGAGAAAATAAGTCCATATGGGTGGGACCCAACCCCATCGCTGTCTCCCACACGGAGGGACGCGTGGCGCGTAGACGGACCAGGACGATGCGAGGGATGCGATCCCCGGGGGGATTGTATCGTTTTCCATAGAAAAAGCATCACCAAAAAACCTCATTGGTACAGCAAGAATAAAAAACAGAGAATCAACTTATAACTTGGGACTTTTTTTAACCGAGCCATGCATGTTTTCAAAATCGAAGACACTGGATCACTTCGTCAGTCAGACAAGCAGAGAACCAAGATATGTCTTAATGCAAGTTTACAAAATTAAACCGTAGCATTCTCAAATTGTCGCGAAACTAAGTAAATTTCTCTCATTCTCAAATGCTTTCTTCACTGGAAATATCCACCTTCACTATACCACTTCCTTTTGAAAGACTTAGGCACCACTCGAAGAGAAATTCTTTTGTTGGCTGGTAATGAGAAATAAATGCTGTTTAGCGGACATATACAGTAAAAACGAGAGGTTTTTACCATGTTGAAGGAATCTGGTGGTTGAGAGAAGCGGATCCGCTTACGCATTTTTTTATATTCAATACAAGTTTTAGAGTGATTGGCATTTTTAATAACTATCAATCCATCTCGATCTAACGGTGAAAAAATTGAGGGCACAAACCTGATGATACCAGACAGTACATCTTCAATAATGCCTGGAAATGAATCGTTGATCATGGTGTATGGACAGTCATGAGCTGTTGCATTCCGCAAGTTTCTCTATTTTTCTAGCTTTGTTCCGGCGCCTCCGCCTGCCTGTTCCATGATGATCAGCGTTTTGAAAGGAAACTTTAAAAAAGTGACAAGTCTAAATATCATGTTTATTGATAGTTTTTTCTAAAAGTTTGGTCAAAGTTCAGTTGGTTTGACTTTTCAAATAAAATATAGGTCTTAAGCCTTGGGATGGAGTAGTATTTAATAATTTGTAGAATCTTAATACAAAATTATGTACTACCTTCATTTAGGTTTATAAGGCAAATACGTACTTCGAGAACATATTTTAACTATAAATTTAATCAACAAAACATAAACTATATTTAACAAAAATTATACCATTAGATTCTCATATTTAAAATACGGTTCTGATGGTATAATTTTTTTGACATATGATTTATATATTATTGACCAAATTTATGGTCAAACTATTTTTTTAAAATACGTATTTACCCTATAATCCGGAATGAAGAGAGTACAAGATTTATTTGCATGAGGATTTTCTAGTTTTACGTGTTATGATACGGTATCTACATATGATACTCTAACCATCTCTTTCTTCATTAATTGCGGTACCACATCAGATTTTTTTTAGAGCAACCGGCAGGAGTGCCTTTTCTATTAGAAGAGGGAATTAAACGGTCTTAGTACAGAAAGGCATTTTTGGATTAAAGTGGAAACATGCCAAAACCACTGAAAAAATCAAAAACACCAAAATAACTAGTCTGGCTCGGCTGGAATATCCGGGCCAGCCAAAGCGAAGGCGGCGGCCCGCATAGAGATGTCGTCACGAGTGATGGAAGCCACCTCGATATAGGTGAGGCGCCTACCAGTGAAGATTCTGCGGTTTCTTTCTTTCCATGCATTCCACAGGGTGTAGAGCAGGCGACCGCTTCGGCGAGATTGCTCGAGCTTAGATCTTCCAACGATCAAATCGTCCCACCATTCGGAGATGGAAGGAAAGGAAGTGCTGTGGTTCCCCGTCGTCTCGTTGTCCCATGCTTGAATTGTGTTCCAGACCGCCGTCGTGAAGGGGCAATCCTTGCAGAGGTGAGCGGCAGTTTCAGGGGCAGATTCACACAAACTGCAAGAAGGGTCATGGGGCCAGCCTCTGATGGCTAACATGTCAGCGGTGAGGAGTTTTCCATGAAGGGCCAGCCAAGAGAAGAGCTTACACTTCGGCTCCGCATCGGCAGTCCAGATTTTTTCCACCTTGAACCTAGGGAAGGAGCCATTAAATTGTGCATGGTAGGCCGAGCTAGCAGAATACACGCCGTCGTTCATCCAGTTCCATCTAATGCAGCCCTTTTCCAAAGGGTTTAGGTGAGTATCCTGGATTACGTCCCAAACGTCGAGGTATTGGAAGAGATGTGCAGGGGTGTTCAGTCTTGCAATAGAGCGGATCCAATTTTCCCGAAATAACTCCTTGGCGACAGTCCTTCTTTTTCTTGTTGCCACATTGCCATGCATGATACTAGCTATGATACTCCCACTAGGACCAGACTAAGACTGATTACGCCATCCCGGTGTATGAAGACAAATAACAAATGTATGAGTGCCAATAAACCAATAACACAAGAAGTTTCAGGCTCCGCAAATGAGAAATTCTGCTATTATTCTAGAGAACACAAAACAACTATGCATGCAAGGAATAATGTTACCCAACTATCTACGAAGATTTATAATAATTCTATAAACTGCTCACTAACCTCGTTGTAGACGGGCAAAGGATCTAACCATCTGAAGGTAAACAAATTACAACAGTCAGAATTGAAAATTATTCTAATAGAACTAACTTCCATGTGGCAGAGAAAATGATACGCCACCTGTAATAATTGAACTCGCTTAAAACATTAGCTGACATTGTCTTCCTTTCTATGCTGCCATCACTTTGCTTCCTTGCAACAACCTAATAGAAAGGTTCGATACATCGATGCTAAGAACATACTTCCTCCGTCCGCAAACAAGTGTACTTCTAGCTTTTGTCTAAGTCAAATTTTATTAAATTTGACTAACTTTATAGATAAATATAGAAATATATATTACATATAATTTATATATTATGAAACTAAATTTGAAAACATATCTAGTGGTACCAATTTAGTGTCATAAATACTGGTAATTTTTTTTATAAAATTAGTCAAACTTTACTAACTTTGACTTAAGACAAAGTTAAAAGTACACTTATTTGCGGACGGACGAAGTATGGCAGCAACTTTAAGTCCAACAATTGTATAGAAAAAAGATCTCCACATACAAATTGCTCCTTAAAGTATCACCATCCATATGCTCCTTGCACATACCCAGCAACATTGCACCGAACTATGATTGCATGATGTGAATAAAAATCTTGTCAACTTTTTGCATTTAAGAAAATAAAATCAATATGGGTACAAAACATTTTTTTTTTTGCGAATGGGTACAAAACATTTTCTTCTTACTTATATCCTCTCTCTCTTTTTACCTAAATATTTTTTTTATCTACATATGGCTAAGCTGTTGGAGTTGATGGCCTCGCGAACATCGGCAAAAACAGCGGCATGATCAAACTGTCCAAGCAAGCAAAGCAAGGATCTACGTTTTGTTTTTTGAGCATCAAGCAAGGATCTACGTGCCAGCCAGCAGTGGATTAAGCAACTCTTTCTTTGTTGGGCCACAAGCACTTCCGGCCCAGTACTAGTAGTATTGCTGGATCTGTATATGGCCCAAATAGTTGTTCTCGGGTGTCCGGAGAAAACCTCAGAGAAGTGGCGGACGGCGGAGCCAGCTACGAGCAGGAGGCGGCCAGCGGCCGAGCACTCGGTGACCTACTTCTCCGGCCGATCATCTGCTTCTTCCTCTTGCACGGCCGCAAAGGTACACCCCCCACCCCCACCCCTCCTCCTCTGCGAAGTTGCATTCACTTTCCTTCTCCGTTCCTGCACAGCTGCTTCGATTGGGGTGGAGAAGCATCCTACTCAGCTCGTCTTGTGCAAAATCGGTAGCTTTTGCTGGTATTTGGTTGTGAACTGATTCCTTTCGGGATTCCGGCCCAAGCTCGTGAGTCACGAGCGAAAGGGTTGCATTCCTTTTCCTTCTCCGTTCATGTGCAGCTGCTTCGATTAGGGTTGAGAAGCATCCCACTCAGTTCGTCTAGCGCAAAATCGGTAGCTTTTGCTGGGCTTTGGTTGTAACTTGATCCCTTTTGGGACGCCGTCCCAAACTTGTGAGTCATGAGCGAAAGGGCAAGGTTTTGGTCAGACTAGATGGTTGAATGGAGTGGCCCCATGGCGCCTGGTCTTTTCAAGCTTGCCAACAGGAAGAAAATTACAGTCAAATCTGCCCTAGCAAATGGGAATTGGGTGAGGGGTTTGCAAAGTTTACACTCTGAACTTGAATTGGATCAGTTCATTCAGCTTTGGTCGAACATTCAGGAAGTGCAGCTCCAGACGCGCGCAGCCATCTAGAATCTGACAACGGATGGACAATCTTTGTCTACTTACGAGGTTCAGTTTGTAGGCCAAGCCTGATCTCGTGAAGGTTTGGAAGATCAGAGCTGAAGCCAAAATAAAAAACAATCATGTGGCTGTTCCTTCAGAACAGGACGTGGATGGCCGACAGATTGCACAAGCGAGGATAGAACCATGATGGTAATTCCTGAACCTTGGAAAGTACACTGCATTTCACGATTCACTTCCCCTTTCCGAAGGAGGTCTGACAGTGTTTCGCACTTCAAGAACCACTACTAACCCAGGCAGCAGGCAACCCTGAATCGGTAAGCAGGGAAAGCAGAAGAAAACAAGCATTTCGACGCTGGCATATGTGAGCGTAATAGAAGGATTTTGCATGAGAAGAGCATGACTCAGGCTGAGGGTGTGGGTAAAACTTGAGAGGAGCTTAATCAGCTCAGAGTGGCTTTCAGCCGATAATTTTGTTTTAGAGTGATGGCATTGCCATATTCCCTGCCGTTCACCAAAAAATAGTATTGTTTCATAAATGAAAGTATTTAACAGTTATCAAGCCTGTAACATTTAGCTTAAGTATTCTATGGATATCAGAAAATATCAAGTGCCAAAATCACAATATTCATTGAATGTTAGGCTCAGAGACAACAAACTAGTGGATTTCTCCCTTTTTCTTTATGTACATGTTTGTTGGCTAACTGATTTGGCTGTTTTATGTGATTTAATGCTGCTCCTTTATACCCTTCAGATTGGAACCTTGCGTACTGTAAAGACATACTAAATTTTCCATTTGTTTGAACCTTTGGATGCTGATTGTTACTTATGGGAGATGACATGCAAATATGTTTCAATAAATATTAGCCATTACTTACTGCATGGTTCGAAAAAAATATCAGCCATTACTTATACTGACTGTGTTGCTCGAATAATCATAGGACAGTTGCCAATCATGGGAGAATCCTCTGGTATCATACGTGAACTCGTCAACCGACACCTTCAGTCAGTGGTCAGTCTGAAAGTTCAGTGGAAGGATCCTTTCCAGGAAGGGAGGCAACCAATTATGAGTTCTGCTACAGGGTCCATAATCCATTCTTCTAATGACTTCATGTTTATACTCACGTGCGCTCACACATTCAAACCTTTCGTGGTTTGCCATGGTCCTGGCTTTGACTCTGATGACATCATCAACCACAACACAGACGTCCAAGTCGATTTCTTCGATGGGTTTGCAGCATGGGGTCAAGTGTCCTGCATTGACTGGTGGAAGGATTTATGCCTTGTATTTGTTTCTTTCCCTATGAATAGCTCCTATGCACCGGTAAGGTTCATTGATGAGGAGGAGGACATGCTGGGTCAGTCTATCTACAGCAGGGGGGCAAAAGTTTACTCCATTTTCTGTTTTCCAAGAAACCAAAAGGACAACAATCTCCTGTTTGACACTGCTATAGAGGGGGAGATTTGGTGAGATATTTTAGTTACATTATCTTAAATTGCTTTGTCTAGAATCCGGGTCATATGGAGAACTATGGTTTACCTTTACTGTAGGATTATATTAGCTTATGGAGCACACATATGGTAGAATCATTTACTCCCTCATACATCCATTTGAATGACAAGTAATATGGATCGGAGGGAGTACTTTACTCTAGAAATAGCATGGTAACTTTTGGACTTATGTAGTGCACTGTTTTTATCAAGTTCTATTGAAAATTTAAAGTTAAAGCTACAGGACTGAAATCTTGTACCAGGTATCTAATATATGCATAACATGTATTTGTTTACTGCAGTGGCCGCAACAACTTGGTCGGAAATGATTTGGACCCAGCATTTCGCTCAGACCTGAGGTTTTTTGAGTTTGATATGGCTGGACCAGTGGGATGCTCCGGGGCACCTGTATTTAACAAGGATTTTCTTGTGATGGGTATGCGGATTGCTAAAAAAGAAGATGTGATGTTTGCGCGTAAATTTAACCAGATTCGGGAGTGGGCGTATACATGGTTTGATATTCAGAGGGTGAGTATATTTCTAAATTCGATTTCAGTGTTCCTTCTCTTTTTCTCAGATTATTCTGACCTTTTCTTCTAATATCCTAACAGTCTAGGTCTATGAACGAGGTGGTGGCCAGTGCTAGCTACCGCATGTCTATACAACAAAAGGTATGCGCTTATGTTCTTATTTTATCAATCTGTTTATTTTGTGCATAAATACCTATTACTGAAGTTGGGGGTCATTTACATGTGGGCCAGCTGAGCCTCTTTACTCCCCAGAAAGAACAGAAATATTTTGTTTATAAAGGCAACGTAAATTATTGCTCAGCTTGCCAAAAGTAAAGTATAAAAGGGAAGGAAATACGTCCTTAATTTCCAGGGTTGGTAGTTGGTAGTTGGTAGTTGTTTTGTTTCCTGGTTGATGGCATTCTGGTTTTTTCTTTCCCAGTACCTTTGTATTGCTACATTAATTGATATAAGTGTTGCACCATGGTATTCTTCAATCGATACTTGTATATTTATTGTTGTTTCCATACTCTACAGGAAATCATGGAAATCCAGTCTTTCGATGTTGGTTTACCCTCATTAGAGTACAATTTAGAAGAAATCCTGGAAATCCAGCCTGTTGGCGTTGATTTATCCTCAGCAGAGTACAATTTAGAAGATTTTGATCTATGATGGGGTTCAAGTGACAAGTTCTGATTTGTGCAGATACTCTGTTTTTCTCACCAGTGTAGGGTAAGGTTTCGGCATGACGCAGCTAAATTTGTCCTGTTACTCCTACCTGTTGGGATTATATTACCCTCGGTAGATTATGATATAGACGAAGTTTCAGAACTGTGATGAGTTTTAAGTGACCAGCTCTCCTTTTTCCAGAGAAACTCTGTTTTTCTCGCCCATGTGATTCTACAATGGATGACTTGTAAATATGTTACTCATTTGATGAATGCTGCTGTTTTGTACTCTTTCAGTATCTTGTTTTTGCCTGTTGACCAATTGTCTCACGATGGTTCGTGATTCTGCATTCCAGTGAGCTCTGGTGCCAAAATCTGCATTTGTGATTTTTCTTGTTCGGTTCTTATAATTTCATGATTTTCCCAGCGGTGCCCTTTGCGAGTGTTGAATGCTTTCATTTTAAGTGTTGTGCTTTTCTCTTCATTTGGAGTTTTGAGGATTGGTGTATATGTTATCAATGTTAGTTTGACGAATTTAGTTTCGAGAAACCATACATTGCATGCAGGCTTCATCAATCTGTCAGTTCTAATTTAAAATAGGATGAACAATAGTACATTTCATAACTTTGTATGTACCTAGTTACATTCGTTAATACCCAAATAGTATGGACATGTTTTGTATGATACAATAACATGTGAATCATAACAACATACATAATGAGACATATCATTGTGTACCATGGATATAAGCATCACAGTTCCAAAATGTTATCTTAAAATTTAGGGCAAGAGAATTTACAATATAAATCAGGCAAGCATGTACTATGTAGGTGCAGTAGAGGTCCATCAATTACATGAAGCCCTAAGAAATGAACCAGCTTTTTATGCGACCTATAAATGTTGCCTCTCACTATGAAAGGTCACATTGTTTTAATCATCAACCAGCCATTATCTATGTAACTTAGCACCACTACATTATATATGAAGATTGCAACTTGTATTGTGTATTACTCATATCTTAAGCCCGGTGTATATGTTGTTCATCATAGTATCTTTATCTTCCACATTAATTTATCTTGGTGGATTACAAAGATAGAGGATTACATTAACAATAAAGTGGATATAAAACTAGTTATTTTCTGCACAATATAGGGAGCCGAAAGAATCACATAAGCTTATTTATGCAACCTATAACAATTAGATATTAGTAGAGAACATGGAATTGCTTTGATCATCACTCAGTTACTGCCTCACAAACAAGCAATTCAACCAAGATCATGAGAATTACCCACATAGAAATACCAAACACATAGATTATGAGTTAGTTCACAACCTGAAATTCATGAGTGCTTAGAGCATCTCCACCCGAGGGCCCTAAAGCCCCCCTAAAGGGCTATCGAGGGTGCCGGCGGTTGAATTCGCGCCCAGCCCACCCACCCACCCACCCACCCACCCACCCACCCACCCCCCCCCCACACACACACCCCAAAAAAATTGGCGCCAGCACGGCCAGTTTTGTTATCTGGCGCCCCTATGCCGAACCCAACCTACGGGGGGTAGCAGGGGTGTCAGATGGCGCGTTTCTAGCCGGAAAGAAGGGAGAAGAAGGCGCGCGAAGCGGTTGGTCATCGCAGGCCACCCCTATTAGCGTCAGGGGCCGACGAGTTCGATGTGTCTTCCTCCTCGCCCGCCGCGCCATGTGATGTCGCTGCCCACCGATCAGCCTTTGCAGGCGAGCATCCGATACGTCTCGTCCGCCACGCTGATGATGTAGCTCAGATCACTATAGAACTTCGTTGGGAGACCCCAAGAGGAAGGTATGATGAGCACAGCAGCAAGTTTTCTATCAGTAAGAAACCAAGGTTATCGAACTAGTAGGAGGAAGTAAACGACTCAAAGGTGTTGCTAGCAAACTTGGAAACCTGCACAACACAAACTCACGACTTTGCCCCAACGAACAGTGAGGTTGTCAATCTCACCGGTTTGCTGAAAACAAAGGATTAACTATATGGTGTGGAAGATAATGGTGGTTTGCAGAAAGTAAACAGTAACAGTGGAAGACGTATAAATGGTAAAGATTGGACCGGGGTCCATAGTTCATTAGAGGTGTTCTCCTTAAAATAAACAACATAACATGCTGGGTAAACAAATTACAGCGGGGCAATTGACAGGACAGAGCAAGGCATAACAATGCAATAGTAGACATTCATGATCCTATTAGATTTGATTGGGCAATACAACAAGATACATAGACCGCCATCCAACTGCATCTATGACTAGTAATCCACCTTCGGGTTATCATCCGAACCTCCTCCAGTATTAAGTTGCAAGCAACGGATAACCGTTTTAAGCAAAGTGTGTAAGGTAAACAATCTACTTGTTCCATGAACAAGAAATCGTTGTTTTCTCCATAGTAGCAACAGCACATCTACAACCTTAGATATTTATGTCACTTCCTCGGATTAAATAGAGGCATGAACCCACTATCGAGCATAAATACTCCCTCTTGGAGTCACTAGCATCTACTTGGCCAAGATAGCTACTAGAAATGGAGAGCATGCAAGATCTCAAACAACACAGACATGATAGAATCATTAACCAATCTGACATAGTAATCTCAATATCCATTGGATCCCCGCAAACACAACATGCATGATTACAAATAGATGATCTTGATCATGAACGGAGCTCACAAGATATAAACATGGTAGCACAAAGTAGGAGAAACAACCATCTAGCTACTACATGGACCCGTAGTCCAAGGTGGAACTACTCACGCATCATACCGGAGGCTGGCATGGTGATGAAGAAGGCCTCCGGGGTGATCTCTCCCCTCTGGCAGGGTGTCGGGAAGACCTTCAGATCCCCCTGATCTAGGGACGATGGTGGCGGCGGCTACAAATTGTTCCGTGGAAGATTTATCGGGTACTTAGGGTTTTGGTATCAGGGGCTTCTTATAGGCGAAGAGGAAGGCCGTGGGGGTGCCCGAGGCGGCTGCACCCCCTAGGCGCGGGCCAGGCCAGGCCGCGCGGATAGGGGGTGTGGCCCCCTCGAGGCCCTCCTCCGTTTCGTCTTCTGGCTCCGTGTTCCCCACGGTAAAATATTGACTTTGGCTTTTGTCCCGTCCAATTCCGAAAATATTGATTTTCTGCCTTTCTGGAACCAAAAACAGAAGAAAACAAGCAATTGGCACTATGGCATCCTGTTAATAGGTTAGTCCCAGAAAACATATAAAAATACCTCAAAGTGAAGACAAAGCAAAGCAAAGTGGATACTAAAAAAGCATGAAATATCAAAAATTATAGATACGCTTATGACGTATCAAGCATCCCCAAGCTTAACTCCTGCTCGTCGATAAAAAGAATAATTTTTGAGGTGACATGTACCATCAAAATCAAGATCAAACCATTTGCAAGCATTGAAAGATGGGATCAAAGAACTCTAAACATGAGCATGAAAGATGTAGTTCTAACAATAATACAAAGTAATTATGCATGCAACATGAAAGGTTACAAACAAAGATTATGAATAACAATGTATTGAAAGACGTTTGTTTGTTTCACATATAGAAAACATAGCATAGTGGCATTCAACTTGTCCCTCATGGAGTAGCAATAAATGCTTAGGACACCTTCAAAGTTCATAAGAGTGACTAGATACAAATAGTTCATGATCAAGTAATATCAACAATATGAATCAATCAATAAGTTTTGGGACAATGCACATAGAACTAAGAATGACAACTATGCTCTCTTAATTGGTGCATAAAGATAGAAGGTGGAGACTCAATATAATAGTGGAATAAAGGCCCTTCATAAAAGGGAAGCGGGGATTTCAAGTCTCATAAAGAGCTTCCAAATATTATGGTACTTGTTAGCTTTCAGCTCTCATTGCCCCTAGCATAAGCATCTTGAAGTGATTAAGGTTAAAGTGAACAAACTATGGAGTATATGCTTGATAAAGTATAAGTTGGCAATCTCATGTACCTTGAGTACGAGGGCCGCTCCTCATTCTACTCAACTTTAGTCACGGATAAGTTTTTGTCATAATAAGTACATGTGTATCATAGAGAACCGCCAACGTGGTACCCCTTGCACATGATACGGGAGCTATCCCATAATAAAAATGACAAGGCAAGCAGACAATGAGCATCTCAGCAATCTTCTTATTTACCATGGGAAAATGGTGCTTTTTCTCTCTTTCCTCTTTTCAATATGTCTCTTTCTTTATAAGAAGAAATCTTCATAGATTGCTCACTATGGTGATGCTGCAAGTTTCCACCATGATTAGGCATGGCTTAGGCTAGCGGCCCAGGCATTTCTCTAACACATATACATAACTCCATGGACTTACAAGGTTCCCTTTTATTTCACACCGACGACATCCGGAAACAAAAGAGCATGATATCAACTGGGTACAATGTACAAGTGCAATGTTGAAAGCGTTCCCCATGACAGCATGGTTCTGATAATTCCAATGTATAAGTGCAAGCATATACAACATAGATGACACAATGGTTCAAGTTTATTTAGAGGCAAGAAAAATAAAGTGTGCCATCAAGTTTGCGAGAGCTTTAATCACTAAGTTTTCACATAACAAAATAACTTTATAATTGAAAGATAGATAAAACAAGAATATACTTGGAATGGTGTAACACACCGTGCATAGGAATTTATAGTGGACACTTTGGGATAACTTGGTTTCTTGGGAGTTGGATGCATGAGTAGAGCTTACTCATACAAGTAGAGGCTAGCAAAAGACTGGGAGCGACCAACTAAGAGAGCAATAATGGCCATAATCATGTAGAGCGACAAAACATTACTAATCAAAGCATAAAGTGGTACTACAAGTCAAAAACTAAATAATCATAGAGGCTAAGGTGACTTGTTCATAGTCATAACATGGTGTGAGCATGTGCCAAGTCAACCCAAACAAAGCATCAAAGGAGAATACCACAATACTATGCTTTTGTATGCTAAAACAACGCATGATTCTCTCAAGGCACATTAAACAATCCTAATTGTTTGGAACAATTCATGCTACAGCAATAATCATTAAGCATAAGGTCAAAACAACACCTAGCATGACATGATAGAGTCTAAGTCACAGTCAAAGCAAGCTCCTCTTGTACTACTAAAGCAAGAACTTCCTACTCCTTTCCAACACCAATCAACTTATTTGAAACAACACAGCAAAAATAGGGGTCCAACTACTTTATTCAAGCAAACTAAGCAAACAAAAAACAATAACGAAAACTAAGACGCTCCAAGAACAATACAACTGTGAATGAAACAATAAAAACGAAGTGTCTAGAAAGACCTGAGATTTTTATTGATGAAGAAGGGGATGCCTTGGGAATCCCCAAGCTTTGACGTTTGTACCTCTTGAATATTTCTTGGGGTGACACGGGGTGGCATCCCCAAGCTTGAGCTTTTGTCCATTCTTCATCTCATTACATCATTCTCTCGTTACAGCTGAAAAATTTCCTTCATACAAAACTTCACACAATCTTCATTAGCAACATTAGTGTATTCAAAAGAGAATAGACCTTTGGGTTTTAGTTTTAAAACAGAAAAACTTTCACTAAATACACAATATACTGTAGCAATTCCCTCAAAAAGCTCAATTTCCCAAAAGGAACCCAAAAAGGAATCAATAAGAAGCAAATGCAAATAATGGCAGAAATCTGTCAAAACAGACCAGCAGGTAGAAACCGATTTTTTTGAAGACCTTATGTTTCTCAAATAAAAAAGTGTTGAACTAACTAAAGTTATCTAACAACCTGGGGTATTTGTTCAGAAAATTACAGCTCAATCCTACTTACAGAGATTTTACACGAATTTTTATAGTGGAGCACAAAAATCTGTTTCGGGACAGCAACTCCCCAAATCTTACTTCCCTCTCATTAGAGGTTATTCTTGGCACAAAAATCAAATAGAAAGGGTAAGGAGAGGTCATTACAGAAGTAATAACTTCCAAGACTCAATAAAACTATTGGGTTATCTCCTAATAAGTACTTTTCTTTAATGCCTTTAAGTTAGGCACAGAAAGCAAGAATCAAGTATTTTCAAATGAAGAAGCATTAACATCAAACCTTGCTTTCAAAGGAGGAGAAAAAAGCAATTTTTCTCTCCTCATAGGGAAGTTTTTCAATACCTTTCTTGAATGTAAATTGATATTTAATGGTGCCTTCTTTCATATCAATGATGGCACCAACAGTTCTAAGAAGTGGTCTTCCCAAAATAATAGAACAAGAATCATTGTATTCAACATCCAAAACATAGAAATCAACAAGGACATAAGCATTGTTAACCATAATAAGAACATCATTAACACTTCCCATGAGTTTCTTTTTAGCATTATCATCAAGTGGGACATCCAAATAGCAATCTTCCAAAGGTGGCAAATCAAGCATTTCATAAATCTTTCTAGGTATAATAGAGACACTAGAACCAAGGTTACATGAAGCTTTGAGATCGAAGTCATTCACTTGCATATTAATGATGGGTTTCCAACTATCTTATACTTTCCTAGGAATAGAAGCTTTGTGTTTCAACTTTTCTTCCTTAATTTTAATAAGAGCATATGTAATGTGTTTGGTGAAGGCCACATTCATATCACTAGCATTGGGGCTTCTAGCAAGCTTTTGTAGGAACATAATCACTTCAGAATTATTGCAACCATCAAGATCAAAATCAAACTTAGCATCACTGGTAGTAGACTCGTTGGGTTTCGGCATTGTGGTAGGAGGAATAGGGACTTCTTGTGTTTTAGTGGCATCCATATTGGTGGTGGTAATAGTACACACACTATTGTTTTTAGCAATTTTAGCTTCTCTTTCCCACTTAGCATGTAGTTGAGATAATAGTCTAACATTTTCATCAATAGTAACTTGTATGGCACGAGTAGCAGCAAAGGTACTTTCCAAGGTTTCAGGTTTAGCAGCCATTTTATTAATCAAAGATGACTATGCTTTAGATAAAGAGGATATATTTTTCTCAACATTCATGAGCTTTTCCTCCATAGTTTTGTTGAAAGTTGTTTGTTTACTAATAAAGTATTTAAGCATGACTTCAAGTTCATAGGGAGCACTTCTAGAATTGTTGTTGTAGGAGTTTCCATAAGTATTGCCACTATTAGGAGGATATAAGGCCTATAATTATTGTTACTACCAAAATTATTCCTATAGGCATCATTGTTGAAATTGTTATTTCTAATGAAGTTCACATCAACATGCTCTTCTTGAGCAACCAAAGAGGCTAAGGGAACATTATTTGGATCAATATGAGCTTTTCCATTAACAAGCATAGCCATGATAACATCAATCTTATCACTCAAAGAGGAGGTTTCTTACACAGAATTTACCTTCTTACCATGTGACGCTCTCTTAGTGTGCCATTCAGAATAGTTGACCATCATATTATCAAGGAGCTTTGTTGCAGCACCCAAGGTAATGGTAACCTGCATAAAAAGTCTGGATAATCATCCAAGCAGTAAGTCCATGAGTGGGATAATTCTTTACCAAAGATTTCATTCATTCCCAAGCTTGAGCAACATGTTCATTATCAAGTTGTTTAAATTTCATTATTTCACTTCTCATAGATATAATCTTAGCAGGAGGATAGTATTTTCCTATAAAATCATCTTTGCACTTAATCCAAGAATCAATAATATTTCTAGGCAAGGATAGCAACCATTCTTTAGCTTTTCCTCTCAAGGAGAAAGGAAACAACTTGAGCTTAATAATATATCCATCTACATCCTTATATTTTTGCATCTCACAGAATTTAACAAAGTTATTAAGGTGGGCAGCAGCATCATCAGAACTAGCACCAGAAAATTGCTCTTTCATCACAAGATTCGACAAAGCAGGCTTAATTTCATAAAAGGTAGCATCAGGAGCAGGTGGAGCAATAGGTGTACTTAGGAAATCATTGTTATTTGTGCTAGTGAAGTCACACAACTTGGTGTTCTCAGCAAAGTTCATTTTTGCAAAACTGGAGCAAACCAACAACAGCAACAACTAGAGTAGGAACTATTTTTTTTGTGTTTTTTGATAATAGAAAGCAAACCAAACGAAACTAATTTTTTGGAGTTTTTGATAAAAAGAGGCAAACAAAACAGGTAAAAGAAACTAAGCAAAACAAAAACAAAGTAAAGAGAAAGGTTGTGAAGGACTCCCCTTGTGAAGCCGTCCTTAGCCTCCCCGGCAACAGCGCCAGAAATAGCTTGATGATGTAGCTCAGATAACTATAGAGCTTCATTGCGAGACCCTAAGAGGAAGGTATGATGGGCACAGCAACAAGTTTTCCCACAGTAAGAAACCAAGGTTATCGAACTAGTAGGAGGAAGGAAACGACTCAAAGGTGTTGCTAGCAACTTGGAAACCTACACAACACAAACTCAAGACTTTGCCCCAATGAACAGTGAGGTTGTCAATCTCACCGGTTTGCTGAAAACAAAGGATTAACTATATAGTGTGGAAGGTAATGGTGGTTTGCAGAAAGTAAACAGTAACAGTGGAAGACGTATAAATGGTAAAGATTGGACCGAGGTCCATAGTTCATTAGAGGTGTTCTCCTTAAGATAAACAGCATAACATGCTGGGTAAACAAATTACAGCAGGGCAATTGATAGGACAAAGCAAGGCATAACAATGCAATACTAGACATTCATGATCCTATGAGATTTGATTGTGCAATACAACAAGATACATAGACCGCCATCCAACTGCATCTATGACTAGTAATCCACATTCAGGTTATCATCCGAACCCCCTCCAGTATTAAGTTGCAAGCAACGGATAACTGCTTTAAGCAAAGTGTGTAAGGTAAAAAATCTACTTGTTCCATGAACAAGAGATCGTTGTTTTCTCCCTAGTAGCAACAACAAATCTACAACCTTAGAGATTTATGTCACTTCCCTAGATTAAATAGAGGCATGAACCCACTATCGAGCATAAATACTCCCTCTTGGAGTCACTAGCATCTACTTGGCCAAGATAGCTACTAGAAACAGAGAGCATGCAAGATCTCAAACAACACAGACATGATAGAATCATTAACCAATCTGATATAGTAATGTCAATATCAATTGGATCCCCGTAAACACAACATGCATGATTACAAATAGATGATCTTGATCATGAACGGATCTCACAAGATCTAAACATGGTAGCTGGACCCGTAGTCCAAGGTGGAACTACTCACGCATCATACTAGAGGCTGGCATGGTGATGAAGAAGGCCTCCGGGATGATCTCTCCCCTTTGGCAGGGTGCCGGGAAGAGATTCAGATCTCCCTCGATCTAGGGACGATGGTGGCGGCGGCTTTAAACTTTTTCATGGAAGATTGATCGGGTACTTAGGATTTTGGTATCGAAGGCTTCTTATAGGCGAAGAGGGAGGACGAGGGGGTGCCCAAGGCGGCTGCACCCCCCAGGCACAGGCCAGGCCAGGGGGTGTGGCCCCCTCGAGGCCCTCCTCTGTCTTGTCTTCTGGCTCCGTGTTCCCCACAGTAAAATATTGACTTTGGCTTTTGTCCCGTCTAATTCCGAGAATATTCATTTTCTGACTTTTTTGGAACGAAAAACAAAAGAAACAGGCAACTGGCACTATGGCATCTTCTTAATAGGTTAGTTCCAGAAAACATATAAAAATACCGCAAAGTAAAGACAAAGCAAAGCAAAGTAGATACTAAACAAGCATGGAACATAAAAAATTACAGATACTTTTACGACGTATCACACGCCCCTTGCCTGCCGCGGATGACCGTGCATTCAATAGCCATCGGTTGTTAAAAACCCCTTCTTCATCCGCTTCGTAGCCGCATTCCTTTATCTTCGCCTCCTCCCCGTTCTTCCCAACCACCAAGCACCAGCGACTGAGAGGTACCCCGGAGATGGCATTGCCGCGAACGGTATTGGGCGGCATTCGCGCGTCCGTGAGGCTCGGGCACTATGGGATGCGGGCTACCTAGTGCCGTCGGACATGCATTGTCCAAAGCAGTGGTCGCTGAGCGCCAGTGGCCTTCCTGTCCTGCCGATTCCCGTTGGTACTACGCGTGTGGCGGCGATCTACCGACACTTCTGGGACGCTCTCACGACGGAGGAGCGGAACGATCCCGCCTGGGATCCGGAAAACTATGATGTGTGGGACACGTTCTTCGAGGAGCAGCATCAGGAACACGTCGACGCCTATGACGACGACTGCCCCCCACCGGAGAACTACAACATCGAAGGGCAGACGCGATAGTGGAGAGTCCTAGGCAGGACGCTCACCTGGGTCATGGCCCACATCACCGGCGGCAACAACCTGTGGCTGACAATGCCTCCACCGCAGCCACGACAGCCATGCCAGCATTAGGCACCACGCTGACAGGCCACCCGCTCATCCTCAACGTCTTCCTGATCAAGGTCTTCATCGTTGTCAGCACACTACTCCCCCTACTCCACGAAGTCGCCGCGCTTCTCCGCGCTCCTCTCCCCGATGAAGGATCGATACGAGGAGAGCCCGCCGCCACAGCCGCGTAGGCGCTCGGGTGGCATCGTCACCAGGGACCACCATGCGCCTTCCCCTTCCAATGGTCATCTCCGCCTCACCAGGCCCCAACGATAGGTGAAGGAGTGTACGCCTCGCCGTAGTACAAGGTGGCCACCCTCCAGCCGAAGATCGACCTTTTGGGCGACGACGGGGTCGGCCCCTTGTGCTGGAGAGGCGGTGGTGGCGATCGTGGTCAGGGTTATAGCTCCATGTCGTCGCCAAAGTAGGAGCCCAACGACAACGACGATGACTACACGAGGGCGATGTACCGTCTCCTTGGCCTAGGAGGGCGTGGTCGTGGCCAGTAGTTTTTTTATTTGTATAAACATGTTTGAACTCTGGTAATTTCATATTTGCACAAATTTTAGAGTTATTTGAAATGTTTGGAATTTGTGTATGGGGGAACGGCTGGCAGCCAGCGCCCCCAAAATATTTCATATATCGGACACCCCCGACGGGCCAAAAAAAGACCGAGTCGGACGCCGTATGGGGCGAGTGGTTATTCTCTTAACATACCATAGGATCACTTGATCCCATGCCACGTCATTTCTGCTTGTGTCTTGACCAACTTCAATCTAATATTTGTACTTTTTCTTAGTCAACCTTGCATCTTTGCTTCACTCTCCATCTTGATGATATCTTGAAGGCAATAATGAACTATTCATCACTAATATCCACTACTTCAAGACAAAGGCTCAAGTCTCTCATGAACACTCTTTAAGTTTCACCATGAACATCACTTTGGTCATCACTTGGTATTCTTCATGCTCTAGCCCAATATCTTGGGAAAATAATAAATTATTCACTTGAGTACTTGCTTCAAGACTTGGTCAACCATGACACACCTCATGATCTCAACATAACCTTTTCTTGAAGCCATGATTTACTTCTTATATTGTATTTATTCTTTCAAGATCTTGACCTATCATGGATCAATAAATAGCCCAATCATGAATACCTTTGAGTTCCTCCAATAAAAATAATCTTTGTCATTACTCTACCTTCACATTAAGTTCATTTGATTGTATTGGCTTCAATCATGAACACAATCTTCATGCCTAGAAGTTCTCTTCACTTTATTTTTTGCATGCTAATAATATATTCATTTCTTGAACTCATGGATCTTAATGCCTATTTGAATTTGATGACATTCATCGTCTAATCCATCCAATAGTCTCCCTATGAAATATTTCTTCATATATATCTTCAACACAACACAACTACAACACAACTATTACCAACACGACACGACCGCGACCTACACGACATTACCTATTACCCGACGACCACACAACACAACACTCCTTTTAGTTAATCATCGATCATACAATTGAGATATAGAGAAATGCAAACACCTCATACACAAACAAGTGTTATCGATGAACCGTTATATGTTTGAGGCCCCCAAAAATCATCATTCCTTAAATTGCCTCGATAGTAGTGCTTAATTCGGCAGCAACATTGGTTCATGGGGACAAGTAGAACCGAGGCTCACTCTGCTATTACCAATCCAAATGAGTGACATTGTTGTCATGATACAATATTACGGTTAATAATTGTTGAATACACATGATGTGAAAATATGCATGTAGTGGCCCATCCGGAACACATCGACACGGATCCACGCTGCAAGCATCAATGTGGCCCAAAGACATCATCCGAACAAATACAAAGTGCCACATTCATTTAAAACAACAAAGTGCCACATTCAAAAACATTGCCATATTACATGTCTACTAAGCAAACATGCGTGTTAACCTTGGAAAACATTGTCCAATCCCTTCATAGGCCAAATTATGAATTGTTCATCTTTTTGTGGAATGTGAATGGTTCATAGTTTGATTCGGGAAGGAATTGTGTGAACAATTCATAGTTTGACCTACGAATGGATTGACTACCATTAATTCTTCGCATTGATCAGATCGAGACTGAGTTATAGATCTAGCTTGCATAATCTTACTCTACACAAACGGGAGGAAACCCTAGAGCAATACTAAATTACACCAAACATGCTAAGCAACCGTTAACATGGATGTACCCTCAACATCATGACCTAGGGTTTGGGGATTGTAGCTTGCTTAGCACCATTTCAATTGCCACAGAGCAGGTGCTAGAAGCAGTTGTCACCATGGTGGTACTCGATAGCGATAGAGAAGACGGGGGGAGAGGGTAAGAAGTGTGGAGAGAGAGAGGTCACTTGCATCCGAGGGGGCCATATGGAGACGAGATTGTTCCTGGTAGGAGGAGGGGACAAGGCCCGAGGCCTCATGCGGCCATCCAAACATCCAAAAGTACACCAAGTGCCCTGACGAGGTTTATTTTTAACAATCAATACCATAAAATGTTTATGATACCAAATAGTACATGATAGGAAAACATGAACTGTTTGTAGCAATTGCAAAATGAGGTCTAAAAGAAACGAGCAATTTATTCAAACTATTCCTTTTCCATGACACAATCTCCGCTGTAGCAATTGCAAAATGAGGTCTAAAAGAAACGAGCAAATATCTTCAAACTATTCCTTTTCCATGACACAATCTCGGCAGACAACGAAAAATGATTTAGATACCAAACCAAATACATGTAAATACCAACGAAAGTTAAGTGGCCTAGTCAACGTCGCATCATCAGCCTGGGCATGGACAAACCTCCTCACGACAAACCATGAGAAAAATTCAGAAAAAAATCTAGCGAAGCAAAACCTAAAGGCATCTACCTAGAGAAGTTTAATCTTTCAACACCACATTAACATCGAGGAGAAGATCTCATCGTTAAACAAAGGACCGGAGATCAATTATTATAGACGATGCCATCTTCATTGACACGGCGATCAAGAGGAAGACGGCTAGCAAAATTCAAACCTAATTTATCAAAATCACTACTTCTATTAAAAACTTCACTAATAGATTGGGGAACGGTTCCCCATCTCTCCCGACAACAGTAAGGCCAGCCACAGGGGGAACCGACGTATGGAGTAGGCGCAGGTGATTTCCATCATGCAAGATGCACGTTGACAGCAGGATGAAGAGGGGAAGTGGCCAACCGCTCGGGGCACCCTACGAGGTTCATGCAGGCTAAAACACAAGATCAGGGAGCCAAACCTTTAATAGCCACAGTAATAGAGTACCACCCTTAGCTATATAAAGCTGAATACAGCTGCGTACTGCACGACTGCACGGCCAAATGTAAAGCTAACACATAGGCATATCTTCCCAAGTGTGCATAAACACATAGTAGCACTACAAACTCTGAGAATTCGCTGAATTGTACAATCGCGGTGAGTTTTGACGGTGCTCGAGGCTATGGTGAGCAGGAGCTTCACAGACAGCTTCACATCCCTTTGTGACTTTGTGTCGCACAAAAGCTAAAGGACTAGAGGTAATTTCCTGTTGAGTACAAAAAGGCAAGTAACAAATATATGAGAACAATAACCAGATGGAAAATTTGGAAGTCTGATGAAAACCTTATGTTGGTGTAGAGGTATTTAGGGGGGTTAAGATGCTGGGAAAAAAAACTCAGCTATAAAACCAAACAACACATCGATGTAAACCACTAGCAAGGCAAGGAACCAGCATGTCCTCATTTGTCTGAGGATAACGACAGGAACTCTGAGCTTTCATATGTGTTACTCCCTCCGTTTCAAAATATAAGATGTTTTAACTTTGTGAAGGAAATGTATCTAGACTTTTTTTAGTATGTATAGGTCCACTCATGTTTGGAGTGAATCTACACTGAAAGAAGTCTAAATACACTTTTTTCACAAACCTAAAACATCTTATATTTTGAAACGGAGGGAGTAGTATACATAGGTTTATGTAAGGTTGTATTTTTGGTCCAAAAGAGTCTTTGGTGGTTAACCATCCAACAGCTCCACCACCGTAAGTGAAACCACACAATATAAAGATCAAGTTATCCCGTGCAAAGTGACTTGGTCTTCTTTTCTAAGTTTTCTTCTAAGATTCATGAGTACATCACGATTTCACCACATCTTGTATCGCAACAGCCATAGTTGCGATAATCGGGCAGGTCAGTGCTTATTCTAAGTTTTTTTCTTTGTTGACTCTTTTTCCTGATTTTCTATGGGATGCAAGGGCTCTGAGGGTTGACATTTCTATTCTAGAGACTGAAATGTGAAATTCACTGATCTTGGAAGACAATTTGGTGAACCAAGAAGGTTGATGAACCAATAAGGTGGGACGTTTTACGAAATTTAGCTCAAAGTTTAAGAATTTCTCGAATTTAGCTCAAATTTCTCAATTTCATGAGTACATCGCAATCCACCTCATCTTAGGCTGCGATAACTCGGGTACCACGGTGATCATCTTAGATTTTCTTTTGTTGACTTTTTTCTGATTTTCGATGGGATGTTGGTGATTTTTTAATTCTTGAGACTGCAATCATTGATTTTGAAGCCGCTTGAGTGAATAAAGAATGCTGGTGTTCAATATGGTGGGAAATTCTACGAAACTTTAGCTGAAAACTAAAGAATGTTCAGTTGGAGTTCTCTGAAATTTTAGTTGAAATTTAATGTACTTTGAGATATAAGTTTCCTCAGAGCTAGCAAAAAACTTTGTAAGAATGGCTGTTCTACTATGCAGATGGAGTGGTTAATTAGTGAACACGGCTTCTGTGGTTGATCATTAATTAGATGAAGCAGCAACGTCCAGCAAACATACTTCAAAACAATATGCAAGAACTGGATGGGGAAACTTCAAAAATCTATAGTTCCAAAACACAAAATAACTATGTGCACAAATAATAGTGTTAGCACCGTATTGTACCTTTAATAAGATTCCATAAACCGCATTGTAACCATCTTCTTGTCCTTGTAGCTGGGCAATGGATCATACCAACTAAAAGGCAAAGAAAGTACTAGGATGAGAACAGAAAATCATTCCAGCAGATTAAGTGCTACCAGAAGTAGGAAAACAGACACCTGTAGTAATTGCACTCGCTTAAGACACTGGCAATCACTGTCTTCCTCTCTTTTCTGCCATTCTTTTGCTTCCTGACAACAACCTAGTGAAATCCGATCGAACGATTATTGGAAGATACAACAGCATCCTAATTCCTAGAATAGTATAGACTGAATACCTCCACAGTCACGTTGCTCTCTAAAGTATTTGACTCCATCTGCTTGTTGCACAAATCAAGTAGCAGTGCACCTAACTACCATTGCATGATGCGAAATACTGTGGTTAGAATTTTGCATTTTATATGATAACAAAAAGAATTAGTATAAACAATAATAAGGACAACAGAAAACACGGAATCACCTCCGGGGCAGTACTGAGGACTTTTCCAGCACATTCAATCAGAACATCACCAACGCAAAGCCCAGCAACGTCAGCAGGTGATCCCTCGGTCACCTAATTATCAATTTACTAAGTTAACCTTGCAAGTATAGGAATACCACTACCATCACTATTGGGAGATTCTGGAATCGAAAGTAGTATGAAAATTATAACTAGGCATACAGTCCAACATTAGCACTTGAACTCCCTATATTCAAGAAACACTTACTGACTAGTGACTATATATTATGCAAACTTTGTATGAAATTGTACAAAAATGCCTATCTGCATCCAGGTCCATCGGCACCATATTGAGATGTGTTTTCTCCACTACAAAAAATTGTTCGTTTTATGAACAAATAATCAAGTACTATGTCTGTAATAGTTAGCTGTATAGTTTCTTCTTTTTATAGGGTTCCTTTAAATATGTACCTATGTATATTCTGGCACTTTGTGTTGGAGGTCCTTACTTGTAATAGGTAAAATAGTATAGGGCTGTAACCAGTAAAATAGTAGAGGGGCTTCTTTGTAACTTGTAAACTTTATATATTCAGGTAATAGAAGGATGGAGAAGCAGCAGGAACAATCCATCCCTTCACACCAGATTCCTCTCGATGAACACTTTGTCCCAAAAGCGATACAATGTCCATTTGTCTAACATGGATATGGTATCCACAGAAAGAGGGTCATGGTTACATCCGTCACTGTCCAGCTGTCATCTTGCCGGCGGAGTTTCTGCTATTGCTGTCATGTGCACCACCTCTTGCCTCTACTGCGCCGCCTGCTGTAGTTGCTGCTGCACGTCGCAGCATGCATCTCTGTTACAGTGCAGCGTCTGCTGCTTGCCGCCTTCAATACACGGAATCGTCCTCGAGCTGGCTGCTCCCTACTGTCACCATGTTGACCCCATGCGGTACGACGCTGATGCTCCTCTTGCAGGCATGATTGTGGTTCCAGGAGTATCCAGTGCATATGCAAGTTATGGTTGGTCAGTGGCTGTGGGAGTTTCTCCCCAGCGACTGGCCCTGTATGCCTTACTCACTTTGCTGATGGTTAAGCCTGCCATTCCCCTGGTTGCTACTGATGGCACTTGGGAGGACACCTACCAGAAGAACCTGGCTGCGTACGACAGCTGGATGCATGACGATGGTCACAGCTAAGGCTGTGGTTATCTCAAGCATGGATGTGAGCATTTGATGGACATTGTGTCCCTTGACGTGAGCTCATCTTCAGCAACACTACCAAGTCTTGCAACAAAGTAACGTTGCTATTCTCAAGGAGATTCAATCGCTGCAGCAGATGGATGCTACCGTGGATGACTTTTATCACCAGATGTCCATGGCGTAGAATCAGCTTGACTCTCAGATTACTGACCATGAGTTTGACAGGGGTTCAAGTGTAATAGTTAGTTATGTAGTTTCTCTTCTCTACAGGATCCTATTTGGGTATGTACTTGCGTCTATTCTGGCCATTTGGCTCAATAGCAATCCAAGGTCAATTTTTCTAACAGCTGTAACTACTATTTAAAGCATATGTGTCAGCATTTTATGATTGCCAAAATGCCTAGAAATGCAATCCACGATAGAAAGCAATAATGCTGAAAAAAACATAAATATTAAACATAAGAAAATAAAGTAACAAACGACATAGAGAGAATCTCATACCTTCAAAATATAGAGCCCCTTGTTGACATATGTGCATTTTTCCAAAACTCGAAGTGGCAACATATCAAGAGGTGTGTAGAAGAGTCCAAGCCAAGGTCGAATTATTTTTCTGCAAATCAGAATAGTTCATCAACCAAATGCAAGGGCATTAAACTACATATCTTGCATTGTATTTAAACATAAAATTAATTCAAAAAATGTATACTAGTGTTGTCCATAGAAATAAACCTACCCATAGCTCTTCCAGTGGTCCAAGGATCTTATGATAACTGCAGTTGACAGAAACGGTGTGTCGTTCTCTCCATAGAAATTCATACCCACAACATGACCACTGTAATTTACAAGAGGTCCTCCAACACCAGCCTAGTGAAAAGAAGTCATCATATAAATGTGACCAAGTAACATCAAAAGCACAAACATCACGGATATGAAAAAATGCACTAAATAGCATGCAAAAATAATTGTAACATACTGCATGAACATAAAAGATTAAGCTTTCATGCACTGCATATGTTAACATGAATAATTTTGATGAACTATCAAATGTGTGGTATACCTAAATGTAGTGGTAACTAGACTAGCAAGTGACAAAGGAAATGTTTTTTCACACAATTGCTAGAAATATTTCCTACACATAGTACATGGTACATAAAATATACGGAGCCAACCAACAATGTGGCGATTTGAGGAGTTCCCTGATCTCTTTCCAACAGCAACCAAACTCGTGCCATCTTAGTCCCGTGTAGGGTTCCTGCCATTCCTCTGGACCCAGTCCAGCAGGTAATCTAGCAACCATATTCTGTTTCGGATCGCCTCCTATCTGTGTTCAAGTGCTTGGGCTGATCCAGGGGCAGACTTAGTCTGCTGTCCAGCCTTGGTACTATCGCACGTTAGGGTTTCAGATCGCTTTTAGAGAGAGTTGGGAGAGGTAGTGTGAGGCGGTGGCCATGTCAGACATCGACAAGTGGAGGTATTTGGTAAAGAAGGCGGCAGATGGCAGGCAGTGCATTGACCCAGAAGAAGGTGGAGGTCGATACGATGTTCGACATGCCTGTCTGTTGAACGTAAGTTATGGCATAAAAGGTCATGAGGAAAGCAAACCAGCAACCATCACATATCCAAGCTGGAAAATTCGCATACTTAATTATAACAAAGTAAATAAAGGAGCAAGCATATCAGCAGGTACAATCTTTCTTCCTCTTTTTGCAATAAACTCCATTGTGGCAGAATATGAATTCATGATGTATCAATAATTTAACACTACAAGACATTTAATTATAATAGTGTATCATATGCTATTTACCATGGTCATTTGGTAGTTCGATACTACGAGGCTGCTCATTCTAATGAGGTGAACCATGTATTGATTAATATGGATAAATACTGCTCATTTTTAATTGTGTGAACCATGTATTGATTAACGTGGATAGATACTAAAAGATTGCTCATTTTAATTATGTGAATCATGTATCAACTAACATGATTGCATGGCAGATAGATGCTAAGAGAATGTTCATTTTAATTATGTGAACCATGCATTGACTAACATGATTGCATGGCAGTTAGATACTAAGAGATTGATAATTTTGGTAATGTAAATCATATATTCATTACCATGGTCGTGTGGCAGCTCGAAACTAAAAGCTCTGAGCAGTCGAAGGTACTGGCTTGTTTTCTGATTACTCCTTGTGCACACATCACTCCACCATGATCGTAGAAACGTCCAATCGCTAACACCGCTCCTTTTTTGATGACTTCATCCACAAGAACTGCTTCTGGTAGTTTCTCATTAGATTTCACTTCAACCACAGCTAGGTTATAGTGAAAATCTACCATAGATATCAGGCCATCATATGTTAGCCCATTCGGGAGACCCACTTTGACCTAATGAACCACAAAAAATTCAGGTCAGAAAAATGCATATTCTAAAAAATAGTTCCATGAGAAAGTTTTGTAAGACTAAGACACACCTTTAAATCTGGAATCAGAATGTTTTGTGTGGATAGAGACCTAACCAACGTTGCTGAAGTTAAGATTTTGCTGCTGTTGTTGCAAGGATCAGACCCCATAATGAATCCCGAGCACACTCTTATCCTCTTTCCATCTGAGAACAGTTAATTACAGTTCAACATGATGATAATCAAACACTACATGAGAGAAAATTAGCTGGTAGAAGAAAAAGGAGTACCTGAAAAGGAAGAGAGACTAACAACTGATTTTGAAGCTAGCACAGCGACTTTCCGAGCTTTGCAACTTCGGAAACTGCCATCATCAACGTCGCAGAACTCAGTTTCCACTGTAAGGTTGCAGCAATCCACGGATTCTCTTCGATCTGCAACAAGATAATTTACTGTTAAATTTCAGGAAATATATAAATGCAAAGAGTATTCAAACCGCAAAATCTTAGCTAATACTCTTATCTCCACATGGGCCAAGGTTGTCAAGCGTGCATTTGTCGCACGAGAAAAGTAAATGACAGTTACAATATATTGCAGGGAGACAAGAGGAACATGCAACACACGAGAGATGTCAGTTGTACTAGGTTGATTAACTGGTGCCTTTCAGGGAAAACGATGCATCCGTAACTACAGACATGAACCTCTTCACATATTATAAATAACACCATACTCTGGTGCAGAAGATTTCACCGCACAATTTCACCTAATACTAGCGTACACACAGTGTTGATGACAGCTTGCTGAGAAAAATATAGGCATACTGGAGACTCTCACTGCCGGCAAGCCATTTCTGTGTCTTCTTTGCCTTTTTCTTTCTGCTGATGAGGATTTAGTGATAACACGTATCTCTTTTGTTCTTTCTCTAGAGTATTCAAAATTACCTAGTTCTTTGGGAGAATTACTAAAACATCACAAATTCTTTGGCTGATTTTTTTTTTCTGATGAAGGGCGCTTTATTAGACTCAAAAGAAAAGTCTTTGGCTGATAGTTCATGAGCTGATCCATTTTCTGAAAGAAAATTGGTGAATTGATGGCCATCATGTCTTTCTTTAGTTTCTCGGTTGCAATTTCATAGCCTCTCTATTCCTAGGAAAAAACATATAAGAACAGTACAATGTTATGGTAGTACCTTTTCTAGCATCGTTGGGTCGGTTAGCAGCATAACGAGTCATAATTCGCCTGAACGTGTCTCTCATTTCTTCAGAGAGCTTAGGGGCGGGTAAACTGCACCCGGGGGACTCCTTCTCAGGTGCGACCCTTGCGTCGGTTGCCTCCATCTGTGAGCGCTCCACGCTCTCCCCGTCCTGAGCAAGGGGCTTGTGGGGCTCCTCCTCCTCCTCAGGTGCGGCCCTTGCGTCGGTTGTCTCGAGTTGAGAGCGCTCCACGCTCTCCCCGTCCTGAGCAAGGGGCTTGCCATCCACGCGAGGGCGCTTCCGCCTGGCCTCCCCCTCCACGTCCTGATCAAGGGGCATTGCTTCACCGCCTGAACAGCTTAGGGCTTGCAGAAACGCGAGTGGGAGGACGATCGCTGACGGCGAGATCGAAGGGGGATGGGGAGATGGGGGATTGGGGTGGACGTTGCCCTAAATCTGTTAGTTGGGAATCGGGATCGGGTCCGTGAAGCGGCTCGCTGTTTTCTGGGAAATGATCTGGATCTTCCGGACGATCGAGGTTTCCTCCTCCCCATGCATTTATTTCTAAAATCGCCTTAAATTTCATTTTTACTGTAAAACGGTCCGCTTTTGCTATAAATGTCTCCGCTTTTGCTTTCGAAGCAAAAAAAAATGGTTCATTTTAAAAATAGAACGTCTCGCCGGAAACCTCGTCGGAGACCATGCAACAAAAAAATTATGCTAATGCAGCAAAACCGACTTCGTCGGAAACTTTTTTTGCTGCATGGTCTCTGGCGAGGGTCATCAACGAGTTGTTTCCGACGATGTCTCCGGCGAAGTTTGTTTTGCTGCATTAGCACATTTTTTTTGCTGCAAGGTCTCCGGCGAGGTCTCCGACGAGACGTTCTATTTCTAAAATAAACCGTTTTTTTTTTGCTTCGGAAGCAAAAGCGGGGACATATACAGCAAACGCGGGATGTTTTGCAGCAAATGGACACGTGTCAACATCCCCATCGTCCCGGGGACACCTAGCACTTTCCTTCCTATTTTTTTGTTTGGCTTTTGTTTTTCTCGCAATATGACGCCAGGTGGACGCTCGCTGGGCCTCCTGCACGAACACGGTGCCCGGCCACCGCCTCACAATTTTACTTTTATTTCTCTCTATATAAAAAGTACTCCTATTAAATTCTTAGAACTGCAAAATGTGACGATTTCATGCTTAGAACAAACATTTTTAATCATTAAGAAAATACCTATAGAGCAATTATTCCATTTGTGATATTTTTTTCGAGAAAGATTTAGATCTATTTCATGAGTTACAAGCCACACCAAACATAATAAAAATTATATTGAGGTACTTGGATCACCTAACGACTACCACTTCCTCAAGAGCGAGCCGTCGTCGTGCCTCTATAGCCGCTTTCTTGTCGAAGCCGGCCTGACGTTGCTCATGACAGTTAGGAAGTCTTTGTGCACGTGCCCCTCAGAACCAGCACCCTAGAGCCGAAGTCATCGTCATTGAACCCTTGAATTGATCCGAAGCTTCAAACACCAAACCCAAAAAACACGTAGAGATCGACCACTCCAAGGAAGCAGTGACCAGACGAATTCCCGCCCTCCTCAGTGTCACCAGCAAGATCGTCGCTAACGAGGTGAACGAGGAGACGGGTATATCTTATTCTTGTCCCACACAACACTACCATAGCCACCATAGCGTCGATGTCGGTTGACCAAATTCTAATTTTAGGGACCATTCTACTGCGCCGAGCGCATGTCCGGGGTCCTCACCCCCTTCGGTCGCCAGTGTGACAAGAGGAGGAGGCGGTGACCCGTCGATTTCCGATCGTAGACGGCGAATACGAGGCACGAATGGCGACGGCTGGCTAGGGTTCCACCCTAGTTGCCGCCTCTTTTTTGTGGAAGGAGAAAACGGTTTCGTGTTATGAGTCCCAATTCTTGTTTTTCCATTTGTGATGTTTTAGCAACCCTGATAATTTTCACAATAGATGAAAATGTTCCTTACATATTATATTTGATATACACTATTGAAGATGGAGCATATGCATGTATGTCAAATAGAACTCCAAACCATTGCTCAGATTGTTTTATAGATAATGTAGGGATACGGGTAGGCTACACTAGCGTAAATCAAAAAATTCTACCGCGTAAATCAGGATTACTGTTGTCATTGATCATGGGATTACCACTAGACGCGCAGTTGCGGAATTGATGAAGCGCGTCGAGACAGTGCAGACGTTCCACGTCTCCTCCTTGTCCTTGTCCCACGCGCAGCTCTCCTTGCGTGGCTCGTCCAAACGCTACAGATGCAGCGCCTCCGAGGTATCCACACGTACAAGGTGGAAGCGTCAGACGCCAGACTGCTAGGTCCGCGCGCGCGACACAAGCGTGAGGAGTGGCGGCTGGGAATGATCTGAGGTCTAACCCTGGTCAGCACGCCCCACCCTCTCTTATATAGGCGTTCCTAGTGGGCTTCTACATTAGTAGCCGATTAGTAGCCTAAGCCTGGTCTAATTCGGATCCAATCCTCATTAGGCTTTCAGCCCTTAAGTGTGTGACCCTATAGGTTCATATGCGTATAGACATGACACGAATACATTTATTCTGTCAATAGTTGATAACGGCTTCTAGCAAGACGTGCCAACTCCTAAACGCATACAAAGATCATATCGGACGAACCATCACAAGATTTAGTACATGTCTTTCCATTTGCCTCACGATATTTGGTCTAGCTCCAAGCTGACCTCTCTTTTTCGATACCGTGATTCGAAATCCCTTTACTAGGTTAACTTTTAACCATATGTAGCACGGCCATGCATTTCTGGATCCGATCACTCGAGGGGCCCAGAGATATCTCTCTCAAGTAGAGAGGAGCAAATTCCATCTTGATTGACCATGCCTTGCAGATGCTTTAGGACAAACCCGAAAGCTACCTTTATAACTACTCTGTGACGGTGCAGCGTTTGATAGCCCCAAAGTAGGTCGATCCACATCTCAAGTACATGCGACAACCTCAGGTCTAAGGACAAAACGTACACGATGTGTAGAGAGAGAGCTACAACCAATTGCCAGTCTCAGGTTAGGTCAGTCCAACCCCATGTTCATAACATGTGTCCACATCATTGGTTTGACATCTCCATGTCTATGACTTGCGAAACATAGTCATCAACCAATCGATGTGCTAGTCTAATATTCACGTGTGTCCTCACATTAACTCCGACTAGGGACAACTCTTAAATAACCATACAAGTAAAGAGTTTTATAAATAATTCACATAATTATCAATCAATACAAGTTGTCTGATATGGATATTCAAGGAACATTAAGATAACTCATGGATACATATGAAATATAATCATCTCTATGATTGCCTCTAGGGCATATTTCCTTCAGATAAATCCCATGAACTCCACCGAGCAATGTTCGTGTCTTTCTCAGAAAATGATTACTATGATTCTATAGGGATAAACATATTAGCCTAAATATAATCTTTTTTTCATTGGGAAAAGATGGGTATCGAAACAAATCATGCTTTTGAAATTGTTATAATCGTGACAAGCAAATAACGAAAAACTAAAAGAAAATCACAAAAGGAGGACATAAATTTAACGTGAAAAAACCTCTTCAACAAAGAGAGAAAAAATCACGGACGCCAGCCAGCGAAACTTCACTATATCGAGAAGTGTTTACAAATGCCGGAGATTTTCACAGATGCAAATTATACCAACCAGCCGCCCATCCACTCGTCCATGTCACGCTAGATTTGCTAGCTTGACTGATCGATCATCATGCCCCAAACTTGCAACCAGGCCACGAGTTTAATCAGTTCGATTGCTTTGACCGATCTCCGTGAACGATCAACTCACACTGTACCAAATAGAAAACGACCGCACGGCGGCCACCGACCCCTAGTACAGGAAGAGGGGGCGGCTAAGCCGATGGTCCCAAGTTGTCGACACAAGGCATAAAGATGTCGCATAGGCTATGGTCGTCGATGTAGGTTCTTTGGCCGTTGGCATAGGTATGGTATTTGGCGTAGCTATCTATACCAGACAGTTTTGCCTGATCACCGGTGCATCGGGCTATGGGCATGAAAACATGACGTCACAACCCTTTGACAGTGTTGCAATCATAGTTTTAAAAACCAGACAGCCACTACAGGAATGGGAAGCTACGCTGATGTCCGGTCGCTACGCCGACGGCCAAACGTCGGGGCCGTCGGCGTAGCCATCGTCCAGGCCAGTCCCGCCAAGTAGCCGTCGGCGTAAAATTGCCCTCGGCATATCCTATGCTACGCTGACGGCTGCCCTCGACGTAGCTATTTTTTATTTTATCTCATTAAACTTTGAAAAATCATAACTAAATCATTATAATTCATAAAAATACAAATAATATATCAAAATTTGCAGAAAAATAATACCTATCTATCTACACTCAAATATTACACATTTGTAAATAAAAATTAAGTAAAACATAAAACATTATATATAGTTTAAAACGGGCATAAAAAATTCAAAAACGATCGAAACAATGCGAAATCTTTGCGTGGTGTTATATTATGTGACATAGTTAGAAGAAAAAAATATCAAACTTGATATATTGATTATGTCTCAAAGAAACCTCCACAAAATGACCTATCTCATTTGAGGTTTCTTGGCTTTTGGGTCAAATGATCAATGTTATGGCTAGAATTAAGGCATAGTTTGTGATAATATACCCATATTGTGCATACACATGCATCATGGGATGACGAACAATGTTACAGGAGGAAGTTTTCCTTTTCGTCGCACCAAAAAGCCATTTTCCATTTTCCGAGCACAAAAACGGACGGTTTTGTGAAGCAACCACCAAATGGCTAACTCAAAATGCTACCAACACATTTTACAAAAATACTATACCACCTTATATGGACAATGTACTAACAGGGGATCCGAAACCTTTCCGTCCACCTCTGGTGAAAAAGACAAATTCCTGCCGAATCGGTAGGAAGTGGGTCAGATATGAACTACAGGTACATGATCTGATGCTCATGTTTTTTTACAAAAATCATTTTTAGGTTCACAATATGTTATTTTATCAAAGATCCAATGCAAGTTTAGCGAGGCTCGTCCCCGAGCTAAGAATCTTCATGCCCGCCGTTCGACAAAGTTTGACGATAGTTTAAAACGAGCATAAAAAATTCAAAAACGATCGAAACAATACGAAACCTTCGCGTGGTGTTATATTATGTGACATATTTAGAAGGAAAAATATCAAACTTGGTATATTGATTATGTCTCAAAGAAACCTTCACAAAATGACCTATTTCATTCGAGGTTTCTTGGCTTTCGGGTCAAATGATCAATGTTATGGCTAGAATCAAGGCATAGTTTGTGATAATATACCCATATTGTGCATATACATGCATCATGGGATGGCGAACAATGTTGCAGGAGGAAGTTTTCCTTTTCGTCGCACCAAAAATCCATTTTCCATTTTCCGAGCATAAAAAACGGACGGTTTTATGAAGCAAACACCAAATGGCTAATTCAAAATGCTACCAACACATTTTACAAAATACTATACCATCTTATATGGACAATGTCCTAACAGGGGGATCCGAAACCTTTCCGTCCACCTCTGGTGAAAAAGAGAAATTCCTGTCAAATCGGTAGAAAGTGGGTCAGATATGAACTACAGGTACATGATCTGATGCTCATGTTTTTTTACAAAAATCATTTTTAGGTTCATAATATGATATTTTATCAAAGATCCAATGCAAGTTTAGCGAGGCTCGGCGCCGAGCTAAGAATCTTCATGCCCGTCGTTTGACAAAGTTTGACGATACTTTAAAACGAGCATAAAAAATTCAAAAACGATCGAAACAATGCGAAACCTTCGCGTGGTGCCATATTATGTGACATAGTTATAAGGAAAAATATCAAACTTTATATATTGATTATGTCTCAAAAAACCCTTCATAAAATGACCTATCTCATTCGAGGTTTCTTGGCTTTCGGGTCAAATGACCAATGTTATGGCTAGAATTAAGGAATAGTTTATGATAATATGCCCATATTGTGCATACACATGCATCATGGGATGGCGAACAATGTTGCAGGAGGAAGTTTTCCTTTTTGTCGTACCAAAAAGCCATTTCCCATTTTCCGAGCACAAAAAACGGATGGTTTTGTGAAGCAACCACTAAATGGCTAATTCAAAATGCTACCACCACATTTTACAAAAATACTATCCCACCTTATATGGACAATGTCCCAACAGGGGGATCCGAAACCTTTCCGTCCACCTCTGGTGAAAAAGACAAATTTCTGCCGAATCGGTAGGAAGTGGGTCAGATATGAACTACAGGTACATGATATGATGCTCATGTTTTTTTATAAAAATCATTTTTAGGTTTACAATATGCTATTTTATCAAAGATCCAATGCAAGTTTTCCTTTTCATCGCACCAAAAAGCCATTTTTTATTATCCGAGCGCAAAAAAGGGATTTTCTAAAGCAACCACCAAATAGCCAATTCAAAAACGAAGGATTTGTGATTAGTTGATATGGATATCATATTTGGATTCTTCTCATTTTTCTGATGAATTTAGACATATTATTTGTTGAATTCTGATTTACAGATTTAAAGATATTAATTATTCCATATTAAATAGAGAAATACAAAAAAAGTAAAATTATTATATTTTTATTTGAATTCAATAATATTTTTACTTATTCATTAATGTTTACTTAAATAATTGTTTGTAATTTCAAAAAATACAAACATGTGACATGATGATATAAGAGTTAATAGGATTGATATCATAGTATTGACAACAATGTATGAATTACTTTGCGAAAACGGATTCTGAAGAAACGAGAAAGTTAAGCGTGCTGGAGCTGGAGTAGCATTAGGTTGGGTGACCGATCGGAAAGTTTGACTAAGACTGAAATTTAATCAAATATTAAGTGTAATTAGTGTTAAAAATGTTCAAAGTGGGAGATTAACGAGTCAAACAATTCAAAGAATAAAAAAATTGAGAAACAAAATAAAAAAAATAAAAAAAATTTAATAAAAATGTTTTTGCAACCTGCCAACAGGCTATGCTGACGGCCGCTACGCCGAGGGCAAAGTCGTTGGCGTAGCATACGCCGACGGCATTTCTACACGCTGATGGCCTGAATGTGCTCCGCCGAAGAAGACCTTTGCCGAGGAGGCTACGCCGAGGGCAACCCTCGGCGTACCATACGCCGAGGGCAATTTGGCCTTTTGCCCTCGGCGTAGCGCGCGCGTCTTGTAGTGGGGTCAGTGAACCGGTGAAGCGTCTGGTTCACTGTTTTGCTAGTTGGACCACTGATTTATTTGGTTCGATGGCGATAAAAATCGTTCTTTTTCATCAAAATTTAAGCAAATTTTGGAAGAAAATAACCATAAAAGGTATATATATAATGTATATTTCAATATGTAATCACAAATTCATGGCGTGTCCAAATGGTATCGGCCTTTACGTGTTTCTATTTATGCCTAGTATAAGGTTCACGAGTTCGATTCCTCTAGTAAACATTTTTTCCCGTTTTTCGCTGTTTGGACCGGCGACTCTTAAAAAACCGATGAGTCCATTGGTTTGGGTTTTTCTGGTTAAACCATCAAACCGGTCCGGTTTTTAAAACTATGGTTGCAACAGGTGTTGGCAATGGGGGCAGTTACCCCACTCAAATTATTTGTCTCCTTGTAACAACAAGCTTAATGAGTCATTTTCTTCACTTAGAAAGAGATTTTCTCCTAATTGCCATATTTTTGCGCTCTCTAAATTTTGATCCCGGGTCCGCCCCTGGTTGCGAGCTATGTCGACGGCCATGTCTTTTCTAGGAGCCCGCCTGAGAAAGAGATTCGCCGACAGCCTACCTGCCTGCATGTGATCGTTTTTTTTTACTCTACATGAATATGCTGGATCGTGTGACGTACTGTACGTGGGTAGACCATCGCGTCCAGTTTAGCCGTTGCGCGGTGCCGTGCTAGAAAAGTTCCATGCCTTACCCGTCCCGAGGCGTTTCCTCCTGCTACCTCCCTGACCTGTTTTGGTTGGCAGCTCCAGCTTTGAGTACGTAGCTTGTTTGCGTATCCGATTCTAATTTCCGCATGTTGTAACTGCTTCGCCCGATCGACGATCCTCTGTACGTACCTCGGTACCTGACAGGTAGATAGAACAGGTCCCTTTATCTGGTACTAGGATTGTTGCGCTGCACTCTTTTGGCTATAGTATGATGTTGAAGAGTTCCGGTCGCGCGCGCGACTTGATGCACGATCGAGACTCGAGGACTACAGATCTGCATGTCGGTGCCAAATCCCCGTATATATGGACCTGTTCGACGTGTAATTGATTACTGATAACGAGACCGGGGTGTAGACTTATGCAGGACGCGTGGCGATACATGTTTGATCAGCTTCATATGCACTCACGATTGACGTGAGCGATATGTTAGACACCTAAGGCCCTTTCATAATTAGTGTATCTTAGCTTTATATTTTAGACAATTAGCTTATGTGACACCTTAGTTAATGATGAAAGAGAGTGGTGTTATATTTTAGAGCAATTCCAATAGTACAGCCGGCAAGCCGGCTATAAGTTTATCCGTAGTCAGCTTATAGTCAAGCAGTACAATAGTTATCTTTAACGATTTAATATTTTATATGTCAATGGCCCACTCACGTACTTACATAGTGCCTAGGAGCACGCGCAAGAGCTGGCTATTGCATGAGAGTCCACTCCTTTTCTCTCACATCTTCTCTCTCATCCAACTAAACAAAACAATACTAGTTTAAGCCTTATAGCCAGCTGACTAGAACTTATTGTACTTGCTCTTAGCTAAGCTACACCTCTTGCACGCAACCATAAGCGGAAAAATTGGCTAGCCCAATCATATGCATGCATGAGTCCCAAATCATTAAATGCATGAACCCTTTAGATACACCCTTAAGAAACAACTCATTGTACTGACTGTTTCTTAGAATATATCAGTGTCTATGATAGCGTGCTAAGAAACAAACCATTGTGAAAGGCCTAATAGCCTAGTAGCCTACAATTGGCGTGAGTATATATGTTAGTCACCTAGTAGCCTACTCCTACTTTGTTGAACCTTCTTCTGGTCTCGAGACGAACAGAAGTGCGATTGCTAAGCTCTCGTTTTGGACAACCAACCTATGTTGAATTGTTAGACCATCTCCACTAACATTTCGAGGAGACCACTTTTCAGCGATATTATCATCTGGAATGGACGAATTTCGTCTCACTCGCGTTGCGTTTTTTCATCCGGGTTTTATAGGACGAATCTAGCGCGCCGGGAATCGCCTAGGAATGCCGGATATAGCAAATCTCGCTGCGTGGCCCACGCGCTAGTGAGGAAAGCGTTTTCTCTCCTCCCACACGCCCACCTTCTCTCTCTCCCGTCCCCACACGTGGGCCTGGCCAGCGGAGCTTGGTGCAGGCTTGGCCGGCTAAGCGGTGGCGTGCGGGCCTGGCCGGTGGAGCTTGGCGCGGGCGTGTCGTCGCCATCTCCTCGCCAAGCTCGCAGTGGATCATTTTTAAGCCGAACTAAGTGATCAAAATTATGTTTGTGTGAATTTGACCTGAATTATGGTGAAATATCGCCAAATTTGCCAAAAAGAATTTCATGTCTAGGAATGTCACCTAGGAACACAAGTGGGAATTCGGCCATTCCCAGGCCAAAAGTTGAATCCATCCGACGCTTTTTAACTCCGGATTTCGGCATGAAACACGCAACGAGTGGAGATGCTCTTAGGAGTGTAGCGGTACCCTAGTCAACTAGAGTTCAAACTCATGTTTGACGTTTTTGTGTCCCACACTACTAGAGAAAAGGCTATAGGAGACATGCTTATAGAAGGCACATTTAGACCATATGTGTCTCCTATAAAATAGGCGAGGCGCACTACTTCTCCATGCGCCTCTAGTATAAAAATAGGCGAGGCGCATATGATAAGAATACGCCTCCTATAATCCATGTATGGACGAAATCTAGCAACCCCAGATTATGCGAAGCGCATTCTAGTCATATGCGCCTCCTATCTATCAGATAGACGAGGCGCATATGGGCAGAATGTGCCTCGCATAATCTGTGTGGGCCCGGGTGTTGGTAGGTGCTCGAATATGCGAGGCACATATGGTCATATGCGCCTCCTATACTTGATAATATGCGAGCCCGGATGGAGGTAGGTGGCCGCATAGGCGAGACGCATATTGCTATATGCGCCTCCTATAGTTTGAATTATAGGAGGCACATATTGTTTGGCAATATTTGAATATTTAAAATATTTGCAGTATATTTTATAGTTCATATTGTTTTTGGACAATGTTTTTACATGAAAAATGGCCTTTAAAAAGATATCAAAAAAAATGTTGCCACCAGGATTCGATCATGGGTGGGCAGGGTTCAGAATAGGACAAGACATGTAAGAACGTGATTTCTTACATCTTGTTGCACCCATATATATGCATGATTCTATCTTGTGAACTGCTAGCTATTGCTTTCCACTGACATAACTAATATCATCTTTCTTGTGTGTAGGAGATGGCGAAGAAGTGCTATGTCGTGTACATCGGTAAGGTTTCAGGTGTGTACGGAGAGTGGAAAGACTGCCAGAAGCAAGTGAACAATTTCTCGGACAACAACTACCAAGGCTACGAGATTAGAGAGGTGGCGAAAGAGAAGCGGAGGAGGCACGGAAGGAAGAAGTGGAGGAACTTCCTCGTGATCACCACCTTGTTGCTCTTCATGGTAGATTATGTGCTCTACTTCATCTAGCTAGAGCTTCGTCGTCGGAGTTGTAATGTGATTGTGAACTTGTACTCGGAGGTGTGAACTTGTGGCATAAACACTTGGTGTTGTGTGAAAACTTGGCATTTGTTGATTCTACTTGATGTATGAACTCGTATGTCGTGATTGATGTGTAATGTATTGTATTCATGTTGGTTCTATTATGCTTTGGCAAATTGCAAGTTTCTGAAAAAATCTGTGTTGTTTATACTGTATTCTGGACTATATTGTATATTTGAATATCTGTATACTGTTATTTATAGTGATCTGTAAAACTTGAATTTCGAAAATATTATAGGAGACACATATAGGACACTATAGGAGGGGCATATACTATAAATATACGAGGCGCATTATGAAACATATGCGAGGCGCATAAAAAATAGGCGAGGCTCAAAGCTAGAGGCGCATATGATATGCATCTCGCATATGCTTTTAGGTGCGCCTCGGCTAAGGTTTTCTCTAGTAGTGCCATAAAAGACGGAATGTTCTTCATTGAAGGTGACGTTCTGTCGACAACAAGGTGTATGTGCTAACTTCGTCAATCTTAAGACCCATCGAATCGGTCTCTTAGACTCAGTTTTTTAGAGGTGCTCGTAGGCGTAGGGTTTGCATGTGTACTATCATAGAGGTGAGTGTATATACGTATTTATGTGAGCGTCTTTCTGTATCGGATTTTGCAAAAAGATCCCTCATTTGCCCAGGCTTTCTTTCGGGGTCCTTTTCCGAAAATGCGATGTCCATGACCTAATTTTTTTCTTAGGGTTCTCCTTATAAGTTGTACCCACCGCTTGGAATAAAGCTTCGGGGTCCTCGGACCCAACCCATGTTCAAGAAAAAAATAGGGTTGCTTAATTTTATTTGTAAGAAAAAAATTAAACCAACTCATGTTGTTAAATACTTCATTCATACGGAT
Source organism: Avena insularis (assembly GCA_023614405.1). Lineage (NCBI taxonomy): Eukaryota > Viridiplantae > Streptophyta > Magnoliopsida > Poales > Poaceae > Avena > Avena insularis. The sequence goes on along the minus strand of CM042697.1, from coordinate 459,831,614 downwards.
TTATTATAAGACTCGCATCTAGTAAGAAAATTTGACCAACAATTTGGTCAACAAAAAATAATATATAAGCCATAAAAGGTATATCAGTGGAGTTTGTATTCAAAAGAAGTTCAAATGATATAATTTTGTGACGTATTCATATTTTGTTGACCAAATTAATGTTCAGAGTTTTTCTTAAAATATGTGCAAGCCCTGTAAAACCCGAACGACAAAAGTAAAATTAGTCATTATCATAACCACCGGTTATAAACTTAATTTTGTTCTGAGATAATTGCATTTGTAACCACCATTGCACTTTTCCACCCTCCCTCTCGCACTCGTTCTAGTGGTGCTTCTTGGCATCGCTGAGAGGTGTGTTTGGAGGTTGGCATGTTGCTTGTGATCAATCCAATATCGTCTTCTTCTGTATGATCAACTATAAATACTAAAATTAACAATAAGCATTGACGAGTCGAATTGTTAGAGTGTTTTACATCGCCTGAATATTTTGGGTTTTCCAGGTGATGTATAATAGGGCATGGCTGTCGCATCAGTGATGTAAAATATGTCACCTATTTCAATCTCACCTCCACAATTTCAAACATATGAAAACCCATAAATACTAAAATTATCACAAAGATCATGACACACACACACATCAAAATACTTTTCAAATCCACATATCATATCATATACTAGTTCACCATCGACATAGTTCAACACATACACACTAGCATAAACTAGTGAGACTTCGACATAGTTCAACACAAAGACGTGCTCTCATGCATCATTGTCATCATTCACATCTTCTTGTTGCTCCTCATTGTCGTTGGCAGAATTGGTGTTGTTGGGAGAAACTCTCAAGCCACAGGTTGTGCCGCTCCCATAACCGCACCCAAGCCGCCGACCACGCCACTTCCCATGACTCCTCCCATAGCACCCATGAATCTTTCGTCGAAATCTCCCATGCCTCCTCCCATAGGGGACACATAGGGTTTGGAGGGGGCACGACGGTAGCTGCAGGGGACGACGAAGGCGCAGATTCGGTGGGGAGATGGTCACAAGGGGCACTGGGATTCACATTGGAGCCGTCCATGGCGATGCGGTGGCCGGCGGCGGGCGGGAAGGCACATGGGGGCGAGACGGGAGCAGGAAGGTTCAACGAGGTGGTTAGGGTATCATAGACATGCATTTTCATTTTACATCACCAGGGGAGGTGATGTATATTTGCATCACTTGGACCAAAATTATACATCACCTCCCAAAATTTTACATCACCATATAGGTCTAGGCCACGTGTTGGAGAGGCATTTTTTTTACCACATGTGATATCTAAGTAGTTTTTACATCGCCAATTCACCACGGCTATTATACATCACCCGTTAGAGTTTGCTTGATCGTGTGTCCCTGGTGTGTGCCGCCCCCCCCCAATTGTTGGAAACGTTGTATGTTTTCAGGGTGAGTGTTGCAGGCATATGGTGAGCTCGCGGTACATCGGCATGTCATTGAAAATCCTTAAAGTAATTTATAACTTGGAGAAAATATACACTCATCACCATTTCATAAAATTTCTGAGCTTGACACTATAGGAAACGTGCAATTCATGGATAATTCCAATCCACACAAGATTTTTTGGTTATGTCTTTCTTTTCGTTTTGTTAGTCTTTCTCTGTTAGCTAGTCCCTATCTAGCTTGTAATTGAACCTCTTATATAATTGAATTGGCAGAACACCCGCGGTTCCCCCTAAAAAGGAAAACTTGGAATCGTGTTACCCGCCAAAATAATTGGGAATCGTACCTTCTTTTTTCTTGAGCCGCCGGTCGAACAGAACTAGAATACTACTACTAGTACTTGGTAGTAGTACATAATTGCGCGACATGGTGATGTTGCTGAAAAAATGTCGAATTTTTTAAACACATTCTAACACTACATCTTGCGTTTGGGTGGTTCGTACTTGGACACTTGGTCGCCGCCCGGCCGGCGCGCGCCCGCAAGCCATCACATCATCCTTTCCAGCCTCCGTTTCCCCGCCGCGGCGCGCGCATCCCACTCTCCGCCCAATCACCCGCTCCCGCTCCGCCACATAAACAAAACCTCGCTCGCTTGGCGCTAGCTATACCCAGCTTGCTTAAGCCTGAACTGGCCCTCGATCGTGATCTTGTCTCGGCCCGGCGTTGGCTTTGTCGCCCGGCGGAGAAGCTAGCGCGCGGCCGGCGGCCGTCCGTTACGGGCACGCTCGGCGTACGTGACCGCAGCTGGGATGACCGCCATGGGGCTCGTGGGCGGCGTCCTCGGCTTCGTCCTCGGCCTCCCCATCGGCCTCGCCGCCGCCTACCTCGCCTACCTCCGCTTCTTCGCGCCCCGCCGCCGCCTCCAGGTGACCACCGCAACCATCCATTCATACCATCCACCTCCGTGCTTTCTTCGTCGCCGCATTAAATCTGTTAGCTCAACCGCACCACTCATCATCGTGTGGCAATCATAGCACCGATTAGTTAGCTAACCAGTTGGCTTCGATCTCCGTGAGCACGCACGGAGTCATACCCTTTCCCAACTAGTACTACCAACGAGTCCAGGCCGTGCGTGCATGCCGGTCACCGACTCCTCGCGCCATGGATTTGATCTGATTTGACAGGAATCGTCTTGACCCCTAGACCTCCAGCGGAACAATTTCCCATGTCGTCTCACGTACGTACGTACGTGCAGTCGTGGCGCGCGCCGTGCCGTGCAGGGCTGGAACTCGAAGAAGTCCATGCCTTAGCCGAGCTGCTTTCTCTGACGACGACTGACCAGGCACGTCGTCGATCTCGGTTCCTTTCAGCTGGCGCCTCCAGCTTTCAGCAGCTCGCCTGCCTGCCTCTGCTAGCTTGCTTGCGTATCCGATTCCGACCGATCTCGCCATAATATTCCCCTGGCTGTAACATGCTTGCCCTCCCGATCGAGAGATCCGTCGATCCTCCCGACGAGAATCGATCGTACCGTACCTGCCAGGTAGACATAGACACCGCCACTTTATCTTCTGGAACTGCTGCTGTTGCACCGGACGACGTGTTCAACTAGTTTCTGGAAGTTGGGACAGAGAAAAGGTCTCGCGCGCGTACGTGTTTGGTCGAGTCCAGGTACTGGTCGGCGGAGGGACGGCGACCTGACCGAAAATCCAACCTGACCCGGTCGAGATTTGGGGACCGGATCCCGGCCGGCCGCGTGGATTACGCTGTATTAACCGGTGAGAAGGACGTACATGGTTGCCTGAATGCGACGGACCAAAAATCCAACTTGGAAGTTTGCCACACATCTATATCTAGTATCCAGCATGGTACTCCTACCTTTAATTCCTGACGTTGATACTATCCAGCGTGCGTACTTTGTTGAAACCTTTTCTGCTCCCAAGATAAAGATATTCGATTGCGTGTACTTCGCAGTTAAGAAAACAAAGAATCATATCCCGGATGATGTTGATTAATAAGCAAAGAAAAGTCATATCTAACCACCAGGAGTTCTAGAGTGAGTTTAATTATATCACTGAGGTAATCAGATTCGTACCCACCACTACTTACTATTTCACTTTGCCGCTGGTGGAGCTAGTATTCACGCGCGCTCGTCACTCGTCCACGCAAGTTTAGGTAAAAAAGGAGCTGGGCATAAAGCCCATGCCATGCCACCCGTCGATGTCTGATTTCCCAGACGGTTTATGTCGCATTGGAGGGAGGAGATATATAGACTTATCAATATGGGCTATCCTCTAAAAACAAATATGGATCATGCAGTACGTCATGCTACAAACAAAATACTATGGAAGTTATGAAAGCGAGTGGAGTTTTTTTTTTGGCTCTCAAACACCAGTGCTCCTGCTATTTTAAAATTCGAAATTCATATTTGTGAGTTTTTCTAAAAAAAATGAAAAATATAACTGAATGTAGTCATTAATTTTTTTTCTCAAACGTGCAAAATATAAATTTCAAAAACTTTATATACTATCTAAAAAATCTTTATATACTTAGCTACACAAAAATGACAAAAAAGTGGATTTGTGCATGCATCTTTCAAACCCCTAAACTTTATGAGATTTTGTCATTTTTATGTAGCCCACAATACAAAGAATTTTTGTGTTGCAATTTTGCATGCTTGATACAACAATGACTACGTCAAGAATTATTTTCAATTTTTTTCAAACTTATAAATATGGTTTTTGATTTTTTTTAAGATGAAGGCACTAGAGCTCGGGATCCAAAGACGCTTTCCCGTGAAAACAACATACATAGGATGGCATGTCCTTTGGAATTCTCTAACATAATAACATAAAGTAATTTGGATCAGAATCTTCTTGAAACCATAGAAAAACGAAGAAAATGTGGCAATCATCTTGAGTGGATGAAATGCCTTCTAGAAAAGAGAAGTGGCAAATCATTAAAAAATATCCTAAAGATTTCAATCATGCGAGCAAACAACTTAGATAGGAAAATATCCGAAGGATCCTAATCCTATAAATTTCCTTGAATCAAAATAGCCATGGGGCCTATGGAAGATGTGATTTTAGAAATAAGGAATCGAACAAATGGATGATTTATTGAAAATAATGAATACTTAAGATGTCATGACCTATCGAATAGTAAAACACGAAATTGTGTACGCACAATGCTTTGGATAGTGCATAAATTCTACATAACAAAAGAGAGAGGAGTATGCAAGTGAAACTCTAGAATAACCATGATATTGAAGTAAACTCCAAGGTTCAGCCTATTACTACGAATCCTTTAAAATCGGGGTGTCCAAAAGTAAACCGTAGAATTTTTTTGTGGTCTCATTTTTCTAATTCGAAATGTTTTTCACAAAAAATGTTAAAGACTCTACTAAACTTGTATCAAAGCCCTTTAATCCCAAAAGATAGTGTCTCATGTGCAGCCACAGGTGACCAAAAGTTTGATTTTTTAAAAAAAATTGAATAAAAGCGCAATTGCTACAAAAAAAAATATAGTATAGCACCAATAAAGAGTAAAAGTACACAAAAGTACATATGTAACAAATGCAAAAGTAGAACTTTAAAAAAAATCACAATAAAAAACTGATGTAATATATATATTAACAAATTCTGGTACCGAATTATAATATATGCCAAACCTGTATTTGATATTTGTTTGTTAAACGTTTTCGGCCATGACATTATTTTTCTCATAAAAAACTGATATAATATACTTCCTTCATCCCAAAATAGATGTCCCAAATTTGTAAAATTTGGATGAATCTAGACACTATTTAGTACTCCCTCCGTTTTAAAATACAAGATGTTTTATCTTTGTGAAGCGAATGTATCTAGATTTTTTTTAATATATAGGTTCACTCAGATTTGAAATGAATCTACTCACTAAAATAAGTCTAGATATATTTTCTTCACAAACCTAAGATATCTTATATTTTAAAAAGAGAGAGTATATAGGTTCAACTAAAATTTTAAAAACTCAAGACATCTATTCTTGGACGGAGGGAGGTATATATATTAGCAAATTCTAGTACCGGATTATAATATATGTCAAACATGATGTATTTGATATTTGTCTGTTAAATGATTTTCGTCGATGACATCATTTTTCTCATATAAACTTTCTAGTACTTGGGCATTTCACCTCCAAAAGATTACCGGTCGAGGTTTTGGTGACATGGACAGACAAGTCACTCGGATAGCCACCTCAGCTCTTGCTCGACTCCACAAGTCCACGTCCTCGCATCTCTCTCCCCAAGTCCCCACCTCCCTCCGCCGTCGCTTCTCCGACGACTCTTCTCCGGCGTAGGCCACGGGCAACAATGGAATAAAAATCACAAGGCTCCGAGCAGTATGCATAGCCCACCCGCCACCTGTCCGCTCTACCACTTCTCCCAACACGCACAGACAGCGCCGTTCCTCCAGGTCCCGAGCGCGACGCTCCAACCTAGATGGCCGCCTCTCCGTCCACCTGTCCTCCTTCAGCCGGCAATGGAATCTGGGGTGACCGAGGACGGGAGCGGTCTGGAGTCCACCTGGGACTTCGCTCGAATTTAATTGGTCTTCCTTTCTCCCGGTACACGATTTGGGTTTTCCTTTTCTTGCTGGGCACAAAGGGGATTCAGGGTATTTTTCATGATATTATTGGTAAAAATAGCATTCTGCTCAACATGACAGTATCAACCCTAAAGGCCCTGACACATTTAGGGGACATGTGTTCTCAGAGATTTTAGTTGTACGATTCTAGGGTCATGCAGACTATGTTAAAACCTACCGTTTAGGGCTCATCTAACTTATCAAGATGGAGGGTTCACACGGTAGTTCAAATCAATGTAAATTGTGTGCTCGGCTACATTTGACAGAGGTTACAGCAATAGCAACTCATTTGAAATGGAATTACATACATTTTCTACACCAAAATGGTAGGTACCCTAGTTTTACTCTGAAACTGTGCAAGATGAGATTGACACTTGTTTTATTAACGATAGTCTCTTGGTGTCAGTCAGCAGTTCGTCTTATGCATACACTGTGCAAGATGATGAACATTTTGTTCCAATCTAACTGTTCATGACTGCTTTGCAGGATCCTGTTGTTAGACCTATACGAGATTTAGTTTGTGAGACACTACAGACGATAGTACCCGACATTCCGTTGTGGGTGAAGTGTCCAGACTATGAACGGGTTGGTACTCGGTACACTATTTTGTCAATTATTTACCCTTTTTTTTTAGGATTATATTTTCCTTATTCAACCTCTGTTTTGTATTCTTTTTTTTTCAAAAGCACTACAACTGGTTTTAATCCATGTCATTTTTTTTTCAGGCTGACTGGATGAACAAATTTATTTTTAATATGTGGCCTTCCCTGGATAAGGTTCTTTTACCTAATGCTTTAGAGTGTTATTCACTCCTTCAAGATGCGTATGATGTATTAATGTTGGTTAGTAAGATGATCAGCCTAACGGTTTTCTTCCGTTCATAACAGGCAATATGCAAAATAATAAGAAGTGTAGCAAGGCCAATATTTGATCAATATGTTGGAAAATATGGTATAGAATCAATTGAATTTGGAAACTTGACGCTTGGCGCTCTTCCGCCTACACTCCAAGGTCTGTTTTTTTAAACAACTTACTATTTTGATGCAATCTGTTCACTGGGACAATAATGTTATCTCCTTAAATGATGCTTACCATTTTTTTCGGGAAAATGCAACGACAGTGCGTTTTTTTCATTGCATAGAAGAGTTTTCAGTTACAAGACACCTAGCAGGTGTCGTTTACAAAAATGATGCTTACCATCACTAAAAAAAACGTTTTCCCTTTTTCATAAAGCTCAACTACACGATAGAAATAGATTATATTAACACACCAATTCAAAATCTAATGTACACTCATCCCTCACTACAGTCTCATTGGAAGTGACAATATTGGACTTATAACAACCTTATTTAGGCATTATATAGATTTTTTAGGAGGTGTTTTGTTAAGAAATTATCATCTAAAGCCAATTGTTCCTCGAACTCGAATCTGGGATGTGCATTTGATACTTCTGTGGCTACGCGTTTTATTTGAACTGCGCATAAAAGGATGGTTTTATTCCAGTTCCAACCTTTTATATTCTCAAAAGCTTCTGATTGTCATGTAGATATTTAACATGTTTGATCTGAAGTTATATTCCCTCTCTTAACATATCCTTGTTTAAATAAACAGGAATTAAAGTTTATGAAATGCGAGAAAAAGAACTGGTAATTGAACCAGTGATTCGGTGGGCTAGCATAGCAAACGTAACTGTGAATGTGAAGGTGCATTCTTTCAATTTGTCTGCCCAGGTTAGTTTTGTCCCTAGTCAAATTATACACAGATAGTTTTAATTGTACAGATCTCTGGCATAATTAAATTGCTATTTTCAGCTTTTAGATTTGCATATAATGCTGACACCACGTGTGACTCTGAAGCCACTTGTGCCAAGCTTTCCCTGCTTTGCCAACTTGTGTGTTTCATTGGTGGAGAAGGTATAAATCTGCTCCTTTAATGTGCAGATGTGCACATAATTTCTATCTTTAAATTAGTAAGAACTTCAATAAAGAACTGACTCAAGTTCCTTAATTATGAAGCCGCATGTTGACTTTGGATTCAAATTGCTGGGTGGAGATGTCATGGCGATTCCTGGCTTGTATCGGTTTGTTCAGGTAGTTTCTCTTCTGCCCTCTTACATAATCTTACTGGGGTGGACACTAAAAAAAAATCCCTGATGATTTTGTAACTCCCGCCTCATTTGTTGCTAATACCGTACACTTGGTTCTTTCTGTACTTAGCTACCCGTTTTCCTTCTATTTCGCAGGAGCAAATAGCAAAGCAAATTGCAATTCTCTATCATTGGCCTAAGGTCATAGAAATTCCTATTTTAGATGGAGCAAGGTGACATTCTCTAATGATATCCAAACAAACATCTGGTGTATCTTAAGTTATATCTATCAAGTTGAATATCCTTCTGCTAATATAAAGTCAGCCTGCGAAGGGTGACATTTAAAACAACAGTATCCTGCTTCAGTAACTAGATAAATATGACTTCAAGGCGCCTGGAGTAGTTGATACATATTTGATGTCATTATATTGCACTCGCATTATATCTGAAACCTATATCCCTTAGCTAATTTGGAAATAATATTATATCTGTAGGGGATCCTTTGGTCTGGCGTAAATAGATAGTGCACTTACCTTTACTCAAGTAAATAAATGATGGGGTAACTATAAGATGAATTTTTTTATTGAAATGAAATTATATTGCTAAAATGCTACTTCCTCCGATCCAAATTAATTGACGCAGATTTAGGCAAAATGTCGCCTAAAATCTGTCTAGATTCAATGAATCTACATTAATTTGGATCAGAGGGAGTACATGACTGATCTGGTGTAAATAGATACTACTAGCTCACTTACTTTTATTCATGGGGAGAAAATGGAAATAATGGGGTAGCTATAAGATAGATTGTTGTATGGTTGGTTCAAGGAATATATATCACTAAAATGCTGCATATGGTTTCTCACAGCTGAAGCAAGCGTTATTTATTATTGATTTATCGTGTTTAATTTGGACCTGAGCAATAATTATTGATACAATTTTATGAAATCATGCTGCAGTGGTGCTACAAAGAAACCAGTTGGAATATTGCACGTGAAGGTAATTCGTGCAATGAATCTTCCCAAGATGGACTTGCTTGGAAAATCTGATCCCTATGTCAAACTCCGGCTGAGTGGAGAGAGACTGCCCTCAAAGAAAACCTCTGTTAAGATGAGCAACCTGAACCCTGAATGGAATGAACATTTCAGGCTTGTTGTCAAGGATCCAGAAACGCAAGTCCTTGAACTCCAGATGTTTGATTGGGAAAAGGTTTAGCATACTGTATGCAACTTAATTACCTTCTGTCATTTTTAAAGTATTTCTTAAACCCTCACACTGTAGTTCTAAAGACAAGGTTTCTTGTCATTTTTGGAAAAAATATCCCTTTCTATGTTTTTCTTGCTTTGGGAATTCGCTGGAGACATCAGAGACCAACCAGTTCTGCTCTAATTGTGCAGCTCAAAATGCATGATAAAATGGGGGTGCAAATAATTCCCCTCCGCTCGCTTACTCCTTACGAGAGCAAGTTGTTCACACTAGACCTTCTCAGAAGCATGAACCCAAATGATCAGCAGAACAAGAAGAATAGAGGGAAGCTCATCGTGGAATTGACATTTGATCCTTTTAGAGAGGACAGCAGCATGAGTGCTGTGAATTCAGATGGTGAAGGCAATGTCAGCATAAAAAGGGATGTCCCACCTGGTGGTGGGGTGCTGTTAGTTTCAGTAGAGAATGCAGAAGATGTCGAAGGGAAGCGTCACACTAATCCGTATGCTGTGGTTATTTTTAGAGGAGAAAAGAAGGAAACTAAGGTTAGTTTTAATCCTGTTACTCCCATGATTTTTTAATTGCCATTATCAAACCTAGCAAAGCTTGCTTCTTAAGTTCGACCATATTTGACATATTGATATTGTTGTTCCAGTTATTTTACCCTCTTAAAATATCAATTGCATTCCGTGTGTCGTACTTGCCATCATATTAGTTATTTGCTGTTTTTATTACTCCCGCCATCCCAAAATAAGAGACTTAGATTTGTCTATATTCGTATGTATCTACACACTAAAACGTGCTTGGATACATGCGAATCTAGACAAATCCAAGTCACTATTTTGGGATGGAGGGAGTACATCATTTCCTTCCTAGAGCAAATATGTACCATATCCCAACCTGGCACAATCTCAAGCCTCTGTTGATGAGTTGTATTCTTAACAAGGATGGTAACAATTGCAGCTCATAATTAATTCGTTTCGCTAGAATAGGGCACAGCTGAATGGAAGTAGCACGCCAATTCTTGGGACTAGCTAGCACTGCAGTCTGCAGATTAACTTGCAGAAACTGTATGCTCATTTATTTTTGTAGAGATGGAGGTTGGCAAATTTCTTAGCCCGGTCTCTGTCTTGATGGATTCCGCAAGAGAATACTTGGGATAGCAATAGTAACTTCTGACAAGTGGTAGGCTGCTGAGTGCTGACAGTTCTGAATCGGCTGAACTGTCAAGTTGCAGATAACGCTACAAATATGCCAACCAGGTCTGAATTCAAAAGTAGTAGCGTTCAGAGTTCAGACACCAGAGCGGGTTGCAGGATAAGTTCACTGTCACGGAAATAAAAAGCCCAGGTCCTCTCCCTGCTTGCTGCTGCTGCCAAGTGTTTACACTTGATGGTTAAGTGAGAAAATGCACCACATTGCTAGTGGCGACTTGTCTGTGCACAACTCTGAACAGAAAACTTTGCTTGTTCTAATATTTTGACACAACAACCTCATTGTTTTGCTGTCCATCTACCGAAACCCACAGATCATCACCAGCTACCGACCCACGTCTATGTGTGTACTCCCTGCAGGTGATCAGGAAGGCGAGGGATCCGAGATGGAGCGAGGAGTTCCAGTTCATGGCGGACGAGGTCCCCTTGGACGAAAAGATCCACGTCCAGGTCCGGAGTAGACGCCGGGGGCTCCTCCCCTTCCACAACAAGGTCGCTCGCTGAACCGCTTCGCCACTGTTGTGTTCCATTATGGCTTTGCTCCCCGCGACCATGGATTGCGCCCTCTTTGACGCCAGCCGGTTTTTTTCTTTCCTTTCAGGAGTCTCTGGGGCACGTGAACATCAACCTGGCGGACGTGGTGAACAACGGGCGGATCAACGAGAAGTACCACCTCATCAACTCCAGGAACGGGAAGATACACCTCGAGATGAAGTGGAACACCGTGTGACGATCCATGTCGCTTCTGTACATATTGCCGAGCCGAGCCGAGCCATACTCGTCGTCGAGAGGAGGTAACAGTCGCCATGTTCGGATGTTCCCCGTGGCCCCCTGTATTGTTGTTGTAGCTTTGTGTCTGTGAATTTTGTCTCTGCTCCTTTTGGGCGCTTTTGGTGTGTGGTGTAACATACAGTAGGCCCTTTGTGCCCCCCCTGATGTGAATGATTTGGAGCATGATAAAAGGCGCTTAATTTTGCTTGCTTTTTTCACGCGGCATCTTGTCAGGTTTCTTTAGTGGCACGAATGTAAGTTGCAGAAGTGGAGCCTGTCGGTTTGGGCTGTTTTGGTTCCTTTGCTGCCAGTTCATAGCAAAGCCATATCTTGCCAAAAACATATGGTACCTACAATATGCAACTCATTTCCTCTGCCAAGGGGTTCTAATGATATCAGTCTAATCTCACTACAATTTCCTTTCGATTTGTGTTCCCTTCCCCGGTCTCTTTGTTGGTACCATGGTCACCTTACCGGATTTCGACACTACATTGCTCAACAACCAAACCCAATAGGTACTTTCTTACTCCCTCCGATCCATATTAATTGATTTTGATTTATCAAAATTTAGATAAACTTATATACACATCCAAAAATACATAGTAGTAGGAAAAACACATGAATACACTCTTCTCGCGGCACTTCTCCGGGACATATCCTGGGGCTTTTGGTGACGCCACATGCAATTTCGTACCCATCATTCTCTATCATCATTACCTGCGCGTCGCCGGGGGTCAAAGTTCCTCTGCACTCGAACCATTTGGTAATGATAATATCATTCGTACTAGAAAGTGGATACTGAAGGCTTTTTGGCAACGAAGTTTCTTTCTACGCTTCCTCCACACCACATGTAAAGCCCATCCATTCTGTGATGTCGAGTAGTCCTTTATTCTTTCTTCTTCTGAATCAGTTGCAGCTCGGCAACGGCCTAAGGTTTCATTTAATTCGTCCAGGTTCAGTCAGTACACAGACACAACAGAAAAAATAAACGAAATTATGCGAGCTCCATGCTGACGTACGCCATTGGACCTTGATTCGAGCTCACTCGACTGGAGCACCCCCTCACGTGTGCTAGCTCATCCACCCCAGAAAGAAATGATGATGGTGCGTGGAGTCAACGACATAAAAGAGTGATCGGATCCCCATATGATCCCCAACCCCAAAGAACCGCAACTGTGCATGGGATCCATCACCAAATTAACATTTTTTATCACCAAACCTGCTGTTCCCAATAACATGCATCTAACCACGGTCTACGCTTACCTCTACAGATCAAACAATGAACTAGGGCTGTCGAAAGAGTTCGGGCTTGATAAACTGTGCGAGTTCGGCGCGTTAACAGCTCGGCTTGAGCTTGATTCGTCTCTCTAACAAACCAAGCTCGAGCCTGTTTTCGAGCTCACGAGTTTAGACGAGCCGAACTCAAAAGGTTTGATAAAGCTCGTGATTTTTATACAGACGCAAAATTGAAACTGCTATTATTATTTCATCTGTTGTAAGACCGTTAAAATAAATGTGATGGCATGTTGGCACTATATTACTATTATGTGAGAGTGAGACCAATGTTGAGGATATCGTTTATCGTTAACTTCTCGGTCAGCCGAAAATTAGTGATTTTTGGGTGTATCGCTCGATTTATCGGACGATAAATCGGTTTATCGGGCGATAAATTGATTAATCGGCTTATCGGTCACCCAGTGATAAGCGATAAATCGGCCGATAAATCGACATATCGGACGATTTTTTGAACAGTGTGTGAGACTACTATTATGTGAGACTCCGAGCCATTTCTCTTATTCGGTTTTCAAGCTTTACTATTTTCTTGCTATGTAGCTGCATGTCTATCTTTGGATGTACTAAAAAAAATTTACTGAGCTTCAACGAACCGAGCTCAAGCCTACTCGAACTTTGGTCGAGCCTCCTTTTATCTGACGGGCAGTTTCCTCTGGTAGACACTACTCCAGTGCTTTAGGATCTGCGCTCCTCACTAATCACTGAAGTTAGTCATGAACAAGCCTGTGTGCTTCCCAACAGAAAATCACATGGTTAATTAATCACTCAAATGGAGTGTTGTTACTTTTCACCTTGTCCACTTGATCTGGTTGTTTAGGCTGGTCAATCACTCAATCTCAGGGGGTAAACCGAGTATTTATGCCTCCGTTTAATTAGTCCGTGATCCAATACGTTCGCCCTAGTTAGTTAGTCAACTAACGGAGTACTAGCTACATAGGGTGTTCTTCATAAGCCTGCTTATAGATTCCGGTGGGGGAAAACTGCGGTGTGAATAAGCTTCCAGAAACTATCATGAGACTTCTTTTAGGCTTATCCATTTTTAGCTTATTTTCTACATTGAATTGTGAGATGTCTATTATGCCCTTGGATTTGATCTGTCGACTTAATCAGTCAAACATCAACTTCTGCAAGCATCACACAGCAAGAATCATCGACTACCATTTGACAATAAGCATCAGTAAAATAATCATCTACTAACAGCAAGAATCATCTACTAGCATCAGTCAAACAATCATCTACTAGCAGTAGCGGAGCCACCTTCCGGCAACAGTTCAATGGTGCAGCCGCACTTGTTCTTTGACCGAGATACAACGGCCGCCTAGCTCCGCCACTGCCTACTAGCAGCTGACATCGAGGTGGAGGGAGGACCAGGCCGGGGCAGAGAGTCGGTCCGAGCAGGAGGGATCCGGCCGCGGGCTTGGATCTCGAGTCGCCGGCTTGGAGCTGACGGTGGGGAGCAGGTTAGGACCGAAATCGGGCGGGACTGGTTGGATCCGGCCGCCCGCTGCCGGGATCTGGAGGTAGCGGCGATGGGAGAGCGGCGGGAGTGGAGCGACGGGGCAGGGGTGAGCGGCGGCGCTGTGGGAGCGTGGAGGAAGGTCGGGGGTGGAGTGCGAGGCAGGTCGGGAATCGTTTGATCGAGTTGATATTTTTTTCCGCTTCCACTCGTTTCCTCGGTGGTGGCGTTTTGATTGTAATATCTGAGAAAGACATGTCCATTTTCCAAAACGTTTCGCATCCCGTCCGCAGAAGCTCGGGAAACTGGTCGAGACCAGTTTCGCCCCACTGTATGTAACTGGGCTTTTGGGAAAATGGAGGAATAGCTAGTTTGGCGTCACAAATGTTGGACCATGCATCTCCAAGTGACACTCCCACTATACAGTCAACGGTAAAACGAGACGATGGTACCAAGCGACAGATCGTGGTATTGTTTCCTCCTCTTGGTTTCTTGCAAGGGTAAGCGTAAACTGCCCGGCAGGAAGCCGTTTAGTTTAGTCATTGACGACGAAGCCCCATGGTCGAGGAAACTGAAATGAAGGTAGTACAGGGAGTCTAGTATTTTTGTTTGGATCCCGAGGTGAGCTGCCACCTGCAACTCTGCGAGAGCTGGTCCCTGGGAGGACGAGGCGGTGGTCGGCGCTGCCACGCCGTGGTGGCCGGCCGCGGCGGCGGAGGAGGCGGCGGCGCGCGTGATCATCACGTCGCGTCGCACGTGCGGGCGGACGCTGAAACATGCGCACATGCGCGTGTGCCCTGCCCTTGGCCCGGCCGGAATCTCTGTTCTTTGTTGGACGAAAGCTAGCCGGCCAGCAGCCACACGCTCGCCCAGATCCAACGATCCGCGTGCTCCATCACTCTTCTTCCTCTTTGTGTCCATCATCTTTTTCTTTTGGCACAGATCTTTGACTGAGCATTTTCTTTGTCTGAATTTTGGTGTTCTTCATGTACGTACCCTATTTTTTGCGGGGTTCTTCTTGTACCCGTCTTTCTGGTAGACACTTTCTGCTTTCAAATTTCACTTAGTCAGGTTATAAAATACAGTGGTAGGTCGGCTTGGTTAAAATGTAATGAAACAAATCCATGTTTAACCCTAAACCTATAACTATAACACCATCTATACTAAACAGTGACATCTTCGAAACCGTTTAACTTAAATTCTAGCCTGAATTTGCATATGGCTTCTGTATTTTTAGGTTGTCAAAAGGTAATCTTTGGTGTAGGTGCTACGAGTCTATAATTTCAAATCATAATAAAAATATGTACTAGTACTATTTGTGTAAGAAATGTCAAACATATACGAATCTATGTGGTTGCTGATCCAGATACTTTTAACAAGATTAAGTTGCTAAATTTTCAGACAAAATTGCTATAGAGAACTACAAAATGCAGGTGTTCCACTTTCTGCTAGAGTTGGGACGTCCCACAAAATCGATTGTCTCTGGACCAGAAATTGAGTGGACGCAACACAGGTCTTCCCTTCTTACAATATTCCCCCTAAAACATGTGTCAAGTAAGAAAAAGAATCAATTACCCACTGCACCGGGCCTACCCATATGATCACCCCCGAACGGTCTGTTTCTGTCCGTTTGGATCGTGGTCTGGTCAATTTGGGCCGTGGTCAGGTCTGTCCGTCCGGCCGACCGCGCACAACAGCCCGACTCATTTGTCTGTCTCCCTCCCGTTGTCACCGGTTGACACCCTCCCGATGGGACGTTAATGGCGACACGACGTCGGCTGTCAGCGCCGGCGGCTTCCTATGCGGCCGCCGTTTCCCGTCATCGTTTCCCGCGCGTGCCTCTTTTCCCGCGGCGAGAAAACTTCCCGCGCATCCCAGTCTGTTTCCCACCTCCGGCGCGGCGGAGACAACAAGCCCCAAAGCAAGAGAAAACCAGTAGCCGAAAAAGCTCCAGCAGCTATGCCTCGCCGCAAGTTCGCCACATGGTCCAAGATCCGGGAGATGTTTACGCCCGCTACCCGGACGTGGAGGTCGACGAGGTCCACCTCGAGGCCACAGTGCTGGCCCGGCGCATGGGCGAGGCGCAGGTGCTGGCCTTCGAGAAGGAAGGCGAGATCGCCGAGTGTGCGCTACAACAGGTGGTGGAGGCGGCAACGGTGGCCGCCCAATGGGCGGTGACCGACGTGCACCACGTCGCCGCCAAGGAGGCGGTGGCCTTGGAGGCCGCATGAGCGGCTCTTCGCGAGATCCTCCACGAGGCGGCCATGACCACGCTGGATGAGGTGGCCAAGGAGGACGCCAAGTCTGCCATCCGCGAGCTCCGCCACGCCGCCAAAGCGCGCAACGACGCGGGAGAGGCGCGGAGCGAGCACGTCGCCGACTCGGCGGCGGAGGAGCGCGTGGCTCTGGCCGCTGAGGGGATCTCCGACGACGCCGCCGACACGGGAGGAGGCGGAGGACGGCGATGGCGAGAGGAGAGGTGGACCAGCTGGAGGCGCCGCTCGCCGTCCCCGTGTAGATAGCGGAGGCGCTAGGCTGCGGCCCCAATGGTGCTCCGATCCTGGCTCCGGCCCCGACTCCTTCTCCGGCGGAGTTGCTCGCCCAGCAGGAGGCGAGGGACCACTAGGCCGCCGAGATGGACAAGGCCTTGGCGAACCGGGCGACGGAAGACCGGCAGAAGCAGGAGGGCAAGGCAGCAACTCGCGACCGTATCCGCGACCTCGTCCAGCAGCGGGCCATCTGGAAAGCTAGGGCGGCGATCGATTGGGCCGGCGACCGCGGCAATGGTGGCCGTAGCAACGGCGGCGAGTAGCCGCCGCGCCGTCCTCCTCCAGCAGTAGTCGCAACAGCAGTAGTAGTAGCAACCCCTAATTAGTTTGAATGGTCTTTTTATAACTGGCAGGTTTAATCTAATGAAAAACTATCGTTAAGTATAAATCTCTCTTACATATGGGCCCGTATCGCCAACTGGCACGACGTCCGCGCTGTCCGCGCGTGTCCGGTCCGACGTAATAGAGCTCCAGATTAGATGCATAGATAAGTCGAGCCGGACATGTTTTGTCGGATGGGTCGTCCCGCTGGGCTGCCGCTGACAGTTTGGGACACATGCAAACCGTTTGAATCGACCCGGTAAAGATAGCCTGAAGAGCAGTGATCTATAATGAGTTCCTCCGTGGTAGTACATTCGATCCGCTCTAAAAATCTCGTCATTGCCGTGATCAGCCTCATGTACGTTTGTACCTGTACCGCGGCAATTGAAGTTTACTCTGAAATCGACATCTGTTTAAGGTCGTACCCCTCATATACTTTGGTAGTAACAAGGGCGAACAGTACGTACTTAGCTTTTTTAAGAGATTCAGCCAATACATCGCACGAACGTGTACGCCGTGTACTGGGTTGCTTTTTCACTGGGGGAGGCGTGCGTGCGTGCCTGCATTTCTAGGGGACAAAACCGCACAAAACGTAGCTACGTAGTACGTACGTTCTGCTCCAGTCCTCCCAAATAATGCCCTTGAGCTGGCGATTTTTTTTTAAATAATACGAATTAATTATTTAATTTGAGTTCTATTATGCATTTTTTCGAAATTCCAGATCTAGCGCTTTGTCGGCCAGGGGCAAGCCGACTGGGCCAATCGGCGAGCCGGCCGACTGCATGCACCATGCACGTCGGCCCTGCCCACATTGTCGATCGGCGAGAGCAAGCCGATTGGCTCAGTCGGTCTGGCCCAGGCCGATTAGTGCAATCGGCCAGACCTAGACCGATTGCCTAATCGTCCTGCCCCTGACAAAATCCTGCATGATCAATGCAGCCCTAACCTTCCGCCGCTGTTTTTCTCGCCAATCCTTCGCGCCGATTTTTCCCGCCATCGCGCCGATTTTTCCCGCCAGTACTTCCCGCCCTTTGTTCCCGCCACTACTTCCCGCCCTTTTTTCCCGCCACTACTTCCCGCCTTTTTTTCCCGCCTATTCGCTTCGGTGCCTCTATAAATCCGGGCAACGAGATGTATCCTTTACCAGTTCATCTCTTCCTCCTCTTACTCTCTCATTTCCCTCCTCTCCTCTTGCTCTCGCATTTCCCTCCACTCCTCTCCACTATGACCGACGCGTCTCCCTGGCCTGTAGATATGTCCATTGGGCTTTTCTTCATAGCCAGAACTGTTGAGATAGGCGATAAACCAGCCGGTGGGATCGTTGGTATCGAACCATGATGCTCTCGTTATACTTGGTAAGTCACTTCATCGAAGAGGGTGGAAGCGAAGACCCCAAGTCAGTGCTGAGCAGAGCTTCTCAGGATCAAGGCAAGGTGGGACAAGCTCACCTTCAAGAGTGAAGCTCGCATGATGGAGGTGGCTAATACACCTTGGTCCTGGATAGAAGATAGCGAAGATGAGGATGATATCTTCATGCCGCCACCCGTTGGAAGCAAGGCAAGAGCTGAGTGGGACAAGAGGCAGGAGAAGAAGAAAGAGCAGGCCAAGAAGAGTCAAGCTGACATGACGACGAAGCGGTGTGGCACGAGGGGCCTACATAGAAGAGAGCGAAGATGAGGATGATATCTTCATGCCGCCACCCGTTGGAAGCAAGGCGAGCTGAGTGGGACAAGAGGCGGAGAAGAAGAAAGAGCAGGCCAAGAAGAGCAAGTCGAGGGATCGCCCAAGGGAAAGGCGAGGCATCATCGAAGGGAAAGGAAAGGCATCATGCTAGGGATTGATAGGACTCTTATTTATGTACCGCAAGTTATGTTGAACTGTGTTGCAAGTTATGTTGAACTGTTGCAATAAAAATCGTGAAATGATAGAATGATGTCTCATATATAGGTAAATATATGTCTCATACATAAGTAGATGTCTCATGCATAGATAGACATGTCTCATACATAGATAAATATATGTCTCGGCGTCAAATGCCGCGGCCTTTCGGGTGGTGGGTTAGGGCGTCGTCCAACCAACACGTGGGGCGGCCGAAACTGTCGGGGAGGAATCACCGACCCGTGCTCATCGTCTTGAGTCTCTTGTGTGGGGTCAGGTGCAGAGTCTGAAAAATGTTCAGCCAATCGCTGCGTCATGAAATCTGAGTGCTATGATCAACGTCTGATCATCGAGCGGATCCGGACACGAACGGTGATAGCTGGCATAGACCCTGCATTCCGAATGCTCCTGCACATAAAAACAAAGTATGTAAGAACTTGACATGAACTGAGCCTCGACGCTTATCTTGTAAGACACATACCCTGTGGCTGTGGTTGTGGGCGAAACCCGTAGTTTGGCATGGGAGGGTGACCCCAAGGCTCCTGCTGCTGGTGCTGCCACGACGAACCTCCATCGTGCAAAGGTGGCTCCTGCTGCTGGTGCTGCCACGAACCTCCATCGTGCAAAGGTGGTCTGCTGCTGCCAATCGAAAGAAGACTGCTGATGCCGTCGAACCTCCAGCCTGGTGCAGGGGAGGAGGTCTCGAGTCGTCGTGGTGTAAGCCGTGACGGGAGCATGTCGTGAGGCGGTGGGCTGCTGCTGCTGGTGGTGCGTCGAGTGCCGCGGAGGAGCTGTGGTGCCGGGTGGTGAGCAATGTCCGAAGGGCGTGCGTGATAACCCGTGAATCGCCGTATCTTCTCCTCGAGGCGACTCAGCCAGTCTCCTGGTCTGCCCGGTGAATAAGTAGGGTCCGGACGAAAGAGAGTACATACTCAGCACTCTCCGTCTCAAGATCGATTAACATTTGTGCGCAAGAGACACCACAAGGTTCGCCATATATAGATGGAAAACTATGTAATAAATAGGTGCATTAGATGAAGAACATACGCGTGTTGTGCGCTGCCCACGATCGGTGGCTCAGATAACTATCCCAAGTAGCCGCGGCATCTCCTCTGGGTGAGATTGCTGCGTGATGCGTAGTCGTGTGGCGCTCATGTAGCTATCCAAGTACCTGTTGAACTCTTCCATGTCAAACGCGTCGTTCGAGTCCCAGACTCGGGCTGTAGCGGTGTCCCACTCTTGAACGTACACCCCAACCCTGTGTAGCCAACCCGTGGCGGTCTTGCTACTTCCCTTCCTCGACAACCTAACATTTAACATGGTTAGTGTCATGTCAATAAATCATGTTAATATGGAAGTAATGT
The DNA here is from genome assembly GCA_023614405.1 of Avena insularis. Classification (NCBI taxonomy): domain Eukaryota; kingdom Viridiplantae; phylum Streptophyta; class Magnoliopsida; order Poales; family Poaceae; genus Avena; species Avena insularis. The sequence continues at coordinate 459,811,426 of CM042697.1, read as the reverse complement.
GTAAATGAAACATACGTGTGTACGACTGAAGGTATGACGCTCTCCGTAGGACGAGGATCAGCCAACTGGCGAAGACCAAACTGCCTCATTACTCTATGTAGGCTCATCTCCTCTGCCTGCATGTCGAAGATGATCTTCGATTTTGTGAGCCAATACGGCTCGTCCCTGGCGCATAGTAAAGACATTTGTGCGGCGTCCCCATCCCTCTGGAATCTAGCAGCGACAGCTTCATTACCGTAGGGCTCCCACATCACCGAACTCGCTAGCAGTACGTCAAACTGCTCGGACAGTGCGGGGTAGCAACCCCTCACCTGACTGTGAGAAAAGCGTCTCTGCGAATAATAATTTGTTAGCTCCATGCATAGTTTATGTCAACTAAATAATGAATGTAACAAGTAACTTTGCACATACCTGACGATGTGTCTAAACTGAACCGAAAGTAGGCAAGTCAATGTGGTCTGGATCTGGATCCAACAGTCCAGTCAGAGGGTCGCCCAAAGTAGCTGTAGGGTAAGGCGTCTCAACCATAACGTCCGGCCGGCCGATAGGAAACCGCTCCCAGGACCAAAGCTGCAACAGTAGTGGGCATCCAAGCAGGCCTGACTTCGGCGCCCTCCGTTGGCAACCACTGCACATACCTCGGTACGTGGCCGCTAAGACCGCAGAACCCCAACTCCTTTGTATAATCATGTCAGCGCTAGTTGCATTGGCGATCTCCAATGCGATAGGGATGTAGCGAGCGGTGATAGTGGTGACATGGTTCTCGGTGAACATCACCTTACCGAGAAGCCAAAGTATGTATGCCTCCAAGGACCGAGTGATTTGTGGCTCTGTCAACTGAGTCTCTGGATAGCCTAGCTGTTGGATCTGCATTAATGAAATATGGTTCGATAAGTAACCAGTAGCCAGTAATGTGTAGCAAACAGATTAAAAAGAAGTTAGCAAACACACCTGACATCCTAGTAACCAGTCGAACTTGGGCCCGTGTTCTTCATACTCCAATGGTCTAGTAATACCCTGGAATCGCTGTGCCATATCTTGTTGCCAACCCGCCGGTGCCTGTAGCGGTCCAATGGGCTGTCCAGCCAAAGGAAGTCCCAACAGGCATGACACGTCCTGGAGAGTAGGAGCCATCTCTCCCCAGCGAAAGTGAAAAGTGTGGGTCTCGGGCCTCCAACGGTCGACCAAGCATGTGAGCAACGAGTGGTCATATAGTAGGCGTGTAGAGTCTGCAGTGCCCTCAACCAAGCGAACAAAAGGTAAAAGCCCAGCCCACTTCAACCTGCATGACCAAAAACGTGATCAATCATGTACCGCAACCCAAAAATACTCATATAATTCATGATTAAATCGTACCTAGGAACCCAAGCGGGGTGTATTCTCCAGTTAACATTCGGTGTGCGAGTGACCAAAGACTCAAGTGAGTTGGGGTCATCCTCCAAAATTCTAGCCCGATGCTTCTTTTCAATGTCTGGATCGAGCAACCTGTATCTTCTCGCCATTTCTGAACAATTTAAAAATTAACATAAGCATTTGCATATTACAACATAAAACATAGTTCAACACATATTACAACATAAAACATAGTTCGACACATATTACAACATAAAACATAGTTCGACACATATTACAACATAAAACATAGTTCGACACATATTACAACATAAAACATAGTTCGACACATATTACAACATAAAACATAGTTCGACACATATTACAACATCAAAAATAGTTCGCCACATAGTTTCACCCGCGTCCTCTACCTCTTCGACCTCGCGCCACATGTTTTGATTCCATGAAGCAGGAATCGGCATGTCCTCTCCACCATTGCCTTCTCCATCAGAATCATCTGGGTCATCAGAATCACCACTCTCCCCATCCATGTAATCCTCCTCTTTCATCATGTTCTGCATGCCTCCATCTTCCTCGTCCGCATCTGCCTCTCCACTATAGTCTTCTCCACCTCCGACATGACTGCTCTGCCCCGATTCATAACCACCGCCTCCTCCTCCTCCTATCTCACTGCTCTGCCCCGATTCATAACCACCGCCTCCAGCACTGGACATAGAGTACATCCCGTAACTTGAATCAACACTATGGCGCGAAACATGTCCACCATCGATCTCCTTCAGGACAGGAAGCACTAATGCGCGAGGGTTTACATGCCTATCTTCGCAGCCTTTTAACCACTTAAACCAGTCTCTGTCTGTATCTACATGCCTTAAAGTCCAGAAAATATTTTTTCTTGACTTTGTCCATAATGCTTGCACGCTGACGGTGTACGTCTCGATGTTATAGCCTAAACATCCTGTCAACTATTCCTTCAACTGACTAACACTCCACGTTTGAGGGGCAGTCAAATCTAACTGTGTACACATAAACTCTTCCAGATCTGCTCCAAAGTCATTTGTTCAAACATTCCCATGACCGTAATAAAACACGAACTTCACTAAATTGGTCATCTCTGCTGACATAAAATAAACAACCTAATCAATTAATTATCGACAACGCGTATAACTTTGGGCAATGCTTGCAAATATTCTAAAAAATATGATATTATTGCTACCGGTCAAATATTGCTACTAATCCACCGGCCAAATTTTTGTGCCTAACCCATCGGTCAAATATTGCTACTAATCCACCGGCCAAATTTTTACTAATCAACTAGCCAAATATTCTAATAGACTAACCATACGACGAACGTACGTAACCATATACAATATCCATTGATTATCGAGGGATTAGAGTTACCCTTGAAGCGAGAGAAGCTACCACCAACACAGCTCGAACACTGCTCCACCACCACAGCCTCAGCTCCTCCACCACAGCTCCACCACCATTGTCATTGCTTCACCACAGCTCCACCACCGTTCCTCCAACAAACCAACACCAAATCAAGCCATGAGCTAACCCATCCGTAGATCGGGCTTCCACTCCCTCTCTAATGGTTTTGGATTGAAGTTTTTGTGATCAAATCGAGCAAAATTTGAGAAAAAAGGTGGCTAGAAATGAAGAACACGAAGGGGAGAGAGAGAGGCAGCAGCTGGCCAGGCGCGTCGCGTGGAGAAGAAGGCCAGGCGCGGCGGCGTCGCCCTTATCTGGCCCCAGTCGGCCTGGGCCTGGCCGATTAGGCGACTCGACTGCGCTGCTAGGGACCTGTCGCCACCGTTGTGGGTCCAGCGGCCCCAGCCGATCGGCTTGCCCCTGGCCGACAAAGTGCTAGATCTGGAATTTCGAAAAAACGCATAATAGAACTCAAATTAATTAATTAATTCGTATTATTTAAAAAAAATCGCCTTGAGCTGTACATGTCGCATACCTCCGGATTATTGAACTGCACTGACCGTCAGAGAGTACGTGTACTGTGTTCATGTTCCTAGCTAGTAGCTGTCTACTCCAGGAGCTACACGAATTATTATTGAAATATTGAAGTTGACAGAAGCCATTATAAAGTAAGAGTGCGAAAACAACAACATCGAGCATAAAAATGGCAACCCATCTCCCGGGGATATGTAAAACACCCGACCGCTCATGCAAGCCAGGAGCCCAAATTCGTCTAGCATATCGCAAAACCGCGGCAACGCACTCACTCCGGATGTTGCTGCCTCTACTATCTTCCGCCAACCCATATTCAGTGTGTAGATCGGGTGCGCGGACTCTCACCACACTAGCCACTGACACCACCTCGGTGCCAAGTAGCACCACCTCCCCGTGCAATAACTTCGAAGCATCGGCATGCCGCAACACCTTGATGCCAAGTACCCAGCACACACAACTTAAAATCTTTGTAGGATCTGTCATGCGTCACAACTGCCGACCATGCATGACTCAACGTAGCACCTGTCGGTAAGGTATGACTTGACATAGCCACCAAAGCTTCGTGCAAGACAAAGCCACTCCACTTCTAGCCTTTGTCATCTGACGCTGCTCCGCGAACAATGCTCTCAAGAGAGAACGTGACACCGTAGCGCCACCATCACCCGATCCGGAAGCCAGATCCTAGGGTTTCCCTCGGGGTAGCACGAGTGGGTCGATAATAATTGCACGACAATGGATTGATCAAGGTAACAGCGTAGAACACCACCATTGCCTGCCAAGACCGAAGTCGGCTCAGTTTTCACCGGCAACTATGTCTTCCTGACTCGTATCCAGAACTAGATGAACTGAACAAGATTCGCCAATCCAGTCATGAACCCCGGCCGACCACTTCCAATGAAGGAAGAGACCACCACTGCCAAGCCCGGGGTTGTGGCCCCGGGCATCCTCATGACGCGGAGCCGAACCAAGACCTCCTCTATGAAGCGTCATCGCTAGGCCGAGACGAGCAGGTGACGACCGCCTCCGAGACAGGCCCTAGCGGGACCTGCCCAGCTTCATCACCTCCCGCCGGCCTCCATCGGACAACCGCAACCAGGCGTCGAAGACCTGCTGTCGTATGTTTGTCCCCACCATCGGCGAGGTCTAGAGAACAGCTGCCACCATCACAGGACCTCCCAGGCTTTGCCTTGGCATCTTAGACGGTGACGGCGGAGGGGATTGGAAGGCCGGGCGCCCTCCATCGGGGGAGTCGGAGGCGCCCTGGTGCGGGCTTGGCACCGCCGCACGGGGGTGAGAGCATTTTAGGAACATGTATCCAAGGCTTGGATCCGAGCAAAGCTCTGATTTTCTCGAGAGTACTCAAAGTAAGTATACATGGTTGTCCTGGCATAGAGATCTAAAATTCCCTGAATGCTAAAAATTGCAGCTAGTTAGGACTAGGAGTAACCAACCAACAAGATCGTTTTGGGATTTGAGAGGTCAGATCGATAGCTCTAATTTCTCAGGCTGGTCATAGTGAAGAGTAACTTACAGTAATAATATACATATATTACTAGTCTAAGTTACTATCTCTATAGTAAAAAAATAACATAGATGTAGTATCATGCAAAGTCTCATTTATTGCTATGTAGACTCATTTTGTCTTGAAATGTGTGATGTTATGGTTACATAGCTAGTTACCACAAGTCTCTCATTATTTAATTGCATGCCATGTCATCTAAAACCTTAGGCCTTTTCCAACAGGGTCTATCTTAGCACGTTTTCATATAAGCTATTAAAACTTAAGAAACAACTATCACAATGAGGTGTATCTTAAATGGTGTTTCTTAGTGATATTGTATTTAATGATTTTGTGCTCATGCATGTGTGTGATTGGACTAGCCAAGTTTTTTGCCTATGATAGCATGTAAGTGTTGTATCTTAGCTAAGATACCATACTCTTCTCTTTTATCATTAAATAGGGTGCCACATAAGCATTCTATCTAGGATAGAGCGCTAAGAGACAACCATTGTGAAAGGCTTTAGGTGACAATTCACGTAGCTCTATATTACTACCTAAGTTACTACCATTATGACTAGCCTGGCATGTACCGTGGCCGTATTATAGTACTATTTGTCTTGATCTTGTCGTACTAAAAGCTAAGGGAATAGTAGCACAAAGGGAGCAGTAAGAAACACAAGGCTCAATCTGTCACCAGCATCTACCTATGTGTTTCCAAATGCTTAGAAACAAGTATATGGGAGAAGGGGCTTCTATCAATCCAGTAGTGACAATGGATATCAAGTTTGGAAAGATTTGCACAAAATGAAGAATTGGTTTAAAATGGCATCTGCTTATAATGTTGGAAATAGGAAGAAAATCTTATTTTTGGAAGATATTTGGTGCTCTAATTGCGCGATAAAAATTCTTTTCCCTGCTATTTTCATTTGTTATGAGCAACAAAAAAATAAGTGTACTCAGATTATTGTAGATGGTACTTTGCAACTCTCTTTCTTCAGGTCTTTTGGGCCTGGTGAATAGAGAGAATGGTTAGAGTTTAACAGCTTTGTGGGTGGTGTTGAGCAGAATGGACAAGAAGATAAAGTTAAGTGGGTTAAATGGAGTTTTTAACTAAATTCTTGTATAGATTTATTCTTGATCCTATCGTATGATGGATATGTGGAAAGCCAACTGCCCTATGAAACATAATTTTTTTGTGTGGTTGTGTTTTAGGGGGGAAATTAATCAGCTGCCCAACTGGTGACAAGAAATTGCCTCGGTAATGAATTTTATGTATATCGTGGGGGCATGGATCATATTATCTTTAACTGCTATGTAGCTAGGTATATTTGGTATGTGCTTAGAGAAGTTTTTGATGTGGGGCTGAGTCCCAGATAGAGGGAGGAATTTTTTGAACTGTTCTTACAGAAGTGTGGGGCAAAATGCAACAACATCGCCTGGTTTTGGTTTACTGTTGTTGCATGGTCGTTACGACTTGTAAGAAATGAAAAGACTTCTAAGCATATAGTGTTGTTGAATCCTTTGATCCCCATTTATAGAGCTCTTTCCTTAATGTTGCAATGGAGACCGATGATCACGTGTAAACATCTCGAGGCAACAGAAGCAATCTTGGAGAAGCTAGGGAGCAAACTGCAGGATCTAGGCGCTGGGCAGGGCTAGTGTTGGCTAGCTTCCTAATAGCTCAGGTGGTGTCTTCGCTTCGCACTTGGTTCCTCCGGTGGCACGCTTGTGTAACCTAGTCTTTAGTTTGTTTTTCGTCCATGTAATATTCTTATTGTTTCTGAGTTGTGTACTTTGTTAATTTGCATAGAAAAATTCAGCTTATTTTTTAGATCAAAAGGGATTACTCCCCCGTTCCCTTTCATAGAAAAGAAACATATGAGTCACCAGCCAGTCCAATACCTTACAGAGCAAAACTAAATGCTATAGCCAGACTACCAGAAGTTTAACCAGCTACAGACTAAAATAGAGAGGAAACCACCACAAGATCGATGACCATAGCAAAACAAAACAAAAGACACCTACACCCCACCACTTACAAGGAACAAGAACCCCAGGGATGGCGGGGGGGGGGGGGGAGAAGCTCAAAACACTATATGAATAGAGTATTCCTCGCCTGGATGGCTCTGTAGGTAATCCAACGACACTTTTCCACCGCGCACCTTCCCTAGAGAAGTAGACTTCCCAGTGGAGATCCAGACAAAGTCCGGGAAGGTCAGCATGGAGGGAGCCTCAGTGGTCTTTTGAGTTTTTGTAGGACTCGATCTGTAAATTAGGCAGTTTCTCCTCCTCCTACATCCTGGAATGGGACTTTCCGATATCTCAAATAAGAAAGCACTAGAATCCACACATGTTTCATATTAATCCAGGTAGCTATTTCTAAAATTACATAGGCCCCATAGGACAGCTGTAGAAACTTTCGGTGATCCATGTTCCGAGACCATGTATGTACATGCTAGGCTCGTCAAGATCAAACCTTAACTTCCACATGAGAAAATCTGGCTTGCTCACGTTGTATACACTCGCAGAATCTAGCACACCCGATCATCACGTGGTGCTTCGAACCAACGAGCTTTAGCAATAATGCTTACTAAGGATGAACACTTTAAAACTTGAAATTGTGTGCATGAGGGATCATCTTATAATGCTACCGTCGTGAACTAAGCAATACAAGATGCATAAAAAGATTAACATCACATGCAATTCTTAATATGTGATATGATATGGCCTTTATTCTTGTGCTTCCGATCTCCATCTTCAAGCACGAACATGATCTCCATCATCACCGATATGGCGTTAAGGTCAATGGCGCCGTTTCATGGTTGTCGTCCACCAGCTTCAACTATTACAACTACTTTTAATAGACACGCAGGTCTTAACGGAATTAAAAGACAACCATATGGCTCCTGCCGGTTGCCAACTTACAATAAGAAACATTGCATACATCATATATAATCACAATCATGGCCATATCACATCACAGCACACCCCTGCAAAACAAAGTTAGACGCATCTAATTTTCTTTGCATATTTTATGTGGTTTGGGGCTTTCAATAAGTCTCGTTCTAACTTACGAACAAGAACCACAACGTTGATGCTTGAACTATCAAGTGCCCATTGTAAATTGAATCTATACTATGATGGGAGAGACAGACACCCGCAAAGCCACTTATGCAATACAAGTTACATATTGAGCGTGGAGCAAGTATCATGAACGATGTCATGTAAGGTTAGCCCGGGCCGCTTCATCCCATCATACCACAAGATGCAAAGTACACAAAAAGCAATTTATAATAAAAGCACCACCGCCCAAAAAGACCATTGCGTTCTACTCGTGCGACAGATCTACATATAGACACGGATCTGATACCACAGTAGGGGTTCGTAGCATGGAAAACAAAAAAATTCTACCGCATGCACACAAACAAGCCAAGATCTATCTACTAGATTGTAGCAACGAGTCGATAGAAGCACTCACCCTTGAAGATTCCAAAGCGGGTAACGAGAGCAGATTCTCGTGGGTGATGTAGTCGTACACTTGCCGATCTCAAGATCGCGTAGATGATCCTTCCGTGACGTGTTCGACAGCGCTTCGCAGATCGGTCCTGCGTTAGACTCGATGAAGACATTCCTCTCCCTTATTCCAGCAGGCAGCAGAGGTTGTAGCACTCTCCTCGTGATTCCAGCAGCACGACGGTGTGGTGTCGGAAGTAGAGGGAAGATCCCGCAGGGCTTCGCCTAAGCCGGAGCGAGTATGGTGGAGTAAGAGAGGGTCTTGGCGATCTACGGTTTAGAGGCACCAAGGGGGGTGGCTTGGCCAGCGGCTAGGGTTTGGGGAAACCCTAACTCGGCGACTTGGGAGGACCCCTAGGCAGCGGCAACACTTGGAGGGTGGTGGCGCCTTGTAGCTAGGGTTTGGGTGTGAGGGGTAGGGGTGCGCCCTACCCCTCCTTATATAGGTGGGGAGAGGCGGTTTGGGGAGGAGGGAGTCCTCCCCCAACTCCTCTTCATGGCCAGCGGGTGGAGGGAGTGGGATTCCTACCCTAGGTAGGTTTCCTACTCTCCCTCCACCAAGCAATGTTCGAATTTGACTTTTCAAATTGGCGTTTGACTTTCAAACTTGAATTTGATTTCTCTCTTCATATTTCCCAGCCAAGTGACCTAGTACATGATGCAAACATTCCACAATGTCATGACACATCCATGTACCCTTCCCCTTCCGGAGTGCCGGACCTTCCAGACCCTTCTAGAACATTCCCGGTGAAAATACCAGAATCATTTCCGAACTCCGAAACAGGACTTTCCTTATATGAATCTTATTCTACGGACCATTCCGGATCTCCTCGTGATATCCCGGATCCCATCCGAGACTCTGAACAATATTCGGTCTCTTACTCATCATTCCATAACTACATAACAACATTCGAATCCTTAAGTGTGTCTCCCTACGGTTCGTGAATTATGCAGACATGACCGAGACACTTCTCCGATCAATAACCAATAGAGGAATCTGGAAATTCATATGGCTCCCACATATTTCTACGATTACTTTGCGATCGAATGAACCACTTACATACGATACAAATTTCCCTTTGTCTCACGATAGTTTACTTATCCGAGGTTTTGATCGTCGGTATCTCTGCATACCTAGTTCAACCTCGTTACCGGTAAGTACTCTTTTCTCGTTCCCATGGTATGTGATCTTTTGTGAGCCAGTCACATGCTTGCAAGCTAATTGGATGACATTCCACCGAGAGGGCCCAGAGTATATCTATCCGTCATATGGATGGACAAATCCCACTCTTGATCCATGTGCCTCAACCCATACTTTCCGAACACTCAATGCCACCTTTATAGCCACCCAGTTACGATGTGGTGTTTGATGTCATCAAAGCATCCTTCCGATGATGGTGATTAGCATGATCTCATGGTCGAAGGAATTAGGTTACTATGTATCAGAAAGCTTATAGCAATTGAACTATTAAAATGACTTGATCTTTATGCTACGCTTATCTATAGGAGTATGTCCATCATACCATTCTCCTAATGATATGATCTCGTTGTTAATAACATCTCAATGTTCATGATCGAGAAACCACGATTATCTATTAACCAACAAGCTAGTATTATTAATGAGGCTTTACTAGGGACTCTAATTTAGTTTACAAATCACATAAGTATTAATGTTTCCGGTTAATACTGTTATAGCATGAATGTAAACATTTATCATAAACACAAAGATATAATAATAACCACTTTTATTATTGCCTCTAGGGCATATCTCCAACACTTATAACCAATTTTAACAGCTTTAGCATCCCACAATACCCCTTTCCAGAAAGTAGATGGGTGCACATCTTGGCAAGAAAGAATGTTTGAGTCCTAGTCTCATACTTAGCATCAATCACTCTGCTCCACAAATATCCCTCCCCCTGAATGTATCTCTTAATCCAGGAACCAAGGAGACAGAGATTAAGATCTTTCAAGTTAGGAATACCCATACACCCAAACACTTTTTTTCATGCAAATGGAAGGACAGTTAGATAAATGAATCTTATGATTCCCTTCCTCATCATTCCACATAAAGTTGGCTAACTGAGAATTTAAAAGATTCAGAGCCCACTTAGGGAACTTAAAAAGGATAGAGGCAGGCTGATAACCTCTCTAGGAATAAAATTAGGGCACAAGCCCCTAATCAAATTATGTTGGCCCCCCTTAATTAATATCCTAGAGAAAACATCAACTACAGAATTAAAAAGGAGAGGTGCAATGGGATCACCCTGCCTCAAGCCTTTACTAGTAAGGAACAAATTACTTTCTACACCCTTAATCTTAACCCCCGTAGATCCACTTGTTGTAATTTGTTTAACCATCCTAATGAAAGTATAAAAAGTCTAAATTCACTCTATCATAAGGTTTCTCATAGTCTATTTTAAGGACTAAATCCTGTTTTTTCTATGAACATCATGAATAATCTTATGATCAGTAACAACACTCTCCAAAATGAACCTTCCTTTAATGAAGGCAGACTGATAAGAAGAAATTAATCTCCCAATAATCTTAGCATACCTATTAGTCAAAACCTTAGTGAACATCTTAAAAGAGAAATTAAGTAAACTAATAGGTCTAAAAAAATTCATAGATCTAGCATCATTCTCTTTAGGAATAAGAGTAACCATGGAAAAATTTAGCCTATAAATGTCTAATTTATCCTGAGACCAGGCTCAAACATAACCAATAGATCAAGGGGCTCCATCAGAAACAGCAGTTTTGACTTCTTCTTTAGAGAAACACCATCAGAGTAAGAATCAAAAATAGTACCAAAAATGTTGATAAAACATAAAGGAAACACCATCTGGACCAGGGGCTCCATCAGAGTAAGAATAAAAAACAGCAGTTTTGACTTCTTCTTCAAAGAAAAACCCCTAGAATAACATTCTCTTCTATGCTGACTTTCTCATTATTAGAGAAAAAGTCATCTCTAAGATTAATATCAGTCTTAGGCTCAAAACCAAATAATTTTTTATAATAATCTAGAGCAACTTTAAGCATATCCTTTGTTTCAGTAACAGGACCCTCAGGCCCATCCAAAACAGGGATCATTTTTCCTTCTTCTCTGGTTGGCCACATCATGAAAATATGTTGTGTTTCTATCACCCTATAAAATATCCCTATACCTAGACCTTTGTATGGATTTGGTTTCTTCCATAATCCAGTAGCCATTTAGGTCTCTAAGAATAAAATCAAATCTAGCCCTCTCCTCATCACTTAGAGGGGTAGTTTCAGATTTAATGTCCAGAATATCATATTTTGTCATCAAATCCTTCTTCTCTTTCCTAATAGCAGCTTCTAGATTATCACTCCACCCCTTAGATAATTTACTAAGATATCTAATCTTAGCTTGCCAAATATCCATCACATCTACACTATTTACATTAATAGGCCAAGCTTTTTAACACAACCTGTCTGAAGTCAGGCTTGGAAAGCCACCACTTCTCAAATTTAAAACTTTTACTCTTAGGAACATGAGATTCACCAGACTCCCAAATAATGGGAGTATGATCACTCAGAATTCTAGCCAAAGTTCTACCACTACATAAAGGAAAAAAGACTCAAAATTAGTAGAGCAAAAAATCCTATCAATTTTACCCATGATAAGATTTCCTGGTTATTGCCCTAGGTATAAGCCCTACCAGTTAAACCACTTTCCATGAGAGCCCAAATTTCCACCCACTCATTAAATCTATGAATCCATCTAAAATCAACATTACCACTACTATTATCACTAGAGGACCTAATCAGATTAAAATCCCCCAATAATGGCAGGGCCATCCCAATTAATAAAAAGCTCATGCAACTCAGAAAAAAAGCCTGCTTTTTATCTTCATAAACAGGACCATACACAGTAGTAATTCAAAATATAGACCCACTTGTTGGAGATATGCCCTAGAGGTAATAATAAATGTAGTTATTATTATATATCTTTGTGTTTATGATAAATGTTTACATTCATGCTATAATAGTATTAACAAGGAAACCATTAATACTTGTGTGATTTGTAAACTTAATTTGAAGTCCCTAGTATAGCCTCTATACTTCACTAGCTTGTTGGTTGATTGATGATGTGGTTTCTTTATCATGAACATTGAGATGTTATCAACAACAAGATCATATCGTTAGGAGAATGATATGGTGGACATACTCCTATAGACAAGCGTAGCATAAAGATCAAGTCATTTCAATAGTTCAATTGCTATATGCTTTCTGATACATAGTAACCTAATTCCTTCGACCATGAGATCATGCATATTGCCTTTCTTTGGATGGATGCTTTGATGTCATCAAACACCACACCGTAATGTGGTGGCTATAAAGGTGGCATTGAGTGTTTGGAAAGTATTGGTTGAAACACATGGATCAAGAGTGGGATTTGTCCATCCACATGACGGATAGATATTCTCTGGGCCCTCTCGGTGAAATGTCATCCAATTAGCTTGCAAGCATGTGACTTGGTCACAAGGGATCACATATCACGAGCGAGAAAGAGTACTTATCGAACAAGGATGAACTAGGTATGCGGAGATACCGATCATAACCTCGGATAAGTAACATATCGTGAGACAAAGGGAAATTGGTATCGTATGTAAGTGGTTCATTCGATCAAAGTAATCGTAGAAATATGTAGGAGCCATATGAATTTCAGATTCCTCTATTGGTTATTGTTCGAGAAGTGTCTCGATCATGTCGCATAATTCACGAACCGTAGGGAGACACATAAGGATTGACGTTGTTTGAGTAGTTATGGTATTATGAGAAAGAGACCGAATGTTGTTGAGTCTCGGATGGGATCCGGGATATCACGAGGTGATCCGGAATGGTCCGGAGAATAAGATTCATATAAGGAAAGTCCCATTTCGAGTTGGGGAATGGTTAGGTGATTTCATCGGGATCATTCTAGAAGGTCCCGGAATGTCCGGCACTCCGGGGGGGAAGGGGTACATGAATTTGTCATTGCAAGATGGAATGATTGCATCATGTACTAAGTGTTCTCGCTGTCCAAAATAAAGGGTTTATTTAATTCCTAAATTGGAAAAGTCAAGCCGATTTTGGTCAACCGCCAGTTTTGGAAAGAGGAGAAGTTGAAACCGACTTGGGAGGAGTCCTCCTCCCAAGCCGGCCAGCCCTAGGCCGAGTTGGGGAGGGACTCCTCCTCCTGGCGCGCCAGCCCTCCCACCTATAAAGGGAGGCGGGGCCTCCCTCTAGAGACACACAAGTTCCTATCCTCTAAACTAGAAACTAGACCTAGACCCGGTTTAGAGCTGTTTGGGTTTAGAGCCTTCTAATTGGTTTAGAGCCCTCTAATTGGTGTGTCTAATTACTAGACCACTAATAACCTCTCTCATAAGCTCCACCATACTGCACCGGCTTAAGGCGAAGCCTGCGGATCTCCCTCTACCTCCGGTACCACGCCCGTTGTCTTTGCGAGGGAGAGTGCTACAACCTCCTTTTCTGGAACAAGGAGAGGAAGGTCTTCGTCAATACCGAACGTGTGACCGATCGGGAGGCGCTATGAACGCTGCCGGAAGGATCGTCTCACGCGATCTTGAGATCGGAAGAGTACGACTACATCACCCACGAGAATCTGCTCGTTAACCACTTTGGAATCTTGAGGTGAGTTATTCCATCGACTCGTTGCTACAATCTAGTAGATAGATCTTGGCTTGTTTGTTTGTATGCGATAGAAAATTTTTGTTTTCCATGCTACGAACCCCTACAGGGGTATCAGAGCCGTGTCTATATGTAGATCTGTTGCACGAGTAGAACACAATGATCATTGTGGGCGTTGATGCTTTTATTGTAGATTGCTTTTTGTGTACTTTGCATCTTGCGGTATGTTGGGATGAAGCGGCCCGGGCTAACCTTACATGACATCGTTCATGAGACTTGCTCCACGCTTAACATGCAACTTGTATTGCATAAGTGGCTTTAGATGCTGTTTCTCCTAGCATAGTAAAGATCCAATTTACAACGGTGATCAACAATGCTAGTATCAATGTTGTGGTTCTTGTTCGTAGGTTAGACGACACCTATGGAAAGCCCCAAACCACGTAAAATATGCAAAGAAAGTAGAAGCGTCTAACTTTGTTTTGCAGGGGTGTCTGATGATGTGATATGGCCATGATTGTGATTATATTTGATGTATGCAATGTTCCTTATTGTAAGTTGGCAACGGCGAGAACCATATGGTTGTCTTTAATTTCTGTTAAGACCTGCGTGTCTATTCAAAATAGTTGTAATAGTTGAAGCTGGTGGGCGACAACCATGAAGAAGCGTCAATGACCTTGATGCTATGCGGTGATGATGGAGATCATATTCGTGCTTGAAGATGGAGATCGAAGCACAAAGAAGAAAGGCCATATCATATCACATATTATGAATTGCATGTGATGTTAATCCTTTATGCATCTTGTATTGCTTAGTAGACGGTAGCATTATAAGATGATCCCTCATGCACATAAATTTCAAGTTCTAAAGTGTTCACCCTTAGTATGCACCGTTGCCAAAGCTTGCGCTTGAAACACCACGTGATGATCGGGTGTCTTTGATTCATGGTGAATACAACGTAAGCAAGCCAGATTTGCTTATGCGGAAGCTAAGGTTTGATCTTGTGAGCCTAGCATGCAGACATGGCCTCAGGAACACGGATCGAAAGGTAAAGCATGAATCATATAGTAGATATGATGAACATGATGATTGTTCGCCATTAAAACTATATCAGCTCTCGTGATGATCGGTGTTGATGTAGTGGATTTGGTTCGTGTGATCACTAAAACAATTTGAGGGATGTTGTTTTGGTGGGAGTTCACCTAGTTTAATTTCATTAATTAATTTGAACTCAATTTGTCATAAACTTAGTCTAAACTATTGCAAATATGTTGTAGATCAATGGCAGCCCCTACCATCAATTTTAATGCATTCCTAGAGAAAGAAAAGTTGAAAAACAATGGAAGCAACTTGGATTGGTTCCGCAATTTGAGGATTGTCCTCACAGGTGGTAATTTGACCTATGTCTTTGGATGCACCGCTAGGTGACCCACACTGATGCTACCGATGAAGTAAAGAATGTTTACCTCGCTCGGAAGAATCAATACTCCATAGTTCGATGTGCTATCTTGTATGGTTTAGAATCGAGCTTGAGAAAAGGTTTGAAGAGTCGGACCCATATGATATTGTCGAGGATCTCAAATTAATCTTTGAGACTCATGCGGCAATTGAAAGTTATGAAGCTTCGAAAAGTTCTTTAAGCGCAAGATGGAAGAGGGTAGCTCTCGGTGAGCATGTGCTTAAGATGTGGGCACGCAAATAAACTTCAAAGTTTGGGTATAGTGATTCCTAATACTTTGGGGTTTACGCATCCTCCAATCACTACCACCAAGTTACAAGAACTTTGTGATGAACTACAACATGCGAGAACATGAACAAAGAGTTGCGAACTATTTGCTATGTTAAAATCTGCGAAGTGGAGATCAAGAAAGAGCACCAAGTGTTGATGGTCAATAAGACCACCAAATTCAAGAAAGGCAAGTCTAAGCGAAGGGACACTTCAAGAAGGGTGGTAAGAAAGTTACCATACCGACGAAGAGGACCAAGGCTGGACCCAAGCCTGAAACCGAGTGCTTTTACTGCAAGGGAGAAGGTCCTTTGGGCGGAATTGCCCAAAGTACTTGGCAGATTTGAAGAACGGCAACATCAAGAAGAAAGGTATATCGATATACATGTTATTGATGTGTATCTCACTAGTATTCGTAGTAGTGCACGGGTATTTGATCTTGGTTCGGTTGCTCATATTTGTAACTCAAAGCAGGCTACTGAGAATAAACGGAAGCTAGTAAAGAACGAGGTGACGATGCGGCGTGGGAAGCGGATCAAAGGTTGATGTGATCGCGATCGCACGCTACCTCTTCATCTACCATCGGGATTAGTTTTATACTTAAATAATTGTTATTTGGTGCCTGCGTTAAGCATGAACATTATATCGGGATCTTGTTTAATGCGAGGCGGTTACTTGTTTAAATCCGAGAATAATGGTTGTTCGATTTATATGAGTAACATGTTTCATGCACATGCACCTTTGATAGATGGTCTATTCATATTGAATCTCGACGGAGAAATACACATATTAATAACATTGAGGCTAAACGTTTGAAATCAAGCGATAATTTGACCTATATGTAATGTCGTCTTGGTCACATTGGAGTGAAGCGTATGAAGAAACTCCATTCGATGGACTTCTTGAATCACTTGATTTTGAATCACTTGAAAGATGCGAAGCATGTCGATGGGTAAAATGACTAAGACTCCATTTTACGGTATGATGGAGCTACGGACTTATTGGAAATCATACATACCGATGTGTGGCCCAATGAGTGTAGCATCGCAGTGATGGTTATCGTTATGTTCTTACCTTCACGGATGACTTGAGTAGATATGGGTATATCTATTTCATGAAACATAAGTCCGAAACTTTAGAAGTTTAAGGAGTTTCAAAGTGAGGTAGAGAATCAACGTAACAAAAGATTAAATTTCTACGTTACGATCGTGGAGGTGAATATCTAAGTTACGAGTTTGGCGAGCATTTGAAGAAATGTGGAATACTTTCGCAGATTGACACCGCCGAACACCACAGTAATGGTGTGTCCGAACGTCGTAATCGAACTCTCTTAGATATGGTTCGTTCTATGATGTCTCTTACAGATTTACCACTATCATTTTGGGGTTATGCATTAGAAACAGCATTCACTTTAAATAGGGCACCGTATAAATCCGTTGAAACGACACTGTATGAATTATGGTTTGGGAAGAAACCTAGATTGTCGTTCCTTAAAGTTTGGGGATGCGAAGCCTATGTAAATAAGTTACAGCCGGACAAGCTTGAACCCAAAGCAGAAAAATGCGTCTTCATAGGATACCGAAGGAAACTATTGGGTATACCTTCTATCATCGATCCGAAGGCAAAATCTTTGTTGCCAAGAATGGATCCTTTCTAGAGAAGGAATTTCTCTCGAAAGAAGTGACGGGAAGGAAAGTAGAACTCGACGCGGGTGTCGAACCTTCTCTCGAAATTGCGAGTAGCGCAGCACCGGAAGAAGTTCTGTGGTGCACCAATAAGAGAGGAAGCTAATGATGGTGATCATGAAACTTGGTTGAAGTTGCTACTGAGCCTCGGAGGTCAGCGAGAAATCGTACCACTCCATTGGTATGATTCCGTTATGAATGTCATGTTGGTGGACAACACCGATGACCCCGAGACATATGAGGAAGCGATGATGAGCCCAGATTCCAATAAATGGCAAGAAGCCATGAAATCGAGATTGGATCCATGTACGAAAACCAAGTATGGACTTTGGTGGACTTACGGATGGCGGAAGAATCGAGAACAAATGGATTTTCAAGAAGAAAGCAGATCTTGATGGTAATGTTATGTCTATAAAGCTCGACTTGTCGCAAAAGGGTTTCGACAAATTCAAGGAGTTGACTACGATGAGACTTTCTCACCGGTAGCGAAGCTAAAGTCTGTGAGGATTATGTTAGCAATCGCTGCATATTATGATTATGAGATATGGCGGATGGATGTCAAACAGCATTCCTCAATGGAGACATTGATGAAGAGTTGTATATGATGCAACCCAAAGGTTTTGTCGATCCTAAAGATGCTAACAAGGTATGCAAACTTCAACGGTCCATCTATGGATTGAAGCAAGCATCCGAAGTTGGAATCAACGTTTGATAAGGTAATCAAAGTTTTGGTTTTATACAAACTTATGGAGAAGCTTGTATTTACAAGAAAGTGAGTGGGAGCTCTGTAGCATTCTTAATCTGTATGTGGATGACATATTGTTGATTGGGAATGATGTAGACCTTCTTAATAGTGTCAAAGAGTATTTGAATAATAGTTTTCAATGAAGGATCTTGGCGAAGCAGCTTACATATTAGGCATAAAGATTTATAGAGATAGATCGAACGCCAAATATCATTGTCACAAAGTACATATTTGGACAAAGTTCTAAAGAGGTTTGGAATGGAAGATAGCAAGAAAGGGTTCTTACCCATGTTGCAATACGACCTTGAGTAAAACTCAAAGTCCGACATCGGCGTAAGATAGAGAAAAGATGAGTAAGACTCCATGCCTCAGCCATAGGATCTCTAATGTATGCCATGCTATGTACTAGACCCGACATTGCATATGTCGTTAGTTTAACTAGCAGATATCAAAGTGATCCAGAGTGGATCATTGGACAATGATCAAAAACATCCTTAAGTACTTGAGAAGAACTAAGGATATGGTTCTTTCTTATGGAGGTGATGAACGCTCGTTGTTAATGGTTACACCGATGCTAGTTGGAACACCGATCCGGATGATTCTAAATCACAATCTGGATACGTATTTATTTTGAATGGTGCAGCGATTAGCTGGAGGAGTGCAAAGCAAAGCGTTGTGGCGAGATCTTCAACTGAATCGGAATACATGGCTGCCGGAGGCTTCACAAGAAGCGATATGGATGAAAGAGTTCATTACAGTAGCTGGGTGTGGTTCCAAGTGCGCTGGACCCAATGTCTATCTCTTGTGATAACATGGGCGCCATAGCCAATGCGCAAGAACCAAGGTCACACAAGAAGTGAAGCATATCAAGCTACGTTTTCACGCTATTCGAGAACATATCCGGGATGGGGATATAAAGATTTGCAAAGTACACACAGATCTGAATGTGGCGGATCCGTTGACTAAACCTCTCCGAGGGCAAAACATGACCAACACCAAACTGCCATGGGTGGTATATTACCATGTAATCTAGATTAGATGACTCTAGTGCAAGTGGGAGACTGTTGGAGATATGCCCTAGAGGTAATAATAAATGTAGTTATTATTATATATCTTTGTGTTTATGATAAATGTTTACATTCATGCTATAATAGTATTAACAAGGAAACCATTAATACTTGTGTGATTTGTAAACTTAATTTGAAGTCCCTAGTATAGCCTCTATACTTCACTAGCTTGTTGGTTGATTGATGATGTGGTTTCTTTATCATGAACATTGAGATGTTATCAACAACAAGATCATATCGTTAGGAGAATGATATGGTGGACATACTCCTATAGACAAGCGTAGCATAAAGATCAAGTCATTTCAATAGTTCAATTGCTATATGCTTCGATACATAGTAACCTAATTCCTTCGACCATGAGATCATGCATATTGCCTTTCTGGATGGATGCTTTGATGTCATCAAACACCACACCGTATAGGTGGCTATAAAGGTGGCATTGAGTGTTTGGAAAGTATTGGTTGAAACACATGGATCAAGAGTGGGATTTGTCCATCCACATGACGGATAGATATTCTCTGGGCCCTCTCGGTGAAATGTCATCCAATTAGCTTGCAAGCATGTGACTTGGTCACAAGGGATCACATATCACGGGATCGAGAAAAGAGTACTTATCAAGAACAAGGATGAACTAGGTATGCGAGAGATACCGACGATCATAACCTCGGATAAGTAACATATCGTGAGACAAAGGGAAATTGGTATCGTATGTAAGTGGTTCATTCGACGCAAAGTAATCGTGAGAAATATGTAGCCATATGAATTTCCAGATTCCTCTATTGGTTATTGTTCGGAGAAGTGTCTCGATCATGTCCATAATTCACGAACCGTAGGGAGACACATAAGGATTGACGTTGTTTGAGTAGTTATGGTATTATGAAAGAGACCGAATGTTGTTGAGTCTCGGATGGGATCCGGGATATCACGAGGTGATCCGGAATGGTCCGGAGAATAAGATTCATATAAGGAAAGTCCCATTTGAGTTGGGGAATGGTTAGGTGTTTTCATCGGAACATTCTAGAAGGTCCCGGAATGTCCGCACTCGGGGAAGGGGTACATGAATGTGTCATTGCAAGATGGAATGATTGCATCATGTACTAAGTGTTCTCGCTGTCCAAAATAAAGGGTTTATTTAATTCCTAAATTGGAAAAGTCAAGCGCCAGTTTTGGTCAAACCGCCATTTGGAAAAGGAGAAGTTGAAACCGACTTGGGAGGAGTCCTCCTCCCAAGCCGGCTGACCAGCCCTAGGCCGAGTTGGGGAGGGACTCCTCCTCCCTGGCCAGCCAGCCCTCCCACCTATAAAGGGAGGCAGGGCCTCCCTCTAGAGACACACAAGTTCCTATCCTCTAAACTAGAAACTAGACCTAGACCCGGTTTAGAGCTTTGGGTTTAGAGCCTTCTAATTGGTTTAGAGCCCTCTAATTGGTGTGTCTAATTACTAGACCACTAATAACCTCTCATAAGCTCCACCATACTCGCACGGCTTAAGGCGAAGCCCTGGGATCTCCCTCTACCTCCGTACCACGCCGTTGTCTTAGGAATCGCGAGAGAGTGCTACAACCTCATTTTCTTTGGAACAAGGAGAGGAAGGTCTTCGTCAGTACCGAACGTGTGACCGATCAAGGGAGCGCCATGAACGCCTTGGAAGGATCGTCTGCGATCTTGAGATCGGAAAGAGTACGACTACATCACCCACGAGAATCTGCTCTCGTTAACCACTTTGGAATCTTCGAGGGTGAGTTATTCCATCGACTCGTTGCTACAATCTAGTAGATAGATCTTGGCTTGTTTGTTTGTATGCGATAGAAAATTTTTGTTTTCCATGCTACGAACCCCTACACCACTAACTTTATTCTTAAGAACAACACTAACATAAAAGACTCTAATATGCCAAGCTATGATGTCAAAAAGATCACAATTAACACATACCAGGATACCACCTGCAGTACCTATAGCAGGCAAAAAGTTCCAAGAAAAATTCCTATTGCCTAACAGAGACTTTAAGAAAGAATTGCTAAATTGTTCCTTCTTGGTCTCTTGAAAACCTATATAATCAACATTCAAAGGAACTATATTACCATCTATAAACTTCTTCCTACCAGGAGTAGAAATACTCCTACTATTCTAGAAAGCAACAATCATTAGAATTTTTTCCTGGGGTGCTTGCCTCGAGACTTATTAACTACTTCTATCCATCCTTCAGCTAGATTATCAACAACTTCATTTTCAGTAGAAGAAGTAGGTTCTACATCTACATTACTAGGAGAAAATAAAACTTCTTCTACATCTAAATCTTCATTTAAATCAATACCTACAACTAAAGCCATGCTTTATAATTCAACAATAGGTAAAACATTAAAATGATTAGAATTCATTATACCTTTCATTTTTGACTTCTCCAGATTAACCGCTTTTTTTTTACTTTCCATAGCTTTATCCAGCACCCTCTGAGACCTGTCAATTCTATGGCTTGCCTTATAGGTTGGATAGGCCCCCAAACCTTCATCTTTTTTACTTTACCTCCAACAGTTTCCATGTTCTTCCTAATAATTCTTGCTTGGTGGGAAGAATATAGTCAGGCAAAACCAGATCCACCCCCACAGCAGCCAATTTCTTAGCTTGGAAAGAGCCATATTCCTCTGTCTAGAAGTTAGAAACCCGGTCATCCTTTTTAGAAAGCATAGGAGACTTATCCCAAAAAAAACCTCCAGCACTATCTACTAAGCCTTTCTCCTCCAAAATTTGAAGCACTTTGTGTTGGAGATATGCCCTAGAGGCAATAATAAAAGTAGTTATTATTATATCTTTGTGTTTATGATAAATGTTTACATTCATGCTATAATAGTATTAACAAGGAAACATTAATACTTGTGTGATTTGTAAACTTAATTTGAAGTCCCTAGTAAAGCCTCTATATAATACTAGCTTGTTGGTTAATAGATGATTGTGGTTTCCCTATCATAAACATTGAGATGTTATTAACAACAAGATCATATTGTTAGGAGAATGATATGATGGACATACTCCTATAGATAAGCGTAGCATAAAGATCAAGTCATTTTAATAGTTCAATTGCTATATGCTTTCTGATACATAGTAATCTAATTCCTTCGACCATGAGATCATGCATATCACCTTTACCGGATGGATGCTTTGATGACATCAAACACCACACCGTAACTGGGTGGCTATAAAGGTGGCATTAAGTGTTCAGAAAGTATTGGTTGAAACACATGGATCAAGAGTGGGATTTGTCCATCCATATGACGGATAGATATACTCTGGGCCCTCTCGGTGAAATGTCATTCAATTAGCTTGCAAGCATGTGACTGGCTCACAAGGGATCACATATCACGGGAACGAGAAAAGAGTACTTATCGGTAACGAGGTTGAACTAGGTATGCAGAGATACCGACGATCATAACCTCGGATAAGTAAACTATCATGAGACAAAGGGAAATTGATATCGTATGTAAGTGATTCATTCGATCGCAAAGTAATCATTGAAATATGTGGGAGCCATATGAATTTCCAGATTCCTCTATTGGTTATTGTTCGGAGAAGTATCTCGATCATGTCCGCATAGTTCACGAACCGTAGGGAGACACACTTAAGGATTCGATATTGTTTGAGTAGTTATGGAATGATGAGAAAGAGACCGAATGTTGTTCGGAGTCTCGAATGGGATTCGGGATATCACGAGGAGATCCGGAATGGTCCGAAGAATAAGATTCATATAAGGAAAGTCCCGTTTCGGAGTTGGAGAATGGTTCCGGTATTTTCATCGGGAATGTTCTAGAATGTTCCGGAATGTCCGGCACTCCGGAGGGGAAGGGTACATGAATGTGTTGTATCAAGTTGGTATGATTGCATCATGTACTAAGTGTCATCGCTGAACCAAATAAAGGATTAATTCAAATCCTAGTTTGAAAAGTCAAACAGCTAGTTTGAAAAGTCAAACGGCTAAATTTGGAAAGAGGAAAAGAGGAGGAGTGGGAAACCGAGTTGGGGAGGAGTTCCCTCCTCCAACCGGCGGCGCCCACCCAAGCCGAGTTGGGGAGGGACTCCTCTCCCTCCCCTTGGCCGGCCGGCCCCTCCACCTATATAAGGAGGGGCAGGGCTCCCTCCTAGAGACACACAAGATCCTCTCCTCCAAACCCTAGCCCCAAGCCGCCGCCGCCGCCTCCATAGCCGCCGCCGGCCCTAGGGCAAACCCTAGCCGCCGTCTAGCTAATCCCTAGCCGCCGGCTTGCCCCCTCCTTGGTGTGTCTAAACCCTAGAACACCGAGGGACTCTCTCATACTCCACCATACTCGCTCCGGCTTAAGGCGAAGCCCTGCGAGATCTTCCCTCTACTTCCGGTACCACGCCGTTGTGCTGCCGGAATCGCGAGGAGAGTGCTACAACCTCCACGCTCGCTGGAACAAGGAGAGGAAGGTCTTCATTGAGTACCGAACGTGTGACCGATTACGGGAGCGCTGCCGGAGCTACTTAAGGATCGCTCACGCGATCTTGAGATCGGAAGAATCGACTACATCACCCACGAGAATCCGCTCTCGTTAAACACTTTGGAATCTTCGAGGGTGAGTTATTCCATCGACTCGTTGCTACAATCTAGTAGATAGATCTTGGCTTGTTTGTTTGTATGCGGTAGAAATTTTTTGTTTTCCATGCTACGAAACCCAATAGTGGTATCAGAGCCGTGTCTATATGTAGATCATTGCACGAGTAGAACACAATGGTCATTGTGGGCGTTGATGCTTTTATTGTCGATTGCTTTTGTGTACTTTGCATCTTGCGGTATGTTGGGATGAAGCGGCTAACCTTACATGACATCGTTCATGAGACTTGCTCCGCTTGACATGCAACTTGTATTGCATAAGTGGCTTTATGGTGCTGTTTCTCCTAGCATAGTTAAGATCCAATTTACAACGGTGATTAACAATACTAGTATCAATGTTGTGGTTCATGTTCGTAAGTTAGAACGACAATTATTGAAAGCCCCCAACAACGTAAAACATGCACAGAAAGTAGAGGAGTCTAACTTTGTTTTGCATGGGTGTTCAGTGATGTGATATGGTCATGATTGTGATTATATTTGATGTATGCAATGTTCCTTATTGTAAGTTGGCAACCGGCAGGAGCCATATGGTTGTCTTTAATTTCTGTTACGACCCGCGTGTCTATTCAAAGTAGTTGTAATAGGTTGAAGCCGGTGGACGACAACCATGGAGAAGCGTCATTGACCTTGATGCAATGCCGGTGATGATGGAGATCATGTTCGTGCTAGAAGATGGAGATCGGAAGCACAAAGAAGAAAGGCCATATCATATCACATATTATGAATTGCATGTGATGTTAATCCTTTATGCATCTTGTATTGCTTAGTAGACAATGGTAGCATTATAAGATGATCCCTCATGCACATGAATCTCAAGTCATAAAGTGTTCACCCTTAGTTAGCACCGTTGCTAAAGCTTGTTGTTTCGAAGCACCACGTGATGATCGGGTGTGTTAGATTCTGCAAGTGCATACAACGTGAGCAAGCCAGATTTGCTCATGCGGAAACTAAGGTTTGATCTTGACGAGCCTAGCATGTACAGACATGGTCTCGGAACACAAATCACCGAAAGGTAAAGCATGAATCATATAGTAGATATGATGAACATGTCGATTGTTCGCCATTGAAACTATATCAACTCTCGTGATGATCAGTGTTGATGTGGTGGATTTGGTTCGTGTGATCACTAAAACAATGTGAGGGATATTGTTTTGAGTGGGAGTTCACCTAGATTAATTTTATTATTAATTTGAACTCAATTTGTCATAAACTTAGTCTAAACTATTGCAAATATATTGTAGATCAATGGCAGCCCCTACCATCAATTTTAATGCGTTCCTAGAGAAAGAAAAGTTGAAAAACAATGGAAGCAACTTCGCGGATTGGTTCCGCAATTTGAGGATTGTCCTCACAGCTGGTAATTTGACCTATGTGCTGGATGCACCGCTGGGTGACCCACCTGCAGCTGATGCTGCCGATGAAGTAAAGAATGTTTACCTCACTCAGAAGACTCAGTACTCCACAGTTCATTGTGCTATCTTGTATGGTTTAGAATCGGAGCTTCAGAAAAGGTTTGAGAATTCAGACCCATATGATATTGTCGAGGATCTCAAATTGATTTTTGAGACTCATGCGGCAATTGAAATCTATGAGGCTTCTGAAAAGTTCTTTAACTGCAAGATGGAAGAGGGCATCTCCGTCAGCGAGCATGTGCTTAAGATGTTTGGGCACGCAAACAAACTTCAAAGCTTGGGTATTGTGATACCTAATGCTTTGGGGATTTACCGTGTCCTCCAATCACTACCACCAAGTTACAAGAACTTTGTGATGAACTACAACATGCAAAACATGAACAAGATGTTGCCAGAACTCTTTGCCATGTTGAAGTCTGCAGAAGTGGAGATCAAGAAAGAGCACCAAGTGTTGTTGGTCAATAAGACCACCAAATTCAAGAAAGGCAAGTCTAAGCAGAAGAGACACTTCAAGAAGGGTGGTAAGAAAGTTGCCACGCCTACGAAGAAGACCAAGGCTGGACCTAAGCCTGATACTGAGTGCTTTTACTGCAAGGGAGAAGGTCACTGGAAGCGGAATTGCCCAAAGTACTTGGCAGATTTGAAGAACGACAACATCAAGAAGAAAGGTATATCTGATATACATGTTATTGATGTGTATCTCACTAGTACTCGTAGTAGTGCCTGGGTATTTGATACTGGTTCGGTTGCTCATATTTGTAACTCGAAACAGGTGCTGCAGAATAAACGGAAGCTAGCGAAGAACGAGGTGACGATGCGCGTGGGAAACGGATCAAAGGTTGATGTGATCGCGGTCGGCACGCTACCCCTTTATCTACCATCGGGATTAGTTTTATACTTAAATAATTGTTATTTGGTGCCTGCGTTAAGCATGAACATTATATCGGGATCTTGTTTATTGCGAGACGGTTACTTGTTTAAGTCTGAGAATAATGGTTGTTCGATTTATATGAGTAATATGTTTTATGCACATGCACCTTTGATAGATGGTCTATTCTTGTTGAATCTCGATAGTGGAAATACATATATTAATAACATTGAGGCTAAACGTTTGAAATCGAGCGATAACTCGACCTATATGTGGCACTGTCGTCTTGGTCACATTGGAGTGAAGCGTATGAAGAAACTCCATTCCGATGGACTTCTTGAATCACTTGATTTCGAATCACTTGATAGATGCGAAGCATGTCTGATGGATAAAATGACTAAGACTCCATTTTCTGGTATGATGGAGCGAGCTACGGACTTATTGGAAATCATACATACCGATGTGTGTGGTCCAATGAGTGTAGCATCACGCGGTGGTTATCGTTATGTTCTTACCTTCACGGATGACTTGATTAGATATGGGTATATCTATTTCATGAAACATAAGTCTGAAACTTTCGAGAAGTTTAAGGAATTTCAAAGTGAGGTAGAGAATCAACGTAACAAGAAGATTAAATTTCTACGTTCTGATCGTGGAGGTGAATATCTAAGTTACGAGTTTGGCGAGCATTTGAAGAAATGCGGAATACTTTCACAATTGACACCGCATTATCTTTAAAGACACTTAGCCAATCCACATCCTGCATGATGCCACAAACAGAACTAACTTGACCCAACACATTCCACTCACACCATTTGGATTGAAGACCAGTCACTTTAACCGAAGTATCAACTAAAACTTCCAAGAGGCTCTGGATCATCATTCCAAGCTTCAAATTTTACCCAAACTCCATCTCTAGATAGACCAAACCTAGGGTACCCAATGACCTGCTCCACTAGGATGTGAGGAGGGATTTTGACCAAGAAAACTCATGGTTGGCCTAGTTCCCTCACCTGACATGGCCAATTTGTCTTGTAAATATTGAAAAACTCCTAATCACACCCCTGCTACCACAACCAAGCCACAATTCTTTGTTGAAGATACAAGATTCAGGACCACCTCCCGTGGCTTGTCAGGGTTTTTCCCTTTTTAATTTTACTGTTGTAAGACTTCTTCTAAAGCTAGGCCCGTTGCTGGAAGGCACAAAATTCATGTTTTTTTGCTGGCTATCGTTTCATGTCATTTTCATGCATCTATGACTATTTTTCACACACTTTTGGCAACTTCAAAATCAGTCTCGTGAATGGCCTATAGCTCATTCAAGCGGTTTTACAAAGTTTAGCTGACATGTACTCCCTCCTTTTTAGAAAAGTAAATGTATGTAAAAACCTTTTAGTACATATATTCATTTGATCTGTACACTAAAAAGTGTTTACATACATTAGCTTTATTAACCTAAAACATCTTATATGTTTAAATGGAGGGTGTATAATCTTGAGCAGTCCAATGTTCAAGTTGGATCGAGTGCACGAACTCACATTTCAAAATCGACCTTTCTGATAAAATATAATTGTCGAAGTATTGATCGGATGTCCCACATGATCGATCGTCTGTCGACCAAAAATTGAGTGGACGCAGTGCAGGACTTCCGTTACAATATTGCCTTAAAACATGTGTCAGTTCATTCGCAAAAAAAAAAGTGTCAGTTACTTCCTCCGTTTGAAAATATAAGATATTTTAGATTAGTGAAGCTAACATATCTAGACATTTTTTAGTGTGTAGTAGGCTTAAATGAATCTACACATTAAAAAATATCAAAATTTATTTCATAAATCTAAAACATCTTATATTTCTAAACAGAGTGAGTACTTAAGAAAAGGAATTAATTACCCACCGTGACGAGTATAGATAGTCTATAATTAATGAGTTCCTCCGTGGTTGTACATACGATCCGCTCTAGAAAATCTCGTCATTGCCGTGATCAGCCTCATGTACGTATGTACGTGTACCGCCGCAATTTAAGTTTTCTCTGAAAACGACTCATGTTAAGGTCGTACCCCTTTTACTTTGGTAATAACAAAGGGCGAACAGTACGTCCGAGTAGCTTTTCTCGTAGCGATTCAGCCAATACACCTCACGCACTGTACGCCGTGTATGCTTTCACTGGGGGAGGCGTGCGTGCCTGCATTTCCAGGGGACGGAACGCACGACGTACGTGTACCGTGTACATTTTTTATCGACTTAAGGAGCAGAGGCAGACCGCGTACTGTGTGCATGTTCCTAGTAGTAGAGTCTATGAGCGAAAGACATCGTCACGTACGAAGGGCATCTTCACCGGACCGATCTGTTTGTTGGTGTCGGTTCGTTGTCTGTTTTTACCAGACTCTGGTATGTCCGGCTGATTGCATCCAGCGGCGTGTGATTTATTTATTCGTACCGGCCAGTGTTCATCAGGAATTTTATGTGTTTGTAGATTTTATCATAAAATAAAATTTGACAAGCGTATAACTAGATTAGATAATTTAATTAAAATAGTGCTTTCATATAAATAGTTTAGGCTCACATGGTTCGATAGAAAATAACTAAATCATCATTCAAATTACAAGAAACAAATAAGAAATTAAACATTGAGGTTTTTCGCACGAGCCCATATGTGCTAACCATATCTAGTTGAAGCCGTTGATGGGTCTGCCTGTGACGCAAATTTTCATGCACTCGCATAAAATCTTCCCATGATGCTAGACCTGGCTCCGGCTCAACCAACTGACCCTGAAAGTCCCAGATTTGGTCCAAGATGCCTTCATCTCGCTCGTCCTCGACGATCATGTTGTGCATGATCACATAAACAGTCATCATATCCCACATCCTCTCTGTATTCTAGGTTCTAGCAAGGTATCGAACAATATCCCACCTTGACTGAATCACGACAAATGCTCGCTCCACATCCTTCCTAGCGGCCTCTTGCTCTTTCGCAAACCTCTTTACATTTCTCATCTTTAGGGTTGCGGATTGTCTTCACAAAGGTGGCCTAGGAGGGGTAGATACCGTCAGCTAGATAGTAATCCATATCATATAGATTGCCATTGATCTGATAAGAAACCTGTGGGGCATTGCCCTGCCAGCCTAGCAAACACCGGAGACCACTGCAGCATATTGATGTCATTGTGTGATCCAGCAATGCCAAAAAAAGAGTGCCAAATCCAGAGATCCTGTGATGCAACAACCTTTAGTATGATGGTGCATCCCTATGCATGCCCTTTGAACTGCCCTAGCCAACCAAAGGGACAGTTCTTCCACTACCAATGCATGCAGTCGATGCTGCCAAGCATACGAGGAAACCCCCTTCTCTCGTTGATGGACAAAAGGCGGCAATGTCTTCGGTGTTTGGCTCTCTCAGGTAAACTTTGACAAACACCGCAATAACCGCGCTGCAAAACTGGCACATAGCGTCATGACATGTGGACTCGCTCATGCGCATGTAGTCATCAAGGAGGTCACCAGACACTCCTTATGCAAGCTGCCGAATGGCAGCAGAACAATTTTGGTAAGAGGAGAAGCCAATATTACTGGTACAATCATACTTGGCCTCGAAGTAGTTATCATACTCCGTCACCCCATTGAGAATTTGCAAGAACAAGTCCCTCGACATCCTATAGAGACGACGGAATGCCTTCTCTTTGAGGACTGGATCAGTTGGATGGAAGTAGTCCTTGTAAAGGCATATGTGGCCTTCTTCTCGGTCGCGCTCCTGGTTGGTTTCGCGCCGCTTGGATAAGCCACCTCTGCGCGGCAGGAGGTAGTGGTCGTGCACCGTCTATGCAGCTGCCAACAGAATCTCGGTCTCACCATTGGACTCCTCCTCGGACGATGACTCCACGAAATTCTTGTAGAAGAACTCCTTTGCTCTTCGACTACTGCCCATCTGCAAAGTATGCGGCCGTAAATGGCGATGCCAAATCCCGCAGCGGGCCGGATAACCTAGAAAGGACCGGCGAACATACCTCAGGCAAATGATCGAGCAGGTTGTGCGCCATGCAGAGGGTGTCGAGCGTCTAGTCCACAGGCGGAGGCCACGGCAACAGGATTGCCTGCGACACCTCCAGGCAACTCCGACAACGCGTGTGGCCTGCGTGCTGCTCGGAATCACGGAGCGGCGGCGACAAAGGTTGCGCCTGCTATGGTCGCGAGATATAGAGGGCGGAGATTTTGGGAAGGAGAGTGTCCGTTGTGCCACTGGCGAGAGGGCCCAGGCGAAATAGTGGGAGAACGCGCGAGGACATGCGTGTTGTCCGTGCCGACTCAACCGAGACCCAGATTTAGTGCATGGATGGGTCGAGTTGGATGCGTTTGTCCGACCGGGTCGGACCATTGGGGCGACGTGTACGCCCTGCACGTCTATGTATACAAGTTTAGATATGGTCGAACGGATAGATCAGATCGACCTGTTGAAGATGCCCTAATATCCGATGCAGACCCCAGGAGCTACACGATAATTACTGTCTTCCACGTGAGATTAAGTAGACGAGATCCCAGCTATGTGAATCAATCACTGGTACTACTGGTACTCCAAGTCCTTTCCGGAAATCCGATAAAAAATTACCGGTAATAGTACCACATCGTAGCAGTGGATTAGTACTAGTAGTACACTGAAAGTACGTACGAATACACGGTTGTCCTGACATAGGGATCTGAAATTCCCTGGATGCCAAAAAAAATGCAGATACCTAGCTAGGACTAGGAGTAGCTAGCCAGCAACAAGATCGTTTCGGGATTCGAGAGGACAGATCGATCCCTAACTATAATCTCTCAACGCGTACTGCGACCGTATTATAGTGTAAAAGGATAGGCTAGCTTGCGATCTCGTCGTATAGTAAAAGGTAGGGGAATAGTAGCACGCAGGGAGCAGTAGGAAACACAACATACGATCTGTCCCAAACCGCTACTCTCTCCGTCCACGAGTAATTGTATTTCCAGATTTTAGTCTAAATCAAAAAAATTAAAATTTGACTAACTTTTTAAACTAATCTAGTATATATATGACGCAAAATAAACATATTAAGAAAGCACATTCTAAAACGAACTTACTAGTAGTACTACTATTTTTGTGTTATGAATACTACATTTTCTAATAAAGTTGATCAAAATTAATTAAGTTTGGTTTTGAATAAACACTAGAAGTACTCTCTCTATCGCAAAATAGATGTCTTAGATTTGTTAAAATCTAGATGAATCTAGACACTATTTAGTATATAGGTTCATCAAAATTTTAATAAATCTAAGACATCTATTTTAATATTGAAAAAATATAATTATTTACGAGTACAACGGAATGTACACGCGCTCGTGCGAGTCGTGCGTACGCCTGCGTAGTAGTACTGTACGTACAGCACCTGACAGAACGCATGTATAGATCCACGAACATGTGCGAGTTGGCGTTACTACCACCGATCTGAATAGTAGCCGTAGTACCAGTACAGGAGATATATAGTGGCTTCCTATAGGTGACAACGTGGTAGTAATACCACGAGAACAGTACAGTACATGCGTTGTGTATGTATCGTGCAAATATACAAGCACGGTATGGTATCCAATTCCGTTTTCTTTCTCTACAAAAGTCCTCTATGTATTGTAGGCCGCCCTAATGATGGCCGCCGACGGCCCGGCGATGACCAACGCCCCTCCCGTTGGACGGTGAGGGCGATGCGGCTTTTGCCCCTCCGGTGATGGTTCAAGCCCGCGGTTGCGTCCATGTACCTAGTCCCCAGTCAGCCAGCTTTGACAGCGTCGGGGCCACGGTCAAATTCCGACGTGAGAGCCTTGATCGATGGCATCCGATGCGGACCATAATGATGCCTGCGGGCACCGCTACCTTTCTCAAGGAGTGGTCTTGATCCCAACATTTCCCTCTTCTCCTCCGGTGCAGCGGGGAACCCTAGGTACGGCCCACCAGACCAAGTGTCGACAGCGCCACAACATTGTTAGTATCTTCTTGAAGACGTCGTCTACGCTACCTAGGAGATGAAGATGTGACATTTTGGGTGGCTAGGCGAGCAATGCAATGTGCTACCACCGTTAGCTGCTATCCAGGGCATGGGCCTCCGGGGCGCAATGTATGACACGGCTGTGTCTACACCTTGGTCGAAGTCTTCTCAAAGTCCGAAGGATCATGCCTTCTTCTTGCTGATTCCTCTAGTATCATGAGGGGGGTACGTTGGTCTGCGTTGCCTTGGAGTCACGGTCATGTTGTGGCACGGTGGCTTGCTTAGTTCGTGGCACTTTGTGCTGCATCTCCTCACCGCTCCCCGTGTGGCCTTGGGCAGCGAGAGTCGTTTTCTTTCGATCGTTTGAATAGGGTGTGTTGTGAACCGCTTTGCGATGTATCGAGTTGGGTTTGTGGAGTTGTAGCCTCTATGTTGTTGTATTGAGAAGTCACCTGGTTTTTGTGGCTAGCATCACGGTTGGCCTTCAGTCTTTCTCGTATGAAATTCAATATGTTCTCCAGGGCGTATTATTTGTCGAGTGAATCTGGAGTACAGTACATACATGTGGTGTCCATATATAATATAACAGAGAGAAATGAATGAGTCGCAACGGTGGATGCTGTTGTCGACATGCATGTCTACTTGTCATGCACTGGAGGTTGTTGGCATGTATATTTCATGTATCCCGACACGAGGGCCCCCCTCGCAAGGGCCTTGGTTGGGTGCATGCGCGCCCCATGCTCGTCTCCATGGCTCGTAGCTGCTGCTGCTGCTGATGTAGCAGTAGCCCTGTCTCGGCCGTGTGTGTCTCGAGCTCACGTTGTCACATGCATATGCACGCGCTACTGTTGGTTGGGTCACGCACCCATCATGCGCTCGCTGCATGCAAAAAAAAGGTTGTTAATCTTGTTTTTTTTCGTGTTGTTCTCTGAGATTGATCTACGTCTTTAAATTTGTGGACCAGATTTTATAGAAATATTTTTTTATCCAGTCGACGCAGATAAACAGCGGACACACGTGGACATGTACACGTATGCATACATACGTACGTAGTGGTTTGCTTCTGCTTGCGCGCTTCTACTACTACTAGTGCGTGCGCCACGGCCGGCTGGATCGGGCCACACGACTGCCCAGCGTATGGTACTGTATTGTTTTTTTGTATTGTGCGTGGACGTAGCTGTTCCATCCAACACGAAACCGACGTCTCGATCGGATGGGGCCCATCCAGCAGGGACCTACGTACGTACGTCGCGGCCGGCCACGGGAGACGGGACACATCGTCTGCAACAAGCAGATGCCAAGATTAAAGCAGTACTACTACAATATACTACGCAGATTTGGACTGCATGCTGGCTGTAGCTGCTACACATCTTTATCCGTGAAACTACCAAGTAGGAGTACTAGTAATGAAACTTGTACCAGTACAGTATGTGCCGGCTGAGTGCTAAAACCATTTTATGTAGCCTTCTTTTCCAGCTTTCCATGGTCAAAAGCAGCTTCGGGGGTGGGAGGGTGTCCGCATGCGCGCGCGCGAGAATGCAGCTTGGAGAGGGAGGCATCTCGCACATGGCCAATTGGACCCGCTGCCGCTTTGGCTTCTTGCTGTCCATGTTGGTTGCGACCTGAGCTGCGTCTTTGATTTGCGATGAAGAGTATCTTTCTTGCCTCACGACCGATCTTGCAATATTGCTCATCACTATATATAAAAAATACTCTACTTAATAAATGGAGGAGGACCGAGCTGTTTTGATGCTTAACAAGTTGCTCTCTATGACAAGCTTATGTATATCTCTCTACCATCTACCATATAGTATTGCTACTATGAATATATGTTTAATGCTATAGTTGAAATCCTAGACTTGAGAGAACTTGTCCTCTCTCGATGCCAGTATACTGGGGCAAATCTTTGAATGTGACAAAATCGATTCACCGTTTGTTTTCATCCGGTCCTCTCATGCTATTATTACTACGGAATTATCTGAATGTAGCTTGCAATCAACCACCAACAACTCTTATTTTGAATATGTTTGAGAGGGGTTAGTAAGCCGGTGAAGGCGCTTTATGTTGGTCTCGTTGGAACCACCTTAATGATATTGTATTTTAGCAAAGCCAATTTTTTTTTTGCATGTTATACAAAAAAACCATTGCCTGTTGGATGCATACATAGTACCAAGTCCAACATCGGGAAGCTTGGGAGTTTCATCCTCTGGGTACGACCTATTGGAGATGGTCACACAAGCTTTGTTAAATCAGTTTAGTTGGTGGTTTCGAAAATAGGATTAGTTATGCAAAATTTTGTTAGTAATCGTCTTTTTTTGAGATGGAGCCCGTTAACATTTTCTTATGAACCTCTAAATAGACAATGCAATAAAATATCTATGTGCATCATGGATGCACACACCCAGGGGCAAAGAAGAGAAGGCAACAATGCCAACGACTCGAATCACCAAAGATCGATTCCTTTGGCTAGAACCGAGCATATGACAGGGACGATTTGTGGTGCTGATAAGATGGACGCAGGGAGCTTCACACCGTGGGCGCAAAGGATCGGCAATGGCGGCGGTCTCATGTGAGCTTGGAGAGTATGAGGGAATGCGAGGTCGAAGGGATTGAAAAAAGAGGATGGTCTCAGGCGAGCCTGGGCAGCGGGATACGTCCTCTGCTCACCAAGAATTCGGTCGACGGTGGGTAATTTTGTTTGCGGGCACGGTTGGTCAATGTCATAGGAGAAAGAAAAGGAGATAGCCACGTATATGTGGTACCCGCATCCACCTAACCAAATAGTCTAGACATGCTTCTAAATAACACTTGACGTGTGGGCCCTGCCCGTGTCAGAAATCGAGTCAATTCGTGCTTAATTATCTATGAGTGTTTTTTTGCAAAAAGAAGGGAGAGTGGTGGAATTGTGTTCTGCATATCAAAACCAGTATAATTCGGTAAATTCAAACACAAAAGTGGTGGTTTTATGTTGTAAACTCCAATCTTGGCCTCAATAGTCTTGGGTGCTACATGATTACAATGTTTGTGTACCCATTGCATGATAAAGAGACCTAGAATGTCATTCCTATTCTATAAAGAAATTACTACCATGACTTCTAAGAGTTATCTCATCACATTTGCTCTGAGATATAAGTGGTTGCTCAACTATGAGTCACGTCGGGCGGGTAAATCCACTTTTAATAGCAACTTCCAGATCAATCTAAAATGGAAGTTTCTAGAATTGCTACTATATTTTGTTCAAGAAGTCTTTCTCCGCGGTTTGGTTCAAAAGGCATGACGATGGCCCATCTACGCATCCCTATACTCAACTCAGCATTGTGCCATACTCAATAGTTGGTGGAAACATTAACGTATCTATCTTTTCGTCACCTTTGTGCATATGCCTATATGGATTTGAATCTAGAAGGGGTGAAATCGTGGTGGAGTAATGCCAGGTAGTCAACTTATTATCTTAGAAAAGAAACAATGAAGGTATCCAGCATGGCGCAATTTAACTCTGCAATTCAATTTTCCATGACATAAACTCGCCGGATGCCCTTGTTAGCCGCCGCAAATACTCCATATGATGGGCAAAAAAAAATTGCGGATACTTTTGGCTTGTGCCATCCAAAAAAGTATCACGCATGGGGTTTATTTTTAGTGGATCATAAGGCATAAGTTTAACAAGGTCTTCCTTTTATCTTATCTGTTATGTTTGTTTGCGCCTCTCTATATGTTTCCTTCGACTCTCTCTAAATTTTCCTGCTCATGCCGCGAGTAGAATTTTGGTAGTTAATTATGTTGTGCTGAAGGACATTGATTGATGAGAGGAATGAAAGTATCAATGAGCTCGATTGGTCGTTGTTGCCACGGTAGGGGGGGCATGGGCACCCACGCCCTAGGGAAGGTGCTAGAGCTCTCTCTCTCTCCTAGCCGGCATGCTTGCCAACATGGAGGCCACGATGTGCACAAGCCGGCCTTGCTCCTAGAGCTCGTTGTGGGACACGGATGGTGACCTCGTCGACCGCCACCTCTGGCATCGATGGTGGAGCGTCGGTGTGTTGGCTAGGTTAGAGAGCATTGAGTCGGGGCGATGTGTTCCCGCCGTGGGTGGGAATGTGGGAGAGAGAGAAAATAAAAGAGAAAGAAGGATATGTGGGCATAAAAGAGGTTGACTGATGGGTGGGCCTATGATGCTGAGAGGCTATGTCTAGTGCTCCCAATTGGCACCCGACGCACTGGGGGTGGGTGGGCCACCCCGAGCACAATTTAAACACTGTTCGGACAAAATTGACCCTTGAGGACTACGATTGAACGTGATTTTTAGTCTGAAGTGCCCATAGGCCTTTGCGGCCTGAGATGCTCTTAGGTCCCTTATACGGGGAACCTTGCAATAATTTCGCTCTAGCTATCGTGTCAACAGATTATATTACGAGATCAGCACGTTTCGGGGTGTACCAAAAGCTAGCAAGCTAATTCGGCAGAGTCAAGACAACAAGATTCTAGGTAGGATAGGACAACAATTTCGGCCAGAATCTTGCTTTACAATCCTTGGTCCTAAGCACCAACCAACCCAATGCAAACGTTTCAGTTCCCTAAAAAAAATAGAGCGAGAGTATCCTGTGAAATCCCCTTATTTCATGTCTGGGTTATTTTTACTTGTATAATAGTATATATTATACTCCACTCCACACACGTACGTGATGTTGATAGCATATGTATGTCATCATTTTCCATTCGCACTTTGATTAATTATTAAGAAAGGGAGCCCCCAACTATATATTTATGATAGTTTCCTAATCAAGTGACACAACCAATCTACCATAATCTAACACTAAGCCAGCCAGGCAGGCATGAAAACAAAATGGATTATAATTAGCAGCCACCAAATCAAGCTAGTATAGCACAAGTCCAACCGTCAGCACATCATGGTGACCTGGGCTACAGTGTCCCCATTCATTCCCATGCCACCAATCAAGCGAGACAGTCGCACTAATATATGGTCGACAGCGGATGACTTGACCACATCTCCTTACACGCTTGTCGGTCCAAATCATTCAACGACACTTGAACTAATCGCAACTGTTGATCACTCTCCTCCTATAGCTTTCTGCCATTTTTCGGAGTAGTTTATTTCTGGTCTCACATTTGGAGATACTGCTATCCTTCTCCTCCTGTGACCGTGTCAAGGGAAGATCCGATCCGAGCCCGACAAAAGCCCTCGCGCTTTGACAATTGAATTATTGTGGGATTTGATTGGACCGTGATGGACCATGCATCATCAACAATGAGAAATTAGTTTAACATTTTAATATTAATCTCTTGTTTAATCTGTTGAATGGAGATTTTTCCGAGTGTTTGATCAGGCGTACTGTACTTCGACTAGACCCAATCTGATGGAACCGTAGTTCTGGTGCTTTGAACAAGAGTTTGACGACATCATATATGCGGAATGGATCAAGTACACTCCCAACTCATCTAGATAGTCCATTTTCCCTGCAGGCCAATTGATAGTTAATTCTTTCTTGCTTGCTTGCTCTTGATAGCTACTCCAAAAGGAAATTCACTCTGTAAACCAAAGACTTAATATTTCTATTGAAAAAGTTAAAGAGCCTTATAGAGATATTAATTAATTGTTTTGTTTAGTGAAACTAGCATGGTGCCCACGTATTAAACATCATCTTGTTTTCTTCATTAACAAGCATTAATTAGATATACTACCTCCGTCCCATGGCGGTTTTTCTGGATGGGTCTTGCCGTGTTTTTTCAGATGGGTCGAACCGGACACGTTTTTCCGAATGGGTCTGGCCGCCGGAGCGCCGCGCATGTCCCGCGCGTCCGGCGGACGATTTCAGACACGCTTGGACGGGATGGGTCGACCCGATAGAGATGCCCTAATTGTCTTTCTCGACACTCCCTCCAATAGATGAAGAATTGAGTTTGAGAAAAAAAGTATTGTTTGATCATAAACAATCACCAATGTCTAAGTTTGGTCTCTTAATTCTTACTATTGTAATTTCTTGGTCCATCAAATGTACTGATTACATGATGTCAGTTTTGCATAATTGGCGACTCATTCAACACAAATAATTAATAAAAATAAGGAAATGAAAACTATGAAAAAAAATATAAGAGGGGAAATTATTTTAATTAAAAAAGAAGAAGAAGAAAATGTTTGGAAACTATTATTTATTAAAAAATTACTGTTGAAAAGAATTTTAAATGAGAAATCAGGAAAAACAAGAAGGAAAATAATAGGTAACTTTTAAAAAATTGGAGTGTTCCTAAAATCTGTGCAAATACAAATTTTAGGATTAGAAAAAAGTACGAACATTGTAGAAAGGAAGAAACCCAGAAGTTTCCTTTATAGACACCCACTATTATTGGAAATGATAAATTATCTCTACTACTCATGGTCGACACATGAGATTAGTGTTCCCTACCTCCATCGCTGCCACCGCCGATCAACCTCGCCTCGTGTAGCCTTAGAGCAACTAGTAGATACTGTATATTTCGGCATTAAAATGCGTATGCAGCTCGCGCAATCTAGGTATAATGCGTGCGTATCTCTTTCAACAGAGGCAGTAAAACGTGCGCGCTAAATTTACATCACAAACCCTTCAATAGACGCGCTAAATTAGAGCACGCGCAAATAAAATTTTGCAACAGATATTGATAGAAAATAGATCTAGATATTATAGCAAAAATATATTATACATAGAACATGAAAAAATTATTCATAGATCGTGGTGTAAGAAAAATACTAGAAATTAGTGCTACCGCTAGAATCTACTAGAAATTACTAGAAATAACTACTAGAATCTAGTGGGACGAGGAGACCGAGATATAGTCATCGTCGGACGAGGCCAGTGTCATTTCGGACACCGGCATCGATGAAAACGCGTCTATCCAACGGGTTTCGTCGTCGGGAATGGTCACCGGCCCAGCCATCTGCGTGTTTATGAAGGCGTGCCTCTGCGCCTTGTTCACTCGGCGCTCGAGACGGTTCTGGTGCTTCGCCGCCCTCGATGCCACCTTGGTCGCGGCCCGCTCTGTGTTGTGCTTGAGCTGCGACGTCTTCCGGGAAACGTGTGCGCCACTCCTGCCGCAGGCGCTCATCGCGCTCGGCGATGAGCAGGCGGCGCTCCATGTCGCGCCTGCGGTGGCGCTCCTCCTCCGTCACAAGGCTAGGCGGCGGCGCGAGCGCCTTGGCCTGCTCGCGCGTCTAGACGTTGTGAAAATTCATTGACGCGCGTGGGCGCCCGAGCCGCCACCCACAACGTCGTAGGCACGCACGGCCTCGTGCGCAGTGTTGAAGGTGTCGAGAACAATAAGGTCATCACCGGTCCGGATCTCGGCGTAGTAGTTGGCGGTCGGGCACGTGTACGCCGCGGTACCCGGAGCTTCCCGGCACAGCGGCATGGCATCGGTGGCACGGGCGCGTCGGCAGAGAAGCGGTGGGAAGGGGAAGACGATTCTGCACGCGCTGAAGTTCTAACGGTTTGCTTTCACGCGTGGCGCGCCATTTAACGAGCTCGCGCTGAGCGGTGTGTCAAAAGAAGCTCGCGCAACCGAGCGTGCGGCAAAGGTTTTCCCGCGCGCAGGAAGATAGAGCGACCGTTGAAGGGCGCGGCGCGGGCTCTCGCGCGGGAAAAAATCTGTTTTTAGCGCGAGGGCGCGGTTTTACAGCGACTTCTGGAGTTGCTCTTAGGACGAGGGAGGCACAACGAATCCTGGTCCTTATCGGCAGGGGGCTTCATTTTTTTTATGTTTCTCAATGGTGTGTCTAGCGTCGTCGAAGGGTGTTTGGAGGCTGTCTCTCTAGCTAATCTCACCGGATTTGGTTGGCGGTCTTTCTAATCTACGCTTATCTTCATCTACGATGGTTATTGTCCCATGAGCTGGTACTTTGGTCCTTAGCAGTTAGCAACGACGACTTTCATGCTAGCACACCGTAACAAGCTCCATTATGACAAGTTTTGCCTTGGTGCATTGAGGAAGTAGCGAGTATGTCGGCGGGCGACTTTGGCTCTTTCCAGTGATTGTAGTCATATCTAGGTGGTCCGAGAACTTGTTCTTGATTTTTTAATCACTTTATTAGGTTTTCTTGCACCGTTGTTGATTATTTTTTGAAGATAATCTTAATGCCCATGTACCCCTACTCTGGTCACAATATCAGTACGATTTTGCAAAGATGAAAACTGCGGGAGCAAACGGAGGGGGAGGCAACAAACAACGACACCGTCACGACTCACGAGCCATCCACAGGGGCGCGAGCGGCAGACGCGGTCTGGCGGCACCATTTGACTGGACGGGTCGCACCGCACCGTCACACCGTCCCGGCCGCCTCGCCCGCTTCCGTAACCCGTCCCGCACGAACGAATCTCGAGGCGATTCAACGGCGCCCTCCGCCCGACAAAAACATCTCCCGATGCCCATCCGATCCGCTCCCCGTGCGCGCGTGCCGTTCGCGTCGCGGCGCGTTCGTGACCGGTCGCGCGCCCCACCACGCCACGCCGCGCCGCGCACTGGGTGTGTTCCACTCCACCGAGCCGAGCCGAGCCGTTGCTGTATTATTAGAGCATCTTCACTCGGCTTACATCATTTTAGCGTGTTTTTTTAACACCTAAAATCGGTCTAGTCGTGTTTACAGGACCCTAGTTTTATTCGAATTTAGATTAAATTTGGTCCAGATTTCTCAGTCCATTCCTAGCATCCCGGGACGCCCTGGTAACGCCGAACGAAACAAATTTGACAAAAAAAAACAGCGAGTGAACCCGCCAGTCAGCGACAAAAGCCAAGTCGTTGTCATCCTTCCGCCTTGGAAACCCGCGAAGGACCGCCGGACATTAACCGTTCATCGCTTCGGCCACGCATCGCCGTAATGCCGCGCCACCGCCGCCTCCTCAGCTCCCACGACGGACCGGCAGGCAATAACTTTCCGCCATTTTCCCTTTTCCCGCCCTCGCCGCTACACCTCTCCTGCCCTCGCCGCCCGCCTCGGCTTATAAAATCCATACATCTCGTCGGATCTCTTCACACCCTCTCACAGCTTCCCAGCTCTCCCAACTCCGGTGAACCCCCAAACTCCGGCGAACTCCCCACACTTCCCCATGGCCGAGCGTTTTCCCGGCGACCCCGCGGCGACGAACGGCTTCGGCCGCCGCACGCTGCAGGTGTGGGAGCCCCGGATGCTCCACGACGTAGGCTATATGGCGCCGCCGGACGTTCGTCTCCCCCCCGGCTGGAAGCTCAGCGCCGACGGGATCCCAATTTCGCCGGTGCCGAAAGACGAGGAGATGGTCGACGAGATCCAGACCGCCATCGCGGGCATGGAGGACCCGGACCTCGCCGAGGATCCGGGCAACCTCCATTTTTGGGAGCAGTTCTTCGCTGACCGGTGGCTCCAGGAACTCGCCCGCCACGAGGGACCGCCGAAGAGGAACAACGCGGTGTCGCGCCGCCGCTGGTGGAGCGCTCTCGGACGGATGCTTGCCACCGTGCTGGAGCACATCCACGCCGGCAACAATCCCCGCCTCGGCTTCCCCTGCGACCTGACACCGGCGTCAAGGGCGAGGCGCCATCCTCCGGCCAACTGGTTGCGGAGGAGGATGGCCAGCCGAAGCCAGAGTCGGCTGAATTGGCGGTGCCCGTCGACGAGGATGCCTTCGCCATGAAGATGGTGATGGAGCAGTCCTACTGCGACGTTGCTCCACCGTCGTCGGAGCCTGCGACGCCGGACATTCTCGCCGAATTCTATATAATATATATGTATTCGCCTTAAATTAATGAAAACCGCCTATATTCGCCAAATTACGTCTTGTTTGAACGAAATTTAGCCAAACAAGAAAACGGCCAACAGGTGGGGATGCTCTTAGGGAGTGATCATATCACAGTCACAGGATAGCTATGAGGTCGAGAGTGGAGCAGAGCATCAGCCACCTACCTGGTCATGTGAATCCAGCCGGCCACACATGCCGCCACCCCAACCGATCTCATCTCCCTGTTACAAAAAATGCGGTTAACAAAAGTAAGCCATGGATAGTACTCCTACTACTGAGTAGTACCAGTGTTGTGCTAATCCCGTGACTGTGAGTAAAAATATACTATCTGGTAGTAGCTAGCAGCTGGCGGTAGACTAGCAGTTGGGGAGCGCCTTTTCGTGCATGCTCGGGACTGAACTGAACTGAACTGAACCGGACCGGACCGAAAAGCAGCAGCCAGCGACTGATTAATTAACAACAATTAAACCGCTAGCAAAGAGAGAGAGAGTTATCCATCGGTAGGGGATCTCATAGTACTAGTACTCTGCTTTCTTAATAATCCCCTGCTTTCAGCCTTGACTTCCCCCCCTCCGCTCCTCCTTCCCCTGTCTCTATTTATTTGTTTTGTGCCCCGGCCCGTGTCAGCTGCAGTCTGGGGGAATCTGAGCCTGCTGCCTCCC
This sequence comes from Avena insularis, assembly GCA_023614405.1. Classification (NCBI taxonomy): domain Eukaryota; kingdom Viridiplantae; phylum Streptophyta; class Magnoliopsida; order Poales; family Poaceae; genus Avena; species Avena insularis. The sequence goes on along the minus strand of CM042697.1, from coordinate 459,768,913 downwards.
TGCTGCTTGCTGCCGCTGCACCTGAGAGGCCGAGGGACAGTGGAGGAGGCAACCGCGGCAGAGCCTGCAGGAGAGGGCTTGTGTTGTGTTGTGTGTGCCAAGACTGCCCTCAGCTTCGTCCTCACTCCAGCCAGCGGTCCAGCCAGCTTTGGAGGGATCCGTGTCTGGTGGAGCTGAGCTGCGTCGACAGGTGAGTGACTGGACGGGTGGATGGATGGATCGCGGTGCTGTCGGTCGGGGCCTGGCCTCTCTCTCTTTCTCTCTTTCTTGCCTTGCCTTCTCCCTGCTACGTCTCTGACCCCGAAATTCTCCCTTTCTTTTGTTCCTCCTCTTTTGCGTCCAGCCTTTTCGAGCTTCGCTTGCTCGCTCTGATGGTCGTGCTGCTGGTGGCGGCGGCTGCGCTGCGAGAAAGCTCCTGGTGGTGGTAGTGGTGGTGGGGAGAAAGTTGTTGCGGCGGGTGGGGGATTGCCCAATTCTGCCGGGAATTCTTTCTTTCTTTCTTTTGCTTCCTTCCGCTCCGGGTGGTGGTGCTGGTGGTTGTTGGCACTTGGCACTTTGCAGCAGTGGCCAGCCGAGGTGGGAGGGAGATGATTACGTTCGTGGACTCGGCGGCCGTGGAGCGGGGCGACGACAGGTGCCTGGACCCGCAGCTCTGGCACGCCTGCGCCGGCGGCATGGTGCAGATGCCGCCCGTCGCCTCCAAGGTCTACTACTTCCCGCAGGGCCACGCGGAGCACGCGCAGGGCCAGGCCGGCCCCGGCCCCGCCGTCGACTTCCCGCCCGGCGCCCGCCTGCCGGCCCACGTCCTCTGCCGCGTCGCCGCCGTCCGCTTCATGGCCGATCCGGACACCGACGAGGTCTTCGCCAAGATCCGCCTCGTCCCCGTCCCCGCCCGCTCCCACGACGCCGACGACGACACCATTACTGCATCCGCCGCGCATCAGCAGGAGGACAGCAAGCCCGCGTCCTTCGCCAAGACGCTCACGCAGTCCGACGCCAACAACGGCGGGGGATTCTCCGTGCCGCGCTACTGCGCCGAGACCATCTTCCCCAGGCTCGACTACTCCGCCGACCCGCCCGTCCAGACCGTGCTCGCCAAGGACGTGCACGGCGTCGTCTGGAAGTTCCGCCACATCTACAGGGGCACGCCGCGGCGCCACCTCCTCACCACCGGGTGGAGCTCCTTCGTCAACCAGAAGAAGCTCGTCGCGGGGGACTCCATCGTCTTCATGAGGACGGAGAACGGGGATCTCTGCGTCGGCATCCGCCGCGCCAAGAAAGGGGGCATCGGTGGCCCCGAACAACTGCTCCCTCCGCCTCCGCTGCCGCCGGCCGCGGCGGGTGGCAATTACGGCGGATTCTCCATGTTTCTCAGAGGAGAGGAAGATGGCAAGGGGGCAAGGGGGAATAATAATAAGGTGAGGGCGAGGGTGCGGCCGGAGGAGGTCGCCGAGGCGGCCAGTCTTGCGGTCAGTGGACAGCCGTTCGAGGTGCTCTACTACCCGAGGGCCAGCACGCCGGAGTTCTGCGTCAAGGCGGCCGCGGTCAGGGCGGCCATGCGCACCCAGTGGTGCCCCGGCATGAGGTTCAAGATGGCCTTCGAGACCGAGGACTCCTCCAGGATCAGCTGGTTCATGGGGACTGTGTCGGCCGTGCAGGTCGCTGACCCTATCAGATGGCCCAATTCACCTTGGAGACTTCTTCAGGTACTACAATCTCCAGTTCCCCCATCATGTCATGTGTAGTATTCAATTCTGTACAAATTCTCCATCATCTGTACAACTATTTAATTGCCCACTACACAAATCCTCTCAAGGACAGCAACACCAAATTACTGGCTCATTGATTGCTACAAGCATATGCATTTGATTGTCACACAATGCTGAATTTTGTTTGCCTGGAATGGGCTCCTTTCTGCAGGTGACTTGGGATGAACCGGACCTGTTGCAGAATGTGAAGAGAGTGAGTCCATGGTTGGTTGAGCTAGTCTCAAACATGCCGGCCATGCATCTCGCTCCATTCTCGCCTCCTCGGAAGAAGCTCTGCGTTCCGTTCTACCCCGATCATCTTCCGCACGACGGCCAGTTTCCGGCCCCGATGTTCCACGGAAACCCGCTGGGACGCGGCGGGGTTGGTCCGATGTGCTATTTCCCGGACGGTACTCCTGCAGGCATACAGGGAGCCAGGCATGCTCAATTTGGTATATCTTTATCAGATCTCCACCTCAACAAACTGCAGTCGAGTCTGTCACCGCACGGGCTTCACCAGATCGATCACGGCACGCAGCCGAGGATCGCTGCGGGGCTTATCATCGGTCATCCGGCAGCTCGGGACGACATCTCGTGCCTGTTGACCATTGGTAATCACCAGAACAACAAGAAATCAGATGTCAAGAAGGCTGCACCCACCCAGTTGATGCTCTTTGGAAAACCCATACTAACGGAGCAGCAGATGACTCTAGGTAACTCTGGGGGTTTCTCTCCAATGGCTGCTAGGAAGAGCCCTTCTGATGGGAGTGCCGACAAGTCGGCGAATAACTCTGATATTCCAAGCCCACAAAGCGATCAGAATGGGCATACAGAGAACTTGTCCCGTGGAGGAGTTCCATTGTGCCAAGATAACAAGGTACTTGATCTCGGGCTGGAAACCGGGCACTGCAAGATATTCATGCAGTCAGAGGACGTCGGCCGCACGCTTGATCTCTCTGCTGTTGGCTCATACGAAGAGCTGTATCGCCGGCTTTCTGACATGTTCGGTATCGAGAAAGCTGAGTTGATGAGCCATCTTTTCTACCGTGATGCCGCTGGGGCACTCAAACACACTGGAGATGAATCTTTCAGGTTCGTATGATTTCAGATTAAATTCTAGGTTTCTGTTCAAGCATGAGGTTACTCACCTTTTGAAACGTGCTAGTCATTTATCAGCTAGATATTTAGTCACATCCACTCTTCAGATTAAAGTGTCGGTTTCATAACTTTTTTGTATACAAATTGCTGGCTAGAAACTTCTAGTAACTTAATTTATTGTGATTTTTCACTTGATAATATTTATGTGTCTGCTAACCTCAACATCACCCATTTTGACCACTGTCATACCTTGGAAATTGCCGCATTTGTAGTACTACTAGTTGCAATCTTGGCAGATCTGTCATCAAATACATCCAAAATTGATTTTTCTTAAAGGACCCAAACTCTAGGTGTTCTTGTCTTGTAAGCATCCCCCTTATGGTACTTTGACTTTAGGAGTTGGCGCCGGAGATGGCCACTGCTTCCATACCGTCCAAGGAAACATCACCTTCTGCTCCGTTTTTTTTTCCATTCTCCATTTGTTCTTTTTGCTCAGAGCCTATTAAAACAAAATTCTCTGAATTAGCTAGATTTCTTTTTCTTCCTACATTTGTCCTCCTTTTCGGACCCGATACTAACCTGCTAGGAAAATATTCCCGAATTAGCTAGACATATTTTGTTTTTTCTTCCACCCATTGTTCTCTTGTTCAAGCCATATAGTACTAACCTACCAAAACTACTCTGAATTTTTGCAGCGACTTCACGAAGACGGCGCGTAGGCTGACCATACTAACGGAGGCGAGCGGCGGCGGCAATAGCTTAGCGATTTAGGAGGAGGAAGCTCTCTGGGCCACTTGTACAGCTGGGAGAAGCACGCACAGCATGGAGGCGAGGCGATTCCGAAGGCAAATTGCCGCTTGCGAAAGGAGGCAGCTTCGGTGTTGGCCTGATTGTTAGAGGAGCTCCCGGAATGGGACGGGTTTGTGTAATCTCCAGGCGCATTCTTTTTCAAAATTCGGACTTTAGCTCTATGTGTTGGTTATGTACTGCTACGGATTGGTGTGATCCAATGGAACCATTTCCCTCGACGAAATGCCTGGAATTGCTGGGAATGAAGTGTCTGAATCTTCTGAAAATTCCGCTGTCAGTGTCGAACCACATACATGTCTGCTGTCTGTTCCAAGGATCGGTGAGCTGGATGCACGGAGACGGGGGAGATGTGAAAGAATATATGGTGTCCGTGTCGTGTCGTGTCGTGTGTAGCGACCGGGGAGGGGGGATCAGGGGGGAAGAAAAGCGGACGAAGCAAAGCGAAGCGAAGCTGTCCGTGCGTGGTCGATGGAGCGCGACGTCCGCTCTGGCTGCCCCCTTTGCCGCGTGAATCGCCATTGCCGGTTGCTTTCTCCCGCTTTCGTCCTGTGGCGCCGGTGGCCGGAAAGCTACGGGTCTGAGCAAAGGGTCGCTAGCGATGATCAAGCCGTGGTCAGCCATTGTCATATCATGTTCTTTTGGTTGCTGTTTGTGCTGTTAGATATAACGCGTGCACGCCCCGCCCGGCCTGTGCCTTTTTTTTTTCAGTTGGGGCGTGTTTGGTAGCCCGTTTTTCCGTTTCTCACCTATGCTGAAAAAAAAGTCACGAACTTAAAAGCAGCCTAAATGTTGATCCGCTGGAAACGCCGATTTTGGGCGTTTTCATGGTGACAGGCCCCGCTCGTGCCCGTGCGACCTCGGCGATGGCACGAGCCCCGTGTTGCCCCCAAAAGATGACGGGAGAAATTGGGTCACTGTCCACCGCAGCGCCGCAATATATATCACCTCCCTCCACACCTACGTTCCTTGCCATCATTTCCCCCATTCTTCGAGCTCTCAAGACGACGAGGTTTTTCATCGGCCACACAGGTAAGCAGCGAATAGCGGAGGTGGTGGTTCTAGATCGGCCGATGCAGAAGTTCTCCTCCAAGATCTTCAGCGACGACGTGCTCCGCTCCTACGATGCCGGTGAGTTCCATCAAACCCCAGGCGTGGTAGTTTCCATCTGTAAGCACCCCGTAGATCTGATTGTTGTTTGCGGTAGATCTATGTTAGTTTGTCCAATGGACTGCTAGGTATAGTCATAGATCGGTGTCTTCGTGGACTTGTTGCATGTTTAAGTTTGTGTTCACACGGGCGGAGCCAAGGGGGGTCTAACCATTGGCACCCCTATACATATTTACTGCTAATTACCGCACCTACTAACTTAATTATTCTGAGAGATCCAAATCTAATGTCTGTATCTAGCTAGTATTCAACCGAGCCCCCAGAAATAGTCCATCAAGCCACCGTGGAGGGTTAAAAAACTGAAAAATCTCATGCTTCCGTGTGTCAGTTTGCTGGACGGTGCCGCTTATTGATCTATTAGCCTTGGGTGCCTGTCTTATTTCTCTCCACCGGCGCCCATTGATGTCTTCCAAACGCCATGACCCATGCGACAACTAAGGTCGTGACCGCCGCCGTGGTGTCGGCATGCCGCCCTGGTGCCGTCTCTCTTAATCCTAGGTAGGTATACACAAACTAGTTCTAGTAGCTTTTTATCTCTCTCATATGGATTACAAGTTTACAACCTATTAGTCTGACTAACTGTTTTACTTGCATATATGACGGTGCATTTGTTTACTAGTTGGATATGTTTCACCGGTCCTCTATGCACCTATTAAGTTTGGGAGAAAACAAACTGAATATAGATTTTTTACAAGTCACTTTTGGCCTAAACTTAATTTTTTGAATTTGGTTTTGCGTGGTGGCAAAGCCAAACATTTATATTGATAGGCTTTAATGCGGGTATCTTGACTTAGTCGCGAAGCATAATTTTGCATTGGAGTAATTATTCCCATTTTTAAAATTTAAGTAGATATATGTGTAGTAACCCCGTCCAAATTTATTTCGCCCCCCTCAAGTTTAAATCCTGGCTCCGCCCCTGTGTGTTCATGCCTAGTCTAGGTCCTGATATGCGGCGCAACCAACTCACCCTAAAACTCCCACCCTTTGTCATATATGCTGATATCATGCTCATCATCAACGATCATGTCGTGCATAATCACAAAAGTTGCCATGACCTCCCACACCCGCTCCCTGCTCCATGTCCTAGCAGGGTGCCGAACAATAGCCCAACGAGAGTGGAGCACACCAAATACCCGCGCCACATACTTCCTAACAACCTCTTGCTCTTTATCAAACATACACTTGGCCTTGTCAATAGGTTTGCGGATTGTCTTCACAAATGTGGCCTAGAGAGGATAGATTTCATATGCGAGATAGTACGCTTTGTCATAAGGGTGGTAAAAAATCTCATAGCTCACCTTTGGAGCATGGTCGTCCGCTAGCGAACACTGGAGAGTGCTGAAGCACGTTAATGTCATTGTGGGAGCCTGCCATGCCGAAGAAGGAGTGCCAAATCTAGATATCTTGCAACGCAAACACCTCAAGTATGACCGTGCGACCTTTAGCCGGGCATTTGCATTGCCCTTGCTACACAAATGGATAGATCTTCCATTCGTAGTGCTTGCAATCTATGCTCCCTAGCATACCAGTAAACCCCCTACTCTCATTGGTTGACAAGAGCCGGGTAGCGTCGACAGCATTTGGTTATCTCAAGTATTCTCATGCAAACACCTAGACCACTTCTCTATAGAACTTGTACATAAACTCAAGACAAGTGGTCCCGCTCATACGCATGTACTCAACAACTAGGTCACAACTAGGTCACCAGCAATTCCATACGCAATCATCATCATAGCCGCAGTGCATTTCTAGTAAGAAATGAAGCCAAGCTTTCTTGTGTCATCCTTCTTTAGAAGAAGGTAGTCATCGTAGGGGTCACTCCATGAAGAATGCACAAAAAACATCCCTTGACATCCGAAAGTGTTGACGAAAAAGAGGGTCATTGTACAATGGATCACTACGATGAAACTAGTCATGCCAGAGTTGATGATGGTCGTCCTCTTTGTTAGTTCAACGATGGGCTCCATCCCAGCACCGAGCCCCTGCACCGCGCCCTTTGGTTCGCCTTGTGGTCATGGACAAGAAGTTCCACAACCACCCGAAGATCGATGTCATCATCAGATTTGTCTAACGACCTGTCAATGACATGGTTGAAGAACTTGTTCGAGCTATCCATGGTTTTTGTTGGGGTTTAGCGCCTGAAACAATAAGTTTTCTACGCAAACCACCGACTACCAGGATCTATTTAGGAGTGATGCGGTAACGGGAGGGGATTCGGTGTTCATACCTTTGAAGACCAAACACGGTTAACGTTTCGCGAGGAACGTGGGTGATGTAGCCGTACCGACGACGACCTGAAGGTCACGATGAACGGCTCCACCATCTTCAATGGCTCCGATGGCTCGAATGACTCGAGCAGTACAAGTGCGGCGCCTCATAGGGGTTCGTACACATATGGTGCTTGACACGACTCCAGGACCCTGATCCAGCAGAGATTGCGGAAGTAGATCTCCTGGATCCAGAATCCCTGCTGCGCGACGGCGCTCCGCGGTGAAGAACTCTCTCGTCCGCACAATGCTTACAATGGGGCCGTGATCATAGTATAGGAAGGGAGAGATGAGGGCACTTGGAGGGGGAAGCCTCAAAGCTTGGAATTAATTGGTGTGTTTAAATCTCTCCGCATGCCCTCCTTTATATAAGAGGAGGGAAGGGCACCACCTCCCTCAAAGTCCTGGTGTGAGACTAATCAAAGGAGGAGGTGGGAGGAGGCGCTGCCGGCCAGCCCCACCATGGTCCCCACGTGGGGAACAAGCCCACTAGGGCCGTCGGCCCTCCTTTGGTCCTTCCTAGGGCGCCCCCCTCTTGGGCCTTTTCCCTAAGGAATTGGCCCATTAGGCATGGGCTGCTCACTAAATAATATTTAAATGATTAAATAAATATAAATAAATGTATAATTCAATAATTAACATATATTTACATATTATTTAATTCCCTTTGCACCAGAACTCCTTCCGGACAACTCCGTACTTTCTCGGAACCATTTCGGTTTCTCCTTCTCTTTTCTCCGGTGATTCCTATGATACCAAAACGATCTTTGAGCGTTGTCAAACCCTTAAGTGTGCTACCCTACAATTAGGGAACACTCTAGACATGGTCGAGACCCCTCTCGGACCAATGATAATTAGCGGGACCTAGATGCCCATAATGACCCCTATGCATTCCACGAGAATCTTTGTTGTTGAACCATTAAACATAGAGTCATATTCCCTTTGTTACTTTGATACTTGAATTGTTCGAGAATTGATTAATGACATCGCCATGCCGGGTTCAATCTCGTTATCGACAAGTACAACTTTATTCGTTCCGAGCTATGCCATCACTGTGACCTAGTCACACGCTGCAGCTTTATGGATGTCATGTCTTCGAGTGGGCCCAGAGTATCTCTCCGTCACGCGAAAGAACAAATCCCACTTTTGACACATACGACTCAACCTGCCCCTCTGAATACCCGAAGACACCTTTATGATCACCATTTTAGTGAGTGACGTTTAATACAAACACGACACTCTCGGGTGACAGCAATTAGATATGGTCTCACGGTCTAAGAAATTGTTTACTACGTTTACCAATCATTGTAACGGTGAACTTCGTGACTTGACCGTGTTACAATTCCTGTGTTGGGTATGTCCATCACTTTCATTCACCTAATGAAATGACCCCTTTGTCAACTGGCGTGAAATACCACATGATGGAGAAATGTCGATCATCGATTGACCAATGAACTAATATCTAGAGGATCACTAGGGACTATGGTGGTTTACATACCACACGTGTATTGACGTTCCTATTAATAAAGTTATATCGTGATATAAAATCTATCATGAACTTAATGAAATATGTCAATAATCTATATTATTATTTTCCTCTAGGGCATATTTCCAACAATTATGGCAGCGTGGCAAATGGACGAACATGAGGACCACATGCTCATTGGAGGGAGTGGTGGCCATGACGTAGGGAGCCCTGGTGGTACCAAGCCAAATCTAGAATGACGGCGAGAGGCCCGGTCGTGTAGAGCCACCAAACGACTGAAACTGGCGGCGGAATCGGGCGAGGCATGCTCGGCGGCGGCAAGGCAAGATGCGTGGGGTTGGGTGGGCGAGGGTTGTTGTGGCCGGTGCGTGGCTGGAAACAAGAGGACTCACGATCCGGACGCGCGGGTTGTCCGTGCCACCACAAGCCTAAATTTGAGATGTAAATGGGGTCGGTGGGGGAAAGGGGGGAAGGGCAACGAAACGATCCGCAACACGGAGTCCACTGGGCTTTGCCTCCTGTCCGGTCGGACAGATTCTAACGGCGGTGGTGTTTAGTTTGCGGGGGATCGTTAGAGTTGCCCTTAGAGTTTAGCTCCTTTGATCAGCCATCTAATTAATTTGTGTAGCCGGCTCTAAACCTTCATTGTACCCCCTATTCTCTCTCATGTATACGGATGGTATGTCTGCCAAGTCATTTCAGGTAATATAACAAGCAGTGATCCTTGTAATTCTCGGGAAGAAACAAAATAAACTATAAATGGGATATTAGTGGGATTCCACATCCATCTCTTATCTTTCCTGCTCCCTGTTCATCATCATTCTCTTATGATTCGTTCGGAATTTTGGGATAGTGACAAAGCCATGCGCCGTGCCTGCTCGACCGAACCCGTATGTAGGCGCCCATGCAACACTCGGATGATCATAGGTGGTGCTTTGCGCATTCCGGCCGTCTGTTTCTGGCAACTCGTCTTCAGCTTCGTGTGTTTTGCTAACTTGGTACGTACCGTACCGTACGTTTTTTTTTAAACAGGAAAGGGTCCGAAGACCCGAGAAGCTGCATTAATATATCAGGCGGTGGGTATATTTTACACAAAGGCCCCTCAAAGAGAAGAGCAGAGAAAGCAGGACAGAAAATATTGTGAAAAACACCCTAGGACTAAAAAAGAAAAAGCAATCAGGTCCTATGGTGTCTTCTTCACCGCAGCCGTCGACGAGCTCCTTACGCCGGCCACCAGAGCGACTCCGGGGACGAACCACTTGGCGTCGCTTAGGGGGGAGCTCCGGCGAGGTGCTCCAGAAAGGGCCTCCGAACTGGAGGTTTGAAGAGGCGCAAGCAAAGCGCATCAAGGTCGCCGTCGACTGTAAGAGGCAAGCCAGCGTCGATCGCCGCCACCCATGGGCCGCGGATGAGCATCGAGCGAAGAAGATCCCCGGTGTCGCAGCTTCAAGCGGGCGAGAATGGACCAGGAGGTAGACCTCTTCAAGCCAAACTCCACCACCTCGATGTCGTTGACGAAGAAGGAGATCCGGCCTCCATGGAAGCTCCAGCTCAAGGTACCAGCTCGGCGAAGAAATGGTTGCAGCCAGCTTCCCACTCCCGCCTCCACGGCCGCCAGAGCGGATCCACTCGCCACGCGCCGCACCGATGCACCCATCCCCCTCGCCTCCACGGCCGGCCGGGACAGGGCATCTCGCGTCACCACCTCTCGAACAGAAGCAAGCGACAGAAGCTTTATTCAACAGAGCGGTTGCTCCTCCTTCCTTCCTCAACTCCGACCATCGAACCACAAGGTAGACCAGGAGAAGCCCTAGGAGCTCATGGATCCAGTCGCCAAGATCTAGAGCGCCGCTACCTCTACTGGGCAAAACGCCCACAACCGGCACAAGGCCGAACACCCTACTACCTACTACTACTCCGGCGACTCCCCGCCACCACTTCCCACCGGCTAGTCCGGCGAGAAGGGCGCGGGCGAGCCCCGGTCTCTCGTGGACGACTCTCAAAGCTACAGGGAGAGAAGGGATGAGGAGGTTTGTGAATACCTAGTCCTGTTTCAGGTTGGTTTACCGTACCGTACGTACCTGGGGTAAATTACAGGGAGGGAAGCAAGCAAGAAAATCATCACCCATTCCGCGCTGAGGCGGCGCCGGCGCTAGAGCGGTAGGGGCCGGCTGGGTTATAGACTTATAGCAGGTACCACGACTAGCTTTTTCTTCCGTCTAATGACCGTACGTACGCACTGTATATTACTACCCTGTAATTTCTGTGTCCTCTCCCTGCACGGACGATAAGTGTAGGAAAAACCGTGCACCGTACCTGCTTTTAAACCCTGGACGAACGAATATTTGCCGTGCACGCTGTGCTCAAGGTGGACCAAGTTTAAAGGCACCGCAAGCCTGCAACCGACGCCGCGGCGCGCACTGTTGAGCGGTCGCCGCCGCCGGCCGACCGAGCGCGCTCTCGGCGCCGAAGCTAGGCCACGACACGACGACGCCACCGCCGCGCGCGTGCCTGCGCGACGCACGCGATGTCGGCATGGCGCCGAGCGATCAGTTGCCGGCCGGCCGGGCGTCGCTTTCGCGTGCGCGCGTGGGACTGGCTGCCCTGCCGGCCTCTATGCGGGATGTGCCTAGCCTAGCCTGGCCTGGCTAGGAGATGTCGTGTCGGGAGCAACCTACTCCCTCTGTTTCAAATTACTCCGCCGACGCGCTTATGTAGGTGGACTAGTATTTCTTTATTTTTTATTTAAAAAAATCTTAAATTTTTTAAAATAGATAGTATAAAATGTGTACTACCTATACCAAAAATCCTATGAATTTTTTGATAAAAAATGAGAGAATACTAAGCCACCTAGGTAAACGTGTGCGCGGAGTAATTTGAAAGAGGGAGTATTACCAGCGCCTTGTTCCTCCCGTTTCGGCTGTGTGTGTGCACAGTGATCGACAGGTGGCGTATGTAGCTTTGCGTGTAGGGACTGGAGGATTCGACCATGTACGTACGTAGCTGCTTTCTCTTTCCGTCGTATATGGGACAAAAGGGAGGGTGTGCCACTGTCACGGACTCACGGTCCAATTTATGCTAGCGGAATACGCGTGTCACCACTTGGGAAGAAGAGAAAACTTGGGAGTGTCGTCCGAGGCACACCAAAGTGTCAAACAAAGAATCATCTCGTCTTCATTTGTATGCTTATAAGAAATTATTGTCTCTAGTTCGATGAATGTACATTATTACCATTGTTTTTTTTTGGCTAACCACATTGTTCGTTGTTAAACCTGGAATTTTTAGCACGTAATAAATATCAACTAATCATCATCAAAAAGAAATACAGTGTAAAATCTCAGTCTACATAGAAATAGGCACTATTGGAGGACCGTAATAAACCCGCCCGAAGTTCGTATGGTTCTCTTAGATATATATAGACCACACGTATACTCATGTATCTGCGGAAGACGAAAATTGGAAGTTATATAACAACAACAATAAAAATTTAAAATATGACATGCAAAGACGTAGACCGCGATAATGGAAGTTGGGATCAGCCGGCCAAAACTTGTATTATACTTAGTTCAACCGAGTACACATATACGAAGATATACGTGACATCGATATGAATTTCAACGGGTTGAAAAAATAAAATGGCCCATACAAGTTAAGTTTAGGAGGAAGGACCAAGCACACCTCCTTTGACAGAGCAAAAGTCAATGGTGCCCAGACCGGAAAAGAACCTAAGCTTGGTCAGAAAAAACTAAGTGGCCACCACGTGAGGTGGTGAAATCAGAAATGGGACACGGTGCGTTCATGTTGCCGCAAGTGTTGGTATGTGCTCCCTCGCTGTCCGATCGGATAGCCCCGGTTCCACGCGGGAGCGAAGACCATAGAAGGACATCCGGATCGCGCGCGCGGTCCGGTCAAGTACTTGGTGGGTTTTGCCCGTTTCGTCAAGGAGGGTCCTTGAGTCGGTAGTCACGATCAATCAAGCGCCATCAGCGATCCCTAGTCCTTAGATTATTTTCTATCCCAATTGCTAAAAAGTTCGGAGGCTGGTTAATACGTCTAAGCCCTCGTTTCTGGACCGTTTGATCTGTTTGATCAAATTGCGTGTCGCATTAAGTTCTGACAGATTCTACCCGTGGTCCTCCTGGTACCCATCGACTCATTCCTCATCCCACACGCGCCCAAATAGCAATCTACCATGAACCTCTTGCCCCGTCGGCCGACGACCTGGTTTTCGGCGTGCCCTCGCGGTTGGCACGGTCTCCCGCCCGCCGCTGGACCGGATCCCTGTTGTGTCGCTGTTCCAGGCCCCGTGGTCACTGGTCCTAGCCCCATCGCCACCGGCAAGCCCCGACCACCACGCGGCGAGATCCTGCGTTGCCCCAGCCTCCCGTCCCCAGCGAACTGCTCTATCCCGCCTCACAGCTTCTCTCCGGTGCGGTACAAGCATCACAAACCCGTTGAAGGTCCCCCTGACCACGCCGCCCGTGTATCCCCTCTCCTGGATTGGCAGATACCTCTTGATTCCACGATAGCCTCTGCCGATGAGCCTGCTTCGGTCATCCTCTATCCTCCCTGGTGAGAAGTTCTCATTTTTCTCGGATCTGCATTGATTCCTTTTCAATACTATGTGGTTAGATGTTAAATCGTGTGCAAATCATAATCTCTGTACTACACAATTTGGCAGGGAGGTCGTATTCAATTGCTTCTGTCTTCTTATTTGTATTTGTTAGTGAAATGGTGTTTAGTAAATTCTAAGTGAGATCGTGGTTGCCTTCACAAAATGGTTTGGTCTCATATTAAACATGATTGTGATTTCTCTTTGTGTGCATGCAAGAGGCCTGATTGGTTTTTATTCCAAGCCACTGAAACCATCAGCTAAGAAGGCCATGTGGGATATGTACAACAACGGCATTGAAGGTAGGGCATCCTTGAAGGACCTACCCTTACTGAAGATAAGTTTTCTATGTGTATTTACACATTTTTAGACACGGATAAGAGGATAGCTCATGTAATATTCATATGTTTTGGCAGAAAGGAAATTGAGTTTTGCCTTAGTACATTGACAGTGGTTTTTTCATTCTAGAACATCAAATCTGTATACGTGATTCTCCGTATGATTTTTGCAAGGTATCTCACCTGCTTGTGTTTCCTGCAGGGTAAAATTGTCATGTGCACTGGTCACTTTTAAAAAATTGAATAATTTGTTTCTTGATCCCAACCTAGCCTAACAGTAAGAACAAAAGCAATGAATTCCCTATTGGTAGCTTCTATATTTTTAATTTGCTTTACTGCGAGATATTTAGTTTGTCACCATGCCTCTGGTTCCCTATTAATCTACCTAACTAAGTTGATTTTCACCATATAGCTAAGTTTCTTTATTTGACTGACTAAGTTGTTTTATATCACCTAACTAAGTTGATTTTCACCATGCATTTTAATTTTGGTTAAACAACTAATGGCCTTCTTCAGCTTAATAATGACTTTCTAATTAGAAGCTGGATTTTCTAGCAGACAAGCTTGAAATATGATACAAGAAAATGATAAAAGAGATGAACAAGCGGTCTCGACTGCGTTTACCAGAAGTTGATGCAGCGGCAGGGAACCGTCTAGTGCCTTGTCTGCAAACTTGTTAGCAGATACGTGCTTAAGGATAAACTCTTAAACGTTGCGAGAAGGAAGCTATTGAATTCACGAATCAAGAGTATAGAATAGAGAGTGACTCATCTCCGGATATTTCTAACCACTACCTAATAGTTCTGGTTGTAATAGACAAACTGGACAGCTTACATGTACACATCGGGGTAGTTTTAGTTCTTTAGCTCGATGTCATTATTTATGCATATTGTTTCCTTTTAAAGCTATGTGGATAAGTCGGCTAGTGGTTTAACTAAGTTGTTTTATCACTATACTTAACTTGTGTACTAAAATAAATTAAGTTGATTTCTAAGTTGCTTAAGCATGTTTGTACTTAGTTGGTTACTTGGGTTAATTTAGCTGTATTGTCAATATGCCTAAGTTAGGTACTTAAATTAATTAAGTTGGCTCCATAGGCATGTTTAAGTTTTGTTTCATAGTCTAGTTACTTTTCTTTTTTCTATTTTTGGAGCAACATCCATAAGTTGGCTATTTTGGGTTAATTAAGTTGTATTGTCAATATGCCTAAGTTTGGTACTAAAATGAATTAAGTTGGTTCTATCAACATGTTTAACTTGTGTTTTATAGTCAAGTTATTTTTTTTCTTTTTGGAGCAACGTGCACAAGTTGGCTAATCGGGGTGAATTAAGTTGTATTTTCGACATGCCTAAGTTTAATACTGGAATGAACTAAGTTGTTTTCACATGCTAAAGTTGCTTATCCTAGTAGCAGTCCCAGATTGGGTTTACTACAAAAATTTTCAAGTTACTTAAGCATCTTTTTACTAAGTTGCTCAATCAATAAGCCTAAGTTGTATGATAGTGGTTTCTAAAGTTGGTTTTTCCATCTGGAACTCTACTGGCGTTCCAGTTCATGTTGGTTCTCAACACCAGCTTAAGTTGCAGTATTACCTTTTTACAAAGTTCCCTTTTTGGCATCATATCAACCCTGTTCATGCAAGAAAAATGATAAGTAACTTAAGCATTTTCCATGTACAATCCAATACCACTGTTCTTATGTGATCACAACTCTTTCAGCTTTCTGCGAGAAGAACTAGTGACCGGAGCATCATCATGATTAGCAAAGGGAAGTTTGTCTAATGTTTTAACTAAGTTGATTTTCTCACCATGCCTGATTTTACTAATAATTTAACTAAGTTGTCGTTTGTTTTCTAAGTTGTTCACCATTATCTAACCTAAGTTCATAACTTCACAACTAAATTGCCATTAGTAGTACACTCTTTTAGTTAAGTTGTTTTTTCTCAATTGGCTAGAAGTAGATTGTTGCTGGTCGATACCAGACTAGCCGTCGTGTAATTCTAAAGATGCCATGGACTTATGTTGCATATGCCACTTCATTAAGTTGGTTATACATATTATTCTAAGTATCATACTCATTCTATTTTAACTTTGTTTTTTCACATCCATGAATGCAGAGGAGTTGTTCTATTTATCCTCTCTTTCCCTAGTTAAGTTGTTTTGTCAACATTCTATAGTTCTTTCTACCACTCATATTCATCATGTGATTGAGTTGTTTTTGATACCATGGTTTTGTATATCATTATTTAGTTGTAGATCTACCTTTTCTCATGTCATGGTGTAACTCCTTTTCAGACATGTAGCATTGCAAACAAGTGGGGAGGACAAAATGCAGGAACACTCAATTTGCACTAAACCAGCAGTTACATCATTTTCTCGTGCCTTGTGCTTATCAGATGGAAAAAGACCAAAGATACAACCCCATGATGACAACCAAACATAAGTTGCCACTTTTTTAAGTTCTTCGCATTTTTTATGAGACACACTAGTTGCAGTCTTTTGGATATATGCTCAACTCAACAAGCTCAGTTTATGTATATTTCGTGTTCTTCGTGCCACCGTGTATGCCTCGATTTCACGTAGTTGTGGCAATTTTGCCAGTAAGTTGAATGTGATGCTTTTCAGGTTGAGTTAAGTTGTAGGTACCCTTCCACTCTATTGTTGCAACAAATTGGTGCATGTTTTAAGACTACCTTATTGTTTTTCTGGAGTGATCCGAGTACATAGGTGTTGGTGTTCTTTGTGTGTGCTTGATTATCCCTCCGTTTCAAAATATAAGATGTTTTAGGTTTGTGAAGCAATTGTACCTAAACTTGAGTGAATCTACATACTAAAAGAAGTCTAGATACATTTTCTTCACAAAGCTAAAACGTTATATATTTTTAAACGGAGGGAGTAGTTCCTAGGTTAGTGGTTTTAACTAAGTTGTATGATTAGATCACCAAGTTAATTTTTGGGTGCTGGTAAGTTGTGTTTACTCGGCTGTATTTCTATTACCCTCTGGATAGCAGTGTTTGTTTTTTGTGCATAGTTAAAATAATACCAGATTTTTGTATGTATAGAACTCAATCGATTTAACTAGTTGAGCCCGTGGTGGAGACCTCCCAGGAGGGGGAACCCTGTGGTGCACCTACGTGGGAGCGGGTCGGAATGCGTACATGGGATCGGGATGGATTTACCAAAAATAGAATCAGGCGGTAGTGGGAGTGGGTGCTTTCCTTTTTTGGAACGAGGGCTGGATCTGACTAACCAGCCCTCGGGGGCTAGCTAGCCGTGTCTATTTTCTATATAGCATTCCCAAGTTAAGTATGATGTGTTCGACATTGCCACATCGGTACCTGCTAGTACAGAGCAAGCAGGACATCATGCGCGCGTTTGGTAACCTGTATCTATTTTGGGACTCACTCGGGTACATTCACGGTCAGCACTTTCACACACATACTGGCGCTAAGCCACGACTTTCGCATTTCGTTTGGTAATCTATATAAAGATTTTTTACATGAGGATAGATACGAAACTCGGGTGTTTGGTTGTCTGCACTTGTTTCACTATCACATTGACATACACATACTAAGATAATCATTAGCAGTGATCTTGTTTTTTTTGCTGGACGGCTACAACGACGATGGAGTACGGAGGACACCTGCAGTTACTGGCAACTGTCGGCGATGGAGTGCGGCGGGCACCTACACTTAGTGGCAACTGCCGGCGACGATGATGGACGGCGACGATTTGTTCCTAGACCTCATTTTCAACCTCATCTTCCTCACCTACATGTACAAAGAACACTACCATCTACAAAGAGATCTCTATACCCGCATCAAAATGCAAAACTCGCAACACGAAAATCGTAGAGAACAGCAAGATCAAGCTACTCCTTAAAGGACACTTTGAGCGGTTGCTTGTGTGCGATGAATCTGAACAAACAAGCTCAAAAAAGCTCAAACTTGGAACACGAATCTGAGGAGATACAGTTCACCAACCTCGAAGCCGATGGTCAAAATGGAACCCCATCATCGATACGCATCTTTTTCATGTACAACTTGACTTGATTCAGAGCATATTTGTGTTGATTGAAAGAGGATACTGGGAGCATGTTTGAGTGAGGAGAGAGAAGAAGCTCATATTCCTTACAGACATGTATAGAGAACACTACCATCATCTATAGAGAGATCTTTATACCTGTATCAAAATGCAAAACTTGCAACACGAAAATTATAGGGAACAACAAGATCAACCTACTCCTCAAAGAACACTTCGAGCGGTTGCTTGTGTGCGACGAATCTGAACAAACAAGCACAAAAAAGCTCCAACTTTGAACACAAATTTGAGGAGATGCAGTTCACCAACCTCAAAGCCGATGGTCAGAATGGAACCCTATCGTCGATGGTCATCTTCATGTATAGCTCGACTCGATTTGAAGCTTGTTTGTGCTAATCCCAAGCTATGAAGAGTAAGTATGTTTAGAGAGGAGAGAGAAAGGGGAGGAGGAAGACAGCGTTGCACGCCTTCATGCAGTCGTGCGCTCGCCAGATTATGGCCCCCTGGAAAAGGCCAAATCGACCGTTGTCCCTAGACCTGGCTCTGGCCTGCTTTATTACTTGTGCTGGACGCAATGTGGGGGTGCTGCAGGCAACCAAACAGGATGATTTATGCCTAACTTGGCCTGCCCGAAGAAATTGCAGGCTTCCAAACGCATCCCATAATCTTCTCAATTGTCCTCGCTATGTGGACAGTACTCCACATCACTATCTGAGTCACTGCCCTAATTAGCATGGTGCTCTGCTCCATCGGTCAGCAACAGATACTACACGTTGTTAGATGATGCATATGGTTTTCCCTTTGTACTGTTTACATACGCATGTATATGTCAACAACCCTCTTGTATATGTTTTGCCTCTAGGCCTATATTAACAAGCAACCGATACGAGGCCAAGTACCGTTCCACTCAAACGCTAATATGGTATCAGAGAAGGTCTCTTCCGAGACCTAGCCGCCCTAGCCGCCACTGGTTCCTCAGCCGCTGCCGCCACAATCAAGATCGTCGCTGCCGTTAGATCCCTCTGGCCGCTGCCGTTAGATCCCTCTGGCCGCTGCCGCTACAACACCTACAACCCTCCGCCGCTGCTGACGATCCACCGCTGCCACCTCAAAGACCTACAACACAACTATCGTCGCCGCTTCTTTAGCCGCCGCCGCATGTACAACCCACAACATATCTGTTGATGCCGCTGTCTAACAACCACATCCACCTACAAGATCTACATCTACAACACGTGATCAAGATCCTCTCGCCCATGAACACCTCGTCATCGACCTATGCTCTGGCCGCGTCGCTTGGTGCGCCTCCTGCCCAGAAGCTCACCCAAACTAACCACCTTGCATGGAAGGCTCTCGTCCTTCCCACGTTTCGTGGTGCCCGTGCCATGGGCCTCCTCGATGGTACTGACACCATGCCACCTGAGCACATCAGGATTGAAGATGAAAAAAAGAAGAGAGTCAAGATGGAGAACCCTACCGATGTCTCGTGGATTGCACGAGATCAACAGGTACTGCGTTTCCTCCTCAACTCCATCTCACCGTACATCCTATCCCATGTTCTTGGCATGCAAACCACTGTCGAGGCTTGGTCGAAGATCGATAACATGTTCAAGACAACTGCTCGCTCCAAGGTTCAACATCTTCGAGGTGAGCTCAATGACACCCAAAAGCTGACTTTGACTGCAGATCAGTACACCACCAAGATGAAGGGGCTAGCCTCAGAACTTGCTGCAGTCGGGAAACCCCTCTAGGAGGATGAGCTCATCGGGCACCTGCTATGTGGCCTCGACAAGGGCCACTACAACTCCCTCATCACATCTATCAATGCCAACCCCGACATCACGCTCGACGAGTTCTTCGGGCAACTATGATCCTACGACATGCATAACGGTGTTCAACCCGACGCTGAGGAAGGCTTCACTTCCTCGACTAACCTCGCCCGCCGTGGTCCAGATCGCGGCTATAACCCACACGGTCGTATCCCTGGTCATGGGGCTCCGACCATTGACGTCAGGACTATCGTGGAGGAGGCGATGGTGGCGGTTCCCGTGATCATCGCGATCGTCGTGATGGCCCATGGCGCCGTGATGACACACGCCCACGTTATGACCACTACCATCAGCGCGGTGACGATTGCCGCCGTGACGATGGTGATGGTGGTGACCGCCGCCGCTCTCGTGCCTGTGTTGATCGGGTTCCCACACCCTTTGTCGACATCACGTGCCAGATTTGTAAGATACACGGGCACCCTGCAAACGACTGCTGGTGGCGATTCCAACATGATGATGATGAATACGATGATTGTGGTGAAAAGGGCGCGCAGTTCACATCCTACTGCATTGACACAAATTGTTACCCTGAGAATGGTGCCACAAATTATCTCACCGCTCAGATGAGCAAGCTCTCCACAACTGAAAAGTATACTCGATGTGACTGTGTAAACACTGCTGATGGCACATGTATGCATATAAGTCATATTGGTAACTCAACTTTGTGCATCCCTCATGGTTCCTTTGAGCTCAAAAATATTCTCTATGTTCCTAGTGCGTCCAAAAAACTTTTATCAGTACATAAATTTACTTTTGATAATCATGTATTCATTGGGTTTTATCCTTTTCTTCTTTTTAATCAAGGACCAAGCAACACGAAGAGTTCTATTTAGAGGCCCCTGCCATGGTGGTCTTTACCCTTTGATCTCAAGCTCGCCTTCCTCACAATAAAGCCGACATCCTCTACATGGCATCGCTGTTTAGGACATCCATCTTATTTTTTGGTGCAATAAGTTCTTAGGAGAAATAAAATAGCTTACACCCTAAAAAGTACACCATATGTTTATGAATCTTGTCAACTAGCCAAGAGCCATCAACTTTTCTACCCCATATCTACTAGTGTTTCTGCTGCTCCTTTGGAGCAGGTGTTCTCTGATGTATGGACCCCTGCTCCTATTTCTGTGGGAAAATATGCATACTATGTAAGCTTTATTGATGATTTCAGCAAATTTACTTGGATATATTTGTTTAAAAAGCGTTCTGATGTTTATCAAGCTTTTCTCAATTATCAGCAATATGTTGAGCGCAAGTTTGATAGGAAAAATATCACTATGCAAACTGACTGGGGGTTGAGTATGAAAAATCGAATGGCTTCTTTCAGAAAGTTGGCATAACACATCATGTCTCATGTCCACATGCTCATCAACAAAATGGTTCTGCTGAAAGAAAATATCGCCATATTGTTGAGGTTGGCCTTGCTTTGCTTGCTAATGCATTCATGCCTTTGAATTTTTGGGATGAGGTTTTTCTTACTGCCACATTTCTCATTAATCTTCTTCCTAGGAAAGTTCTAAAATTTGAAACTCCCACTGAGCATCTCCTACATGTTACACCCAACTATGATGCTTTACGCACTTTTGGCTGTGCATGCTGGCCAAACCTTCGCCCGTACAACAAACGCAAGCTTTCTTTTTTCTTCAAACAATGTGTCTTTCTTGGCTAGCCCCCTTTATAAAGGTGTCAAATGTCTCGATGTTGCTTCTCAGAGGGACGAATTGGATTAGATCAGCAGCAGGAAAGACCACGCCCCTTCTTTTCAATATGTTGTCTAGTTCCAGAAGAAGATCAATCCTAAATGCTGCGTATCCGCCGCCACATCAACTGGCCTCAGTTTCAATGGAAGACAGTAGACCAACAATGCAAGTGGCTGCCAACATCGTTAATGCTGCTGCTAGCGATGACACATGATGAATGAAAGAGAGTTGCGATCGAGAACGCTAGTGGCGTCCATGCTGCTGTGCTGGACGACATCTGCCTTCCTTGATATATCCTTTGGATGAACCAGTTGGTTCAATTCACACACGTGTAATTCTTCCTCGCAGACTCCATCCACGACGAGTTCCCCTCATCATCCACATATTATATGAAAACGATGTATGAATATGGCTATTATCAATTGTATGCACGCGCACAAAATCCAAATGGGTCATACCTGTTTTAGTAGGGCTTTAATTTTTGGAATGACCATTACCTCCGAATTGAAGAGGTATCAGGCAATCTGGAAAGAAGTCCATATAACCCCCCTAAGTTTCCGGTTTGGGACGCTAACCACCCCTAAGTTTAGATTGGGACACTTAACCCCCTAAGTATCTTACACCGGGCAATTAACCCCCTCCGGGCGGTTTTGGGAGGCTAATGGTTGTTTTGGTTAGTGGTTTTAGTCCACGTGGGTCAATCATACAAGAACCTGTTCGGGTCGAGCCAAATAAACCCTCCAGTACTTGGTCTGCTCAAGCCAATTCCTCGCTCTGCTCCTCCTTATCTCTGTGCCTCTGCTCCTCTCTCCCGACGGCGGCCAAGGGCACATGACCAGCGGAACAAATTGGCGATTTGAGGGCGACACAACGATCAGTCCAGGTTAGTGCATCTTTTTTCCAAATCAAAGGATTCATTTCCTCTTTTCCGTTGTGACTCAGTCCAGATAAAAGAGAAAATGCCAAACGAACAGAACCGAATCTACACTAATCTTAACTACTTAATCTACAACTTACTTGTTGTCCATAGCAATGTTGACATGAAGTTCATTATTTCATTTACACCACGTACTGCAGTCCCGAGCTTCACTGAGTAGTAGGGAAGCATATACAAGAATCAGTCGGTAAGCAATTACTAACTAAAAACCAATGTCAATTTGAGCACCACGTGTGAAAGACAGAAAGTGCCCAAAAATTCAGTTCCGTGTAGCTCCTTAAGCGTGTACGAGATCCGAGATGAAACACCTCCGGCACTGCCGGCGGCGCGTGGTCCACGACAACGTTGCAGCTCTCTCTGCTTCCCTGCAACGACGGCCTACCGTCGGTCTGGTGACTTGGTGCGGCATGAGCATCTTCCTGACGGCTCAAAGCGAGGAAGCACAACAGATGGGTGGATGGGGCAGCTGGTCTCCATCGCCGGCGCAAGGTGAGGAGGCGCATCAGAGGAAGCGGAGCAGGGAGGTGGACAGGGGCGTCTGGTCTCTATCGCTGGCGTGAAGCGGAGCAGAGGAGGCGAGGTCAAGTGAGTTGGTTATGCCACGCTAGAAACTGCAGCATGTCCATATAGCCAAAACCGCTTGTTATACAACCAAAACCACACTCAGGAGGCTAATTGTCCGGTTTTGCAAACATAGGGGTTAAGTGACCCAAGTTAAACATAGGGGGGTTTAGTGACCGAAACCAGATACTTACGGGGTTATGTAGACTTCTTTCGGCAATCTGAGCCATCCATGTGTTTTTCGAATTGAAGGAGATGCTTTTGCATAAATAAGTAATTGATGATTGTTAATGAAGAAAACAAGATGACTTTAATACGTGGGTACTATTTAATTAATATAGCTATCAAGAGCAAGAAAAAAAGAATTAACTAGTATCAATTGGCCTGCATGGCAAATGGAATCTAGATGAGCTGGGAGTGTACTTGATCCATTCCGCATACTACCTCCGTCTCAGTTTATAAGACTTACGCGTATTTTTAGGTTGACAAATTAACCAACTTAGCATGAGGAACATAATTAGCATGAGGAACATAAGATAAAAAAAATATTATTAGAAACTTTAAATGTTGTATTTTCTAATTATATAATTTTTATATTATGTAATTCATATTATATAGCTCATGCGGACGACCTAAGTATACACGTAAGTCTTATAAACTAGGATAGAGGGAGTATATGATGTCGTCAAACTCTTGTTCAAAGCACCAGATCTACGGTTCCATCGGATGAAATCTCCATTTTATTGGGTCTAGTCGAAGTACAACCGATACTCGGACAAGTCTTCATTCAGCAAATTAAACAAGAGATTAATAATATTATAACGTTAAGCTAATTTGTCATTGTTGATGATGCATGGTCCATGACGGTCCAATCAAATCCCACAATCCTTCAATTGTCAAAGCGTGAGGGCTTTTTGTCGGGCTCGGATGGGATCTTCCCTTGACATGGTCAAAAGAGTAGAAGGATAGCAATATCTCCAAATGTGAGACCAGAAATAAATTAATGTTGCGGCACTGAAAATGGCAGAAAGATTTGACAACAGGAGGAGAGTGATCAACAGTTGTGATTAGTTCAAGTGTCGTTGAATGATTTGGACCGACAAGCGTGTAAGGAGATGTGGTCAAGTCATCCGTTGTCGACCATATATTAGTGCGACTGTCTCGCTTGATTGGTGGCATGGGAATGAATGGGGGCACTGTG
Organism: Avena insularis; assembly: GCA_023614405.1. Taxonomy (NCBI): domain Eukaryota; kingdom Viridiplantae; phylum Streptophyta; class Magnoliopsida; order Poales; family Poaceae; genus Avena; species Avena insularis. The sequence continues at coordinate 459,745,125 of CM042697.1, read as the reverse complement.
GCGCAGGTCACCATGATGTGCTGATGGTTGGACTCAGGCCCGTACCACAAGCAAGTGCGAAGTGTGCAGCTGCACAGGGCCTCCGATTGGTTAGGGCCTCATTTTTTTTGGAAAGTGTCCATTTAGTATCAGCATTAATTAAGAAAATAGAGTTAAGCTCTCTCCTAGAAAACCCAACCACGGGTACCAATTTCTAAAGGCCCCTTTATTCGTCTCCTCCATACGAGCTGAGAGTCTTTCGAGAGTGCACGTACATAATTCAAACAACAATATTCGTAGTAGTACCACTCCAGAGATTAAAGTAGACGTGTGCTTACCAAAATCTAATTCTAGATTTTATATCCAGGAAGACTAGAGCGATAGCAGTAATTTCGGTTTTTTTTAAAACAAGCAACTTTCTAGTTTCAAGATGAGTAGCAGCAGTTAGTAAAAGAGGCCAGGATTTTTCATCAATATGTACTTCCCCTATTTAACAAGATGTGAATTCTTGGATCGTAACATTTTCTCCATAGTGTGTCTATTTTGTTACTCCCTCCGAACCATAATAAGTGTCACTGATTTAGTATAACTTATTATAGATTGGAGGAAGTATTAAAAACACAATTTTTTTGATCCTTAAGTCTCATATTTTTTCAAACTGAGATTGTAATTATCAGAGGAAAAGGTTATGGCCTCACTTAAAGTTATAATAATTTCCTTTCTGTCAAATTATCTCCTAGGTAACAATTGTACACAAAAAGTAAAATATATAGGTTATATTTGTTTATATTTCAACACCAAATCAAATAAAAAATTATTGTACTTTTTTCGAAACGGAAAGCAATTTCGACACAAAATTCAGCGACTTTCGCTATGGCATGAATATTTGTAAAACACGTATTCAACCATTTTTTTGCCGATTAAAAGTAAAACAAAAACACATATACAAGAGTATTAAATTTTCTACTATATACATAGGGCCAAATATTTTATTTTGCACAGGGCCTCTAAATTCCTAGGTACGGCCCTGGTTGGACTTGTGCTATACTAGCTTGATTTGGTGGCTGCTAATTGTAACCCGTTTTGTTTTCCTGCCTGCCTGGCTGGCTTATTGTTAGATTATGGTAGATTGGTTGTGTCACTTGATTAGCAAACTATCATAAATATATAGTTGGGGGTTCCCTTTCTTATAATTAATTAAAGTACGAATGATGTCCACGTCATGTACGTGTGTGGAATGGAGTACTATATATAATTAAAAAATAACCCACACACGAAATCAGGGGATTTCAGAGAATACTCTCGCTCTAAAACATTTGGGTTGGTTGGTGCTTAAGACCAAGGATTATAAAGCAAGATTCTGGCCAAAATTGCTGTCCTATCCCACCTAGAATCTTGTTGTCTTGATTCTGCAGAATTAGCTTTGCTTTTGTTACACCAACAATGTTAATCTCATAATGTAATCTGTTGATAAGATAGCTAGAGACAAATTAAATCAAGGTTCCCATATATGTAATCTAAGAGCATCTCCGGCCGCATGCCTTAAAGCCTACCCCAATGGTCTACGACGTGTGTTAGACTAAAAGTCACGCTAAGTCATAGTACTTAAGCGCCAGTTTTGTTCGGAAGATCCTCAAATAGTGCATGGCATGCCTAGCCACCCCCAGCGTGTCAGGTGTCAATTCAGAGTGCCAACATAGCCTCCCGGCCTCGTGGGCCCACCCACCAGTCAGCCTCTTTGATGCCCACCCATCCCTTTTTCTCCTTCATTTTTCTTTCTCTCTCCCACGTTTCCCGCCTACCATCGCGGAAACGCACCCGCCTCCATGCTCCTAAACCTAGCTAACACGACGTCACGATACCTTCGGCATCAGAGGTGGCGGGTGGACAAGGTCGCCATCCGTTCCCACAACGAGCTCTAGGACCAAAGGCCGAGTCGTGCGCGTCGTGGCCTCTACGGTGGTGTCCTCCATGGAGGCAAGCATGCCGACCAGGAGAGAGTGCTCTGGCACCTCCCCTGGCGCTCGGGTGCCCACTGAAAGTGCAATGGACGTCGCCTAGAGCGGGGAGGGTGAATGGGCTTTTAAAATTATTATGGTTTAGGCTTAAATAAATACGGAATAAAACTAGTGTTTAATTTATTGAGCACAAAACCTAACCATTAGGTTCCTAAATGCACCAACAACCTATGCTAAGCAATGCAAGCAACAAGGTGGTAGCAAGATAAAATACTTCAAGCATGAAGGCTATCACAATGTAAAATGCATGAGCTTGGTTGAGAGATAACCGATGAACGTGAAGACGAAGATTTTTATCCCTAAGTTCACTTCCAAAGAAGCTACATCTCTGTTGGAGAGATGTGATGACGCAATGCTCTCCGAAAGCCACAAATAGCTCACCTTAGGGTGTGGTGGCTCGATGCTCACCCAACGCCACATAAGACCTCACCCCGGATGCGAAGCAACACAACTCACCGGCGACACAAAAGGCTCACCCTATTTCCCCGTGAGCTCGCCACAATGGCCTACTCACGATCCACTAAGGGACACTTGAGTGCGGTCACTAAAACCCGTACAAGGTTGGGGCTATCTCCACAACTTAATTGGAGGCTTCCAACAACAAAGCCACAAAAGGCTACAACGCCACAAGAGGCCAACAAAGCCACAAAAGGCTACAAGACCACAAAATATCACAAGAAGTCAATAACCCAACCACACAACCTTCTAGGGTTTCAAATGCTAATTATGTAGTTAGTATTAGTCCGTACTAATTAATCTGGTAGTAGATGGAGTAGTTCGTACTGATCTTTTGATGGCTTCTTTATTTTGGACAAGTGTAATGTCACGATAAACCATGCACATGTACACATGTACCGATATCCCCATAGTATTTGAATTTATAGTATTTAATGATTGGCGGTACTCGGTATATTGTTCTTTCGGTGACTTGCTAATCAAATATGGAGTATAATATTAAATAAAAAGGATGTTGCGAAATATGTGACATGTTTGACTTGCCAAAAATTTGATATGAAAAAAGTTGCGTAGGTAAGCCTCATGCATAGTTCTTCCCCTTCATCCAACATAGGTCGATCTCAACCTTTTTCGAAAAAAAAACACCAAAAATCCCTAACCCTAGCCCCTCTCTGCGGTGGAGCTAAGCTTTCCGTCACACCAGAGCACAGCGTCTACCTCGGTGGCGCGTACCTCTCCGCCACTGAGGACCGCACTGTGTACCACAACAGCTCGCATCTCGATCGCTCCGTACTGCTGCATCTTGGAACGTTCCTAATCGCTCGATTTTTTTATGGTTTGATGTGCATTGGCATCTATAATAAGATAGAGTTCCTTAAATCAATGTGTTAGCTGATGGTTTAGTGTGTATTGGGATCTAAAAGATAATATTGTTGGGTATTAATCAATGATCTAGAGAAGTGTTTAATTGTTAAGTTCATTTGATTGTCCAAGTAATATCTCTGTGACTCGAACCGTTTAATTATATATGTGTTGCCACATTTTGACGAGGGTTCCTAAGGATACAAGTAGCAAAACAAAAATTCTAGTTTTTATTCCATTCTTTGTATCCCAAGGATATTCTCATTGAGGTACACACGTCCACTATCTTAACTTGCCCATATACATATATCATTGTCCACAATTTCATGACTCGAGATACCCATTAATGGAAGCTGGCGCGCTTCCCACTGCTCGTGCTACCGTTTCCTGTCGATTTCTCCCGACCACGCCATGTTCCCGCCAACCCGCCATCTTACCTGGTCACGTGTCCTCCCACCTCAGTTTCCTGCCTAGGGCCACCGAGAGCGGGATGGCACCACAGCCACGACCATACCTCGTCATCATCCCACTACCTGGGTGCATCTTAGTAAAGCCAAGGACTACAATGCGACCCCGCGAGAGCGCATGAGCCTCGCTCGGCTCAACAAGTGCAAATTGGACGCAGAGAGGCACCATCGTGCCAAGGAAGGAACGGCCGCGTGGCGGGGCAGGGGGTACGCCAGCATGGGCTACGAGGGCCAAGTAATCTCCGGTGACATGGCGCGCGACGAGGGCCAAGGGAGCTCTGTCAATGCAAGCGGCAAGGCCCAAGCCAACTATGCCGCTGACGGCGAGAGGCAAGCTAGCTATGCCAATGCTGGCGATCCAATTTATTTTAGTTGTATTATTATTTTCTTTTAGTTGTAAAACCTATCTTATTCAATAAAATGAAAAATATCCTTTCGGTGAATTGCAGGCCAAGGAGGACGTGTCACCAGTTTGCTCTGTGTCCGTCGGACCTCAATGCCAGCCTAAATTTGAGCTGAGAAATGCGTCGAAACGGTGCAGAGCACCATTAGAAATTGAGACGAACTCCGTTGTTCCCCCGTTTGCTCGGGACCATTGAAGTTGTCCCAAGTTGCTCCCGAAATTACTCAACTCGGGAACAGATCTTCCCCATTCTTTGTGGTAGAGACCAACTTGTCAAGCATCAAAACAAGTTGGTCCTCATCCAAATTGAGTACTCCCTCCGATCTAAAATAAATGTCGCTTATTTTGTATTAAGATAATACAAACTTTATACTAGATGATCATCTCTTTTTATAAATCGGGCAACCAAGATAGTAGTCAATACAGCAAGATCGATCAACCAAGATAGTAGATCCTAACTAAATTTCCACTCACGCGAGGGCGTAGTACTACTACCCCTGTTCTACAATGTAAGCCTTTTTTATCAACTAAGGATTTGTTTGATTCAAAGGAATCTCATAGGAAATCTTTAGAATTTTGATCCTTAGAAATCTTTACTTTGTACATCGTTTGATTCGTAGGATTGGAACCATAGGAAAAAAATTCGTAGGATTTCATTGCACTATATTTTGAAGAAAAATTTCCATCCACCTAAATCCTATGTTATAATTTCTTTGCCTTTTATGCGACTCAAATACTCATTCTAAAAAAAATCCTTTATGCTCCAAATCTTATAGGATTCAACCAGACAGAACATTCTAATTCGACACTTTTTCTATTCCTGTGTTTTTTCTATCGTACGAATCAAACATGCCCTAAAACAGTTTGCTAAAAAACACTTATATATAAGGAACTGAGGGAGTAGTTTTCATCACAGATCAAAGACGCAGCTGGCAACCAACATGGACGGCAAGAAGCCAAAGCGGCGAGGCGAGGGGTAGCATGCATGCGTTCAGCGGGTCCAATTGGCCATGTGCGATGCCTCCCGCGCCAAGCTGCATGCATTCTCCCGTGTCGATCGCGCGCATGCGGACACCTTCCCACCCCAAGCCGCTTTTGACCATGGAAAGCTACTAGTACAGAAAAGAAGGCGACACACCTCATAAAAAAGGATTCAGCCTCAGCCGGCACATACTACCAAGTTCCATTACTCGGTAGTTTCACGGATAAAGATGTGTAGCAGCTACAACCAGCATGCGTGCGTGCAGTCCAAATCTGCGTATATTGTATAGTACCACTGCTTTAATCTTGGCATCTGCTTGTTGCAGATGTGTGTCCTGTCCCCGGCCGGCCTCGCGACGTAGGTCCCATCCGAGAGAGACGTCGGTTTCGTGTTGGATGGAACAGCTACGTCCACGCACACTACAAAAACAATAACCCATACTCTGCAGTCGGCCGGCCCTGGCGACACACTAGTACGTAGTAGAAGCGCGCAAGCTGAAGCAAACTAGTACTACGTAATGTATGCATACGTGTACAAGTCCACGTGTGCGCGCTGTTTATCTGCGTCGTCGACCGTCGAGCGGCCATTTGCAGCGAGCGAGCTAGCGCATGATGGGTGCGTGACCCAACCAACTGTAGCGCGTGCATATGCATGTGACACAAAACGGACCTTTGGTTTAGAGCATTGATTCCCGTTCTGGTACAAAACGGGACTAATGTTCTGGTCCCAACGGCTAGAAACGGCCGTAGGTCTTAGAAGACATTAGCCCCGGTTCTATGAGACCTTTAGTCCCGGTTCATTTAATAAACCAGGGCTAAAGGGTCTGGCACTAAAAAGGAGCAGATGCGTGGACCTTTAGCTCCGGTTTGTTTCTCAAATCGGGACTAAAGTCCCCGACTATATCTTCTTCACCTTCCCAGTCCGAGCCATTTCAAGCTCGCACAAGCATCTTTCTCAAATTTCTTCCCTCAAACTCGAGTTCTTTCCAATTTTTCTCAAGATTTGTGAAGATTTTTTGGCTCCCCATCTATCAAGGGTCCTAAGAGGTTAGCAATTTCATCTTTCATTGCTTGTTTTAGCTCATTTCATGCTCTAAAAATGGATAGATTTGTGTAAATTCTATCTCTATATATCTGGTTAATTTGGCACATATAGTTCTCGAAATTCATTTGATTCATCGAAGCACATAGATACATGAGTTCATCATATCTACATATCTTGGTTTGGCACGTAGTCTTAAAATTCAGACGGTTCACAGTGCATCATGTCATCGTCGAGCAACAAAATATTCTTCTTTCTTCTACCTGTCGTCACAAAATCCATTGCAACAAAAATAAGTACCAAAACTATGAAGGCACATATATATAGTAACGCCCTAGCATTTTAGTTAATCATCGGCCAGTTAAGCAAGTAAGAACAAAAACATGAACATGCCGAGGAGCTACCAAATTAAATTAGGGAGTGCCTCTATGGTGAGCTCCTCAAAGATGTCAGAGGACGAGGCATCCTAAGACATCTTCGAGAAGCTCTGCCGTAGTGGTGTCCCTGTTCTCGTACACCATCTTTCAGTTCATATCTTTTCTAGCTAAATCAGTATGCTGGTGGAGCTAACTAATTTCACATATTAGGGAGTGCCTCTACGGCGAGCTCCTCGAAGATGTCTGAGGACAGACATCTTCGAGAAGCTCCACCGTAGTGGTGTCCTTGGTCTCGCACACGATCTTCCTTGCAGTTGATAGTTCACAAGGAAGCATATTTATAGATTAAGCAGCACAACATAGTATCGACACTCACGACATAATGTCGACACTCACCCCTGCCATAGTGTCGCCACCCACTGAAACAGTGTCTCCACTCACTGGCATAGTGTCTCCACTCACGACATATAGTGTCGTCACCCACTTTTAATCCCGATTGGAGTGTCCTTTAGTCCCGGTTGGAGACACCATTCGGTACTAAACGGGCTCAGGTCGGCCCCAGCCTGCCGCAACCCCTTTAGTCCCAGTTGGTGTGTCCAACAGGGACTAAAGATGTAGTAGAAAGTTTTTAAATCAGTGCATAGTTGTTTGCTGTATATGATTTGTTCTTTTATTTTTAGACTAGTACTACTCTTAGCATCGTGATTTTGTTTTATGAACTTATATAATGCAGATGAGACGGCAATGGATGTACGCTAACCGAATCTCTGACGAGTTCATTAAAGGCGTGCGTTTTTTTCTTGTTGTGGCAGAGGCTAACAAGCGGAATGGTTTTATGTGTTGTCCATGTGGTGAGTGTCGGAATCAGAAGGAATACTCTTCCTCAAGAGTCCTTCACGGCCATTTATTTTGGTCCGGTTTCATGTCTGGCTATAATTGTTGGACTAAGCACGGATAAAGAGGGGTTATGATGGAAGACAAGAAAGATGAAGAGAATGATGAAAGCTATCCTATGTCCCCTGATACGGTGGTACTATAATGGAAGACAATAATGAAGAAGAAGCAGAAGAACGTGCATCATATGAGCCAGATGATGATTTTGGTCGGGCCATTGCTGATGCAAAGGGAGAATGTGATAGCGAAAGGGAGAGGTTGAAATTTGAGCAGATGTTAGAGGATCACAACAAATTGTTGTACCCGAATTGCGAAGATGGCCACAAAAAACTAGGCAACACACTGGAATTGCTGCAATGGAAGGCAGAGGTCGGTGTGCCTGACAAGGGATTCAAAAGTTGTTGAAGATAATGAAGAAGCTGCTTTCAAAGGATAACCAACTGCCCGCTAGTACCTACGAAGCAAAGAAGGTTGTCTGCCCTCTAAGATTAGAGGTCCAGAAGATACAGACATGCATTAATGACCGCATCCTCTACCATGGTGAGTAGTACGAGAATTTGGATGCATGCCCGGTATGCACTGCATTGCGGTATAAGATCCGATGAGATGACCCTGGTGATGTTGAGTGGGAGTGCCCCAGGAAGAGGGTTCCCGCCAAGGTGATGTGGTATGCTCCTATAATACCACGGCTGAAATGTTTGTTCAGAAACGAAGAGCATGCCAAATTGTTGCGATGGCACAAAGAAGACCGTAAGAAAGACGAGATGTTGAGACACCCCGCTGATGGGTAGCAGTGGAGAAAAATTGATAGAAAGTATCCGGACTTTGCAGGTGACGCGAGAAACTTATGGTTTGGTCTAAGTACAGATGGCATGAATCCCTTTGGGGAGCAGAGCTACAGTCATAGCACATGGCATGTGACTTTGTGTATCTATAACTTTCTTCCTTGGTTGTGCATGAAGCAGAAGTTCATTATGATGCCAGTGCTCATTCAAGGCCCGAAGCAACCCGACAACGACATTGATATGTACCTAAGGATATTAGTTGAAGAACTTTTACAATTGTGGCACGGACAAAGTGTACATGTATGGGATGAGCACAAACGTGAGGAATTTAACCTACGAGCATTGTTGTTCGTAACCATCAATGATTGACCTGCTCTTAGTAACATTTCAGGGCAGACAAACAATGGATACAATGCATGTACACACTGTTTAGATGACACTAAAAGTATTTATTTGGATAAGTGCAAGAAGAATGTGTACCTAGAGAATCGTCGTTTTCTTCCGCCCACACATTCCTTAAGAAGGAAAGGCAAGTATTTCAATGGTGAAGCATATCACCGGAGTAAGCTTGTCCGTTGTACTGGTGATGATGTATTTGATATGGTGAAGGATTTAAAAGTAATCTTTGGAAAGGGTCCTGACGGACAGTCCGTTCCGAAGGACGCTGGCGGAGACGCACCCATGTGGAAGAAGAAATCTATATTTTGGGAGCTACCCTATTGGAAAGTGTTAGAGGTCCGCTCTGCAATCGACGTGATGCACCTGACGAAGAATGTTTGCGTGATACTACTAGGCTTCTTGGGCGTGTATGGAAAGAATAAAGATACACCAGAAGCACGACAAGACCAACAACGTATGAAAGACCGAGAAGGCAGGCATCCAGAGTTGTTTCAAGGTACTTCCAGCTACGCTCTTACCAAGGAAGAGAAGAAAATCTTTTTTGAATGCCTGAGTAGTATCAAGGTCCCTTCTGGCTTCTCGTCCAATATAAAGGGAATAATAAATATGGCAGAGAAATAATTCCAGAACCTGAAGTCTCATGACTGTCACGTGCTTATGACGCAGTTGCTTCCAGTTGCTTTGAGGGGTCTTCTGCCGAAAAATGTTAGAGTACCCATTGTGAAGCTATGTTCGTTTCTCAATGCAATTTCTCAGAAGGTAATCAATCCAGAAAGTCTACCAGGGTTACAGAAAGATGTGGTCCAGTGTCTTGTCAGCTTTGAGTTGGTGTTCCCACCATCCTTCTTCAACATAATGACGCACCTTCTAGTTCACCTAGTCGAAGAGATTACCATTCTCGGTCCTGTATTTCTACACAATATGTTCCCCTTTGAGATATTCATGGGAGTCTTAAAGAAATATGTCCATAACCGTGCTAAGCCAGAAGGAAGCATCTCCAAGGGCTATGGAACAGAGGAGGTCATTGAGTTTTGTGTTGACTTTATTCCTGACCTTAAGCCGATCGGTGTACCTGAATCACGGCATGAGGGGAGACTTAGTGAAAAAGGCATGCTAGGAAAGAAAGCAAAGATATGTATGGACGAACATTCTTTCACTAAAGCATACTATACAATTCTGCAAAGTTCCACCTTGGTGGCTCCGTATATCGAGGTACACAAGAACATTGTACGCTCGAACTACCCGGTGCAGTCTGACAGGTTGATTAGATATGAACACATGAAGATTTTCGGCGGTTGGTTGCAGACACATCTCATGAATGACACCACTGTTGGAGATCAGTTGTTCTTTTTGGCTAGGTCTCCATCTTCAACTATATTGACTTTCCAAGGGTACGAGATAAATGGGAATATATTTTACACGCACGCCCAAGATAAAAAGAGCACCAACCAAAACAGTAGTGTCCGATTCGATGCAATGGACGAGAATGGGAAAAATGACACATATTATGGTTACATAGAGGACATATGGGAACTTGACTATGGTCCTAATTTCAAGGTCCCATTATTTCGATGCAAATGGGTCAAGATGACAGGAGGTGGGGTAACGGTAGACCAGCAGTACGGAATGACAACAGTGGATCTCAATAATCTTGCGTACGGAGACGAACCATTCGTCCTTGCCAATGATGTGGCTCAAGTTTTCTATGTGAAGGACATGTCTACTAGACCAAGAAAAAGGAAAGATAAGCAAAAGAATACAATATCATATGATGAGCCAAAGCGCCACATAGTTCTTTCAGGAAAAAGAAACATGGTGGGAGTTGAGGATAGGACAGACATGTTAGAAGATTATAACAAATTTCATGAAATTCCGCCATTGAAAGTGAAAGCTGACCCAAGCATACCGCTAAATAAGGAAGATGCTCCGTGGTTACAGACTAGAAGAGAACCAAAACACTAGATGTGGATGTTGGTGATGTAATGATGTATTAAACCTTTTGTGAATTAATCCTATTTTTTAGAATTTCTGAGATTGCTGTAGGCAGGTAGAAAAAAATAGCATCATCGTCATCGTTATCGTCATTTATTAATATTAAAAACCGGGATAAACCGGGACAAACAAGAATTTCTGAGATTGCTGTAGGCAGGTACCAAAACACTAGACTAGGTAACACTCAAGACATTTATTAATATTAAAAACCGGGACAAACCGGGACTAGCTAACACTCAGGACTAAAGCCACCCCTTTAGTCATAATCATGCCTAGTCCTATAGTATGCAGCTTCAGGGTCTTCTTCGTCATCGTCATCGTCACCTGCCACTCCGGGGATCCTCAGCCCAGCCACGGCATATACCGCGGGCACCTGCCACTCCGGCCTCGGATTCACACCGGGAGGGGGAGGGGTCTCTTGGAAGATGATGCCGCTACCGCCGGGTGGGGGAGGGGCCTTCTTGTGGCTCTGTGGCGGGTGGACTTGTGGGCACCGCAGACGCGGATGGTCTCCCCCGGCGATGTAGCGCATCACGTTGATGATAGTACGGTTCGCCCACCACAGACCCTGGTGTAGGGTTTCGTAGCTGGATGGTGTAGCAGTTAGCTGGAGGAGTGCAAAGCAAAGCGTTGTGGCGAGATCTTCAACTGAATCGGAATACATAGCTGCTTCAGAGGCTTCACAAGAGGCGATATGGATGAAGGAGTTCATTACAGAGCTCGGTGTGGTTCCAAGTGCGCTGGACCCAACGTCTATCTACTGTGACAACATGGGCGCCATAGCCAATGCGCAAGAACCAAGGTCACACAAGAAGCTAAAGCACATTAAGCTACGTTTTCATGCTATTCGAGAGCATGTCCAATATGGTGACATAAAGATTTGCAAAGTACACACAGATCTGAATGTGGCGGATCCGTTGACTAAACCTCTTCCGAGGGCAAAACATGACCAGCACCAAACCGCCATGGGTGTTCGGTATATTACCATGTAATCTAGATTAGTTGACTCTAGTGCAAGTGGGAGACTGTTGGAGATATGCCCTAGAGGCAATAATAAAAGTAGTTATTATTATATCTTTGTGTTTATGATAAATGTTTACATTCATGCTATAATAGTATTAACCGGAAACATTAATACTTGTGTGATTTGTAAACTAGATTAGAGTCCCTAGTAAAGCCTCTTTGTAATACTAGCTTGTTGATTAATAGATGATCGTGGTTTCTCGATCATGAACATTGAGATGTTATTAATAACAAGATCATATCATTAGTAGAATGGTATGATGGACATACTTCTATATATAAGCGTAGCATAAAGATCAAGTCATTTCAATAGTTTGTTTGCTATAAGCTTTCTGATACATAGTAACCTAATTCCTTAGACCATGAGATCATGCTAATCACCATCACCGGAAGGATACTTTGATGACATCAAACACCACACCGTAACTGGTGGCTATAAAGGTGGCATTGAGTGTTCGGAAAGTATGGGTTGAGGCACATGGATCAAGAGTGGCATTAGTCCATCCATATGACGGATAGATATACTCTGGGCCCTCTCGGTAGAATGTCATCCAATTAGCTTGCAAGCATGTGACTGGCTCACAAGGGATCACATATCATGGGAACGAGAAAAGAGTACTTATCGGTAATGAGGTTGAACTAGGTATACAGAGATACCGACGATCAAAACCTCGGATAAGTAAACTATCATGAGACAAAGGGAAATTGGTATCGTATGTAAGTGGTTCATTCAATCGCAAAGTAGTCGTTGAAATATGTGGGAGCCATATGAATTTCCAGATTCCTCTATTGGTTATTGATCGGAGAAGTGTCTCGGTCATGTCCGCGTAATTCACGAACCGTAGGGAGACACACTTAAGTATTCGATGTTGTTTAGTAGATATGGAATGTTAGTAGGGATACCGAATGTTGTTCGGAGTCTCGGATGGGATCCGGGATATCACGAGGAGATCCGAAATGGTCCAGAGAATAAGATTCATATAAGGAAAGTCCTATTTCGGAGTTCGGGAAAGTTTCCGATGATTTCATCGGAGAGGTTCTAGAAGGGTCTAGAAGGTTCACCGGACCGGAAGGGGAATGGTCCATGAATGTGTCATGGATAAGTGGAATGATTGGATCATATCCTAGGTCACTTGGTGTTGGCATTTGCAAGAGAGAAAGAAAGCTCTAAATTGAAAGTCAAACGAGAAGTTTGAAAAGTCAAACTGGAACAATGGTTTCCTAGTGGGAGAAGAAACAAGTCCTTCTCTCAATCCAACTTGGGTTTGGGTTTGGATTCAAACCCAACCCTCCCAAGGCTGCCCCTCCCTCTCATAAATAGAGGGGGAGGGCTGCCCCAACACAACACAAGCCCTAGCCCTCCCCGAGCCAAGTAAATGCCTTGCCACAAGCGCCATGCTTGCTACCATCTTGCATAGCCGCTCGCCGCTGCCCTAGCCGCCGCCGATACCTCCTCCTCCTCTCGGATTTTTAAACCCTAGATCTCCGGGAAACCCTAATCCACCATAACTCGCATCCGGCTTAGGCGAAGCCCTGCGGGATCTTCCCTCTACTTCCGACACCATGCCGTCGTGCTGCCGGAATCACGAGGGGATAACTACAACCTCCGCTGCCTGCTGGAACAAGGGAGAGGAAGGTCTTCATCGAGAACTGAACGTGTCACCGACTGCGGAAGCGCTGCTGGAACGCAGCGCCGGAAGGATCGTCTACGTGATCTTGAGACCGACAAGTGTATGACTACGTCACCCACGAGAATCTTTTCTCGTTAACCGCTTTGGAATCTTCGAGGGTGAGTGCTTCTATCGACTCGTTGCTAAAATCTAGTAGATAGATCTTGGCTTGTTTGTGTGCATGCGGTAGATTTTTTTGTTTTCCATGCTACGAACCCCTACATCACCGTGGAATACTTGGTATTATCCCACAAGTACGCCCATGTAGGAGCGTGGAGACGGCTATTCCCATGATCATCCCACAGTTTTTCCTTCATCGGAATGGGTCGACCAACTGGTATGCGCAACCAAGACCATATGGTCAGTAGCACCATAGGTCCACCAATACTTGCTTCTTTTCCAGTTCTACAACACGCCTCGTCCAGCTGCACATACAACAAGCATACATAAGTATCCGGTCGATCAAGCATATGTACTACTACCATGCAATATATATGGTTTATTACCTGTCGATACAAGTAAGCAAGTGCCGCCGAACCCCAGCTGTGCATATAGCCCCATTCTGCAAATAGAGTGAGCCACATGAATGAAGCGTTCCTTCCAGTGCCATCTAAGAAAAGTTTCCTACTTATGGCATACCATAAGTATGCACGGGCATACATCTGGATCACCTCCTCATCGGCGTCCTCGGGGCACTTGCTGAAATTTTCTTGTATCCATTTGTAAGTAGCACTGGCAGACATATTCTCTTGCGTTGGCGCATTACCAATTAACTCAATCATCACTTCACGCCACTTAACCGAATCTAAGCTTATACACACGGGCTGTCCTTTGATGGGAAGCGCAAAAATCATGGAGACGTCCTGCAGAGTGACCGTCATCTCACCACAAGGGAGGTGAAAACTGTAACATCCCAAAAATATTAAACTTGTATCATCAAACTCTAATCATCAAATTTAGGGTTAACAAATTTTTTCTAAATAAAAATATGAAGGCATGCATGTGTGTATGCATTCCAATTGGAATTCTTTTGAACCACCTTGCTTGTGTGTTTCTTTGCTTGTAAATGGATTCTTAGGTGAAATAAACATCATCTAAACAATCCCCACGCTTTTCCCAAAGACAAATAAATCAAAACAAACAAATTATGGGAATGGTCATTTTGGCCAAATTAACTCCCATGCCTACTTTGGCTGTCTCTAACTTTCAAAACTTAACAGAAACTTGTTTGGATCTTTACACCCCTTGATAGTACTCATAACAAAGTACCAAGGCCCACCTTGTGATCATCCAAAAACATTTGAATGCATAGTTTAAAGGACAATTCAAAATTGAATCTTTATCATATGGGAAGATCCCACTTTTTCAAAAACCACTCAAACAAGCTCAACTTTCAAAACCCAAACATCCACAGACTCACCAGCACCTACCTAGCACACCCACCAAAAATCTTTTCAAAATTCAAAACTTGAACTCATGCGGCCATTTCATCAAACACCTTACTGATTCAAATCAAATAAAATTCAAACACTATTTGGAGCAGTGATTTGAGCCTAACTTGTTCCCTCTCTGGTTGCAACTAGGATTTAGTAGATCATCTAGCTCTTTTGCAAACCACTAGCACCACTGTAAGATTGGTAATGCCATCAATGGTGAACAGCCGGAGCTCACCTTGCCACCCCAGTGTAGACAACAAGCTAGGAGAGGAACTAGCCGTGCCAACCTTGTCTGGGAGATCTCCCATGCCTCACCGTCCCCTCACGACCAGCCCTGCCTCGAAGACATCGACCAGAGCACCTTGGAACGCCGTGCCCGTGCCTCTGTGAACCATGCCGAGCATGCGCTAGAGCGCCACCCTCGACACACGCCCACAGACCGCGCGCCGCCCTCGCCGCATGCATACACGATCACCACTGTCCCAGGAGACCACCAGACATCCCCGTTCGCCGCCCCATGCCTCACAGCCACCGCTCGCCGTCGAAGACGCCGACTCTGCCGCGCAGAGCATCGCGTGTTCCAGACCGTTTACCACCGCCCCTACACGCGCATTAAAGCCGTAGAGCATCGCCAGGAGACCACTAAGCGATCGCCACCACTGGCCATGCCTCTAGCAGCCTGTAGCCATGTCGCCACCGTCGCCTGCCCATCCCATTCGGTCTCGTCGTCGAGACTATAAATAGAGGCCACCCTAGCTCAAACTCTTCACACCATATCACTCCACTCTCCTCACTGATCGTTCCACCCCGTTCCTGGAACAAGCCGAGCAACGCTTCGTCGGAATTTCACCGGAGCCCGCCGCTGCTGGAGAAGAAGGGGGCCAGCGATTGGAGCCGCCCCAGGAGAAGCTGCCGGTACTAGGAGGTTCACCGTCGTCGACTTTGTCGTTCGCCCACCTCGCCGACCCTCGCCTGAGCCCCGGTGAGCCTCCCACGGCCCCCATCTGCCGTGTTAGGGTTCTGTCTCGCTGGCGTTGCCCGACATGGACGATGAACCAGAGCCGTTGGATTAGAATTAGCTCGAACGCACCACATTGCCCCGTACCGCTTTGCACCCCTGTCTCACTGACGCGTGGGGACAACCACTTAACCAGCCCGCGTAAACACTGTGCTTCGCAGGCCAGCCCAGTATCGTTTCCCGCGCAGCCCATTTGTTTGAATTTGGTTTTTTCCATTTTCATTCAAACACACTTCTGTACCTAGTTTCAAAAATCAACCCAGATCGATTCAGTGAACCAAACTGAATGAAACCAATTTTGTTAGAAAGGTCTGGAAATGGTGAATCCAAGTCCGTTGGATTCAAATCATTTGGATATGTAGATCACCCTTGCTAAAAATAACAAGGCAGAAGCTTTTCTGCATTCAAACATTTTTCAAATTTAAACCATGATAGCTTTTGAGTTGATTCCAACTCTCAAAAATCACATTTAACCATACCTTTCATAATATATAAAATATATAGGTTTACTTACAGAAATAATGTCCAAGTAATAAAAGAATGCCACAATGGAATTTCTAGTCACTTATTTAATTAAAATAAAAGGGTAAAACCTTATTAAATTGTGACACCACTTTAAATCATATTCCCATGGCTAAAAGTGAAGGGAATATGCCCTGACAGGCAATAATAAAATGTTTATTATGTGTATTCCAAGTATATGATAGATGTTTATTTTGCATGCTATAATTGTATTAATACGGAAACGTTAATACATGTGTGTTTAATAAACAAACAGAAAGTTCCTAGTTATGCCTCTCTCATAAACTAGTTCGTTGATTAACAAGATGATCACGGTTTCCTGATCATAGACATTGGATGTTGTTAATAACGAGATCACAACATTAGTGTAATGGTGTGATGAACATTCATCTGAAGTATAGCATTACGATCAAAGTCATTGATTTTATATTGCTATAAACAAACTACGAAGTAGTCCTAATCCTTAGACCATGAGATCATGCCAATCACTAACACCGGAAGAGTTTCTTGTTGACATCAAACGTCACTCCGTAACTGGGTGATTATAAAGATGGCTTCAAAGCTACTAAAGTGTTATGTTGAGAATCATGGATCAAGAGTGGAATTTGTTCATCCCGATGACGGATAGATATGCTCTGGGCCCTCTCGGTGATATCACATTGGTTAGCTTGCAAGCAAGTGATTTGATCACTAGAATGTTATATCACGGGAACGAGAAAAGAGTGCATGTCAGTAACAAGATCAAACTAGGTATGGAGATACCGATGATCGAATCTCGGACATGTAATATATCGTGAAACAAAGGGATTAAGATACAAGCGTAAAAGGTTCCGACGATCACAGGAAAAGTCATCGTTGAATGTGTGGGAGTCAGTATGGATCTCCAGGTCCCGCTACTGATTATTGATCGGAGAAGGGTCTCGATAATGTCCGCATTATTCGCGAACCGTAGGGTGACACACTTAAGGGACACTGGCATCCAGTTGGAGCAAATGTTTCATGCCGAAAGAATAAACAAGCGCAGGAATTTATTTCACTAGATACCGAAACAGGTTTTCGGGTGAAATTGCATAAAGTAGTTATGCATGTGAAATGGAATTCTAGCAAGGGGTTATTTGTGAATGTTTTTCACTAAAGTAATTGACAAAATTCTGAATAAAATAAAAGAGTTTTATTTAATGAGAGTTTGCATTAAATTTGGTGGAAATTTAATGGGATTTTGAGTGGACTTTTGAGTGGAGGGAATTTAAAGGAATTTTGTGAGTGGAGTGTCCACCCACATGAAGAGGGGAGGGCAAGGGGGCAGCCCCCATGCGCCGGCCACCCCCTTGGGGTTCCCCCCTCCTCCTATAAAAGGAGCCCCCCTCCTCACTTGTCTCTCACACATCCTCGTGAAGGATCTCTCTCCCCCTCTAGAATTTATCCCCCATCGTCTCGGACTAGCGAGATACATGTTCCCGGTGGCTATTCGGCAAGAAAGGGTTGTGCTTCCGCTGCATCGCTGGAGCGAGGAGGCGGAGGTTACCCGTGTCTTATGCGAAAGCACGGATGCGCTGCTGCTTTGCGGCGCTAGGACTTCCTCTCGATCTTGAGATCGGCAAGAGATCGTCTACATCAACCACGAGTTGAACTCGTTAAGCTTTGTCGGTCTTCAAGGGTATGTTCTCTATGGATATACATCCGCCCATTGTTTGTATCTAGTAGATAGATCTTGGTACATAGTTCTCATCGTAGGAAAATTTTTGTTTTCTATGCTGCGAACCCTACAAAGGGTATCGTGAGCCGGATCTATGCGTAGATACTTTACACGGTAGTACACATATGTGTATGTGGGCGATGATCATGTTGTTGCTCCTTTGTTGTAATTTTGGATATTGGTGGCATAGTGGGATGAAGCGGCCCGGACAAACTTTACATGTCCTCGCACATGAGACCTGTTCCACGCTTGACATGCAACTAGTTTGCATAAGTGGCTAGCGGGTGTCTGTCTCTCCTACTATAGTCAATATCTATTTTGCAAGCGAGTTGTCAACAATTTGGTTATCCTTGTTGTGGTTCATGTTCGTAGGTAAGAACGGTTCTATCTCGAAAGCCCTAAGCCACGTAAAACTTGCAATGGATAAATTAGAAGCGTCTAGTTTAGATTGTTGCTGGGCTAGTGTTATGATATGGTGATGTTGTAAGTAGAAGTATGAGATGATACTCTTACAACATACATAACGTGTAATCTCCATAGACCTTGGACTTACACATATAGGTATGATAGTGATCATACCACGGTGCACATAATAGAGATCATATGCGGGAACCATATCATTTCACTAGTAAACATGTGATGTTTGATAGCATCTTATATTGCTTGTTTAGCGCTTTGTTAGCATAATAAGATGATCCCTCTTTTAAATATCAAGATACGAATGTGTTCTTCCTTTAGTATGCACCGATTATGTTTTCGTCGCTCCAAGACATCACGTGATGATCGGGTGTTCTTGGATCCACGACCATATTTCGGGTGTAAAACAGTTACACACGCGAATACTAAGGTTCTAACTTGGCAATCCTAGCATGTACAGACATGGCCTCGGAACACGGACTGAAAGGTTAAGCATGAGTCATATAGTTGATATGATGCCCATTTGATGCGCGCCTTTGAAGCTACACCGACTCACGTGATGATCGGACTTGGTGTAGTGGATTTGGTTCATGTAATCACCAAAAAGGCACGAGGGATGTCGTTTTTGAGTGGGAGTTCATTCGTAATATGGATTAGTTGAACTCAATCTATCATACACTTAGTCTGAACTTTACAAATTCTGTTGTAGATGGAACCACCTGCTTTTAATTTCAATGTGTTCATGGAGAAAGAGAAACTTGCAACGAACGGTAGCAACTTTACCGAATGGGCCATGAATTTGAGGATTCTCCTCTCTGCTGCACAAAAGTAATATGTGCTAGGAGCGCCGTTAGGCCCCCCACCTTTAGAGGATGCCCCTGACGAGGAGAAGAATGTCTATCTGACTCGTCAGGAGGACCACAACTTAGTTCATTGCGGCATATTGTATGGGCTAGAGCCAGAACTTCGAAAGTGTTTCAAAAATGGCAATGCTTTTGATACAATGGGTGAGTTGAAAATGATTTTCGACACACATGCTGCTGTAGAGAGCTACAAGCATGTACTCAAGATGTCGGGTTACGCCGATAATCTTGTGTCCTTGGGAATATCGATTCCCATTGACTTAGGCATCCATCGTGTTCTGCAGTCTCTGCCACCTAGCTATAAGAGCTTCGTGATGAACTATAATATGCAAGGCATGAAGAAGTCTCCCCGAGCTCACAATGCTTAAAACTGCAGAAGTGGAGATCAAAAAGGAACATCAAGTGTTGATGATCAATAGGAACACTGGTTTCAAGAAAGACAAGAAGGGAAAATGGAAGGGAAGTAAGGGCGGCAAGCCTGTTGCCGTGCCTGAAAAGAAACCCCGAGTTGGACCTAAGTCTGATACCGAGTGCTACTATTATAAGGGGACTAGCCACTGGAAGCGCAACTGCCCCAAGTATTTGGCAGACAAGAAAGCCGGCAAGGCAAACAAAGGTATATATTATATACATGTTATTGATGTGTACTTGACTAGTGCTCGCAGTAGCACCTGGGTATTTGATACCGGTTCAGTTGCTAATATTTGTAACTCGAATCAGGGGCTGCGGAACAAGCGACCGCTAGCAAGGGGTGAGGTCAAGATGCATGTCGGCAATGGATCAAGCGTTGATGTGATCACCGTCGGAACGTTGCCTCTCCACTTGTCGTCAGGATTAGTTATAAACTTGAATAATTGTTATCTGGTGCCTGCACTAAGCATGAACATTGTATCTGGATCGTGTTTGATGTGAAGTGGTTATTCATTTAAATCCGAGAACAATGATTGTTCCATTTATATGAATGAAATCTTTTATGGTCATGCACCGATGATGAATGGTTTATTTCTTTTGGATCTCGATAATAATGTTACACATATTCATAATGTTGATGCTAAAAGGATTAAACTAAATGATGATATATCCGCATATATGTGGTAATCGCTGCTCAGGGTCATATTGGCGTTAAACGCATGAAGAAGCTCCATTCGGATGGACTTTTGGAATCACTTGATTATGAATCATTTGATACATGTGAGCCATGCCTTATGGGCAAGATGACTAGAACGCCGTTTTCCGGTTCAATGGAACGGGCGACAGATTTATTGGAAATCATACATTCTGATGTATGCGGTCCAATGAGTGTGTCGGCGCAAGGTGGATATCGTTATTTTGTTACTTTCACGGATGATTTGAGTAGATATGGTTATATCTACTTGATGAAACACAAGTCTGAAACCTTTGAAAAGTTCAAGGAATTTCAGAATGAAGTGGAAAATCATCGTAATAGAAAGATCAAATTTCTAGTCCACCGTGGAGGTGAGTATCTAAGTTACGAGTTTAGCACTCACATGAAAGAGTGTGGAATTGTTTCACAACTCACACCTGCCGGAACACCACAAATAAAATGGTGTGTCGGAACGTCGTAATCGTACTTTATTAGATATGGTTCGATCTATGATGTCTCTGACGGACTTGCCGTTGTCATTTTGGGGCTATGCACTAGAAACTGCTGCATTCACTTTAAATCGGGCACCATCTAAATCCGTTGAAAAGACACCGTATGAATTGTGGTTTGGAAACAAACCTAAGCTCTCATTTCTTAAAGTTTGGGGATGCGATGTTTATGTGAAGAAACTTCAACCGGATAAACTCGAACCCAAAGCGGAAAATGCGTCTTCATAGGATACCCTAAGGAAACTATTGGGTATTCCTTCTATCACAGATCCGAGGGCAAGGTTTTTGTTGCCAAGAATGGATCCTTTCTAGAGAAAGAGTTTCTCACGAAAAGTGTGAGTAGTCGGAAGGTAGAACTCGAAGAGGTTATGGAACCTTCTCTTCAAAGTATGGCGAGTAGCGCAGTGCCGGAAGTTGTTCCGGAATTGGCTCCACCTGTTGAAGAGGGAACTAATGATAATGATCATGAAACTCCGAAAGAGAGTACTACCTAACCTCGCAGGTCAAGCAGGACGCGTGCAACTCCCGAGCTCTACGGAAATCCTGTCATGAATTTCATGGTTGATGAAAATGATGACCCTGCGACGTATGAAGAAGCGATGATGAGCCCGGATTCCAACAAATGGTTAGAAGCCATGAAATCCGAGATGGAATCCATGTATGAAAATCAAGTTTGGAACTTGGTGGACTTACCTCACGACCGAAAGGCCGTGGAGAACAAATGGATTTTCAAAAGGAAAACTGATGTTGATGGTCATATAACCGTCTATAAAGCTCGACTTGTCGCAAAGGGGTTTCGACAAATTCAAGGAGTTGACTATGATGAGACATTCTCTCCCGTAGCGATGCTAAAGTCAGTTAGGATTATGTTAGCAATTGCTGCATATTTCGATTATGAGATATGGCAGATGGATGTCAAAACCGCTTTCAATGGTAATATTGAAGAAGAGTTGTATATGATACAACCAAAGGGTTTTGTCGATCCTAAGGATGCTAACAAGGTGTGCAAGCTTCAGCGATCCATCTATGGATTGAAGCAAGCATCACGAAGTTGGAATCTCCGCTTTGATGAGGTGATCAAAGAGTTTGGATTTGTCCAAACTTATGGAGAAGCTTGTATTTACAAGAAAGTGAGTGGGAGCAATGTGGCATTTCTGATATTATATGTGGATGACATATTATTGATCGGAAATGATATAGATCTTTTAAACGGTGTTAAAAGTTATCTAAAAAGCAAATTTTCAATGAAGGACCTAGGTGAAGCGTCATACATATTAGGCATAAAGATCTATAGAGATAGATCTAGGCGCCTAATAGGGCTATCGCAAAGTACATACCTTGATAGGATTTTAAAGAAGTTTAAAATGGAAGATAGTAAGAAGGGGTTCTTACCTATGACACAAGGCACGACATTGAGTAAGACTCAAAGTCCGCTTCATGGAAGAAAGAGAGATAATGGACAAGGTCCCCTATGCTTCAGCCATAGGCTCTATAATGTACGCCATGCTATGTACAAGACCGGATGTGGCACATGCTATTAGTTTGACTAGTAGGTACCAATCGGATCCAGGTTCAGAACACTGGAAAGCGGTCAAGAATATCCTTAAGTATTGCAAAGAACTAAGGATATGTTTCTTGTATACGGAGGTGAAGAAGAGCTCGTCGCTAAGTGTTATGTTGATGCTAGCTTTGACACCGATCCGGATGACTCTAAGTCTCAATCCGGATACGTATTTCTCATGAATGGCGGAGCGGTTAGTTGGAGGAGCTCCAAACAACCTGTGGTGGCGGGATCAACAACGGAGGCCGAATATGTTGCTGCTTCAGAAGCGGCTCAGGAAGCAGTTTGGATGAAGGAGTTCATATACGAACTAGGTGTGGTCGCAAACACGTTGGACCCAATGGTGATCTATTGTGACAACAATGGTGCCATTGACAATGCCAAAGAGCCAAGGTCTCACAAGCATTCCAAGCATATTAAGCGCCGATTTCACTCCATCCAAGAGCATGTCAAGGATGGAGATATAAAGATTTGTAAAGTACATACGGATCTCAATGTAGAAGATCCGTTGACTAAAACTCTCCCTAGAGCAAAACATGATCTACACCAGAACTCCATGGGTGTTAGATACATCACAATGTAACTAGATTATTGTCTCTAGTGCAAGTGGGAGACTGAAGGGAATATGCCCTGAGAGGCAATAATAAAATGTTTATTATGTGTATTCCAAGTATATGATAGATGTTTATTTTGCATGCTATAATTGTATTAATACGGAA
This sequence comes from Avena insularis, assembly GCA_023614405.1. NCBI lineage: Eukaryota > Viridiplantae > Streptophyta > Magnoliopsida > Poales > Poaceae > Avena > Avena insularis. The sequence continues at coordinate 459,721,932 of CM042697.1, read as the reverse complement.
ACGTTAATACATGTGTGTTTAATAAACAAACAGAAAGTTCCTAGTTATGCCTCTCTCATAAACTAGTTCGTTGATTAACAAGATGATCACGGTTTCCTGATCATAGACATTGGATGTTGTTAATAACGAGATCACAACATTAGTGTAATGGTGTGATGAACACTCATCCGAAGTATAGCATTACGATCAAAGTCATTGAGTTTATATTGCTATAAACAAACTACGAAGTAGTCCTAATCCTTAGACCATGAGATCATGCCAATCACTAACACCTAAGAGTTTCTTGTTGACATCAAACGTCACTCCGTGAATCGGGTGATTATAAAGATGGCTTCAAAGCTACTAAAGTGTTATGTTGAGAATCATGGATCAAGAGTGGAATTTGTTCATCCCGATGACGGATATATATGCTCTGGGCCCTCTCGGTGATATCACATTGGTTAGCTTGCAAGCAAGTGATTTGATCACTAGAATGTTATATCACGGGAACGAGAAAAGAGTGCATGTCAGTAACGAGATCAAACTAGGTATGGAGATACCGATGATCGAATCTCGGACATGTAATATATCGTGAAACAAAGGGATTAAGATACAAGCGTAAAAGGTTCCGATGATCACAGAAAAGTCATCGTTGAATGTGTGGAGTCGAGATGGATCTCCGGTCCCTCATCGATTATTGATCGGAGAAGGGTCTCGATCATGTCCGCATTATTCATGAACCGTAGGGTGACACACTTAAGGGACACTGGCATCCAGTTGGAGCAAATGTTTCATGCCGAAAGAATAAACAAGCGCAGGAATTTATTTCACTAGATACCGAAACAGGTTTTCGGGTGAAATTGCATAAAGTAGTTATGCATGTGAAATGGAATTCTAGCAAGGGGTTATTTGTGAATGTTTGTCATTAAAGTATTTGACAAAATTCTGAATAAAATAAAAGAGTTTTATTTAATGAGAGTTTGCATTAAATTTGGTGGAAATTTAATGGGATTTTGAGTGGACTTTTGAGTGGAGGGAATTTAAAGGAATTTTGTGAGTGGAGTGTCCACCCACATGAAGAGGGGAGGGAAAGGGGGCATCCCCCATGCGCCGGCCACCCCCTTGGGGTCCCCCCTCCTCCTATAAAAGGAGCCCCCCTCCTCACTTGTCTCTCACACCTCCTCGTGAAGGATCTCTCTCCCCCTCTAGAATTTATCCCCCATGGTCTCGGACTAGCGAGATACATGTTCCCGGTGGATATTCGGCAAGAAAGGGTTGTGCTTCCGCTGCATCGCTGGAGCGAGGAGGCGGAGGTTGCCCGGTGTCTTGTACGTGAAAGCACGGATGCACTGCTGCTTTGCGGCGCTAGGACTTCCTCTCGATCTTGAGATCGGCAAGAGATCGTCTACATCAACCACGAGTTGAACTCGTTAATCTTTGTCGGTCTTCAAGGGTATGTTCTCTACGGATATACATCCGCCCGTTGTTTGTATCTAGTAGATAGATCTTGGTACATAGTTCCCATCGTAGGAATTTTTTTGTTTTCTATGCTGCGAACCCTACAAAAACATGTGGTGATGACATGTGTCAACATGATCCCATGTTTGGTTTGGAGAATATTAAATCTTAAGTAGTTTTTCAATGAGTAGAAATTACTTTTCTAAAAATAAAAACATTAAGTCAAGTGCTTGTAATGTTAGTGATGATGCTAGATCATCTATAGAACCCCTTTGTGTGATGATTGAAAGTAGTTAAGTATTGTTTGGTGACTGTGTACCTCGTATTTATTTATAGACGCTAGTACCGACCAAGGATACGAGGAGGAAGGAGGATACTACGAAGAAGAAGCCGAGGAGAACTTCAACCACTGCTCTGCACAAGGCAAGCCTTACTAATCAAGTTGACCTATGCAAGCTTATACTTGCAATTATGCAAGCTAACACATGCAAGATACTCTACTGATGCAAACAAACACTTACTTGTTACCATGCCAACTATATGCCTTAAGCATATGTGATCATAACCACTTGATACCCAATCCTAGTTTTACTTGCAAGCTTTCTACCTTTGTTTCTTTATCAAAGCTTTCTTTTAGAGTTATTGAAGTGACTTGTAGATATTAGAAAGATATTTGAAGGTTGCATAAAGAGCATAAACTTTGGCCTAAGTTAGAAAATCTTGATGTCCTCCTAAGGCATAAGATTGAACTTAGTAAAACTCCACTTGTTTACCACCCCTCACTAGTACTCACCCCCACTTGTAGATGCTAGTGCTAAGCATAAAACTTGATCAACTTTAGATGGGAATACTTGCTGAAAATGGTTATGAAAACCTTAGAATGATGGATCATTCTACTGAGATGTTTTGACATGTGTTTTCGAACACCAGATGATTTTGGTGATAAAAATGTTGAGGCATGAGCCTTAGCCCTTTATAAAACTGATGGTTGTCTGGATGCGATACCATTCCAATTTTACCATACAACCACAATACCCGAAGATTGGGTAGGTCTTGACTGGAAACTTATATACCTTAGTATTGGTTCCCTCACGACCAAGGTCTGAGCTGAGGCTACCTTGTGAAGATTGTCCACCTGTGCAGTACCCAAGATGACAGTTGGTCATGGTTGGGAGGCCAAACTCACAGGAGAGGTGCTTATACTAGGGCGTGTAATTGAAAGGTTAGGATTGATTATCCGCATACTGAGTATGGTGAATTCAGGATTTGTTCCTGACGGATGTATCGAATGTTGTGGTGAAAGTGTACAATCTCTGCGGAGTGTCAAACTATTCGAATAGTCGCATCCGTGGTTATGGACAGTTGGAGTGGCCATACTGTTCCCCCGTCAGATGTTTTCAAAATGACTTGTGAAATGAATTGAGACTTTGACTTGACCACAACAGAGTTGTGACCTGAGATACAAGTTCCCACTTAGGAGTTATAAAATTGTGACTAGCTTCTCTTGCTTCTGAACTTAGTAGAGGTAAATCTGGCTTTTGCAAAACAACCCTAGATCTTAGTGTCCTATTACAGAAAACCCCTTCACTTGTTAGTATTAGTTTGCGAGTACTTAAAGAGTACTCATGGCTTTGTCCCTGGCTATTCCCGTGGCCAGACTATGAAGAGGAGTACCAGGATGATGGACTCCAGGAAGGTTACGACAACTAGGATCATCTCCCATCGTCAGTATTTCCTGTGACCCCGAAGATGGAGCTTCGCCTACGCTACATTTATTATTACGTATTTCCACTGCTTGAAGTTGTACTAAGAACTGGATCATGAGATCCTTATTTGTGTAAGACCTTATGTATAGTTTGTAATGGATGATATACTGTGGTATCCAATTCTGTTATGTCTCGCAAAAATGGTAATCCTGGGATTGCGATGTATGGCATAACAGGCATCTGGGATTAAAAATCCGGGTGTTGACAAGTTGGTATCACAGCCATCCTGACCATAGGAGACCCTAGTTAGACTGGACGTTTGAATCCAAAAACTTAGTTTCAAAACCAAAGAAAGCAAATATTTACAAAAACTTATTCCCATTCTTATCATCTTGTTTCTTTCATGAAAATTCATGTTCCTCAAAAACGCTTGCAAAATACATAAAATTTGACACACTTGATCACTCTACTAACTTACTCATCCTATATTCTTAATAGATGGACGTGAAGTACAACAAGTTTTATCAGTTGGGGAATGGAGGAGACCTTATCTTTGAGAGGGATTTGGACCAGATTTCGGAACTTCTGGAGCGTCCGCACCCCAAGTTCTTCGGAGCTCAGCTCAATGATCAAGGAGGAGAAGATCTACAGTGCCTAATTGTTGCAAGTCTCCAAGGAAAAATTGAACCTCCCACTGTTGGGGGAATTCAGTTTACCTTAAGAGAGAACAACTGGCTCGATGGACTTGCCAGGGCCATGCAGGAAAGTCTTGCTCGTCTGTGTGGGCAGAGTATCAACCAGATCAAGGGAACCCGCTTTGAGTTTTGCCCAAGGCGTGATGCTAATGGACAACCACTGGAAGCCCCATACCACCCCGAGCTGAAGACTCAATTGGACTACCTTAGCTTCATGATGTATGATCATCAGCAAGAATTGGACAATTGCTGTGACTACTCCAACCACAAGTCCGACATCATCAAGACGAAGGATCAAACCATCGCCATGCTAGCAAAGGATCGCAAGTCTCGCCGCCGTCAGCTCGACAAGAAGGAGCGCATCATTGCCCGTCTTTGCCACTGTATCTCGTCTTTGGAGGATACCATCCATGAGAGAGACATACAGTTGGAGGAAAGGGAGAATGTCGGAGAGGATCTTCATGGATATCCCTATCCTATCTCAGCGATGATGATGATTTTCTGGAGGATCAGGCTATGGACTTCTTCACCGATGAGGATGATTTCGCCTTCATCGATGATGATGAGGATGATGAGGATGATGACCACACCGAATCCAAGGAGTAGTAGCACTTGAGCACTAGCGTAGTGAGTAGTATTCGGTCCCACTGTATCGTAGTTTCCAGAATGGTTCTTCAAACCATCTGTTTTTCTTGTTTTGTGGTGTGTGTTGTATCGTGTGCTATGAGTGAATGAATGAAAAGCAAGTTGCTAGAAAATCAGAGTCAAACGTTAAAAACTTTTCAAAATCCCAGAACCTTATAATTTTCCCTCTTTTCTCATGATCTATCGCAATCTTCAGATGCCATGCGGAGGAAGTGGTTCATCCCCGGACCCGATGTTGCAGATCCTGCAAATGTTGGTTTCTGACCTCGAAGCTGAAAGAGCCGAACGTCAAGCCAACCTAGCCACCCTTCAACAGATAGCCAAGCTAGCCCACAACAACCAAGGCCAAGGAAATCAGGACAACCATGGATATAAACTCAAGAATTTCCAGAATACCAACCCACCTGTTTTCACTAAGTCAGAAGAGCCCCTAGATGCCAACGATTGGCTGCAAACCATGGAAAATAACCTGGAAGTCGCCGGAGTGGAAGCTAACGAGAAAGTTCTGTTCGCCACCCACTATCTAGCCAGACATGACAGAGCATGGTGGAACAGTGTTCGTGCAATGACCGGAGGACAGATGATGACCTGGGAGGAATTCAAGGTCAAGTTCAGCAGAACCCATGTGCCACCAGGTTTGATCAAGAGAATGAGAGATGAGTTTAGAGAACTGAAGCAAGGAAGGATGACTGTAGTGGAATACCGTGACAAATTTTTGTCATTATCTTGGTATGCCCCGGATGAGATCGACACGGAAGCCAAGAAGAAAGAGAGGTTATTGAATGGTCTGCATGATGAGATGCAGACTGTGTTAGTCAATATCCCCTTTGCTGATATTGAAGCCCTTATCGACTCTGCTATCCAGATGGAAGGAAAGATCAACCAAGCCAATGAGAACCGCAAGCGTCGCATGATGCATCATCCAGGAACCCATCAAACCCCAAAGTATCGCCCTAACCCATCTCCAGGATTTGCCCCAAGAACCAACAGACCCCCAATGAACCGTCCGACTTATCCCAACCGTGGAAACCCTAGACCCGGAGGAAATCACAACAACCCTAGCAACTCTAGCAATTCAACTGTGCCCCACCCAAGTTCAACAACAACAATGCTACCGCCAACACCAACACTTCCCCGAGAACTGGAAGCAATGATGTGCCTGTTGCAGCAAAGGACAAGTCGCAAGTGACTTGTTATGACTGTGGAAATAAGGGTCACTACTCCAACGAGTGCCCCAGCAAGAAGAATGCCGCAGCCCCTAATGCCAATGCCCCAGCTCAGCAGCAGCGTCGTGTTCAGCCCGGAAGAAGGTTTGCCCCAGGGAATTCGCTCAACCGCAACGGTCGTCTTTTTCTCATGCATGCTGAAGAAGCTCAGGAAGCGCCAGACGTCGTGCTAGGTATGTTTTCTGTTAATTCAGTACTTGCTCGAGTGTTGTTTGATTCTGGTGCATCGCACTCATTTGTCACCGAAGAATTTGCATGCACTAGTAAAATTCAACCAACCAAACTGAAGCATGTTATGATCGTTCAAATTCCCGGATCAACCACCAAGGCTAGGCAAATTTGCAAAGCCATCCCTATCCAAATCCATGGCATAGATTTTTATGCTAATCTGATAGTACTCAAAACTAAAGGTTTGGAAGTAGTACTAGGAATGGATTGGATGTCCAAACATAAAGGATTGATTGACTGTGCCAAGAAAGCCATAACCATGACCAGTACAGCCGGAATATCAGTCGAGCATATCTCTGAAACCTTACCTCGTCAATTCAAGTGCAACAATAGTATAGCCCAACCTACCATTGACCAAGTCTGGATAGTCTGTGAATACCCCGATGTGTTTCCCGATGTTTTGTCCGGTATGCCCCCAGATCGGGATATCGAGTTTATCATCGAACTAATCCCTAGAACAGGACCCATAGCCCAGAGACCATATAGTATGAACCCGTCGGAACTAGAAGAACTGAAGAAGCAACTGGATGCCATGTTGGAAATTGGATTGATTCAACCAAGTGCGTCACCATGGAGATCACCTGTTTTGTTTGTGGACAAGAAAGATGGAGGTAACCGTTTGTGTACGGATTATCGGAAGTTGAATAATGTCACCATCAAGAACAAATACCCCTTGCCCAAGATAGAAGATTTGTTTGATCAGTTGACCGGTGTCAAAGTGTTTTCTAAGATTGATCTTAGAACTGGGTATCATCAACTCAGAATTCGTGCATAGGATATTCCAAAGACTGCCTTTACCACCAGATATGGATTGTACGAGTATATAGTCGTGTCTTTTGGATTAACTAATGCCCCCGCTTATTTCATGAATCTCATGAATAAGATTTTTATGGACTTCCTGGATAAGTTTGTCATTGTTTTCATCGATGACATTCTGATTTATTCCAAATCAGAAGAAGAACATGAGCTACACCTAAGGACCATTCTTGGAACCCTTAGAGAGCATCAGTTGTATGCCAAGTTTAGCAAATGTGAATTCTGGTTACAGGAGGTAGGATTCCTTGGTCACATTGTATCAGCCGGAGGAATTGCCGTTGACCCTGCAGAAGTGAAAGAGGTAGAAGATTGGCCAGCCCCAACCACTCAAACCCAAGTTCGTGCATTTCTCGGATTGGCGGGATACTACCGCAAATTCATAGAAGGATTCGCGAGTATCGCCAGACCCATGACCCAATTGCTGAAGAAGGACAAGTTTGAATGGACCAACAAATGTGAAGCGAGTTTTCAAGAACTCAAGAGGAGATTGATTTCAGCCCCAATCTTAATCATGCCGGATATCACGAAGCCCTTCGACGTGTATTGTGATGCATCCAAGATCGGTCTCGGATGTGTGCTAATGCAAGAAGGCAAAGTTATATCTTATCTATCTCGACAACTGAAGCAACATGATCAAAATTACCCAACCCATGACCTCGAACTCGCAACCGTAGTTCTAGCCCTGAAGACATGGAGGCATTACCTCATGGGAAACCGTTGTGAGATTTATTCAGATCACAAGAGCCTGAAAGAAGGAGCTGAATATGAGACAGAGAAGATGGATTGAGCTAATCAAGGATAACAATCTGGAAATTCACTATCACCCTGGTAAAGCCAATGTGGTAGCAGATGCCCTTAGTAGATTGCCGTGCCGCTTGAACTCTATGATTTTGAAGGAGCAACCAAGCTTGCACAAAGAGATGGAAGATTTTCGAATAGAATTAGTGAGTGAAGGATTTTTGGCTAGCATAGAACTTCAACCCACTTTGATCAGCCAGATCAAAGAGGCGCAGAAAGGAAATGCTAGTATCGACGGAATCAAGCGTCGATCAGTGCACAAAAGTGCGGATTCACCGAAGACGAAGAAGGAGTTCTGTGGTACAAAGGACGCCTTTGTGTACCAGCAGATTCTGAGTTGAAAGAAGTGATTCTGAAGGAAGCTCATGATACTCTTTATTCTATCCACCCTGGAGGAACGAAGATGTATCAAGATTTGAAAGAGCAATTTGGTGGCATAAGATGAAGAGAGAAATCGGAAGCTATATCACCAAGTGTGATATATGTCAGCGAGTTAAGGCAGGACATCAAAGGCCTGCTAGATTGTTGCAACCCTTGCAGATTCCGGAATGGAAATGGGATTCCGTTGGAATGGACTTTATCACCGGATTGCCTACTTCTAGTAGGGGAAATGCCTCTATCTGGGTCATAGTGGACAGATTGTCCAAAGTCGCCCATTTCTTACCCGTCAAGACCACATATCAGAGTTCGAAGCTAGCAGAGTTATACATTGCTAGAATAGTTAGTTTGCATGGAGTCCCCAAGAACATCGTATCGGATCGAGGAACTCAATTTACCTCGAGATTCTGGAAAAAAATCCAAGAAGGTTTAGGAACCCGCCTAGATTTCAGCACAGCGTATCACCCTCAGACCGACGGACAAACAGAGCGAGTAAATCAAATACTCGAAGATATGCTGAGAGCCTGTGTGTTAGAATATGGATCTAAGTGGGAAGACTGTCTGCCGTTTGCAGAATTTTCATACAACAATAGTTATCAAGCTAGTTTGCAAATGGCCCCATTTGAATTCATGTACGGAAGGAAGTGTCGCATCCCTTTGAACTGGTCGGAAGTAGGAGAGAGTCAGATTTTTGGACCTGACATCCTACGAGAAGCAGAACAGAAGGTTCACAAGATTCGTGAGCACCTCAAGACAGCCCAGTCTAGACAGAAGAGTTACACCGACAAGAGACGTCAAGACCTCGCCTTCAACATAAGAGATTTTGTTTATCTGAAGGTGTCTCCATTGAAGGGAATGCAGCATTTCCAACTCAAAGGAAAGTTAGCCCCCAGATATATAGGCCCCTTCAATATTCTGAACCGTCGAGGAGAAGTGTCGTATCAATTGGAACTACCCGAAGAGATGTCAGTTGTGCACAATGTGTTCCATATCTCATTACTTCGCAAGTGCCTCGAAGTTCCAGAGACGATGGAAGTGTTCAAAAATATCAATCACCAAACCATAGAGATCAACGATGACCTAACCTATCCCAAAGTACCCATCCGTATTTTGGAAGAAGCTTTCAGAACTACCCGAACCTGAAGCATCAAATTTCTCAAGATTCAGTGGAGCAACCACACAGAAGAAGAAGCTACCTGGGAGCACGAAGATCACATCAGGACGGAGTTTCCCGATCTCCTCAAATCCTAGGTAATCTTTTTCGTCCTTTTTCAAATCTCAGGACAAGATTTTGTTTAAGGGGGGAAGGTTTGTAACATCCCAAAAATATTAAACTTGTATCATCAAACTCTAATCATCAAATTTAGGGTTAACAAAAACTTTTCTAAATAAAAATTGTTGGAATTATGCCCTAGAGGCAATAATAAAGATGTTATTATTATAATTCTTGTTCATGATAATGTTTATATTCCATGCTAGAATTATATTAAGCGGAAACTTTAATACTTGTGTGGTTTGTGAACAACACCGTGTCCCTAGTACGCCTCTATGGACTAGCTCATTGATTAATGATGGTTAAGGTTTCCTAACCATGGACATGAGTTGTCAATTAATAATGAGATCATATCATTGGGAGAATGATATGATGGACAGACCCAAACTAAGCGAAGCAATTAGATCGTGTCACCGTGTTCGTCTTTGTGAAGCTTTTCTTATGTCAAATATTGTATTCCTTAGACCATGAGATAATACAACTCCCTGGTATCGGAAGAAAGCTTTGAGGTCATCAAACGTCATCCTATGAGAGGGTGATCATAAAGGTGTCTCTCAGGTGATCGGAAAGTATCTGTTGGGTTGTATGTATCGAGATGGGATTTGTCCCTCCCAAGTCGGAGAGATATACTTCAGGCCCACTCGGTAATCGATATCAACACCGCTTGCAAGCATGTGGTTAAGGAGTTAATCACAAAGTGATATCGGATTAGGGAACGAGTAAAGTACTTGCTGTGAACGAGATTGAACTAGGTATGACGGTACCGACGATCGAATCTCGGGCAAGTAAAATATCGCGAGACGAAGGGAATATATATGGGATTGATTGAATCCTGGCATCGTGGTTCATCCGATATGATCATCGATGAATGTGTGGGAGTCAATATGGGTTTCCAGACCCCGCTGTTGATTATTGATAGAAGATCATGTCTGCATATTCTCGAACCCGCAGGGTCACACACTTAACGTGTCTCGACGCTAGGATAGATTGGATAATTGGTTTATGAGTTTTTGTTCGGAGTCTTGGATGGGATCCGGGACATCACGAGAGGTTCCGGAGTGGTCCGGAGAATAAGATTCATATAAGGCAGTGCAGTTTTTGGAGTTCGGAATTGTTCCGGGTTAATCAGTATTGTACCGGAAGCTTCTAGAACCTTCCGGAAGGGGACCAACGTGGCCCCACCTTCCGGGAGGGGGCATGGGCCTATGAGGGAGTGCCCTGGCCGCATTGGTCCAGGGGCACAAGGCCCCATAGGGCCCAGCCGGCCAAGAGGGTTTTAAACTCGAGATAGAGCTTCTAGAAGGGGGGGTTTCCTTGCTCCCCACTCCTCATCCTTGGGGCCGCCGGTTTGGCTTGGGGGAGGGGCTGCGCACCCCTCTATATATAGAGGGCTGGGGCGCACCAACCCCCACACCTTCCCTCCAAGAGCTAGCCACCTGCCGCCTCCTCTCTCCTCCCATTGTTTGTAGGCGAAGCCTGCTGCAGAAATTCTCCACCATATACACCACACCGTCGTGTTGTAGATCCAATCCGTCTCTCCACCATACTTGCTGGTCCGAGGAAGGAGGAGACGTCGAGGTGCTGCACGTGTGCATCTCACGGAGGCACCGCCACTTGTGGTGCTAGATCGGATCGGATCGCGAGGAGGAGAAGCGAGTACGACTACATCACCCACGTTCCGACGAACGTTCACCTTGGTAATCTTCAAGGTTATGAAGATCTAATCCAATCTCTCTCGTTGTTTGCATCTCCTAGATTAGATCTTGGCTTTCCCTCTGTTCGCATCCGTAGAAAATTTTGATTTACTATGCCGCGAAACCCATCAGTGGTATCAGAGCTAGATCTATGCGTAGATGTGTTTCACGAGTAGAACGCAACATGGTTGTTGCGGGCGTTGATGTTTTCTGTTGCAAGCCTCTTGTTTGTGTTCTTCTTATGACGTGGGATAGTGAGATTGAAGCGGTCCAGGCCAACCTTACGTGACGTCGTTCGCGAGACCGGCTCCGCACTTGACGTGTGGCTTGTTCCACACATGCGGCTGGTGGATGTCAGTTTCTCTCACTATAGTTGTCATGGGATTAACACCGGAGTTTGGCAACCATAATATCACCGTTGTGGCTTTCCGTAGGTAAGAATCGTTCTTAGAATCTACTCCCATAAGCCATGTAAAACATGCAACAACAAAGTAGAGGCGTCTAACTTGTATTTGCAGGGAGTGTTTTCTGTGATATGGTATGGCCCAAGATGTGATGTGTATATGGTATGCGATGATCATGTTTTGTAATGTTTCACGACTTGCATGTCGATGAGTACACAACCGGCAGGAGCCATATGGTTGTCTTTATAATTGTGTATGACCTGCAAGTCAACTTCTTATACGCCATGTAATAGCTTTACTTTATCGCTAAGTAGTTAGCAATAGTTGTAGTTGCTATTCGTGGTGGAGGCAATCATGGTGGAGTGATGGAGATCATGCCGGCACGCACAAGATGGAGATCATTGCGCGAAGATTGTCTATACCATGTCACATAAAGTTATATGCATGTGATGTTTATCCTTTTATGTATCTTATTATGCTTAGATCGCGACGGTAGCGATGATTCCTCACTTAAAGATCAAGATAAAAACTGTGTTCTCCCCAAGTATGCACCGTTGCGAAAGTTTGTCGTGTCCAAGCATCACGTGATGATCGGGTGCTATAGACTCTACGCTCACATACAACGGGTGCAAGCCAGTTTTGCACACGCGGAAATACTTGGGTTTTACTTGACGAGCCTAGCATGTACAGACATGGCCTCGGAACACATGAACCGAAAGGTTAAGCATGAGTCATATGAATGATATGATCGACACTTCGTTGTCCACCATTGAGACCACATCTCTTCTCGTGATGATCGGATTAGGTGTGGTGAATTTGGATCATGTTCACTAAACAACTTGAGGGATGTTGAATTTAGTGGGAGTTCATCTAGTAATTTGATTAAGTTGAACTAGTTATCATGAACATAGTCTAAATTGTACTTGCCAATACTGTAGATCACATGGCCAAGTCCAACTTCAACTTCAACGTTTTTGCTGAGAAGGAAAAGCTTAGAAACAATGGGTCTAACTTCACCAATTGGTTCCGCAATGTAAGAATCATTCTCTCTGGCGGTCAAAAGGACTATGTCCTTGGGAAAGCGTTAGGTGACCCCACTGCAATCGCGCTGATGAGAAAGCTGTCCATCGTCGGCAAGAAAGATGATTATGGTGTGATTAAGAGCACCATGTTGTTTGCTATGGAACCGGAACTTCAAAATTGTTTTGAAGACTATCCCGGGCCCTTTGAGATTCTCGAAGAGCTGAAAACCATGTTTCAGACTCAGGCCCGTTCTGAGAGATATGAGATCTCTGAGAAGTTCTTTAACTGCAAGATGGAGGAAGGGAGTTCCGTTAGTGAGCACGCCATTAAGATGACGGGCTACACTCAACGCCTTGAGCAACTGGAATGCACGATTCCAGAGGAGCTCAAGATTGACAGGGTTCTGCAATCACTCCCTCCCAGCTACAAAAGTTTTGTAGTGACTCATAAGCAGATTGGTTCCACTGATACGATCACCGAGCTCTTCGCAAAGCTGAAGGCTGCGGAGGTGGACATCAAGAAGTATAATCATGTGTTGATGGTCAACAAGCCCTCCTTTAAGAAAGGTAAGGGTGCAAAGAAGCCCCTCAAGAAAGGCGGCGGCAAGCGCGTTGCCCCTGCTGAGAAGAAGCTCAAGTCTGGTCCTAAGCCGACACCGAGTGCTTCTATTGCAAGGACAAGGGTCCGAAGCGAATCGTCAAGTACTTAGCGGACAAGAAGGTGGCACCATCAAAGGTATATTTGATATACATGTTATTGATGTTTTCCTTACTAGCCCTTGTTGTAGTGCCCGGGTATTTGATACGGTTTAGTTGCTAATATTTTAACTCGAAATGGAGCTACGGAATGAATAGACGGCTTGCGAGGGATGAGGTGACGATGCTGGCGTTAACGGATCAAGAGTTGATGTGATGGCGTCGCACGCCTCCTTAGTTTTACCTTCGGGATTAGTTTTAAACCTTAATAAATGTTATTATGTGCCTGCGTTGAGCATGAACATTATTTCTGGATCGTGTTTATTGCAAGACGGTTATTCATTTAAATCGGAGAATAATGGTTGTTCTATTTATATGAATAACATCTTTTATGGTCATGCACCTCTTGTGAATGGTTTATTTCTTCTAAATCTCGAAAGGGATGAAACACACATCCATAACATTGAGGCTAAGAGATGCAAAGTAGATAGTGATAATACTACTTATTTGTGGCAATCGTTGCTCAGGTCATATTGGTGTAAAGCGCATGAAGAAACTCCATTCTGATGGACTTATGAAGTCTCTTGATTTTGAATCATTTGACACATGCGAACCATGCCTCATGGGCAAGATGATCAAAACACCGTTCTCCGGTATGATGGAGCGAGCAACGGACTTGATGGAAATCATACATACCGATGTATGCGGACCGATGAGTGTTTCGACCTTGGTGGATATCGCTATTTTCTCACTTTTACCGATGACTTAAGTAGATATGGGTATATCTATTTAATGAAACATAAATCTGAAACATTTGAAAAGTTCAAGGAATTTCAGAATGAAGTGGAGAACCATCGTAACAGAAAGATTAAATTTCTACGATCCGATCGTGGAGGTGAATATTTGAGTTCTGATTTTCTCACGCATCTTAAAGCAAGTGGAATCGTTTCACAACTCACTCCACCCAAAACACCACAGTGCAATGGTGTGTCTGAACGCCGGAATCGAACCCTATTAGATATGGTCCGATCAATGATGTCTCTTACTGATTTGCCGTTATCATTTTGGGGTTATGCATTAGAAACCGCTGCATTCACTTTAAATAGGGCTCCATCTAAATCCGTTGATACGACACCGTATGAACTGTGGTTTGGTGCGAAACCTAAGTTGTCGTTTCTTAAAGTTTGGGGATGCGAAGCTTACGTCAAGAAGTTGATGTCGGACAAGCTCGAACCCAAAGCGGAGAAATGCGTCTTCATAGGATACCCTAAGGAAACTATTGGGTATACCTTCTATCACGTAACCAAGGCAAAGTGTTTGTCGCAAAGAACGGTTCCTTTCTTGAGAAGGAGTTTCTCTCGAAAGAAGTGAGTGGGAGGAAAGTAGAGCTAGACGAGGTTATTGAACCTTCTCTTGAATTGGAGAGTAGCGCAGCACCTGAAATTGTTTCAGTGCCGCCTGCACCAACAATAGAGGAAGCTAATGACAAGGATGATGAAGCTTCGGACGATGTCTCATTGAACGTCGAGGTCGACAAGGTCGTGCCCCTCCCGAGTGGTACGAACTCGTCTTGACTGTCTTGTTAGTAGAAGACGGTGAACCTACGAACTATGAGGAAGCGATGATGAGCCCAGACTCTGAGAAATGTCTAGAAGCCATGAAATCCGAATTGGGATCCATGAGCGAAAACCAAGTATGGACTTTGGTGGACCCTCCTAGCGACCGAAAGGCCGTTGAGTGCAAATGGATCTTCAAGAATAAAACGGACGCGGATGGTAATGTTACCGTCTATAAAGCACGACTTGTCGCAAAAGGTTTTCGACAAGTTCAAGGTGTTGACTACGATGAGACTTTCTCTCCCGTAGCGATGTTTAAGTCCATTCGGATTTTATTAGCATTTGCTGCGCTTCATGATTATGAAATATGGCGATGGATGTCAAGATCGCTTTCCTCAATGGCAACATTGATGAAGAGTTGTATATGATGCAACCCGAAGGTTTTGTCGATCCTAAGGATGCTTGATAAAGTATGCAAACTTCAGCGTTCCATTTATGGATGAAGCAAGCATCTCGGAGTTGGAACCTTCGCTTTGATCAAGTGATCAAGAGCTTTGGATTTGTTCCAAATAGCTCTGAAGCTTGTATCTACAAGAAAGTGAGTGGGAGCTCGGTGACGCTTTACGGTACTATATGTGGATGACATATTGATTATTGGAAATGACATCAACATGCTTAATGATGTGAAGAGTTATTTGAACAAGTGTTTTTCAATGAAAGACCTAGGTGAAGCTGCTTATATATTGGGCATCAAAATCTATAGAGATAGACAAAGACGCCTGATAGCTTTAAGCCAGCGTACATACCTAGACAAAGTTCTGAAAACGTTCAGAATGGATAAGGCAAAGAAAGGTTCGGTGCCTATGTTGTCAGGTAAGATATTGAGCAAGGCTCAGTGTCCAGCTACGGTAAATGATAGGGAAGCTATGAGCAAAGTGCCTTATGCCTTGGCCATAGGTTCTATCATGTATGCCATGCTGTGTACTAGACCGGATGTGTCCAATGCTCTTAGTTTAACGAGCAGATATCAAAGTGATCCAGGAGTGGAACACTGGACAGCCGTGAAGAACATCCTAAAGTACCTAAATAGGACTAAAGAAATGTTCTTAGTCTATGGGGGTGATGAACAGCTCGTCGTAAAAGGTTACGTCAACGCTAGTTTCGACACCGACAAGGATGATTCTAAATCTCAGACAGGATACGTGTATATTTTGAATGGAGGAGCTGTGAGCTAGAGAAGCTGCAAGCAAAGCGTGATCGCGGGATCTACAGTAGAAGCGGAATACATGGCTGTTGCAGAAGCGTCAAGTGAAGGAGTTTGGATCAGGAACTTCATCACTGAGCTTGGCGTGGTTCCAAGTGCATTGGACCCACTAGAGATATTGTGTGACAACACTGGCGCCATAACACTCGCTAAGGAACCAAGATATCATCCAAACACCAAGCATATCAACCACAAGTTTCATATAATCCGAGATTATATAGCAGATGGAGATCTGAAGATTAGCAAAGTACATAAAGATCTGAATGTCGCAGATCCATTGACTAAACCTCTTCCACGTGTAAAACATGATCAGCACCTCAGTGCCATGGGTGTGAGATTGTTGCCAGATGTAAACTAGATTATTGACTCTAGTGCAAGTGGAGACTGTTGGAATTATGCCCTAGAGGCAATAATAAAGATGTTATTATTATAATTCTTGTTCATGATAATGTTTATATTCCATGCTAGAATTGTATTAAGCGGAAACTTTAATACTTGTGTGGTTTGTGAACAACACCGTGTCCCTAGTACGCCTCTATGGAATAGCTCATTGATTAATGATGGTTAAGGTTTCCTAACCATGGACATGAGTTGTCAATTAATAATGAGATCATATCATTGGGAGAATGATATGATGGACAGACCCAAACTAAGCGAAGCAATTAGATCGTGTCATCGTGTTCGTCTTTGCGAAGCTTTTCTTATGTCAAATATTGTATTCCTTAGACCATGAGATAATACAACTCCCTGGTATCGGAAGAAAGCTTTGAGGTCATCAAACGTCATCCTATGAGAGGGTGATCATAAAGGTGTCTCTCGGTGATCGGAAAGTATCTGGGTTGTATGTATCGAGATGGGATTTGTCCTCCCAAGTCGGAGAGATATACCGGGCCCACTCGGTAATCGATATCAACACCGCTTGCAAGCATGTGGTTAAGGAGTTAATCACAAAGTGATATCGGATTACGGAACGAGTAAAGTACTTCTTGTGAACGAGATTGAACTAGGTATGACGCAACATTTATCAAATCTCGGCAAGTAAAAATATCGCGAGACGAAGGGAATATATATATGGGATTGATTGAATCCTAGCATCGTGGTTCATCCGATATGATCATCGATGAATGTGTGGAGTCAATATGGGTTTCTGCCCCGCTGTTGATTATTGATAGAAGATCATGTCTGCATATTCTCGAACCCGCAGGGTCACACACTTAATGTGTCTCGACGCTAGGATAGATTGGATAATTGGTTTATGATTTTTTGTTCGGAGTCTCGGATGGGATCCGGGACATCACGAGAGGTTCCGGAGTGGTCCGGAGAATAAGATTCATAAGGCAATTGCAGTTTTTGGAGTTGAATTGTTAAAGGTTAATCGGTATTGTGCATCGAAGCTTCTAGAACCTTCCGGAAGGGCACTAACGTGGCCCCACCTTCCGGGAGGGGCATGAGGAGTGCCCTGGCCGCATTGGGCCAGGGGCACAAGGCCCCATAGGGCCCAGCCGGCCAAGAGGGTTTTAAACTCGAGATAGAGCTTCTAGAAGGGGGGTTTCCTTACTCCCCACTCCTCCTCCTTGGGGCCGCCGGTTTGGCTTGAGGGAGGGGCTAGGGCTGCGCCCACCCCTCTATATATAGAGGGCTGGGGGCGCACCAACCCCCCACACCTTCCCCTCCAAGAGCTAGCCACCCTGCTGCCCTCCTCTCTCCCTCCCGACTGTTTGTAGGCGAAGCCCTGCTGCAGAAATTCTCCACCATATACACCACGCCGTCGTGTTGTAGATCCAATCCGTCTCTCCACCATACTTGCTGGTCCGAGGAAGGAGTAGACATCGAGGTGCTGCACGTGTGCATCTCACGGAGGCACCGCCACTTGTGGTGCTAGATCGGATCGGATCGCGAGGAGGAGAAGCGAGTACGACTACATCACCCACGTTCCAACGAACGCTCACTGTCTTGAATCTTCAAGGGTATGAAGATCTAATCCAATCTCTCTCGTTGTTTGCATCTCCTAGATTAGATCTTGGCTTTCCCTCTGTTCGCATCCGTAGAAAATTTTGATTTACTATGCCGCGAAACCCATCAAAAATATGAAGGCATGCATGTGTGTATGCATTCGAATTGGAATTCTTTTGAACCACCTTGCTTGTGTGTTTATTTGCTTGTAAATGGATTCTTAGGTGAAATAAACATCATGTAAACAATCCCCACACTTTTCCCAAAGACAAATAAATCAAAACAAACAAATTATGGGAATGGTCATTTTGGCCAAATTAACTCCCATGCCTACTTTGGCTGTCTCTAACTTTCAAAAATTAACAGAAACTTGTTTGGATCTTTACACCCCTTGATAGTACTCATAACAAAGTACCAAGGCCCACCTTGTGATCATCCAAAAACATTTGAATGCATAGTTTAAATAACAGTTCAAAATTGAATCTTTATCATATGGGAAGATCCCACTTTTTCAAAAACCACTCAAACAAGCTCAACTTTCAAAACCCAAGCATCCACAGACTCGCCATCACCTACCTAGCACACCCACCAAAAATCTTTTCAAAATTCAAAACTTGAACTCATGCGGCCATTTCATCAAACACCTTGCTGATTCAAATCAAATAAAATTCAAACACTATTTGGAGCAGTGGTTTGAGCCTAACTTGTTCCCTCTCTGGTTGCAACTAGGCTTTAGTAGATCATCTAGCTCTTTTGCAAATCTCTAGCACCACTGTAAGCTTGGAAATGCCATCAATGGTGAACAGCCGAAGCTCACCTTGTCACCCCAGTGTAGACAGCAAGCTAGGAGAGGAACTAGCCGTGCCAACCTTGTCTGGGAGATCACCCATGCCTCACCGCCCCCTCTCGACCAGCCCTGCCTCGAAGACATCGACCAGAGCACCCAGGAACGCCGCACCCGTGCCTCTATCAACCATGCCGAGCATGCGCCAGAGCGCCACCCTCGACACACGCCCACAGACCGCGCGCCACCCTCAACGCGTGCATACACGATCACCACCGTCCCAGGAGACCACCATACATCCCCGTTCGCCGCCCCATGCCTCACAGCCACCGCTCGCTGTCGAAGACGCCGCCTCTGCCGCGCAGAGAATCGCGTGTTCCAGACCGTTTGCCACCGCCCCTACACGCGCATTAAAGCCGTAGAGCATCGTCACCACTGAGCGATCGCCACCACTGGCCATGCCTCTAGCAGCCTGTAGCCATGTCGCTACCGTCGCCTGCCCATCCCGTTCGGTCTCGTCGTCGAGACTATAAATAGAGGCCACCCCAGCTCAAAGTCGTCACACCATCTCACTCCACTCTCCTCACTGATCATTCCACCCTGTTCCTGGAGCAAGGCGAGCAGCCATTCGCCGGAATTTCACCGGAGCCCGCCGCTGCTGGAGAAGAAGGGGGCCAGCGATTGGAGCCGCCCCAGGAAAAGCTGTCGGTACCAGGAGGTTCGCCGTCGTCGACTTCGTCGTTCGCCCGCCACGCCGACCCTCGCCTGAGCCCCGATGAGCCTCCCACGACCCCCACCTGCCGCGTTAGGGTTCTGTCTCGCTGGCGTTGCCCGACGTGGACGATGAACGAGAGCCGTTGGATTAGAATTAGATCGAACGCACCACATTGCCCCGTACCGCTTCGCACCCCCTGTCTCACTGACGCGTGGGAATAACCACTTAACCAGCCCGCTAAGCACTATGCTTTGCAGGCCGGCCCAGTATCGTTTCTCGCGCAGCCCATTTGTTTGAATTTGGTTTTTTCCATTTTCATTCAAACACACTTCTGTACCTAGTTTCAAAAATCAACCCAGATCGATTCAGTGGACCAAATTGAATGAAACCAATTTTGTTAGAAAGTTCTGGAAATGGTGAATCCAAGTCCGTTGGATTCAAATCATTTGGATATGTAGATCACCCTTGCTAAAAATAACAAGGCAGAAGCTTTTCTGTATTCAAACATTTTTCAAATTTAAACCATGATAGGTTTTGAGTTGATTCCCACTCTCAAAAATCACATTTAACCATACCTTTCAGAATATATAAAAATATATAGGTTTACTTATAGAAATAATGTCCAAGTAATAAAAAAATGCCACATAGGAATTTCTAGTCACTTATTTAATTAAAATAAAAGGGTAAAACCTTATTAAATTGTGACACCACTTTAAATCACATTCCCATGGACTAAAACATGTGGTGATGACATGTGTCAACATGATCCCATGTTTGGTTTGGAGAATATTAAATCTTAAGTAGTTTTTCAATGAGTAGAAATTACTTTTCTAAAAATAAAAACATTAAGTCAAGTGCTTGTAATGTTAGTGATGATGCTAGATCATCTATAGAACCCCTTTGTGTGATGATTGAAAGTAGTTAAGTATTGTTTGGTGATTGTGAACCTCGTATTTATTATAGATGCTAGTGGAGGAGGATACTACGAAGAAGAAGCCGAGGAGAACTGCAACCACTGCTCTGCACAAGGCAAGCCTTACTAATCAAGTTGACCTATGCAAGATTATACTTGCAATTATGCAAGCTAACACTTGCAAGATACTCTACTGATGCAAACAAACACTTACTTGTTACCATGCCAACTATATGCCTTAAGCATATGTGATCATAACCACTTGATACCCAATCCTAGTTTTACTTGCAAGCTTTCTACCTTTGTTTCGTTATCAAAGCTTTCTTTTAGAGTTATTGAAGTGACTTGTAGATATTAGAAAGATATTAGAAGGTTGCATAAAGAGCATAAACTTTGGCCTAAGTTAGAAAATCTTGATGTCCTCCTAAGGCATGAGATTGAACTTAGTAAAACTCCACTTGTTTACCACCCCTCACTAGTACTCACCCCCACTTGTAGATGCTAGTGCTAAGCATAAAACTTGATCAACTTTAGATGTGAATACTTGGTGAAAATGGTTATGAAAACCTTAGAATGATGGATCATTCTACTGAGATGTTTTGACATGTGTTTCCGAACACCAGATGATTTTGGTGATGAAAATGTTGAGGCATGAGCCTTAGCCCTTTAAAACTGATGGTTGTCTGGATGCGATACCATTCCAATTTTACCGTACAACCACAATACCCGAAGATTGGGT
Source organism: Avena insularis (assembly GCA_023614405.1). Taxonomy (NCBI): domain Eukaryota; kingdom Viridiplantae; phylum Streptophyta; class Magnoliopsida; order Poales; family Poaceae; genus Avena; species Avena insularis. The sequence continues at coordinate 459,700,990 of CM042697.1, read as the reverse complement.
AGGTCTTGACTGGAAACTTATATACCTTAGTATTGGTTCCCTCACGGCCAAGGTCTGAGCTGAGGCTACCTTGTGAAGATTGTCCACCTGTGCAGTACCCAAGATGACAGTTGGTCATGGTTGGGAGGCCAAACTCACAGGAGAGGTGCTTATACTAGGGCGTGTAATTGAAAGGTTAGGATTGATTATCCGCATACTGATTATGGTGAATTCAGGATTTGTTCCTGACGGATGTATCGAATGTTGTGGTGAAAGTGTACAATCTCTGCGGAGTGTCAAACTATTCGAATAGCCGCGTCCGCGGTTATGGACAGTTGGAGTGGCCATACTGTTCCCCCGTCAGATGTTTTCAAAATGACTTGTGAAATGAATTGAGACTTTGACTTGACCACAACAGAGTTGTGACCTGAGATACAAGTTCCCATTTAGGAGTTATAAAATTGTGACTAGCTTCTCTTGCTTCTGAACTTAGTAGAGGTAAATCTGGCTTTTGCAAAACAACCCTAGAGATTAGTGTCCTATTTCAAAAAACCTCTTCACTTGTTAGTATTAGTTTGCGAGTACTTAAAGAGTACTCATGGCTTTGTCCCTAGCTATTCTCGTGGCCAGACTATGAAGAGGAGTACCAGGATGATGGACCCTAGGAAGGTTACGACAACTAGGATCATCTCCCATCTTTAGTATTGCCTGTGACCCCGAAGATGGAGCTTCGCCTACGCTACCTTTATTATTACGTATTTTCGCTGCTTGAAGTTGTATTAAGAACTGGATCATGAGATCCTTATTCGTGTAAGACCTTATGTATGGTTTGTAATTGATGATATACTGTGGTATTCAATTCTGTTATGTCTCACAAAAATGGTAATCCTGGGATTGCGATGTATGGCATAACAGGCATCTGGAATTAAAAATCTGGGTGTTGACAAAAAATGTGTGTCTCCGGTCTCCATCTATCAACAAGCGTTCTGATCAAACAAGGGTTCATATGCGGCATCGAACGTGAGACAAGCTGGATGAAAGGGAGAAGTCCAGTCCGCTCAACATATGTCTCCGGTCTCCATCTACCACACTATCATTCTACCATACTAATTTCTTCAAAAAAAATAGACATTGCACAATTTACATGTATCATTACACAAGAACTAGGGTTAGGAGGAAGAGGACCATGTGATGATTTCAACCAATAAAACAAGCAAAATTGAAGGAGAATACCTCAATTGGGGGGAGAGGAAGAAATTCCACCAGAGAATCGGTTCAGATATGGGGGGAGCATGTGGATTTGAGGGGGATTCGGGGGGGAGCCAACGCCGCCATCTTTGTCTGCTTGGGGAGGGGTATGGTGCTGGGAGGGGTGGGGGGAGGGCGCCTGAGCCGTTTTCTAGGGTTAAGAACCATGGCGCTTTTCGCAAAAGCGTCGTGCTTGCATGGCGCCCTCGCGGAAAGCGCCAAACATTAAAACGGGCCCGCGTGGGCCACGACGGCCGCCACGTCGGACGGTTTGGAGGGAGCGCCATGGATGCACGGCGTTTTTGCAGAAAGCGCCGTGCTGCTTACCATGGCGCCCTCTGGTAAAGCGCCATAAAAACATGTCAGAACAGGATATTTTCGAAAAAGTAGGTCAATTTGTAAAATCATTCGGTTGGTTAGGTCAAAACAGTGATTTTTGTTGCCGGCCGGCCGCGACGTACGTCCCTGGACCTGGATCGGCCCCACCCCCATCCGAGACGTCCCTAAACCCTATTACAAGTTTCATTAGTTGGTAGTTTCACGGATAAAGATGTGTAGCAGCTACAGCCAGCATGCGTGCGTTGCAGTCCAAATCTGCGTATATAGTAGTAGTACTGCTTTAATCTTGGCATCTTGTGGCAGTATGAACAAAAATAACCTAAAATCGAAAGGATTTCACAAAATGACCCATCTGGAAAACTATTTCACTGGCACTAACCCTTTGGGTAACTCCTAACAGCTAGGCGCTACACTCTACAGTGTAGCGCCTTTCAGCTAGGCGCTATGCCTCCTCTCTGGCACAGCCTAGCTGAAAGGCAGGGGCATAGCGCCTAGCTGAAAGGCGCTACACTCTGTTAGGAGTTACCCAAAGAGTTAGTCTAGAAAAAATAATTTTTCAGATAGATTATTTTGTAAAATTCTTTTGATTTTGGGTTATTTCTGGATTTTGGGTTATTCCTGTCCATACTGCCGCATCTTGTTGCACGCAGCAGATGTGTCCCTGGCCGGCCGGCCGCGACGTACGTAGGTCCCTGCTGGATGGGCCCCATCCGATCGAGACGTCGGTTTCGTGTTGGATGGAACAGCTACGTCCACGCACAATACAAAAACAATATCACATACGCTGCCGTCGGCCGGCCGTGGCGACACACGTACTGGTAGTAGATGCGCGCAAGCTGAAGCAAACTACTACTCCTACGTAATGTATGCATACGTGTACGTACATGTCCACGTGTGAGCGTGCGCTGTTTATCTGCGTCGACCGGATAGCTAGCTCCTCCTCGTGAGCGGCCATTTGCAGCTAGCGCATGATGGGTGCGTGATCCAACCAACTGTAGCGCCTGCATATGCATGTGAGCTCGAGACACCCGACCGAGACAAGGCTATTGCTACTAGGGGTGGGCGTTCGGTCATGACCGAAAATTTGGTTTTTGCATATCGGTCTATTTTGAAATTGGTCTTTAAAAAATAAAGACCTAAATTTACTTGTTAGTTTTACTAACCGATAAATTCGGTTACCCGATAATTCGGGTTCGGGTTCGGTCATGACCGAATTGTTGTTATATATTGATCCAAATTCTACAAAGTATAGACCAACTTCTGACGAGTGGCAGAGCGCATGAACAGAACCATCATCTCGAGGGCTCGTTGTATGTTGTCTAATGCAGGTATGCATAGGCGTTTCTGGGCTGAAGCAGCCAACACAGCGTGTTACCTCATCAACAAGTCACCTTCTATTCCACTTGAGAAGAAAACTCCCATTGAGGTATGGTCAGATTCGCCTGCTGATTATTCACAGTTGAGAGTTTTTGGCTGCACTGCATATGCTCATGTTGATAATGGAAAGCTAGAGCCTAGGGCTAAGTGCATATTCCTTGGTTATGGTTCAGGAGTTAAAACATATAAACTATGGAATCCTGAAACTAAAAAGATTTTACTAAGTAGAAACGTTGTTTTCAATGAGTCCGTTATGTATCATGATAGCTTGCCATCAGATACCTCTCCTGTTGCTGTTGGAGAGGAGAGAGTTAATGTGCAGGTGGAGAACCTGTAGAAAACTGTTGATAATAATGCTATCATTGAAGATACACATGAGGAAAACATTGATGATATTGCTGTTCAGCACTCACCTACTGTTTTGCAGCAGCCACATGAGTCTATTGCTGCTGATAGACCAAGGCGTAACTGTGGTCCTCGTCCTCGTTTAATTGAAGAGTGTAATCTTGTACATTATGCTTTGAGTTGTGCTGAACAGGTGGAGAACGATTCTGAACCTGCTACATATAATGAAGCCATTGCATTCGTTGACCGCGAGAAGTGGGTTTCTGCTATGCAAGAAAAGATGCAATCGCTTGAGAAAAATGGCACATAGGATGTTGTGCGCTTGCCTAAACAAAAGAAGGCGGTCCGCTGCAAGTGGATCTTCAAGAAAAAGGAAGGTCTATCTCCCAAAGAGCCTTCAAGGTACAAGGCAAAGTTAGTAGCAAAAGGGTTCAGCCAGATTCCAGGTATTGATTACAATGATGTGTTCTCTCCAGTTGTGAAGCATAGTTCCATTCGTACTTTCTTTAGTATTGTGGCTATGCGTGATCTTGAGCTTGAGCAGTTAGATGTCAAGACTGCTTTTACGCAGGGAGAGCTTGATGAGGAAATATACATGGACCAACCAGAAGGGTTCATAGTGCCTGGTAAAGAGGATTTTGTGTGCAAATTAAAGAAGTCTCTTTATGGCTTAAAGCAATCTCCAAGACAGTGGTATAAAAGGTTTGATTCATTTATGATCTCACATGGTTTTGAGAGGTCTAAATATGATAGTTGTGTTTATATCAAGTTTGTTGATGGGTCACCTATATACTTGCTGCTATATGTTGATGATATGTTAATTGCTGCCAAGGGCATGAAAGAAATCACTACTTTGAAGGCACACCTAAGTAGTGAGTTTGAGATGAAGGATCTTGGTGCTAAGAAGATCTTAGGTATGGAGATTACGAGATAGAAAATCGGGTTTGTTATTTCTTAGTCGACAAAGTTACATTAAGAAAGTTCTTCATCGTTTTAATATGGATGGTGCCAACTCAGTTAGTACTCCTATTGCTCCTCATTTTAAATTGTCAGTTTCTCAATGTCCTACTACTGATGAAGAGTTTGAGTACATGTCAAAGGTGCCATATTCTAGTGTTGTTGGTTCTTTGATGTATGCCATGGTTTGTTCTCGTCCTGATTTATCATATGCTATGAGTTTGATAAGTAGATACATGGCTAATCCTGGTAAAGAACATTGGAAGGCTGTTCAGTGGGTTTTCAGGTACCTTCTTGGCACTTCCAATGCTTGTTTGAAGTTTGGCAGGACCGGTGAGGGACTCGTTGGCTATGTGGATTCAGATTTTGCCGATTTGGATAAGAGAAGATCCCTCACAGGTTATGTGTTTAATGTTGGTGGTTGTGCTGTTAGCTGGAAGGCTACATTGCAGGCTGTTGTTGCACAATCCACTACTGAAGCTGAATACATGGCTATTTTTGAAGCTTGCAAAGAATCTATTTGGTTGAAAGGTTTGTTTGCTGAGCTTTGTGGAGATGATTCTTGCATTACTTTGTTTTGTGACAGTCAAAGTGCCATATACCTTACAAAAGATCAGATGTTCCATGAGAGAACTAAGCACATTGATGTCAAGTACCATTTTGTTAGAGACATTGTTGCTCAAGGTAAATTAAAGGTATGCAAGATCGGCACTCATGATAATCCTGCTGATATGATGACTAAACTTGTTCCTGTTGCTAAGTTTGAGCTTTGCTCGAACTTAGTTGGTTTAACTGATTAGCCCAAGTGGCTATTGGAGTCGAAAGTATTTACTTTGTTTGTTCAGGGAGATGGTTGTTGTTGATGCTACAAGGAGGAATTTGTCTCAAGGTGGAGTTTGTTATATGTTGATCCAAATTCTACAAAGTATAGGCCAACTTCGAAGTGAGCGAGGCCTGGCCGCCAGAGGCTTGGGCCGAGTGTACGCACGGATCGTCAGAGACCTAGGTTTCCACCGATATATAAACCCCTTGTAAGCGCGGTTGGGATGAGTTGCATCTGTGAAATCCCGGCGTTGTAAACACTCCTCGATATAGTGAAGTTTCATTGCTGGCGTCGTGGTTTTTCCTCTCTTTGTTGGAGAGATTTTTCCACGTTAAATCTGTGTCCCCCTTGCTGTGTTTTTTGTTTTCGTTCTTCGTTATCTTCTTGTCGCAATTGTAACAATTGTGTGGTAGACATTCAAATACCAAAGTTGGATAATATTTGGTAAACCATTTGGTACTATTTCAGTTATAATTTGAATATAAAATACACTTCATATAGTCATATTAATTGGCGGAAACTAAAATTCAATAATACTAAATTTGTCTTATTCGAGGAAGATAAATCTATAGTTATGAGCAACTAGGGCTTTTAAACTAGGCCACTCTCACCTAAACTTCGGTCAGTTCGGTCCATTCGATTAGCAAGAACTAATGACCGAATTAACTGAACTAAATTCGGTCTACAAAATTTGCTACCTAATATTTTAATCGGTCGGTCTTGGTCTATTCAATTTCGGTCTCGATCTTTTCGGATTCGATTTTCGGTTATTGATTTTTCTGCCCACCCCTACTGCTACAGAGCCATGGAGACGAGCATGGGGCGCGCACCCGGCCGCGAGGGGGACCCTCGTGTCGGGATCGTTCAAGTGTGCATGCCAACAGCCACCTCCATCTTATGTCCACTCCACTTGATCTAAAAAAGAAGCTTATGTCCACTCGACGGAAAATAATTTTGTGCACCTGGTTCACAAATTTATCTGTGTGTATCAGTTTCCGCAATTAATTGACATGTGTCATGCAAAGTTTAGATCCAAAAATTAGAACAACTAAACCTATGATTTTTCTTCCTCCTGGCCGTTAAAGTATGATCCAAATTCAATTACGGGGCTAACTTCTGACGAGTGGCGCGAGACACGACGCCTGGAGGTGGGGTGGGGGTGGGGGGTGTAAGCACTTTCTGATGTAGTGAAGTTTTGCTGGCTGTCCATGGTTTTTTATCTCTTTGTTGGAGAGGGTTTTCCATATTAAATCTGTGTCCCCTTATTATGATTTCCTTTTTGTTCTTTGTTATTTGCTTGTCGCCATTATAACACTGACCACGTGTCAATTGCAGGAGTTGGCCAAGACAAGAAAATTTGTGGACTAGGTCCCATATAATTATTTTTGGTCAAGAACAACATCAACTATTTAGATTAATCTCTCTCTCTGAAATAGAGGTTATATTATACACACGGCATTTACTCCAGATTAACTCGATCCCCCACCCTCCCCTAGAAACCTACCAACTTTCATACATAAGAGGCTAACGGCCAATACAACGATGGAGGCTACAAACTCAACACATCCAACTCGATGCATCACATCACAACACACAATTTTCAGATGCCCCAAAAAATACAACCCGCCTTGCCCAAAATCCCACCGAGAGAGGTGGGGAGATGGAGCGCAGAGCATCCGAACCGCGTCATGAACCAAAGCAAGCTACCATCATGGCCTGACCATGACTCCAAGGCAACACATACCAATGTACCTCCCCTCATGAGCCGAGGTGAGTCAGTGAGAAGAAGGCTTTGGACTTGGGGAGGAAGACGTCGACCAAAGTGTGGTTGCCATGTCGTATATTGCATCCTAGAGGCCCATGCCTTGGGTAGCAGCTAACACCGGAAGCTTGTCAACACCCGGATTTTTAATCCCAGATGCCTGTTATGCCATACATCGCAATCCCAGGATTACCATTTTTGCGAGACATAACAGAATTGGATACCACAGTACATCATCCATTACAACCCATACATAATGTCTTACACAAATAAGGATCTCATGATCCAGTTCTTAATACAACACAAGCAGCGTAATACGTAATAATAAAGGTAGCGTAGGCGAAGCTCCATCTTCGGGGTCACAGGCAATGCTGACGATGGGAGATGATCCTAGTTGTCGTAACCTTCCTGGGGTCCATCCTCCAGGTACTCCTCTTCATAGTCAGGCCACGGGAATAGCCAGGGACAAAGCCATGACTACTCTTTAAGTACTCGCAAACTAATACTAACAAGTAAAAGGGTTTTTGGATAATAGGACACTAGGCTCTAGGGTTGTTTTGCAAAAAGCCAGATTTATCTCTACAAGGCTCAAAAGCAAGAGAGCTAGTGGAGGTTTATAACACCTAAGTGGGAACTTGCATTTCGTAGCATAACTCTGTTGTGGTCAAGTCAAAGTCTCAATTCATTTCACAAGTCATTTTGAAAACACCCGACGGAGGAACAGTATGGCCACTCCAACTGTCCATAACCACGAACGCGGCTATTCGAATAGTTTGACACTCTGCAGAGATTATACACTTTCACCACAACATTCGATACATCCGTCAGGAACAAATCCTGAATTCACCATACTCAGTATGCGGATAATCAATACTAACCTTTCAATTACACGCCCTAGTATAAGCACCTCTCCTGTGAGTTTGGCCTCCCAACCATGACCAACTATCATCTTGGGTACTGCACAGGTGGACAATCTTCACAAGGTAGCCTCAGCTCAGACCTTGACCGCGAGGGAACTAATACTAAGGTATATAAGTTTCCTGTCAAGCCCTACCCAATCTTCGGGTATTGTGGTTGTACGATAAAATTGGAATGGTATCGCATCCAGACAACCATCAGTTTTATAAAGGGCTAAGGCTCATGCCTCAACATTTTCATCACCAAAATCGTCCGGTGTTCAGAAACACATGTCAAAACATCTCAGTAGAATGATCCATCATTCTAAGGTTTTCATAACCATTTTTACCAAGTATTCCCATCTACAGTTGGTCAAGTTTTATGCTTAGAACTAGCATCTACAAGTGGGGGTAAGTACTAATGAGGGGTGGTAAGCTAGTGGAGTTTCAACTAAGTACAACCTTATATCTTAGGATGGTATCAACGTTTCTAGCTTAGGCCAAATTTTATGCTCTTTATGCAACCTTCAACTATATCTTTCTAGAATCTACAAGTAACTTGAGTACTCTCTAAGGGAGTAGCTTTGATAAGGAAATAAAATAGAAAGCTTGCAAGTAAAACTAGGATTGGGTTATCAAGTGGGTATGATCACATATGCTTAAGGCATATAGTTGGCATGGTAACAAGTAAGGGTTTGTCTGCATCAGTGGAATATCTTGCAAGGGTTAGCTTGCACATTCACTAGTAGTATTAGGATTGCATGGTAAAGTATCTTGCAAGTGTTAGCTTGCCTTGTGCAGAGCAGTGATTGAAGTTCTCATCGGCTTCTTCTTCGTAGTATCCTCCTTCCTCCTCGTATCCTTGGTCGGTACTAGCGTCTATAAACAAATACGATGTACACAATCATCAAACAATACTTAACTACTTGCAATCATCACACAAAAGGGTCCTATAGATGATTTAGCATCATCACTAACATTACAAGGTTAAAGGTTGGTTTGATTCCTTTTATTTTTAGAAAAGTAATTTCTACTCGTTGAAAAACTACTTAAGATTTAATATTCTCCAAACTAAACATGGGATCATGTTGACAAATGTCATCACCACATATTTTAGTCCATGGGAAAGTGATTTAAAGTGGTGTCACAATTTAATAAGGTTTTACCCTTTTATTTTAATTAATTAAAGTGGCTAGAAATGCCTATGTGGCATTCTTTTATTACTTGGTCATTATTTCTATAAGTAAACCTATATATTTTTATATATTACGAAAGGTATGATTAAATGTGATTTTTGAGAGTTGGAATCAACTCAAAAGCTATTATGGTTTTAATTTAAAAAATGTTTGAGTCCAGAAAAGCTTCTGCCTTGTTATTTTTGCCAAGGTTGATCTACAGATCCAAATGACTTGAATCCAACGGGCTTGGATTCCGCATTCCCAGACCTTTCTAACAAAATTGGTTTCATTCAATTTGGTGCACTGAATCGATCTGGGTTGATTTTTGAAACTGGGTACAGAAGTGTGTTTGAAATAAAATGGAAAAGGTTTAATTCAAATAACTGGGCTGCGCGGGAAGTGCTACTGGGCCGGCCTGCTAAGCGCAGCACTTCCGCGGGCTGGTTAAGTGGCTGTCCCCACGCGTCAGTGAGACAGGGGGTGCGAAGCGGTATGGGGCGATATGGTGCGTTCGATCTGGTTCTAATCCAACGGCTGAGGGTCATCGTCGACGTTGGGCAACGCCGGCGAGACAGAAACCTAGCGCGGCTAGTGGGGGTCGTTGGGGGCTCACCGGGGTGCAGGCGAGGGTCGGCGAGGCGGGCGAACGATGAAGTCGACGACGGTGAACTCAGGGGTGGTCGCGGCAGCTCCTGGGATAGACGAAATCGACGGCGCCCTTCTTCTCCAGAGGCGGCCTACTCCGGCGCGATTTCGGCGATGCGCTGCTCGCCTTGCTCTGGGACTGAGGTGGGGTGGTTCTGGGTGAGCGAGGAGTGGAATGGTGTGAAGATTTCGAGCGGGGGTGGCCTCTATTTATAGTCGCGACAACGAGACCGAACGGGATGGGCAGGCGATGGTGGCGACATGGCTACGGGCGGCTAGAGGCATGGCCGGCGGTGGCGATCGCTTGGTGGTCTCCTGGCGATGCTCTACGGCTTTAATGCGCGCGTAGGGGCGGTGCGGTTTGGTCTGAGCAGGCGGCGTCTTCGACGGCGAGCGGTGGCTGTGCGGCATGGGGCGGCGAACGGTGATGTCTGGCGGTCTCCTGGGTCGGTGGCGATCATGTATGCACGCGGCAAGGGCGGCGCGCGGTCTATGGGCGTGTGTCGAGGGTGGCGCTCTGGCGCACGCTCAGCATGGTTGGCAGAGGCACGGGGGCGGCGTTCCTGGGTGCTCTGGTCGATGTCTTCGAGGCAGGGCTGGTCGAGAGGGGGTGGTGAGGCATGGGTGATCTTCCAGACAAGGTTTGCACGGCTAATTTCTCTCCTAGCTTGCTGTCTATACTAGGGTGGCATGGTGAGCTTCGGTTGTTCACCATTGATGGCATTGCCAAGCTCACAGTGGTGCTAGTGATTAGTTAAGTTTGCTAGATGATCTACTGAGGTTGCTGTGAGCTAGAGAGGGAACCAGTTAGGCTCAAATCACTGCTCACAATAGTGTTTTGATTTTGTTAGATTTGTATCTGCAAGGTGTTTGATGAAATGGCCGCAAGAATTCAAGTTTTGAATTTTGAAAAGATTTTTGGTGTGTGTGCTAGGTTGGTGCTGGTGAGTCTGCAGATGCTTGGGTTTTGAAAGTTGAGCTTGTTTGAGTGGTTTTTGAAAAAGTGGGATCTTCCCATATGATATAGATTCAATTTTAAAATGTCCTTTAAACTATGCATTTGAAAGTTTCTGGATGATCACAAAGTGGGCCTTGATACTTTGTTATGAGTACAATCAAGGGGTGCAAAGATCCAGAAAAGTTTCTGTTAGGTTCTGAAAGTTTGAGACAGCCAAAGTAGGCATGGGAGTTAAATTGGTCAAAATGACCATTCCCTTATTTTATTTGTTTTGATTTACTTGTCTTTGGGAAAAGTGTGGGAAATGTTTAGATGATGTTTATTTCACCTAAGCATCCATTTACAAGCAAAGGAACACACAAATAAGGTGGTTTAAAAGAATTTCAAATGAAATGCATACACATATGCATGCTTTCATAATTTTAATTAGAAAAGTTTTTGTTAACCCTAATTTTGATGATTAGAGTTTGATGATCCAAGTTTAGTATTTTTGGGATGTTACAAAGCTCATCGCACTGCTCCCATCCACCAAAAAATGTCAGATCTTCCTCTACTAAGTAGCCTAGACGACTTCTTAAAAAAGAGACTAACAATGTTGTGGCGCTGCCGACGCCTAGTCCGATGGACCCTGCCGCACCGGAGAAGAAGAGGGTAATGTTGGGACCAAGTCCATGCCTTCAGCAACGAAACATTGCCCTCACGCTTCGTTATGGTCTGCATTAGATGCCGCCGATCAGGGCTCTCGCCCCGGAACTTAACCATGGCCCCGACACTGTTGGAGCTGGCTGACTGGGACGACAAGGTACATGGATGCAAACGTCGGCTTGAACAACCACCGGAGGGGCAAAAAAGCCGCATCACTCTCACCGTCCAACCGGAGAGACGGTTGGTCATCGCCGACTGTCGTCGGCGATCATTAGGGCGGCCTACAATACATACAAGAGTTTTGTAGAGAAAAGAAACGGATTGGGATACCATACCATGGTTGCATATTTGCATGGTACATACACACCACATGTATTGTACTGTTCTCGTGGTATTTACTACCACTTTGTCACCTAGCTAGACATTATCTTCTGTAGTACTATACGACGGCTGTATTATTCATCGATCGGTGGGTGCACTACAGGACGCGCGCGTTACTCCGAGGGCAAAAAGGCGTCGGCGTAGGCTAAAATGCCCTCGGCGTATGGTACGCCGACGGCTGCCCTCGGTGTAGCCTTCTCGGCAAAGGGCTCCCTCGGCGGAACACATAGAGGCCGTCGGCGTATCAAAATACCGTCGGCGTATGCTACGCCGAGGGCAATGCCCTCGGCGTAGCGGCCGTCGGCATAGCTTGGCGACAGGCTGCAAAAACATTTTAAAAAAAAATTTAAAAAAAAATATTTTTTTTTTCAATTTTTGAATCTTTGAATTGTTTGACTCGTTAATCTTCCACTTGGAACATTTTTTAACACTAATTACACTTAATATTTAATTAAATTGCAGTCTTGGTCGAACTTTCCGTCCGATCACCCATCCTAGTACTACTCCAGCTCCAGCACGCTTAACTTCCTCGTTCCTTCAGAATCTGTTTCCGCAAAGTAATTCATACATTGTTGTCAATACTATGATATCAATCCTATTAACCCTTATATCAACATGTCACATGTTTGTATTTTTTGAAATTAAAAACAATTATTTAAGTAAACATTAATGAATAAGTAAAAATATTATTGAATTCAAATAAAAATATAATAATTTTACTTTTTTGTATTTTTCTATTTAATATGGAATAATTAATATCTTTAAATCTGTAAATCCGAATTTAACAAATAATATGTCTAAATTGATCAGAAAAATGAGACGAATCCAAATATGATATCCATATCAACTAATTACAAATACTCCGTTTTTGAATTAGCTATTTGGTGGTTGCTTTAGAAAATTTCCTTTTTGAGCTCGGATAATAAAAAAGGCTTTTTGGTGCGATGAAAAGAAAAACTTGCATTGGATCTTTGATAAAATAGCATATTGTGAATCTAAAAATGATTTTTGTAAAAAAACATGAGCATCGGATCATGTACATGTAGTTCATATCTGACCCACTTCCTACCGATTCGGCAGGAATTTGTCTTTTTCACCAGAGGTGGACGGAAAGGTTTCGGATCCTCCTGTTGGGACATTGTCCATATAAGGTGGTATAGTATTTTTGTAAAATGTGGTGGTAGCATTTTGAATTAGCCATTTGGTGGTTGCTTCACAAAATCGTCCGTTCTTTGTGCTCGGAAAATGGGAAATGGCTTTTTGGTGCGACGAAAAGGAAAACTTCCTCCTGCAACATTGTTTGCCATCCCATGATGCATGTGTATGCACAATATGAGCACATTATCACAAATTATGCCTTGATTCTAGCCATAACATTGGTCATTTGTTCCGAAAGCCAAGAAACCTCGAATGAGATAGGTCATTTTGAGAAGGTTTTTTTGAGACGTAATCAATATATCAAGTTTAATATTTTTACTTATAACTATGTCACATAATATTACACCACGCGAAGATTTCGCATTGTTTCGATCGTTTTTGAATTTTTTATGCCCGTTTTAAACTATCGTCAAACTTTGTCGAACGACGGGCATAAAGATTCTTAGCTCGGGGCCGAGCCTCGCTAAACTTGCATTGGATCTTTTATAAAATAGCATATTGTGAACCTAAAAATGATTTTTGTAAAAAAACATGATCATCGGATCATGTACCTGTAGTTCATATCTGACCCACTTCCTACCGATTCGGCAGGAATTTGTCTTTTTCACCGAAGGTGGACGGAATGGTTTCGGATCCCCCTGTTGGGATATTGTCCATATAAGGTGGTATAGTATTTTTGTAAAATGTGGTGGTAGCATTTTGAATTAGCCATTTGGTGGTTGCTTCACAAAATCGTCCGTTTTTTTGTGCTCGGAAAATGGGAAATGGCTTTTTAGTGCAACGAAAAGGAAAACTTCCTCCTGCAACATTATTCGCCATCCCATGATGCATGTGTATGCACAATATGGACACATTATCACAAACTATGCCTTGATTCTAGCCATAACATTGGTCATTTGACCCAAAAGCCAAGAAACCTCGAATGAGATAGGTCATTTTGTGAAGGTTTTTTTGAGACATAATCAATATATCAAGTTTAATATTTTTACTTATAACTATGTCACATAATATGACACCACGTGAAGGTTTCGCATTGTTTCGATCGTTTTTGAATTTTTTATGCCCGTTTTACACTATCGTCACACTTTGTCGAACGGCGGGCATGAAGATTCTTAGCTCGGGGCCGAGCCTCGCTAAACTTGCATTGGATCTTTTATAAAATAGCATATTGTGAACCTAAAAATGATTTTTGTAAAAAAACATGAGCATCGGATTATGTACCTGTAGTTCATATCTGACCCACTTCCTACCGATTCGGCAGGAATTTGTCTTTTTTACCGAAGGTGGACGGAAAGGTTTCGGATCGCCCTGTTGAGACATTGTCCATATAAGGTTGTATAGTATTTTTGTAAAATGTGGTGGTAGCATTTTTAATTAGCCATTTGGTGGTTGCTTCACAAAATCGTTCGTTTTTTGTGCTCGGAAAATGGGAAATGGCTGTTTGGTGCGACGAAAAGGAAAGCTTCCTCCTGCAACATTGTTCTCCATCCCATGATGCATGTGTATGCACAATATGGGCACATTATCACAAACTATGCCTTGATTCTAGCCATAACATTGGTCATTTGACCCGAAAGCCAAGAAACCTCGAATGAGATAGGTCATTTTGTGAAAGTTTTTTTAAGACATAATCAATATATCAAGTTTAATATTTTTACTTATAACTATGTCACATAATATGACACCATGCGAAGGTTTTGCATTGTTTCGATCGTTTTTAAATTTTTTATGCCCGTTTTAAACTATCGTCAAACTTTATCGAACGGCGCATGAAGATTCTTAGCTCGGGGCCGAGCCACTCTAAACTTGCATTGAATCTTTGATAAAATAGAATATTGTAAACCTAAAAATGATTTTTGTAAAAAAACATGAGCATCGGATCATGTACCTGTAGTTCATATCTGACCCAGTTCCTGCCGATTCGGCAGGAATTTGTCTTTTTTACCGAAGGTGGACGGAAAGGTTTCGGATCCCCCTGTTGGGACATTGTCCATATAAGGTGGTATAGTATTTTTGTAAAATTTGGTGGTAGCATTTTGAATTATCCATTTGGTGGTTGCTTCACAAAATCGTCCGTTTTTTGTGTTCGGAAAATGGGAAATGACTTTTTAGTGCGACGAAAAGGAAAACTTCCTACTGCAACATTGTTCGCCATCCCATGATGCATGTGTATGCACAATATGGACACGTTATCACAAACTATGCTTGATTCTAGCCATAACATTGGTCATTTGACCCGAAAGCCAAGAAACCTCGAATGAGATAGGTCATTTTGTGAAGGTTTTTTTGAGACATAATCAATATATCAAGGTTAATATTTTTACTTATAACTATGTCACATAATATAACACCACGCGAAGGTTTCGCATTGTTTTGATCATTTTTGAATTTTTTATGCCCGTTTTAAACTATATATAATGTTTTATGTTTTACTTAATTTTTATTTACAAATGTGTAAGATTTGAGTGTAGATAGATAGGTCTTATTTTTCCTCAAATTTTGATATATTATTTGTATTTTTTTGAATTAAAATGATTTAGTTATGATTTTTCAAAAGTTTAATGAGATAAAATAAAAAATAGCTACGCCGAGGGCAGCCGTCGGCGTAGCATATGCCGAGAAAAATTCTACGCCGACGGCTGCTTGGCGGAGCTGGCCTAGACGATGGCTACGCCGACGGCCCCGATGTTTGGTCGTCGGCGTAGCGACCGGCCGTCGGCATAGCTTCTCATTCCTGTACTGGTGGTAACGCAACTCGCACATGCTCGTGGATCTCTATACACATGCGTTCTGTCGCGTGCAGTACTACTACTACACGCCCTGCGTGCGTACGTACGTACGCGCGTGTAGATGTTCCGTTGTAGTCTTGTTTACTCCCTCCGTCCGCAAATAAGTCTATATCTAGATTTTGCCTAAGTCAAATATAATCAAATTTGACCAATTTTATAGAGAAATATATGAACAT
This sequence comes from Avena insularis, assembly GCA_023614405.1. Classification (NCBI taxonomy): domain Eukaryota; kingdom Viridiplantae; phylum Streptophyta; class Magnoliopsida; order Poales; family Poaceae; genus Avena; species Avena insularis. The sequence continues at coordinate 459,685,334 of CM042697.1, read as the reverse complement.
ATATTACATTAAATTGACATATTATGAAACTAGATTTAAGAATAATCTAGTGGTAACAATTTAGTATCATAAATATTGGTACGTTGTCCTAAAAAGTTAATTAAATATAGTAAAATTTAACTTAGAACAAGACTAAAAGTACATTTATTTGCGGACGAAGAGAGTAGAGGTTTGGGATAGATCGTACATTGTGTTTCCTACTGCTCCCTTTGTGCTACTATTATTTTCCTAGCTTTTAGTATACGACGAGATCACGGGTTAGCCTATCCTTTTGAGGCAATACTATATGGTACGGTCGCAGTACGTGTTGAGAGGTTAGAACTAGATCTGACCAGTCTCAAATCCCAAAGCGATCTTGTTGCTGGCTACTCCTAGCTAGCTGCAATTTTTTGCATTTAGGGAATTTCAGATCCGTATGTCAGGACAAAACTGTGTATACTTTATCCGTCCTGGTTTAAAGATATAATAAAGACATAATTTGTAATTTCTGGGCCCTAGATATTTTTTAATTGTTCTATTTTATACTGTGGAGAAAAATATGCGTGAGAAGAAAAGGAGCCAGCAAAACGTTCACATTTATTCACACATATGTATGTAATTATTTTATTTTTTTCATATCGCCTATAGAGATTAAATGCTTTTATGCCTAAATATTTTAAGATTACATGGTTTGTAAATTATGTCATTTAAACCGGAACGAAGGGAGTAAGTACTACTAATCCACTGCTACGATAGATGTGGTACTAGTAGCAGTAAATTTTTTATCGGATTTCCCAGAAAGGACTTGTTGGTACTTAATCTCACGTGAAGATAATAAGCAGGTGTAGCTCCTGGAGCCAGCACTAGATCTTGGGTACATCTCGACGGCTCCCATTGTCCATTGATAGGCAACTACAATAGCTAGGAACATGTACACAGTACACTGCGCTCTGCTCCTTAAGCCGAGGAAAAATGTACACGGTACAGGGACGTACTCACTGACTGGCACTGCACTTCATTGATCCTGACGGTATGGGACATGCATGCACAGCTCAAGGGCATTACTTGGGCGGACTGGAGCTGTGGTCTGTGGAGCAGCACGTGCCTATAGGTAGTACGTTGTGCGTTTTGTCCCTTGGAAATGCATGCACGCACGTACGCCTCCCCCAGTGAAAGCCTACACGGCGTACAGTACAGTACGTGCGGAATCTCTAGAAAAGCTTAAGTACGTACTGTTTGCCCTTTGTTCCCAAAGTAAAAGGGGTACGACCTTAACAGGAGTTGTTTTCAGAGATAACTTAAATTACGGATCACGTACACGTTACACGTACGTACATACATGAGCCTGATCACGAGGAGAGGAGATTCTAACGAGCTGATCCAAGGTACCACGGAGGTAACTCATTATAGACTATACATGTGCTGCCTGACTGCGGCCACTCAATTTTCGGTGCAGAGACAAATCGATTTTGTGGGACATCCGATATATACTTCAACAATTATATCCTATGTCACAAAAGTCGATTTCAAAATGTGTATTCGTGCACTCGGTCCAACTTGAACATTGGACTACTCAAGATTGTACATGTCAGATCCTAAACTTTGTAAAACCGCATGAATGAGCTAGTCATAGGCAGTTTACCTTTTCAATTTGCCAAAAGTGTGCGAAAAATAGTCATACATCATGCATGAAAATGGCATGAAACGATAGTCAGCAAAAAAAACATGAACATGTGCCTTGCACAGAAAAGATTTTTCTAAACTCCTTTATAGATCATGTTTTTCTTTTGAGAGATTTTTTCTTTGAACAATACCCAACAACGGGCCTAGCTTTATATTGAAAGCTTTAGAAGAAGTCTTGCAACAGTAGAATCCAACAAAAAAAACGGACAAGCCACGGGAGATAGGCAGATGAATACACCGCTATCAGCTGAACCGGGGGAAGGGGACTTAAAGTCTATGCAAATTGATCGAGGACACAACTCAGAAACAAGAAGCACATTACATGGAGGGAAAAACAAACGGCAGATTGGGTTGCACAAGGGTGCCACCCGAGGAACCAAGTGCGAAGCGACGCCGCCTCAGCTATCAGGAAGCTAGCCAACACCAGCCCTGCCAGCGTCCAGATCCTAGTGTTTGCTCCCTAGCTTCGCCAAGATTGTTTCTGTCGCCTCAAGACGTTTAAACACGATCAGCAATCTTCATTGCAACATTAAGGAAAGAGAGTAAAGTGGGGCCAAAAGGATTCAGCAACACTTTATGCTGAAAAATCCTTTCATTTCTTACAAGCCATAATGACCATGCAACAACAGCAAACCAAAACCAGGTGATGCTATTGCATTTTGCCCCACACTTTTGTAAGAACATTTCAACAAATTCCTCCCTCGATCTGGGACTCAACCCCACATCAACAACTTCTCTAAGCACACACCAAATATACCTAGCTATAGAGTAGTTAAAGCTAATATGATCCACGTCCTCAACTGCCCCACGGCATACACAAAATTCATTACCATGCCAATTTCTAGTCACTAGTTGGCAGCTGAATTTTCCCCTGAAACACAACCACACAGAATTTGTATGTCTCGGAGGGAAGTTGGCCTTCCACATACCCATCATACGATAGGATTAAGAATAAATCTATACAAGGATTTAGTTAAAAACTCCATTTTTTTCAAAAACCCACTTAACTTTATCTTCTTGTCCATTCAGCTCAACACCACCCACAAAGTTGTTAAACTCCAACCATTCTCTCTATTCACCTGGCCCAAAAGACACGAAGAAAGAGAGTTGCAATGTACCATCTACAATGCAGGCACGCACGCACGCCTCCCCCAGTGAAAGCTACCGAGTACACGGTGCACGGACGTGCGATGTAAGAGTGGTACGACCTTAAACAGGAGTCGATTTCAGAGAAAACTTCAATATATCGCGGCGGTACACGTACGATACGTACGTACATGAGGCTGATCACGGTAATGACGAGATCTTTAGAGCGGATCGAAGGTACTCCCTCCGTTTAGAAATATAAAATGTTTTAGATTTGTGAAGAAGATGTATCTAGACATATTTTAGTGTCTAGATTTATTTGAACCTATACACTAAAAGATGTCTAGATACATCTCCTTCACAAATCTAAAACATCTTATATTTTCAAACGGAGTACGTACCACCACACGGAGAACGCATTATAGATCACTGCTCGTTACAGTGGGTAATTGATTCTTTTTCTTACGTGACACATGTTTTAGGGGGAATATTGTAAGAAGGGAAGACCTGTGCTGCGTCCACTCAATTTTTTTGGTCTAGAGACAATCGATCTTGTGGGACGACCGATCTGTACTTGGACATTGGACTCGAGATTAATTGTAGTTCATGTCAGATCATGAACTTTGTAAAACAGCTTGAATGAGCCGTAGGCAGTTTATGAAAACTGATTTTGATTTTTTTTCAAAGTGAGCGGAAAATAGACAAATATGCATGAAAATAGCATGTAACGATAGACAAATTTTTTAAGTTACCAAAGATTAAAGTAAACAATGTGGCAATATATTTTACTGTACGAGAGAGGCGGACCTACCGTCCCTAAAGCTTGGGCGACTGCTCAATCTTGACGACAGTGTAACGCTTGTGTTTCGTAGTGTTCTATATCAAAAAAAATCTGAAAAAAATAGCATCTTAATCTTGTTAAAAGTATCTAGATCGGACATTGTCCATAGATGAAAAAATAGATGAGTCACTTTATGTTTGGTTATTTCTTACACAAATAGTGGTATATTCTTATGTTTTTTGAAAATTATAAACTCGTAGCAACTACACCAAAGATTACCTTTTCACGATTTTTTTACATCCTCAAAATACAGAAGCCATATGCAAATTCAGGCTCAAATTTTAAGTTAAACGGTTTCAAAGAGGTCGCTATATGAATCGGTGTTATGGTTTGATGTCAGGGTTAAAAACTGATTTGTTTCATTATTTTTAACACAGCGGACCTGCTACTGTGTTTTATAACCTGATGACTAAGTGGAAATAAAAGCAGAAAGTGTCTACCAGAAATATGGGTACGAGAGGAACACCAAAATTCAGACAAAGAAAATATGCCTAATTAAAGATATGCGCCAAAAAAAATATATAGACGGACAGAGAGGAACGGTGATAAACAGATGGAGCACGAAAATCCTAGGATATGGACGAGCGTGTGGCCGGCCGGCTAGCACTCGTCCAAATAAAGAATAGAGATTCCGGCCGAGGGAAGGGCACACGCGCACGTGCGCATGTTTCAGCGTTCGCCCGCACGTGAGACGCGACGTGAGGATCACGCGTGCCGCCGCCTCCTCCGCCGCCGCGGCCGCCCATCCGTGGCAGCGCGACCAGCGCCGCCTCCTCCGCCGCCGCGGCCGGCCACCCGTGGCAGCGCCGACCAGCGCCGCCTCCTTCGCCGCCGCGGCCGGCCACCGTGGCAGCGCCGACCACCGCCTCCTGTCCTCCCAGGGACCAGCTCGCAGAGTTGCAGGTGGCAGCTCACCTCGGGATCCAAACAAAAATACTACGCTATACACTGGACCTTCATTTCAGTTTCCTCGACCATGGGGATAGGTTAAAGACAAACTAAACGGCTGCCTGCCGGGAAGATTAGGCTTACCACGACCTCTCGATTATTACCGTCGTCTCGTTTTACCGTTGACCCTGGAGTGGGTACCTTTGATATCCAGAAACACTTTTGGCGCCAAACTAGTCGTCGATCAGGTTTATGTTTCCAGCAACAGCGACCGTATTGGATCACGGACCAATTACACGGAGGCATAAATGCTTGCGTTTACCCCCTGAGATTGACCAGCGTAAACAAGCAGATCAAGTGGGCAACTGGGCAAGGTGAAAAGTAAAAAATAAAACCCACTCCCCTTGGCATAAAACCCACTCCCCTTGGCAACTGGGCTTGACGAAAATGAGGAGCATCCGCAACCGCTGCGCCCTCCAGCTAAGTCCCACCACATGCCTAACACTTTCGAAACATCGCGCACAAAGCAGCACCTCCAGGAAAGGAAGCGACGATGACGACGATGCTTCCCGGACAGGTCCTAGGGTGGCACCCGACGTCCAGGAAAGAGGTACACCCGACGTCCTGCAAGAAGGACGGTGGCACCCGCAGGCATCACCACGTCGGTGTCAAGGTGACAAGGATTTCTCCCGACCTCTCAAAAAAATACATACAAATATTGACAAATCTAAGTCATTTATTTTAGAATGGAGAGAGTAATAAAACAACAAATAACTAATATGATGGCAAGTACGACACACAGAATGCAATTGATATCTTCAGAGGGTAAAATGACTGGAGCGACAATATCAATGTGTCAAATATGGTCGAACTTAAGAAGCAAGCTTTGCTAGGTTTGATAATGGAAATTCAAAAATCATGGGAGTAACAGGATCAAAACTAACCTTAGTTTCCTTCTTTTCTCCTCTAAAAATAACCACCGCATACGGATTAGTGTCACGCCTCCCTTCGACGTTTTGTGTACCCCTCCCGCATGTCCTTTACATTGGTCTTACCAAGCAAAATGGACAATTCTTCCATTCTTCGTGTATGCATTTTTTTCTTTTAACCATAATACTAGTAAACCACTTTTTCTCGTTGATTGACAAAAGCTAGACAGTGTTGGCAGCATTTGGTTCTTTCAAGTATCCAACAAATACCTGGTCCACTGCTCTGCAAAACTTGTACATAGACTCATGGAAAATGGACTCGCTCATGCGCATGTGCTCATCAATTAGGTCATTGACAATTCCACACGCAAGCATCCTCGCAGCCGCGGTGCATTTTTGTTAAGAAGTGAAGCGAAGCTTACCTGTGACATCCTTATTTAGCCGAAAGTAGTCATCTAAGCCCTCACTCTATGCAGAAGATGCGTGAAAAAATTCCTTAACATCCGGAAGCATCGTCGAAATCACAGAGTAGTCTATCTGCATGTGTTTGGGCCTTGGAATGGAAACGCCGTGGCGTTTGCACGCAGGGGCGGATCCAGAATTTGACCATAGGGGGATCGAGATGATAATAACGATAAATTAGATTTACAAGAATACTATTGAATCTTAAATATATGTATTTTTGTTATCCAAACCCATATTCTATAATTAAAACCTTTATTTCATTTGCTTTATGACCAGTGAACCCATCAGATAAGTCTATGATCTCACAAACGATAAAATTAACATAATTTTTCTTTATAAATACGAATAACTATATAAAGCTGTAGAAGAATACTAAATAAATCAGGGGGTAAATCTAGCATATGAGTATGTGGGGCAAAGAAGACATTCACCATAAAAAGATAAAAAACAAAAATATATCAAGTCTTCTAGTGTATACTATGCATATTAAACTGTAACATTATATGTTTTGCAATAAAAAAACAAGCTACATTCAACTAGTTTGAGTGTAGGTCTATGCATAGACCTATGAAATAAATCAATAACTGGATAATTAGTTAATCACTAATTCCTAAAACAGTGCTGGCGTATATAATACGCAATTGATCTGACAAAGCAATTTTTATTAGATGGGGTAATTAAACTAGCAATTCTAATAGCCAACATGTCTGGGGTCATACATTAGGGCGACCAATTCACGAATTGGCCATGACGAGTGACAGAGCCATGCCGTAGTTGATAGTTCTCAGATGCACGGGAGTTATGCTTTGTTCCTTCGCTAATCAGTAATCATAGACACGACGACGCCTAAATACAAAATCCCAACCACGGCGACGGCACTCAACCAATGAGATCCCGACACTAGGTAGGCACCGACATGGCGGAGGCAGAGAAGAGAACAATAATCCGACTAGATCGTTGAAGGAAACCGAGTAGAGCAGAAAATCAGATGCGTCACACGGATCAGTTGATCAATCTGGGTCTTGCCGATGCTTCAGTAGGTATGTATTATCCCCTTAATGGCTAATGTTTTGATCTTGTCCCATAAAGCTTTAACAATCAGCATGTTACACAGATTTTTCTAAGCTAATACATAGAGTATTATGATTAGTAGTTTAGCACCGTAACTAGCGCTAGTACCCACTGCGTATCTTGAGGGGGGCCTGGCCTGGCCACCCCTCGCCGCTTCTTGGATCCGCCTCTGTTTGCACGGTTCCTGGCGTTTGGGTGAATGACCGTGATGCTTGCCTCTCTAACTCAAACAACAGTATGGTTTTTCTTCTCTATGTTTCTCTGGGTGTACATCTTGGTTTTGATTTAGGTTTGCATCCATACAATCAGGCACTACCTCTGTGAGACTTGTCTAGATCAGCTTCTACTAATATAGATAGAACGGAGTATAATACAATGGCGGAGGAAGGATTTCAGCTTAAAGGGGGTCAAACCTGATAATTTTCAATTAGGGAGGCCAAATAAGCTAATTTCTAACATTAAGCAATTTTTCCTTCATACTGATGAACGCCATAGGGGAGGTCAGGCCCCTGCTGATCCCCTAGCTCCGCCATTGTAATAGATTTGTTGGACAAAGCATTTGCCCCTGGTTTTAAGTAGATTAGAATGGTGGTAGCGAGACAAAGTGACTAACCGATCAAGCAAGCAATGCTGCGTATCAGGGCATCTCTACAGGACTGACCCATCTGGTCGCCTCAAACAGTTTCTTTCTGTCCGTTTGGGGAGGGCTGGATCACTTTTGGATCAGGGTCTGACTTGTCCGGCCGACCGCGTCTAGTGGTACGACTCATCTATCCGCGCTTGTCCATCGTCAACACCGGCGTGTTTCCAGTGTCTTCCTGCCGCCACGCCCTTTTCCGCCGCTTTCCGCCATTCTGGGCGTTTCCCGCGACGTCCAGGCGCAGCAATAAAAAGGGGAGGTCGCCGAGATATTTTGAACAAACCTGCATCACCCCCACCACAAACCACCATGCATGAGCATCGTCGTCGGCCCGACGAGCTCCGTGGCAACCCCGATGCCGGCAGAGAAGAGGTGCCCGAGCGGCCGCTACCGTCGTGGTGGCCGAACCCGCTGGTGGCACCTGACGTGTTGCCGCCTCGGATTTCGGGACGCCCGCATATATTCCATATCCCACTGCAGTCGCGACGCTCTCACTACGACTACATCAAGACCACCGGCGAGCGTTTCTCGTGGGAGGTGGTGGAGCGGGTCTTTCTGACGGAGCACCGGCGGCGCCTAGCGCTCACAGAAGTGCGTGACGACCTCCGGGAAGCAGTACGGTCCAATACCGACGATGCGTACCTGTGTTTCTACCTCGCCCAAGCTCAAGAAGAGCTGCACACGCGTGAAGCGATCTACCGCTCTCTCAGCGAAGAATGGGGTCTTGTCGACCCGCCGCCGCCGCCAGCGCCATAGGCGGCGCATAGCTAGGACGGTGTTGTAGTGTTGTTTGTAATATATTTGGCAATCGAATAAAACTTTTCATTGCAAATGGCCGATGCCCATATTGCTACATCTTACAAGGCGAATGCAAATGGCCTAGCCTACTCGTCGGAGTCGGAATCGGAGTGGTAGCAGCGACGGCACGTGGGGTCATCGAAGACGCTGACGGCGAGCATTGCTTCGCCGTCGTAATTGAAGACGACGATGTTGCCCGCTTCGATCTGGTGCATGCAGGCAAAGCACTCCTTGCCGTCGCCAAGGTACGTCTGGCCGAAGTGGTCGAACATCAACTCCACTGGGTACCTGGTGGTTCTGAAACCATTCGCCCAGAAAGACAAGATGCGGCGGTAGGCCGGTGACCAGTGACGCGAATTTGCGGGGGAGGAGCAACCTGTCAGGCGCCATGCCGAAGTGGATGGCCACAGCGAACTGGATGCCTGGATCGATCCATTCCCGTCCCGCAGCCCTCGACGTGGTGGCGCGCTTCTTTGGCCGCGTTCTCCGCGCTCCCTCGACGTCCACAGCCGGCACGCCCTCCCCTCGATCCATTCTCGTCGGCCATGGCTAGCTACCGGTAGTGGAGAACGAAAAGGAGAAGGAGGAGAGTATGGTGTGGTATGGAGGAAGATGGTCGTGGACGGCCAGTTTAAAGGACCGGCATGGATGCCGGCGTGGAAGCAGAAGAGACGACATTAAAGTGTCCAGTCAGTCAGTGCGCCGTCTCGTCACGGTATATGTTGCCGCCGTTCAGCCTTCCGTCAGCGTTTCTGAATCGCTGCCGTGGTTACGTCTGAATCGATGTCGCTGCGCGCGTCTAAATCAACACCGCGGTGGCTGATGAGTGGGCTAGTGACACTAGTGAATAGGTGTACTCGTCCGGACCGACACAACCATTCTCTAAATTTAATATACAAATATGTTGAACTAGACGCGTTCATCAATGGGTCGTGCCATTGGACACGGCACAGGTCCCGTGGATGGATCAACCCGATGAAGACAGTACTCGTAACGTAGGAACCGTCCATATTTCCCGGACACAGGTACGTACACTAGCTGCGGGCCTTCTGAATTCCGGCTGCGGATTGCGCAACCACGCCGGCAGCACGGCGTGCCATCCCATGCTGCCGCGGTGCAACCTGCGCCGGTCTCTCGGCCGGCATGCAGGGTGGCTGGCTGGCTCGTCACGAGTCGCCGTCCGCGCATGGCAGGCGCGCACTGTTCCGGGGTCCAAAGCCACGACGACGACGACCGAAGGCAGAGACTATGTCGGCATGGCGAGTTGTTGCAGCCGGCCGGCCGTCGCTGTCACGTGTCGGGAGCAACTGACTGGAAACTAGTGGCTCGTTCCTTTCGTCCTGGCTGTTGCGTACAGAGATCGACTGTTGCTGGTAGTGGTGTAGCTAGCTTTGCGGTTAAGCACTTTTAATCTGAGGATTCGAGCGTGTAGCTGTTTATGCTACGTGTGGAAAGGGTAGCTAGGGGACAAAGCTTAAGGGAGAGGTGGTGACGCTTTCACGGCATCGAACTTTTATACTCTCTCCATCCCGAAATCATTGTTTTAAGTTTATCTACATTCACGAGGTGTTTTAGTATATAAATATATATAAATCTATTATATACTAAAAGCAATATAAGGGTGTTTTTCGAGGCATTAGGTTGATCCACATCTCTACAATTATATTGACGATTGGATTTGTAATAGACGGTTAAGATTTAATAGTTGAAAAGTTACGTAAACTGATGTTGTCACGAAAATCTGACACGTCCTAATCGTGTACGAGATAGACACCTCCAAAACGTGTATGAGGTAGGGACCGAACAGAATAAGAAATAATGGAAACAGTTTGCATGCAACACGTCCAAGGAACGAGTTTGGGTGTTAAAAAAGAACGAGTTTGAAAAATCTTAAGATTAATCAGAAATAAATCTAGCCAGTTCATGGTTGCACGCTTTTTTCCCTATACGGACTCATGCAAGAAAGAATGGAAAAATTAGCATGCACTAGAACACCTTAAGATTAAATGGAAACGAAAGAGTTTGCATGTAAAAGTGGTGTTCGCTGGAAAATCTTATGACTAAACCCAAAAACAAATTAGGTCGCGACTAGAAAACCTTAAGTTTAAACGGAAATAAATTGTGTCAGACCAGGGAATTAAGTTGGTACGTGTTTACACGCTGATCTATTCATATAGTCTGGGTTTTTTTTTGCGAAGATTCATATAGTCCGAGTTTGAAACATCATTAGAAAATAATGTGCAAGGCGTGTGCACAACATTTTTTAGTTATTGAATATAGTATGTCAACTGAAATTCTCGATAATCAATATTCTATTAAGAAATTAAAGAAGACGCCAGATATTTTACATGTAATTTTAGAAGTAAGAATAAAAAAAATGTATTTTGGTTCCATAAAAAATGTAGATAAAGCCCACGAAATTGTTGGATATCTGAAAACAATTTATATAAAAATTAGTACTATGATATAGGAGGCCAACTGTATTTAATATATGAGATGTGGAATAATAAAATAGTTGAAATAAGAAATTTGATTTTTCTCAAATTCAATGTAAAGAAGAGAAGGTCTGGCGTAATGGTTAGAAGAATTCATCCATAAGATTCATGTTCTATATCCACAACATAAATCTGCGGTTTATAATAACTAGAATTTCAGGAGGCCTGATGTCCTAACTAAGATCATATGTCAAACAAATCTAGGGACAACATTACTCAGGCTCCGTTTGAAATGCATGAAGTTAAAAGACATTAATAGGAGAAACGTAGGAACTAAAACCACATGAAAACTTGCAAAATGTCGTTTGGATGTCACGGAGGAAAAAACAGAAGAATTGCTGACACAATGAGTTGAAAATATGAGGTGAGACCTCATGTTTGTTTTTCTCCAAAATTGCTAGGGAATATGTTATTCCATAGGGATTTCAAATGAATCTGAGATATATATTCCTTTGTTCCAAATGGTAGCATAGTAATTTTTCCTATAGGAATCGTATATTTTAAATTCCTATATTTTTTCTTTGTTCTGAAATGGGGCCTCAAAATGCAGGTTTCCCAATTGCTTCACCATTCCTGAAATACTGAGCAGAAATAAAAAACAAGGCATAAGAGACATTGGATCCATGGACTAAACCTTCGTGGTCATATGGTAGAGTGAAGAACCAGAACTTATTGGTACGACACCATCTCCCCATATAGGTGGTAATAAGAAAGATACCTAAACCTACACAAGATGGGTGGATCCAAGGTTACCCTATCTCCCGACAATTTAGCAAATTATCAATATGAGAGGAGCCGGTGAAGACAGGAACACTAAAATATTGATTGTGCCTTTCTTAATTTTGACATAAAGAGTTTGGATGTTTTCACTAAAATGAGCGAACTAAGACAATTTAAATTTCAATCTTATTAAAGCATTCTTCATATTGTATATTTAACTTAGATTACGAGTAAGATGCCAATGGGCACACTCAATACACCGATTATTGTTAGACAAAATATCAATAGATTATAGCACAATCTACAATAACCAAGAGTTCACACACATCTATCTGATATATAGTTTTTTTTGAGAATCTATCTGATATATAATTAGATTATGCATCTATAGTATTCTGTATATAAAAAAGTGACTGTCCATGAAATTTGAATTGATTTAATTATCACACTTGACACTAAAAATGATGCCCTCACAATTGTGAGGGCCACGTTGCTAGTTTAGATAAATTCAAATCATTTCTTTTGGAACCAAGGGAGTATATATATGCTTGCCGTGTTATACTAACTTTTTTCCAACATAATCAGGCGAAAAAGACGAAGCATGTGTTACAATTGCGACAAGAAGATAACGAAGAACGAAAAAGAAAAACACAGCAAGGGGGACACAGATTTAACGTGAAAAAACCTCTCCAACAAAGAGAGGAAAAAACCACGGGCGCCAGCCAGCGAAACTTCACTATATCGAGGAGTGTTTACAAACGCCGGGGATTTCACAGATGCAACTAATCCCAACCGGCGGCTTACAAGGGGTTTATATATCGGTGGAAACCTAGGTCTTCGACGATCCGTACCGTTCACTTGAACATTCACTCGTGCCAAACAAATCACCACCGCTGCGCCGTTTCGCTTGCCCGTCGCGCATTTCAGTGCCCCCGCCGTCGAGATGCCGTCGTGTTACCCCAACTCCTCTGGCTACCACGGGGTGTGCACGCGCCCTAACGGCACGTACTACTCAGATATATGCTTCGGCGACATCGTATAATCCTTGGCAAGTTCGAGACGTTGTGGCGCCTTGGCCGCCAGCTCGCGCAGATGGACTTCCACGACGGGTGGACGCGCGAGCAGGTGGAGATGCTCGCGCCTCCGCCATGGCTCGTCATCGAGGAGGAGAAGCGGCGCCACAAAGTGCGGCTCTGGCGCCTCTACGACGCCGAGGAGGACGAGCATGTGAGGGTGGAGTGGGCCGCCCACTTCCCAGAGGACGTCGACACCGAGCGCGCCTTCTACGTGCAGAGGAAGGAGGATCCCAAGACACGCCGCCGGGCGAGGAGGATCCCAGGACACGCCGTCGGGCGAGGAGGACCGACAAGGCACACCACGGCGTAACTCCTTAAAAAAGGGGCACGCCGCGACATTTTCCTCGAGGCGCAACTTGCTGGCCCACAGATGATCGACGACGATGACTATCGCTGGCTAGACCAGTTCTCGTCGACACCGGTGGAGTCCTCGACGGAGGAGGAGGACGATTCCGAACCCGTGGTAAACATCTCAGTCTAGCCTAGCTTCATTATTGCTACCCACCAGCTGCTACGTTGCGAACTAGTGTATGTGTGTGCACAGTTTGTTTGATCTTTGTTTGCCTATGTAAAATATATCTAAAGTATATTTCAGTCTATTTTCTAGTTTGTTTGATCTTTGTTTGGCTAGATATGTGTGTGGAAAGCTGTTTGTGGCGCTAGCGCCCACGGTAGTATGCAACGTCTAGTGAAGCGCTTATTTTGCGATTTTGCAGCGGGCTGCAACATAGTGCGTTCAGTGAAGTGTCAGCGGATAACGCGTTGTATATCACAAACAAACCAGTTTTAGCGCACATGATTTTGCTAGGTTGGAGATGCTATAAAGAGGGGAGGTGTGCATGTGGCCCAGAGGGAATCGCTTTGGCACTTGGGACTACCGGGAGGGAGGGGAAAGACGATCATGACCCTCCGTGGCGTAATTTAAGGAAAATGATACTCCTCCCTCAGGGATTGAACGATCTGATCCCCCAGGCAGTTCCTTCTGTGCGACACGTTATCTCTCGTTCGCTCCTCCTTCCCAACCTCTAACCGCCCATCGATGCTGAGCCGCCACGCGCCTCCTCGTGGCAACCGCCGTCGTCCCTCATCCTCGATGCCCTCGCGCTCCCAAATGTTGGGCGCTCCCTCATCCTCGACGCCAGGCGCAGCCTCGCCGCTGCAGGGGCTGAGCCACCGTGCCTCCTCACCCCTGCACCGTCTGCGCCGATGCACCGCTGCGCCCCGCGCGCCCTCGCCTGCGCTGCCTGCAACGAGCACCGCTGCGCCCCGTGCAGCTAGTGCCCGCACTACCGCGGGACTCTGCAGCGAGCGCCGCTGTTCTCCCTACCTGTTGTGCCTCCACCGTGCAGCGAGCGCCGCCGGGACCTCTACATCGGGCATCCATGGGCGCGAGCTCTCGCCGTCAACAAGCTATGCTGCCCGCACCGGTGGTGGTGCTGCCCTCGTCGATGGTTGCGCCGACGGCGACGGGTGCTACTGACACCGGTGGTGGTGCTGCCTTGCGTCCGTGGCAGTGCTACTCCTTGCGCTCACTACGAGCTGTGTGAGGCTTTGCTACAAGCGGTCACCGGACTTGCTACATAGGTGCTACAAGTGACGTTTGAGTTTGCTACGTGCGACGGTACGAGACCTCCAGCGGTGCTATGAGCACGTCGTATTTTTTCTACATTAGTTTTATCGTTTTGCTATAATAGTATATAGCTTTTGCTACGAGATCTCCGGCAAGGTCTCCGGCGAAGTCAGACTACAATAGGATTTTTTTATTTGCTACATCTGTTTTATGGCTTTGCTACAATATCATAACGTTTTTGCTACAAGAATTCTCCGGTGAGGTCTGCCAGATAAATTCTCCGGCGAGTTCGGTTTTGCTACATTAGAACAAAACTTTTGCTACAAACTCTCCGACGCGGTCTCCAGCGAGATCTCCGACAAGAACAATCTTTTTTCTGTTTTCTGGACTAACCCTTTTTGCTACAATGTAGTAAATGCGGGACAAGTATAGTAAAAAAGGGACAAATGTAACAAAAGCGGGATAAAAGGTGGAGCGCAAAGACCTGAACCATTGATTGGACCGGGATGGAAAGCTAGCACTACCCCAATATAAGTAGTTGACAGGTCCATCTGTTGGCGCATCATGTCCATGAATGATCCTCGCACTGTAATTGTGCACACCACTTCTTGCTCCAAACAAGAGAACAGGTTGAACAGTAGACAACGTAGTGACCGGTCAATCGCACCGGAACCCAACCCCAACGAAGATTCACCGGTCAATGTATCTTTCTGCGCGGCGATCACCACAAAATCATCTGCATCGGCAGATCCAAGGCGCGTGCTAAGGAGTGCAAGATGCAGGAAGAAAACGAGACAACCAGATCACAATGGGAAGCTATTCGGAGGGGAACCGTCGCTGAGGATACCCGCTGTCAGAGAACTGTGGATGACAGAGAACATATTTTACAGGGAAAATATAGAGTGGCTAATTTTGAGTCGATCAAAAACGGAGTCTCTTTACAGATTTTTGAGCATACAGAAGTCGCAATTGCTGCTCATACATTTGAATAATCATCTTTAACTGTCCAAAAAGCAAGTAAAGCATCTTCTCTTCTCTAGTGTAATAACTGACTGATAGGAATTCACGAGAGGAGACCAAGTGTTTTAGTACGAACCAGTGCAGTCATGTAACTTTTAGCAAGAGAGATAGGTCCAATAAAGAGTTCTAGATTCGAGATGCAGGGAATTGTTCTAACACTTGATAACAGTAGAGGTTCTTCTAAATTGCTGCGGTCAACAATTACTAGTCTGGTGCTATATTTTCAGCACACACGGGCGCACAAGTGCGTACCAGATTTCAGTTTCAGTTTTTGCCAAGAGATGGACTAGTTTGGTGACTCGCATTTTAAGATCAGGAGGAATAGCTAGAACCATTCGACCAGTGTACAATTCAGTACTATCTCAAAATAAACATAACTGAAAAGGTGTACCATCTCAAAATAATAAACATAAACATAACTGAAAAAGGTGTACCATCTCAAAATAAACATAACTGAAAAGGTCGACCGGAAACAATTAACCAATGCATAGAACAGTAGCTTTGCAGCGCAAGTACGTTATTTTGTCTAATATTCTTGCCCCCGTCGCAGGAAGTGAATCCCGGCATTTGACCAGCTCCCCATGTTGATTTTGTCTCTAATCAACAACGTCTCCGTCGACGTCCAATCATTTCGAAGCCTGGGCTCGCACTTCTCACAACCTGGATCCTTATGCAGGTATACGGCCTCCAGGTTCACCGCTGCCTCCATGACATTCCTGACATACCTCATGAATTTATCTTCTGCCTGAAACCCATAGAACCTGAGCTCGGCCAGGTTATGGTGCTTGAAATCAGGGGCAGATGGTTCCCACTCTAGTCCTTTGTCCTTCTCCTTGCTAAAGTCATACAAGTATCTCCGCTTCCCCTTTGTCATCTCGCATAAATGATCACGCACCTGCATTTGATAAGGCCAAAAACTTCTAACTGGTCACAGAAAGTTTGAACTTCAGAAAGAGACAATTTGCTTTGCATATTCAACACGAGGTGGAATAAAAATGAGAAATGAAGAATATGTACAAGAGTTTACCATGATGCATAGTTTCTTAAGGGCGGGTGCACCTTGGAGTATGAACATTGTCCAAGTCAGGTCGCATTCTTCAGAAATGTTAAAGAAATTCACAAGGCTTAGTTTGTGGAACACCGGTAACAATTGCCTTCGGCCTTCTGGTTTGACCCAAATCTGCAAGAGGGGGATAATGCAGAAATATTTTAACCAAAAACAATGAATACAACCTCTCCAGCATTCTGACAACACTTAGGACGTTCACTAACCTTTTCTGATTTGAAGTTCAAATGCAGGTTGCTTATGGCGGTTTTGCGAAGCAACTCACTTAGCTTGAGCATCTTGTGCCCAGAAAGAGCAGTATTAATGATGCTAACAGTCTGGAGCAGTGGGACATAGCCCAAAGAGAAGGGGTCATCTAGAGATTCAAACTCATTAAATTTCACTACCTTGAGCTTTGGTACCCACTTCAGATCAACCCTCTGAAAACTGCTACATGAAATCACTAGTTCACGGAGTTGCGGGTGCTGCACTTCCAGCAAAGACTGATCCCCTGTGTCACACTGCCAGAGGTGGAGGAACTCAAATTGCTTGCATATACCAAATATTTTGGGGAAGTATGATTCGCCTAACCTCAAATTCTCCAGATAGAGGTGTGCAAGACCACCAAATGCGTTTGGAAAGGAATCAAAGAATGACATGAACCGCTTCCCATCCGTGAGCAGGTCACCATAAGTACAATTTGTACCCGATTCCGTTAAGATCATAAACTCAACTGAAGCAACCTTTTGTGTTGCTATGGTGTTGACAACAGTCTGGCCAATGAAGATGGAGTCATCTCCCAAATAGAATTGCATGGACATTAGTTGAATGGTGTATAGACTTCCAGTCCTGCTTTCCAGTATGCTCCTGGTTGCTTTCACCATCCTGGTGTTGACCCGCACCATATCATGTGAGGTTAATTTTCTTCATCTGTGCTTGGGCTCAAAAGAACGAACTGTTAAGATAATCTTTGAGAGCATAGCAGGGATCTGCTTCCAACGCCTGGAGAGGGTGGCGGTTCGTGCGACGTCGGTGATATCAAGTCGCTCGACAATGTTGAGCAAAACATCATCGGGCAACTCGCTGAGCCTATCAGCTTCACTGTCCTACACATGATAAACAAATCAGAGTCTATTTCTTACTGTCTCATCACAAGTGTAACTTAAATATTTTCCACGGACGCATTATACTTTTCTGCGGAAAGACACAATTTTGATTATAGAACTTCTATACTTTCCCGCAGAAATTAAAGACGCAACTTTGATTCTACAATTTTTGTACTTACCCACGAAAGGATGCAATTCTGTTTTTTATATTCCCTCAGACCCATATTAGTTGACTCAAATTTGTCTAGATTTAGATGAATCTAGACACTATTTAATATATAGGTTCATCCAAATTTTAACAAATTCAAGTCAACTAATATGGGTCGGAGGGAGTACTTTCCTACTATGAAACACAATTTTGAAATTTTATATTGTAATTTCCAAGAGACTGGTGCAATTTTGTTATTTCCCCACCAAAAAGGCCAAATTCTGACCACGAATTCTGACCATGGTTCCTACTTTCTATTATTCCTTGATTTTTTTTCGGTGATGCTGTAAGAGGATCTACGGGAAAAGGGAACCGGAGGACGAACTCACCAACATGTCGAGGGAGGATTCGCCGAGGCCGATTTGACATCAGGTCGCCTGGGAAGAGAGCTGCCAGTCTCCTCTCAAATCTGGCGGGTACCGCGGTTGCCGCCAGGCAAGATATGTAAATACCACCGATGGAAACTCTCGTTGAAAATTCCATCGATACGATGGAAAATATTCAAAAGGGGATAGAGGAATTTGATTGTAACACGGGAGGGATGGAGATATAAAAAGGGAGCCGCTTCGATCGCGGACAGCGGCTGGAAGAGGAGCCGAGGCGGCCAATCTTGCGGCCGCCCGTTGATGTGCTCCACTCGTATCGGAGGGCGAGCACGCCGTGTTGGTTTTCGTGGAACGATGCTTACCCTCGTCGGGGTATCGGCTACGTGTTTATATAGGCAGAGAATAGCCCTCTGCGTGACAGTACATGTGGAGGTACGTATACGGTCGGTGTACTACACCGTACCATATACATACACTGATACATACTCTAATACCCCCACTTAATCTAAACATCGGGAGAGGTTTAGATTATGCTTGAACTCATCTAGACTTTTAACAAGGAGAGCTTTAGTGAATCCATCGGCCACCTGATCCTTATTGGAGATAAACTGGACGGCGAGTTGACCTGCAGCAACGCGCTCACGAACAAAATGATAGTCAATTTTAATATGTTTGGTACGGGCATGGAAAACTGGGTTGGCAGATAGGAAAGTAGCACTCAAATTATCACACCACAAACACGGTTTTTCACGTAAAGTAACACCAAGTTCATGAAGAAGTGCTTCAACCCATATCAACTCGGTAGTGGCATTTGCGAGAGCTTTGTATTCAGCTTCAGTGCTGGAACGAGACACAGTAGCCTGCTTACGAGCACTCCAGGAGACTAGATTTGGACCAAAAAAGATAGCAAATCCGCCTGTGGAACGTCTGTCCTCAAGACAACCTGCCCAATCGGCATCTGAAAAGGCACTAAGAAGTGTAGATGATGACTGTGTGAATGTAAGACCAACCTGTAAAGTGCCCTGAACATATCGGAGGATGCGTTTAGCAGCTGTCCAATGAGCAGTGGTGGGAGCATGAAGATATTAGCAGACCTTATTGACAGAGAAAGCAAGGTCTGGACGGGTGTTAGTAAGGTACTGAAGAGCACCAACAATACTACGATACTGTGAGCTATCATCAGGTCCGAGTGGCGTGCCATCATGTAAAGACAATGGCTCAGAGGGAGACAGTGGTGTCGGCGCTGTTTTGCAAACTGTCATACCAACTTTGGCAAGGAGATCACGAGCATACTTTTCCTGTGTCAAAATTAGACCATGAGATGTTCTTGTAACCTCAAATCCAAGGAAGAAATGGAGAGCACCTAGATCTTTGATGGCAAAATGAGCATTAAGATCCTTGAGCAAGACAGAGATAGCATGATCAGAAGAACTGGTGACAATGATATCATCAACATAAACCAGAACAAAAATTATAACACCTGACTTGCTGTAGAGAAAAAGGGATGTATCAGCCTTGGAGGGTAAAAATCCAAACTCCTGCAGTTTTGCACTTAGGCGAGAATACCAAGCTCGAGGGGCCTGTTTTAATCCATATAGAGCTTTATCTAGCCTGCAAACGTGGCGAGGGGCATTAGGATGTTCAAAACCAGGTGGTTGTTTCATGTAAACCTCCTCTTCCAGAACACCATGAAGAAACGCGTTCTTGACATCTAGTTGCCTGAGACTCCAATCACGAGAGACAGCAATAGAGAGAACAAGTCTGATAGTAGCAATTTTAACAACTGGACTAAAGGTATCTTCATAGTCAATTCCGTACCTTTGTTTGAAACCTTTTGCAACCAACCTTGCTTTGTAACGATCAATAGTACCATCAGCTCTTTGTTTAATGCGGTAAACCCATTTGCAGTCAATAATATTTGTGTTGGAGCGGGGAGGAACAAGAGTCCATGTCTTGTTGGCCATGAGAGCATCGTATTCGTCTTGCATGGCAGTCCGCCAGTGGGGATCATTGAGAGCAGCGGGCAAGTTTCGCGGTTCACCTGGAGAGACAAGCATACCATATCGAACAGTACCATCTGTGTATACCTTTGGTTGTCGAATACCCTTTTGAAGTCGAGTACGAGGTGCAGGCGGGGATGTTGGTGTAGAAACAGCTACAGCGGAGGAAGCCGCAGAAGATCCTGAGCATCCGCAGGCGAGAGGATCACGAGCGGAGGAAGGCGTGTCGAGGCAGCCGCAGCGAGCCAGGCGAGCGCGAGCCGTGAGGGAGGCGGGAGAATCCTCCTCGGGACTCGACGCCTCGGGATCAGGAACAGCAGGAGAAGATTCGACTGCATCATCCTCGGAATCAGCACCAGCATCGTCATTTTGTGCAGTAATTTCATCTGAGGATGCTGGCTGATCAGGAGCATCATTTTGAGAACGGTTTTCGCCTGTAGCTTCATCTTCCTGTAAGGTATCATCAGCAGGAACAATAACAGGTATAACAAGAGGCATATGGTCATCATTGTGTGCAACCCCAATAGATGAATTTGTGGAAGATGGAAGTAATAAAATTTCTTCACGGAGTCTAGAGCCAGCGTTGGGATGAAGGTCAGCAAAGGGAAACACAGTTTCGTCAAAAACAACATCACGAGAAATGTAGACACGACCAGTTTGAATATCAAGGCATTTAACTCCCTTGTGAAGAGGACTATATCCTATGAAGACACATTTTTTGGAGCGAAAGGCTAGCTTCCGTGTATTATATGGGTGAAGATTTGGCCAGCAAGCGCAGCCAAAAATACGAAGAGCATCATAGTTGGGTTTAATGTTGAGGAGACGCTCAGTGGGAGACTCATTATTGAGAACTTTTGTGGGAAGTAAATTAATGAGAAAAGTGGCTATGAGAAAGGCTTCATTCCAAAACTTGAGAGGCATGGACGCATAGGCAAGAAGGGATAGACCAACTTCAACTATGTGACGATGTTTGCGTTAAGCAGAGCCATTTTGTTG
Organism: Avena insularis; assembly: GCA_023614405.1. Classification (NCBI taxonomy): domain Eukaryota; kingdom Viridiplantae; phylum Streptophyta; class Magnoliopsida; order Poales; family Poaceae; genus Avena; species Avena insularis. The sequence continues at coordinate 459,664,392 of CM042697.1, read as the reverse complement.
GTGAGCATGGGGGCAAGAGACATGGTGTGTGATGCCGATTTTCTGGAAGAAACCATTGAGTTTTTCATACTCACCTCCCCAGTCTGTTTGCATAGTAACAATTTTACTATTGAATTTGCGCTCAACAAATTGTTGAAAGTTAAGAAAAACTTGATAAACATCAGAGCGCTTTTTAAGCAAATAAATCTAGGTAAACTTGCTAAAATCATCAATAAAGCTTACATAATATGTGTGTTTGCCCACAAAGGAGGGTGCAGGACCCCAAACATCGAGAACACCTGTTCTAGGGGAACAGTGGACACACTAGTAGAAATAGGATAGGGTAAATGGTGGCTCTTGCCAAGTTGACAAGCGTCACATACATATGGATTTATTTTTGGAGAGTACGACAGTTTATGTTTTCTAAGAATTTGTTGAACAATAAATGAAGAGGGATGCCCTAGACGTCGATAACATGTAGAGGATGACAGCTTTACTGTAAGAAACACATGCTTGGATGACCCATCGGAGATTGGCATGAGAGGATAGAGGCCACCATGACATGGACCCTTAAACAGTGTTCTCCTTATGGCTTGGTCCTTAATCAAGAAAAAGAAAGGGTGAAACTCAAGGAAAACATTATTATCAAGGGTAAATCTATGGACAGATAATAGATTTTTTGAAGCATGTGGTGTTGGAATTATGCCCTAGAGGCAATAATAAAGATGTTATTATTATAATTCTTGTTCATGATAATGTTTATATTTCATGCTAGAATTGTATTAAGCGGAAACTTTAATAATTGTGTGGTTTGTGAACAACACCGTGTCCCTAGTACGCCTCTATGGACTAGCTCATTGATCAATGATGGTTAAGGTTTCCTAACCATAGACATGAGTTTTCAATTGATAATGAGATCATATCATTGGGAGAATGATATGGTGGATAGACCCAAACTAAGCGAAGCAATTAGATCGTGTCATCGTGTTCATCTTTGCGAAGCTTTTCCTATGTCAAATATTGTATTCCTTAGACCATGAGATAATACAACTCCCTGGTATCGGAAGAAAGCTTTGAGGTCATCAAACGTCATCCTATGAGAGGGTGATCATAAAGGTGTCTCTCAGGTGATCAGAAAGTATCTGTTGGGTTGTATGTATCGAGATGGAATTTGTCCCTCCCAAGTCGGAGAGATATACTTCGGGCCCACTCGGTAATAGATATCAACACCGCTTGCAAGCATGTGGTTAAGGAGTTAATCACAAAGTGATATCGGATTACGGAACGAGTAAAGTACTTGCTGTGAACGAGATTGAACTAGGTATGATGCACCGACGATCGAATCTCGCAAGTAAAATATCGCGAGAAAGGGAATATATATATGGGATTGATTGAATCCTGACATCGTGGTTCATCCGATATGATCACCGATGAATGTGTGGAGTCAATATGGGTTTCAGGCCCCGTTGTTGATTATTGATAGAAGATCATGTCGCATATTCTCGAACCCGCAGGTCACACACTTAACGTGTCTCGACGCTAGGATAGATTGGATAATTGGTTTATGAGTTTTGTTGAGTCTCGGATGGGATCCGGGATATTACGAGAGGTTCCGGAGTGGTCCGGAGAATAAGATTCATATAAGGCAGTGCAGTTTTTGGAGTTCGGAATTGTTCCGGGTTAATCGGTATTGTACCGGAAGCTTCTAGAACCTTCCGGAGGGGGACCAACGTGGTCCCACCTGTCGGGAGGGGGAATGGGCCTATGAGGGAGTGCCCTGGCCGCATTGGGCCAGGGGCACAAGGCCCCATAGGGCCCAGCCGGCCATCCAAGGGGAAACCCTAATTAGGGCTTCTAGAAGGGGGAGAGTCCTTGCCCCCCCACTCCTCCCTCCCTTGGCCGCCGGCCCAAGGCTTGGAGGAGGGGCAAGGGCTGGCCTCCCCCCCTCTATATAAAGAGGGCTGGTGTGCCCCCTCCCCTACACCTTCCCCTCCAAACCCTAGCCGCCCTGCTGCCCTTCCTCTCTCCCTCCCGACTGCTTGTAGGCGAAGCCCTGCTGCAGAAATTCTCCACCAATTGCACCGCGCCGTCGCGTTGTAGATCCAATCCATATCTCCACCATACTTGCTGGTCCGAGGAAGTAGGAGACGTCGAGGTGCTGCACGTGTGCATCTCACGGAGGCACCGCCACTTATGGTGCTAGATCGGATCGGATCGCGAGGAGGAGAAGCGAGTACGACTACATCACCCACGTTCCGACGAACGTTCCAGGCTGAATCTTCAAGGGTATGAAGATCTAATCCAATCTCTCTCGTTGTTTGCATCTCCTAGATTAGATCTTGGCTTTCCCTCTGTTCGCATCCGTAGAAAATTTTGATTTACTATGCCGCGAAACCCTTCAGTGGTATCAGAGCTAGATCTATGTGTAGATGTGTTTCACGAGTAGAACGCAACATGGTTGTTGCGGGCGTTGATGTTTTCTGTTGCAAGCCTCTTGTTTGTGTTCTTCTTATGACGCGGGATAGTGAGATTGAAGCGGTCCAGGCCAACCTTACGCGACGTCGTTCGCGAGACCGGCTCCGCACTTGACGTGTGGCTTGTTCCACACATGCGGCTGGTGGATGTCAGTTTCTCTCACTATAGTTGTCATGGGATTAACACCGGAGTTTGGCAACCATAATATCACCGTTGTGGCTTTCCGTAGGTAAGAATCGTTCTTAGCATCTACTCCCATAAGCCACGCAAAACATGCAACAACAAAGTAGAGGCGTCTAACTTGTATGGTATGGCCCAAGATGTGATGTTTATATTGTATGCGATGATCATGTTTTGTAATGTTTCACGACTTGCATGTCGATGAGTACACAACCGGCAGGAGCCATATGGTTGTCTTTATAATTGTGTATGACCTGCGAGTCAAACTTCTTATACGCCATGTAATAGCTTTACTTTATCGCTAAGTAGTTAGCAATAGTTGTAGTTGCTATTCGTGGTGGAGGCAATCATGGTGGAGTGATGGAGATCATGCCGGAACGCACAAGATGGAGATCATTGCACGAAGATTGGCTATACCATGTCACATAAAGTTATATGCATGTGATGTTTATCCTTTTATGTATCTTATTATGCTTAGATCGCGACGGTAGCATTATAAGATGATTCCTCACTTAAAGATCAAGATAAAAAAAACTGTGTTCTCCCCAAGTATGCACCATTGCAAAAGTTCGTCGTGTCCAAGCATCACGTGATGATCGGGTGCTATAGACTCTACGCTCACATACAACGGGTGCAAGCCAGTTTTGCACACGCGGAAATACTTGGGTCTAACTTGACGAGCCTAGCATGTACAGACATGGCCTCGGAACACAAGAACCGAAAGGTTAAGCATGAGTCATATGAATGATATGATCGACACTTCGTTGTCCACCATTGAAACCACATCTCTTCTCGTGATGATCGGATTAGGTGTGGTGAATTTGGATCGTGTTCACTAAACAACTTGAGGGATGTTGAATTTAGTGGGAGTTCATCTAGTAATTTGATTAAGTTGAACTATTTATCATGAACATAGTCTAAATTGTACTTGCAAATACTGTAGATCACATGGCCAAGTCCAACTTCAACTTCAACGTTTTTTATGAGAAGGAAAAGCTTAGAAACAATGGGTCTAACTTCACCAATTGGTTCCGCAATCTAAGAATCATTCTATCTCGGACAAAAGGACTATGTCCTTGGGAAAGCGTTAGGTGACCCTCACGAATCGCTACATTGATGAGAAAGTCTGTCTATCACGTAAAGATGATTATGGTGTGATTAAGAGCACCATGTTGTTTGCTATGGAACCGGAACTTCAAAATCGTTTTGAAGACTATCCCGCCCTTTGAGATTCTCAAGAGTTGAAAACCATGTTTGAGACTCAGGCCCGTTCGAGAGATATGAGATCTCTGAGAAGTTCTTTAACTGCAAGATGGAGGAAGGGAGTTCCATTAGTGAGCACGCCATTAAGATGACGGGCTACACTCAACGCCTTGAGCAACTGGAATGCACGATTCCAGAGGAGCTCAAGATTGACAGGGTTCTGCAATCACTCCCTCCCAGCTACAAAAGTTTTGTAGTGACTCACAATCAGATTGGTTCCACTGATACGATCACCGAGCTCTTCGCAAAGCTGAAGGCTGCGGAAGTGGACATCAAAAAGGATAATAATGTGTTGATGGTCAACAAGCCCACCTTTAAGAAAGGTAAGGGAGCAAAGAAGCCCTTCAAGAAGGGCGGCGGCAAGCGCAATGCCCCTGCTGAGAAGAAGCTCAGGTCTGGTCCCAAGCCGGACACTGAGTGCTTCTATTGCAAGGACAAGGGTCCTTTGGAAGCAATCGTCAAGTACTTAGCGACAAGAAGGCTGGCACCATCAAAGGTATATTTGATATACATGTTATTGATGTTTTCCTTACTAGCCCTCGTTGTAGTGCCTGGGTATTTGATACTGGTTCAGTTGCTAATATTTGTAACTCGAAACAGGAGCTACGGAATAGACGGCGGCTTGCGAGGGATGAGGTGACGATGCGCGTTGGCAACGGATCAAGAGTTGATGTGATGGCCGTCGGCACGCTCTCCTTAGTTTTACCTTCGGGATTAGTTTTAAACCTTAATAAATGTTATTATGTGTCTGCGTTGAGCATGAACATTAATTCTGGATCGTGTTTATTGCAAGACGGTTATTCATTTAAATCGGAGAATAATGGTTGTTCTATTTATATGAGTAACATCTTTTATGGTCATGCACCTCTTGTGAATGGTTTATTTCTTCTAAATCTCGAAAGGGATGAAACACACATCCATAACATTGAGGCTAAGAGATGCAAAGTAGATAGTGATAATACTACTTATTTGTGGCACTGTTGTCTAGGTCATATTGGTGTAAAGCGCATGAAGAAACTCTATTCTGATGGACTTTTGGAGTCTCTTGATTTTGAATAATTTGACACATGTGAACCATGCCTCATGGGCAAGATGATCAAAACCCCGTTCTCCGGTATGATGGAGCGAGCAACGGACTTGTTGGAAATCATACATACCGATGTATGCGGACCGATGAGTGTTTCGACGCGCAGTGGATATCGCTATTTTCTCACTTTTACCGATGACTTAAGTAGATATGGGTATATCTATTTAATGAAACATAAATCTGAAACATTTGAAAAGTTCAAGGAATTTCAGAATGAAGTGGAGAACCATCGTAACAGAAAGATTAAGTTTCTACGATCCGATCGTGGAGGTGAATATTTGAGTTATGATTTTCTCACGCATCTTAAAGCAAGTGGAATCGTTTCACAACTCACGCCACCCGGAACACCACAGCGCAATGGTGTGTCTGAACGCCGGAATCGAACCCTATTAGATATGGTACGATCGATGATGTCTCTTACTGATTTGCCGTTATCATTTTGGGGTTATGCATTAGAAACCGCTGCATTCACTTTAAATAGGGCTCCATCTAAATCCGTTGAGACGACACCGTATGACCTGTGGTTTGGTGCTAAACCTAAGTTGTCATTTCTTAAAGTTTGGGGATGCGAAGCTTACGTCAAGAAGTTGATGCTGGACAAGCTCGAACCCAAAGCGGAGAAATGCGTCTTCATAGGATACCCTAAGGAAACTATTGGGTATACCTTCTATCACAGAACCGAAGGCAAAGTGTTTGTCGCAAAGAACGGTTCCTTTCTTGAGAAGGAGTTTCTCTCGAAAGAAGTGAGTGGGAGGAAAGTAGAGCTTGACGAGGTTATTGAACCTTCTCTTGAATTGGAGAGTAGCGCAGCACCTGAAATTGTTCCAGTGCCGCCTGCACCAACCATAGAGGAAGCTAATGACAAAGATCATGAAGCTTCGGACGATGCTGCTACTGAACGTCGCAGGTCGACAAGGTCGCGTGCCCCTCCTGAGTGGTACGGCAACCCTGTCTTGACTGTCTTGTTAGTAGAAGACAGTGAACCTACGAACTATGAGGAAGCGATGATGAGCCCAGACTCTGAGAAATGGCTAGAAGCCATGAAATCCGAATTGGGATCCATGAGCGAAAACCAAGTATGGACTTTGGTGGACCCTCCTAGCGACCGAAAGGCCGTTGAGTGCAAATGGATCTTCAAGAAGAAAACGGACGCGGATGGTAATGTTACCGTCTATAGCACGGCTTGTCGCAAAGGTTTTCGACAAGTTCAAGGTGTTGACTACGATGAGACTTTCTCTCCGTAGCGATGTTTAAGTCCATTCGGATTTTATTAGCAATTGCGTTTCATGATTATGAAATATGGCGATGGATGTCAAGGCTGCGTTCCTCAATGGCAACATTGATGAAGAGTTGTATATGATGCAACCGAAGGTTTTGTCGATCCTAAGGATGTCGATAAAGTATGCAAACTTCAGCGTTCCATTTATGGATGAAGCAAGCATCTCGGAGTTGGAACCTTCGTTTGATCAAGTGATCAAGAGCTTTGGATTTGTTCCAAATTGCTACGAAGCTTGCATCTACAAGAAAGTGAGTGGGAGCTCGGTGGCGTTTACGGTACTATGTGTGGATGACATATTGATTATTGGAAATGACATCAACATGCTTAACGATGTGAAGAGTTATTTGAACAAGTGTTTTTCAATGAAAGACCTAGGTGAAGCTGCTTATATATTGGGCATCAAAATCTATAGAGATAGACAAAGACGCTTTGATAGCTTTAAGCGGTACATACCTAGACAAAGTTTTGAAAAGGTTCGAATGGATAAGGCAAAGAAAGGTTCGGTGCCTATGTTGTCGTGTAAGATGTTGAGCAAGGTTCGGTGTCCATTCTGATGAAATGATAGGGAAGCTATGAGCAAAGTGCCTTATGCCTCGGCCATAGGTTCTATCATGTATGCCATCTTGTGTACTAGACGGATGTGTCCAATGCTCTTAGTTTGTGGCGAGATATCAAAGTGATCCAGAGTGGAACATTTGGACAGCCGTGAAGAACATCCTAAAGTACCTAAATAGGACTAAAGAAATGTTCTTAGTCTATGGGGGTGATGAACGACTTGTCGTAAAGGTTACGTCGACGCTAGTTTCGACATCGACAAGGATGATTCCAAATCTCGAGACGGATCGTTTATATTTTGAATGGAGGAGCCGTGAGTGGAGAAGCGCAAGCAAAGCGTGATCGCGGGATCTACAATAGAAGCGGAATACATGGCTGCTTGAAGCGTCAAGTGAAGGAGTTTGGATCGGAAACTTCATCATCGAGCTTGGCGTGGTTCCAAGTGCATTGGACCCACTTGGAGATATTGTGTGACAACACCGGCGCCATAGCACTCGCTAAGGAACCAAGATATCATCCAAAGACCAAGCATATCAACATAAGTTTCATATAATCCGAGATTATATAGCGAGATGGAGATCGAAGATCAGCAAAGTACATACAGATCTGATGTCGCAGATCCATTGACTAAACCTCTTCCACGTGTAAAACATGATCGGCACCTCGATTGCCATGGGTGTGAGATTGTTGCGGATGTAAACTAGATTATTGACTCTAGTGCAAGTGGGAGGCTGTTGGAATTATTCCTAGAGGCAATAATAAAGATGTTATTATTATAATTCTTGTTCATGATAATGTTTATATTCCATGCTAGAATTGTATTAGCGGAAACTTTAATAATTGTGTGGTTTGTGAACAACACCGTGTCCCTAATGCGCCTCTATGGACTAGCTCATTGATCAATGATGGTTAAGGTTTCCTAACCATAGACATGAGTTGTCAATTGATAATGAGATCATATCATTGGGAGAATGATATGGTGGATAGACCAAACTAAAAGCAATTAGATCGTGTCATCGTGTTCATCTTTGCGAAGCTTTTCCTATGTCAAATATTGTATTCCTTAGACCATGAGATAATACAACTCCACAGTATCGGAAGAAAGCTTTGAGGTCATCAAACGTCATCCTATGAGAGGGTGATCACAAAGGTGTCTCTCGGTGATCGGAAAGTATCATTGGGTTGTATGTATCGAGATGGAATTTATCCCTCCCAAGTCGGAGAGATATACTTGGGCCCACTTTCGTGTCGATATCAACACCGCTTGCAAGCATGTGGTTAAGGAGTTAATCACAAAGTGATATCGGATTACGGAGCGAGTAAAGTACTTGCCGTGAACGAGATTGAACTAGGTATGGCGATGCAAGCGATCGAATCTCGGCAAGTAAAATATCGCGAGGCGAAGGGAATATATATATGGGATTGATTGAATCCGGCATCATGGTTCATCCGATATGATCATCGATGAATGTGTAGGAGTCAATATGGGTTTCAGCCCATTGTTGATTATTGATAGAAGATCATGCGCATATTCTCGAACCCAGGTCACACATAACGTGTCTTGACGCTAGGATAGATTGGATAATTGGTTTATGAGTTTTTGTTGAGTCTCGGATGGGATCCGGGATATTACGAGAGGTTCGGAGTGGTCCGGAGAATAAGATTCATATAAGGCGGTGCAGTTTTGGAGTTGAATTGTTCCGAGTTAATCGGTATTGTCTAAGCTTCTAGAACCTTCCGGAGGGGACCAACGTGGTCCCACCTGTCGGGAGGGGCATGGGCCTATGAGGGAGTGCCCTGGCGCATTGGGCCAGGGCACAAGGCCCCATAGGGCCCAGCCGGCCATCCAAGGGAAACCCTAATTAGGGCTTCTAGAAGGGGAGTCCTTGCCCACTCCTCCCTCCCTTGGCATGGCCCAAGGCTTGGAGGAGCAAGGGCTGGCCTCCCCTCTATATAAAGAGGGCTGGTGCGCCTCCCCACACCTTCCCTCCAAACCCTAGCCGCCTGCCCTTCCTCTCTCCTCCCGTGCTTGTGGCGAAGCCTGCTGAAATTCTCCACCAATTGCACCGCCGTCGTTGTAGATCCAATCCATCTCTCCACCATACTTGCTGGTCCGAGGAAGGAGGAGGCGTCGAGGTCTTTGCGTGTGCATCTCACGGAGGCACCGCCACTTATGGTGCTAGATCGGATCGGATCGCGAGGAGGAAGCGAGTGCGACTACATCACCCACGTTAAACGAGCGTTCAGCTGCGAATCTTCAAGGGTATGAAGATCTAATCCAATCTCTCTCGTTGTTTGCATCTCCTAGATTAGATCTTGGCTTTCCCTCTGTTCGCATCCGTAGAAATTTTTGATTTACTATGCCGCGAAACCCTTCATGTGGAACATGAAGAATGTTTTTAAGACAAAAGGAACTATGTGGGGTGCTTAAAATTGAATGACCAATATGGCTAATGTGCATACCATTACCATCTGCGGTGTGGATTTGATCACGCCCTTGGTATGTGTCATGAGTGGAGAGCTTGTTTAGTTGTCCAGCGACGTGATCAGTTGAGCCAGAATCATAGTACCAGTTTGTATCAACGCCATAAGAGACAAGATTTGCATTTTTATTACCTTTGCCTCCATCATCGGCGCTCTCATCCTGATAGCGCCACCAGCAGTCGCGCGCAGGGTGTCCTAGATCTGGCAGGTGACATCAACATAGGGTGTAGGCGCACGGTTGCGACGGCGACCATCATCATCACGGCGACCACCTCCACGACGATCATCATCTGGACAACAACGATCATCATCAAAGCGGCGTCGATCATCATCATAGAGGCGTCGATCATCATCATAGCGCCATCCTCCATCACGGCGGTTGCCGCGGTAGTCACCGCGGTCGCCGCGGTCACCACGGTCTCCGCGATCACCACGGTCACCGCGACCGTGGTTGTCCTGGCGTGCCTGGTCATCATAGCGCCCACGCGTGCGAGAGTCCTGGCGGGGGCGATCATCGTACTGGCGGCCACGATCATGGCCACGCGAAGGAGGGCGAGTGTCCGAGTCTCCGCGACGCGCGACGTTGACAGAGGATGTGAAGGGAGTGTCATCAGTTTTGTGCATCCGATCAAAGGCTTGTATCTGGGCAAGGAGATCTGAGAGTGTGGTGTTGGGATTGGCGTTTACTGCGGTGACAAGATTGTTGTAGGAGGGGCCAAGGCCATGAAGGATGTACCAGAGGAGCTCATCATCATCAAGTGGTTTGCTAGCTGCGGCAAGTTCAGACGCGAGGCACTTCATCTTGGCAACGTATTTGTCAGCCGAGAGATCGTCCTTGCGGGTGTCATTGAGGGCAGAACGGATCTGCTGAATCCGAGACTTGGACTAGGAGAAGACATGGGCGTTGAGAGAGGTCCAGACTTCGGCAGATGTTTCAAGACCCACAACATGAGCAAGGACATCCGGTGACAGAGAGTTGAGGAGGTAGCGCAAGACCTGCTGATCGCGAGCCACCCAGGACGTGTACTCGGGATTATCGATTTCAATCTTCTTCACGTTGGTGTCTTCCACTTCAATGAGCTCCTTAGGTGCCTTGTCGACGCCCTCGACAAGGGGAAGGACGCGTGCACCACGAAGGGCAGGCACGACCAGGGCCTTCCAGATCAGGGCATTCTTGCGTGTGAGGAGCTGCGAGGGAGATGCTCCAAGGGCAGCTACCAGGGACGTTGTTGTCGATGAGGATCCCATGGGGGCAGAGGTTGAGACGCAACAACGACAGGAGATGCAGCGGTGGCGTGGGCGTTTTGTTGATGCGGCGGCGGCAACTAGGAGGCGGCGGCAGGGTTTTAGGTTTGTTTGGTTGGATCTAGGTTTGCAGAGCGGCAGCAGCACGATGAAGGTGCAGCGGCGGAAGCGTGTTCTTGGGTTGTGTAGGCGGCGGCGATAGGAGCTGCGGCGGCATGGCAGGCTGTGGTGGCGGCAGATTTTTAGGGTTTGTGTAGATGGCAACTAGAGGGAAGAGAAGGGTTTTGATACCATGTTGGTTTTTGTGGAACGATGCTTACCCTCATCGGGGCATCGGCTACGTGTTTATATAGGCAGAGAATAGCCCTCTGCGTGGCAGTACATGTGGAGGTACGTATTGAAGGGTTTCGCGGCATAGTAAATCAAAATTTTCTACGGAAGCAAACAGAGGGAAGCCAAGATCTAATCTAGGAGATGCAAACAACAAGAGAGATTGGATTAGATCTTCATACCCTTGAAGATTCGCACAGCGGAACGTTCGTCGAAACGTGGGTGATGTAGTCGTACTCGCTTCTCCTCCTCGCGATCCGATCCGATCTAGCACCACAAGTGGCGATGCTTCCATGAGATGCACACGTGCGGCACCTCGACGTCTCCTCCTTCCTTGGTCCAGCAAGTATGGTGGAGAGATGGATTGGATCTACAACGCGACGGCGCGGTGCAATTGGTGGAGAATTTCTGCAGCAGGGCTTCGCCTACAGCAGTCGGGAGGGAGAGAGGAGGGCAGCAGGGCGGCTAGGGTTGGAGGGGAAGGTGTGGGGGGTTGGTGCGCCCCCATCCCTCTATATATAGAGGGGTGGGCGCAGCCTAGCCCTCCCAAGCCAAGGCCGGCGGCCCCAAGGAGGAAGAGTGGGGGGCAAGGAAACCCCCCCTTCTAGAAGCTCTATCTAGAGTTTAAACCTCTCTTGGCCGGCTGGGCCCTATGGGGCCTTGTGCCCCTGGACCAATGAGGCCAGGGCACTCCCTCATAGGACCATGCCCCCTCCCGGAAGGTGGGGCCACGTTGGTCCCCTTCCGGAAGGTTCTAGAAGCTTCCGGTACAATACCGATTAACCCGGAACAATTCCGAACTCCAAAACTGCCTTGCCTTATATGAATCTTATTCTCGGACCATTGGAACCTCTCGTGATGTCCCATCCCATCCAAGACTCGAAAAAAACTCATAAACCAATTATCCAATCTATCCTAGCGTCGAGACACGTTAAGTGTGTGACCACTTGGTTCGAGAATATGAGACATGATCTTCTATCAATAATCAACGGTAAGTGCAGAAACCCATATTGACTCCCACATTCATCGATGATCATATCGGATGAACCACGATGCCAGGATTCAATCAATCCCATATATATATTCCCTTCGTCTCGCGATATTTTACTTGCGAGATTCGATCGTGGTCAAATCATACCTAGTTCAATCTCGTTCACAAGTACTTTACTCGTTCCGTAATCCGATATCACTTTGTGATTAACTCCTTAACCACATGCTTGCAAGTGGTGTTGATATCGATTACAGTGGGCCCAAGTATATCTCTCCGACTTGGGAGGGACAAATCCCATCTCGATACATACAACCCAACAGGCACTTTCCGATCACCTGAGAGACACCTTTATGATCACCCTCTCATAGGATGATGTTTGATGACCTCAAAGCTTTCTTCCAATACCAGGGAGTTGTATTATCTCATGGTCTAAGGAATACAATATTTGACATAAGAAAAGCTTCGCAAAGACGAACACGATGACACGATCTAATTACTCTGCTTAGTTTGGGTCTGTCCATCATATCATTCTCCCAATGATATGATCTCATTATCAATTGACAACTCATGTCTATGGTTAGGAAACCTTAACCACCATTGATCAATGAGCTAGTCCATAGAGGCGTACTAGGGACACAGTGTTGTTCACAAACCACACAAGTATTAAAGTTTCCGCTTAATACAATTCTAGCATGGAATATAAACATTATCATGAACAAGAATTATAATAATAACATCTTTATTATTGCCTCTAGGGCATAATTCCAACATGTATACGGTCGGTGTACTACACCGTACCGTATACATACACTGATACCTCTAGAAGGCGTTCTGCGTCACTGGCGATGATGATGAGAGCATCTCATTCTCACGATGAAATTCGGACTAAACTATCTTCGGACGAAATTAGTTCTTTGTATGTGAGTTTTCACATCTGTTTTTTAGTTCAAATTCGGCTCAAATTCGATCAGTTTTTGGCCTAGTTGGGCATAATATAAATACATAGATGTTCGACCTAGTTCGGCATGAATTTAACGCATAAAATTAAGCATATTTAGACATATAATGACAATACAACATATTTTGGCCAGTTCATGCCCGATATCTATGTGTTGCCTCGTGTATCCATATGTGTTCAACCAGATCATTCTGTAACTGTTGATGCACTACTGGATCTCAAATCTCCTAACGCATGGTGATAAAGACAGCTTAGGCTGGAGGCATCTGGTGATTAGGCTCGGCAAGAGGTCACTGTCTGTAGTATGGCTCGTTCTGCTCGACCAAACTCACCGGGTCCTTCCTCTCATCCTGAATGATCATGTTGTGCAAGATCATACAACAGTTTATCACTTCTTTCAACCAGGTCAGAGCAGAGAACCAGACAGCTGCAAACCTCTGTTGGAGCATACCAAATGCTCACTCCACGTCCTTCCTGCAAGCTTCGTGTTCCTTGGCAAACTGAGCATGCTTGGGGAGCATTAGGTTTGAGATAGTCTTCACAAATGTTGGACATCTTGGATAGATGTCATCTGCAAGATAATATTCCTTATTGTAGTGGTGCTCGTTGATCTCAAAGTCCACAGGGGGAGTATGACCTTCAACAAGCTTGACAAAGATATTTGAGGAGTTGAGAACTTTGATGTTGTTGTTCGATCCTGAAGGGAATATGCCCTGAGAGGCAATAATAAAGTGTTTATTATGTGTATTCTAAGTATATGATAGATGTTTATTTTGCATGCTATAATTGTATTAATACGGAAATATTAATATATGTGTGTTTAATAAACAAACAGAATGTTTATGTTCCATGATTTTCTTGCGGTGATGTTGTAAGAGGATCTACCTAATAAAGGGAGAAGGGAACAGGAGGACGAACTCACCAACATGTCGAGGGAGGATTCGCCGAGGCCGATTTGGCAGCAGGTCGCCTGGGAAGAGAGCTGCCGGTCTCCTCTCAAATCTGGCGGGTACCGCGGTTGCCGCCAGGCCAGATATGTAAATACTATCGACGGAACTCTCTTTGAAAATTCCACCGATGCCGGCCCTTTTTAACCGGCAGTCCGCGACAATCTTCTCTCCACATAACACCATCCTTTTTCCTTCTTCTTTTAGTTCTTCACTACCTGTAGCTAGCCATGGCCGGTGGTGCTGGATCGAGGAGAGGACGCGGTTGCCGTGGACGTCGAGGGAGGCATGGAGGACACGACCAACTCACCGCGCCACCACGCTCTCCATCGCCGTCGTCGTCGCTCAAAGATTTCGACCCAGACACCCAGTTCATCGTGGCCATCTACCTCGGCATGCCGCGCGACAGGCTACTACTCCCCCGCAGGTTCATGATGCTGATCGACGACGAGTTGTCACCGCCGCTTGTCTTGCTGCGGGCGATCGGCTTCAGGACCACCAGGTACCCAATCGATCTGCAGTCCGACCACCTCGGCCAGATGTACCTCGACAACGGCTGGGAGTGCTTCGCCCGCTCGCACCAGATCGAGGCGGGTAACATCCTCGTCTTCAAGTACGACGGCGAAGGAAAGTTTGGCGTCAGCGTCTTCGACCACACCATGTGTCGCCGCTGCAACCACTCTGAATCCTCCAACTCCGACGAGTAGGCTAAGCTGTGCACACCATGTACGATGTATGAATGTAGTCATTGGCCATTTGCAGTGAAAATCTTTATTCAAGCCCTAAAATATTTGTTACAAGCACACCACACAACCTAAAACTACGCGTGGCAACTGATGCCAGGGGCGGCGGCTGTGACGGAGACCCGTCATTATTGAGAGAATTGATGATCGCTCGCTGTGTCTACACCTCCTCTTCAGCTCGGTCGAGGTGGGCACGCATGGAAGCATCGTCAGGATCGGCCGCACCGCTTTCCGGAGGTCGGCGCGCACCGATGCGAGTTAGTCCCATCGCCGGTAATCCAGCAGAAAGACGTGTTCCCCCACCGCCATCGTGAAAGGCTCGCCGGTGGTCACGTAACGGTTGTAGAAAGGGCTACATGGCGGGGTGCGCATCCTGTAAATCCGCGGGCGCCCCGGAATCGGAGGAGGCAACATGTCCAGTAACTCCAGCGGGTTCGGCCACCACGGGGGCAGCGGCCGCTCGAACACCTCTTCTCTGCCGACGTTGGGGTTCCCATGGAGCTCATCGGGTCGACGCCGGCGGCCAGGATGGTGGTTTTTTGTGCTGTCGGTGGTGTGAGTCTGGTTGTAGATAGCTCGGCGGCCTCCCCTATTTATGTAGGGGTTCGTAGCATGGAAAACAAAAAAATTCTACCGCATGAACACACAATCAAGATCTAATCTATGATCAAGCCAAGATCTATCCACTAGATTGTAGCAACGAGTCGATGGAATACTAACCCTCAAAGATCCAAACGGTTAACGAGAGCAGATTCTCGTGGGTGATGTAGTCGTACACTTGCCGATCTCAAGATCACGTAGACGATCCTTCTGGCGCCGCGTTCCGGCAGCGCTCCCGCAGTCGGTCACACGTTCGGTATTCGATGAAGACCTTTCTCTCACTTGTTCCAGCAGGCAGCGGAGGTTGTAGCACTCTCCTCGTGATTACGGTAGCACAACGGTGTGGTACCGGAAGTAGAGGGGAGATCTCGCAGGGCTTCGCCTTAAGCCGGAGCGAGTATGGTGGAGTATGAGAGAGGGCCTTGGTGATCTAGGGTTTAGAGGCACCAAGGGGAGAGCTTGGCCGGCGGCTAGGGTTTGGGGAAACCCTAACTTGGCGACTTAGAGGATGCCCTAGGCGGCGGCTGCACTGGAGGTGGCCGGCGACTTGGGGCTAGGGTTTGGGGTGTGAGAGGTGTTGGGAAGAGGGGCACCCCTGCCCCTCCTTTTATAGGTGGGAGGGAGGAGCGGTTGGGAGGAGGGAGTCCTCCTCCAACTCCTCCTCCTTGGCCGGCGGGTGGAGGGAGTAGGACTTCCTTCCTAAGTAGGTTTCCTACTCTCCCTCCACCAAGCAAACTTGCCATTTGACTTTTCAAATTGGTGTTTGACTTTCAAACTAGGATTTGAATTCTTCCTTTATTTTGCCTAGCCAAGTGACCTAGTACATGAAGCAACCATTCCACATTGTCATGACACATTCATGTACCCTTCCCCTCCGGAGTGCCGGACCTTCCAGACCCTTCTAGAACATTCCCGATGAAAACACCGGAATCATTCCCCAACTCCGAAACAGGACTTTCCTTATATGAATCTTATTCTCCGGACCATTCCGGACCTCCTCGTGATATCCTGGATCCCATCCGAGACTCCGAACAACATTCGGTCTCTTACTCATCATTCCATAACTACTCAACAACATCGAATCCTTAAGTGTGTCTCCCTACGGTTCGTGAATTATGCGGACATGACCGAGACACTTCTCCGATCAATAACCAATAGAGGAATCTGGAAATTCATATGGCTCCCACATATTTCTATGATTACTTTGCGATCGAATGAACCACTTGCATACGATACCAATTTCCCTTTGTCTCACGATAGTTTACTTATCCGAGGTTTTGATCGTCGGTATCTCTGCATACCTAGTTCAACCTCGTTACCGATAAGTACTCTTTTCTCGTTCCCGTGGTATGTGATCCCTTGTGAGCCAGTCACATGCTTGCAAGCTAATTGGATGACATTCCACCGAGAGGGCCCAGAGTATATCTATCCGCTATATGGATGGACAAATCCCACTCTTGATCCATGTGTCTCAACCCATACTTTCCTAACACTCAATGCCACCTTTATAGCCACCCGCCATTTATGTGGTGTTTGATGTCATCAAAGCATCCTTCCGGTGATGGTGATAAGCATGATCTCATGGTCGAAGGAATTAGGTTACTATGTATCAGAAAGCTTATAGCAAATGAACTATATTAAATGACTTGATCTTTATGCTACGCTTAACTATAGGAGTATGTCCATCATATCATTCTCCTAATGATATGACCCTGTTGTTAATAACATCTCTATGTTCATGATCAGGAAACCATGATCATATATTAACCAACAAGCTAGTTTAACAAGAGGCTTTACTAGGGACTCTTTTATGTTTACAAATCACACAAGTATTAATGTTTCCGGTTAATACAATTATAGCATGGTACATAAACATTTATCATAAGTATGAAGATATGATAATAACCACTTTATTATTGCCTCTTGGGCATATCTCCAACAGTCTCCCACTTGCACTAGAGTCAATAATCTAGTTTCAAACTTTTGTGTATTCAACACCTATGGCTTTCTAGTGTTGTATGTACACGATTGCTAGTGGTCAACTGATCTCCGGATCTGACACTTCCAGGTCCGTGTGTAATTGCATGTCTTTGCATCTCTACGCATCACTCATTCTCTAATGAGATGGCTTTGTACAAATTTGGTTCTTTGGTGTGACCTTTAGTTTTTTGGGGTTAAAACATGTTGATAATATTGTCGTACAATAAATCTTCATAGTATTATCCCTGTTGTGAACTACACCTAGTTTGATAACAAACTGCTTGACACAAATGCCCTCTTTTGCTACTATAATAGCAGTTATATACTTAGCCTTTTGTTGTAGTATCTGTCGCAATGTATTAACTTTAGAACTCATCCAAATCCATTACGGATCTTACTTTCCATCACATTGTGCCAACCTTAGTTTAGATTGAGATAAACTTAATTTGTACTTCGTGACAAAACTAGTATCAATGTAATACATTTACAATGAACTAACCATCTATTTGTCACTTCTACAAAATAATATATTCTTAGTTATTTTACAAGATCATAAGAATATCTTTACTATCGTCCAATGATTATCTTATGAATCATTCTGGTATACGCTCATAACATTTAGAGCATAGGACATATCTGGATTTGTACACATCACAGCATGATTGATAAAATACTCTTTGTGATTTTATACATCAAGTATCAATCTATACTTGAATCTTTGTTTCACTTACCAAGTGTCAATACACTTGAATATATCATCAATATTGAACTCATTCAATCCTTTCTGTGCGACAAGAACCTTTCTTGTAGTTTCTATATTGAACTCATTCAATATATCATCTATGTACTTTCGGCACAACCATATTAGCGTCTATTGATGCCAAATATTTGGGTTTTGCCTAAGTCTTTCATCAAGATAAAATTCTTATCCTGTGTTAATAAAAGATATATTATTTCCAATCAACAATATGTCTTCCATATAATGTATTAGAAACATGTCTTAGCGCTCCCACTTAATTTTTTACAAATGCAAGCATCTTTATCGTCTCCGATGAAATTAAACTCTTTTAGCAGTTTCATCATAGTGAAGATTCCAACTCCGCGATGCTTACTTCAACCATTGCAGTTTGCATATGCTTTTAGCATCCTTTGAATTAACAAAAACCCTTTGGACCGTGTCATGCACACGTCCTTTGGTAACCATTCTATTTGAAGAACTTGTTTTGTTTATTCAACACATAACAAAATTATATGTCGTGGTTGCTACATTAATCCGTCTAGACTAAATATCGCTTAATGAAAGATCAGATCTTGTCATAGTCAACTCTTTGAACATTGTCGTGAACTCTTTCCCGACATGTCGATAATTTCATAGATGTGAAACATCCATGTCTATTTCTTTATATATCCAAATACGATTGTAAGGTCGTGTACCTTTCCAGAGGGTCTTTCAAGTTCAAAGCTTGATCTCTCGTATATGGAACTATCACGGATTTTATGGCTTCAAGCCATTTGACGGAGTCAGGGCCCATCGCCGCTTCTTTGCATGCAGTCGGATCATTATTGTCAAATAATGATTTAACTCACAAATCTTGGTATTTGATTGTTTATCCGACCTGCTTGTTTCAATAGGAACTTTAGATCTCCGTGGCCACAACCTTTGAGGCACGTGAGCCATGAGCATTGTTGCTGCCTCCGGAACACTTTTCGGCGCTGCGCAACTTTGCACATATAGCTAAGGTTCTTTTAACCTTATCAAAGTTCTATTGTCCACCCACTTAACTTTTCACGAAAATTCCTTCTCTAAGAAACTTGACGTTTTAAGCGACAAACATTTTTGTCTCTGATGTTATGGAGGAATAGTTATTCAAAATAACATACAAAGACAGGTTCATCCGACTTTGGTTGCAAACATCTTTCTTATGCATAGCATACCAATGTTTAAGAAAGGACAACTTGGGTTTTATCCCAAACCATAACTTTTTATGGTGTCAATTCAACGGATTATGATGGAGCTCTTTTCAGTGGAAAAATGGTAGTCTCTAAAGCTTTTAATCTTTAAAATATAATGACAGTTTTATGAATTACACCTTTGATCTTACCATGTCAAATAAGGTTTAATTACATATCTCGAACGCTCCATACTCTTATGGTGTTTCGGGAAATGCAAATCCACGGAACGATTCCTTAAATCTTAGGTATTATGCTAAACTCGTAACTCAAATATCTTCCTTTATGATCTTATCATAAACTATTTATATTCTTGTTACAATGATTTTGCACTTCATCTTGAAAATCTTTGAACTTTTCAAATGTTTCATACTTCATCCTTATTAAGTAAATATTCATATATTCACTCAAATTTTCGGAGAAAGCATATGAAGTTGAAATCCATCGCTCTTGACTACACATAATGGACTTCATACAACAATATGTACAAGTTCCAATAAGCTAGTCATTCGTTCCCTTTTGGCCTATGAACGAAGTTTTAATTATCTCTAGGAAAGTTTAACAAGTGTCATTTGATAAAAAATCAAAAGATTCCAAAATTCCATCCATATGGAGTTTCTTCATGTTTTCTTTCCAATATAATTTAAATGGCGATGTCACTTCCTAAATGATCTTTCAATCAATTTGTCTTTCGACATTTTTAGCACTAGTTTTATGGATGTGATTTCTCCAACGAGATTTGTGAATCATCCATCTTTTATGGATTACGACAATTATTTGAACAACCCTTTTGTTCTCATAATGCCTGATCAAACAAATCTTGAAGGCAAGCTTTGATGTTTAACAAGCAGCACAATAACCCTTTATTTGTTCTCGATGAACATCATCACATATTCTTTTGCTAGTTACTTAGGCCATTGTAGTTCATGAATTGTGTTGTTTCGTATGACGATTGACACCAACAAATTCAGTATCAAATACTTAAGAACCACATTGTTTAATAAGCAAAGAATATATCCATAACATGTATATCATCTATATACTTAAGCTGAACAATTCTAGTCTTTTCTTTTCTGCCATATACTTATGAGATTCTCGCTCAAGATTTCTTTTCGCTTGAAAGACTATCAACATCAATAGTGGAGCCATATACATGACACATAGTCCAAAGCATGTATAGTAAAATACCAATGTCTTTGGACTTGCACTTTGAAGTAGATCACCATCATCAAATGTTTGGTGTTCTTTCAAATTCCTTTCTTTAGTAATCTCTTGGTGTAGTAAACATTTTACCTACATCAAATATTCACCCTTATCATGGAATTATCCATGATCAAGCTACTTTTAGCTTGTAACGGTGAATCGCGAGTATAATGTTGCTCTCCAAAACCTTTTGGAGGATTAGGACAACTAGTGTCTCCAACCTTTTGCAAATTCTCATCAAATATGAGAACATGACTTTTGCCATATTATACTCTATCATGTTGCAACCAAAACTTCGTTTCAGATATCACAATATCTTCCACACATCATGGTTTCCGAAACAACTCTTTCAGATCCAAGATAACCTTGATATTAAGACAATCCTTTGAATATCAAGAATCATGGAGACAAACATGATACTCATACACTAACACTTGGAATTGTCACTCTTGATTTAATACCAATTATTAAACTTCATGGAGTAACCGGAACTTACTGAAAGTTTGCAATAGGACTTTTAAACTTTAGATTAACACTTCGAAATAATACGATACCAGTTTGTAAAGTAACTAACCAGATATCTATAGTTCTATCATCTCAATTATAACTAAGCGCAAGGTGGTAAACGGATGCCAATGACTACAACAACTATGCAAATTCACTTTGATTTAATTTTATGATAAATAGTGTTCAACTTTTAATCATATTGCTATTGAACTCCCACTCAAAACAATATTCCTCACATTGTTTTAGTGATCACACGAACCAAATCTACCACATCAAAACCGATCATCACGAGAGTTGATGTAGCTTCAACGGCGAACAATCAACATGTTCATCATATCTACTATATGACTCATGTTTTACCTTTCGGTTATCCGTGTTCCGAGACCATGTCTGTACATGCTAGGCTCGTCAAGATCAAACCTTAGCTTCCGCATGAGCAAATCTGGCTTGCTCACGTTGTATACACTCACAGAATCTAACACACCCGATCATCACGTGGTGCTTCGAAACAACGAGCTTTAAGAACGGTGCTTACTAAGGACGAACACTTTTAGAACTTGAAATTGTGTGCTTGAGGGATCATCTTATAATGCTACCGTCGTGAACTAAGCAATACAAGATGCATAAAAGGATTAACATCACATGCAATTCATAATATGTGATATGATATGGCCTTTCTTCTTTTGTGCTTCCGATCTCCATCTTCAAGAACGAACATGATCTCCATCATCACCGGCATTGCATCAAGGTCAATGACGTCGTTCCATGGTTGTCGTCCACCAGCTTCAACTATTACAACTACTTTGAATAGACACGCGGGTCTTAACAGAATTTAAAGACAATCATATGGCTCCTGCTGGTTGCCAACTTACAATAAGGAACATTGCATACATCAAATATAATCACAATCATGACCATATCACATCACAGCACACCCCTGCAAAACAAAGTTAGACGCCTCTAATTTTCTTTGCATATTTTACGTGGTTTGGGGCTTTCAATAAGTTTCGCTCTAACTTACGAACAGGAACCACAACGTTGATGCTTGAACTATCAAGTGCCCATTGTAAATTGGATCTATACTATGATGGGAGAGACAGACACCCGCAAAGCCACTTATGCAATACAAGTTGCATGTTGAGCGTGGAGCAAGTCTCATGAACGATGTCATGTAAGATTAGCTCGGGCCGCTTCATCCCATCATACCGCAAGATGCAAAGTACACAAGAAGCAATTGATAATAAAAGCACCACCGCCCACAATGACCATTGTGTTCTATTCGTGCAACAGATCTACATATAGACACGGCTCTGATACCACTGTAGGGGTTCGTAGCATGGAAAACAAAAATTTTCTACCGCATGAACACACAGTCAAGATCTAATCTATGATCAAGCCAAGATCTATCTACTAGATTGTAGCAACGAGTCGATGGAATACTAACTCTTGAAGATCCAAAGCGGTTAACGAGAGCAGATTCTCGTGGGTGATGTAGTCGTACACTTGCCGATCTCAAGATCGCGTAGACGATCCTTCCGGCGCCGCGTTCCGGCAGCGCTCCCGCAGTCGGTCAAACGTTCGGTATTCGATGAAGACCTTCCTCTCCCTTGTTCCAGCAGGCAGCGGAGGTTGTAGCACTCTCCTCGTGATTCTGGCAGCACGACGGTGTGGTACCGGAAGTAGAGGGGAGATCTCGCAGGGCTTCGCCTTATGCCGGAGCGAGTATGGTGGAGTATGAGAGAGGGCCTTGGCGATCTATGGTTTAGAGGCACCAAGGGGAGAGCTTGGCCGACGGCTAGGGTTTGGGGAAACCCTAACTTGGCGACTTAGAGGATGCCCTAGGCGGCGACTGCACTGGAGGTGGCCGGTGACTTGGGGTTAGGGTTTGGGGTGTGAGAGGTGTTGGGAAGAGGGGCACCCCTGCCCCTCCTTTTATAGGTGGGAGGGAGGAGCGGTTGGGAGGAGGGAGTCCTCCTCCAACTCCTCCTCCTTGGCCGGCGGGTGGAGGGAGTAGGACTTCCTTCCTAAGTAGGTTTCCTACTCTCCCTCCACCAAGCAAACTTGCCATTTGACTTTTCAAATTGGTGTTTGACTTTCAAACTAGGATTTGAATTCTTCCTTTATTTTGCCTAGCCAAGTGACCTAGTACATGAAGCAACCATTCCACATTGTCATGACACATTCATTTACCCTTCCCCTCCGGAGTGCCGGACCTTCCGGACCCTTCTAGAACACTCCCGATGAAAACACCGGAATCATTCCCCAACTCCGAAACAGGACTTTCCTTATATGAATCTTATTCTCCGGACCATTCCGGATCTCCTCATGATATCCCGGATCCCATCCGAGACTCGAACAACATTCGGTCTCTTACTCATCATTCCATAACTACTCAACAACATCGAATCCTTAAGTGTGTCTCCCTACGGTTCGTGAATTATGCGGACATGACCGAGACACTTCTCCGATCAATAACCAATAGAGGAATCTGGAAATTCATATGGCTCCCACATATTTCTACGATTACTTTGCGATCGAATGAACCACTTACATACGATACCAATTTCCCTTTCTCTCACAATAGTTTACTTATCCGAGGTTTTGATCGTCAGTATCTCTGCATACCTAGTTCAACCTCGTTACCGATAAGTACTCTTTTCTCGTTCCCGTGGTATGTGATCCCTTGTGAGCCAGTCACATGCTTGCAAGCTAATTGGATGACATTCCACCGAGAGGGCCCAGAGTATATCTATCCGTCATATGGATGGACAAATCCCACTCTTGATCCATGTGTCTCAACCCATACTTTCCGAACACTCAATGCCACCTTTATAGCCACCCAGTTACGATGTGGTGTTTGATGTCATCAAAGCATCCTTCCGGTGATGGTGATAAGCATGATCTCATGGTCGAAGGAATTAGGTTACTATGTATCAGAAAGCTTATAGCAAATGAACTATATTAAATGACTTGATCTTTATGCTACGCTTAACTATAGGAGTATGTCCATCATATCATTCTCCTAATGATATGATCCTGTTGTTAATAACATCTCTATGTTCATGATCAGGAAACCATGATCATATATTAACCAACAAGCTAGTTTAACAAGAGGCTTTACTAGGGACTCTTTTATGTTTACAAATCACACAAGTATTAATGTTTCCGGTTAATACAATTATAGCATGGTATGTAAACATTTATCATAAGTATGAAGATATGATAATAACCACTTTATTATTGCCTCTTGGGCATATCTCCAACAATTTATGGCTGCACCTGGACGCGGCGGAAAACGCGAACTCGCTGGAAGCGGTGGAAAAGAAAGGCGGGAGACGGCGTGGCGGCGGGAAGACACTGAAAATATGCCAGCGCTGGCCAGACGCGGACAAATGGATCGCACGCGGACAAATGGATCGCACGCTAGGCGCGGTCGGCCAGACATGCCGAACCCCAACCCCAAATCGACCGTGACCCGATCCAAACAGACAGAAACGGAGCCTTTGGGTCGTCCGGGTAGGTCGGCCCGGTGGAGATGGACTAATTACTGGTCAATCGCACTACGGGAACCCAACCAGATTTTGAAGTCCCAATATCCCCAACCTTTGCACTTGAGAACACCTAAGAATCTGAATCAAATCGATGCATGCCTGGCTTGACTCTGAATCAAATCGATGCATGCCTGGCTTGCTTGTGTATGCGTGGAACTGTGGATGACAGAGTAATAACATATTTTACAGGGAAAATAGAGGAGTGGCTAATTTTGAGTTGATCAAAACGGAGTCTCTTTACAGATTTTTGAGCATACAAAAGTTGCAATTGCTGCTCATACATTTGAATAATCATCTTTAACTGTCTAAAAGCAAGTAAAGCATCTTCTCTTCTCCAGGAATTCACGAGAGGAGGGAAGTGTTTTAGTACGAACCAGTGCAGTCCTGTAGCTTTTATCAAGAGAGACAGGTCCAACAAAGTGTTCTAGATTTGAAATCCAGGGAATTGTTCTAACACTTGATAACAGTAGAGGTCCTTCTAAATTGCTGCGGTCAACAATTACTAGTCTGGTGCTATATTTTCAGCACACACGGGCGCACAAGTGCGTACCAGATTTCAGTTTCAGTTTTTGCCAAGAGATGGACTAGGTTGGTGACTCGCATTTTAAGATCAGGAAGAATAGCTAGAACCATTCGACCAGTGGTACAACGACAAAATACTTCACACTAATGTTAAGGATCCTACTCAACTCGGCACCATAACTGAAAAGGCGTATCATCTCAAAATAAACATAACTGCAAAGGTGTACCATCTCAAAATAATAAACATAAACATAACTGAAAAAGGTGTACCATCTCAAAATAAACATAACTGAAAAGGTCGACCGGAAACAATTAACCAATGCATAGAACAGTAGCTTTGCAGCGCAAGTGCGTTACGCTGTCTAATATTCTTGCCACCGTCGCTGGAAGTGAATCCCGGCATTTGACAAGCTCCCCATGTTGATTTTGTCTCTAATCAACAACGTCTCCGTCGACGTCCAATCATTTCGAAGCCTGGGCTTGCACTTCTCACACCCTGGATCCTTATGCAGGTACACGGCCTCCAGGTTCACCGCCGCCTCCATGACATTCCTCACATACCTCACGAATTTATCTTCTGCCTGAAACCCATAGAACCTGAGCTCAGCCAGGTTATGGTGCTTGAAATCAGGGGCAGATGGTTCCCACTCTAGTCCTTTGTCCTTCTCCTCGCTGAAGTCATACAAGTACCTCCGCTTCCCCTTTATCATATCACATAAATGATCCCGCACCTGCATTCATATAAGATCAAAAACTTCTAACTGGTCACAAAAGGTTTGAACAACAAAAAGAGACAATTTGCTATGCATATTCAACAAGAGGTGGAATAAAAATGAAGAATAAAGAATCGGCACAAGAGCTTACCATGATGCGTAGCTTCTTAAGGATGGGTGCACCTTGGAGTATGAACATTGTCCAAGTCAGGTCGCATTCTTCAGAAATGTTAAACAAATTCACAAGGCTTAGTTTGTGGAACACCGGTATCAATTGCTTTCGGCCTTCTGGTTTGACCCAAATCTGCAAGAGGGGGATAATGCAGAAATACTTTAACAAAAAAATGACTACAACCTCTCCAGGACACACATCATTCTGACAACACCGAGGACCTTCACTAACCTTTTCTGATTTGAAGTTCAAATGCAGGTTGCTTATGGCGGTTTTGCGGAGCAACTCACTTAGCTTGAGCATCTTGTGCCCAGAAAGAGCAGTATTAATGATGCTAACAGTCTGGAGCAGTGGGACATAGCCCAAAGAGAAGGGGTCATCTGGAGATTCAAACACATTAAATTTCACTATTTTGAGCTTTGGTACCCACTTCAGATCAACTCTCTGATGACTGCTACATGAAATCACTAGTTCACTGAGTTGCGGGTGCTGCACTTCCAGCAAAGACAGATGCCCCGTGTCACACTGCCAGAGGTGGAGGAACTCCAGTTGCTTGCATATACCAAATATTTTTGGAAAGTATGATTCGCTTAACCTCACATTCTCAAGCCAGAGGTATGCAAGACCACCAAATGCGTTTGGACAGGAATCAAAGAATGACATGAACTGCTTCCCATAAGTGAGCATGTCAGATGTACAATTTTTACCCGGTTCCGTTAAGATTGTAAACTCAACTGAAGCAACCTTTTGTGTTCCTATGGTGTTGGCAACAGTCTGGCCAATGGAGATGGAGTCATCTCCCAAATAGAATTGCATGGACATTAGTTGAATGGTGTATAGACTTCCAGTCCTGCTTTCCAGTATGC